>CM060560.1:88822473-90072473 GCA_030625065.1 Alectoris magna
CTCAAGTAGTGGCACAAAAGGGGAGCTTTTACTTGATCAGACTGATGCGGAGCTAGTCTTCTCCCATTAAATGGGATGAATGCTTTGTCTCTTCTTTCTCAGGTTTTTGACACACGAGATGGGCTGAGGGATGCTGCTTCTACATCCACGTTGCTAGCAGTAATGAATGCTACAGGGAAACGGACGGCGGCAAGCCCATTTCCTTCACAGTGGGAGGAAAGTAGTAATTCAGGAGACCATTAAACTTTAGAAATACCTCTACAAGGTCCCTACAAAGATACACTCCATTTAGATTAAAGTCCCGTAGGGCCAATTACCTTGGAAGAACATAAGAACTTAAACAAAAGCTGAGTTAGGTATGCTGCCCACCAATGGGTTTGAACAAAAATGGATGCAGTGAGAAGGCACTTGTGTATTATGAAAGCGAGAACATTTAGAGTAGCTCTGTGCAATAACCAACTTTTACTGTTCCCCCAGGATCAGAGTGCACAGGAAATATCTGTGGCATGTTTGCTTTTCCTGGAGATGACAGCAACCCTTTGGCAACCACTTTATAATACGTGCTCAATACTTTTCAAAATGTTGGGCCATTGTTTTATGAATGTGCTTGATTTCTGGGTGCCGGAGCCTTTGTGATTTGATTTCTACTCCTCCTAATTCTCGTTCCCATTTCAACCCTGGATGCTTCTCCTTGAGTGTCATTCTTTAGCTCCATCTTTCTCAGCAGAAGCATTGGGATGGGGTTTGAGGAAAAAGGGCAGCAAACAGAAGTCCTTCCTGCTTCTTGTGTGAAAAGACAACCGACCTCTGTTGGGTGGCTGTGGGCTCCTGAAGATGGAGAGATGACTTAACACCATGTTGTGGCAGGAGGATTAGTGCAAACAAATTGAAACCCTTTGTTTCAGTCAGTGTTTTCTGCGGGCAGGTAGAGTAATTTGCCCAAGACTGCAAAGCAGAGGCCAGTACTAGCACTGGGATTAAAGTCTGCCTTTGCTTCAGCTGATAGACCACAGATTTAATTGATCAGTTAGCCATATTCAGTCAGACCTGAGCACTGGAGTGCACTAAACTTTCATGCAAGGGATCTGGAAAATGAGCCAGTCCTAAGACGCTGTAGTTACATGTTCCTGAAAGTGTTTACTGATGCAAATTACTGTATGGTTTTGAAAGCGCCTCTTCCATTTAACATCATAAAAGAACTTTCTCAAGAGAAGACACAATAAACAGTCTGAGGTCTAATAACTGAACATGCAAGTCTGAATTATTTTAAAATACTTCTTGCTTAAATAGGAATCATTAACATTGTAACTGATAATGAGAAAAATGCTTATGCCATTAGTGGTTTACCGCTTTGGTTCCGAAAGGATAAAAACAACTTCATAAAAGAGACCACAGACTGTCCATTTTCAGCCTCAGTGTAGGGTGAATGCTACAGTGAATATGAAACCCATCATTTAAAATAATATTTTCATATTTATGTTTGGGAAGGATGGTCAGCATGCCCTTTGAGTATGCTGGAGCTCCATGATGTGTAGCTGTGTGGCTGCAGCAGAAGGGACAGCATTTTGATTGATTGACCTTGATGTGGTACTGGAAGTTTCACTGGGGTGATCAAGTCTGTGTCTGGCCTTCCCCCAGTGATGGTGCAGGCTCATTTGGTCCTTTCTGTTTTCCCCCAGCATTGCCTGCTGCAAGACAAGTTGGGTTTTTCTGTGATTGAATCTCAGCCTGAGTTCCGTGAACTGGTGAAGGAAACAGAAGATTTTAGGTCTCCCCGTGGCACTGGCGGGACATGGTGGCTCAGGAGCTGGGTCAGGGGTGATGGTATGGCCTCAATGAACTTATCCATCAATGCCAGCTACTCACTCCTTTGAGGATGACTCCTTCCCCTTCTTCTGAATACCTTCTTCCCCTGGACAAACCAGGCTGGACTCAGCCCCCTGCTCAGGTTTGTGGAAGGACCCTCAGTGACTTCAGCCAGGACTGGAGCAAACCCTGGAGAAGATCTGGTGTCCCCTCTCCTGAATGCTACATTCAGGACTCAATGTGCTGTATTCTAGCCTTGTCCTTAGCAAGGGCATCTGGAGGTGGAAGTATCCTCTCAGACTGTCTCTGTAACAAAGTTTTAATGATGCTTTGTGTGGTTGTGTTAAATTGACGGAGATGTTTGCTCTTACATAATAATGGAAAGTTCGCCCCGCGCCCCTCAGTAAAACGACTGTTATGTCGTATTCAAAATTTAAATCAATCAAAGAAGGAACACAGCTGGGCAAATGACAAGAGAAACAGAGCTGTGCCAAGGTGAATTTTTATGGAAATGCTCTCTGAACAGTATTTCCATGAAAAGGCAACTTAGAGATGTAGGCTGCACTTATATGAAGGAGAGTGTAATGCACCACACCCTAAATCTGGCAAGGGCTATAAACTTCTCACATACATAGTTCAGGCAACAAAAATGCCATACTTAGGACACAAAGGTTTTCTTCTTTAACCAGATGAGGTTTAACAAAAGCAAGTGTAGAGTCTTGCACCAAGGGAGGAATAATTGCATGCACCAGTACAGGTTGGGGGATGACCTGCTGGAGAGGAGTTCAGCAGAGAGGGACCTGGGTGTCCTGGTGGACGACAGGTTGGCCATGAGCCAGCAGTGTGCCCTCGTGGCCAAAAAGGCCAATGGCATTCTGGGGTGCATTAAAAAGAGCGTGGCCAGCGGGTCGAGGGAGGTGATCCTCCCCCTCTACTCTGCCCTGGTAAGGCCTCATCTGGAGTACTGTGTCCAGTTCTGGGCTCCCCAGTACAAAAAAGACAGAGATCTCTTGGAAAGAGTCCAGCGGAGGGCCACAAAAATGGTGAAGGGCCTGGAGCATCTCCCCTATGAAGAAAGGCTAAGTGAACTGGGTCTGTTTAGCCTTGAGAAAAGAAGACTGAGAGGGGACCTGATCCAGGTCTGTAAATATCTAAGGTGTGGGGGGCAAAGTGGCGAGGCCAGACTCTTTTCAGCAGTGTGTGGAGACAGGACAAGGGGAAATGGCCAGAAACTGGAGCATAGGAAGTTCCACACAAATGTGCGCAAGAACTTCTTTATGGTGAGGGTGACGGAGCACTGGAACAGGCTGCCCAGGGGGGTTGTGGAGTCTCCTTCTCTGGAGATACTCAAGACCCGCCTGGACGCCTACCTGTGCGACCTGCTGTAGGGAACCCGCTTTGGCAGGGGGGTTGGACTCGATGATCTCTGGAGGTCCCTTCCAATCCCTACGATTCTGTGATTCTGTGATTCTGTAGTTCTTTACTGCAGTGTAATTGTATTAGCCCCGATACTGGAAAATAAAAATAAACTTTGGGAAAAAAGTTTATGGACGAAACATTCAAATATAAAGTAAATAAACTACTCTACCAAAAAGGAAATTTTTAGTATCGTAGGAAATCTGATGACCTATCAACAGTATTTTAGCTATGACAGTGACTTGTAAGTCTGTCTATGTCAGGCTCTGTGGTGGTCCTCTTTGTGAAGGAGCATGAGTGGCTTAAAAACTGTGGAAAGTTGTTCCTGTTGATGACAGTGAGATTTTTCTCATTCACTTTAGTAGAAAAGGGATTAGGGAAGTGATATAAAAAGCAAGCAATGAAAGATGATTGATGTTAGCGTTCAAAAAATGGGAGAGGGGAAAAAAGTAAAAGGGTAAAAACATCATCTTACACTTGAAATTGCCACACTTAGATCTACTTAGCCATATTTTCTGGAGGTGTTGTAGGCTTTTCAATGGGCTGTTTTCCAAATTGGCCTGACCAGTTTTACTGTAGACTTACTAACTGTCGGCAGAACTCTTGCAAAGGTTGATTTTTGGAATCTGTTAGTTTTCCCTTGTTTCTGGGATTTTTCATTTCATACCAATCAAGTCTGAAATGTGCTGAGAGAGAAATTCTTGAGACAACATTGGAATTTTTCAGCCTATTCCCGCATGTCACTTTCTGAAATAAATGAGAATGCATTTTTTAAATTTATGATGGCTTATAACTTGATGTCATTTCTATTCTAAAAATAATAATCTGGGACTGCTTAACTGACTCGATTATTTACATTTCCTTTTGACACTTCCAGCAATAAGTTAGAGGTAATAGTATTAAAGCATGTTCTTCTGTCATCCTCTCAGAACTTGTCACTGTCAAAGAGAATATGACCATGTATGGGTTTTAAAGATAAAGACAGTTGCCAAAGTTCTTACTGTATTCATAAAGGTCTGCAATGGAGATCCAGTTACAGAAAAACACTGAATTAGGTAGCTCTTGGCTCTCAGGTTTGGGAGTAGAGGTGACTGACTGTTGTTTTTAAACAATATTAGGTTTACCAAAAGAAAATAAAAGAAAAAAGGGAATATGATCAGGACTGAAATTCTGAGCAGATGATACAGTCATGGCTTTAAAAAGGATTAGAAGATGTTCTCTACAAGGGATTGGTAGCTCCCCTGGAAGATCCTTATGGTAAGGTTGCCCAAAGAGTTTGTGGAGTCTCGTTCTATGGAGATATCCAAGACCTGTCAGGACGCCTATCTGTGCGACCTATTGTAGGGTACCTGCTTTAGCAGTGGGTTGGACTTGATGATCACTTGAGGCCCCTTCCAACCCATGTGATTCTGTGATACCAATACAGGTAAGTACCCTGTGTCTGTCATATTTTGAGCGAAGGATCCACACCTACTGAGCATCTCACAGGTGTGTGTAGCACCCCACAGCAGCAAGCCCTGTCCAATGAGGTCACCAGCCTGGAAGCGCATCCCTGCTCACTGGGTGACAGAGGGCAGTGCCTATGCTCCCCTCACCAACCTCCCAGGCTGCCATCAGGCCTGTATAATAAATGTAATAAGCCATGGAAAATGCATCAGTAGCACGTGCTGACATCAGTGGAACCCACATGGGGATGGAGAAGGGATCCTGTTACCCCCACTCAGCTGCACAACCTTTTAATCCAGTCGGGAACTACATTTTAACCCTTTCAAAGCTCTCCTAGTGAGGAGGGAAAGGGCAAGAAAATGTTCCTCTTTTCCACTGAGGTTTAGCCTCAGGTCTGTGTGAGCACAGGCAGGTTATGGGGAAACAAAAGCAAAAGGCTCAGCGAATATTGCAGTTGGCAATGGCTGTCCTGGAGTTCAATCAAAGCCAAGTTCAATCTGCTGCCATTAATAAACTGTTTGTGCTGTGCTCTCATCCTCTGAGACGTCAGAAGAGTGTTGGAGTGAATTACAGCCTTCTGTTTGCGCTGGGACTGATTATTGTCCCTTGTGTAGTGGAGACATGTTTCACTTCAAGAAGCCATTCACAGGACATTCTCCTGAAAAGAAGAAAAATCAGTTTATGCCAATGCAGGACTTCCTGCTATCTCTGGTTACCTCCACAACCGCACACCCACACCCACAGGCATGCTCATGCATCGCCTGCTTGACACTAGAAAGGGATATTACGTCTCTGGGTTATTTCCCCAGTGCTTTTATTTTTCAGCCCACTGCAGGAAGGGTTCATAAAGTAAGTATATCCAGAAAGATGTTTTTGTTCCCCACCTTGGGTTTCAGTCCCAAGACTGCCAATTAAATTATCCCATAAATCCTCCATTATAGGTAGTAAAACCTAATTTTAGATTTCCTGCCCACTCTAGTGTCCTGCCTGATTGCTACCAGTTGGATAGAGGCTCAACCTGTTAAGCAGACAATTGCAGTGAACTGTTTCTTTCTGTGCCACATGTGGAAAACTTTTTAATATATGGCATTTGGTCATAATTCTCTCTGGCTATTTTCTACTTCATAGCTGCTCTAACTTTTTCTTTAGGCTGAAAAGTAGACATCTGTAATTTATTCTTTTGTCAAGAGGTTTTTGTGAGAGAAAAGGTGGTTACTCTGTGGATTAGGAAGTATGTTAACCTCCCTGCCACCACTGAAACAATAGTAGCTTTCAATTAGTTTCCATATAATTCCCATTTAAAAGAAAACTTCTTTATTAATAGAGCTAACACATTTATGTGCAAGTTGAAAGGATTTCAGGTCATCTGAAAAGAAAAGCATTCTTTCCCTTCCTGTTCAAATGCAAACGTTATTTAGCTGCAAACAGAGCTCATTTTCTTGAGGTTAGCTTCTGCCAGCCATATTCTCACTGAGGAGCATTTTATTTCACATACAGCCGCACTAAGGATTCCTATTTTTTTCTCAGCATAAACAACTCCTAGCTTAGTATTTTTCTTCATAAGCTCTAGTGAGGACAAATATTAAGTATAGTTGTCACAAAAAAAAAAAAAAAAAGAAAATGTTTTTATCATGTGAAAAAGGTGTAAACATCTGTGCGTCAGTACCTTGATCTTTAGGCAAGAGGGTACTTGCATTCATTGTGGAACCATTCTGCTGAGATTTAGGTAAGAATCAAGAATATGTCTGTATGGACAACTGGAGCCTAACATTCTCCAAGAAATTAGCACCTTTCTTTGGCTTTTGTTGTTAACCTGACAAAATCTCTGTGTCTTGATATTGCAGAGATGCCTGAGTGGGTCTAGCACCTTGCCAAAAGCACTGTGGTTTTGGATGTGACTGTCTTTCCTGCCTGGATAAATCAGTGATGTTTTAACAACTCTGTGTCAAATCAGGAACATCCGTGGCAGTCAGAAAGGGTTTTTTTTTTCATCTCCAGAGTACAGTGACAGGAAGCTGAAGGCTTTCATTCAGATACAGGGTGAGGGCATTTGCAAAAGGGAAAAGTACTGCTGACAGATGTCACAATGGGGAAGCAAGCACTGCTCTGGGGGAGCCTTTGGGGGATGATGTCAGTACGTGCAGGTAGCGCTGATGTGGCTGCACAGCGTTGTAACATAGGAAGCATACGTCCCATCTGGTAGGAGGACTGTGGGTGCAGAAAGGGGAAGTTCTGCTCATAGGAACAAAATTGTGTTTGTTTGTTTGTTTTTTTTTGCAGTGTCTACCAGTTGCCTCTGAGTGCAACTAAAAACAACCCCCTGCAGTGGTGCTGCCCAGGGTGGGCTCTCTGATACCTAATGAAAGGTGCTCTCTTTTAGCTTTCCCCTTAGTGAAGGCACAAGCAGTGTCACCCTGATCTGCCCAGCTGCTTGCCTCTCTCACTCTTCAAGAAATGCAGCATTTTCAAGTTGATTATCCCCCTCATACCCCTGATCAAGTGGGTGGCAGCCCTGCGCACTACAGAGGTTTGGAACTGGGTGGGCTTTGAGGTCCCTTCCAACCCAAACCGTTCTGTGTCTCTATGATTCTGTTAAACTGAGGGGAAAGTGCGCAATGATTTCTAAGCGGATGGAAGAAAAGGTCAAAAGACACTCATATACACACAGTGTGATATCTCACGTCTTGTTTTGGGCTAAATATGGACCCACAGCATTTTCCTTGCTAAATGGATCTTCTCCACCTAGCTTTGTTTATTGTACTGCGACTGTATCTGGGGAGATTATCATTTGTTAAGTGATGTCTGAAGCACTGTATAAAAATAAAACATACATAAAGACCAACAAAGAAAAGAAGAAAGGAATGTAGGCCTCCCAGCCACAGCGCTGTTCTTCTAATGATCACTGAAATATTATCTGTGTTTTTCCCGTCACATTATTTGTCCAATTGAGGTACCTGTAAATATGAGGGGCTGTCTGGGCAAGAAGGAACTGTCCCATCAGTGCTCAGGAATGGAGGACAGGTAGTTTGATGAAGAATGTGCAGTGTAGGACACAATTGCACATTTTATCTACTGATCATAGAATCATAGAATAGTTTGGATTGGAAGGGACCTTTAAGATCATCTAGTTCCAACTCCCTGCTATAGGCAGGGACGCCTCCCTCTAGACCAGGTTGCTCACAGCCCCATGCAGCTTGGCCTTGAGGTTGACAGTTGTGCCATTTGGGGCACAGAGCTCCGTGAGCTGCTGGATACCTTGGTTGTATAGTTTGCTCCAGAAATCACCCCATGTAGCAAGGTTGTATTGCTCGATCCCAACTTCAAGTCCCTAGATACACTGCCTATAAAAGAAAACACTGAAATGTAGTCGAAGTGACTGTAACCATTCAGCAACACCTCTATCTCTGTAGAGAGCAAGGGGAAAAAAACTATTTGAAGCAGAGTGCACTTGATTCGTCTGTGGGATATAATTCTGAAACCTAATGTCTAAAATGTTTATACTGTAAATTATTTCTTACTTTAATGGTATCAAACTGGCAGCAATAGACCTTTGTCTGTGCCAGATGTTCCAGCTTTCTTGCCTAGTATCTTCCATGCTTCAATACCTTTTTGTTGTACTCTGAATTTTTAATTGAGAAGCTGAAAGAAATGAAGAAAATTTGATACACAATCCAGTACCAGAAGGAATTCTACATTCACTGATTGTACTCTGCACAGTCAGACTTACCTCATTTACAAATATTGGCTTTTTCCGTTGAGCTGAGAGTTTTGCTGAATATCCAACATCTTGCATGGGAATGCTCTTAATTCTAGGCATCCGGCTGCAGAATTTGAGCTAGGCTGGTGTCAAGCCTATGCTGTCCTGAATATGCTACTGTTACAAGAAAAAAAAAAATCTCTCTGGTATGCTAAGAAGAGGGGACGTGCTGGGGTTTGCAATTTTAGCATTACAGATTCTTTATTATTAATAGATTAGGGGGATTTTTTCCAAAGACTCCTATGAGTCACAAGAGCTCCTGTTACTAAATTTCATATACTCATTTATTTATACAGCTATACATGAGGTCTCATGGTCTTTTCAGCACAGAAGGAGCCAAAGTACTGTTAAGTGTAAATGCAGTTTATTGAGTTCTGAAGATCATAAATATCTCCTTTAACATCTGATTTATCTTCAACTATGTGCATTGAAAGAGGTGTCTCAACAGGAGGAAAGAGGGGGCATATATTGCTCCTTTGCATAGCCTGTGTATTCATACCCAGAATGAATCCTTGGCAGAAAGTAGTTAGAATTAAACTGTCACCACCAAGGCAGTTTTACTTTATGTACTGAAAGGTTACATGAGTTTTATAGGTTCATTTATTTTGCTGATTAACAGTCAAATCCAGCTCTTGACAAAGTATCCTGTGTTTTTTTCATCCATGTGACTTCCCTAAGATGAGCAGAAGAGATAAAGTCTTAGGTCGAGGGAAATGTGAGAACAAGGGAGGAAATTATGTATTCTTCCTTTCCTCTCCCAACACCTATTTCTCTGGACTTCCTGACAACAATTTGCTTTTGGACTCTGCAGAAACCATCATCTAGGCACATTGTAGCAATTCAAAACCTCAGCATACCAGTGAGCCAGCTACAGACAATGCCACCTGGAGACTCCTCCATGCTGGTTAATGTTGAGAAAAGGGATGTCATCAGTTCAATGGATTTCTGAGTGCATCTGCTGCTACCAAGCCACCAGAATCACTGCTGGTTCAAAGGTGACTTAGTGGTCACAGACCAAGTTGCTTTCCTTTGACCCCCAAGATGCTTCGTGGCTATTTTACAGGGCTTTGGCACTGCCACAGTTGGTCTTCACTGCAGGAGCTCACACATCTGGCAGCCCATCTTCCCCCTCCATTGCCATCATCAGTGACTTTGGATGTCTCATGCTCCAAACAGCCAGAGAGAGCCTGGAAAACTGATTGGTAGCATAACCAATAAACAGAAGGTACTCACGCAGAATGTCCAATTTACTAAAATTATTGAGACCTTGCTAAGTTTAAGACACTGCTTTATACCAAGGTGCTAGCTAGAAGAAAAGTGTAGCATGTATGGAAAAAGAAGTCAGGGCTAGCTGACTGACCAGTCTATGTTCCATCAATCTTTCAGCTTCTTCAGGCTGTTTACTCTCTAAGTAGGAAGTCTGCATTTTTAAGGTTGTATGTGTCAATCTAAATTTGTACGTGTTTCTGCTAAGTGGTTTTACTTCATAATTTGTTCCATGCCAAGTGCCAGAAAAGTAACGGCTACATTCAAAACAAAGTTTATGTAAAGCAAGTGGGTAAATGTTATGCATATCGTAATAATGTAGGCTAGAGTAATTTTTCTTTACTGAAGTGTAACTGAGCCATTTATAGTAATTAATGAGTTTGGTTGTTCCTTTATTTCCATTTTGAGTCTTACTTTTTGCAGATGGGTGCCAAGCAGATTATGAAAATCTGACCTCTTTCTTCTCTTGACTGGATTAACAAAACCACTTAGCAGAATTAGAAAATAATTGCTTGTACTTCTTGCTTCCATGGCAAAGAACAACATTCTCAGATTTTTTTTTAATAGTGTTATCTTTATCTTTTCTTGTTATTTTATTGCCACTGAAGTGGAATGATGGGTAGGCATTGTTTTCATGAAAACTGAAGGTGGTTAGGGAATGTCCCTATCTCATTTCTTTCAGCAACAGTAATAATAAGAAGAGTGACGAGCATTCTGAATGATTGAATGACAGCATCGTTCAATGAAAGAAAATCACAGAATCATAGAGTCATAGGGGTTGGCAGGGACCTCTGGAGACTATTGAGTCCAACTCCATGCTAAAGCAGGCTCCATACAGCAGGTCGAGCAGGAAAAAACATGGTTTTGTTTTCCACCAGCAAATGAAAGTGATGCATCAAGACATCAGGGGGATGATGATAAATATTGTACCTAAAGGCACAAAATGCAATGATAATATTAAAAAAAAATGAAAAAAATAATTTGGATTCAGATCATAAAAACAATCTGAATACATACCTGTCTGTAGGCAAACATGATGCAAGTTTTTATTTTCTTTTAAAATGGTCTGAACAGGCACAGCTTGCTGTGCACTCTTTAATTAAGACAGAAAACTTCCTGTTGTGTGCAGGTAGTGCAGAGCTGCCCTTCTACTATGCTGAGCTATATGCTAACTTCCATCATGTCCTCTGCCATGTTCTCTTTCTATGACCCTACCATAAAGCTATTTTCCAAGATAAGAAGGGATTTTAAAAGGTCATACTGGCCTTGATAACCCATGCACACACTGGACAAATGTGACAGTGCATGCTGTTGTTACCTTACTCTAGGAAGACAGGATGGGAAAGAATCACAGAATCACAGAACCACAGAATCGTAGGGGTTGGAAGGGACCTCCAGAGATCATCGAGTCCAACCCCCCTGCCAAAGCAGGTTCCCTACAGCAGGTTGCACAGGTAGGCGTCCAGGCGGGTCTTGAATATCTCCAGAGAAGGAGACTCCACAACCCCCCTGGGCAGCCTGTTCCAGTGCTCTGTCACCCTCACCGTAAAGAAGTTCTTGCGTACATTCATGCAGAACTTCCTATGCTCCAGTTTCTGGCCATTTCCCCTTGTCCTGTCTCCACACACTGCTGAAGAAGACCAGCAGAAAGTAGAGTATTTGCTTATCACTCTTTATCTTCTGATGTGACACTGGCCAATGTGTTATACTCCTTTTCCTTTACTGTTCTCATCCAGGAAGATATTTTTAGAAACCAGTTGTCTCCTTACTTGTCTCTACAGGGCCTCATGCATGTTATGCTTTTGCCCTTTATTTACATTCTACATGATGTCAGCAGAGACAGACTATATCCTGAGGGCCTGTTAGCTGAGCAAGAAATCTAAGAAATTACTCCTGGAATGAGTTCTTCCCATGATTATGGAAAATAACAACTATGAGAAGGGTGCACTGTTTACCTGTTAATTCACAAGTGCACACAGGATGAACATGCTGGATTAGAGGGTGTCATCCATGTTAATTTTCAGCAAGTCTGTAACTGGTAGCCAAGGTGATGGTTTAAATCTGTAGTCCTAAGTCTGTGAAGTGATGTTACCAGTTCTGTTCTGTTCTGTTACCAGAACTATCATATTTTTCCGTAGTTGAGACGAGAAGAGGGTGCATTTATAGGACAGGAAATTCTCTGTAAGGTGTTCTTTTTCCCAAACCCGAATTATAATTTTTTAACTTATTTGAATAACCTCCTTTATGGTAAAGAGTTTGGGTGGATATATTTATGGGCAGTCCTTTTAGCCTTTCATTTGTTTCACAGACCTCCAGAACAGTGAGTGGGTGTCCACAATTGTGTTTTAGGATATTAAACTTTTTTCCTGCATGCTTCTTAAACACTGTTGTGAATTTGACTATTAGAAGTGTTGTCCCTGAGCAACTTCTCTGCTTTCCTCAAGAGTTCATTAATTTGACTCTCTCACTGGTCCATGGAAATGCATTTTCAGGGTAAACCATTGCAGTAGTAGAGCGTGGAACTAAAATGGGATTGATCACGTTTGAGATATTCTCCTTTAAACGTTAAAAATAGTGGAGTCACCATGCCTGGAGGTGTTCAAGAGCCGTGCGGATGTGGTACTGAAGGACATGGTCAGAGGACATGGTGGGGGTGGGCTGATGGTTGGACTAGGTGATCCTAGTGATAATTTCCAACCTCTATGATTTAATGACTCTGTGATTCTGTGAAAAGATGCTGTTGGATGGGTCTCCCTCAATCCCCTCTGTCTGAGCGGGTCTGTTTGAGTAAAAACTTTACTCCTGGAGTGAAAAAGACTCTGGTCCATGTGGTTGAAACATATGGAAAGCAGGACACATGCACATGAGTCTCTGCTACTCTGCTACAGCAAATGTATAATTATTTATGTACAACATAACATTGCCAAAAGGTGCAGTTAAAAGACCCACTGTGTCTTTGTAAGTCCCACACTGGAGTGTGCTCCTTGGAGTCCAGGGCTGTGACTCAGATGCAGGAAGGGGCTGAACCTGCCTTTTCTGGGTGCCAAGCCAGAGTAGCAGCCACTGAGCGGCTGGGGCAGGGGGACATTGGTGTGACAGGGTAGAGGAGCCAAGACATTCCTGATTTTTGTTTTCTCTTTGTTCCCACAACACCTTTTGGAAGCAGAACTGTTCTGCTTGGTTCAAATGTTTTGATGCAGCAGCTGAAAGCTGCATTCTTTTTCACTGAAAAATTTCCAAGATGTCATCATCTCTAAATTTGAAAAAGAAGTGTCTTGCTTGGAGTAGTTCCCACCAAGAAATAAAAATATCAGCAATATTCCCGTCACCAGTACCACATTGTTCTGTACTCTGCTCTGTGGGATTTCAACATGCTCTGCTTGATTTTGATTTCAGAGGATGGGAAGACACTTGTATTTTTAGGTAAATATAATTCACTGGACTAGCCTGCACACAGCCAATTCTCTTTGGGCCATACAGGAATGCTTCCACTGCTTTCAACGGAAGACTTGGTCTTTATCCCCGTGGAAGGAGGTTAAGTCAATGACAACTAAGCTGCAGAACTGTTCAAGCTCCCAGGAAACTTCTGTGTTTTCAGCCCCAGTGTGAATAACAAGAGGCATCAATTAAAATAAATTGACTTATTTTGTTTCAAGTTTCTATACAGATCAGTCTTCCAGTTAATAGCTAAACAAAAGTATGGTTGAGATGAAAGATGTCTTTATAGCTCGATGAGAAGTGTTAATCTATCTATCTCCTTTAATGGCACTTTGTGTTTTCTTTATATTCTATGGCAAGAATTTCACAGTTAAAAAAAGAAAATTAATTCTAGATTAGGGAGAGAAGCTGCCCAAATATAGTGATGGAGACGCTTGAGCCAAGCTAGGGATTTGGTGACTGTTTTAAAACTCTTTCTTCCCCTTTTAAGTAACTCTGATCCTAGCAGATACATGGGGTTTGGTGCAGATGGTTATTATACATACTGAAAGGACTGTGTACTTACAATACACTCCATAAGCTATTAAATGCTGTAAAAGCCTGGTGGACTTTATAGTTTGCATCCTGCCATTAGAGTTCCCTCTGAAGTCTGTCAGAAGAACATAATTCCACTCTAATTAAAGCTATTCCCTTTTTCTAAATGTGAAATCGGGCTAATTATGACTAATTGTTTCACTAATTGTCCCTTAGCCCTGGACCACTGCCCCACTTACCCTCAGCTTAGCAGGACCCCTGTGGAGAGTGTTTTGTCTTCATTATTCTCCAGCAGGACCATGATATGCAGCCAGAGAAAAAGGGAAGGTGCTGAAGAGTGTGTTGCTGTTATTACGTTTTCAATGATGGTAGAAACAGGCTTCCCAACATCACAGCACATGGGTCCCCTGCTGCCCACAGACCTCAGAAATGTCAGATCACTTCATTTTGAACCTTTCTGAAAACAGCAGCTCTTTTATCCTCCTGCCTGTCTGCAAGTTGGTTTGGGTCAGATCTGTATCCCACTGATATGAATGAGAGCTGAGCAGGATCTGAGCGTCTGATTTTAGTGGATCTTGTTGGCGACCAAGCCCATTTGCTCCTTAGGGGCAATTTCCTTTGCAGGGTCTGAGCTGCTCAAAGATGAAGCACACAAAGAAACATATACCCAGATCAGCAGATACTCTAAAAGTAAAACTGCAAGTTACTGTTTTTAGAAATTATGGCATCCTGCAACAGCAAGCTTCAAAGAAACTGAAAGTTTCGGTACTGACTTGTTTCTTTTTCATCCTAACTGTAATTTATTAGAAGGTTGCACAATGATGAGTCAAACCTTGGGGTGGAAATGTTAGTGATTTAGTTTTTTAATTCTACTGAAAAAGCACAGTCATGGCTGTTATAGATCTGTTATTTGACATTTACGCACACCTGGCATACAAAAATGTGGAAGGAATGGAATCTAGATTTAGAGGAAATATGTTGCATCACTCAGTTAAATTCTTTGAACTTTCAGATTGCTTATTTTTTTTTTTCCTATTAGAAGTACATTCTTTTAAAGAAATGCAAGATTGATGTTTCAGAAAAAATAAATCTGAATCTGCATGCTAACATTCTAGAACAGATTTGTAATACTGACATATGTAGATTTTTCTAATGGCTAACAATTTTAAAGATCACAAATTTGAGAAAAAAGTACAATTTTAGTACAAATTTTGGGGCTATACTAGGGCTTAGAGTACTTATGAAAGCTTATGATAGATAATACCTTTGTTTTGACACTGCATGACAGTGGCTGGGAGAACTGATGTAGCCACAACAGCCACATCCCTATTACTTCTACTCCACTAGTAGATGGCAAAAAGGGGTTTTAATATGTAGTCCACAAGAGATGCCTACAATGCCTATTTGGCCCTCAGAAATTAAACACACCCTGAGTCATTATCTACGGGGTTCATATGTTCTCAATATCATAGCATAGCAAAACTACACACAGCTACAAATGTACCCACCTGAATGGGCCCTTTTTTTCCTTGAGAAAAGTTCCTGTACTGTATGGCTGTTGTAACAAGCCCATGCGGTGCTGAGCAAAAGATCAAAAGCGTGAATGAAAAGGGACCAAAGTTTGCAGAATAGACAAAAAAATATCATTGTGGTATTCACCTACCCAGTGATGGGGTGCAGAGAAAACACGTACGCACTCAGAGGTGTACAGAAAAAGGCCAGCGGACAACTGCAATCTGCAACAGTGGAAATAATGACTAGAAACAAAGGGAAAAAAATCACCCTGAGAGTTGCCACACACTGGAACAGATGCCCAAAGCAGTAGTGTAATTCTGGCCTATTCATAGCTGGACTAGGGAAGGCCCTGAGCAACCTACTGTAATTGGTCATGCCAAATGACTCACAGGTCCCGTCCAACCTCCCTTTCTCTGTGATTCTCCTGACCAAGTGCTCATGCATTGTCCACACATAAACAGAGAGGTGCAGCAGGGAGCAGAGAGCATATGGTAGAATCTGGAGGCACTGCTAACTAAATATAGCATCTTGTCCCAGCATGAGGTAGGATTTCCATGGGTGCTCTAGAAGGGGGAAATTAGCTTGACGCTCTGGAGATGCATTTGTGGTATCCTGTGGGAGAGTTTCCATTGGTAAGGAGAAGAAAGGGTTGCGTGGGGGGGCAAATAAAGGACCAGTGGTAGAATTTGGACTACATTTAAGTCCTGTCAACAAGGAAGAGGTTTGAAGGGTCACAGTTCAACACTACAGTTGTTTTGAAAGACCTTTGCCATCTGGGTTGGTTCTCTTTTGCTAGATCTCCTTGCTGGAACTGGAGCTCACCATATGGGAGACCCCAGGGCAATACTCTGCTTGTTGTCCCAGTGAATACGTCAGGTCTGTTAACAGCATCACTGCAGCTGACACAAAAGCCATGTGTTCAAATTACAGTCAGCACTGTTGATTGTTATTGGAATTGGTCAGAATTAGCACAGAATAGTCAGCAGGGTTTCAGTATAAAAAAATTGGGGAAAGTTTGAATAATTTTTGAATGAAAGATTTGTCAATTCTTGTTGAGTGGAGGAATAGGAGTGAGATTTTAAAATTCTGAGATTTTATGATAGTTCAAAATCTGACTACAGAGTCCAAGTTTAGAATAAACTTTTATACATGCTACACGTTTGTTTGAATTTCAGCCAGTCTTTCCCAGAAGTGCAGCCTTAAGCAAGATCCATTAGCATTTTTTAATGCAACAAATAATTCCCTCTCACCCTGGCATTGTACTTTTCCCTTGTTCCTGTTACACCTAGGACTTTGTTTGTTTGTTTGTTTGTTTGTTTTGCAATGTTTCTGTATAAAATCTTCCTCATTTCAATGTGTCTACTTCTCACCACTGTTTAGCAGGAGAATTTGAGATGGCATCTGTTGTTTTGGAAAGAGAGAACAAAGTAAAATTTTGGATTATAAAAGTACTGAAGGAAGGCTTTCTTGTGCTTTAAACAGTTTCAGGTTATGTCTGTTGTGCAAAGAGGTCCGAACCTATGCCTGAACAAAATGAAAGAGAGGATGGCCAACTTGGGCTACAATCTATGTTAAGCTCTTGTGACAAAAGTCCCATGAGACCTCATATAGGTTATCTGAGTTATATCTGCAAGGGATTTGGTGCTGTGTGTTGACTACTAAAGAAATAAGCTCAGGTAGCAGAAGCATTTTGGCTACCACAAAGTACTATGACTAGTTTAATTTATCTACCAGATGCTTTCATCTAGCATGGATAAGCTTCTATAGCTTTCCAGATTAACAGGGCAATTTGAATGCACAGCTTTCATGTCAGCTGCCAGTCTAGTAAGCCTGATCCCTGCAGGCGCAAGTATAACAGGCTCGAGCCCCAACAGGTTTCTCAGCAACGTAAAGTAGCCCAGGTACTTATTAATGCATTTAAACTATTTTATGTCATGCATATATCTCCCTGCATATGAGTCCCTGCATATATTTCCATTGACCACTTTAAGGCTTGTAAGGTGTTGAATTGCTAGAAGCACAAGAACCATGTGACTATTTCAGCTGTATGGAGTATGCTGGTATTGTTTAAGGTCATGTGAAGGGGTCAGACGTTAAATACAGTCTTGAGCTTACCATGTACATAAGGGAAAGGTGTTACTCGTGCTTCCTGAAGCAATCTGAGTTATTTCTTTCTCTAAAATAGATACATATTTCTGCCAGTTCTGGGAACAGCCTACTTTCTGCATCAGTGTTCTCGATTCAGAGCTGGTGCTTCTTTCAGGCACAAACATGCATGCCCATATAGTAGTTGGAATCTGATCCTACATGGCTGAAATCTGTGATAGTTTTGCTATTTACTGTAATGTAAATGGGTCTGGGTCCTGTGCTTTTGCAAACTGTCATGATGGAAGGCATGGCAATATATGTAATAAGATAATAAAATTTGGACATTTTTCCGTAGCGATGTATAAGCTCATCTGTATGCCTCATGTCAATAAAAACAACTAATTACAGAATAACTGAATATAAAGGGCCCCACTGCTTAAGAAAATTCTCCTGTGTTCCTAAACTTCCTTTTGCATCTACTGAAAGTCTAGACTGTAAACCATATTTATTCCATTAAGTCCTGATTTTGAATTAAAACAAAACAAGAAGATAACTGTAGCCTTATCTTTGCATAGGCCTATGCATGTCTTCATACATGGAAAATAGTCTCACTTGCTCTGGGGGAACTGCTTCCAAAGTACAGAGGTGGTTGTATCTCTAACGCTTTGCCAAGCTTGGACCTCATGAAATTCTGTTGGAAAAGCACACAAGGGTGAGCTAAACCTGCCTAAACTCTTTAATCTCCTTTCTTCTACAGCTGGAAGTAAAATGCACTGTGATTTTCAACTTACCTAAATGCAAAACCCCAAGCACTGTTTCTGCTGCACTTTTTGCCTGCTATGAAGTCAGGCTCGGTGAGCTAAATATGTTTATCTTTGCTCTGTTTTAAAACAGTGTATGAGGCACGATACCAACATTTCCCATGCAGTGCAGAGAAACACACTAGGAGTTTTCAGCTGAGCAAAATTAGTGTCTTTTTCATGCGACATTTCTTTCTTCACATTACTTTGTCAAACTTGTATCATTGCTTAATACAGGTTTCATACTGTGTAGTAAATTTTATGTTATAGCTCAACACATACTGTTAGGCATACAATACATTTAGATCCACAAAGCATTCTTTTTCTAAGCACTTAACTTCAGAGTATGCAGATGCATGAGTGAGAGGTCCATGTTTCTTCCAGTAAACTACTGCAAAATCCAGATGCTGAAAAACTGAGCCTAAAGTTAGACATTCAGTAAGTGTTAACTATTAATAGACATTCTTCAAACAAATTTGAAATAAAAATAGAAATAAAGCTGCCAAGGTCATAAATCAAAGCATTATTAAAGATGATCACTGGAACAGGCTGCCTAGAGAGGCAGGTGGTGGAGTCACCTTCTCCAGAAATATTCAAGATCCTCGTGGACATTTTGCTGTATGTCCTGCTGTAGGGAACCAGCTTCAGCCAAGCAGTGGACTCAGTGGCCTCCAGAGGTCTCTTCCAACCCCTATGATTCTATGATTCTGTGTGGTATCATTTGAAGGTACTTTCTTGCTAAGGATATACAGTATTTCCATTTTTATAATACTTTAATGTTTTTATTGATAAAACAAAACTGAAATTGTGGCAGTCTTCCTGGTATGCACTTTTGAAGTGTTTTGTGCAGACCAAGTCAATGCTTTTTGAATGTCACTCTCTTTCTTAAATACTTCATGCTTAAACAGCTCTTCAAATTTTTGTTTTTACTTTCCAACATCTGAAATGGAGGTATCATCAGAAAAAAGAGAAATTAAACCAAAAGAAAAAAAGCACTTTATGCCAATAATGTGTAAAAGAAGTAAAAAGCATTTAGAAATATAAAGGAAAATTTATCTTAAGAACTTCAAAGCCTCTCCAAAGTTTTGTTCTCTAGTCAAGTAATCTTCTCCATTGGAAGATGCCTTAATTTACTAATACACTGAAGAAGCATCACCACATCTAATTGCACTTTTACTTCTTCAGAATGCTTTAAGAAAAAAAAAAATAGTGTTCCCAGCCGGTCATATTTGAATTAATGTTGTTCCACTGAACCCCCTTCGCCATTCTCAGAGTGGGATTTCAAAAGTCCAGAAATCCTGCAGAGGATCGTGAAGAGTCAGCTGTGCTTCTCCATCTCCCTTTCTGTTGAGTTTTGCTTATCCCTTCGCTGATGATTTATCCATTCCTTCTCCTGCTGCTGTCCTATAAGCTGACTCCCCTCTTCTGCTTCTCCAGGAGATGCCCATACATGGCTGTAAAAGGGAAGCAGGCACCATGAATGCTTCTGAACACTAAGCTGTGCTGAAGAAACCTGCTTCAGACACCTCAGCTGATGGCCCGATAATGTTGTTTCCCTTTCAGATGGTGGTCATGGCTAGGGCAGACTTCAGACTTCCTTCTAGATTTTTTTCCAAATATAGAGCAATTTTTCACTCTTCTTGGAACACCTTAAGTCCTCAAACCAACAAACTGCATGCTCAAATCTGTCATGTGTTCCCTGTGACTGATAAAGATGAACAATACTCTAGTGAGTGGACTGCTCTTTGACTTGCTCCGGAAAAGTTGTCAAGCTTGATTTAGGGCTTGGTAGGATCATTGCTGTCCCTTGAGGCCCACCACTCCCCTGGAGAAATGTGACCAGGAGGTGTCTTTTATGGCTCCCACCCATGAAGGAGACAACTGAGCGAATCCAGCACAGGGAGTGTCAGAGGGAGGATCCTCAGCAGAAGAAATGGGTCGGCGGGTTGTGCTTGGGTTGTACAGGATGTACTGACACTCTGTGATAGCTTCAAAGATGGTGCTCAGCGGAGCTGTTTCGTGGGCGAATTGCCCAGCACACAAAACTGCCTCTCCTGTTTGCATCACTTGGACCAGCAAGAGTACATACACATAGGAGAGAACAACAGTATGATATTCCTTATTAAAAGTGATATTTCCTCACAAGAACAAAAAGTATCCCCCAGAAACCTAGGGGGAGAAAAGGGAGAACAACTTTCCTGTGCAGATTACTGAACTTTTCTTTCATCCTCAAAGCGAATACTTGCATGCAACAGTTTCAGTGCCAGTACATTCTGTTCCTGAACAGCATATACATTTCTTAAATATGACAACTGAGGAAATTTATAGGATGCTGAGAAAATGTTAGCTAGTTCTTTTTTATTTCTTGCTCATATATTTCTAAGCATTACACTTTGATTCTCTCATAAATCTAGTTTTAGATTCTTCAGATTTTACAGTTTTTAACTGTAGCAGGTCAGGACTATAGGCAGAACAGTGTGAATAATGTGCAATAAATATTGTGCTAGTTTAATATACTCAGTAATTATTGAAAGTGCATGGTGTATGTAACTTCTGATTATATAAATTTAATCAAGTAACTGTTTTCAAAAAGTCTGTGAGGTGTTGACAAAATTTGTTATGGCTTTTAAAAATACCATTGCTTATTCTTATTCAGTATATGCCATCAGTTTGTATTGGATACTTAAGTGTGGTTGAAAAAATTAATATATCACCTGAACTGTGTGTGATGCAAAACATACTGATTCTTGCCTAGCACTTTCCACAGCCTTATTAGAAACAGACCTCTTGTGAACAAAAGAAAAACAGAGGCATAGGTATCTCACAGCTAGAGGGCAGCTAGTGAATCCAGTCTAATCTACGTATCATCTGCCCTTCAGTTTCACTCAGCTACTTCTGACCTGCAAAATCCAGGTACAAGAACTGTGTGCTGAATCACAGACTCGTGGAATCAAAGAACCACCAAAGGCTGGAAAAGACCTCCAAGATCATCCACTCCAACCATCCACCCACCACCAATACTTCCCCGCTAAACCATGTTTCGTAACACAACATCTAAATGTTTCTTGAATGCCAGTATCCTCAATTTCTTTTTCCAAAGAAATACCCTTAAAGTGCAAGAGGCACTAGCAAAGGAAGGCTTGAAGGAGCTGATAATGTGCACTACAGGAGTTTGCTATGTAATTTGTTATTACTGAGCTGGATCTCGTTTCACTTTCTAAAAACTATTCTCATTTTCTTTTATCTTTTCTCAAGAGATATTAGTTTTCCTTAGCTTGTGACTTCAGCCTCAAAATAATTTCTCATTAATTCATTTGATAACAGGACGCATATCTTTCCACAGCTGTAATTTTAAGTGGAGGGTGGGTTAAAATGTTTGAAACAGACCCATGTTCTAAGGGTGGAATGAATGTTAATTAGAAGTTACTATTTGTCACTCTGTTTGTTGGTAAGTCATATTTCTGTACGGTCCATAATAATAACCTGCATACAGAAACTGTGCGGCGGCTACTTTCTGGCCTTGTGTCTTGTTCTTGTGGAGCTGAAGAGCGAACACCTTCAGCTAAGCATGGATTTGTGTTGAGACTGAATAGCCAAACACAGAAATCTGACAGGACAACTCCAGCGTGAAACAGAAAGGCAGCAAAGTGCATCAAGGAGGAATTTCATTTGATCTGGCAACTTTTCTGGTGAACTCTGCGGTTTTCCACTTGGAGAGCACAAAGTCTTGAATTCATTCATTGCTCTCCCCTTGGTATCCTGTGCATGTGTATAAGTATCCTGTAACAGGATAAGCATCAGGGAGTAATCATTATCAAACACCCTTGCATAGTATTAAGAAAGACAGTCAAAACCTTGAGCTATGGAAAGTGGTTGATGTAGTTAAAATGTGTCAGACGTGACTCAAAAGTCTCCTTCCTTTCTGACAATATTACTTCATTCATGTTAACCACATTTGTAAGTGGCCTGGACTGAAGAGATAGTGTTTGGGGAATTCCAGACTCCTTTATACACAGTTGGGAGTTTCAGGAACAGCTACTCTGCATTCCACTTTGATATATAATCCTCATTATGGCTTTGAATAAGAACATGGTAATTTGCCAAAAAAATAAATAAAACAAGTTATTGGTCAGAGGCGTACTATATAGGGAGTACTAATAAAAACAAATATTTTTGGCTGTAGTCTAAAGTTTCTACTGTAAATGAGCTAATTTAGGGCTGTATCCTCCCCTGAGATCATGGGTTGGAACTTAAGATAAGCAGTAGCTGCACAGATAGCTTTGGGTGGTAGGGTAGAAATGTGCCTTCTCCACAGGCTCCACATTCAGGGGGAAGGAGGGTAGACCATTTGCTGCCTTTTCCCCTTAGGTGGAATGACCTCTCCAAGAAGGGGAGCTTTGTTCATTCATTATGTGATATACTTAACTCCTTGTATGACCAAGTCACAGTTTAACTCCCTAGGAATGTGCTCTGTATCCCAGAAGAAAATCTACCTTCAGTTTTGATGAACTCCAGGAGGGACAAACGTAGACATAGATGACAAAGACACATCTTCAGATGGATGGATCCATTTGCACCCCTAGATCTAGAGTACTGCTATTAGTGTAGAGCTAAATGTAAACCCAGGCCACCTGGGCCCTCCCAAACAGGTGGTGACACATGGCTCATTCTTCAGTTACTGGCTTGCTTATGGTAACGTTCAGCTTTTGGTTTAACGGGCAGCTTAAACCACTCCAAGCCCATGGATGGCAGATGCAGGCCTCAGCTCTCTGCCACTTGCAGCCCAGCACATGCGCCGCACTCCTCACATCACCCTAGACCCTGGGTGTCATGGTGTGCTGAAGGAAGGAGAGGTTGCTGCTGAGTGGGGGCCCATCAGAGGGTGATGTGCTCTTGGTCACACCAGGGCCCTGCTCTGAACACTGTGAAGGACACGGTGTTAATGTTGCATGAGAGTTTGCAACCTCTCCTAGCACAGATCTATTGATCCTAATTTAATAACAAGAAATGCCACTTAGCATCATTTCATTCTTTCAGGTAGGCACATCAGACAGTGCAAAGCACATCCTTTGCAGGTGATCCTGCAAAGGCGAGATGGGTACAAAATGTCTTAGTTGAGTTTGGAAAGCTGTACAAATGTTTATGGACCCATCTTTTCGTGTTTTAGTTTTCTTGTCCTTTGCTGCTGTTTTTTTATTCATGGCATCCACTTGCAGTCATGAAGTTTTATCCTAAAAGCAAATACACACTGACGGCAGATGAACTGCCTTTGACAGCAGTATTTCTTGAATGCAGAAGGATCTTTCTGCAGGGTTTTACTGTTGGAGTTGCTAGACTGCAGAGAGGTCATAACAAAAGAAGCAAGAAAACAACAACTGAAGTTGTTATACTCAGCCACAAGCTGAACATGAAATTTTTAAGCCCGTGTTGCACACCTCTGCTCTGTAATAGCATAGTGTCAATATTGGCTCTGAGTTGGAGGAGTTGTATTTCACAGTCTGTTCATCACAGCCCTGGTTTAAAAATACTGAGGTATGAACATCCCACATCCTCAGTTCTGGGCCTTTTCTTGGTAGGTATGGCTGGGTTTTGCTCCCTGTGCCATTTTTCCCTCCCTGTGTGCTGGCAACACCGTTCTGCTCCAGAGTTCTGCATGTGCAAACAGAGCTGGAGTGAGTGAACTTCTGGCTTTGACAGTTGCAGAAGTCCAGTTTATTTCAGTGGTTGAGGATTTCACCTCTTCTCTTCGTAGTATTATTAAGGGACTTAATTTTGACAATGTAGTAATTTAATTACTTAATTTCAATAAGACCCATACGATATGAATAAAGTAGCTGCAGCACTAGGTGCATGATAGCACACTTTTTCAGGTTTTGGTCCCTGAAGCTCCTCCGATCTGTTTCATATATCTAAAGTTTAGCAAGCCTCAATTTGTCTTAAATTTACTATGCAAGAGCTCTGAAAAGTCCACGTATGGCATTCATCTGCCTAGGAAGGGAAGCTCTCAGTTAAGGCAGTAGTAACTTGCACTGTTTCTAAACACTAGAAGGAGCAGGTTTACATGCCTTTTGGAAATCACACCCTTTCTCTCATTTACACAGTCACTATGCTAGTAGGACCCAGATGTCCAGAGAAAGATTTCCTGAAAAAGAAAGCAATCCAGAAAGGGACATAGTCACACATTGCAAAAGTTATCCAACAGCTGAAAAACATCAGTTTTTACAAAGTATGTGACAAATACAGCTTGCATGACAGTGGGAGAGGGTCTGCAAGTCCTGCTGGCACTCGCTGGGGATAGTCTGCATAACTGCTGACAGATTCACCTCCTGTGAGTAATGGTAAACATCCCAAAGTCATGCCGGTAGAAATTCTCTGCAATGCCACTAGGCATTATTCATCACACCAGCACATGGATGTGTGTGTGCAGCTTTCCAGGGCTGTGCATAGCCTTTCACTGCCTCATATTCATGTAGTTGTAATGTGCAGGTCCTTGTCACCTTGGAAGCACTGGTACAGGGATCTTTTGGGACAGACACTGTTCTCCAAGCAGAGCTTTGACTCCAGTCTCTCTTGTGCAGCTTGCTCTGGGGTAACCACTTAATATCATCTTTGCTTTCACAGTGCCACCAATCTGGTCCAGCACTTCTGGTGTGATGATTGCCACTAATGAAGCAGTCCTTTTTTTTCCCTGTGTTTCCACAGTGTTTAGTACATACACTTATGGCTGTATTTTGAATGCTATACCTTTTGCAGGTAAGCATTTTGAGCCTTGTTCACCTAACCAGCAGTTGTTTTGGTGAACATTGCTTGGAAGAACCTGCGTTCCATCTGCAAGGAGGAAAGTGCATGGCAGGAGGTTGGATAGCATCAGTGTGAAAATCCAGAGGTGTATGCTGCTCCCTAGATAGAGAGGATGTTCAATCTCTCAGTCCTTTGGCAGTGTATAAATCTGTTAAAAAGTGATATGACTGTAAAAAGGAAAAGCAGTGTAATCACATCTGGTGAGCTCTAGAGCCATACATAATTCTGCGCTCTTTTGATGCGTTTGCATCAGCCTAAAATTACAGGTTGCACGGCAGAAAGTCAGTAGACCTTGGAGCCTCACTGTCCACTCCTGTGTGGAGTCCAGCAGTGGAAATGGCACACACAGCTCTGGCTGCTTTCCTGCCATAGCATGGCTGATGCAGGAGGACCTTCCTCCCTGTCAGTCACAGGAGGTGCTCCTCCAGAGCAGTTAATGGCAGCAATTTGTGATGCCAGAAACTTCAAGAAAACCTGCTCCGTGGCTATGAATATCTCACTTTCAGAGTTCAGCTCTGGTGAAGAAAAGCACTCAAGCAAACACTTAGTTTTTGGTTTGTGTTAGAATTTCCATGTTTCAGTTCCCAAGACATATCTCCCTAACCCAGACTTTGGTGTCAGTTGGACTTTTGACTTAGAGCCAATGCCAGCTTGGGGATGCAGGGCAAAATCTCCTGCCACATGCCAGCCCTGTGATGGACTGTCAAACACAAACACGACCAGCATGAAATTTGGGGTGGGGGTGGTGGAGGTTCTGACAATAAATACCATCTGGTTCAGAAAGTTAGTACCAGATGTCTGGAAGCGTCCAGCTCCAGCCAGTAAAGGTGGAGCTGAAGTAATTAAAATGATATTTCTGTTTGTAAAAAGGAAGGAGTACTGTCACGGCTTTTAAACAATGATTTGCAAACGTAGAAAGGCAAAAGTCATGCCTTTTGCAAAATATCTTCCCCTGTAGGGGAGGCATGAATGAATATCCAGAAGAGAAACATGGATACATTGCCAAAGGTTGAGCTCAAAGCATAATTCCTCCTTTTGGGATCACTGCTGTACAGCAGTACAGGGAACAAGTCAAATGGACTGAGCAGTTGCAAAAGCATCTTTGCAATTTGTACTGGTTCACGTCTGTTTGTCTTTAATTCCCATACTGTGTGGTACAGAGCTGGCACCCAGCTTCCAAATGTTCTCCATCTTCTTCTCTCCTACAAAAGATCTGTTTTCTTGGGGGAAAGCTATGATATGCTGAGCCTGGAGTAATTCAAGGAACTTCTAAGTCCCAGGCCATTCCAATAGGTCTAAGCAAATCTGAGCTCTGAAAGCTTCTTTCTGTCCCAAAGCAACAGGGGGCATTTCTGGAGAAGCTGGGTGCAAAATGTTTTTCTGTTCAGTTTAAATGAAGTTTAGTAGTTTCCAGATTCTATGATCTTTTGAAAGCTTAAAACATGAATCCAGTGAATAACATGACAGGTGTGGATTTACTAGAGAAGGGAAGAAGGGAACTGAAAGGCGTATCAGTGCTGTTAGTGTTTGTATATGACTTCAATCTGAACAACACTGCTGAAAGTTTACTTTTACATATATTGCTTTTGGAGATATTTAAGCTCCTTGTGAAGAAATATCTTCGCTGAAAGTTGTGACATCAGTATCCCATTCAATCACCCAAGGAAAGCATGCAAGAAAGAGGTCAATCTAAATGGGAATTTGGCTCATGTTGGAGTTTCCATAATAAGCTCCATAATTAAGTACCTGGTTTTCATTGGTTTGAAGGGAAACAAATCTGTTTCTAAGATCTAAATGGAGATATCATTAATTGCACTGTGTAGTACTGTATATCATAGTTCACACATGGTTTCTTTGCATCATGAGGATTGATTCTGGGGCAAACTGCATCTCGGCTTCACTCTATCAGCGTTTTGCCTGAATAAATAGATGAAAACTATCTGCAATTTGATCTGCAAGTTAGTGCAGATTTGGGAACAGATAATAAAATTAAGAAGGCGATACTGAAGAAAAAGATTGTTTTTCTGATATGCCATGTCTTTAAAAGATGACAGAAGTTCAAGGTCATGGGCAAAAGGAAACTGTGTGACAAGTGAGTATTTAGAGGCTTTTGGAGAGAGCAGAGAAAAAGACAGATTAAATACCATTCATGTTCATACATTTTTCCATATGTTTTCTAGTTTCCTGACTTATTGATCCCAACTTATTAGCCTTTAGTTAATGTTCTAGTTACTGAGCAGTACTTTGCTGTATAATGTATAATTATTCTAATTATATATTGTTATTTAAAATTGTTTTTGCGATCCCTCACCGCCTGCACATGCAGACAAACTCCCCCCGCCTGCCCCAACCTGTCTGTGCTTTATTACCAGACATGGATAAGGGATCCCAGAAGATCCATGCTCTGAAGTGCTATTAATTGAGTGTCTGGAACCATCTTTGCAGCGTTTGTAAATGGACACAACTTCAGCGAAATGATACATACTTCTGCCAGCACCGGATCTGTTTCAGTCCTGCTGTATGTGTTTCTACCTTGGGAAGAAGAGGTTCTGGAAATCCTTGGTATCTCTGATTGTTAATAGGGCTGTGCAGTCATTGCAGGACACACCCCAGAGCTCTTATTTTGGGAAAATCCGCCACTAGAGATAAAGGCTAATTTTCCGTGAGAATTTCAGGGCCAGCTGTTTTCTCCTATCTGAAATTTTTCCTTCCAGACCATAAGGAAACAGAAGTGTCTTAGGGCTTCAGCTGTGCTGGTTGTTGAGGAGGTCTGGGGAAAGAAAGGTGTTTATCCGCCTATAAAAAGATAAGGGATTTCCATTGAAAATAAATTCTTAAATGTAATCATACAACTTTTGTTTCTTTGGTTATGCAGCTGCCTTGGGATCTGAGCTTCTGGTAAACACGTTGGCCTGTTGAAGGACATGATTCAGACTGTCCCAGATCCAGCAGCTCACATCAAGGTTAGTTTCCTGTTTACTCTGAGTCCTCTGATGTTTTGAGAGCGATAAAGTTAAAGAATATGTATACATACTGAAAGTTTTACTACTGTGCAGCACCGGGTCTTTTGTTCCACGATATTTATGTTATTGCATGAGTCAGTCATGGAGTCTTTGTTGCTGACACCTGTTTTAATGTGTTCCAAAGTGTGTGGATATTTTGAGGGTAATTTTTTCCAAGCTTAAAAAGTCCCTTGATCATCCTACAGTAGTTGGTATGTGTAATAAAAAAGACCTACTTGGAAAATTCTGAATTCATATGCCCCCAGTTTTGGCCCTTTGAAAGCCAGGGGCAGAAATTAATGGAGAAAGAAAATAAGCACAATGCAAAAAGCCAAACATCCCTTTGAAAAAAAATCAGGGCCTAGTTCTGTGTAAATCAAAGCAGCACAGACATTGAACTTGTGCTGTATAGGCTTACAACAGGATTGCTTCGCTACACTTCAGAAGGCTCTGCATTGCTTTTCAGCTCTTTTTTTTTTTTTTTTTTTTTTTTTTTGCAAAAGAATAGGAGTGTGCTACATTTAGCAGGCATTGCTGATGATGTTCTGCAAAGAATAAGACATCATCTTTGGATATTGCCTGTAAATAGCACCTGAGCCTCACCAACTGGGGGTGGTGCTCTATTTTAGCCTCAATTCTTTATCACCTAGGGGTTTTGCTTGGAAACTGACTGCTTCTAAAGGTGAACAGCAATTCATTTCCAGAAGTAAAAAAGACACTCACATAGCAGTGTCTTAGGTGGGAGAAGCAGCTGACACTTATGTATGAAAAATATGACGAAACACCGCATGTTTATCATTCACGTGGTCTCTGTTATGAGAGCACTGCTGGTAAATAAGATTGCTGTAATCAAAGGCATAGATCAGCCATGCTAAGCAGGCTGCCAGTGAATAGCTTTCTTTTATTCTTTCTGTCTGTCCACCCTTCTGTTTGTCTGTCTGTCCTTCCTTGAAGTTACTTTTTCTGCTACTTCTCTCATAGAGTTTCTACTCAGCCAGCTGCTATTGACCAGTCAGCAGTTCCCTGTAGAAAGGCTTCATTTTTCAACTTATTTTTAACTGAGTAAAAATGAAATGTTATTTTCAATAGCTCACTTTTCCTGTAGAAAGATAGGGAATAAGAAAAGCCTCTCTGTGTAACTCCCTACAGCATTTTTTGCTTGTGTTTAAATACTAGAATGATGGGCAGCAGTATGAGAGCTCGACCCTTCAGTCTATACAAGTTTCGAAAACCCAACACTCTCACAGTCTTACAGCATGCCATTGTTTTTATAGAAGCAGCCTCTCCACTGCATGCCTCATCACCTGGATATCAACCACTAAGAATTCAAAAATTTTATGGGGATATAGATCCTCTTCATGCTTTCTAAATGTCCACACTAATAGAAAGAAAAACACCAGAACATTAAGAACTACATTTCTTGCTTTCTGCCAAAAAGTAGGTTTTTGTTTTGTTTTGTTTTACAATGGGAGTTAGAGTTGGAGAGAACAAGGCTGAGTATGTATGTGTCTTTCTACAGCGAGTACAGAGAGCTGCACAA
This sequence comes from Alectoris magna, assembly GCA_030625065.1. Classification (NCBI taxonomy): domain Eukaryota; kingdom Metazoa; phylum Chordata; class Aves; order Galliformes; family Phasianidae; genus Alectoris; species Alectoris magna. Next base: position 88,851,883 of record CM060560.1, read on the forward strand.
AAATCTCTCAAAAATTGTGTGTTCAAGGGAACCTTTGGGAGACTATTTTCAGTAGAACAGCACACACAAGTTGTTGCTACATTGTGAAGGGGTGTGAAGAAGGCAGTTACATGAATGCTCTGCTTGGGATAGGACGACTAGCCAAATAAACCTCAAATCCTTCACATTTCTGTTTATGTAATTATGGTCTGCTTTGGTCTAAGCACATTCTTCAGGGAGATGCCATTAATGCCATTCATTTAGACTTTAAAATCAGATGTAAAAACATTCTTAAAAGTAAGCCATGAGAAAGTAGTGTGCATTGGACATAGGAAGGACTATTTGGTGTGACGATCATTTCTGCTTCTAATTGCCATGGTGATGTTGAACATATGGGGTTCATTGCAGTCTTCCTTAATATATTTTTGTTTAACTGTACTCCATCAGGTAAGTCATATGCTACTCTTTGCTGGTATTTTGTTCCTTGAATAAGCAGACATAACCTCATTCGTGCACATTTGGAGTTGTTACTTTGAAGTTTGCTTTCTAGGAAGTGTCTGAATTATTAAGATTTGACAGATTTTTGTTTTTAATTTTTTCTTCCTGAACATGTGCAGGAAATGAGTGTGAAAGATAAATGAACATGGCAGTATGAATATTCAGAGACATCTTTTTGCAGCAAGAATGATTTCATTTGTATTATGTGAGTTCTTATATGTGCTATTTTGAAAACAGCCTTTAGCACTACCAGAAGGAAACGTGATCCAATCTAACAGCTCTTGTGACACATTTCAGAATGGGAAGTTGTATGAGCCTGACTTCAACACCTAGGCAGATCTTGTTCAGTTAGGGGAATGTTTGTCCTCATTTTGTTTGGGAGTTTCATTCATTTTAAATGAATCATTCATAATTGATCTGATGAACTTGTGTTTCCGTTGCTCCCTGATGTGCATAGTTATACCTGGGCCATCGGCTTGTTTTGTGCCCAGACATAAAGGACAGAAATATTTCACGTGGACAAAAAAAAAAAAGTTGGTATATGTTCTGACCCTTAGTCCCAGTTCAGCAAAATATGGGGAATTTTGACCCCGATCTTCAAGCAGTTCCACACATCTGGTACTTTTGAATGGGATGAAATAAGTAAGACTATTCACATCAATAAAGCCGTTTGTGCCCAGCAGTTTGTAGGTTCCAATTCAGCACCTTAATTTAATAAACTTTGGCATTTCTAAAGTGTTAAAATATTACCATTAGTTTGTTTTAATGACAAACTATTAATAAAATAGGTTTGTATTTGATTTAAAGGTAGAAAATGAATTTTTGCTTTCTGGTATCTGCAATTATAATGAACAAATTATTTTTGTAAAGTCATATGTATAGTTTATGTAGTATAAGGGGATTGGCTGCAGTGCATTCAAGTTAATATCAAAATTTGTGTATCCTCTCACTCTTCTGGAATGTGTTTTCTCTCGTGAGTCTGAAAGTTGCAGAGGAGTCTGTAGAGAGGACATTTGCAGCCTACTCTGTCCTCACATCTTACCCTCCCCATGCCACCAAAAGGGGCTTTCATTTTAATTAGGAGCTATAAAGAGTTTAATATTAAGCATTATATTAAGGAATATTTTTTTTCTGTGCTGTCGGGGGGTCGAAATCCTTCTGTCACCAACAAAAAATTTCAAGCATGACGAAAGTAGGTCTCCTATATACACTAAGTGTCACTCCTAGAAAGAACATTATTTTTCCCATTTTTTGAAATGAGGTTCTGCATGGAAATTCTGGATACCATTTTCACCAGGAAACTGAGTCCTTGCTTGTCAGTCTGAACTGCATTGCTTCTATGAGCCCAGTTTTAGTCATTGAAGCTACATAAGGATCTAGCTGCTTACACTGGCATTAATTAAAACATCTTTGCAAGAGTTACAGCTCATCAGAAGAAACATTTTGAAGAAGTCAGTGTCTGGACTGTCTCTTTGGATGGGCAAGACTAATTGTTTTTTATATACATTTTTAAACATTTTTTTTCTCCTATTGATTAAATTATAGTTTTAGTAACCATAGAAACACTGTGCCAGTCCTATCTCAGATCTGCATTTTGTATGCAGTCATAATCATAGAATCGTAGAATGGCCTGGGTTGAAAAGGACCACAATGATCATCCAGTTTCAACCCCCCTGCTATGTGCAGGGTCGCCAACCACCAGACCAGGCTGCCCAGAGCCACATCCAGCCTGGCCTTGAATGCCTCCAGGGATGGGGCATCCACAACCTCCTTGGGCAACCTGTTCCAGTGCGTCACCACCCTCTGTGTGAAAAACTTCCTCCTAATATCTAACCTAAACCTCCCGTCTCAGTTTAAAACCATTCTCCCTTGTCCTATCATTATCCACCCTTGTAAGTAGCTGTTCCCCCTCCTGTTTATATGCTCCCTTCAAGTATTGGAAAGCCACAATGAGATCTCCCCAGAGCCTTCTCTTCTCCAAGCTAAAGAAATAATGTATGCTTTGTGAATGCTGACTCTTTAATAAAACTTCTGAGTTTTTTTTTAAGGGTTAAATTCTGCTTCTAGAAGCCTTGTTTGCAAAGACCAAATGCTTATTTGGCTTTAGTTAGCTTGTGCCATGACTGGTAGGGATTTCACTGAACTGCTTCTCAGGAAAAGAAGGAGTTTGTGGTGTTCATTTGCTCCTTGTTGGGAGCAGAAGAGTCCAAGTTACAGCAGTGTAGGCAAGCAAATTACTACATTTGTCAGGAATTAAGTCAGCCCTGCGGTAAATGGGTATAATTCATTGAAGCAGTGTTGATCTGTGCCGGTGAAAGATTTGGCCTGCCTATATCCAGGTTTTTCTGCTCCTTGGTGATCTAAGATTCTGAGATTTAGGAGAAAGGAAGAGACAACTGAATGGCAACAGCTAAACAGAGGAGCTTGTGGATTGTATAGCCTTCATCTGCCTGGTAGAACTTGAGAAAGGGAATTCTTTATGTCCCAGATAGCTTAATCAAAGAGGACATCCAACACCTTTAGCCATATTCAGCTGGTCTGTAAGAGCATCTCTCTCTCTCTCTCTCTCTCTCTCTCTCTCTTTCTCTTGATTGTTGCTTCTGGGTTTCAAATTGAGGCTACCAAATCTGAAAGGTGTATGTGATATTACAATGAAATAAAAATCTGACTTCTCAGAACAAATAAAACAATCACCTCAGAGCTGTTTCTGAAATCTACTCCTGAGTTTATCACTTAGGTGCCTGGGCTACAAATTAGATGTCACATGCGTATTTTCAAGCACAGCATCCCATTGGAAGCATTATAAAGTCTGATCTCAGAGCTCCTTTGTTGGCCAAAATGTACACTGGAATTCAAGTTGCGGCAGTGTAGAGATGCTGCTGGATTACCTTGATATGTTGTGTTAGGTTAAATCTGGCTTGTTTCACTGGTATTATTAATTAAAGAGCATATTCTGGGTCTGATATAATCTGTTATTTTTCCTGGAATTGTAGAATCTCTAAATAGGCTCTAAAATACTGTTATGCTGCGAGTTTTATATGCACACTGCAGTCTCTGCCTGGATAGGCACAAGGGACAAGAAAGGAAGAAGGATAGTGTTACTATTATTCTCATTTTACTGATTCATAAAGGCCAGGGTTTTCCTCCCACCTCTCTTTGACTAAGCTTTGAGCCTCGTCTTTGTAGATTCCTTCCACTGCTCAAGCACTTCCTTCATTGCTTATAAAATGATATTTGGGCAACTCAGCTAAGAATGAGAGCATGGAAATGTGAGCAAAAAGCAAGGAGAAATTTGCCCAAAGTCACACGTGAAGTAAGCTAGTGGCAGCATAGTTGAATAGGCAATCCAAATGGAGTGTATTATTCTACTGTGTTATGATATGTCATCGCTGCAGTCTGTTTGATAACATACTCCCACTCTCTCAAAAAATATGGGCTGGTATCTGTTGGAAAATAAGCCAGACCTTCTACAGGTGTGAATTAGTGATGATCCCATGGATGTAATACCTGCCATAGACTCTAGCTGAGAGAAGATGTGCTTAGGCCTACTGTGCCAAGGTGAACAGGCTACTTTGGCTCATCTGGGCTGTAAACTTGCTGCCTAACATATGCTTCAGGATGACTGCTGCATGCCTGCTCTCCTCTTGTGGGTTACAAATGTCCCTCAGTGACAGATGTGAAAAGGCATCCATATCAGCAGTCCATGAAGCTACTGCTGCTGCTGAGTAGCTGTAAATCCATCCCCTTTGCTTACCCCTCACTGTGTACTTCATTCATTATTCTGGCAAAACTGTAAAAGCTCTTCCCATACTTTCTTACTGACAGGATGACAACGCTGTTTCCATTTCACAATGCTTCTTACTAATTATTCTATCTGGATCACAGTTGTTAAATCTTGTTTGAATGATAGGCATGGTTTAATCTGGATTCTCGTAAAATAAAGCAAACGAGTTTATTATGAATGTGAATAACACTCCTCTGCACTAGCACTCATTCACTGAGCCCTCAAGATGCCAGGCTTATAATCCTGCGTGTTACTTCCACCCTATGTCAGCACACATCATTTACATATAATAATGCCAGAATCACTGCCTGCATTTGAATACTAGAATCTCTCTGTATGCAGAAATCATAATTTGTTTCTCAGAAGTTTTGAATTCTGGACTGTAGCAGAATGTTTGCCATAGAGCTCGCATCAGTATTTTTTAACCTTGAACTCTACCTCCTTCTCTCTGCCTGAGCAAATACCTCCTTGCAAAAGGAAAAGAGAGATAGTGGCTTCTGTGTACTATAATTGATGAACTTTCAGCAATTCGGAGCAAATCCAAGATTGCTGCCAACAGCCAGATGGAAAGCCGTGTTAATGACATGTTCAAAGGAATGTATGTTTTTTGATAGGAGATGGTCCAAAGACTTTAATCTCTATTGTTCTGGGGACTAATGGCATGGATAATTCCTTAAGTGAGGCCACTTTTAAACAAAATTTATCTTTTTCGTAAGTGGGAAAGAGCAAACTAAAGAGTACCAAATGCATTTTTCAATGCAATGTTTTACACTAACCCTTTGGTATGTGAAATCAGATGTACTCAAATCTCACTTCTACAGTCAGCCAGCCCAATAAAAGTTTTCACATTTCTAGTGATGGTGGATAGAAATCATAAAATGGACAGTTGTGGAAACAAAGGCTAGAATGGTAAGCTGAGGGTGGGGAGAAGACACAAGGAAAAGTTGGGAAGAACAGATCAGATAGTTTGGGACAAGAACAAGGAGGAAACTCAGAAAGAAGATGGAAGCCCTTCCTTTTTTCTCCCCTCCAGAGCCTGGAGTGGAACTGAGGGCTCTCAGATCAGAGGCTTGTTTTCCTGCCTGTAAATGTCTCTCAAGACCACTGCCAAAGGAGGTGCCACTTTCTGTTAGAGCCATCCTGACAGATGGGGCCATTCAACTCCATTAGCTCAAGCAACTATGTTGTGTTTTGTAACTCTGCAGCAAAGAACTGAAGGAAAGGAGTGTGAGATGGCCAACTTCAGGGGGCTCCAACATAATGGTACTTGGGCAGCCTAGGACCCCAAAAGGTTGCAATGACAATCTCCTCCTTCCTTGATAAGTGGTTACAAGAACCATCTCACCCGCCAAGGGCTATTGCAGATGTTCAGAGGTTATCTCCTATTTAGTAAGAAATTACAATTAAATGTTCATTGAATTTGTGTTTTGCCTTGACCTGGACATAAATGTTCCAATCAATAGATCATCTTTATTCTTCCGTGAGAGATTATTCCACAAGGCTCATTATCTAGAAACGGTTCCCTGTGCTCATCCACTCTTCTCCCTGCTTCAGCTATTCTTTTTGTAACAGCTCTGTTCAGATTCCAGCTCCCTTAATTTCACAAGCCTCTTCCACCTCCTCACCTTTGTAAAGAGGGATATATACATGGGAACTCCGGGGAGAGTGCCAAGCATCCCACAGCCTGTCCACGAGTTCTGGTTACAGTCTCTTTCAGGTGAGGTGGGCCAGGCAGCTTTGCCACCATCACCACTGCAGTTGTGTCCAGTTCTTCTTTCAGCTGTACCCATTGCTTGATCACAAATTATCATGTTGTTATCCTTCTAGTAATGCTTCCTAGACTTGAGAGGCTTATCCCAAAGTCTGGTTGGTTCTCCAGCAGCCCGTGGGCAGGAAGAGCTGCTTCAAACTTGAACATGCCTTTCTCCTGCATACGCTGCTCAAAAATGAACCTCTCTTCCTCTATTCCTCTTCCCCTTCTTCTCTCTCTCTCTCTCTTTTTTTTTTTTTTTTTTTTTGAGACTGGGGAGAGAGTTGCAGTGGTTGTTCTTTTCTGTCTTATATTGCAGGCTTACACTGACAACCATTCGTATTATACCTGAAATCTCATTTTTTTTTATTAGTCTCTTTTAATCTCAGGACCCTTTTCAGTTATTTCACTAGTCTCAGAGTTGTCCCAGAGTTAACTTTGGACTGTAACGTCTTTCACTGATGTGCTGTTTAATCCCCTTCTTTAGATTATTAATACAGACATTACCTCATAAATAGGCATTTGATTAGATTCCACCAACTTGCTATTTTATCATTTGCCATAAGTCTTTCCCTGTATTCTGTATGACATTTTCAGACTTGTTGTACTTTCAAAAACTTGTTCAGACTCTGTGAAAAAATATTTCTTCTGTGGCTCAAATCAGTAGCCAGCATCTGAGTACTTCCAGAGTGTTTTCTCAGCATAAACTACTTCTGTAGCTAAAGTGTGTTCTTGGGGCAATTTTGTTTATTTATCAGAAATGTACATCCTTTCCTTTTTGCCCTAAAGAAACAGGGTGACAGGAGCAGTGTTGTTCCCGTAAATTGCTGAATAGCATGCAAAACCCAAATGTTGCCCTGCATAAGAACATAGAATGCTCTGAAACTAGCGCCTCTCATTTATTTCCATGGAAACTACATCAGATACACAGAGCATGGGAACACTGATAGAGCAGAATCTCAGCTACAAAACACTGTTTGTCAAAACACTCACAACTGTTAGCTCTGCATTTTCACCTGTGATGAGCAAGAGCCTGCATGGCGCGCTTGTAAAAATCTGCACCAGTAGAGGAGAACCACCGTAGCTGTCACCACTGCTGAGATGCATCACCCACCACCTCACTGTGCTCACATCCACTGTTTGGTCTCCATCAGCATTCAGCAAGCATTAATGAATGTCAATGGATGCCATTTTTTCCACATGGAGGAATTCAGCGGCACACCTTTGCTTCATACACACTTCCATGTTAGACACCATTGTGTCAGACTGCCCCTCTGCCACACAACACCATGTAATGGGATATTGGTGGGTAGGTTCAACTTCTACTGCCATCCCACCAATATCTACCCCGATGTCGTGGGCCAACATGATAAAATAGGCAGTTTTGCTTTCAGAGCAGCCCTCACATATATCCTACTGCCAGTGATTACCTTGTATCAAAGATAAACCTGCAGAGAGTCATCTTCACCTCCTTGCATAGCAGTAGTGCTCAAAACGAGGCAAATAAATCTGTGGAGTGCTGAGGGCTTTCTCAGATGATCATACATAATTGTTTGTCCATACTCTCTTGGTCATATATTGAGATTTTCCAGGAACACAGAAACCTGGCAGATGTCATCACTGTGAATAACATGTGAAGAATCATGCAAATGTGAGAATATCATGTCCAGCACAGACAGCTCTTGGGGTGAGCACTGCATACACTTCTCTGATAGGTGTCATAAAGAGCAAACTGGAGTGTGTAGGCTTGAATCAACGGTAAACTGATGGCAGCAGAGATCTGAACGCACACACGGCTCATAGAGCAAGGATGTTCAACTGGTGGCCCATGGGCTGCATGTGGCCTGCCCCAGCCTGTAATGTGGCCTGCCCCCTGCCCTGCTCCGTCATGGCAGCAGCCAGCATGCACCCATCACTCAGCAATGACCAAGCATCAGTGTGCAGTTAACCCCACCTGGGCTGAAACCAGGACAAGGGGAGGGAACAGTGCAGTGCTAACTTGAGTTATGGCAAATAATTGTATGCATTTTGATACACTGGCTAAACAGTCCTGTGAACAGCAAATCATACACAGCCATACTTTCCATTGCGATAAAGGAATTTGAGAACAAGTTTCAAGATTGCAAAAAATTATCTTGTATAGTATATTTACAACTCGATTTTCAGTCAAACATAAACACATGATCTGCAAATTTTCAACTGGAAAGTGTAGAGTTGCAATCAGACATGCAACTCAAAAATCTTACAGTTACTAGACTTTCATAAGTCCTATCTTAAGGGAGAGAAATATCCCTCACTTCACAGTCACATTTTATTCACATCATGGCTTTTGGGCAGTAAGTATATTTATGAAAAACCGTTTTCAAGGATGAAGTACAGGAAAACTGAAATTTCATCAAAAATCTTGGTGAACACTTGGAGAACTCACTGAGAATTGCAGCCACTGTCACTGAAGGCTGATGCATTAGTTTCACAAAAACAAGGTCACACATCTCACTAGTTTTACGGTTTTGTTGCTCTCCTTTGTTATGTTTTAATAAAAGAACATTAAAAATGAACATGATTTGTGACTTATATACATTAACTATGTTATATATTTTATGAGAACAGCCCCAAAAGTAATGCCTCCTATTTTATTTTGTTGGCCCACAATGTCAGTTGCGAATGTTGGTGGTATGGCAGTAGAAGCTGAACCTTCCCACCAATAATCCATTACATGTTGCTGTTGTGTGACAGTTAGCAGAGGGGCAGCCTGACACAGTGGTGTCTGACATAGAAGTACAAAGATGCATCATTGAATTTCTCCATGAAGAAAAAATGACACCCATTGACATTCATCAACTCTTGCTGAACGTTGATGGAGACCGAACAGTGGATGTGAACACAGTGAGAACACAGTGAGGTGGTGGGTAATGCATTTCAACAGTGGTCACAGCAATGGTGGTTCACCTCCACTGGTGCACATTTTTACAAGTGCGGCATACAGGCTCTTGTTCCTTGCTGGCAAAAATGTAGAGAAATGTAGAGCTAATGGTGGTGACTGTACTGGTGCATTGGAAAATGTTTTGTTGTTGTTTTTGTTTGTTTGTTTGTTTGTTTTTAGCTGAGAGTTTGCTCTATCAAACAGTGTTGCTGTGCTCTTCGTATTTGATGTGGTTTCCATGGAAATAAATGAGAGGCATTACTTTTGGAGTGACACGTGTATATGCAGCCCAAGACAATTCCTCTTCACTCAGTGCAGCCCAGGGAAGCCAAAAGGTTGGACATCCATGCCCTAGGGAAAGAATTGGAAATAGGAGATGGCACTTCTCAAACATGTAACTCTTTTTACCTCCTCATGCTTACTTCGTGGTCACAGCATGTGAGGTTGCTGTGACAACAGTAAGACTTCATACCTGCCGGTAGGGGTGAAATAGAATAAGAAGGGAGAACTGTGAAATGGCAAATGGTCAGGGAGAGTCTGAGGCTGTGTTAAACACAGTGCTCACCTAACTGTAGCTGTTTTTGGCTGGTATTTATTTTAACAGGTTCTGGGTCGTCTCTGTAGAGAATGGGGAGGTACCCCTTTAGGAAGAGATGAATTGTCCTTGGGAAGTGCCTCTGTCTTTCTGCTCTCCACACATGGAGTCTACAGTGGTTGTGTTAAGCACAGGAGGTCTTTTAGAAGCTCATCATTACATGAACTTAATCCCACCTGATTGAGAGTATCCTTAATGTTTAACACCAGAACAAGGGATGTACCCAAGCCTCTCTTAAATGTGCTAGCTATAAATATAAATTGGATAATAATTACATCCAGATAACATTTTATATAAATGTAGCAATCCTTTGGAAAGCGAGGTGTAGATGACCTGCCATGCAGGTAGCAGCCATGTCCCAAACATTAGTATACCTCCCAGTGTCTGAGCTTCCTCTAAAAGGAGCCCCTTCACCAGAGCATCCACAGGGCCCTCCATGGAGAAAATCTGGGACAAGGACTGCAGAGCACAGTGTGCTATATGGCTGGCACCTACTAGGCATACAGGCCCCAGTCTGGGTCAGTGGAACTTTGCTGCCAACAGTTAGATTTAGAGGCCCTCAAAATGACCTCAGAGTGAACAAAAAATTGTTTTAAACTTGAAGTGGAGGCCAACTGAGAGTTCAGATTCATTCAATTACAGAAACTAAGGGAAGCCGCCTACTCCTTAGTTACAGTTTCAGAAAATCTTTCCAATTTCTTCAGAATCGTCCCAGAACTGCAGCCAGTCGGCTAGCAGTGTGAGCCATTGCAGCAGACATCATTAACTCAGACAGAGGAAAATATACTTTCAGATATTACATGCTAATAAAGCCCAAACTAAACAAATTTAGGTAACAGAAGCAATTATATCATTAAACATTTAACTCCGAGATTGATTTTTAAATGGCTAATAATTCAAACCAAAGCATACACGCAAAGAGGAAGGGGGAGGAAGGTAATTTTAACAATTGCATCTAATCAGTGCCTCAGTCTAAAATGCACAGCTATAAATGTCAAGATGCATAAGATCTGATGCAAGAACAGAAGTGGAACCAGAATGAATATGCATTCCTCACTTGACCAGATTCCCCTAATTGGGAGGAAGTCAAACACATGGAGTGGGAGAACTTTGGGAGCTGGGTTATCTCCAGAGCTCTCTTTAGATACCAGGCTGTGTTTCTGAGAGTCCTTTTAAAATCGACAGGAAGCAGGAGACTGAGACGCTAATGTTAGGACTGGCCTCCTGCTTGCATGAGCCCTAATACATTCTGCTGCCATCACCTACAAAGCAGTTTAAACTGGATCTTTACTGATGCAGTGGAGGGATGTTTGTCTACGAAAGCAATAGAGATCTTTCTCTCATCTGAAAAAAGAATGTTTTCTATTTCTCTTTGAATTGCACTGGAAGGAAGGGAGACATTTTCATGGGCTGCAGCAGAAGGTGGGTTTGATGAAGATCAGTTCTGTTGGAGCGAATTAGGGTGGGGCAGTCATTCAGCAGTAGGATTGTATTTATTTTCATAGTTTATGGCAGGGCTGCTCCCTTTGAAGAAGTATAAATCTTAATCAAATGAAACTGATGTGCTGCCATATTTACCCATCTCACTGGTTGTCCTACATCATGTTTTAGCATAGAAGTTACATGACAGAGTTATCCAGGGGTTGCCAGCTGACATAGAAACAAACCCTCACGTTAAATTGCCTGCAGATGTCCTCTTCCAGCTCCTGTAAGGAACTTCTACCATTTCTCTCTTCTCTCTCTCTCTCTCTCTCTCTCTCTCTCTCTCTTTTTTTTTTTTTTTGGTTAAATAAAAGCAGCAGAAGAGGGAGGAAAACAATCTCAGTTGAATTTCAGTGCTAGTGCCTCTGTGTTCAGGACAGGAAGCCTTACAAAGACAATGCAATTAATAGGCAAGCACAACAAAATTCTCTGTAAGGATTTCCATGAACTTTAGTGGACCAAATGAATTGCGACCAGAGCTGAATGAATAATGCCAAGTCTATTGCTGACAAGGTGGGCTTTTCAGAAGATTCAGACCCGAGGAGGTGAGAAGATCTTTATGTTCTGTAGGCTTTGATTTATTTGATAGTAGAATTTAGGGCTTACAGTTTTGACTCGGCATCCCTTTTGTTTTGATATTGACCTAAAGAAATCAGGATTTTATCTGAGGGACTTAACTTCTTGTTCTGTTTGGCAGAAATCTCCGAGTAGGTTGTGACATTCTTGAAAACATTCACTGTTTTCATTTACATAATTAGGAATTTTTGTTTTGTTTTCATTGTATGAATTTACTGAAGTTTGTGAACTTTTTGTCTGGCAGTCTCTCTTGGTTGGGGAAATCACAGAATGTTGTTTCTTTTTCCTGGCTGGTGGAGTATGGGCTATTTATGCACACAGTTTTAAAATATGCTTTCTGTGAGTGCTTACGTGTTCCTCTTTCAATGCTATATTTCTGGATGGTTAGCCTAGCCAAAAACAATCAAAAAAGGTTAATGCAGAGCAGAGCTCCCATTTAAACACCTACATGAAGTATCAGCCCTTCAAAAGCTCCTAGTGCCAAACAGCTCCTACTTGGAGCAATGGAAGCTGGAGAGTGCCGAAAATCTGGCCTCAAAGATCTTCAAAAGAGATTGATTAACAGTTTCAGCAAGGTTCTTTTTCTGCGCTTGATTAGCTTTGTGTGGAGAATATTTCCTGCATTTGAAGTGTGCACAGCTGTTCCAGGTAACTTGTAAAGAGGAAAGTTCTTCCTGGAAAGGTGGAATTCCATGTAGGTAGGTGAGTAGGTAGGGAAGCAGGCAGCGTTTTCCCCAGGTTTGCTGCAGGAAAGCTTTGGCCATGAGTGCTGGGCTTTGCTGGGCAGGTAGTAGGAACATGGTGTAGAGCTACCCCTGTAACTCCCCCACGTGGATGCTTTTTGTCAGCGAGAAGACAAAAGTAGTTTTCCCAGTTGCTTTAAACTGCTTCGGAAGTGACATAAACAAAACCAGAAAAGGCCACTCTTACATTACTGAAATAGGGATGTCCAGATGGGAAAATTATAGTAGTAATATAACTCTTGTGTTCTAACTTCACGTCCTGTCTAACTTCCATGTGTGGGCAAAGGAGATAAATTTGCTCTCTGCAGCTACGCATACACTTCTTTCTTCTGATTTAGCCTGTAATATTTTGATTTTCCCTCTTGTGATGATGGACTGGGGCCCACAAGAAAAACAGGATTAGAAATCAATGTTTCGGGAGCTGTATTTCTAAATAAAGTTATCTTTGTGGCTTTCTGAAACAGTTTTTTTTTAATTCTATCTATCTCTCACAACTCAACAGCCGTGTTCGTTTTTTGGTTGTTGGTTTTTTTTTCTGTTTTTTTTTTTTTTTTTCTTTTTCAGTGAGGCATGCTCTAAATATAAGAACAATAGGATTGCCCTAAAATCATGGAAAGTTATTTCTGAAAATCAAATAACGGGTTTAGACTGCTGTTACTTTTTAAACATGGCAAACAGGTAGGGGACCAATATGCTTGCAAATGACCTAAGTCTTCCTTTTCCAGTGGTGATCTGTATTCTTTTGAAAAGCTAATAAAAGTAGTGTATGAAAGAAATTCCTGGGGCACTGCAGAACTCACCCTCCTAGGGAGAGGGCCAGATGTGCCGGTTAATAACCTAGCAAGCATTCAAAGCCAGGGCAGTAACCGCTTGGTATCACCTAAGCCAGACATTCTGTGTAGATGCAATGCAATATCGCATACCGGTCACATTCACAGCAGAGCTGGAAAACATGTGCAGTCTTATTAAAGGGGGAAAAAATTGGAAGAGAAAAGGAGGGGACACGGAGAACCAAAAAGAGACAATGTGTCTGTCCTGAGAAGCAGTGAAGTAGCAGACGCACTCCTCCACATGTGCATTAGTCTGTCAGCGTCGATTCTGTTCTCCAGATGTTGGGGTGGATCCTATGGCAGCGACCATGAAGGAAAAAGCTTTTAAAAGAAATCATATTTCAGTGGTGAAATTAACATTACCAGATTTTTCAAATGCAATCACCAGTGTAATTTTTCAGAATGCTTTAGGAGAACGACTACTTCTAGATGTAATGCTTTTCACAGAACTCGTTGCCAGTGCCTCCTCAGAGCTTACATATCTGAAACTCGTCACTTTTAGAACTACCACACTGCCTTAGAGTTAGAGAACATGCAAACTCTTCTCAAATCAGTTCACTGGACTGAAAATTATTTGGGGACGGGGGACCCAAAAGTCAAACCTCTCAGCATCAAACCCTTTTAGAGCATTGGCCATTGCATCAAAACGAAGCTTATGCAAAGTAAAAGCACATATATTTGGAGCAGCAATCAGAATACATCAGCATCAAATAAGGTGGTTTTTTTTAAATCCCAAATTTGCTTTCCCAGGCAGAGAAATAAATTACTTACGGCATTTATGGTGTATTTGTAACTTGAAACTGATGGCTTCGCGTTACTGGGCGCAACGTGTGCAGCATATAAACACACGCCGCACAAAAAGACGAGTCCCAGCTTTGTCTCTCTGACATTTTGCCTCCGTGACCGGGATCCCGCACCGAACGCCACACGTGTGTTTATGCTGAGCTGGTGTTTATATTGAGCACAGCTCAGCCCAGCGCTGCAGTGTTGGGCCTGCTCATGGTAGGAGGATGGTGGCAGAGGGGAAAGCAATGTACTGGGGAAGGAGACAGCATGCACGCCTGGTCAGCCATGGTCGCTGCACAGGGAAAGGAGGGCATCCATTAATAAATATTTATTCAGATGCATTAAACAGTATGGTTGTTGTTCGGGTCTGAAAATTTTTCATGAGGCCTTAAGAATGCAACATTTACGTAAAAAAGACTGTGATGCTCAAATATGGCTAAACCTCAGGCTCGTGTCTGATAGATAAGGTATCGTTGCTCTTCCAGCTATCACAGAAAGCAGAAGGTGTGGGTATGTATGTGAAAACATAGTGGATTTGTGATTCTGTTGCAAATAGAAACAAGGTGGTTTTTATATCAATGTTAGTTCAGTGCAATTGGGAAGCAGTCGGGATGTTTTCATACATCATTATGACTTCAGTAAAACTGTACAATTATAAAGACAGCTGGTGTATCTTTTTCCCATGTCAGAATATTATCAGCAGAGAAAGTATTGCAAGAATCTCAGAATCACAGAATGTCATGGCTTGGAAGGGAACTCAAAGCCCACCCAACCCCAACCCCTGCCATGGGCAGGGCTGCCCCCCACCAGCTCAGGCTGCCCAGGGCCCCATCCAACCTGGCCTTGAGCACCTGCAGGGATGGGGCACCACAGCTTCTCTGGGCAGCTGTGCCAGCGCCTCACTGCCCTCTCAGTGAAAAATTTCATCCATCATCTAAGCTAAATCTCTTCTAGCTTAAAACCATTTCCCTTTGTCCTATCACTATCGACCCTTGTAAAAGTTTGAGAGCCATTTCATCAAACTTATGATTCTCAGGTGTAGATTTTTTTTTTTTCACCCTTGCATCTAAACTTGTTTCTATAATGGATCTCAAAAGTCAGTGGATCTCTGCTGTTTGCTCTTGATTGTGTTGAACAGAGTTCATTAAAAGGTGCAGCATCAACTAACTGGTGTGAAAAACAAAATGTTCTCCTTTCTGACATAGCCAGAGTGAAGCAGAGCACCCAGCAGAAGTAACTAAGTTGACTGAGGTCCTGCACACATCAGACACATTGATGTCACATTAGTGGCTCAATATTCCCTGCTTGGTAGCCACTCCATGAACAAGGAAGATATCTCTTGAAGAAGAAAATGTGACCAAGCAAACATGCTGCCTTGCTGAATGACCAAAGTGGAGAGCATGTAAATTGACAGAGGACATTTGTCCATGATCGATGGCAAAGTTAACATTTTGAATAACATTTCTGTCATCCCAGCAGTAGACCTACATTGCCCAGATTTGAGTTCAGCAGTCAAGGAGCTGAACGTTATCTCATCTCAGACATCCATTAACCCCATGGACTCCCCTTGGCTCTGTGCACATGCGTTGGAGCGGGTTAGGCTGAGGGCTGTCAGGATGCTGCGGGTGAAAGCTTTCAAGGCAAACCAGCCCATCATCACACACTGCAGTTTGTCAGAGTAAGAGCCTTGGAACCGGTCGGGTGTGATTCATCCATCCCAGCAAGGTCTCTGAGGCAATTTGACATTATTCGGGCTGATATCATTAATTAATGAGGGCTGAATGTTATTCTTAGACACTGGATTGAGTATTGGGTAGAGGAGCCTATGAAAGAGCTCTTTGATTTTGGAAAATTCCTATGACACTGTCAAATTTGCTAACAAAATTAAATCATCTGCCAACTTTCCAAGTTAAGGAGCACATCCCTTCTGGAGGCCTGACTTGAGTCTCGTCAGTGCCTTCTCTGGATCAAGGGATTATTTGATTTATAATAGTGCCAAATGAAAATGATAGATGGGCTCCAAAAACTACTCATATTAAATCTTTCAGGCAGTCTTTGGAGAAAGTGTTTTTGTTTGTTTGCTTCAGTCCAGACATGAACCACCCCCACCTTTGTTTTGGTGTTTTAGCTTAATGTGCTCAGGGCGGAAGCAAGCCAAAAACAGTTTTGCACAGCCTGGGGGTGGGCGGCTGGGTTTTGCCTGGACTCTGCTCCTCTACCAGAGTCCTCTTAACACAGCTATTGCTAGCCCAGAGCCTGAGCTTGAATCCAACCCTGGTGCGGTGAGGTTTGGATGCCAAAAAATGTTGGCATTTGTTTCAGTGTGGATGAGGAGAGCATCTCCCCTTGCCCCATTTCTGCCATCCCGGGGGCTGCTCTCTTCCCTCCATGGAGCAACTGTTTGTCTCACAGCCCCCACATGTAGCCTGGCCTAGTGAAGCCTCAGCTCCAGCAGCAGATGCATAAATATGACAATGTCATGCTTCTGCAGACCCAGCCCAGACCCAGCGCAGTGCACACATGGATCCCATTGTAGTGCTTGTAGTACTGTGAGGGGAGGAGGGCGAGGGAGCCACCAGGAGGTCACCCCCACCCATCTGTCTGCAGAATGCTCTTTGGATAAACCAGAAATTATCTGAGCACAGCTGAGTCCTTAGGGCTGTTTACTTTTGTTGCCTTGGTTTTCAGGCAAGGAGATGGCACATGAGGCTGCTCGGTCAACCTGGGTGATCATGCTTTGTTGGGTCGTTTCTGCACTGAGCACACTGCTTTGTGGTTGAATCAGTATGCATAACAGCTGAGGTAGGAGTTCTCTGGATAGTGGAGTTAGTTGTGTAACCAATTGTTCATATGAGGTGTGGATCAGGTTATTCTTCCAGCTGCAGCACACTGTGCTCAGGGCAGCAGATGCACACATGCGCACACATTGGTAAGAGCAGACCATCAGAAGACCTTACATGAATGCAACATACACAGGCTTGCCACTGTGGAAGAACAAACAAACAAACAAAACCAGTTATATTTTGTGGTGATTGCACTAGATTTGACATTGTACCTTATGATCAGCAGCAGAAAGACCTGCATTAATTGAATCTTCAATTTGATTTCATATGGACTGTGTCCATGAGCCAGTTTGTAATCTGTAATTCTGGCTGCAGGAATGGGGATTTTTTTCAGTGACTTGTTTTAGATATCTGCTCTAGAGGCGCCCTTAAAACATTTTGCTTCCTTTGCCAGGATCAACAGTCGAGGTGCTGGAACAAACTGATAAATTAAATAGCACCAAGTTACACAGACCTGATGGTATTAATCCAGGAGCTGTGGAAGGCCTGAAGAATGAAGTGCCTGAGCTGCTAACAACAAAAATGTAGGCACTCAAGGGAAACAGAGAAGTTGGGAGTGACTGTCTGTGTATGCACTTTTTAAAACAAACACTAAGGCAATGCTGGGAAGCCCCACTGAGCCTTACTGTAGGGCAAAAATAACACCTATGCAGTCACAATAATAAACGATGGTGAAGTTATAAATAGATCTCCTGTATCAAATACAGAAATGACACCAAGTGGGATGTATTTTTTAAAGGAAAATTGGAAGTCTTCATTGCACTAGAATTTTTAGAATATGCACGTGTGCATTAAAAAATAGTAATAATAAAGAAATAAATTCTGGAAGAACAGTTTAATTTTAAAGAAAAGCTCTAGGTTTCTTGTCAAGGAAAAAAAAAAAAGTGATATTCAGTCGCCCATTCAAAACATATAGGAAGAAGAAAATAAGAAAATAATAGTTAAGATTCAGTCTGAAACCTGTCACCCAGAGTCAGCAGCAGAATGTTTCAAATTGCATCTTAAATGCTGGGTTAATGCACGTAGTAATGAGCTGGAGGAGAGTGCCCTCTAAAATCTGAGATGATGCACATATTTATGTATTTTTTAGGCTACTCAACACTAAGTTGAAGGATCTGCAGAATGTTTCACTAAGCCAAGTAGAAAGTGCTATGACAAATGAATATGAAAATGTATATGTAAAGGTAACATAGGTAGGAGAAGAATGTTCCATTCAATATAGAATAAGATTAAATATACTGTATACCTCTTTTGAAGCGTAATGCATTAATCTTCTTCAGTGCTGAAAACTGGTCTCCCTACTTATCAGTTTCTAATTTATGATGTAATATAAACCGACATCCCTTGACAATTATTCTTCAATAACCTAAGGTTATTTGACAGAGAATACTGAGGTCCAGGTAGACTTGTATTCTGTCTGCACCAACCACAGATCTATTTGGTGCAGTTGCTGATAAATGGCAATGATGATAATTAATACCACATCCTGCCATTGTTTTTGTTATGATGGAGCTCCATGTTTATGACTGAACATGATGACTGAGATGGATACAGGATTAATGTGAGTCCTGGTACCTCTCCACAGAATCATAATCAGTGCTGTTGCTTCTGTTGGTTTTGGTATCAGTGCCTTTTGTGAGATACCTGCATAAAGTATTTTTCAGTTGGCTTACGTGTACTGTCTCTCACAGTGTAAAATTCACAGAATCATAGAGTCATTTAGACTTGAAATGATTTTTAGAGTCATCCAGTCCAACCATAAACCTGATCTACTGAGTCTCACGATTAAATCATGTTTCTCATGGCAACAGATTTGCATCTCTTTTGTATTAAGAAAAGTGAGAGAAGTTCAGAATTTTCAGGAATACAGAAATAGAATATAAGAAAGAAATTCAGAAGATGTGGTACTCAGAGACATATACAGAAATCCACTCTAAAACTCCTCTGGCCAAGGAAATCTCATACTTTTTCTGCAATTATAACAAAAAACGTACCTGGATTGCCAGCACCTTCAGGCATGGCCTTGCAAATTGCTTGCAAGATGAGAGAATAGTTTGGTCTCTGTCCCTCTAGGAAATCTTCTCTTTTACAGTGAAGACTGGCTAACATGGGTGTTAACCTGAACTTGCTTGGGTGTTACCTGAGGTGTGGTCAGCGTGGTTTTTATTGGGAGATGAACTAAAACCGCCACTAAATAACCACCTGTCTGCTAGGCACAGATTCTTCTTGTTCCCCAGCTGAGCTGGATATAAAATGGTAATGTGGATGACCCAATTCCTATTTACAGCTTCCTCAGCTCTTCCATGCTCCCAAATATATCTTAACTTGGGAAACTACATTAAGCAGTTTGAACACATTTCTTTCAGAGTTTCCATTAGTATCAGTTTGTGGATATGGTGCCAACTCCAGTTCTCGCTTACGTCAGTGAAATCCCCGCGCTCTTTGAATTCCCTCAGACCAAGGAGCTGGTGTGGCTGCACTGACTGCACAGTGCCATGCATTTTGTAGGAAATATTTTGTGCCTTACCATCTCCTATGAAGTCTGTCTTGCTTGATGTCCTGTAGGTTATGTTGGTGAAACCCACTCTAATTTAAATGCCATGTCTTCATTACTTTATGTCTCTAAGATTGAGATTCATCTCACCTAACTTTAGTTGTCTGAAAACTAAACCTATCTTCAGAGTCATATTCAGAGGCTACTTTGTCCCACTTTAAACTAGATTACAAAAGGAGCCTAGGAGGCAATTTTAGCCTAGATATCTAACTTTGGGGAAGCTAAATTTAGGTAACGATAACCTCACTGAAGGATTTGCATACACTGATGTTTTTTGATTCTGTAGTAAAAAGATGCTCTCATGGACATAAAGAGTCTCCTTAACTTAAAAGAAAAATTGCATGTCAACTTTATAACACTGGATCACATGGGGGAAAAAAATATCCACCAAATATGTTTCAAACTGCTGTCTTGGGTAGTTTCAGCACCCAGATGAAGGTATCAGAGATACAAGGATTAGCAATTTGGATTTACAAATTAGAAATTTTTTTATTTTGGGGTTTTTTGTGTGCGTGTGTGTTTTCTGGAAGTGTAAGAGGGAAAACACATTTCATGGTCTTGTGGACCTATGATTGTTTTAAGTTTTGTAACTTTGTTTTGTGTGTTATTTTTCTTTCACCCACCTGCAGGAGTACAGGTTATTTCAATAGCATGTTTAAACTTATATCTTTTTCAGTCTGCTGTAATATTTTCTTTAATTCTTTTTCTCTGCTTGGCTTTGCCCAAAAATTAAATACATGCTAATCTTTACGCTTACTCTGTCCCGGAGTGAGATCCTTTCAAATGGGTTCGACTTCACAACCCTATTACCCAAGTCGATAGTACTGTTCCTAGCTAGGATCCATGTGCCCTTACAGATTTTGTTTTTCACTTATAAGGAGGCATAATGTTCTCAGCTATTTGCACCATATGGTGCAATAACTTAAATTTATAAAGCAGCTTTTATCACGAGGGAATCCCTGACTGCTTTTCAAACTATTTTTATAGGAGACTCTTCACTCATCACTGAAATGGAACCAGTTCTGGGATAAGGCACAGCAACCAGTCAGTAGGAAACAGAACCTCCAGCACTGGTGAAAAATTGGGACAGTTTTGTAAAATGTCAGTATTTTTCATGACATTGGTCATGGGGCTTCAGTATGAATAAATTAACATTTTGGCTTTGCTGGTGTCTGTGGAATTGCCATTATTTCTACTCACAGCAAAACATGCCCCGTCTGGGAATGTTTCTCACTCTCTGAAGCCTCGCTGTTATTCAATCTGATTTGCCATTGTCTATCTTGAAGTAGATTTCAGAAGGAGTATCCAAAGTTGTCTGGAGGAGAACCAGTGCTGCCCCTGCCCAGTCCTTTTCCCAGCTGCTTACTGTTCTCCACAGGCCTTCTGCAGAGGAATAAGCTGTAGTTGGTGCAAGATCTGCAGCCTTCTCACTTCAGGATGATAGAAAGGAAAAAATGCCTTCTTGGCTTATCCTCGTACCCAAGGCTGGGAAGAGGTAACAAACCATGGTACAGGCAAAGAGCTGCAAGATTGATGAATAAATTAAAAAACAAACACATGCTTTGTTACATTTGTGGGATGGACAGTTCAGGGCCATATTGGATACCTAAAGTTAGACATCACAGTTTTCTGCCATTTCTTGTAGACAGATATAATTAGAGATTATCCTTGTGTTTTTGAAAGGAAATTCCCTTCCCATGCAGTTAAAAGTCCCTCTTAAAATCTGTGAGGTGTTTGCTTGAGTCAGAGCAATAAGATCTGGCCCAATATGCATCACTATTACAAATATAGCACAAATATAGTCTGAGGGAAATCTCACACTGAACGAATTGAACAGCAGCTCCATAACAATGCTTTATGTCTTTAAGATACGCAAATTCTCATGATCTTGTAAGGACATACTTTAACTAAAGGCTCTCCAAAACAGGTTCAGTCTGAATTCTAGGAACTGCTAATACAGGACTTCCCACTGCATTTGAGAGTATGTGCTGAAAAGTACTCTGAATAGGCTAAAAATGAGAACTATGACATCATGGGTGGAGTTGTGTGGAAGAGAGTGTGTGTCTTACAGCAGTTTTTCCAGGAAACTGGACAGCAGTCTTGTGATTTCAGATGCTTTATTAGATATTGCTGATGATCTTGATGAGCAGAGCAAGCTGTTTCTGGTGTGTGTGGTTCAGATAGCACCCAGCCCCACTGTTACGTACTTCTGTGTGGATAACATATAGCTTTGAAAGATATGTTTTTTAATGAGTAATCAATTCTGGAAGTGCTGGCTGTAACAGTAGCACTGGTTTTGGCATGGTAGACACAGGAAAAGTCTTTCTAGAGGGAAAAATCTGTCAGGCTCAACTAGGGGTAGCATTTCTACTGTCTGTCTCACTCTGCATGTGACTATTAACTTCTGTCTGTTATTTCCTCTCTGAAAGACACACAGTTTTGGTTCAAAATTCACTTGGGTTTGGAAGACAAAGATCAGCCTGACCCATGTCTAAGTTTCAGTGTATTGCATGTCATCTACCTCCCTGCTCTAAAGCTCTGAGAAGGTTTTCTGAAAAGTTTCACTGATATGAGCATGAGGTTGGTTTCTTCTGCTTGATTTTTGTTTTTGTGAAGTGCGGGGATTAAAAGAAAGAATCTGTAATTAGATAACTTCTATTTATGCCAGTATTCATTTTTAATGATTTTTTTATTTTCATGTAGCAAATGAGCAATCAATTTTCAAATAGTTTGTTGGCTGCAGTACTCTAAATTTCAGTAGCATGAAGTATTACAATGCTTCTGTATGTGATCTGCAAACACAACTCCTTCAGAAATATTTTTTGGTTATCTTTTATTTGAGGAAACAAAATATGGGAAATCATTTAGAAAGGAATGAATGTATGAATATTGCAATTTCTTTAGCTGTATATCACCAAACACATTGTCAGTAAAGCAATATCAAATGTTGTACTTAAAGACAACAACTTCACAGTTCTTAGTATATGTTCAATAACATCTCACAGGAAAGGACAGTCATAGTAGTCAAACCTACTGAAATAATTTCAGTTTGCTTTCTTGAGTACTGGCTAATCTCCACACAACCACAAAATGGTCAAACGAACAAACAAACAACGGAGCAGGCAGTCCCATGGAGAGGTTGTCAAGCCTGTGCCTGCCCCGGGTGAGGAGAAGCAGAGATGATCAGGCATGTTCAAAAGAACCCATGCTGCAACAAAGTGCAGCACAGAGCCCAGTGTATGACCACAGTTTGGAGGAAAGTCCCAACGCTGACCCTAACCAACACTTGAAATATCACTTTCCTTGGCCCAAAGACCTGATGTGAATATGTGGGACTGGGGAGGTAACGCTTCCTTTGCAGAACAGGACAGCAGGGGAACACTAAGCAATGCTGAGTGACCATGCCAAGAGAAAAGGTCCCACTGTCCAGGCTGTTTTCAAGCAAACATGTTTCTTCTGGGAGAAGTGGCTTAACTTTAAATGAATCTTCCTCTCTTGTATCATGTAAGGGTGGGAAAAAAACATTCTTGCAGCAGGTTTGCTTGCCATTCTTTAACATCAGGACATTTGAACATATATCTTACTATCTGCAGGAAATTGTTCAAGTGACATGGTCACAGGAAAGCTTAGGATGTGGTGGAGAGCAAGGCAGCATGGAAGGGGAAACAGATTTCCTCCTGGTGAGATTGATCCACTGTCTCATTCAGGGTTTATGGAGCCAGAAGACTAGATTTGACGACTGTCAGTACATCTTGCAAAAATCAGCAGCATCAGTAGGTACTGATTCCCAAAGATAAAATTTTGCATCCAGTTCTGCATGAACAGACTTTTGGAGATGTGACTGCAATATCAGAACTAGGCAGTAAAGCTTCTGCCACTAAGAAACAAGAAAAAAGTGTATATTTCATAGCGTAAAATTTTCTTCAGTGTAACTTAAGACATATTTTGGCATTTTTACTACCTGAAACTACATCTTAAATCCATGTTTAAACATACAATTATAAATAACTTCATATTCAGAGTGAGATTTCATTAGGTGTTCTGGTGACCCTTCTCCTGTTTGAAACTGGGCTGCCTGAATATCACATCTTGGTAGATGACTCCAGAGGGAAAAGGACTCCACTGTCTTCAAGGGGAGCCAGTGTGACTAGTTCAGAGCTTTCATATAACTAGCACAAGCAGAAATGTATCCTCTGCTTCAATTCAGATTTAGCCTTGTAGGCCAAAAATTTCAAAACTGCCAAACTTACTTTCAACATTCAGGCTGCTTTTTAAATCTTTCCCTCTCACATACACTTGCATTTTGGCTGCTATTTATCATTTAAAATTGTTTCCTTTCAAACATGAAGTGCTGTGAGTAGCTACAATGAAGTGCAGTCTCTAAGGAAGATGGTGACAAAACTCCCCTGGCTTTTATGGAGACAGGATTTAACTTTTACTATTTTTTTTTTTTTTACTATATGTATATATTCTTATTGATTATGAACTGCATCATTTGTTGCCATTTTGAATTTAGTGCTAGGTGAAAGTATATATTATTGTTAGCTTTGTAAAAGGAAATGAAATAAATAATCACTTGCAAGCATAATTAGTCCATTGAAAAAAAAATGGCTGTATTGAGGTGTTAAAAATAGGAAACAGCACAGCCATCCAGAAGGAGATAACAAGATAAATTGGTGAGCTGGATTCTTCATAATAAACAGTTTGAATAGTTTTTAACAAACTTCAAGCTTTAGTTATTGTCAGTTATTTTCATCTGTAGTTGTACATGAGCATTAAACTTTCTGTTTTTTTCTTTATTTTCTACACATTTGTATGCTCTTTGATGTAAATCACATATTGCATAGAATCAGTGCATCCAGGCTATGGTTTGCTCACAAACTGTGAATTCAGTACATTAATCTGTGAATTTATATTCAAACTGTATTACCAGTCCACTCTCTGAATTTCCTGTAGTACATTTTCCGAATGAACAGATAAACCGCATAAGCTACAGGCCCATAAACAAGTCCAGCAATACTCGTTTGTCTTAGTGAAGTGATCCTTCAGTACAGAACTTCCATGAATAAAAGACACAGTTGGAAGATGCTGGTATGCTTAGTTTTCAAAGCACTGTGGTTCTGCCGTATTTTTATTTCACTGATTTCAAAATGTGTCAAATGGAAAAATAAAATAATGCATATTTAGAAAAAAATGTAAGATGGCTGCTTAAAAGTAATTACTTCTTAAGTATAGTGGAACGCATAGCCTTTACTGGTAATTGTGCATTACCAGTAATGTTATAATAATACTGGTGCAACTTCTTAAGAGAGTTTGGGTAAAATCCTACTAAATTTTAACTAGCAGTGGATAGTGAAGACAAAGATCTTCATAAGTGATTAAAAGTGAGCTTGTGGAGTGTCAAAATGCCAAACAGTTAACATTTTTTTCAAGTTATATTTTTTGCAAATATTACATCAATAATCTAAGTATTTTGACACATAATGAAACAGCATTAACATGAGGAATACATTATGCAACTGCAGTAATCACTGAGATTCTATAACATCTTGATGACCTTCCAAATTCCAGCTGATGTAAACTTTGTTAAGCTTGTAGTAGCAATGATGTGATTTGCCTTGTAAACAGCTTGAGAGGGTTGGATGAAAAACATCAACCTTAGCACTTGGTTTTTTTTAAACAAGACACCAAAAAATGTACACACACAAAAGTTACATATCTCAGCTTTTGTGTGTGTGTGTGTAGGGGGCGGGGGGGGGGGGGGGGGGGAGTAGGGTATTAATCTCACCTAACTTAAAGCCATCTGTAATATCTGCACTGCACTCAAATTATTTATCTGAAGATCCATTTAGATGAATGCACCTCTCCAATGGGAAGGAAGTAGCCATTTCTAAAGGCAAACATTGTCTAAGCTGGAAGTAGTCATTAAAAATTAACCAGAAAAATGAATCATACAGTCCTCCTAATTCCCCCGGAAGCTGCTCTGGAAATAGTGTCCCACTGAAAAAGGAAACATCTGGAAAAGGCTTAGAGGCTTTTGGGAAGAGATCAGGGGAGAGGAGGATTCCTCTCGTGCTTCATTGCTGCAGAAGTGGAGCTGTCCAGCAGCCCAGGCACAAGAAACCAAATCGCTTTTGGGGTATGGAAGCTGTACTGCCTGGCTGACAGAAGAAATGCACATGTTGGAAAGTTTTACCTTTTCTGTCCACCAGCAAGGGAATGCTGTGCTTGCATGCTTTGCAGCTGCAGCTAATATCACTTTTGAAGTGTCCTTGTTTGCAGGAGTTAAGAAAGTACTGAATGTGTCTGACATCATCCACAAATGTTAAACACAAGTGGAGCTGGGTCGACGGAAGTTCTTCTTTGAAACTTGCTTTTGAAACACAGCAGTCTTCAAAGCTGGCTTACATACCCTGTGCTGTGATACACAGCCTTTTGTTTTGCATAAGTGTTTGTTTTAATGAGGTAGTGCAATGCAGCTCATCAAAATCAAAAACATATGATGCACCCTAGGCAAGAGAAAGGCAATAACTATACAGATTTTTGAAGAGGGCTAGTCATACCACAGGCTACCATTATAACAGAAAAAACAACAAGAATTTTAATAAAGCTGTCTGGCCAAATATATTAATTTAAATTGAATGGCTTTTTCTGATATTATAGCTGTGAGGCACAATGTTCTACTGGCAAGCATCTTCAAAACCTTTTTTAGAAGATTTGCTTCAAATTATTTCTGAGCACCAGATCTTGATGGTATGTACATTTGGGAGTCTAACCAAAGGAGAAGCTTTTGATTAAATCAATGACCTTTCCTGGAGGTTGCATGAAATGAAGATTGTAATACAAAAAGCTACCTCCTCCAAACAGTGTGTTTTTTCAAAATATTTACTCTAAGCTTTTCTCCGCTAAGTTTGCTGTAACTTTTTCACATATACTCATATCCTTGTGTCAGCACAGAAATATACTTTCTCATTAGCCAATCCTTTTAAATAAATTCTAGTCATTTCCACAATCTCTTTCCCAAGTGGTTTTGCTAAGCACCAGTCACCATTTTTTGCCAGAGAAGACTTCTGGGTGCTGTTTCTTCTTGGATATGTGGTCTTTATTGTGCTCATGCTTTGTTTGCTTCCCTTGACTAATTGCATCTTTTCCCACTTGGTGAATTTGGGAAGTTTTCCTGCCAATGTGGGAGACGAGTAAGTGTGATCATTTCTTAAAATTATATTCTGTGTTCATTTCATTTGAAAAAATAATTTTATATTAACTTCATAGACTTCTTTGCACTTTATTATTATTCCCATGAGTCTGAGCTCTGGGAACCCACTGAAACTGAGAACTGTGTAACATCCTCCCCAGCCATCAGTGACAATGAAAGTCAAGTCCTACAAGGAGATCATCAACTTTTGTGCTAGTAGGCTGCTTCTATTAGATTAGGCTTGCTACATACCCATCAGAAATTCACCAAAAGGTATAGACTCAATTGCTGTACAAAGCTAGTGGAAGAAGATCACTTCTCTACTAACCTGGGCAGCCTCATCTTCAGGTGGTTGTGGTGCAACCTACAGACAGACATACACAGCTTAAAATGGTTCCTTAGGAATTCTTCTGATTCTGTTTGAGGTGGATACTGTTTCTTTGCAATCCAAATTGTCTTATACAGCAAATAAATAAATAAATTTAGTGACCCCTTTAGGGTAAAGCTCTTTTTTGTCCTGTGCATGTCTGATGCACTATAAATGACTTGATCAGGATTTGACAGTCTGTCTCTGCAATGACAGCGCATACTTCGTTTTAGAACAGAAAGTTGGTCCTTGCAATATAGTTTTTAGAAATGCATTTTACTGTTTTTATTTCCAGCAAGGTAACTGTTTTTCTCCATGTTATTTCCATAATTTGGAACCATAAAACTGATTTAAAACAATTATGATAAAATCAATTAAAGAAACAACTTATTGAGAACATCTTTTCTGAATCACGTGCTGTGTTACGTTGCGGTTTTAAAAAGTTGCTGGGCATTTCTGAGCCCCTCATAGGAGATAACAGTAGTTCTTCAACGTATAAGGTGTTAGGAATTTGCTTTCTCTTAGAAGACAACATCTCATCTAAATATGGAATATATGAAAATTGCTAAGGGAAACAGTAACTATCATTATTTTATTGTATTAACAGCTCCACTGTCCTGAAACATGAGATTGAATACAAAATTGTGATCAGTCTCCACAAAGACATAAATACTCACTCCAACTCAGTGGACTGAAAAGTCTTAATCTATAATCAAATTATATATTCAAGACTAGTGCAGTTAGCTGCACTTGCACATGGGTAGCACAGGGCACTAATCACATGCATACAATCATGCCTAGCTAAAAGAGTTTCAAACAGGAACTTTTCTTCTGAAGTAGTTCCATGCTTCAGCATGATCAGTATCATTTCTTTAGGACAACTGGCTAAACAGTGATTTCCTAAAATGAACTGTTTGGTTTTTTTATGATGCCGAAGTAACCTACTGCAGCTACGAAGACTGCTTCTGTGAAATTGTTCACTTACCTGAATTCTTCTCTGAGTTTCTAACTATATTCTTTGTCACCAAATCTGGAATGGTTGGAGTTTGGCAAAGCCATTTTGCTATCTTATATATAAGCTTGAGTACCTGATTTGCTTTTCTGTGAGCACTGGAGGATGTCCAAGCCTGTGTCAGATTTGGTTATTTTCCAGCAGAACTTTCTCATTTATAAACTAGGTTTTTATGAAACAGAGATATATTTTTCTTTTACCTCTGGCCGTAGCTCTCCCAAGGCCAGACCGAGAGAGGTGCTGGTGCCTCAGAGCAGCCTTTGGCTGCACAGCCTAGGACTCAGCCCATAACATGATAGCCCTTTCATCTCTGCTTAGAGGTTAAGAGGCAATAAGCTACAGCTGATTGATTGGTGTGCTCTGAAATCACCTCTGAATCACCTTGTGCCAGAACAATCTATTTTATTCAGCTGACCCTTTAATTTACACAGGGAATATGTTTGTGACTTTAGATAGGAGAGCAGTCTTATTCTAGTTCCATTCCCTCAGGTTTTCTTCCTGGTTTTCTCGAAACTTTCTTAATAACATTTGACATTCCATTAGTTCATACTATGAGTTGTTTTTTCTTTTGCATTAATTAAGCATGTGCTTAATTGTGAAACCTAAAATCAACTGTCCTTGAATGAGGATGTTCTCCTAAGTCAGACTCTGCATACAGTGCCTTAGAATAGATCCTGGTTGTTCCTTGAATATATTAGATATGTTGGATGCTTTCAGAAGTGATTAATCTGACGAAAGAA
This sequence comes from Alectoris magna, assembly GCA_030625065.1. Classification (NCBI taxonomy): domain Eukaryota; kingdom Metazoa; phylum Chordata; class Aves; order Galliformes; family Phasianidae; genus Alectoris; species Alectoris magna. The sequence goes on from CM060560.1 coordinate 88,880,540, forward strand.
TTTGTTTCAAAATATTAAAAAAACCTCAAGTTTCCTTCACTTTCAGTCTCTTCAGTCTGCTTCCTTGATATCCTTGGTCAGCTTCTTGTCCCGCGAGAGCATTTGCTTGAAAGGTTTTCTAGACTTACAGTCGTAAAGATGAGATGCTCACTTGCAACTAGCATGGTGACGAGAGCCTGAGAGCTCCCTGAAATGTATGAAACCCGGAGTTGGAGAACTGTGTCTGGGTGAATGATGAATTCCTAGCCAACTCCAAACAGGATTTCCTGCTCTAGCTGAATGTGCATCATTCCATGGAGTCCAGTGGGATTCAACTTAGGGTACTGACAAAGATGGCTGATGTCATAAGGAGATTCCTCTCAACTGTTTTTCAGTCATCTTGGGAATCTGGAGAGGTCCCTGTTGACTGTAAGCTGGCAGACATTGTCCCAAGATTCAGGAGAGGCAGACCTATCAGTTTCATTCATGCACCTGACAAAATTACAGAGAAGATTATTTTGTGATTTTGTGAGAAACACTTGGAAGACAATGCAGTCATTAGTCATAGCCAGCACAGGTTCACAAAGGGAAAGTCCCATCTAACAAACTTAAGTTCCTTTTATGACAAGATTACCCATCTATTTGACCAAGGGAAACCAGTAGATGTGGTTATTTTATTTATTTTTTGTTTTGATTTTAGCAAAGCTTTAGATACGGTTTCTCACAGTGTACTTACAGACGAAATATCCAGCATACAGCTAGAGAAGTACACAAACATGGAGGTTCTGAATGCCTTCTTTACGTCTGTCTTTAAAAGTCAGACCAGTTATCCTCAGGGTACCCCACGCTCTGACCTGGTAGTCTCGGCTGGGGAGCAGACTAAACCCCCTGTGATTCTGGAAGAAACGGTCAGAGACCTACTACTCCAACTGGACTGCCACAAGTCCATGGGGCCGGATGAGATTCACCCGAGAGTGCTGAGGGAACTGGTGGAGGTGATAGCCGAGCCGCTTTCCATCATCTATCAGCGCTCCTTGTTGACTGGTGAGGTCCCACAAGACTGGAGGCTTGCTAATGTGACTCCCATTTACAAGAAAGGTTGTAAGGAGGATCCGGGAAGCTACAGGCCTGTAAGCCTGACCTCAGTGCCAGGGAAGGTTATGGAGCAGATGATTGTCTTGAGGGAGATCACGCGGCATGTGAGGGACGACCGGGGGATCAGGCCTAGCCAGCATGGGTTCATGAAGGGCAGGTCCTGCTCAACCAACCTGATCTCCTTCTATGATCTAGTGACCCATCTGGTGGATGAGGGGAAGGCTGTTGATGTGGTCTACCTAGACTTCAGGAAAGCCTTTGACACTGTCTCCCACAGTATTCTCCTGCAGAAGCTGGAGAATGGCAGCCCATGGCTTGGACGGGTACACTCCTGGCTGGGTAAGGAGTTGGCTGAAGGGCCGGGCTTAGAGAGTGGTGGTGAATGGAGTTAAATCCAGCTGGTGACCGGTCACAAGTGGTGTTCCCCAGGGGTCGGTGCTGGGGCCTGTCCTCTTCAATATCTTTATTGATGACCTGGATGAGGGCATTGAGTGCACCCTCAGTAAGTTTGCAGATGACACCAAGTTGGCTGTAAGTGTGGATCTGCCTGGGGGTAGCGAGACCCTACAGAGGGATCTGGAAAGGCTGGAGAGCTGGGCTGAAGCCAATGGGATGAGGTTCAACAAGACCAAATGCTGGGTCCTGCACTTTGGCCACAACAACCCCAGGCGATACTACAGGGTTGGGGCGGAGTGGCTGGAAGACTGTGTAGAGGAGATGGACCTGGGGGTATTGATTGATGCTCGGCTGAACATGAGCCGACAGTGTGCCCAGGTGGCCAAGAAGGCCAAGGGTATCCTGGCTTGCATCAGAAACAGTGTTGCCAGCAGGAGCAGAGGGGTGATTGTCCCCCTGTACTCAGCACTGGTGAGGCCGCACCTCGAATACTGTGTCCAGTTTTGGGCCCCTCACTGCAAGAAGACATGGAGGCCCTGGAACGTGTTCAAAGAAGGGCAACAAAGCTGGTGAGGGGTCTGGAGCACAGGCCTTATGAGGAGAGGCTGAAGGAGCTGGGAATGTTCAGCCTGGAGAAGAGGGGGCTCAGGGGAGACATTATTGCTCTCTATAACTTCCTGAAGGGAGGTTGTGGTGAGCTGGGGGTCGGCCTCTTCTCTCATGTCATTAGTGATAGGACTAGAGGCAATGGTTTCAAGCTGCGGCAGGGGAGATTCAGGCTGGACATTAGGAGCTATTACTTCTCAGAAACTGTGGTCAGGCACTGGAATGGACTGCCCAGGGTGGTGGTGGAGTCACCGACCCTGGGGGTGTTCAAGGAGCGACTGGATGTTGTGTTGAGGGACGTGGTTTAGTGGGAGCTATTGGTGATAGGTGAATGGTTGGACTGGATGATCTTGTAGGTCTTTTCCAACCTTGGTGATTCTATGATTCTATGATTCTAATATGATGGGTGAACAATTGGCTAATGGGTCAGGCTCAAAGAGTTGCAGGATTATTTCGGGCCAACAGCTAATTGTGTTCTACAGGGCTCCATTTTAAGGCTGTTTCTTTCCAATGTTTTCAGACATGAGCTGGGTGCAGGAGTTGAATGCACACTAAGCAAGTTTGCAGATATTTAATTAGCGGGAGCTGTTGTCTCCTTTGAGAGTGCAGAGGCCTTGTAGAGAAATGTCAGTAGATTACAGTGTTGAGAAATCATAACCCATATGAAGTCTGACAAGAGCAAGTGCCAGATTCTGCACCTGGGACAGCATAACCCTGGCCATATGTACAGATTAGGATATGAGAAGGTGAAGAGCAGCACCATTAAACGGGTCTGGCGCTTTTCATTTATGGCAAGTTGAATATGAAAATATGAATCAACAGTGTGCCCTAGCAGCCCAAAGGGCCAACTGTCCCTGGGGCTGCCGCAGGCCCCTCTATTCCGTGCTATGTGGCCTCACCTCCAGCACTGTGTACAGGTTTGGAAGCCATAATGAGAGAAAGCCATAAAGCTGTCAGAGAGCATCCAAAGGATGGCTACAAAGATAGTGAAGGCTCTGAGGGCAAGGTGTGTGAGGAGTGGCTGAGGCCCCTCGGTGTGCACAGCACAGAGCAGAGGAGCTGAGGGGAGGCCTGATGGTGGCTGCAGCTCCTCACAGGGAGTGGAGGGGCAGCACTGAGCTCTGTGACAGCGACAGGGCCCGAGGGAGCGGCATGGAGCTGTGTCAGGGGAGGGGCAGCTGGGGGTCAGGGAAAGGGTCTGCACCAGAGAGCAGTGGGCATGGAACGGGCTGCACAGGGCTGTGGGCACAGCCCCAAGTGCCAGAGTTCAAGGAGAGTTTGGATACCACTCTCAGACATAGGGTTTGGTGTTGGGCGATCCTCTGTAGAGCCACAAGTTGGACTTGATAATCCCTGTGGGTGCATTCCAACTCAGGATATTCAATGATTTTGTCTAATTTCTGTAATATATGTTAATGCAGGGGATTTATTCTAACCTGTTGGTGTTCGGGCTTGGAAATAGAAAGGCAAATTAACTTTAAAAGAAAAAAAAAAAAGAAAGAAAACAGGGAAGGGAAGGGAAGGGAAGGGAAGGGAAGGGAAGGGAAGGGAAGGGAAGGGAAGGGAAGGGAAGGGAAGGGAAGGGAAGGGAAGGGAAGGGAAGGGAAGGGAAGGGAAGGGAAAGGGAAAGAAAAAATGAACCACGATAAGAAAATTGGGAGATAAAATGGCAGAATCACAGAATTGCAGGGATTGGAAGGGATCTCTAGAGATCTTATATCTAACCTCCTGCTAAAGCAGGTTCCCTATAACAGGTCACACAGGAGAGTGTCCAGACAGTTCATGAATATCTACAAAGTAGACTTACATCTCTCTGGGCAGCCTGTTTCAGAGTTCTGTCGCCCTCACTTTAAAGAAGCTCTTCCTTATATTTGTACTGAAATTCCTGTGTACCAGTTTTTGGTAATTGCTCTTTGTCCTATTACTATACACCACTGAAAAGAGTCTGGCTTCATCCGATTGCTTCCCACATTTTAGATATTTATAAATGTTGATCAGATTCCTTCTCAGCTTTTTATTGTACAGGAGGTGCTCCCAACCCCTCATCATTTTCATTGCCCTCCACTATACTCCTTCTAGGAGGTTCCCTGTCTGGGGAGGCCAGAACTGGACACAGAATTTCAGCTGTGGCCTAACCAGGACAGAGTAGAGGAAAAGAATCACCACCTGCTGGCCACGATCTTTTTAATGTACCCCAAAATTGCATTGGTCTTCTTGCCACGGTGCCACAAGAGCACATTGCTGGCTCATGGCCAACTTGTTGCCCACCAAGTCACCCAAATTCTTCCCCAAAGAGCTCCTCTCCAGCAGGTGAGCCCCTAACCTTCACTGGTACATGTGGTGTAAGTCTCCCCAGGTGCAGGACCCTACTCTTGATCTTGTTGAATTTTGTCAAATTCCTCTCCACACAACTCTGCAGCCTGTCTAGGTCTTGTGCTGAATGGCAGCACAGCCTTCTGGCATGCCAACCTCTCATCCCAGCTTCATATAATGAGCACACTTGCTGAGGGCAGACTCCGTCCCATCATCCAGGTCACTAATGAAAATGTTGAACAAGACTGAAGCTGCCACTGACCCTGCTGCTTACAGGCATCTGTGCCACTGATCACAACCCTCTGAGGTCTGCTGATCAGCCAGTTCTCAATCCATCTCACTGTCCACTCATCTATCCCACACTTTCTAAGCTTCCTTACAAGGATGCTATTGGAGACTGTGAAATGATGCCTTGCTGAAATCAATGTACACAATATCCACTGCTCTCTTTGCATCTAGCCAGACAGTGATGACATCATGTAAGATTACTGGGTCAGTCAAATATGATTTCCCCTTGATGAATTTATGTTGACTATTCCTGGTAACCTTCTTCTCTTTCAACTGCTTGGAGATGGCATCCAGAACAAGTTGCTCCATCACCTTTCCAGGGATGGAGGAGAGGCTAACTGTCCTGTAGTTTCCCAGTTCATCCATCATCTTTCTTGCTCTTTTTGAAGTCTGAAGTGATATTGGCTAATCCTTCAAACAAAAACTCACAAGTAGCAGATGGGTACTTTGTTAAGCACTGAACACTCTGAAATCATCATCCTATTTGAAGAGTCAATAGTTTTGACTACTTTTGCATGGTCTTTAAAATTAACAACTTGAATTAACATGTATGAATCTGGCTTTTCACAATACATAGAGTTATGACTGGTACAGAAAGCCTGAAAAGCTAAATCACTTGTTTTCTACCTTGGTAGAGCTAACGTATTGCTTTATTTGTTAACCTCTTCAATTTTATTTCTTAGGACAATTTCTAGAATGGCATCTTAGTAGCAACAGACTTGCTGTAACTCTTGCATTTTTTGTTTTTCTAATAGAAGTACAAGCCAGAAAATATTCCACTTCTTGGCAATTGATTAGAACCATTTACTATAGTTTTTGACACTGCAATTATACGGTTTTGTGTCAAATAACACATTCCAAATTCTTTCCTCATGGAGAAAACTGTGGTGCTAGCAATATCTGGATGGACTTGCTTGGATCTTACTTCTGATATTGGCAGATAAACAGCTTTAGTTCTGCACATACTTGGCTTGAACAAAGCCTACATAAATATAACTTCCAGAGAAATTAATTCTTTTATAATATTATTCATGTGTGTTATTTGTTCTCCAATGGCAAACAAAGCTTCCCCAACTCCCAGATCTGGAGCCACTGTTGTCCAGGTATACAGACCTTGGAAGAGCTTACGGTTGAAGGTCCTGATCCAGAAAAACATCTGAGCAAATATTATATCATAGTTGAGTTGCTTATTATTTCTTCTGTCCCAGTTTGTCTAAGACACAAATAGCAAATGAGAGATCAAATAACTTAATGATGAAGCTTGTGTCTGGCAGGTGGCAGCTCCTGCTGGTGGAGAATAGAGGTGAACTGAAGTGCTACGCCTGGGCATATGCTGGGCTGCTACATAAATGGGGGAAGTTTATCCTCCTTGAAAATCTTTGAAAATATTACTTTTTCCTTCCTTTCCTTTCATGACAAGTGCCATGAAAACAAAGTGTTGAAACCACTTAAAATATGTGAGAATGTCCAGTGTCTTCACAGTCTGCTGTCATTTTTGTTTCATCCAAACCTACTCACCAAGCATGACCTGAGCTAGTAAATGGCTTCAGCTGTCCCAAAACCATGTTCTTTTGCAAATAACTGTTTGCCAGTAAATAAATACAGCTTCCCCAAACTGTAATGGAAATGTCTCATATGGTAAGTCTTTGCAAGATTGGAACGGCAGCTTGGCCTTGCAGGGGATCAAATACTGTGCTTAAGTGCTACGGTGTTAAACTATGCAGTTATCTTGGTTATCTTAAATACCTGTGGTTAATTGGTGAAGTAAGTTGATATACCACTTAATTCCTTATGAAGTACTGGCATTAACAGTAGTGTCTGCGGCTCAGTATGGAAAGATCAATTCATCTAACTAGGACTGTTTTAAATTTTTTTTTAAATTATTATTATCATTTAAATTTCTTATTCAATATAGAAAAGTCTCATTAATAGAGAAACAAATAATTGAACCTAATTACTGGAAAACTGCAGTATTAACAAAGAAAACACAAGTTTTTGTTATTTTGCAGTCTATGGAGAATTTGTTACTTTCTTTTTCTCTTTTCCATTTTCCTTTTTCTTTTTTCTTAATGCCAGATTGTTAAGAAAGTGACACTGGCATGAATAACATTTCTTCTCCCCTAATAGCACATTTTGCCATTTAGAAGCCAAGCAAAATGTTCAAACTGACTCTCAGTCCTAGGTTGTTAAAATAGAACTGTGTTTGGGACATTTGGGACATTAGCTACAACTTCATAGGTGAAAAGAGGATCACCTCTCCATCAAGGCAGCTATTCATTGCAGGGGCAGATTTGACTGGAGGGATAATCTGAAACAGGTTTTCCTCAAGCAGATCCTGTTCGAATTTCACAAGGAAACAGAGTTCTCTGTCCATTCAGTAGAAGGGTAGAGAGCTCACAGACAACCAGTTTTCCACAAGGTTGTGTAGCTCAGCAGGGAGGTGAGGAAGAGAATTCCAAAGTCCTGTGCCCACCAAGGGAGAGGCAAGGGAAGCATTCTGTGCTGCAGTGGGTACATTTTGTATTGCAACTTACTGTAGCTGCCGGGCACACAGCTACCTTACATGGACCCAGACTGATCGCGGCATCCTCCCTCTGGCATAGCATCCATGGCTAACTGGAGGGCACAGAGTCCTTCACAGTTGGGAGGAAGTACAAGGATGCAAAGAAAACTAAACCACCTTAATGTCATGTCTTTTTGAGAAATGTGTTATTGTACTTTATATGGCCTTATTTTAACAAGGAACTAATTCAATAGACCAGTCATGGTACATTGTGGGAAATACTGGCCTAATTCTAGGTTAAATGTTTATCTTTCAGTTGGTACAGTCTTCTGATAAGATGGAGATAAGGAAGCAGACTACCCACGTAGTTGAGTGCCATGAATTGGAAACATTTGGCATCTTCTGGGGCTGGGCTCAAAGTAAAAGATCCTTTTAGAATAAGTGCCTCGTTCTAGAGGACTAATGCTGCATACAAAATCTCATTTCTGTTTTACTGGATCTCAGCTAATTGGGAATGGTTTTTGGAAAAGTCACGGGCTACCAAGGTAATGTAACACACATGTTTTAGCAAGTTTTTCACACATGTCTGGCAAGCCTTTCATAACAGGAGAAATCTTTACAGATTCTTTCTGGGCCTTAAAGCCTTAAATCATACATCAAATCCTATCAGTTATCAATTCCTCCCCCCTTTCCCCTTCTGCTCAGTTTCAGTTATTGGACAGTAATTTTTATGTCTTGTAACATGCCCTTTGAAACTCAAAATTTTCAGTTTACAAGGAACTGTGATAATGTATAATTTTGTTTAATTCTCAGTGGATTGAAACCTTTGTGCTACCGAGGGAGAAGGAGTTTTTCCATACATGTCAGTGAAAGCAAGACACTGCCTTTGTTTTTCTTAAAACACTTGATAACCAACAAAGTGCTTTAGACGTGGGGAGTAAGATGTGATGATGAAAAATCCCAGGTCTGTAAAAACTCAGAGTTAAAATTATCTCGTCAATTAACTATGTACAGGTTGGAGTTTTTTGTTGTTTTTTCTTTTTTTTCCAAAGTGATAAACATTTTATGTTTATCCATTAAAGTAATTGAGACTTTTTTTCTCTTTTTCTTGCCAGTGTATTTAGTCCCCAAGTGAAAACACATTATTTAATCATTGCCAAGTTCTTTGATTTGAGTGTAGTACTTTCAAGATAATTATCTTATTTTCTTGTAGGTATTTGCAAATGTCTTGTTTTCTAAATGAATTGAGTTTTAGAAATGTGGTTACATAGAATTCAGATCAGGTAGGACTTTGTCAGTGAGCATTTCTTGCCTATTGGTATTTGTCATCAAGCTTTACATTGGTACTGTGTAAAAGAGGCACATTTCATTTCGGTAGTAAAAAGTAAGATAGAGTCGCCAACGGGCCATTCTAGAGTCATCAAGTTTGCAGACAGAAGTATTTTGTACAACCCAGGCAACTCTGCAGAATCATCACTGCCAATATGGGGTAAAACGCCAACACGCTGGGTCTAACAGAAGAGAGGAATTAGAGTTTTCTGTGCTAGATAAATAAATGAGCTGTTTGTAGCACATAATCATGCCATGCTCTGAGGCCTGTCTTCTGCTCCTTAAGAAAACATATGAAACTGTACTTTCCACAGGCTTTTTTGATTGTTATTTCCTCTCAACATATTTGTCCTGTTCTTCAAAAAGGTGGTAAATATTTTTAGCATAACTGTACAGTTGAGATTCAAAATAAGCCAGTGTTAGTTAACAGATATTTTTTTTTCTCACCAGGCATATGGTATTACTGGGACACAGAGAGAAGCAGAAATATCAGACAGTTCTAGAAATATGTGCATTTTATCCTTTTTGGAACACACGTCCTAGCATTGGGGAATTCTAAAAGACATACTATTGCATTTCCTGAGTACTTAATTTTTTTTCAATTTTTATTTTATATTTTTTAAATCTCAGTGCAGAATAATTATTCTTGTGCAGTGATGCTCCCAGTATTTAAAAGAGCTAGTTAAATGTACCTGTTTGTTCTAGACAACATGTGAAACTAAAAATTAGAGAAAAAAAGAAGAATTTAATAATACAATCGAATGCTTTTATTGTATATATATGAATCATATATCTAGTGTTTGGAAATAGTGATAGGAATGACATCTCCTGCTGCTCAAATTTCTCCTTCATGTTTCTGACAAAATAAGAGGAGTCCTGGAGGAGAGTAGCTACTGCACTGCTCCATCAGCTCCAATCCCATTGCTCTTCTACCTGTGACACCAGGCTAAGGGTCCCTGCTTCATTCAGGGCTGTTATTTCCATCTCAGTGCTAGATATCATGAGATTCCTGAGAAGGGTTGAAACACTACATAGATCAAAGTTTTGTTTATTCATCTATTGTTTCTTTTACATGTCCTTCCCCACTGTTGAAGAATTCACGTTTTCTTGAAGGCAGTTGTCTAAGTGGAAAGAGGTTGATTGATGCTGGGGAAAAACATCCATGAAAAATTTAGGTTTTTTGCTGTTGTTCAAATCCTAAACTACTCCTGAGTTCATGATTGGCATAAAGATGCATACAAATCCTCAGGTTTCTATTTATGTCTATATGTCTGTTGGGAATGGAGAATACTCCTGCATGTGTACATGTATCTCAAGGTGGTCAGAGGGTGGCAGTTTTCAGTTATTAAGAATGATCTGGATTAGCCTCAGTCTTTCTGGGTCACTAAGTTTCAAACACAGAGATTTCACATCTGTTTCTTGTTCACAGCTACTAACAAAGAAGTACAATAACGAAAGAGTCCCAGTTTTAGAAGCGTGTCTGGTCCTTAAAGGAACTCAACTGGTTACTTAGAGGGAGAGAGAAAAAAAAGCACAGTTATACCTCCTATTCAAATTTGCAGATTAGGCAAAAACCTGGAGGTGAAAGGTCAAATAAAACAGTTGAAAGCATTTTCTATAGACTTCCTGGTTGTGGAGTGAAAAAAAAGAGCACACAGTCCTCCAAAGCACGCTATAAACACCAGAACAGTGTGAGAGACACGTTAATAGGTTCCATTCTTGATGCAAATCTCAGAACAGCTTCACTAATATGGTGTAGAAATCCAATATGCCAGAGGTATTTGCTGGGTGCAGTACCCTTCAATCTGGGAATAGTAAGACCTCAAAGGACAGTATTCTGCAACAACCAGCTCAAACTATTGCGTATTTTAGTTAAAATTATGTAAAACACTTAGAAAAAAATATTATGAAAAATGGTGGCCTTTGCCCTCAAGGTTATTTCTTTTTTTCCTTGCAGAGAATTTGCTTTTTTGAAGTGCTTTCTTTGCCCTGTGTTACCAGTGTCATTTATTCAGCTTTGAATTAGATAATAGAAAACAAATAGTTTTCATATTGGTGGCAGCTTTCAGTCAAATGTTTCAGCAGACTTTAATCGTTAATCCACGTAGAGCTCCTTTGGCATGTGGCAGTATGATTATTAATATTTTAGAGACAGGAAAATTTGGGAAGAATCAAAGGACAGCTAGGGTGAGATTCATCTTATGTAAGCACAGTTATCCAAAAGTTCATGTCTCAGGTAATCACGAAGGTACCCATTGTAGACAACAGAGAGTGAGAATGTGATTCATCTCACCTTTTAAGTAGCTGTTGTAAGTTGCTGTTCTAGGTGAAACTGAAAGATGTGATGAAGAAAATCGTATTGAAGGCTGCAGAAGATGTCGAGGGCAACTGGTCTGGGCACCCACATTTAAGATGGGTGAAGGTTAAGGAAATGAATCCTAGCAGCAGTCAGTGATTTGATTCCTTGTCTGCAAATGAGTCTGTCAGCACTTCCCAGCCCGGCTAGGCTGCTATGAAGTACATATGTTGGATATTACAGGTAACTCCAGTGTCAGGATGTTAGTGACCGTGCCAGTGTAGAGGAGTGAAGGCTCTGGGGAGACCTCATTACAGCCTCCCAGTATTTAAAGGGAGATTATAAACAAGAGGGAAATCAACATTTTACAAGGGTAGCTAGTGATAGGACAGTGGGGAGTGGTTTTAAACTAAAGGAGGGGAGGTTTAGATTAGATGTTAGGGGGAAGTTTTTCACTGAGAGAGCAGTGAGGCACTGGCATGGCTGCCCAGAGAAGCTGTGGTGCCCCATCCCTGCAGGTGCTCAAGGCCAGGTTGGATGGGGCCCTGGGCAGCCTGAGCTGGTGGGGGGCAGACCTGCCCACGGCAAGGGTTGGGGCTGGGTGGGCTTTGAGGTCTCTTCCAACCCAAACAAGTCTATGATTCTATAAAATGTAATTCACATAAACAGAGCTCCTGTTTCTTTCATCTCCCACTCCTGTGGTAGTTTTCATGTAGAGAGTAGAGCTGGTCTCCAAAGGATGATCAGAAGGGATAAGGTGATCAAAGGGTGACGTGGTTATCAAAAATATTTTGGGTGGTGCAAAATTAAATAGCTTGATCCAGAGATACAGACTCAGAGGTGCACTTTGACTTTCAATTTGAAAACGTCCAACATTTTGTTTCTGTAGAAATGAGTTCACTGGAATACAATCTATTACTTGTTGCTATTGTTCCATGAGGTGGGAAAAAAAAAAAAAAAAAAAAAAAAAGGAAAAAAAAAAGAAAAAAGAAAAAAAAAATCACCCCCAAAAACCAAACCTCTCCAAGTCAGGATCCCTCCCAGCTTTTCACCTCAGCCAGCAGACAAAGGCAGTTCATTGCTCTGAGGGTGGTGGAACAAGAGACACAGCAACGAGGGTAAGAGAAGATGTGAAAGGACAAACTGTGTGAAAGGAGCTGGGTACCGTGCATAGAGTGACTGAAGGAAGCAAAGAAAGTGCAAAGAATTGCAGTTGTAACCAGCTCTGAGGGCAAACTCGATGATGGGTACCACTGCAGCAGGAAGAGATCTACTTTCTCTGCCCTCGTTGAAGCGCCCTTTTTACCCGAAGAAGTCACTGCAGAGTCTGGAAGGAGCTGCGTGCACACCGTGTCTTTGGGATGAAACGAGGCAGGCGGCGTGCCCCGAGCTCTCGTTCTCGGGGCACCGAGCACCCTCTAGTGACCGCTGCGGCCGTACTTGGTGATGGGGAGAGCTCCCTCCTCCCCCCGCCCCATGCCAGAGCTGACCTTAAGGCAGCAGGAGGCGTGAGAGCTTGGAAGAGAAGCCGAAGGAAAGGGTGCTTTTTTTTTTTTTTTAATGGGGTACGTGCCGTGTTGCCCCAGTGGCCAGGCAGTGTTAATATTAGTAATGCAGCTTTATGCGAGGAAAGGAAGAGAGTTTCCCCTCCATGATCAGATTTGCTGACATTTTCTTCAGTCAGTTGAAAGCTGTGAACTAGAAGGTGGAAGTCCCATGCAACATGTGGTGAAAATTTGATAAGACCTTATTTGGTCCTCACACACCAGGCAGAGCATGGCCAACTGAACAGAATATTCAGAGCTACATTTAAGCAGAAAACTGTTTTTTAGAGAAGCAAATGTAGATGTATCTTTGTGTGCCATGAAGTAGTGTTAATTTCTCCCAGTTTCTTTAAATCTACAATGAAAAAACTGCAGTGCAATGTCTTTTATTGAACTGAAGTTTTTTGACTTATAGCCTGGTTCAGCCAAAATGGAACCTCCTTTTTACCCTGATATTGATAAAAGGATCAGAGCTTGCTTCTCTCCTCTCCTCTCCTCTCCTCTCCTCTCCTCTCCTCTCCTCTCCTCTCCTCTCCTCTCCTCTCCTCTCCTCTCCTCTCCTCTCCTCTCCTCTCCTCTCCTCTCCTCTCCTCTCCTCTCCTCTCCTCTCCTCTCCTCTCCTCTCCTCTCCTCTCCTCTCATTTTTAATACCCAGATTTGCAGGTACTAAGTGTACCAGATCAGGCAAATGTGTCTTCACATCACCCAGCAGAATTTAAAGAGAGATATTTATAATGGAAATAATTATGTACTGTTAAAGGGACAAAAGCCATGTTATTAGCAGTATTAACATTTGAGAAAGTGAAAAGGAAAGAAGCTAATAACATCTAGAGGCTTTTGTGAGAATGTTAGAGGTCTCCTCTAGCCTCTTGGTCAACCAGGGCCAGGAACTGCATTCTTGGTTTACCTCACAGACAGCAAGATGGATTGCAGAGCTGTCCACATAGGGAATACTGTGATATATTTCCTACATCCTAACTCTAGTAGATATGATATAAAAAAAATACAAGTATGGATTGTTTTAAAAGTTAGTAAGATTGTTTCTAATAGTATGATAAATGATTTCTTCAGAAATATTTTGTTTGCCTTTTAGGTGAGTGCACACATACTGGACATAGTTCTTGTGCTAAAGGCTGTAACAAGCACAGCAGCTTGTTCCAGCAGTTGTAGATTTTCTTTGGAAATTCATCCTTTTTAGAACCTAGTCAAATCACTTATTTTGCATGGTGAGATCAAATCTATCTTTTGTCTCCAGTGTAGAAACACACATCTTTAAAAATGGAGCTCTTTAGTTGTGAATGTTGAAGGCACTTAAAGCAGTGCTTAAGCCTGTCTGTAACTTTGAAAGAACTGAAGCACAGCTATAACTTTAAAGCGTGCAAGAATCCTGTTTTGATCAAATAACATAGGCACATATATAGTGCCAAGCAGATAAGGTAGTGTTTTGCTGTTCTGTGGTTTCTAGATGCAAGCTTGAATGTAGAAGAAAATTTCATCAGAAAGTAGCCCAGACAAATTGGGGCAGAAAGCTTGAGAGCAAAGTTATGAGGGAAGCAGTGTTATGTGGCTTATGTGGCTTTTTATATTCTTTGATACTTTTTTATTATTGTGTTTTCATTCAGTTTGTTGACAAAGACACATTTTTTCAAACTCACACAACATTATTTCAGACAATAGCATGTAGTTGCCTAACATAACAAAAGCATATTTTCTTTCTATTTAGCCTTAACAAAATGCAGAAAAGAGAAAAATAGTAGAAGTGTTTGTATTATTTTTCTTTTGCAACTGGATGATGGTGATTTGATTTTCCTATCCTTACAATACCAAGGCTTTGCCTTGCAATTGGATTGACATAAGTGTAAGCCCTTAGAAATCTGCCTGTGGGTATTATCTTGAAAGTCAAATAAACTTCATCGAATTCTTTGGCACACAATGTATGCCAGTTTAAAATGGCAGAATCCTTACTGGGCTGTAGGCTCTGTAAAACTCATGTAATGATAATAATAGAGCTCAGCAGAATCTGATATTGCCTGCTGTATGCTTCCAAAAGCCCTACAGAAATCAACAGGAGGTTTGTCTATATGGAGACAGGATGGAGAAGAATCATTACTAAATCCTGCTTGTGAATGAATTTGTTAAATCCCACCCACTGGAGGGATGGATACCTCAAGGGTATGCTTAAGAAAAATAAATAAATAAATAAATAAATAATGGGTTTAACTAGAGTGTAAATCACCCAACTGAAACATACAACACACTGAAATTTCAAGAAGAAGGCTCTAATCTTTTGGCTGCCTTACTCATTGTTTGGAGATGAAAAGGGAGGAAATCAACATCCCCATGAAATACAATTACTGTAAACTGTTTTCCTTTTTTGCTGTTCATAATGAAAATAGGAAAGTTACCAGAAGTTACTGACTAAGTCAATGGATGAAGGCCTCAAGAAGACATTCAGCAGTGCAACTCCGGATTTTTATATGAATAACTCATACAGTACATAAATTATTCACAGTGTTGCTGACTTCAGATTGCTCTGAATGAACCAGAAGTCACCTTTGCAACAAAGGAAACCAGAGTTCATTGAAGTGAACGTTAAAATTGTGCTAGACTTTTGGAGGGGATTGATCCTTTGATATCTCAGGACCCAGAGTGGGGAGTAAAAGTAGGGTGTCTGCTGCCTCCACTTTCTCTGCATCTAGGGGATGCTGGGTTAGATGTCAGGGGAAAATTCTTTCCTCAGAAGGTGGTGAGGTGCTGGCACAGCTGCCCAGAGAAGCTGTGGTGCCCCATCCCTGGAGGCACTCAAGGCCAGGTTGGATGGGGCCCTGGGCAGCCTGAGCTGGTGGGGGGCAGCCCTGCCTATGGCAGGGGTTGGGGCTGCGTGGGCTTTAGCCCAAGCCATTCTGTGAGACTCTAATTCTGTGCTGGAGGCTTCCTCAGCCTGTTGGGCTGGCTGAGGAGGCCCCAAGACTTCAAGCCTTGTGAGGCAGCTGAAGATGAGCTGGGAGAGAGGCTCAGCTGTGTGACACACTGCCAGGCCTGAAACAAGGACTTCCCAGGAGGAGGTCTGCCAGATTCTTGTTGCTCCAGTCCTGTGTTGCTCAGTAGTAGAAGAACAACAGCTGGGTCCTGGGATTTCCTGGTATTTGGTCCTCACAGGACCATTCCCATCAGTGAAGGTAGGTGTAGGAGCTTCTCCTCTGCCCTGCCTCACCTCTGGTGGAGCAGTGCCTGGAGGGTCAAGTCTCTAGGACCAAACTCTGGGAGTTCTTCACTTCCAACAGGTGCTGCTTTAGAGGAGCACCTTCTTTGGGTCAGCATAGGAGGGAAAGATTGAGCTGGGGCTCATGGTGCTACCTTTGTCAGTGTGTACCATTTGGAAAAAGTTCATTCCAAATATCAGCAATCATGGCCAGGTACAGAAAAATGCTCTTATTTCTGTTTCTTTTCCCAAGGAGCAGGAGAGAGGAGAGGAAGGTACTGGGAGAGGGTGAGGTTGCCAGCCTTTTCTAAATAATGCCATTATAGGTTGTCACTATTTTCTATGGTTTTTTGACCACAACAGGGTTCCTGGGCAGAGTGCACATGCCTGCTACAGTGGGAATTTTGTACAGCAGGCTGTAGTGCTCTCAAACAACATGTCTGATGTTCTGATGTTGTTATAGCAAGTATTGAGAAATCAAAAGCTGGTTACAGACAGGCTTTAAAGACTACAAGATTATTGAAGAAGTAATGCATTCTAACATTTTTATTTTTTTTTCCATTCTTTTTTTTTTTTTTTTTTCCAGTTTTAGAGAGTTCTCAAACTTTTATCATCCAGAGTGTTGCAAGGTTTACAAGAGTGAGAGAGTTGTGCCAGCGCTGGGTCTTTGCATGGTGTCTGATACCATGAGAACACTCTGCCTTTCTCATTCCAAACCTCTTTCTTTTTGTTTTAAGAGCTCAGCACTCCTAAGCAAGGGCCTAGGACAGGGATGTTGTTTGCACAGCTGGGAGTTTTGGGGTGCCCTGGGTATGCCAAGTGCTACCTTAGGACAAATCATTATGAAACACAGTATAAAATGTTACTATCATGCTCAAACCAGGAAGGGAATTGACAGTGAAACCATCTCATTTTCGAGCAGGAAAAGCTATAAACTAACAAACGGAAGAGTGGGAAAAATTTAAGACTGTTTAAGGCATTCAAGCATTTGCTTTAGAAATGCATGTTTTTCTGTGACTTCCTTTCCTTGGTGACAAAGAGGTATCAAAAAGAAATTATTGTTGCCGATCTCTTGCTTCTTTTCTAAGAACAAAGGTGCTAAACCTAATAGGCTGGAAAGCATCCGTAGCCCAAGAACCCAAGCATGAGGTTAATGGACAAATATAGATGCAATGTAAACTGGCTAGGCTGCATTAACATATTTGGAGAAACACCCGCTTATACCCAGACAGGCTGCGGCCCTGAATCAGCAATTCCCCGGTGAACAGACTACACGAAACCAATGCCGAACGTGGCCCATTTCATCTGACATCTGCATCCTGCCTCAGAGCAACATGTTGCACTTACTGCACATCAGATCACACCTGCCCAGACAGTCACAGGCAGTGGACTTTTTTTGGTTAGGGAGAAAAAAAAAAAAAAAGAAAAAGAAAAAAAAAAAAAGATTTTTAGTCACATATCATCAAGAAAAACAACATTGTTTTAGGACTCTTATCTCTTCACTCCCAAATATCCTGTTTCTTCGAGCTGCAGTGGCCAGGACCAATAGAAACCTCTTCCTGCCATTGGCTGACTTCATTTCCCAGAGTTAGCACAATCTCATCCGCTCTAAACAACCTCATCAAAACTTCTTTCTGGTCAGAGCGAAGCAATAATTATTATTAGCAATTATTAGCGATCAATAATCTTGATCACATTATGGCAAGCACTATTAAGGTAAGAAAGGGGTACCTTTTTTGTTGGAATTTTTTTCAGTAGAGTTTTCTTTGGTTTCCTTTATCAACCTAGATAAGTTAGAATTGGGCAACACCCCCACTGCCACAATAGAGGACAACAAGATTTCCTTTGTACTGCCTAGTAAATTTCCTTTTTCCTACTCCAACCATCCGCAAGGCTTAAAAACTTCAAACTCGGAAAAAAAATTGGGTTTTTTAAATTCACTGTTCAGTGCTGTGGATTGCATATGCGAAGCCCTTTTATGAGAGCTTCTGAAATTTCTTGTAGGTACCATTCTGACAACTTGGATGTGTTTGCAGGCTGACAGAAGGGGAGAGGGTGTGTGCCGAAAGGAAAAAAGGGTTCCTAAGAGCGCTAGACTTTTGGATACTTTTAAATGTTTCTCTTGTGGATGGGGACACAAATACTAGCAAATGGGAACCAGAGGCACCAGCTCTTCTTTCCGTGTCCTCCAGATGTGCTTTTCTAGAAACCCTAGCCTGGTACTCAGGACTTTTTGTAAGGTTATTTTAATGGTGATGGCAAGATCTCGTGGGTGCGCTCTTTTTCTTTTAAAATTTCAGATAATAAAATTATCATGCTGACTTATAAGTTTCTCTCAGTGCATGTTTTATGTGCTTGTTTTTGTGTGTTTGTTTTTTGTTTTTTTTTTTGCTTGTTTGTTTTATTTTGATTTTTGAGGATGGCTGAGTTTTTCAGGTTGTGTCACTTAGAAAGTGGATTCAATCTATCCGTCTATCTATCGAGTTTTTCCTTCTCTCTGTGTCGCAATAGATGTCAGTTATATCTATTACATCTAATAACTGTGATTAATTGCAAAATTATAACTGTAACTAAATGTTTTGTGATAGTGAAACTAATTTTGTGTAAAGAGCAAAAGAGCTTGTGAGGTACAGTGTGGGCTCAGCAGCGTTGCATTATCAAATTCGGGATCAAGGTATCTGTTTTCTTCATGGTATTGTCTATTTTTGTACTTTTCTAATAATGCCAGGTATTTTGTGAGAGATACAAAGTAGTGATGGTGCTGGTCACTAGCTAAGCAGAGCTGCAGTTAGATTTCTCAGTAATTTCTGCCTAGCTGTTGGTATTTAAAGATCACTGAATGTATTTTTGTTGTAGTTTTCAACATCTGAAAGTCTTACCTGATGACAGTGTATTTAAGAATTACGATGAGCCGTCTCTTTTTCCAGTCATTCATGCTTTGGAGAGGCTATCTGTAGAGATACAGATCTGAATCCTCTTTGCATTGCTTACCAGTGTCTGTTACAGGCAATGTAGTTTCTGAACCGGCTGAATTCCCTTTGGGTTTTCTGCACTTTTCAGAGTGCATTTTTAGAGATGAGAAGATCAGGCTCTCTTTGAAAATCTTGAGGCTCAGGAGGCAAGTTTTGCATTGCTGAGAGAAAGGGGTATGTGCTGAGATAGTAATGTGGTTTTTGGTGTTTATTGAACAGAGCGTGCGCGCTCAATGCTGATGGGAAATTTTTCTTCAAAACTGATGGTACAGTGAGATTAGATGTTATATATGCTTTGAAGAACTGTTGTTATTTATTTTTGGTCACTTTTTCTATGGTTACATTATAATAGGGTAAGTGGTCATGAAGAGTATCTTATCATTACTATTTCACCTCCACCTAATCCTTAGAGTGATGAGGAGATGTCATGTGCAGCTGGGTGTTGTGCAGTCTGTTAGTGCAATGCAGGCAGCAAAGCCTCCTGAGTAGGAAAATGCATGTTTTTGTCTCCTCATCTGAGAATGCAAGCCCTGCAGAGGGAAATCTACACCCGAGAACACTGTGGATTTTAGCACCTAAGAGGTAGGGAAGGACGTATATTCTGAAGCAAGGATTTCATTTATGAGTGTAGAATGTAAAATTACTGGAGAGAAATGACAGGTGCTTTGTACTCTAGGTGCAGGAAATGTACTCTGACATGAGGCTAAGCCAGTCCAAAGAGATTCAATTCCTCTTCTATGCTGAGTACATAAAGAAATCATTTAACTGAGAAGTTTCTGAAATAAAGAAATTCCATTCAAAGGCCAAAAGGGTTCTTGTGCTTGTACTAAGTATTTTGTAATGTGATTTCAGTGTTTTTTTTTTTTTTTTTTTACCATTTCAAAATAATGGCCCATGCTGCCTGCCATGTCAGCAGCACCAGGCTGAAGCCAGGGGAGGTAGAAAGCCTTCTGTGGGAGCTCTGTGAGGAAGCTTTCTCTCCTCTTTAGGGAAGCTGTGGAATCATTCAGTCTGAAAAGAAAACTGGGCTGTGGTTGTTCATAACCAGGTAGAAATTGTTCTCAACATATGCGCAAAGATGACCTGTGAGCAGAACAGTTTCATTCATCCTTCTGTCACAAACCTGTAGCCAGACCTGCAGGACTCGAGAAATCAGACTGGCTTAACAGGGGCTAGCCAGGGAAGCCAAACATTTGCATAAGTTGGGGGCTAACACCATGACTTTCCCAGGAGATGTGCCTCTCCTCATCCCCTGGCCTCTCCTGCTGCTTGTTTCTCCTGG
Source organism: Alectoris magna (assembly GCA_030625065.1). Taxonomy (NCBI): domain Eukaryota; kingdom Metazoa; phylum Chordata; class Aves; order Galliformes; family Phasianidae; genus Alectoris; species Alectoris magna. The sequence continues at coordinate 88,900,345 of CM060560.1, forward strand.
AGACTGAGATTTCTAATACATTAACTTCTGTCTATCTGCTGCATTAAGTTTAATCACTGTGATGCTTTTTTTTTGGTGTTCAAAGGCTAAATGGTTTTTCAAGTGGGGGAGGTCTCCCAGCAGTGAGGATTTCGGTGCCGATGTGACACGTACTCTTCTGGCACCTGGCAGATACGTGCAGAAGCACATTTATGCATAGCCCTGAAGCTGAAGGCTGTTGAATCAACACAACATTGCTAATTATAAGCATCCCGCTTGCTATAGTAAATACCGTGTTGGAAAATATCAAGGACTTCTGAGTAAGGCATGACTTTTTTCTTTCTTTCTTTTTTTTTTTTTCTGGAATCAAGCAGAAGTAAAAATACCTATTCTGAAGGTCATTTTGTGTTGTTTTTTTTGTTTGTTTGTTTTTTGTTGTTGTTTTGTTTTTTATTTTTTTCCCTATATTTTTTCCCACTATCCCATGGTGAAGGAAAGAACATGATGTAGAAAAATACAACTGGAGTCATAATTCCATGCCATGTAGCAGACCTTGTTGAATTTCTTTACCTTGCTTACCAGTGTATTTACACTAATTCTTTTAAAAACTGTTCAGTAAATTATCATGACTTTGCAGTGACTTATTGATTACACTTGTGGATATCTCTTTTACTCTAATTTAATTCTAAATATGCGCATGTTCTTTTTCCATTAGGGATTTCTAATGTAGTGCTTGCATGGAAGCTATGATTTCTGGGAGAAAGAAAGATCTGTATATTTGATAAAGGGCAGGAGAATCATTGTGACTTCGAAGACCTGAAAGTATACAGACGTACTTTGTACAGTGTGTATTGCTGTATGGATGTATGAATGATTAAAGCAGTATATACATATATATACAGCAAGATATTTTGTGAGAAATATTACAAAAAAATGTAAGTTAGTCTGTGCTTCTCTCTATAGCATTCTTCTCTCATTTTCTTATAGAAAATTTAAGCACTCTCTCATATATATATTTCTGAGGAAAACTAAAGTCAGTTATAAAAAAACTGTTCTTGGCATATTGAAGTCTTTGTTTAGAGGGCTGGGTCTGCACTGAGGCCAATAGAACTAATACAGCAATTACTTCTTCTCCTTGCATAAAATTAATTCATTCATTAATTGAAGATTGTTCTGGTTTTTGTTGGTTGTTTTTTTTCCTTTGTTATTCAGTTAGCAAATGATTCACAAACCTGAAAATTGGTTTTAGTGTTTTAACACAACCTTCCTAAAGCCAAGTGCATACCTAAGAGCTCTGATGAATCAGAAATAAGAGCAGAAAGAGTGCCTTAAGATAGATTTAGATTTATGTTGCTTTATTCAAAGTTTCCACTAATTTCAAGATGTTCACAGAATCAGAGAATCATTATGTGTAGAAAAGACAACCAAGATCATCTAGTCCAACTGTCTGTATTTCATTGCAATAAAGACAGTAGAATCATACCTATATTAATTTCCAAGTAAAACAGTATTTCTGACTCAAATATAGAATTTCAAGTAAAAAATAGTCAGAAATAGTCAGAAAAGAACAAAAGAAGATATTTTGAGGACTTTTGCTCTATTTTCTTTTGCTCTTAATCATCAGGCATTTAACTCAAGCCGATTTGTGGCTGCGTATGTCAAAACTAACTCCAGTATAAGGATCTTGCTTTCCAGAAGTAAGCCCCCAAGCAAGGAACAACAGCTGGAAAATGCGTATGTTTGACTGTCTGGGCTGGTTTGTTTGCTTGTTTTTTCTTAACAAGAACTATATTATCTCTTAACAAAATGTTTTTCAGCAAGATCCATGAGTTACTAAAGGCCTTTCAAAAATAACCCTTACAGAATCAAGTGCTCTTGGAGAATGACTTGCTGAAGATAAATAGAGAAGTGTTTTTAACAAGTGTCAGTGCCAAAAGAAGATATTTATTTTCCAAGTGACAGTTTGTAATCCAGTAAAAATATATAATGTTGTTCCCTTGCAAGGAAATAGGTTTCTTAGTACAATTTTCTACATCAAGCCAGCAGAATTAATTTGAAAATCAACAAAGTAGAGAAAAGAAAAATTGAATGTGTATTGCTTGTGTTACCAATTTAAAGAAAGTTGATGGGATGTAGTAGGGTGTATCACATGCAGTGCCAAACCTTGTCAAGTCAGAAAAAACTTTGCATTGACTGCAACAGGACTTCTATCAAATTTACCATTAACTAGTTAAAAAATAATTTCATTTGTTGGATATTTACTCAGTAGAGAAATGCGAGCATTTTTTCGCACTGTTTTCAACTTTCATTTCAGTTGTGAAAAGTCAGGAGTCTGACAAAATGAGCATGTGTTCTGTTTGTCATCCTGCTGTCCTTAATAAATGTTAGTGTATTATGGAAGAAGTATTGCCTGTGTTCAAAACACAGACAAAAATAGAGAAAGTCTGAAGTGCTTATATGAAAAAAAGAATCATTCCTTTCCTTAAAGGATGCATGTGCCTTTATGTTTGCAGGGTTCGTTTTAAATGTTGCAACCAAGCCTGCCTGAGGTTGGATAGTAGTTTTCAAGTTGTTCCTTGATTCTCCTAAAATCACCTACCTCTTAAAGGGGGACTGTGTAAACAAGTCATCACAGTGAACATCACAGAGAAGTTGTTTCAGGAAATCTGCTTCCAATCTGAATCCCTATCAGGAGTCCCTTCCGTGCTTCCTTAGGTACACAGCTACTCATTTTTACTACACAGTCACCCTATTAGAACCATTAGACATTGGTTAATAGCTGGTAAATACTGATTAATAACCAGTAAACATTGGTTATGTTTGCGTTTATTTTTAAATTACAGTATTAAGACCAGTGATTACTACCATTGGTAACTATCCTTCATAAATGTTATTTGCTTCAAAGTAAAATTAATTAAATGAAAATAACATTACAAATATCATTGAACTTCAAATCATTAAAGAGAATAGTGAAGAACAGTGCTTTTTCAGCGGCTAGGCTGAAGGAGACATCAAGTGATCATCCAACAGGCTGCCCATGGAGTTGGTGGATTCACCATCTCTGGAGGTGCTCAAGAGCCATGTGGATGTGGCACTGAGGGACATAATCAGTGGGAATGGTAGACATGGGCTGATGGTTAGACTGGATCTTCAGCCTTAAAGATTCTGTGATTCTATGTACAATGAACCAGACAAATGGTCTGCATATTTTCAAACATATTTTGGAAATGAATGAATGAAAGGAAGGCATGGGATACAATGTCTCCCTTCACTTGCAGCCTATGTTTATTTGGGATGTACATTGCCACCCATGGGTAGGAAGTGGTGTCACTACGCTGGTGTTAACCCCTTCACACTAGGAAGAGATCCAACTTGCTGAGTGAAACACATGTAGCCTGGTTATGCAGTGCTTGATAGATGGGAAGGAAATGCAACAGCAAATTACAAAGACTGGGTATATGCAAATACCTGAAGAAAGAGATGGTGAGTGACTATTTATGGCAAGTGGCCAAACTCTTTAAAACTACCTGACTTAAGAGAGATCAGAGAGCATGAAATAGTGCTATAACTAGGAAAAGCTGCAGGCATTTGGGCTTGCACTCCTCTTCCTTAGTTGCTAAGGGCTGTACTCACACTTGGAAAGAGAAATGTTTTGTGTGACAAATCCCTAATTACATCTGTGCAGCAAGAAACAAGTGGCAACGTATAAATTCTAGACATAAGATTTTGCATAACTTCAATGCTAGCCCATAAGATTTTTTTAAACCTCATTCTTTAGAGCTGAAAAACATCTTTTTTTAGACTATGTGTTTATTACCTTGATAAACAGTAAAATGCTGCCACAGCAATTACCTTGATGATAAAGAGACTGTAGACAGATACTTCCTGCATTCATTTCCTGCCAAGATAAGTCACCAAAATCAGGGACTACCAATACAGGAAATGCTTTCAATAGGAACTTCCTATCTGTTAATATGTAATTCACTGAGAAGATCTAAGCCCTTCTTGCTTGATATAAAGGTAATATTTCACCTGTTGCTGTTTAAACATTTAAGCCACATTACAGCAGATCAGTCTGTGTAAAAGTTTAGGACCAATGCTTTCACATTGAACTATTAAATATATTTACATATATATTGTCCATTCAATAGTATAAAAGATGGCCCTGCATTTATCACCTGTAAATTGAGGTGGTCCAACATACATTGTCATTCTGTCAGGTTAAGAGCAAGAAGCCTTTCCCCATCTTCATGCTTGTTGCTTGCATCCTTTCCCTATTTGTATGCACGATCAAATAAAATTTATGTTTCTCTACTACTTGAGGTGTACTTCTCCCAAAAATAGCATGTTCTGGGTATATTAAAAAATCATGACCATCTCTTGCAATCCACGTGACATATATATTTAACTAAAATAACTGAAATGGAAATTCTACCTCACTGTACACAGAAATAAAACTACAGCTAAGCTGTACATTTGAACTTCTGGTAAGAAAAAGAGAAACCTGGAAAAAAATAAAAGTAAACAATATGTCAGAAAACCTCCACAGCTAACTGTAACTTCAAGGTAATTACTTTTGGTAATTACTTGAGTAGAATGAAAGGTAATTACTTGAATAGAATGAATGAGGATTTTGGAAACCTTGAGTGAAATAATTGGCCAAAATGAAGTCCAAATCGTTCGGCCAGTGTCTTGACTGGGACCAGGCTTTCACCCAAGTTATTCATGACCTCAGCCCAAATATTGTGCATTGTTCTGCCAATGACTCCTGTGGAGTCATGTCAAGTTTCTGCCACTGTGATGTATCAGTGTCTTGGCCCTTCCCTACAGAGTTGAGAAGTGCTTTGCTATTGTGGCTTCAGATATATCATGCCTTTTCATCTTTGAAGAGTAGACTCACACTCAGTTATTCCCTTAGATTACTGTGGGAGGGACAGATATCTAGCTTTGTGTTGTGGTCTAAATGGCTGGGAATCGGGATGGATTATTACAGACTCTTTCAAAAAACACTGTGAAGGTGTTGCTTGGAATACTGGCTTTTGGACATGAGAACTGGTCCTGTTGGGACCTGACCCAAAAACCTGGTTCCTGAAAATGGATTTCTCTGGTTGAACCTAGTGTTGATAAGCAACATCTATGAGGACATGGGTGAAGAAGCTCTAGGAAGTTGCCCCTTGGCTTTAGGTTCACAGCAGTGCTGGGGAAGTACATGCTCCATCCTGAAAGGAATGTCCCTAGTACGTGATTAGCCAGCTCTTATCTACTTTTATACATTTTTATTATTGTTAGTCTTTGGCGTATTCACATCAGCTTCCCTCATGCATAAGGTATTCCCTTGGAAAGTTCTCATTTTTTACTAATCAAATCAACTCTCTAATGTGATGGCCAGACACATTTTTTTGCATGGTTTCCATGCAGCCATTACCTTGTAAAAAATTTTCCTGTGATTTGTCATCAAGGCACAGTTGCATGTACCGTTTTCATGGAATTCAGAATCTGATTGTTTAGTCTACATAAAGGGGGAAAGAAGAGGGGGATCCTGTGCCTTTAATGTTGTTTATAACGGTTGGACAGAGCTTGTCAGGTGAAGGTTAATTGCTCTCCAGTTAAAGCAGTTCTCTGCACAGATGGGTTATCAGGGCTGAACACTCGTTACAAGATTAATCTCATTTCCGACAAGACTTCCCTTTCCTTCAACTGATTTTTGCTCAGCCATTGGACCTGTCACCAGCCGTTAAAAGCTGGGTGGGTTACCTCTGGGATATTAATGCTTGTGTGCAGTGAAACAATACAAAGTGTGTGTCATATCGGTAGGGAACATCTTTAGGAGACAGCACATTTCAGCGCTGTTCTGAAGGTCGAGATTCATAAACAACAGAAACAATCAGGAACATTTATATTAACCCACTTAATGAACACAAATTCCAGCTGAATCATCTGTAGTCTTCCTTTCTCATGTCTGCCCTACTCTAAATGTGATATTTTTTAAGTTCCAAAAATGTGTTCTTGTTGAAAGTTTAGTCAACAAACTAGCCACTTGTGAGATGCGGAACCCAGGTCTATGCTTATGTCTGGTCAGTTCACTGATAGATTCAGTTAATGCTTGTTTCAGCAGGAGGAAATTTAACATAGCAGCCACTTGAGGAAATTCAAACTTCATGGTTTTTATTTGTTTGTTTGTTTTTGTTGTTTTGTTGTTGGACTCTACATTAAACCTTTTGAAATTTCCTTTTTTCCCTAAGCTGAAGATCTGGATCCACTACATTCAGTGGGCTGCAGAGGCATGAGATGGATGACAAGTGAATATAAATGTTCTTAATAAAATATTGCCTCATTAGCCAGGTCTGCAGCAGGTCTGCCAGTCTCAGGTGTCCTGAGCAATTGGGAAATAGTTCAGGGAGGGTAAGGTGTGAACGTGAATGTATCACTAGAGTTTTGAGTCTATTTTCAGGAGTTCTGATACAACCAAAATAACACAAGTTGGCAAAAGTCTCTGACTGCCAAGTTTGTTCCACGCAGCTTGAGTCAGTAAATTTCAAAACACTAAACAAGTACTCAAGGTAACAAACAGGGTAGCTCTTATGTTTCCTCAGAGTTTCCTGTCCTGGCTTCGGATCAACACGGTCCTGTCTGTTTAAGGCACAGAGTCTCTCCCACTGTTTTCACTAAGCTTCGGATTAGGCTCAGGAAAGGGTCACAGGCAGCACGGCATTCATCTATAATGGTCATTATAGATGTGAACCATTAGACAATATGAATGCATGCCAAACTGAAAGCATTGGAGCTATTCCAAGTATGTTTTAGATTAAAAACATGCTTACCTGCTTTATCATCCAGGGCTCTGCAATGTAGATGTGATGGACCCCACTTACTTTTTATTGAACAAATTAGATAGGACATTAGGACAGAGGTGTTTGCAACATGTACAGTCAGAGAGGTTAAATACTAATGAGGCTTACATACAGGGAGACATCATGTTATTTCTTCCAATTGAAGGTCAACATACATAGGAAGCTCTGATTGTAGTGTGTCCTATTTATATCATATTTCCATGGAAACTAGGACAGATACAAAGAGCACAATGTCACAGTTTAATAGAGCAAGTACGATTTTTTCAGCGTAATCACCACCATTAGCCAATTCACATGGATCAGCTGACCGAGATGATCTTAATTTCATGGTGTGAAAACTGTTCATGTTTGTCCAGAACGTGGCTTGTCTTTCACACTGTTGTCACCACTGCTGAAATACATCACCCACCACCTCACTGTGCTCATATCCACTCCTTGGTTCCCAGTACCATACAGTAAGAGCCAATTAATATTAATGGGTGCCATTTTGTCTGCGTGGAGGAATTTAGTGATACACCTTTGCTTCATATGCACTTCTGTGTCTACCATCTCTTTTTCAGACTGCCCCTCTGCTGCCTTCTATCAGACGGCAACAGAATGGAATAGGATATTGACAGGAAGTTTCAGTCTCTACTGCCATACCTCTGACATCATGGGCCAACATGATAAAATAGGAAGCATTTGTTTTGGAGGAGTCCTTGTGTATAAAAATAGTTATTTAATCATAAAGGTACATTCTATCAACAAAACTGACAATTTCTTAATTATTTTAATCATAAAAGTAGTCTAATGACTTCACTGTTGAATTTCTTTTTTTTTTCTTTTTTTCTTTTTTTTTTTTTTAACAGTAACAAGATTAAAAATAATTTTTCTCTTGATTTAGAATTCACGGGTTTTATGGAAATACACTCACTGCAGTCATAGGGCTAAAATGAATGGTAGACAGGAATTTAACCTCTGGTGATCAGCTTCAGAAACTGTTCAACAGTTCATATTCAGAAACTCAAGTGGATTTTATTACTGGTTTTAGTAAGATAGGAAAAGTGGATAGTAAATCTTTGCAATCCCAACTGCTTCTTTCTGCCAGAGGAGGCAAGTTTAGTAGAAAGTCTTTAAATTGACCAAGTTGAAATCTTCCAAAAAGAAAAGGTTGTATGAGTTAGGTTGTTAAATCTCTGCTTACACCTCCAAATAAGGCTCTCCATTTTGCAGGGTGCTGAACAGCTGAAGAGTTCCCACTACTTCTGATTTTGTAGAAGCATACAAAAGCTTTGGATAGATTTTTGAAGATGAAATATTTCCTCATGATTTAAAAGTGCTCTTGTGCCAGTTACCTTTTGGTTACCTGTGTGGAAAAAACAAACGAACGACAGTACCTACTTAATCAATACTGCCTTTCTAGAAATAAAAAAGGAAAAATTGGAAGTATTGAGAACTTCTTTCCTAGGAAAAGAATTTGGTTACTAAAATAATATAATTGAAAAGCTAAAGAAATTCATCTTCAGACAAGAGATGAATTTAGACAGAGGCTTTGCTGTACTCTTCTTCCTCTTACCTTATTCCCAACCTGTAAGCTTTAACAGTTGAGATGCAACAAAGCTGAAGTTTTCCAAATCCTCCCTGTATTTTCATTCCCACCTTTATTATACTGAAATGGAGGCTGTTTTTATCTTGCAGATTAATAACTCTTGTCCATTTTAAAGTCTTCAGAACTTTCTTTTGACGATTGTGCATTAGATTTTTATTTGCATAAATATCAGTGGCATGCTTTCAGATTAAAGAAAATGCCACTAACATAATGCATATTGAGGATTTGACAACTACAGTGACTTTTTAAAATGTATTTGGATAGCTCTTTACAATATTTTAAAGTATAGCATGATCTTCACAATTATGTGTACACCATTGAACTTCAAGTTATTCTGAATGGATTACTTCTTCATAACAATGCCAGATCCTTTCCAATTAGCATGAATGTTACGTCTGAGCTGTCCTCAGATTCACTTACTTTTCCCACCTGCATCACATACTGAATCTGACCTTTTAGAATCCAGACCAGAGCAGATTCAATCCCAAGTGTATTTCTCTTCTGAGTCTTCATATGCTTCATAGTTTTCCTCTTTCCTAGAGGTTTTGTTTGGCCTTGACCTCTGTAAGTCTTAGCAGCCTCTCAGAGGATGCAACTCTTGCCAACTCTCACATTTTTTATCAGGAGTCTTGTGATACTTAGTGGTTTTCTTAAAGGCCAGTTTCTTATGCTTGAAAAACTCAGTTTCCATTTCCATTTACAAAAGACCTTCTGGTACTAAAGATTCTACCCTAAAGGCTTAAAAGCCAGGAGGCAGATCCAAAGTACATTGCTTTTAAATACCCCACATTTCTGGGTCCCGACTTAAAAACTTCAAATGCTTTTGTGTGACAGAGCTGAACTCAACACAGAGCAGAGACCCTGCAGAAGAACTACAAGCACCATTTGGACAATTCTTACCCCTTCATAAGAGGGCTACACATACTGTTACTACCACATGGGTGTTGACCTGGCCTTGTGAGCAGAAGTAGATCTCAAGAAAAGGAAGAACCTTGTTTAAGGTTTGAATACAGATAAACTCTCACTAACCTGGAATTTGATGGTGTACTTTTTAATTAAAAAAGTAATGAGCAGAATACATTTCTTATCATGTTTCTAATTTCTAAACTAGTACCCCGATTGATTCTTACCATCAGATGTCCAGTACTAAGTCTTACCCCTGAAACTGTAATTACATAAAACTGAAAGTCCGACCTATTAGATAAATATATTTTCTGTATTATAATTGACAAAACCTTCAGCTCTTCTTCTGAAGTCAGAAAATGTCTAATGTTTGTTATATCATAAGTTGATATAATGCATCTCTTTATATTAGTGACAATTTTCCCTCCAAATATTTGAATTTATGGAACTTGAAGGCTTTTGTGACTCTGGAGAGGACTGATTAAAGGGGCTGGTAAATTGCTTGAGAATGGTCATCATGAAGTGGGGTGCCTATGAAACCAAAGGCATTGTTTTCCTATTCTTTCTGACTCCTCTGCTGTTCCTTGCATTTGTCAAAAGAGGAGGACTCCAAGAAATACATAAGGTTCAATAAGACCAGGAAAAACATTGCAAAAGGTTCTATATGCAAGTTTAAATGTGGAAGTAGAGAGCAGTGATATACAGTGTTCAAGTTAAGGTAACATTAAGGAATTTATATCAGCTTAAAATGATGACATTTCAGGGAATAGTATGTTATATTTTTCACTTTCTTATCTGCTTTTAGACTTCATTATTCACATTTTAAAGAGTTTTTCTTGTTCTCAAACCATCCATTCAACAGTTTTTCAGCTGAGCCCAGAGTTTAGGTTCAAATGAACCTAAGGTTCAGGATGATCATGAAATTTGGCACCTACTGCTGCTTAAAAGGAAGCTTGATGATTACTCAGAATTAACTCTTAAAATCTCAGTGAGATAAGATAAACCAAATGGGATTGGGATGATGCTGAGAAGGAACTTCTAAGTTTGATAATGGCACTAAAAATGAATGATCAGCAAAAGCCCAAACAATGCACTTTCATCCAAAGTAATTTGCAAATGACTGCGTAAACAACAGCAACAATTATAAGTGGAGATCAATGCTCATAAAAACACAATAGAAGGTGGGAAAAGAAAATCTGCCAAGGACATACTTTTAGTCCTAAAGTATCCTAAGTGGATAAACTGTTTGCCTTCTTGAAAATGTCAGCTGGTTTAGCATGTAGAGAAAATTAAAATCACCAACACCTCTGCTGTGTGAAAGTGCTGTCCTTTCCAGGAAAGCTGTGTCAAGATAAAGACAAGTACTTCCCTACCTGTTACGGAGTGCCTTATGCCTAGCAAATGACAAATGGGCAAATCAGCTGGCTATCTTAGGGAAGTGATGCCTCTGTGGAAGGAGTCCTCAGTTTGTACATGTGAATACTTTGTTATATGTAGTTTAGCAAAAGGTTTAGTGTACACTTCAAAGATTCACATAAAACTATTTGCAAACTCAGCTGGCTCAGAAAAAAATGCACTGTCCTGTCACTAAAATACCCAGAGCCTGTATGAAAAATGTGTTCAAACACTGTATTTTTCTAAGCTATATTTGCTGTATTTGCTGTAGCATGAATGTTTAGTATCTATACATTCTATTTCAGTCTTTACCCAATGTGTTGGCTACATACCAAATGCTAATTCTACCTTCTTTCGGATGATAAAAGAATTTTAATGCAGAAGCTTGCAAGGGAAATATCCAATACTCTGATCTTCAACATCACGTCTTTTTCTCCTTTCTCTTTTAGTTTTGCTTTTTAATTCACTTTCTAAACATTCGACTGCCTATGGTTTTGCTAATCAAATGTCAAAAGGTATCCCTTAGCTAAAATGAATAATATTTTAAAGTTAGATTTATGCACCGCTCCAAAAAAAACCCCACCCTGCTAAAGATATGAATGTTTCATCTCTACATGAAATCATAGAATCATTTATGTTGGAAAAGAACTCTAAGGTAATCAATCTGTTTTCTCTGCTTTATGTAACCCTCAGTTGTTCTCAAGTTCTAAACACGTTTCCAAAGGACAGAGTTGGTTTCAGACTGTCTCCTACATCTTCACACAATTATCCTACACAAATTTCCATCAGAAACACAGTTTATCTAGATGTATATTTAGGTCTTGATGAAATGCTTTTAAGAATGGTTTATAGGTGAAAAATCTTTTCATTGGAATAATGAAAGCAAAGAAGAAAAACAAACAAACAAAACCAACATAGTCCAATGCCTTTTTTATGTGCATTATTAGCAGCTTGCTAGTTACTCTGTGTTGCTGGCTAAGTACAAAGCGTATTGTCTGTGTTAATTCACATGTTGTAAGGCCAGTGGGAACAGAGAGCACTGTAGCAGGGATGAATCAGAGCAAGTTCTGTACACACATGATCTGGTGGCTAATGATTAGAGCAGAACACAGAGAGGAGTCTTCTGTTATATCCACACATCTTTGAAAAACTCAGTGTGACCTGGAAAAAACACTGTATGGGGTTTTTTTGTTTGTTTTGTTTTTTGTTTTTGTTTTTTTTTTATTGCATTTTATTTCCAGGTTCCCATGCTGTGATTTTCAGAGGTTTACTGTTTCCCAATGAACTGGTATCAGATTGCTAGCTCTTGTTGACAAATAGTTCCATTAATATTGGTGGGAGTGCTCATGTAAGAGATCATCATGGAATGCAAAATTTTGAGCTACTGAGTTTTGAAATGAATAATGTTTGCTTTGCAAGAATTGATGATCTCACTGACGCCTAGTAAGTATCCTCAGGGACTGAACTAGAAATACATAATCAGGAACTCTGAACTTAGAAAACTTTTTATATAAGAACTGAATTTTCAAGTAATTTATTTTAAAGCTAATTTTTGTTTGTAAAAAAATGTAATACTTAATGTACTCAATGTAGAAACACTTTTTGTGTAGAAGAGTAGAATACAAGATGTTGTAGGAATGTAAAGTGTTTCTAACAAACATTTTCTCTACAGTTGTGACTGAAATCCAAAGCTTTAGAGGGCAATAAACAACTTTAAAACATGCCTGGTCAGTGATGAAGTACTCAACATGAGGAAGCAAAAATCTTCCTGAAGCCTTAGATCTGTTTTTCATATTCTTACAAAAGAGTTGATTTATAAAGTTCTGTTTTAGATTTCAGCCTTACTGAAAGTATCTCATAAGGAAAAAGTTCAGAAAACTTATTCAGAAGAACCGCTGATTTCTTACTAAGACCAAGTATCTATTTTGACAATTTACAATGAAGCAAAATTGGTTTACAATGAGCAGTTCAAAATTGATGTTAAAAATCCTCAGCAGTCAGTTTGAATTTGGCTAGCTGCACAATTACAGTCTGAAGAAATGTTCACTTTACACACCTGTGTAGATCAAGCACAGATATGTGAGGCTGGGCAACTATGTGTACATGAGCATCATAATTAGTAACGTGGTTTGCAAGTGTACTGAGCACATACAACTACAAAAGCCTCATTAACTGGATGCGTTCCCGGTGAATTGGGTGATATATGGGGGGAAAAAAAACAAACCCAAAACTTGAAGACTTCCCTTGGTCAAAGTCCAGTCTTCAGTCTTCAGGCTCTCAGAGGGGAAAAAAAAAATCATAAAAGCCTACCTTTTTGCTCTCATATCAAGTGCATTTATTGACTAGCTGTTGCCTTTGGCTAACCTCAGCTGTTGGCAGGTCCTGTCGTTATCAAAAGCCAAGCCTCAACATTGCAAAAGGGCAGGAAGGTTCTCTACATGATGAGTGAGAGTTGTCCTCTCTTTGATGGGATGTGCTACATTAGGGAATTTGCTCCATGAGGAGCATGCAGGGATATTCCCTCTCAGTCTGAATGGGCTTCTATAGATGAGAGGGATTGGGACTGAGAGGACAGTGCAGAGGGCACTGTGAGTACCACACATTGCATTCCCTCCGGCATGTTCTCCCCACAGAGAGGTCCAAAGATGGTCCTAGGCACTTCAGGGGCATCTATAACAGGAGAGATCCCTCCAGATACCCCTTGCCACCTTGATGTTGACAAAGATAGGGAGATAAATATGGATAGATATGGATAGGGAGATAGATATGGATTGTAGGTGATTGGAAGCTCTGTATTTCTCCATCTTTTAATGACTAAAGAAACAAAGTTTTTTCCCCTGAAAAAACAATGTCTCTCTACCCAAAGATTTGAAAACCAGTCAGATTCATGATCTGGTGAAATGTGATCCAGTTTTTCTTCTGATTTTACAATTTTTTCTGTCTAGCAATTGTCACAGACAAGACAAAAAGAATTCCTTCCTTACTTTTCTTCCTTCTATCTGCTCTTACATCTGTGACAAACTATATACTGAACCAGTATTTTAAAATGTCATGGTAACATTTATCATCAGCTTTTATCATGTGTGTCTTGATGAGTGATAGGCATTGTACCTGTGGGAGTTTAATGTAGGGGTTTTCTTGGTTTACTGAATACCCGGAACTTTGAACATTGCTCAGGTCAGTCAGGAACTTAATCAACATGATCTGGTTTTCTCTTCTTATAGACCGACATGTATGGTTTTGCTTTATTTAGTCCATTCTTTCTTTTTTATTAGATTGCAGGGAAGCATAAATGATGTCTGTTTACATTCCTTACTGATTCAGCTTGAAAGTATGACCAAGTATGGCTTGAGTAGTCTATAAAAGGAGATGGTAGTTTCTGGCTCTCAGACATATAAAGGTGTTCCTGGAAGCTCAAAACCCAGAGTGCAAATCAGTTAGCCTTCTGCACAATTTTGAAACCTCAAATCCTTTGAAATAGTTGGCAACCTGCCTATTACATATTTACAGTTACACAACTCTTCCCCTCTGAGACCTTTAAAAGTTCCTCCTTCCTTTTTTTTTCTTCAAGTCCCTTGGCAGCATCAAAACAGCTTTTCTCCCTCTCTCCTCTCTCCAGCCCTTCCCCTTCCAGCTCTCACTCTCCTTGGCATGGTACATTGTTCTTTGGAAATGGGTTGTTTTGAGTTCACACTTTGTTTTCCTGCTGTTTTTCTGGGAAGCTGGACGGAGCACAAAAGATACGGGAGCAGCTTGTAGGAAATGGGTTTGTTTGGGGAAACAATAAAAGAGTAACAGCCTGCATACCTTCCTTGTATGTATATTTGAAGGTATAATGTAGAGTATATGGAGATATTTTGGGGGTCATTCTTCTGTACAGTCCCCCCCCCCAAAAAAAAAAAAAAGTAAATTCAGAACTTTTCCTTTAGCATAGCCTAGGTTTTCCTCCAAACGGCTTCATTTTTTATAGTAATGCTTATTAGACACCTCTTTTTATTAGTGAGGTATAAAGGAAAGCATCTTGATATATCCTCTTGCTGTACTAAATACAGAAAACCGTTCAGTGTTCTGCATTTCAGATTGTATTCACTGGAGTTGACTTTCTTAGTGTGTTTCTCGTCAGTGGCAGCAGGTGGTCTTTTCAGTCCTTCTGGAGCTAATGTTGGTGTCATGGAAAACTAAAGTCAATGTAACAACTGAATGGAGTGGTTTTAGTATGGGGAATAGTGTTGGTAATTGCTAACTAAAAAAGATGCTGCTATAGGGGAAAAAAAATTGCAGTATTTTTCTTGTTGCCAGATCAAATATTGCTACATACATTTTCCTTTTCTTCTTCACATGTACAATTAAAAATGTCCCATAACCTGCTTCTTTTGCATACTTGATAGAGCAGAAAACATCATCATGGAGACATAAGTGAAGTTAGAGGTTACCCATATGTGATAGTTCTCCTAAAAAAAGAAAAATAATAAAAAAGAGAGAAAAAGGAGGAAAAAGAAAAAGATTTTTTAAAACAATAATTGTTTAAATGTTCTACTTTTGGGTGATTTACTTTATAATCACGTCACTTAAGAGCTGTAACGACTTCACTTAACCATACTAGTGTCTTTGAGTGAACTCGTAGTGCTTAAGCTAAAATGACAATATCCTACATTATACTGGTTCGGCAGAGCAGGTTGAATATGCTTAAATCTAAGCGCATGCTTAACTTTGTCATTATTTTACTAAGTACTTTCTTGTGTTAGTCTTTGCAAATGTAGAAGTGTCTTAATACTGTGACATTCAACCCCAAACGAATTTCATTAGTCACGTTTTGTGGCAAATGACTAAAATAACATTCACTGAATTATGAACCAAGATATTCATTATAAACAATTATAGGAAAGTATGTTAGGTTATACACTATAAAGGTTATCATGACAGGAAGCCATATTTGATATACTCAGTGGGCACACTTGAAAAGTTCATTCGGAATTTAGAAAGATTCCCCATATGGGCAATACTCCATTTACTATTAAAATGGGGAATACTGTGAGAGACATAAGATACTACAACCGTGTATGCACAGAAGATCCAGGATAAAAGGTGGCTGTGGAAAAGGAAGGGAAGCTAATGTAAGCAAAGGACTTCTCCGTTACATTGCTGTGCAGAAGTGGAGAAAACTCTTGATGTAGTGACCTCTTAAAAACCAATAACAATTTGCATTTTAATTTCATTTGTGTAATGGAGAAAAGTCAGTCAAAAATTTCATATCCAAATGTATCAAATACATTTGGATGTAAATGAAAGTATTATTATAAATGAAGATCGTTTAAGCAGTATTTCTTTGCAGAAGCTATCAAGCAGGGAAATTACTTCAGTACATGCTGAATGTGAGGAGTGTTCTCTAAATAAGAAGGTCAGAATTTCAAATGTGTGTGAAAGGGAGCACAGGGGAGCATCTGAAACCTCCACAGGGTAATGCAGCAGGCGAGTGGGCCTACCAGCAGCAGGGGTCCTTGAGCTGCAGGAGTGGGCATCAAGGGCTCTTGTGAACAGTCCCTCCTGCCTCTCCTCAGGCTCGTCACTGTGTCTGGCTGATGATCTGAGAGTCCTGGCCAGATTTAAGTAGCCAAGTAGACACCCTTTCGATTTCTCCCAGTTTTGTTTGTTTGTTTGTTTGTTTGTTTGTTTGTTTGTTTTAAAGATAGCTTATGTTATACTGGGAGTTAATGGCAATCTTTATAGCCATAGAGTGACTTGCTCACCGTGCATGCAAGCACACGATGCATGTAGATAAGCAAAGTACAAAAGTGAACTATGGGAAAGGGATGGATCACCCAGAAGTTCAGCTCATGGCCCTCATCCAAGTGTTATTTCCCCAGTGTCACTAGGCATTCATAAAAACAAAGGTTCGTCAGAAAGGAAACTAATTTAAATGCCCTTTTCAGTTTTGTCCCTACTGTTTAATTCATTCATCAGTACCTTATTTGTAAGGTAGTTCTCATCATTTTCTTGATGAACTTGTGTGTGGTATACAATATGCCTTTCAGAAAACTATTTTAAGTCCTGGAATATTTTTTATTTATTTAATTTTTTTTTTCCATGGACTGAGGATGGGATTATCTAATAATTGTATACAGAAGCTTTTGTTTGTATATAAAATGGATATATATAATTATATATACAAATATATCAACCCACCACCGTTAACAAATATTAAACTTATTATAAATACAATATATAATCTTGTAGTTTTGGCTAAGCAGTAGGAAAAAGAGCTGTAAATATTACCATCTTGTTATAACACCGGATATTTGAGATATTTGAATAAGGCAGGAAAAAAAAGAAGAAAGAAAGAAAGAGGGAGGGAGAGAGAGAGAGAGAGAGAGAAGGAGAGACAGAGAGTGAGTGGTATTTTTATTCTAAGAGTTTTCTGAAGAAAGTTGCCAAAACCAGGGTACCAGGGCAGTCACTGCGTTCAAGCAAAGCATTTAGTTCTAGAAACATGGCTGACTCTGATAGACACACAGTAATCCTTCAAGATATTCATTTAAAATTCTTACTGTGGGGGCTACCTGTGATGCCAAAGATACAAAGAGGAAACACAAAAAGGGTAGGATAGCTTGTCTGGAATGGAACCACTGTCTTGTTTTAGGTAGATGTTTTGGCCCAAGACTCTTCCCCTTTATCATTCTGGTCTATTGACAAACGGTCATAGCAGGTATCACGTGCAACTTCAGTTCACTTCCCACTGGACTGTGGGCCACTTCACAAATTTGCCACCTGTTTTGCTAAACCACTTGTTACTTTAAAGATTGCTGAGAAAGACAAAACAAAACAGATGTTTATGGTTACTTTTTTGTTTTGTTTTTAATGAAGTAGAAGTTTGCCTGCTTCTTCAGATCAAGAAAGTCTACCAGAAAACCAGAGTAGAGGCAACAGGCTAAAACTGTACTGAGGCAGAAATGAAAAGGAGATGTATATGTAACTTTTTGCAGATTTATAGCCACTTTGGAGCCCTAGAAGTTAACAACCAAGCTTGAAGGAGGAAAAAACTTTTAAGTTTTCAGAGTTTATAATTGACAATACTATCAAGATGAAAAAGGGGAAAAGTCTATTGTATTGACTGAAAAAAAAAAAAAAAGTCATTCAAACCTCAGTGTTAAAGCTCTTTGCGAGGATGGAAGTGCTAAAATAAGCATACAAAGCTGCAATTTCTTAAATATGTGACTACAATATACAATCTGCATGATGCAATTGTTTTTTTAGCGCTGATTAATTAAGGTTGACATAATCACTAAGGAATAAATACCTAGGTTGCTCAGAAAGTAATGCCTCCATGGAAACTATAGCAGATACAAAGAACGCAGTAGCACTGTTTGATACATCAAATTCTCAGCTAGAAACCAAATAGTTACCACCATTAGTCATGCATTTTCGCTGGCAATGAACAAGAGCTTGTGTGCTGCGCTCATAAGAATCTGCACCAGTGGAGGTGACCCACTCTTTCACAGCTGCTATGATGGTGTTACAAGGAAAATGTTGCCCACACAGTCCATCTTTCAGTGTCCCAAACAGGTGGAAGCCAGAAGGTGCCAAGTCTAGACTATATGGTGGGTGTGGTAGGACAGTCCAGCCAAGGCTAGCCACATGCTCCACTGTCATCAAACAGGTATGGGGCCTGGTGTTATTGTGTTGCCTGAGAAAGGTTGTCTGCTTCTCCAACATAACTCTGGAAGTGAGCCTTCAGCTTATTCAGTATCATGGTGTAGTGGTCAGAACTGATGATTTGTCAGGGTTCCAGGAAATCCAGAAGGATCACCCTTTTCCAATCCCAAAAGACAGTGCACATCACTTTACCCACTGAGGTTATCTTGAACTTGTTCTTTGAAAGAGGGCTTTTCGTGTCACCACTCCATGGACTATCATTTTGACTCCAGCTCACAGTGGTGACACAACATTTTTTCACTGGTAATGATGTGATCCGTGATTCTATCACTTTCAACCTCATATTGGTTCAATACGTCCTGAAAAACTTGCGTACAGTGTTCTTTCTGCTCCTGTGTGAGTATTCATGGTAGTCACCTGGAGTAAACTTTGTGATATTCCAGCACTGCCACCATCATCTCCATTCTCTGGTTGTAATCTGCCAATTCATGCAGATGAACTGATTGAGACACTCTTCATTTCATTGTGTGACAGCTGTTCATGGCCATCTGGAACATGGTATGTTTTTCACATTGCCATCCCTGCTGCTGAAATGCACCACCCACTGCCCCACTGTGCACGCATCCACTGTTTGATATCCATAAATGTTCAGTAATTATGCTGGTGCCTAGGATGCACGTAGGCCACTGAAATAAGAAAGGAATGAGCACTTTCTTTTTTGTCTGAAGTATTTCAGATCTGATGTGTGAACCCTTTTGCGTGGGGAATAACATTGGTACTCTGACCACTGCTCAGCACTTGTTTTTGCATAGAGAATGTGTTTGTCCTTGTAGCAACAGAAAACAAAGTCATGGATCTCAAACCACCAAAGAAATCTCACAGCATTAACGTGAGACTAAACCTTTTGCAAGCTGCAGCACTGGGTTCCTGGATACCAAAGCTACCAATGTAGCACCATCATCTTTCAAGTTCTGCAGCATCACTCTGCAGAAGGAAAAAAAGAACTGTTATACTTTCTGTATAGCATTAGAGTGTTTGCTTCATTCCCTAAGCTTTTTGATACCATCTTGTAAATTTTGAGGTCAGCTTTCACTTAGAGACCCGGTGCTGTTCTTTATTGTGAGCACTGGTGTTGCATGGGCAGAGCTACCTCAAGACTGACCCTGCTGGGATGTTGGTTTGAAGGCACTCAGATGTTGTATGTGCACTAAGCTAGGTGCAGGGTGGAGACTTTCATCGTTGCATTTGAGCAAACCCTCTGCCCTGCTTTGATGGTATAGTATCCAGGTCATGTGACTTGCATGAAATAGTTTCCTGTTTCCAGTTAGTTACTCTTGTTTTGTAGTTAAACTATATATTTGCTCTTTATTCTCAGATTAAAATGGAAGGTGAAATAATTGATTGTGAAATGTCAGCTCTTTAAATGAAATGCTTATGGGCAATTCTAGCTCTCTGGAGGATAATGATTCATCCACTCTACTTGGTATGATGATTTTTCCCTGAGGGGTGCAGGGATGACCCAAATACGGCATTGAACTTCACATGAGGAAGATGTGTCTTCTAAAGCAAGACAATTTTTATCACTTTTACCAAAGTTTTCCCACCTGCAGTAGTGGAGCAGTAATTGTTCCTTGTTTTATGAAACACTCGGAGACCCGGATGTGAATGGTTTGTGCTACAAATATTGCCTGATGAAGAAAGCTGATGACAAAAACTCTGGTTTGCTGATATTTAGGAATGACAATCTGTACATTCAAAAACATGAGAAAGCACTACACTCTACATTTGAATTTATAACATCTCAAAATTTGTTCATTAAGACAAAAAACGTTAAACTTTTGGGCTTAGCCATGAGGGCTTTGTTCACATTGTTAGTTCTAGTGAAGCCAGGAGAATGATTTACACAAAGAGGGCTGCACAATCACTCCTTACACATCTGTGATTGTTTCCCAGAAATAAATCTAGCCTGCAAGTTCATACCATCATTTTGATGGATGCTTGCTTATTCCTTTTTTTCAAGTGGGAATGCAGCAGTGGCTTTCCTTTGCTTCCAAACATTCTTTGTATTTGTCTTACTGAGAGGTGAAGATACCAGATAGTGGCAGCACCCAGTCTGTGTTTGGATTACCCCAGACTACCCAAGTGTTCATTGTAAATAAGTAGAGGATGTTAACTGAGCTGCAATAAGATTCTGATGGGTGGAGGTGAGGACAACATCTGTCTTTCTTATCTTGTACTTGCCAAGGCTTTCTGTTGTTCCTGAACTCTCTCATGAATATAATATGTGGACTTTTGTCTGATCTAATGAATCCAAGACTTAAAGATTTAGAAGAAAAACATATTCCAGATGTGTGCTGCAATTCCTGACTCAGGTGACTGCATTTTAAGTAGTAACCTCTTCCAGTATGTTCCACACACCATATTGAATATCTCTCAGAGCCACTTCTTATGCAAACACTCAGAATAGAGCTGTAAGAGCATCATGATTAATAAGCTATGGCAAGACTAAAACATCAATCATTTGTCTTTTGTTTCACTGATTATTGCTTGATGCAATGAATCAGAGGCTCAAACGATTGACCTTGAAGAAGGGCTGCAAATTTATTCTAGGTGCCTTTTTGCAGTTCAGCCACAGCTTGCTTTATCACGCAGTGATGCCTGTTTCAAATATGAGCGGAGTGAAGTTTCAGGCTGGATGACTGCCCATTGCTCTGCAAGATTCTGATGTCCAGCCTCCCATGTGATGTCTACTCCAATATGGATATGACATTCCTGGCCTGTTTGAAATTAGGCTTTCACTCCAGATAAACAGCCTCCTAGAGCATCAGAAGATATAGTTTGTTGTGGAACAGAAGAATAGCAAGCAAGGTAAGTGAATGTCTGAGCAAGCTGGTGAAGTTTGGAGTGATTATGCCAAGGTGCATCCCATGTGGTGTCTTTCACACTCATTTGTTCTCTTTTTCAGTCACAGTTGTGTTACAATTCATTTTAATAACAAATATTATCAAGTATACAAGGGATACAGAGTGCAACCAGGCATGGAAACACTTAATAACATTAATTATGTGATCCTAATCAAAACAGTCTTCCTTCAGAAAATACAGGTCCTCTCCAAATGTAAATGTTTATCAGGAACTTGATGGGAATTTTCTGGGAAAGTGATGAAGCTAATCATTTCAATAATGCTGAAGCATCTTCTGATAAATATTTTGATAAACCTTCCCATGCTGATCATTTCTTTCAATTGTACAATTAGTATATGGGAAGTATCTGTAACAAGAGCTTTGTATTTGCAATTTTATATTAGAGTGTTTTAACATCTGCAAAGCACACATCTATGCCTTAAAATCCATCCTTTCAATAAACATTTTGTGAAAGTTTTCACATAACTGCTTTTTGTCTAATTTAAAATGAAGTTTCAGTGTCAGTCAGAATTCCTCACTGATGGGAGAATTCATTTTTTCTGACCAACTGTGGATATTTGACAAGCACAAGGAAACAGCCTGTGTCTGAGAGGGTTGTGTCTTTGTTTACACATGCATTATCGTGAAATCAGATTAGAGAAAGTAGAAGTTGCTTATATTATTGAGGAGAAATATTACAAAATCAGTGTTTAAAAAAAAAAAAAAAAAAAGCCAATCTATAAATGTGCACAGACATACTGAAGATCTAAAGTTCTTGATTGCAGCATTACTGCAAGTCCCTCATAGTCAGGGCTAACAGTTCCATTTTGGAGCATGGGAGAGATGGCTGCACAAGGAGGAAATACCTTTTACTGTCTGTAGCATCTTTCAGTGAACAAAATGGTTGGAGTCATATTTGTGACTCATTGAGCATTCTCCTCTTTCTGTGCAGTTCTTGCCCAAGATCCTGCTGTTTTGTGGCCGATATTCTCAAACATACTGGTGTGCTATGATCTGCTATGATTTCAACAATGCTGGGCAGTACGTTATTGACTTCCAATGTCCTTGAAGCATTTTTTGAGCAGCAAGTCACTTGATAGATTATTGCATAGGCATTGAGTGTAAAAAAGATCTACTAATATTCTAATAATATTAGTCGGGATCTACTGAATATTGTTAGATATTCATACATATACACACACATACAGCGGCTGTGCTTCATGGAAATATGATTGCCATGCAATGAAAGCTTACTTGATAGCGTGCAGGTGCACAAATGTTTTTCATTCACAAGCAGGCATGTTTCCTAGTGAGTATTAACTTGAGAAAAAGCATTGCCATGTTAGAATTTCCCTCAAATTCTTTTTAAAATCTTGCAGTATTTTTTCCACTGTAACTCTTATCGTGAGCAGATTACGATAAACCTCATTATCTCCTTTGCACACCTCATTATCTCCTTTAACCATTCCTTAATTTTGATCAAACTCTAGGAAAAAAAATCTTTGCCCTTAGCTCCTGACACTGTGTATAAAAGACAATCAGCTTGCAAATACTTCTCATGATGGGAACTACTTCAAACACATTTCCTGTAACTTCATGTTTTTAGGCCAAGTAATCTTGTATTTGATTAAGTAAACACCTTTGTCCTAATGACTTCATGCCTACTTTAAAGGCGTTGCTCTACCTATTGTTTTACAGATTTGTCAGTCTGTTATTTTTTTTTAACTTATCAGTGAACTATAAGTCAAAACTAAATAAAGACATTTTGTTCTTTTATCATTTATTCAGTCTGGCAGAGAAGGTTTTGTACAGTACAAGGGATAAGAAAAAAAAAGCCTTAATGAAGGAACAGATTTTCATGTTTTGCTGGTGTTGTCATGAGAGGAAGTATGCGGAGAAAGAAAGATGAAGTAAAGAAAATCTGTGTCCAATATTGACCTCAGAAAACATTAGAAGTGGTTCTACTTCACAGACTTTCATGGAGGTCCTCCCCACTTGCAACTACAAGCAGTCTGTGTGGATTTCTTCATATCACGTTACCCCAGACACTGATTACTAGAGGTGAAAGACAAGACTACATTTCTGAGATGTCATGAGAACAATTTATTGGAGAAATCTAGGATGATGACCCATCCAGTGCTGAAATTATTCCCATAAAGGTGCAGAACTTGGGAAGATGATTGAAAAGAGCTTTATTGTGGATCTGTTTTGTAACTGTTTTGCTTTATCTCACTTACTGCTTGATGTTGCCAAACTGTTCCAGTAACAGTATTAATTATGGATGGGGGGGGAAAAAAAAAAAGATTAACGTGCAAATGTTTAATGAAGAGCATTTACTAGAAATAAATAAGCATCTATATATAAAACTCACTCACCAAACATAGCATTATTGTCTTTGTCTATGTTTATGTATGTCCAGATCATGCAGCTATTCTTCATGGTGATAAATGCTGACAAATTGATATTATATTTGATCCAGGCATTAGCATTTAAGATTACAGCAGAAAGTGATTTTCTAAGTCCCTGTATTTAAGAATGAAATATCCATTCTGCCTTTTATCATCCATTTGGTATGCTAGTTTGCTGTTAGAGTCTTCATTTTTCAGCTTATGTAGGGTTAAGACTTGAAGGTTTTAATTAGTAAAGAGAAATGAAGGATGGATTAGATGAAATGATGCATATGAGAAGCAGCTGAATTATATTTTTTGTCTGTTTTTTGGAATGTGGAATTATGCCAGTTGTCATACATTCTTATATAGTTGAGAAGTGTTTCACATGATGCTATTTCTGTGCTTTGCCACAGTATGTGAGGATATGTCAGGTTTTATTAACCTGTAATTTTCAGCATCACTGTGTCTTGCAAGATCAATGAATTCAGAAATTCCTGGGCCAGACATCCTCACTTTTTAAAATCGCTAGGAGGTAAAAAAGTCAGCAGTTACCAACCCTCAACACACAACTCCAATCCATGCATTGCAGAAAACTTTTCCCTGCGTATAGGGATGTGCAAGGACCACATATATCACACTGTTGCTCTTGCTGGTAAATTTACATCGATGGGCTCAACAGCATTTGCACAAGAGGCCAGTAGGCATAATCATCTGCATCCTGTCTGACAGGAGCAGCAGCGGAACGTATTTTTCTTTACTAAAACGTATTTTTTATTAGTATTTTTCCCACAGTGAACTATCCATCTCAATGTATGAGAAGAGAGAAAAGATAGTTAAGGAGGAAGTGAGGCTAATTCTAATTTAAACCATATTCTCTAGCTATGCAGACAGCTCAACATTATACAAAAGCTCAGTTGACCAAGGCAGCCTTCTTTAATGTGCACAGAGGAGAGGTGTCACCTGCCCTGGTGTCCTTCAAGACTGCTAGCAAAGATCAGTGAGAACTCAGAGAGAAACATCAGAAATTCTCTCTATCTTAGGACATGCAGTAATGAGATCCAGAGGGCCAGAGGGTCCAGAGGAGTCCAGAGGAGGGCCACGAAGATGATCAGGGGGCTGGAGCACCTCCCCTATGAAGACAGGCTGAGGGAGCTGGGCTTGTTCAGCCTGGAGAAAAGAAGGCTGCGGGGTGACCTCATTGCAGCCTTTCAGTACCTGAAGGAAACCTATAACCAGGAGGGGTTATATCGGCCCTCTTTGAAAGGGCTGATAATAGCAGGACAAGGGGAAATGGTTTTAAGTTGAAAGAGGGAAGATTTAGGTTGGATGTTAGGGGGAAATTCTTTACTAGGAGAGTGGTGAGGTCCTGGAACAGGCTGCCCAGGGAGGTTGTGGATGCCCCGTCCCTCGAGGTGTTCAAGGTCAGGTTGGATGGGGCCCTGGGCAATCTGATCTAGTAAATGTGGAAGTTTGGTGGCTCTGCCAGGCAGGGGTTTTGGAACTTCATGATCCTTGAGGTCCCTTCCAACCCGGGTCATTCTGTGATTCTGTGATTCTGTGAGATGTTCATGCAGAAACAAAGGAGGCAGAAACTCAGTTATTTCTATAGGGCCTTTACAGTGCAGTCATCGTACCCTAACTGATAGCTAACAGGATGGGCTACAGAGGAGTACTGTTAAATTAGAACAGCTATCTAGCTAGTTGAAATTCACTTCGTCTGTGTATAGCAAGACATTTTTTCCTGAAGTGTTAAGTCTGAATCCTTTTCCTGGCTTCATTTATGTTTGTCTTGTTTTTTTGCCATAGTTTTTTAGATATTCACATAATCCTTATTAATTGGGTTCATACTTCTTGTGTTCACTGTCCTCCTCAGGAAGTTAAACAGTGTGTACTTTCCTTTTTTGTGCAATAAAACATGTGTCCATATAACAGACAATATTTACTGTCACCAGTAATGTCAATAAATAGCAACCCCCTACGTTTCAGTTTACACTTGTGACTATCCTAAGTATTCCTAAATTAACTTACATTAGATGGCACCAGGTCAAATAGGATCAAGAATAAAATTGCTTCAATTCACTTGTATGGTAATGGTAAGAAATGTATATAGTGCTTGATGCCTACTATTTTAAAATGTTGTTTAGTAAGTATTATTCCTCAGAGTGGAATAATATTCTATATTTGCAATCTTGTACCAGCTTTCTTCTATATAGTTCACACCCAGCTGTGTCTTGGCATCCCGTCCAGGTAGGAATTGGCCTCAGTCCTAGAGGAAGGAAGAGGAGCTCCCCATGAGTCAGCAAGTCCCAGATTCTTGCTGGTGTCAGCTGGCACCCAGGGCAGAGCTGGCCCTCCACATCCATTCCTGAGATGTGAGGGGTCTGAGCTGTTTTTCCTGCTTTCTACTCTCTCCCACCTCCCCATCACTAATCCCAAGCATTTGGATGAGTATGTGTGTATCTCTCCTCTGCTGTTAGCAGGAGGTGCCAGGTATGAGGGGTGTTGTCCTTCCTTGATGTGTGTCTGGCACAGTAAAAGTCCTCACATCTGCTAGCAGCAGGGGCACACCTAAAAAGTAACAGACATTTACCAAGCAAACAATTGTTAGTCTTCTAATGAAATAGACAAGCATTACTTTTCTTGATACATAGTATAATATCTACTCTGAAACGCTGACACACTGACTTCTCTTGTTTGCAGGAAGCATTATCAGTGGTGAGTGAAGACCAGTCCTTGTTTGAGTGCGCCTACGGATCGCCCCACCTTGCGAAGACAGAAATGACGGCCTCCTCCTCCAGTGAATATGGGCAGACATCAAAGATGAGCCCACGTGTTCCTCAGCAGGACTGGTTATCACAGCCCCCAGCCAGAGTCACCATCAAGATGGAGTGTAACCCAAACCAGGTTAATGGGTCAAGGTAATAACCACACTGTTACCATTACTGATGTATTCTTTTATTGTTGAATGATCGAACGATTCAGAGTGGGAGAGACCTTTAAGATCATCTAGTTCCAACGCCCCTGCTATAGGCAGGGACACCTCCCTCTAGACCTTTCAAATATGACGCACAGCAGCTTGGCGACTTCATCTGCCAGTTCCCTCAGAACCTGTCGATGGACCTCGTCAAGTCCCATGGATAGGTGTGCCTTCAGATTCTTTATATGGTCTCAATCCTGATTTTCACTTACAGCAGGCAGATCTTCCTTCTCCAGGTTCTTATCTTTGCTTTCTGCAGCTTGGGCAGTGTGGTTAGAGCCCTTGTCAGCGAAAAGTGAGGCAGAGAGCCTAGTCTTGTGAGCTTATGCAGTACCTTTCTGTGTTCCCTCTGACTGTGGATAATTTAGGGTGCAAACTTACACTGTACCCTAGGCGAAAGAGCATATACGAAAGTTAGGAAAATATACCTGTGATGTGATTTTGAGCAGCTACTTTGATCTGTCCATGGAATATATGATCTTACACTCCACTGAAGTCGTCAAAATACAATGATTTGGTCTGTTACTCTTGCTTTAAATAAATAAACCAAATAAATAGAGAAACATAGAAAGTAAATTCTTGTAATGGCAGAGCGAATGAATTATTGATTTCTTAGTCTTATATTTACTGCAAATGCAGTGCTGCAAAGTGTAGTCATAGAGTTGGATTTTAGAAGTGCTTGCAATGAAGAAACACCATATGTATGGAGGCAAGTAGGGGAGTAAAAGGGAATGGGAAAATAAATTACTGAGCTTAGCAGACAATAGTCACAGCATGTAAATGTGTTCACATCTATTTTGTGGATGTCATTGCCGTGGAGAATTGCATGGATTAAGTTGAAAAAGTAATGCATTAGCTTTTGTGGATATTGACTGGTGGCTCTCCCAAGCATAAGAGCAAGCACTCTGTGTTTTCCCTTCTGAAAAAAACACAGTGATGCATTTTCATTTTCCAAGGAAACTATCCATGCAAGTGCTTTCCTGTCTAAAATGCCTGACTGTCAAAACAGTTTTCCTTTGGTGCTGCTGAAGGGCAGAGGTCCAGAATACTCAACAATTGCTGGTGATGTACCAGTGAAGACCATGTTTCACATCACTGTGTCACAAACACCAGCCTACTAATCTCATCTCCTAGCACCAGCTGTTTAGAAAAACCTCATCCATAGGCACCGTGGTTATTGTTCACATTTGCTGTGCTAATGTCATGAGCACCATGAAGCAGGACAAAGCAGTTTTTTATTAGTTTTTTATTAGTAAAAAGGGTAACTTTTTACTAATACTTACCCTTTTTACTAATAAGGTTGGAATTTGTGCTGAAGTCAAATCAGACTTTCCAGTGAATAGACAAAGACTTGAGATACAGAGAAATAAACAGTGAACTGAAATCACAAAGGTTTAAGGAAGTCTTGTGAGCCTACATATTACAAATCACTCTTAGCGAAGCTTTTTTTGTTGTGTTGTTTTTTTGTTGTTGTTGTTGTTGTTTGTTTGTTGATATGTGTGTACTAAGCAAATGCATTGATATGATGACAAATTGTATATTGATTCAAAATTAGATTCACCTGCTTCCTAAACTTACTTCTCAGTATTTCTTCTGAGACTTACATAAGGCAACTGTTCACAGTTTTTCTCGGTGTAAAGTTCACAAGGTGCGTTATGGTAGTGTTTATAGTTGGGGTAGTAATTCATGAAGTAATACATGACATAATTCTGTGATTCTATGATAAGTGAAGTCAATTAGCCATAAACTCCTGTTTTCACATACTCCTAAATCTTAAGGAAGAGTCTAGATCATACAGGTAGATCCACTTGAAGTCTTTGATCAGTCACATTTTAAAGTGCAGCAGCAAATCTTGCATTTGCAGTCCTGAAATATACAACTATCCTGAATACTGGCAGAACTATCCTGAATCACAAGTATGTTCCTGCAGCAGTTCCAGTACAATTGTAGGCAGCAGTATTGTCTGCAGGGCACCCAAGCCCTGTATCACAATTCAGAGAGGTCTGAAAGTGTTGTGGATGGATGTGCTGCTGGGCATGAAACTAGAAGAGATCCTGTGCTTGGTGCCTCTGCTCCCTCCTAGGGGCTGTGCTGCCATTGGATAAAAACAGAAGTAAACCAGGGTGTGAGGAACCGCAGCACAGCCACCAGAGCAGAGCGCCAAACTGCAGAGCTGGAGCTGCTCCCCATCCCTTGCCCAAACCCGCAGCTCATGTGGTGCTGCCTGCCTGGTGGCACAGCTTCAGCAGTGGGGAGAGGGTGGTCTTCTGTTCAGCATGTGTTACATACAGCCTGGTGGGTGGCTGGGGACATGCTCAGGCTGAGGGGGCTTGCCAGCTGTTTCTCCTCAAAGTTATGTTCACTTTGTATGTGGACACAAAATACTCTCTATTACACAGTATAATAGTCATGGGACAAGAGGGAATGACTGTAAACTAAAGGAGGGGAGATTTAGGTGAGATGTTAGGATGCAATTCTTTCCTCAGAGGGCAGCGAGGCGCTGGCACAGCTGCCCAGAGAAGCTGTGGAGCCCCATCCCTGGGGCAGCCCTGCCCACAGCAGGAGTTGAAGTTTAATTATTTTTAAGGTTCTCTCCAATCCTAGCCATTCTGTGATTTTGTGACTGGTCATTAAGCATGATTTTGATTCATACTTTTCTAGTAAAACTGGTATGTATTATAAAGATTTATGATCGCACCCAGAAGTTGTCATGACATCTGAAATTTGAGCGTCACATTTTTGCACCATAGCAACCACCTTTGAAGCCCATGAGAAATTTTTCTTTTTTTTTTCTTTTTAAAAAAAAAGACCAATGTTGTGCTTTTCCTCTCTCTCTCTCTATATATATATATGTATATTTATTTATTCATATTAGGGCTACTTACCTTATCATTAGGACTTAGACTTTAATGTAAATTATCTGAGCAGTGCATGAAGACTAAGTTCCTAATTTTTGTCCAAACAGCCTTACTCAGAGGTGCTTAATATGACCATCATTAGAAAGTGAGCAGGTCAGTGGTGACCACTGCTTCCCAACATGAAGTACCATGTGAGCTGACACAAGGGTTGCTCTGCATAAGGGGGCATGCAAGCTGGTACTCTTAACTGCAAAATGTTCTTAGTCAGAAGAGTTCTTTTCTAAAGGGCATGTTGTGGTTGAGTATAGACAAAATTTTTTTACAATAAGGGTAGTGGAACAGGTTGCCCAGAGAGGTGGTGGATGCCCCATCCCTGGAGACACTCAAGGTCAGGTTGGATGGGGCTCTGGGCAACCTGATGTAGCTGTAGGTGTCCCTGTTCACTGCAGGAGAGTTGGACCAGATGGCCTTCAAAGGTTTCTTCAAACTCAAATGATTGTATGATTCTATGATATAATGCAAAGAAATGCAATTATTTCTATATTAATTATAAATAACTCACAGCATCTAAAGCTGGACTTCATGTATTAGTCTTGGATTCAGCAGCCTCCCCTACTGACAGAGCAATGCAGAGTTGATAACTGGAGAAAACAAGGAAAACTCATACTTCACTGCAATTTCCAAGACATTTTTTTGAAAAAATAAGAAGTCATTTATAGACTACCAAGGATAATAGAGAAATGGAAGAAAAAAAAATCATGCATATACTGAATGCTTACTCAATACGCAAATAAAAAAACATATTACATGATTTCTTCCTAACACATGCCTGAAAATAAAATCTAGGTATTTTAGTTTTAATGGATAATTAATCTTAACAAGCAAAAAATAAAAATATGGTGTGACATTTCTCATATACACATACATATACTCAAAAACTCATATGTATCTGTGTATCTGTTATATAGTGTTATAATGCTTTAGGAATTGTAATGCTTCTTATTATGTGATATTCCTGCCAACTGTAGAAGAAAAGCGTGTGTCACTCAAGCCTTGCACACAGTGGATTTACTTACTAGTAATATGTTATTCCTAAAAATTGTATCAAATATTATGATTTCATATTGATTAGGACTGCCAATACTGAAGACACTGCAGTTCAGTGTGATATTTGTATCACTTACAGATATGAAAACGATTTGTTCCTTCCACAAGTGCCTTCTAGCTTTTGCCATGTGTATGTTGGTGTTTCACTGCTTTCCTGGCAGATCATCTGCTTTTTGTCAGTAGATTATCTGCCTTCCCCACCTAGCTCATTTCTTTCCTCAAATTAAATTCTCAAGCCCCAAGAGTGCTATCTCTAGGATCTCTGAAGTTCCTCCATAATTGTCTTCCAGTGTATGAGCTTGAGTCTGAATAACGCTGTGCACAGAGGATGCAAAACAGTGTGCCAGGCCCCACAGAGCCACAGAGTAGCAACTAGAGAATGGTTCATTTCAAGTTTTTTTGCTTCCCCCCCCCCCCCCCCCCCCCCCCCCCCCCCCCTTTCTTCCCTCTCTGTTAGGCTGCTTCCTGGCCATATATTCTGCTGTCTGGAACAGGATATAAAGTTTTAGGAGCGTACTGGACCTCTTACACATCAACAGTTTAGTACCCACTCAAGGCAGAAATGTACTCACTCTGCTCAGACTCTCCCCAGATGTACTTAGTCTGTAATTGCTCAACATTAAATCTCAAGTCATAATGGCCTCAGAACTGGTGCTCCTGTGAATACCAAAGAAAATAACTTTAGAATGAAATTAAAGGGTTATTTCCAGTGCAATGCAGAGGGATTAACTACACAAATTTGCTGCACGGCACCTGAAAATGTAGCCTAAAGGCCTACCTTAAATTAAATAAAGCAAGAAAAGTTGAAATTAAAGCTGACATTTACCTCGCTGTTGTTGCATTTATAATATAGATTGTCACACATAGTATCAAATTCAGTTTCTTCAAATCCATTATGTTGGTTCAGACGATATATTTCCTCCAGGTACATAAATCTAATGAGACCTTTTGTGCCACCATATAATCAGTCCTTCACCTGAATTTAATAATATTGTTTCCAGCTGTTCAGCAGTGCCCTTGAGTTAGACCAAAAGATTCACCCTTCTATAGTAAGGCACTGTAATATAAATCTGGAGATTGCCTATGTCACAGTGTTACTTATTTACTGTTTATTATCTTTATATATTTTATCAAATTAAGAATAACCAATTTTATTGCAGTGAATGAATGCAACTCATATTATGCATTTAGGGTGAAATTCACTTATGATGTGGAAATCTCTCAAGAGGCCTTGGATACAACTTCAAAGTCTGTGAATTACTCCATGGGTTCTGATAAACCTTACCCATATATTCCCACCATCCCATGGGTGGGAATACACAAATGTAGCTTAGAAGTTCTACATTTACTGGTAGGTAATCCTTCTTTTTTAAGGGAGTCTGGAGTGGAACATAGGGTCTTATTCAGACCTCAAATAAATTTTACTTGCCATGAGCAGTGCGATGATTTCATTGAAAAAGCATTTTAAATGTTAGCTGCAGTGAAAGCATAGCGAAAGTTCTCCAACATCAGCTTAGCTGATGCAGAAGTTTTAAAGAAATGCCAAAAATAATTAGTTGTCGTTAAGATTTAATCATGTGCAAAATGTTGTTTTAAGTGCTACCAATTGTTGCTTGAAAAGCATTCGAAAATGAAATTATCACTTAATATATCTTTTCTGCTGGCTCTTTTGGGAAATACCATTTTTCTTTACATGTTAGTGTTCTATATTTTCATCAAACAGCCTCTGAACTAGCTGGATTGAGTGCATGCAACACACAGAAGGAATTTCAGTGTCCAGAGTGGCCTCTTGTTATTTCTTCCCCTCTTACCCCCTCTTGATGTAAGCTCTCTTAAATGGTAGCTATTTCATGCTATACAAACACGCAAATCAGAATGAGTAGAGCTTGAGGTATCTTG
Source organism: Alectoris magna (assembly GCA_030625065.1). Classification (NCBI taxonomy): domain Eukaryota; kingdom Metazoa; phylum Chordata; class Aves; order Galliformes; family Phasianidae; genus Alectoris; species Alectoris magna. Next base: position 88,932,845 of record CM060560.1, read on the forward strand.
CACAGTCTAGTTATATGCCAGCTTACTTGCCCAGTCACAAAGAACATGTGGATATGGAGAACTCCATATGGAGTTCTGCATTGCCAGAACGACAGGACCATCCCACTCCCATAAAGCAAGCTGATGTACTTTAAGCTAGGTAAGGCACATTTGCATTATTCTGCAGTCTGTGGGATGATACTGATGGCTCTGGTTTGAGCATTTGCACACCCTCTGTGCATCTAGCACATAAAGAAACAGAGTTGATCTGCAATAATTACTTTAATATCACTTGTTTTTCAAGGGCACGGCTTTTTCCACCACTGGAGCACAGCGCTGCAGTGGAGGCTCAGTGCCATTCCATCCACATCTGGTCACATAACACCAGCATGCATTTTTGGTAAACCTCAGCTCAGACTAAATGAGCAGGGTCCAAAACCCATGGCAGTCAATGGGATTCTCTCCTTGGGCTCAGCAAGGATTGAGTCAGCCCGTTTCAGTCTACAGCAAAGCTAGGAGATCTTTGCTGTGCTTTCCTAATGCTCTTATTGGAGCTGCCTATATAAAGTAACATTTATCTTGTATAAAAGGACATGATGTTAGTTATTTCAGGCTGACAATCTTTTTTCCCACTGACTGGGCGGTTGGTGGCTGCCTACCAGACTGGAAAAACTACAAATTCACAATCTTCTTCATGCAGGGCTTTATGTGTTGCTACTCTAAGAAGTATCTCTTCATTCTGAAAATCTGCCAGCTTAACATTAGTGTGTCTGTGTGTCTGCATGGTTTGGCTCTGTTCTTGAGGCAAACATGCTGCCAAGGAGAAAAATAAGCCCCCTCTCCAACTCATCACTATCATAGCTACCTGTTAGCAGGTTTGTTGGGTTTTTTTGGGGTGGGGGTTGAGGGGGGGAGGGTTCTGAATTGGCAGGAGCTAATTTTAAGAAGCTTTTCACCCTGGGGTGATGTCAGTTCTTAATTGGTGTGGCTATATTTTGGATTGACCACTGATGCTCAAATTGTGTGCTCAGACTTAGGAGTTTAAGAGGGAGATAGGGAAAGCCAAAATTTCCAAAGTGCTAAGCAACCAAAAGCTCTTATATGGGCAGTGAAATATAAAATTAGTCTTCAAACATTGACATTGAACCTCACCAGAGTTATAGTCACCGTCATTATTTATGACTGCTCCTATCATTACTGCTTTATTTCCAGTACAGTGTTTACTGTGTTTAGAGCATTTAGAGGCAGTGGTTGTGGTGCTCCCCCATGCTGGCGCAGTACAGGCTCTGACAGTAAATAGGTTGTCTCTGAACCAGCATGTTTTGAAATAACTCTTCTGTCTTCATTAATGGATGTTTGGTTTTGATCAGGGTAGGATCAGTGAGGGTACTCAGAATTTGAAGCTTGGAAACAGCATTTTCAAGACGAAACAGAATGCGAATAAGAAAAAGAAAAGCGGCTAATCTTCTTTGACTATGCGTTTCACACCCATCAGGCTCATGACCCAATAACACTAATCATGAAAATCAGCAGACATTCCACAGACACGGGGGATTACAGTTTCCATACAAGATGTCACTTCTGCTTATGCTTGGCATGCTCTACTTTGCTAACTTCTATATAATCCCTGCCCACAAAAGAAGGCACATGCGGCTTGGGAAGGGCCATGTCTCTCAGTATTTCATATTTTATGAAACCACAAATACAACAGTCTTACAAGCTCTTGAAATGAAATACAATTTGAGAAATGTAATCCATTACCATTATAATAGAATTTCTATAAAAATAATAAAAAAAAAACAAGAGAAAATAGGTCCTGAAAGTTATAGGCCAACTGGGAAGTCATTGTGGCTTTGGCCAAGCTATCGCCATATCAGAATTCAGTGTTCTCCCAGGCAGCAATCTAATTGTAAATTATGTACATAAAGAACATCATTTCTTAGTTTTGGCTTTTAGTGACCCCATTCCCTTCTTTCCCTTTCTTCACTCCAACCTCACACATAAGAAATATTGAAGTGTTTGCACTAATGGAGGAATGACAACGTGCAGTCAAACTTAAACCAGCTGTTTCCCCACACTGTGAATGCTAAGAGCTGAGCTGGTAATATTTATAGCTTGACTGGCCTCTAGTGAGCCAGATGCTGACTGCCTTAATTTGCCATGATGGCCTTAAGGCTTGAAGCAGCTGTGGGCTGCAAGATAGCTGGGAAAGTTACGCAAAAACAGAAACAACAGGAAAAAAAAAAAAAGCATTAAAAAAGATTGCTTCAATTAGTAAAAGTTATTGTTAGATTGAAAATGAACTGCTGCTGCATATACAACTCAATAAACAAGCATGTTTTGTTTTGCTTACAGAAAGCCAACAAAGTGCACATACAGGCATGATGGTGTTTGCTTTCTTCTTTTGTTGAAGGAAAGAACAAGGCATTCTACATGGTACCGCATAGGGATCCAGGGGCCATGCATCCCTGAGCACTACAAGGCCTGGGGCAAGGCCCCAGTGTTGCTGACCCTCTTTTGTATGCTGCAGTGGGTGTTAGTGTGGGACTGCTCCAAGCACAGCCTCTCCACAACCCTGGTTTGTTGGGGCTGTCGAGACTCTGTTTGTTTGCCCCCGCAAAGCCCAACGGAGCAGTGCACATCCATGAGCATGTGGCCCCAGGAGGACTTCAGTTTTTCTTTATTTCTTTTGTTTTTGTAGGATTGCATTTGACACTCACCTTCTTGCAAAGATAAATAGACTGTCAACATGGCTTCAGCATCACCTTTAGCCAGCTTTAGTGAGGAGCGCTGATCCTGGGGGGTTTCCCTCCCTTCCACCCTGGCCATCCCCTTCCTGTGGATGAGTACTGCCTTTCACATGGCCACCTTAATAGGGAAGGGGATTTAGGCCATAGCCAGGCACTAAGTTACTCATCCACCCACCCTTCTACCCTCCCATTTATTTGCTTATTTGTGTGTGTGCTGGGAAGCAGCTCCCTAGCACAGTTCACTGAGCAGTTGAGTGAGGCCTTGTGTGTGCACCCCAGGGATGCTTTGACCTAAAAGTGTTTTTGTGGTTTTTTTTGGCAGTTTCATGTCTGCTATGCCCTAGTCCTCTCTTTTGGGCTGTCACTAGTGATTGCTACCAAAGGGAGACCCACAGGACCCCTCTTTATGTGTGGCTGTGATGAGAGGTCTTAGCAGATGGGAATCCCACTGATTCTTAAAAATGGAGCATAGTGGGAGGAGGGAAGTGGGAGCATAGAGGGGCAGGATGAAGAGTGTAGGGCTGCTGGTGTGTCACACTTTGAGCTGACATTCTGGACTGAAGTGTGTGAAGTGAGCTTTATGGAACAATGATGTACTTCAAAGTATGAAGTCCCAGGGATTTGGGGTATCTCTCCATGGACTGTTTTCCCAGTGATAACTGATTTTGGAGGGAAAGCACTGACCAATTTCACTACAGCTAGTGCAGCTGCAGTGGGTGGACATGAGCCTGAGAATACTTTACAATATGCTCTGTATGAGCTGACCCTTACATAGTAACATTTTGGCTAACTATGAATTTACATATGTTGGTCTTAATTCCATTCCATCAAATCTGGCTTTGTGCAGCTCTCTCTTTTCTTCATATGGATGGAATGGTGACAGTAGAGCTCTGCTGGGGCTATTCCTTCCTTTCTCAGATTGCTGGCACTAAAAAATAGGTGAGGAGATGAAAGCAGAGAGGTCTGTGTCCTGTATGACAGTGACAGCATTTGTCTGCGGAAGAAAAATTTATGGTAGCTCAACATCTCCTCTGACCTGACCAGTCCCAGTCTGATCAGAGGACCACACATGGAAATCTCCTTGTTTTTATGCACCTCTACTGTTCAGTTTTCTGTAAGTAACTCTATAAAGTTATCCAAGCTGTGGTTATTAAATTAATTTAGAAAGACACTGTGTAGATATTTAGAATACACAATCTTTCTCACCTCTGAAATTCGGAAATGTTAGAAGCAGGGATTTATATTATAGGAATGTAACAGAGATTATGTAAATTTTGCTGGTTCCTCATCTTCGTTTTTCTTACACCTTGCATTTTAAGACAACACAGGTGTTTAATGTCACAAGGGGAAAATAGTAGCAAAGTGAAGAGGAAAAAATGTGTTTCATACACTTATTTATGAACTTGCATCTGCTTTCATCAGTCAGTTGTTGGCAAAATGCCAATCATCTTTAGTGGGAGAGGGTGCTAAATTTAAATGCCTTGATTCTAAGTAACCCTGAATAGAGGCAAGGCTTCCAGACCTGGGACCCATGGAGAAATACTTTTTTTTTTTACAAACATTTATCAGCAACTAGAGCTAACTCAGCTCTAGACTGGATAAAGTGCTCTTGGGTAGCACGACTGTAGCCTTTACAGTTTCTTTTCTTATTATTTGGTTAAATTCCAGGTATAACACAGTATATTTGCAAAGGGTAAAAAATAACGTGCAGCTGTGAAGAAAAACATCTCAGGTTTCATTTCAGACCTGGAGCCAGGGATGAATCACTGCAGAGCTGCACCCTTTGCACTGGGCACAGGTACTGAAAAGCTGCTTTTCCACTGCCCCTGCTCCCCTGGTGGTTCATTGAAGACAGTCATTCTTTTGTTCTTCTGGGCACTAAAACACAATTTTCTAATGTCTACTTGTATTTTCAGTTTTGCTTTCTATGCTGTAGAAGTCAGCTCCAGCCACCTGAATTGAGCCCTGGCTAAGTGGTACACATAAGCACACGCTCAGTTTGAATTACCCAAGTGGCTGTGTTAGCTCCTACAGAGCTTCTTACATACTTCAAGTTAAGAACAGAAGGTTTGCTGAATTGGGGATCTTTCTGTCCACCCAGTACACCAACAGGGCAAAACTCTTGATTGTTTCCTTTTGGGTTTTAATGAAAAATTATAACCCATTTATGATCTTCTACCCCACCCTCTGTCTGTTTATATTCACATCGGGGAACCAGCTCAGCAGCCCTGTCAGGCTGCCAAAAGCTGTCTACTGCTACTGGATCTTTCACATCACTTACTGCTCAGTGTTTACAAGAGTGTTTTTAATGCACAATTACCCATGGAAGTGGTGTAGGCTAGTACTGATACTGTCTTTCACATCAGCAGCAGGATTTTGATATGTCTTTATCCCATGTTCCTCTTCATGGAAAAAAAGAAAACCATAAAAAAAAAGAAATTGTGCCAGTAAGGCCAAAGGATGCCGTTAGCTCTCTGCTTCCAAAAAACAAGTCAGTGAGTGGGCTAAACTGCTCCTTCTTTTCTCTTCGTAACATAACCAACATTGGGAATCAGGATAGATATTGCACAGGTATAAAGGAGAGCAGGAGTTGGCCTATGATTCCAAATATACATGATTTAGCCTGCAGACTCACTCACACACAGATGCCATTCTTATTTGCTAATGGTAAACAGAAAAAGCCAACATTTTAGTCACAAGCAATCATCTCAAAAGCTCACTTTCAACATGTTTATGTCTGAAAGAGAAGTTGTTTTGCTTAGCTCTGTTTTGACAGAAATAAGCTGCATCCCAGAATTATATTTATAGGTATATAGCGGGATAGAAAAATTAAACCTGAAAGAATAATGCTGAAGTATTCTCATTCTATGGTGCAAGCCTAAATCCACAACTACTCAGTGACAGGCAAGGCCATGTGCTGACTGTATTTTCCCTTGTGGTTATTATTCAGTTCCGTAGCTGACGGAGTAATTGTAGGATCTTTACAAAAGGCAGATTTCATATGTGGTATGTTAAGTAGCACCCAAGATATTTTATACCTGAAAGAGGTACGTGCTGCCAACATTTCCCAGGCAACATTCAGGACCCTGTTCCATCTCCTAGAGAAGATTACAGTACCTTTGGAATGATTTCTGTGATATATATTTTTTTTAACTGAATACCATTTGCACTTTTTTTTGTTGTTTTATGTTGTTGGTGGTGGTCGACTGGTTGTTTATATATATATATATATATATATATATATATATATACATCTTAACAAAACATGGTAAAATGAGTAGTAATACTGACTTGAAAAAATTATATGCTTAAAATGTATATTTGCATTGTTTGCATACTAAACATTTTCAGCTTCCAAAATGTTAGTTATTTTTGAAACAGACATGTGGAACAATTATAGCTTCATTAATTCCTGACTGGTGGCAGTTCTGAGCAGTCAGTACAACTGAGTCACTTGAGCATTGGATAAATTACATGCCATATCCTTTTGCTGTGTGTTGAGCAGACAGTGGGCCGAACCGTACCTTTCTTTTCCTCTTTTGTTCTCAAACATTAGATTAACTCTTCTGGGAAAGTGCCTGTAGTCTGACCATTGATTGGCTTTCATTGACACCGCTGCCCAGTGCTTTCAGCAAGAGATGGGGCTTCCAAGCCAGGGAGAGCAAGAGGCTCTTGTTGAAATGCATTTGGAGCCGTTATTGATGGCAGTTCCTGAAGCACCCTTCCAAGAGTCTGGGTTCTTGGAGGGTCTGTCGGCTCTCTGGACTGCATATTCGTTAGTTTGCAAGGAACTGAAATGAAGCATAGCAATCTAACTTACTGCCGGTATAGTACAACCACAGTGCAATTTCAGCAGTTAAACGGCAGAACTAAATGAAAGGTTGTTAGTAATATAGTATCAATAAAGAAACTCAAGCCCAAGTAACACCATTCTTCCATTGCCAAACAACCTCTTTGCATTTAAAGGTAATCCCCATGGCTCTGTTCATTCTTTTGATTTTTGTAACAATTTTTCTCTCTCTGATGGAACACATTGTAGACATTAAATTAAGGGACAAATATGTCTCTGTCTGCCAGAAGGAAAACTGTGATGCAATTAAAATGCCATTAGGGAGCCCTCTGTGGGATATTAAAGCTAGAGACTCTATTCAGAAAGCAAAGCCAAAATTAAAGAGGTGTCTGGTTGCAGATCCTCTGCAGATTTCCCTTTCTTGACTATCGTACCATAGAGACTGTACTAGTCAGGAGCTGAAAGGTTTTTCCAGTCATGTGTGTGGTATTTTGAATCATGGCTTTGGTAAATGTTTCTTTTTCTGTGGGCCATATGCAGAAATATGTCTACGTTGCTTTCCAAAAAGTGCAACAAAGTGTGGCTCACATGAAACAGTGACAGTAGTGGAGTTGGAAAGCTGTCCAAGGCTAATGACAGCTAGTTATATTCTTTTTTTATCTGATGCATTAAGTGCATCTCTATGTTTTGTCCAGTTGTCTGTGAGATGCTTGGAGAGAGAAGCACAGCTATTTGCAGTTGTGATGCTCAGCAACCTCATGAACAAGCCTTCATTCTAGCCCTGTCTCTGGAAATAAATCACTAGCATTTATAGGTTTGGAGACAAGGAGACCAATCTTAAAATGAAAATAAATATACAGTCCATGGAGATTGGTCATTTTTTCTGAAGCAGCCAAAGGAATTGTCAGAGTCACTGGGTAGTAGGCACTGAGTTTTTCAATGACAACACATTCCTGATGCTCCAGTCTCTCTCTGTCTCTCTCTTTTCTTTCCCCATCTCACTCATCCTTGCTGAGGATATTAGTAGGGACTGGAATAATCAGAGTGCACCTCTCTCTTCTTTGTCTAGGAATTCACCTGATGACTGCAGTGTGGCAAAAGGAGGGAAAATGGTTAGCGGTTCAGACAATGTTGGGATGAACTATGGAAGCTACATGGAAGAGAAGCACATTCCGCCTCCAAATATGACTACCAATGAACGAAGAGTTATTGTGCCAGCAGGTTAGACACTCTACTCAAAACTGTTCGAGCAAACAAATGTATTTCCCCAGATAAATCTACTAATCTCATTTAAGCAGATTTGAGGAAGAGGCAATGTGACACAAGATATCAGGAACAGCCATAATTTCTCTGGGTTAAGAAAATGATCTGGGAAATACCACAGTAAAGCTACCTCCTCAACCTGTTCTTGTTTCAGAGGCAGAGCTGGCTATTTTCAGGCACTCAGATCCTGTGTGACCATTCTCACTCATTTCTGTTGTATTTCACCCTCACCTAAAACAGGCAAAATAACAATGCCATTTATCTATGTTATTCCCTGAGTTTGGGCAGTGTAATACATTGTAATAAGCAAACAGACTACTCCACTGCAATATGAGAGCATAATTGAGAAATTCTTGCTTTTGGTGGCAAGCTTAGTAATAGGGTTCAGTAGTTAGATTTCTGTGCACCTTGTCTTCCACACAAACCTCTGCTGGAAGGGTTGTTGCTTAGATCTGCAAAAAAGCATGCATATATCTGAAGTCTGAGCACTAGACCATCATGACATATATGAGTGTTCAAGAACCACTGGATATGCGCAGCATATACACAGCACCTACAGCCTGCACACAGAAGGGAATGTTTTGCTACTGGTTCCTCTCTAACTGAGATGTGCCTCTCTGAAATATTGCTGCTACTATTATGTTGCTTAATAGTCTTGCAGTTTTTCAGTTGCTAAGATATGCAAGAGTCCTAACTGTGGCCAATTTTGCAAGCTGTGATTATTTCAGTTATTTGTCAAGATATGTATGGGCAAATATGTTGAAGTATCCTCTGTGATGGTGTTGACAGTTCTTTTCTGAAGAACAGAGAGTGATGCACTGAATAATGAAATGTCCGGACTAACTAGATGGAGACCACACTAAGTCTCATGGCATATGAAAAGTAAACATTTGTCTTCTTCTTGGCTGGTACTTTTTTTCAGTCTTTTAGTAACCTTCAGCATGGTTACCTCAGCAAGAATGGTTTTGAGGTGGTTTTTTGGTTGTTGTTTTTTTTTTTTTTTTTTTTTTTTGTGTGTGTGTGTATTCCTGGAGCTGTCTTTTGAGGTGAATTTGAGTGAGATTCAAAGAACAAGATGATCACAGCTACAGCCTTACTATTTTGAGATCTCCACAAGAAATATATGGGTAAAAAATCACCAAATCATAGAATTTCAGGGGTTGGAAGGGACCTCAAGAGATTGAGTCCAATCCCCTGCCAAAGCAGGTGCCCTACAATAGGTCACATGTGTTTTGTTCAACTATTACATAGGCATTGTACAATTTATGTGGCAATCCTTAGAAATAAAAAAGCAATATTCACATTTCCAGCTGCATTAACTTCCTAGTTAAGATAAATAAGAAACATTTAAAAATAATAGGCATAATGAAAATCTTTTGGTAAGATTCCCAATGTTTGGTTTGCTTCAACCCAATGCGAATTTTTCTGGAGTTCCCTGCTACAGGTATCAGTGATCTCAATCAGACCCCAAGGAATCAGACTTACTTCTCTCTAGTTTACTACACATTTCATACCAGATGGTCCTCTTAAGTGAATTCTGGTGCATTTGGGAGAGTGGAGAAAGCCTCTGAACTTCCAGAGAATCAAGTAGTCTGACTCTTAAAGGCTTAAAATTCCAAGAGAAGCATCAGAGAAGCAGAGGCTCTGATGGGTGAAAGATTGGGAACGAGCAGAATCATGACAGTCTCTGAATAGTGTCTAGCCCCTGGAAAGACACGCATCCCAACAGATATAGTATGGCACTGAATTTATGCCACGAAGAAGCTATTTATGCTGTTGTTCAAGACTCAGAAACTTCACAGACTTTTATGCAATGGACTACAGCCATTTGACCTGTGTGCTCCATTGTCAGTCTTTGGGATATCACAGAATCACGTGTAAGCTGAATGAAAGGCAGAAACTCTTGATGAGTCCATGTCTCCTCGGCACTTACCTCTCCTCAGCAAAAAGTAGAAAATCTTCATGCCAGAAGCTGTCTTACATTATGAAGATGTGTATTGCAGGTCTTTAGGGATCTTCAGGTTGGTGTGTGCTTACTCTAAGTCACAAGAGTAGCAAAAAGTAGGATGGAAGAGATAGAAAAGGAGGGCTTTAAGGACAAAAGCACAGCTTCGCGTTAAAGTCAGGGATTCGTACATGACTCTCAAAAAGGCATTTGGACTTGTTCTTGTTTTTCTTCCCCAGATGGTTATGCCAGTACATCAGTAGTAAGGAAAAACCTACTTAAACGTAGCAACATATAGCAAAACAACACAACAATCTATGAAAGGAAGTGTGAGATATTTTAATATGACCCACTGTAGTTTATGGAAGAAATAGCCAAATCTGAGTGCTTGCTTAGCCTATGCCCAAAAAACAGTAAAATTAATTTGAGTGGATATTTCTCTTGAATAAAGATACAAATTCAACTAAGAACTTGGAAAACTGTTTAGACACACGTGGTGTTTCTAATGGACTGTCTTAAATGTTTTTCTAAGTAGTATTATTTTCATGTGAACAGGAGACTGTGTTGATGTGTTGATACTAATTCAGAAAAAGGGTAAGATAAAATGCTGAATGTAAGGAGCCCAGCAGGGCATTTGTTAATAATCAAGGCTTACAGTTCTTCACTAGAATTTTTTAATGGACATTTATTCTCCTTTCCACCCAATATGATAAATTAATTCTTCATGTATCTCCACTGGTTAGTATAGAGGAAGTCCCCTGTCTCTCCAGTTTGGACTACAGTCTTTCTGCATTGATCCTGTGAATCACCACTCTTCTGTCCCCATCTAATTGCATTCTTTGTGATAACACTAGATCCTACATTATGGAGCACAGACCATGTACGGCAGTGGCTGGAGTGGGCAGTGAAGGAGTATGGTCTTCCAGACGTGGACATCTTGTTGTTCCAGAACATTGATGGGAAAGAGTTATGTAAAATGACCAAAGACGACTTCCAGAGACTCACACCGAGCTATAACGCGGATATCCTCCTGTCACACCTACACTACCTCAGAGAGAGTAAGATAGTTTTCTGTCATTATGGTAGTGGCTACCATCAATCTGTGGTTGATACCACTCTTAGATCTTAAACCAGTGGGTTTTCAGATGTCTCTGTTGCTAATGTTGATCTTCAGAGTATAGCGGGAAGCTCAATCCAAAGCCTCTTGACTTTGAAGGAAAGATTCCCACTGATTTCAGTTGGCTTTCATTCATGTTTGTTGGAGATAAAGTGTTGGGCAACATTTCTAAATTTTCATCTGAGACAAAATTGAAATTGAACTCCTGCAAATTTATCAGTACACTGTAGGAAGAAAATCGAAGGGATTCAGTGCTAATGTTTTTTCTGGTCACATACTCGTTTATTTCCATTTTAACAATGATAATGCTAAACAATAATGCAAGCATTGATTTATAAAGCAAATTCCAGGCATGATTCTAAGGACTGACAGCAGTTTGCTCTACTCTGAATAGGATAAGCAAGATTTCACTGAATTGAATAAATGTTCTGTAAATTTGTGGGGTATAAAAAATGAAAAAAGAAAAAAAAAATAACAGGGAAAAAAAAAAAAAAGCCAGTCCCTGAGGTCCAAATGCAAAGTGTTTGTAGTGTAAGGCTAACTTTTCAAAGAGAAAGAGGGGACTAGTGAATTCCTGACTTTTGTACTTTCATCTAAGCTTGAGGAAATTTTGCATGTTTGCCTCAGTTTAAAGATTTTAAAGTGATCTTGGTTTTAAAACAAAGAAACAAACAAACAAAAAAGCATTGCAACACCAGTGCGGTGCAGTCTTCTCCACACGCACATTGTCAATAGTCAGCCAGAAATATTCTGCATTCATAGTATCAAATAAATGAATGCCCTAGTTTAAGCTATCAGTCTAGGCTATAGCACACACACCTCCCTGCAAACTGCAGACAGAAACTGACTGTTGGTAGATTCACTTTCAAACAATCCTCTATGGGAAAATATGGTTTTAAAAGATAATTCTCAATTTTTTTTTTTCATTTTGGTGTTGCTTTTTGTTTTGTTTTGTAGCTCCTCTTCCACATTTGACTTCAGATGATGTTGATAAGGCCTTACAAAACTCTCCACGGTTAATGCATGCTAGAAACACAGGTAATGCTGGCACTGCTCCTGTTTGATAGGTCATATTCTGAAAGCACAAGATTCCTGTTTATGGTTTGCTTGCACAAAGTGGAAATAGTAAACCAGGAGGGAGATGTGTCCTCTCCTTGCTGTGTGCATGACTTTTATGCACAGACACACAGAAATACAGTGGGATCATCTAGGGCCAGATGACGCAGAATAGTTTCCTCACTGATAATTCCTCATGTTCTATAAGCTAGTGGGGCCCCTAACACATGATAACCTGCAAGCTCTGAAAACTTTTTTTTTCATTCCTTCTCATTTTACTGTCAGATCTACACCATGGATCCCAAAACGATTGTTTGGGCTGAAAAGTGCTTCAGTGTTTGTCTATGTGCTGTGGCTGCTCCCCCCTCTTATGGAGTATATACTGTATACTTAAGTAAAATTCTTGTTTTTAGACAGTTAGCCCACCTCATTTATCAGTCGTCATATAAGGTTTGTGTTGGGATCTCTACTAATTCTGATCTGAATGTAAAATGTTTTTTGTTGATATTCATCCTTCTGTTAAATAAGTTGGCCCAGACAATTTTGGATATATGTGAAAGAATAATACAACACAGGCCTCAAGAGTGTGTCTATCAAAATGTGGCTTAAAATATTTATGAAAATATTTCAAAATAAATTTTATCTTGCTGTAGCAGTTCTGTAATGGAGGATGGCATGGAACTGCACTTGTAGTGCAGTATAGATATTGATAGAGTTGTTTGGAATACTGCATGATCATGCCTGAGGGTATTAGTTACCTACAGTGACCAGAAATAACAATTATTTGTGATTAATGAAAAAGATAATACAAAGGATAATGCAAAGAAAAAGAATTAAGAAAACCTTATATTTGTATTCCACTTATTTTTTCACTGTAGTAAAAAGCAGCAAGTTTCCTAGAAAGATGAACTAGATCAGACAATCTCCCACTGAGATTAGATGTTTGCCATTTGATGTGAAGTTCTGTTGTGGGCTATGGGCCTCCAGCAAACCCCACCAAATGTAACAGAAAATTTTCCATTGACTTTGATGAGGTTTGGAATAAGCCTTAAGCCCTTTTTAAAAATAGATAGTCTCCATAGTCTTTTCCATCTTTGGTTTCCCAGTTTCTAATTTGCCAAGCAGTTTTCACATAGAGTTATCCAAACGTTGTTCAGCAATTCCATGTGTTATCTTTTTCTACATGTGTGCACTGACAATGCAATTCTAAAATTCACTTCACCAAAATGAGATTGCCTGCATTTATGCCATTGAGAGTATGGATAATAATACCATGTTGATCATGACCATAAGAAAAATATATTGTTCTACTGGCATAAGAGCTTTGGAGTGGGATTTTCAAAACACCCCAAAGGGGTTAGGAACAAGCTCCTCTTGAATTCATTGGTAACTTCCTTGCAACCCTTTTCACATTCCTAGAAATGGCCACTAGAAGTATGTTGATGTAGATCAAGCAATTTCAGCTCCTGAGATAAGTTTGATACAATTTTATATTATCAATTTCAATATTTTTTAATGGGGTTTCTGAGAGTCTAGCCCAAAGACCACTAAGATCTGTGAGAAGATTGCCACTGACATGAATAGGCTTTGTCCCAGGACTGCAGTCTCCGTTGGGAGTATGAACTTGTTTGGAAAGTCATACATGAACAAAGGGAAGGCAAAGAAGTTTTATTGCAGAAGAAATGGAACAACCTGTGCACATGGTCAAGATATGTAGGGAGGGCAGAAGAGATTTACTGGAGTTGATTCTCTTCCCCCCTTAACACTGATTTTGTACAGTCATTTATCCAGTAATTTGAGTGGATTTACACAGGTACAAAAGCTATCAGAAGTCATTTAACATTCCTAATATATAAAATATTTATTCATAGTCTTTATTCAGATACACTAGAAGAGGCAAAATATTAGTGGAATCAGAGACTGTGAAAATGAATCTTCAGATATTATGTCTTCTTTCTCTTTAGGAGGTGCCACTTTTATTTTTCCAAATACATCAGTTTACCCAGAAGCAACACAAAGAATAACGACAAGGCCAGGTATGAACAATGACAACTTTTCGTACTACTCATTTAATCTCTCAAAGCATCTCTTTCTTTTACTCCTTCTATTTTCTCTTATAAATGATAGGCTAAACTATGAATACATGCACATGTACGTACGCAATCATATATATTTGACTGCACATATAACATTGTGTAAAGTAAGATAATTAAATAGAAAATGTTTACTAAGTCTGCGTCTTCCACTTTTCTCTGTCTTTGAAGCAATGCTTTCTAGTGTTCAAAGCAAAAGAGGATAGTAAGAAAGTTGTGTTCTGCTGCGTGATCCCAATGCTGCGCGATACCAATGCAGTCACTTTTCAGTGTGCTTCACCTCCTTGCCTGTAAAAGGAAGCAACAATATCCTCCTTCATAACTAGAAACCTATTCGGAAAAAGTACTTCAAAAATGCTGGATACATACGTCTCCTGCTATCTATTTTTTTATTTGTGTTTGATATATCTGATCATGAATTTGGGAGTTTAAATAAATAAAAACAAGCCACAAAAAAGTTTTCAATGCTGAGAAGTGTGAATACACATTGGAATATTGTGGGTGTGCTGGTTTGTGAAAGGCTAAAGGGAATAATTAAAAAGATGAGGACATTGCAATAGGGTTAAAAACTTTCTTTGCATCACCCTTCACAACTAATGATACTGGAAAACTGCCTGATCTGGACATTTGTTTTTCCAGTAATGAGTACAAAGTACTGTAAAACACTGAAAGGATTTGGAACAAAATACTGAATTTAAAGGAAACCCATTACTGAGCCAGAGGCATACATCCAAGTGTTCTGAAGGGACATACACTAGAATTGACTGAGCTCTTTTGACAATATACTTTCTCTCATTAAAACTTTTCAATAGGAAATATTTTAGCTGTATCTTATCAACGCTGTATGGTATAATTCAGGAAAGATACATAAGTAACTTTTTTTACATTTATACACATGCATATATGCATGTCTATAGATTTGTTAATTGATAAATTAAAAAAATAGGGAAACACCTTCTATAGTGTTACATGAATAAATCCACTCTGCTTAATTTATAGGAAAATAAACTCTTCTACTAAATTTATTCATCAATAAAAATGCCCTAGTGAATAAAAAAGAGACCACCGATCCAATTCATATATTTGGCATCTGGCTTTTGTAAGGAATTTATCAAGATGTCCCATAACTATTTACAATAAGAGTTAAGTTTGCAAATTGTAAGAAATAAAATATTTTCACAGATCAAGAACTGGCCAATTAACGTGATAGCAAGACTTAAAAAAGCTTAAAATATGGGTGCTTTAGCATTCTCTGCTATGATAGCTATTAGTAATGGGAAAAAGGACACAATAAAACATGGTATAGAACTTGGAGATCACAGAAGATTTTTACATTACTCAAACCTAAAGATTCTTCTGCAGGATCTCTGTAAAGAAGCCCAGAGGTCTTATTTGAGATAAATGAATTCACAGTATGCTAACAGATGAGAACACAATGAGAATGCTGATAAATGCAGCATAATGCACAAATTATTTGTGTTTCTTACTGATCTCAAATTAACCCTCTTTAGTCACAAAAGAAGAGCTAACCATAGGCAACTTTATTTATGGCACAATGAAAGCCAGTGCTCTAGTTGCTGGCTGAAGTGAAAAGAGTAAACATGTGAAAAAGCATAGTGGAGGGTCATATGGGAAATCTGATTGTGCCCTTAAATAAATCAGCACTACGGCCTTGTATGGAAAGCTACATTAATCATCCCTTATCAGAAAGGCTATTTGCAGCATTAGATGGTGCTTAGAGCAAGACATGGGAATATGGAAAATCTTTTGAGCCTGCTGAAAGATATAAAAGTTTGTTCAACTCAGGGTCTGAGGATGAGGCAAAATGATATATTTATATATCACAGATTACCTGCTATACTTGCTTCTCAGTATTAGAAAAAAGAATTTCAGAAAAGTTACAGATATTTTCAATAAACAAGAGACTGTATCCTTCATGGTCACAGGTTATTATGGCATCTAGAAACTTTGAATTGCTCAGAGGAATCTGGAATATGGATGAGAAGACAGAGCACAGATGTCCAAAGTTCTCAGTAGTTTCCAATGAAAATGAGCACGTAACGTAAGACCAAGAGGACCTTGGTGTCCATTAGCAAATAAACATAACAGCTGAGAGTCTGAGAGTCTGTTGTGAAAGAATACTGCTTTGTAGGTATGATTCCAGTGATGTTGGACAAAAATTGTTTTTTCTGTACATTAACAATTATATTTTCCCTATTTGTTTCATCCTGACTTGTGATAGAAAATAACAGTTTTCTCCAAAGTAAAAGGTGTTTTAAAAAAAATCCCATATCAGATATGCTGAACTCCTTCAGTTGAGCATCTTTATAGAATCATAGAATCATAGAATTGCTCACTTTGGAAAAGACCTTAAAGATCAGCAAGTCCATCACAACCTGGCCATACTACCCTAACTAACAATCCACTGCTAAATCATGTCCCTGAGCACATCCAAATGGTTTTTAAACCCATCCAGGGATGGTGACTCAATCACCTCTTTAGGAAGCATATTCCTGTGCTTAACAACCCTTTCTGTAAAAAGTTTTGCCTGATATCCAACCTAAACTTACCCTGGTGCAACTGAAGGCCATTTCCCCTCTTCCTGTCACCTGTCACCAGTGAGAAGAGACCAACCCCACTCTCGCTGTAAGCACCTTTCAGATATTGGAAGAGAGCAATAGACATCTATAAAACGAAATGCTTGATGATAAAATTAAAAACATCTTCCTGTATTGACACAATTTATTGTGGAATTTGTAGTTTGGATAGAGGGTGTCTTTATTATTTTGTGTGAACTGGTGTATCTTAACTAAGCATTTTCTGCAATAAATTATCATGCAATTTTGAAAGTATTATACTATCTTTTACGGTAGAGTTCTGGCAAATGTCTGTAAGGTCAGAATTTTCATTCATTCTTTCAGAAAGATTTTTGCAGGAATTCAGTTTTCTGTCAGGAAACTATATTGCTAAATTGTTCCTTGGCCTTTCCTGTTAAACATCATGTTTCAACTAAATGGCAAAAGAAGCTTTTCCATAACACAGTTCCTTTAATGGAAGAGCAATAGCGGATTCTGCGGACAAGTACCTGATGACATGAAAAAGGTCAAAAATGAGAGTGATGGGTGGGGGAGATATAAACAAGATTAAATGATGATTAGCCAAATCCTGAGATGCAATTTTAGAGAAGGTAATCAAGTACTACCATTGTTAAAACACCACAATAGAGAATAGGAAATGAGCAAGACTCATAATACATTGAAACGACAAAGACATATTTCTTCAGTCACCTTTACAACAGAACATGACGTTTCAGAAAACTAGAAGTAATACAGTGAAGCTATCAGGAGCTCAGGAAGACCTAATATGGGTTTGTCCACATGTATCATCAAACAGAATTATTCCCATCAAAGATCTGTCCAAGATAAGAACATGTTGTACTAACATCCCATGAATACAAGCAGATCTGCTTATCTAGGATAGCAACATGTTTATCAAGGCACAATTATGAACAAAGAACGAAGCTGGAATGTTGTGCTATTTCAAGCAAGGCTGATAACTGGATTTTTCTTTTAATGGAGAGGATGTAGACAGAACAACATCTTATGATGTGTTGCATTAAAAGGCAAAATTTTCTCACAGTACTAAATTTGTACCAAAAGAGGAGAGGAGAGGAGAGGAGAGGAGAGGAGAGGAGAGGAGAGGAGAGGAGAGGAGAGGAGAGGAGAGGAGAGGAGAGGAGAGGAGAGGAGAGGAGAGGAGAGGAGAGGAGAGGAGAGGAGAGGAGAGGAGAGGAGAGGAGAAGAGAGGAGAGATTCTGGGAGCACATACCTTCTGTGTGATCATTTTTTTTTCCATATTTGTAGTCTTTAGGGCCAGGAAATGAAAACTAGAAAAAACAGAATAGTTTTTTTGAAATTTTGCTAGAATCTCCCCTGGCTGTGGTGGAAGCAGAAATTTGGCAAGGAAAGACAGGAGTGGGCAAGATACTAGTTGAAACTCAGGGCTGACAGAAGAGTACTGTTCTGCAATCAGTACCATGGCGGAGCTGTCCTTTTCTGTACAGATAGAGCTTGAAAAACTCTGGAAAGTTGACACGACTCCTTCCAAATTTCAGAAAGCCTTTAGTCCATGATGTATCTCCAACTGCATTAATAGCAAGTATTGATCTGATCCTGGTCAGGACATCTGCATGTTAAGATTCACCTTCACACCAGTTTTCTGCTCAGAAATGAGTGGTTATGCAAGTCAATTTTCTCCAAGTTTCTGAAAAAGACTCTGGAATAGTCCTCAAGAAATCAAAGATAAAAGGATACTAGTTATATAAATGCAATACAAAGATAAAATGCATATGTCAGCAATAGTGAAGTTTTTGAAGTGTAAGCTTCCAGGAGACGATGAGGCTGGTAGTGCCAGTCTGCTTCTTAAGCCAAACAGACTAAATAAATTAAGAACAGTTTGGTTGTGAATTTCGCATTACACTTTATTTCCATTCAATACTCCTGCTTAGAGTGCTTGAAAATGTGCAGAGAGCTTAACAATCTGGTGTGCACAGAGCCAGTCTGGGACTGTTTCTTTACTTCCCAACTGGCTTAATTTACAGTCATTTCTAAAATAAAGCACAAGCACTGTTAACAATCAGATCATCTACACCAATTTAGTTCTATGAGGAGGGTATGGCTACCTTGCTGGGATCCTGGACAGGCTACATAGGTCTATGGTCTTGGCAGCAATTTCAGGTGGTATGTTTGAGCCAGACATAGAAAAGCACAGGCAGCTGCAAAAGATTTCAAAGGGTAAAATGAATGTCTGACTTTGCTTCATATAGTTTATGAAGAAAGCTTTTATGTTCAGGGTTCTTCATTTTTATATACTAAACCATGTAACTGAAAGAGAAGCAATGAGTATGTTAAAAAAAAAAAAAAAAGGAAAAGGCAAATGAGAATTTAGATACATAAAATTAGCAGCTTGTCCCAAGAAACAGGAAGGTATATTTAAATTGATGGAGCAGGAGGAAAAAAAAAAAAAAAAGAGAGAGAAAAAAGGATTAAAAAACCAAAAAACAAACAAACAAAAAAAAAACCAGAACACAAAACCTATCAACTTTTCATAAGAAATATAAAAATATGTACACAGATCTACTTAATACTGAAGCATGTTCAATATTTTCACATTCTGTGTTTCAAGAGATCTATGAGGCTACTGGAATGTGGAAGGGAAAGTGAAAGAAAAGGAATTATTGCAAGTTTGAAATAACAAGTAAAAGAGAAAGAAGTGAAAATGGTAGCAATCAGTTACCCCAAAAATCTCAATTCTGAATAATGAGAATTAGACCAGATGGTGCACCTGGGGAAAAGAGGGCTTGCAAGCATGAAGAAAAGCACTAAGGGAAAAGATAATAAAGTGCATTACAGCACTGACAGCTAGTAAGAACACAAAGAACGTCACACTGCTTTAGACAAAACTATGCCTTTGCCGTCTCACATGTCCCTGCAGAGAAAGGAACTCTCAAATTCAACCTATAAACTTTGATTAATCTCAAGGGATAACAGCAACAGACTAGTAAAGAATGGCAAAGTAAATCAACTGAAGTCTATCTTAAAAGAAAATACTGTTACATACACAGACTGGAAGGGAATTTTACACAGTTTACTCTTGATCTGAGCTCTGACCTCTTGGGAGACTTTTCCCACAAGACTCAAACATAAATTGTCCATAGTGCACTATGTATGTCATTCCTTGGTGTCCTTGGCTGAGGAAGGTGTCACAGGCGATACCCAACACTCGTATAGTTTTAGTGATATAGCAACAATTTAGTTTATTATAGTAAGTTGATTGATAATTCGTTATGATGATGAGTCACAGTGATTAGTTAAGTTGTTAAATCTTAACATAAATCAGGTACCTTTAAAGATTAAAGTTTCCCTCACCAGCTAGCAAACTGAGTAAGGATCTCTTGACCTCAATGAGTAATCTGGAGAGGCATCTGAGCTCAAGGGGAGATCATTGCCATACAGCCTGCTGCTTCAGTAAGGAGAGCTCAGATTAGGATTTCTTTGATTGCTATATTTATAAGACAAAGTGATCAGCTTGTAGTCAGACTTGGAATCCTACCACATCGTTTTCAATCTCCTCATGTAATCTGTTATTTCTCCATGAGGGATTTGAACAGGTCACCTGTTCTAGGACTGTACTCCCTTTGTTCATGGTCATGGCCATGAACATTCCTGTTTCTTGGGACAACCATGAGCACCCACTTGGTATTCTATTATCAGTGAACTGTCCAGTTCAGAGAACAGTCATGCTGAAGTCTACTATGAATCACAATCCCGAGCAACATTCGTGTCATACACGGAAGTTGAGCATACCTATAACAGAAGGTAACCAAAGGTAGTCCAAGTACTACGGAATCTAGAGAATATTTATGCCAGATACTTAAGAGTACTTCAGACATCTGAAAAAAATAGGCACCTCCAAAGAGCTACACAGAGAGCAATGTGATACTGTTATTATTAGAAATGATAAAGACAATGAAGTGTTTAACAAGGAGCATCCTTCCAATTTCTGTAATTTTTCTAATCCAGTGAGTTCTCTAGAAATTTGCCCCTTATGGACAGATAACATTTTATGCCATATCTGCATGAAGAATGGTATTTTTCCTTTTCAGATTTACCTTACGAGCAAGCAAGGAGATCAGCATGGACAAGTCACACCCATCCCACTCAGTCAAAAGGTAAAAATCATTTTCGTGTGCCCAGCTTGTGAGCCCAATACACATCTGCTGCAACTTGAGTAATATCTGAAGTAAACTTCAGAGCTTCCTCAGGAGCTACTTCAGCTTTCAGCTCTGGGGGATTTTTACCTGTGCCGTGTCTGGCAAACCTGTTAGTTATATGTAGGCAATGCTGGGTGAAGTTACTGGGGCAGCCATAACTTCCTTGATTTCAGGCTTCATCAGGTCAATGGCCAGATGATAGTCTTAAAAAGCTAAATCCTACTCTTGTGAGTCCCTGGCCTATGGTCTATCAAAGGTTTAGTGACCATCTTTCAGACTGGAAAAATAACTATATGGATTTCTCCATTTTCAGCTACTCAGCCATCATCCTCAACAGTGCCCAAAACAGAAGACCAGCGTCCTCAGTTAGGTGGGTGTTATTTTGTTTGAATTTTGCCTAGGTGTGATGGGGTTTGTTGGACACGTTCAGGTCAGCTTTTACCTACCAACCAGAAGCCATTTGCAAGAACTGATTCAGAGCTCTAATGAGATTTCCAGCCACTGAAAGTAAATCCTCAGACATGTGTGAGCTGGCTGCGTGGCTGGATCTTAAATGGAGACTCCCAGGGCTATTAAAATTTGCTTTTAGTAATGTTTAATGGTAATTACAACCTTTCAGAGTGAAAAAGCTGTTGAAGTACCTATTTCAGTTTAAGTACAAAGGTAGAAGGTAAGAAAGCTGAAGGACTTACACTCCACAGTAGTTGAAATAATAGCAACTGAAAAGTGTGCAAAAGCAAAGAGATAAAAATGGACACACAGAAATCTATCTCAATTTTACATCATAAACTCCTGAAATTAAACAGGAAAAATAGAAGGATTATCAATCTACAGGAAAACTGTGAAGAGAAAGTCGAGGTTTGTAGGAATGTAGGCTAGTTGTTTAGCAAGATAGGTGCACTTTGTCATTTCAAACCAGCTAATTCATGGGGTAGGACTTAATCCTATATTGTGAAACTAGAAAGTGTCTTGGACAGATAGTTAGAAAGCTGAGTCAGTGAGACATAGAGAAGTTTTGGAGGATATTCTTAGCACAGAATTCTCTGTGCCTGTTTTTATCACATGGATTTCAAATCATGATTCTGGTTTTTGTTACAACTAAATAAAACGGTGAGAAGGACTACATCTCATTAACTTGCATGCATGCTGCCTGGTAAGTACTGTACTTCTTTTTGCCCAGATAGCATTTTACCTAATCTGGCCTCCCAGCCATGGGAATCCTTTAAGAAGTATATTGGTGATTTATGTAAGTCTTTGAGACCATTTAATGCAAGTGTGTGAGTTACACAGATTATTTAAATCTGTAAGGAATGTAACCTGATTATCTTCTGGACTGTAACTGGATGATGTTTGAGAGCAATTGTCTGGAGACAAGACAGCCCAGTGACATTGTTGCTCTGCTTTGGGTTGTGCTCATCAGCCATTGCTTTGGCTTTCCTACTGTCATTTGTATTTCAATTCAGGTTGAATTCAAATTAAATTTCCACAAGGAATCCCATGAGAAAAGCACAGGGATGTTTTGGAATTTGGAAAGCCCTAATCACAGGTTTAGTACAGGAGATCCCTCCCTGGACTGTGGTGATGAAGAAGAGCCAACACAGCCACTTTGCATAGGTTCACATATGCCCTCTCCACTCTCTTTTGGAGGCTTTTTTGGCGCAGAAAAAAAAAACAGCAGTGGTATGGAGAAAACAAAAGTAGCCCCACAAGCTGAGAGGTCTCTGTCTTTTGACTAGGAATACCTCTTCACCCATCTATGCCACATCAGCACAAGGTCTCTGGCCTGTGGGCCCTGGCACATTACAAGGGTAGAATCACAAGGTTGGAAAGGACCTACAAGATCATCTAGTCCAACAGTCCTTCCATAACCATTGCTACCACAAGATAGTCACAGAGGGTGTCTTCTTTAAATAGAAATCAGAATACTTCCAGACCAGCTTTACAGTGTGTCTGGACATGTAATTGTTCACACTAATACAGAACATAAAAAGGAAATATATATCCTTGCAACTGTTTGCTTGCACACCCAGTTTTAAGGGAAAACCTCCAAATATTGTGATGCAGAGAAAGAAGCCACTTTGCTCAGTGTAGGATCTGCTTTGCAGGTGGCACATGCTGAGTCCTACAAGGTTAAAAAATGACGCCTAAAATGTTTGATGTTGTTACATGGTTTTAAATCTTTCTTTACAATTTTGTAGATCCATATCAGATTCTTGGACCAACCAGCAGCCGTCTTGCAAATCCAGGTGAGGAGGGGTTTTGCTGATTTATAAGAATTTGTCTTCTCTAGTAGTGTCCCCACTCCTATTTTAAGGCCTGACTCTGAAGGTGATATGACAAATTTTACTACTCCTTAGTATGACTCAGTGAGAGTTGATGATATGTAACACATTGAAGTATAAGGTTTCTAAATTACTTAAGAGTAGGACTGAGCTCACAGATTAAGACACATAAATTCCAGGGTCATAGAGTAACTGTCTAGATAGGAGTTAGATGTCTTAGTTGCCATTATATTTATTGGAGATATAGTTATTGTAGCTCCAATAGAGAGCTGTTCATCTCATCCTAGAATATATGGTTATATTCAGTCAGTCAGATATCTCATTACATTTTACCAACTATATCAATAGGAATTAACTTTTGTTGCTTGAACACCGAGAGTTTTCTTAGGTGCTGTCTTTCAGGTACCCCTCCAGAATGGCATGAGTTTTTTACCAGCCTGTGTCATACATGTCCTAGATTCTGTAATCCACAATCCAATGACATGCTGACCTTGACCTGTACAATATTTTGGGCTGCATAACAGAAGCCAGCAAAAATATATAGGGACAAATTGGAAAGCAAAATCTGTTTGCAAAGAATAATTGGGTTAGACACCTCAGAAATGGTATCTCATGATAAGAAGGTGGTAATTAGGTGCATTGCGAGCTGGTCCTCGTAGTGTATTTTAGCTGAAGATGGATAAACTTCCTGGTGAGTTAATAAAACAGATTATGAACTGGACAGATTTCACTGTTGTTTCTCTGAGTCTGCAGGACAAACTGTGGTCATACATCAATGTTATCTGCCACAATAAATTGACATTTGTGCCACTTCCTTTTTCCCTTTCTTTAATACTCAAAGGGCACAGTGTTACTTGTTCCACGTTATAGGTCTCCTCAACTCTGAGCAACGTTTGATCTCACACAAATTTTATTGCCTTTCCAAGCATGAATTTACTGAAAAAAAATGCTACATTTCCTTTCATTTTGTCCCAAGTCACACCAACCATGGTTCTAGATTAGATTACCTTCTAGACAGTTTAGCATTGCACAGGAAGGCAGCTAAATATTAAGAATGTTTTTTTCCAAATGGCCTCAGGAGGCGGATTTCCAAGTGGCATTGAGCTTAATTGGTTGTGAGGGCTTACCTCCCTTTAATTTTTATGTCTCAGGCTTTTACAGTTTTACCAAGTGTGCATTTGATAGCCTTCGTTTCTCTGGAAGATACTAAAGTGCTCTGGATTGGGATAGATTTTTAGCATTTGGGTATGGCATTTCTACACACCACGATTCCTGTGTTTTAACATGTTTTGAGTGTTTATAAATTGGTGGAATTAATCTCTCATTAAAAGGAAATTGACAGCAACCATTTATTTTCGTAGGACTATATATTACATTTGGAAGGCAAGTGTTTATGTTAGAACATATGTTGGATTGCTTATTCAAAAATTTGTGTGTTGTCCTGTGCTGAACTGTTTATTGATTTTCAAAGGCTAATCCCCTTGTTATGTTTCATGTATTAAAACTTGCATGCCTTGCTCATACCACGGATTCTTTTGTTTGTTTGTTTATTTAATGCATGTTAATGGAACAGAAGAAATTCATTAAGGGCAGTTTGGATAAGTATAATTTAAACGAATATGGGTTTCAGTTGCACTGAAGTATAAACTGCTAATGGATTTCAGATGCTAATCTATCTTGATATTATAATTTACTACTATGAGCTTTGTAAAGAAAAGCTTGTTTATTATATCCACATTTCTGGTTTGGAAAAATGAAAAGAAGAAAGAAAGAAAGAAAAAAAAGCAACCAAATCCTGGTTAGAGATGTACTTAGAAGTTAGGACATGCAAGCTGGTTGGCAAATCCTGCTGACATTGTGCTTGTGAAACAGATTGCCTTGCAAGCTGCTTCAGCTGTGTTTTGCATCATTCCAGTGCTGCTTTATTAAGAAATGCTAAGCTTTTAGCATGAATATCAGTGGCAAGGCCCTTCACAATTGACTTTCAATGGCCTAAAATGGTTGAACTCTGTTCCTGCAACCAGGCAACACTCTTCTGCAAAAGTGCCAGCAGACTGATTATTTTCCTTCAAACTCAAAATTGGCAGAGGAAGGAGAAAAACAAAAAAATGAAAACATTTAATGTATTAAGCTCAGTAATCATTTAAATTCTTGTTTGACAAAGAATGATTATGAGAATGTATTTTATGGACCTTTTCACTGTTCTTGCAAATGTTTTGCCCTATGGTTGTATGCAGTGCAACAGCAAGCTAATAAGTTTCCGTTCTGCATTTCCCCAAATGCTGCAAATGGGTGATATGGTTTGGCATGTGTCCAGCTTTCTCTAAACTTCTCCATTTTGTGCAGGCCTCTTCCATAGCAGAGAACATTTAGTTACAACATAATGCTGTGAGAACAAGCAAAATATTACGCAAGTGAAAGCTGTTTGTCCTGAACTTTAGAGATTAGTTTCCTAAACGAGTGCTGTATGATTTCTCCATCAATTGTCTACAATGAATGACATTAAGCAACCATTAAATTTCCCTGTAATGGCATTCTGCCACCCAGATGAGGGAAAACATGACACATAAGCACTATCTCTGCTTTTTAGGATTTCATGAGATAGGCTGGGAGAAGGGGGACTAGTTCAAGTAAGAAGCAGGAACTGACATTGAAATATTTCCTAATAGGGTTCTGTGTGAGAGCCTGAAAGAATCGGTGTCTTAGCTTTATTAGTCATTATTCCTGACATTTTCACTTTGTTTCCCTCCACAGGGAGTGGGCAGATACAGCTATGGCAGTTCCTACTGGAGCTTCTCTCGGACAGCTCCAACTCCAACTGCATCACCTGGGAGGGCACCAATGGAGAGTTCAAGATGACCGACCCCGATGAAGTGGCTCGGCGTTGGGGAGAGAGGAAAAGCAAACCTAACATGAACTATGACAAACTCAGCCGTGCACTTCGCTACTACTATGATAAAAATATTATGACTAAAGTTCATGGTAAACGCTATGCCTACAAATTTGATTTCCACGGAATCGCTCAGGCTCTCCAGCCTCACCCCCCGGAATCATCCATGTACAAATACCCATCAGACCTCCCCTACATGAGCTCCTACCATGCACACCCCCAGAAGATGAACTTTGTAGCTCCCCACCCCCCTGCTTTGCCCGTAACCTCATCCAGCTTTTTCGCTGCCCCTAATCCATACTGGAATTCACCAACTGGAGGTATCTACCCCAATACCAGGCTGCCAGCTGCTCATATGCCTTCTCATCTCGGCACCTACTACTAAGTGGGGAAGGAAAGAAACACCAGAAAAAGCAAAAACACTGCTTGCTGGGGTACAGTCCCCAATGAATTGCAATGAACTCTATCAGAGTACATGAATTAAAAGTGCCTAAAGAGACAGGTGAAGGTTTGGCTGGGAGAAAAATACATTAAAAGTAAATTTCAAAAAGACTCTTTGTAGTAGGGATTTAAAGGAGATATTCAAGAAGTATTAAGATACTAAAATGTAATGTATATGGGCATCGACTCTGTGGACCAAACAACAAAAGACTGTTGTAGGTAAAAGCATGAAATGATAAGGAAAACCTATGAAAGCTAGTGGTCTTAAAAAGTTGATAAGCTTATGGGTAAAGTTTGTTATCTTGCTAGTGCAAAACCTGGGACTATACTACAGCAATATAAGGATAAGTCTATAGTGACCTAACATACAATATATGAATCATTACAAAAGAGGGAGAAAAGGGATTAAAAAGGAAAAAAAAATAAAAAATAAAAATCCAAACACCTACCTGTATTTAAAAAATAGAAACATATCAACATAACATAGACTCATTTAGTGTGGAAGCTGATTTGGAATATGACAGCATTGTTTTGATTAAAATCAGATGCATTCCATTCATCAGAGTGTTATCTGCTACTCAAACTGTGAAGACAACCCAAACTTTAGGATTCCTTGACAGTATTACAAGAACCCTGAGCCAAACATTGGAAATGAGAATGTGCTGAAGGGCAAGTGTATGATTGTAGATCAGAGGCCTGCACCTGACAGAGGAAGCGGAAAGGAGATGGAGGAAGACAAAAGGCTGTGAGAATGGGAGGAAATAAACTTCATTACCAGTAGAGACTGAAGAGACTGAAAAATTAGTAGTGTTGGGACTGTGAAGAAATACTTGTTTGGACTTGTGAAACATTTTGCTCAGTATCATACCATTCCCAGTATTACAGGAGGAACAGACTTGTTTTTATAGTAATTAAAAAAAAAAAAAGTGGAAAAAGGGAAAAGCAGAAGAAATCAGAAATCAGAATATACATCTCTTTAAAAAAAAAAAAAAAAAAGTAAAACTGGAATTGTATTTGATATTTAAAAGTTAACCAGTTAGAACCTCATCATTATTAAGGGGGTTTCTTTTCTATTGGCTAAAGCAAGAGACAACCCCTGACTGCCAAAATCAGAAATCATCTAAGTATTTTTGTTAGGCGGGCGCCAGTTTTTCTTTATTGAGTCGCGAACGCTGTGCGTTTGTCAGAATGAAGTATACAAGTCAATGTTATTTTTTCCTTTTTATATAATTATTATATAACTTATGCATTTATACACTACGAGTTGATCTCGGCCAACCAAAGACACAAAAAGGGACAATCAAAAATATTGTGGCCTTGAATTTTAACTCTGTATGCTTAATGTTTACATTATGAATATATTAGTACTTAGAATGCAGAATGTATGTAATAAAATAAGCTTGGCCTAGCATGGCAATTCAGATTGACACTGTAGTTTGCATTCGCATTTGCATTTTTAGTACCTGACACACCTATCAGACCTTCTTCCCACTAAGTTAAAAGGCATTTTGTTTTGAAAT
Source organism: Alectoris magna (assembly GCA_030625065.1). NCBI lineage: Eukaryota > Metazoa > Chordata > Aves > Galliformes > Phasianidae > Alectoris > Alectoris magna. The sequence goes on from CM060560.1 coordinate 88,960,743, forward strand.
TTTGTTTCATTAAATCTGTTAAATGTAGGACCAAATAGCATTGCTTAACATAAATTAAATGTGCACAGATGCTATCTATCTTCTTTTCCAGAAAATTCTTCAAAACTGTTTGCAGCCCTTTGTAATAGTGCCTTGCCATTCCTGTCCTAAGCTACTTTTGCCCAGAGATTGCAACCATGCCCAATTCACATCTTCATGGCCAAGATTGAAAATGAATCTAAAGGAGGCCTCTAAAGAAGAATCCTGTCACCCAGAAATTATCTTATGTTGCCACCAGATTATGCAGTATAATCTCAACCTGAGATGTATCTTCATACTGACGCATATGTTGAATTACTATGCCCCCTTCCTATTAATACATACTGTATCATTATTAGTAAATAAAGTGAATAACGAATAACTTCCATTATTCCATTAGACTGGAGTGTACAGTAGCTTGTTAATTTGTCATTGCAATCCATTTTGGCTGTTTACAAAGGGCAGGATGTTTTCTTTCTGTTCTGAATTTAGAGGCTTCCCACATTATACCCTGGGCCCCAAAACTACATGTGATGCCTAATGGCATGGCTCCCATTTTTTTGCAACATCAACTGAAGAACTGGTCTTCAAAATTAGCATTAACCAACATCAGCTCATACCTCCAACTATTTCCCTTTCTTTTGCTGTTCTTTTGTCTCTTTTTAAGACAAAATGGGTGTGGTTTCAGGTTTAATAGCAAATGTTCTTCATATCCGTTTTGGGGAGTAGTAATCAGTGCTGTGTGGTGGGAGCCTACTTGCAAGACTCCCATCTTATGGGTGTTTTGGTGGCAAGTTATAAACACAGGGTTATATTTCTAATGTTTGAGACCTGAGCAGTGGCATTCTAAGCCCTGTGATTGTTCGGGAAATAACTACTGTAAGCCTGTATCTCTTAAAAAATCAAAACTCACTGAAAGGTTAGAAAAACTGATTTATTGGAAAAGGTTAGTCACTCACTATTTTAAAAAGTTATGGTCGGCACACCTACATGCTGTCTATAACAATAATAGTTTGTCTTTCAGTAGAAATATATCTACAGATGCTTGCAATCCACTTCATGTGTACTTTTAACTCAAAAAATAGTAAGTGCGTTGTTGAATCATGTCTACATTAAACACTTAAAAATCCAGATTAAGGAACCATTTTCGTTTAGACTGGCTAGAACTTGCCTGGCAGCCTCCAAATAATTTCCACCGCTTGCAGAGTTGTGCATAGGATTTCCAGATAATGTTGCCCAGCTGCTGACATGCACAAGAACAACATCCTGACATGGAAAGAGGGTGCAAGTCCTCACTGCAGGAGGGATGGAGTCACAGCAGGTGTGTGTGATGAAGACCTCTCACAAGGAAGAGTGAGATCCTACAGCAGGCCATGATGAATCAGTCCTGGACAACCATCTTAGTGGTACACCTCTCCCCAGGGTTGGCTCACAGCATTCCAGGAACCTTGGAACACCTGGATTTTTCAACCTTCAGGATGACGAGGAGAGTGAAGGATGGAGAGCCCTTGTTGCTGCTAGAGAAATAAGTTGGAGCAGGTGATTCTGCTGCCCAGGGGCAGCAGCTGTCTCGCTGGGTCTGCCTACTGTGGGGAAAGAAACAGCCCATTGTCCAAAGGTATTCGCAGAAGCAAAACAGACAGTGGATCCATGACAGTATCTCTGCTGCTCACTACCTGCTAGTTTGGGCCCAGCACAGCCAAAATCAGCCTCAGGAAAGCTGAACTCTGCCTCCATATCACAGGAAACATTCACGTGAGTCTCAGCTGGGCCCCAAGACCTTTGCTGAAGGTGCTGTCTGCCTGCTTAAGCACCTGGACGCATGGACAACATGACTTCAATGGGTCCTTGTTTGTACAAGTTAGTCACACTGATGTCTGTGTTTTAATTTTAAATTTTAAAGCAGTACAGCACTATGTGGACTGCTCTGAAAGTAGCAGCTTTACTTTTCCTGAACTTAAGGTTAACGCGTGTGCTTATCTTTATCTAAGATATATGCTCCTGTCTGAGAAGCTGCACTGTAACATGGAACATGAATTGAGACAAGAAGCTCAAAAGAAGCTCAAATCTCACCTTTCTTTATCTAGACATTCCACAATATTAAATCGGATTTAGTGAATATACTAAAAATGTCTTTAAAGGATGTATTTTATAACACCTGTATTGGGACTTGTAAGACCAACACAGGTTTTCTCAGAGGTCAAGATGGCACAACACCAGTCACATTGAATGCCTTCATTCCTCTCACTTTCCAAGTTTAGAAAAGTCCACCCTGGGAACCTCAAATACCACCTGCTTTTTGAACTACCCACAGAAAAACAGAGATAATCAGTGATGTAGACTTTCTTCTACAACTGCTCTTGCTCAGGCTGTTTCTTAGACCCGTTAAGAACTAATTTGAAAATATTGTTTTAAATACAAATACATTAAAGAAAGGGGGGAAAAAAGGAAAAAAAAAAAAAAAAGAAAAACAATACAGTTTGTATTATATTTCTAATGATCCCATGATATTTTTTTATGGCATCTTCTCAAGTTTTGACTACACAAGGGGAATAGCCTGGAGAGTAACCTGAATCACTGGTAACTTGGAATAACATCTCATCTGTCCAAAGGACATTGTTAATCCATGCTTGAATTTTAAGTGCTTCCTGAAGTAATCCTGATGCAATGCAAGAGATTAGCTCCCTGTCTGGCCTGTGGAAGGATCCATTGGATGTTTTCACTGCAAATCCTTCCAGTCTTTGGGACCTATGTTAAGAAGACTAGACACTACCATAGAGGCTCACAGTGGACTGAAGCCAGTCCTTGAGCTTGTCTGTGACTTTGCTGAGCATCAACAAAATAAATCCTTTAATGAGTCATAGATAACAACGCACAATGGAAAACAAAACAAAACCAAAAAAGAACAGAGCTCCACTTTTCTTGATAAAGGATATTTCTTCTCTTTTATCCCTCACTGGAATTATCACCTCCTTTGCTGTGTTGGGTTGTTCAGAGAACTCTTCAGCTGAGAATTGAGTTCAGCTAAAAGCTTGCAGTTTGTAGGGCTCGGGGGAAGCCATCCTTCAGAATATGAAGTTAGGGAGGCCATAATAAGGACTGCACATAAACACATCTGGTTAAGTTATGCAGCTCTTAGCTATGCACCTCCTCATGCTTCTCACCTTCTGATCATGACTTCTGTGAAGACCGTATGAGTGGGGTCTCACCTTGATTTCAGCAAAAAGAGAAAGGAAAATGAGGTCTGAGTAAGTCACACTTCTTCGGAAAGCATGTGAGGTTGCTCAAAAGGACACAGTGGCTCCCTACAGGTTTCCAGGTTCCAGCTGCAGCCTCCAAAGTGGCTAGGCTTCACTTCTGCCAATTGGGTATCATGGCCACTCCTTCAAGGCACTAACCACAGAGGCTACATGAGATGTATGACTCAGTGAGAAACTTGCTTGAAGAACTGGATCACTTCACTAATGGGGTGTCTCTTCAGGCTGCTGGCCTCCAAGAACTATGTGTCATTTCTGCATGGCAAGTGGCAAAGAGCCAAGTATTGGTCAAGCTAGGGGTAAGCCAGTTAATGAGAATATTAGGCCATGTGTAATGTGAAATATTGTTTCAAAACTTAATGACCTCCATTGTTTAAAGAAAACATACCTTTTCAGGAAAACAAAATAAAGCATTCAGGTTGGTGTTATGAGATGTACTTTTACATCACTGGATTGAGGATTTCTAAAAATCAGACAGAAAATGTCTTGAACTGTTCACTAGAATCTTCGGCTGCATATATTTTACAAAAGGATAAGGTGTGGAATAGTTTTCTATGAACATTCTTAGAATAAATAGTGTGAGTGTTTACTCAGGTAACCCTGTATGTCTCCCTCACTATTACAGTTATTTTCTATTGTACATTTATTAATGTTTCCTTAATGCTCTTCTCACTTGAAAATGTCTCAGCTCCAGGGTATTATTTCTACCCATTCCCTTAACACAAAGGGTAATACATTTTATTGTCAAAAAATTTTGATATTTTCCTGCTATTTTTCCCTTTTGCATTTTCTTGTGATTAAGCTCCACATGCATCACACCCCAGAGTTCTTAGCCTGCCTCATTGTTTACAGCTTTGTATTATTTGTAGTTTGTTATCTCAGTCTCTCTGTTTGACTGGATACTATCCAAGCTTAGACATACTTCACTTCACAAATCTATCCCTCTTCTTCTCTGATAATTGCTAATTCCTTTCTCTTTTTGCCTCTGCTCATGAGCAGATCTGATGTATCCTCCTGTCTAAGCAGTTTCCATCTACTACATCTCTGACTGCCACATCCATCCTTCCAGAGTCCCTGCCTCTTCCCCCAGCTAAGCAGTTAATGTGATGAAAGATCTCTAAACAGCTAAAAGATCTCTTCATCTCTGAATAGACTTCCATGTTCTTCCCTGTTTGGAGTAGTTTCTTTCTCATGAACAAAAATCCTTTTTTCCTCAGATATCTCCATCAACACACCGCTAGGAAGGTTTTTCCAAACCATTGTTGTGTACTAGCTGCAGGTATTTCACCACCTCATTTTGCCCATCTGGCCTTGTTCTTTTTGTGTCCTGGTGAGGTTGGAAGCTGCTTCAGGCGGAAAACTCACATTTACAGATCGCACAGCAGTGTATTGCTGGTTAAGACTACATAATCGTGTAAGGTTGCCAATGAAAGTTCCTATAGGCTTCCAAGTTTCCTCATGATGAAAGTGTCATTTGTCTGTGCTGGAAACTTCAAAGCTATTCTGCAGACAATGAGGGTAGAGTTTTTAAAGCTGGCACAGGCACTTAGGATAAATGACTTTCAAGGACCTTTTAGACTTCAAAGCAGTCTTAATGGGTTTAAACTTTTATATAGGTCTTTCATTCAATTCTTCCACATATTTTTGCACAATTAATTACCAGTTTGTACCAGAAACCAGCCATGTAGACATCTTGACCAACTGATATATCAGCACAGGACTGCCAGGACTGATGCAGCACTTCAGAGGGATTTGCACCTTCCTGGAGAGAAGCTGAAGATGTTATGAAATTCTCCAGGACATCTGCAACAACATTTACTAATGAAATTTCAAATTAATGATGTCCCATTTTTTGGAGAGTGGAGAGGTATGTTCAACTGCATTACAGTAGTTGAAATACAAGGGGAAGTAAGAATAGGGGTAAGTAAAGCTGATCATTCATTTTATGGATGAATCCTCCACCTCATGCTGTGTAGTTCCCAGAAATACTAGTGTGATACATCAATATGTTGTGGTTTCCTGAGATGGGAATAGCATTCAGATGACCCAGCCATGAGGCGAATGCTCTTGTGCTGAATATGATAAATACATATCATGACTAACAGATGCTGCTTTGAAGTGCTCTTTTCTTTAAATGCATGAGAAATATAGATGCTGGAAGAGAGGCTGCATTATATACCAAGATTAGCAGAACATTTTCTATTTCAGTGCTTTCTGGATGGAGAGAGGGATTGCTTTTCTCTGTTAATGAACTCCTAGGACAAACCTAGGAGATGTGTAGAATGTGCTCAGACATTGTGAGGGGCTCATATCTTGACGCAGATAAACAGCTCGCAGCCTGGATCCCCAAGGGACTGATGTGTCTGCTGTTGTCCTGAATGATAGCTGGTTTTGACCCTGGAAAACTTATAAGTAACTCTGTATTGCAAGTGAGTTGTAAACTTCCCACCATGAGTTTCCAAGAAAAAAGACAGAAAAACAAGACTAAAGCAAGTGGCACACAGCTTTTGGAGCAGAGCAGCACCAGGGAAGATCTTGAATATCAGAAACAGGTATGAAAATAAAGGTCTTTCCCTCAATTGTTTCTGGGAATTTAAAGTGAAGAAGGCAGCAGGAATGAAGGCGTACAATCAAGGATGCATGGGAATGATAGATGAAGCTCTTGTCAGTGGCTTGGAAAGGGAAAGGAAAAACTGAAGTGGGAGACAGAAATCAAGAGGGAAATAAGAGAGTGTTACGAAGTGCTGTCAGAGCGGGTAGCAAAGCGACATGGCACTATCCTCTTTATTAGCAGTTTATTGAGGAAGTATAAGTAAATGTTTAAGACATTCTTGGAAGGATTACTTACTGAGTGTTAAATTTGATTTAGTGATGTCAACATCAGAGGCTCTGCCATGTACATACAGCCAGAGAGCAGAGGGAATTCCATATGGTCAGGGTTTGCGAGAGAGGCTTCAATACCTGGGAAAGCCCAAGCAAGTTATTCTTCTGTATAGGAATAATGATTGAAGCATAGATGTGAGGAACATGGGGGAAAAAAACAACAAAACAGCAACTGGATATAAGGAAGTTAGCAGAAACAGAGATCAAAGTGAAAGCAAAGGAGAACATAGACTGGTGAATTCAGTAGTTCAAGAGAACAAAAAATCTTGAAGAGAAGATAATGTCAGGCTTAACTCCAAATTCTGAACCCAAAAGGGATGCTGGAGAGGTATTGCGATGTCTGATGCAGTAGGAGGAGGCAAGTTAACGCATCTGGGCGAAAGTAACAACTGAAGCCAACTGAGCTGAAGACTCAATTGAGTTTGTAAATGTTCATTTCTCTTTTTACACTTCCCACTTTAGTATATTTTCAGCTAATGTTTCATTATAATTTCCACAAACAATTCATGTCACAAATTCATTATAATGTAGACTACACACTGAACAGCTGTAAAATAGCCTTGCCAATGCTGGTAATTTGCACTGGGAATGTAATATCTAATTCCAATCACTGATGAGTGCTACACAAAATGAACTAACCAACATTTTTCATTTCTGTAACAACTTGCCTCAACAATTAAATGTATTGCAATGTTAAATTTACAGTATATAATAAATCATTCCAGACTATGTAAAAGCATCAGACAATATATCTCTGTTGGTTTTTTGTTGGGTTTTTTTTTTTTTTTGCCATAAGCTATACAAAATGCTAGCCTAGCACTCTGTAAAAAACATTGTTCATCCTTGTTATTTTAGTTGTGTAACAAAAAAAATAGTAGACATTCAGCTCTGTGTCTCCCGCTGTGTGCCAGATCCAACATTCTCTCCTCTACTACTGTGTGCAGATCACAGTGAAAAGCTTTAGCATAGTAGCCTCTGAGTTGTGTAACTAATCTGTGCTCTAACATGGTTTTTTTGCTGCTCCATTGTAACTACTGGAATAGTTTGATACAGAGTTGAGATGTAGTTGATAGTCCTAGTTAGCATTGCACTTCCACATCTATAAGATTCCTACTTTGCTACATGCTGAGATGTCTGTAGTTCGGCCATCTTCTTCTGGAAAATGCCCAGTGAGCCTTATCGTAATTATGGTGTAGAGAATCATTGGGCTCTAACTCTCACCTTGTCTTCATTTTTGGCACAGTACACTGCAAAAGTGGATAAATGGGAAGATGCAGCACAGTTTTATTTAATCAGAATACGTGGCAAAAGTAGTTAGTTAATTGTCGGATGATGAGGTTTCCAAAAGACTTCCAAAGCAGCTTAAGGCCTCAAATCTGATAGACTTGCAGTGGGACTTCTGTCTCTCAGTCTCTCATGTGTTGCAGAAGACCTTCTCCAGTTCATTATTTAGCAAAGCCATGTTCATCCTGGTGGATCTAGATCTGAGTTTGTAGCACTGAGACTGATGACATACAGTTTCAGTTACAAGGCACCCTCCAGCAAAAGCAGCTGCCAGAAGGTAAAATGCCATCATACAAAATGATCACTAACAAAGAGAAAATTGTTCACCAAGACACTTTTCAGAACTTTTTGTTCTCATGAGGGTGTGGAAGGGAGGATCTTGGGATGATGCTGAAAAGAAAAAGAGATGGACAGCGATGTGGATTTTGGATTGTGTTTGAATGCCCTTGATTATTAAGTCTACAGATTTGTTCTGACAACTGCATGTTGATGTGCAAATGTGAACTTCTCTCCCCAGCAACATCCTCCCACAAAGGCAAAAATACAGGTTTTATGGCTCTTGGATGCCAGTAAAAAATGCTGTACATTTTCAAACCCATTCTGTGAGGCTGCTGGAGCCTCCTATGGCCTTCAAGGTAGTAGCAGCCAACAGGTGCCTAGACAGTCAACTACATCTGGGCAAAAACAGACAGACTGTGAAGCTGCTAATCAGTTTTCTGAACAGTAATGTAATATGAGACACTAAGGAAGACCTGGCTACTTGTTGCTTTGTCTGACTGCCAAGTGATCTGGGCAGGGATGTGACTCCTGGTGGTCCATACAGAGAACTGACACACCTAACTGTCTTGCTTGGTTTGTGCAATTAGCCATATAATGAGGCACCTGGAGACTCCCAGGCTTAGTCCCCTGCAACTCCTAGTGAAAGAGGTGACCTGAACTTTTTCTAGGAGTGATATGCTATGTTTGACTGTTGAAAAAGGCACAAGAGTGAGTGCATGGTGGGCTTAGCCTTTAACTACATGCCTTCACTTCAACCCTCCCTCATGTTACAGAGCGATTGAGTCAGCTCCTGCTACTCCCCCGTCCCTTAGCTCATGCTTTGAGATCCAGTAACCATGGCTGCAGTGGCAGCTGGGCAGCCCTGAGCCTGAACAATCCCTACAGGTAAAGCTGCTTACAGAGCTGTAAAGCACTGCAAAGTACTGCACATTTTTTCTCCAGCAAAGGCAAGTTTACAAGACATTACTGGTGTCACCTTTTGTATTCCAGCTCAGGCAGTGGTATTAGGTCTAGGAAACCTGCCAGTGGTCAACAGGTCACAGCTGCCTCAGCCTTCCACCCAAACCTACTGCAGCACCAACTCCCAAGTTCCTTGGCTCATTGCTCTGCTCTGTGTTTGAGTGGTTTTTCTTGTCCCTTCTGGCTGGAGATGACTGGGTTGTCCAGCAGCTCCTGTTCCCTGTGCTGACCAGAGGCAATCTCCAGTGGCTGTGCAGGGAAGAGTAGCCCTCGACAGCCTGGCTCGCAGCCTGCACTGTGCTTGTGCACACAGTGGAGGGCTTCAGTACCTTCTTGGTTTCTCTGACCTTACTGCCACTTAGAAGTCATCCTGAGAAACAAAGCAAAACAGAGAGAGGGATAATGAGCAGTGTTTCACACCTCATTCTCTGGACCAACCGCAGTGTTCACACAGAGGACAGGAGTATTGGTGGGACTGGCCTGGCATCCTGTCATGGTCCACACTGTCTGCTGCTACCCAGCAGCCAACCGTGTTCTTCCTGTGCTGGGGCTCTTCTCCATCAAAGATTCTTTCCACAGTAAGCTCACTTTGTGTAAGAAGTTTCCACTCCCCCTCTGGTAGAGCTGCTCTGAATCTCTCCCCACAGTCTTGTCTTTCCCACAGCAGTGTTCTCCTGTACAGCGCTGTAGTACTGAAAGACGTGAAGGGTTTTGTCTAAGCTGCAGTGCTTAGCCTGCTCCCTACAGGCAACTGAAAGCCAAACGCAGCTGTATGAGAGAGGAGGTGAGGGTAGTATGGGTCAGCAAGACCTGCACTGTGCTTGCTCCATTTCCGTGGCATGACTTCATGCTGCTCCTCTGTTACACCACAGGTACAATCCTGCTGTTCTGTCTGGGAAGCACTTGCAGCTTCCCCATCCCCTGGGAAGGTCCCATCCCACTACGGACTGGTGGTCCTGGCCTAACAGTCACCTCCTGCTGCAGCATTTCATCCTTGGGGCACTGGGTAGAAGGCAGTGAATGCCACACTGTCCTGTGTATCACAGGGCATCATGTCTGACATGAAAGCCAGCCCAGGTTTGTCTCCTCAAGCTGCTGCAATAGCAAGGCACCCCGGAAACCATGCACCCGTGACTCTGCTTTACACATGTATCAGCCGCAGCATCAGCCTGCTCCTCTGGGAACAAGATCCTAGCAGCAAAACTGCTACTCTGCCCAAATGTGTCAAAGCATATTCGCCTTTCAAGGCATATTCCTCTTTCCCCCAAAAGATGGCACTAGGATTCACCAAAAGCGAACCACTCGGCACCCTAAATATTTTAATGTCTGTGAAAAACACTACTGGGGCCCTCCACTGTAGTGCTCATGTCTTTCCCCCTTAACCAAGAGACAATACCTCCAGTGTGTGCAACCACCACATCCCCAGAGCAAACCCTACAGGGCCCTCATATTATGGGCTAAAATAACAGTGTGAAAAAGGAGTTGTCACCTGCTGAGAAGATCAAGGGGAGGGGGCCTACTGGTAGGAAGAAAACGCTGCCACATACATATATCCTGGTTGTTTTTTTATTTTGTTTTGTTTTGGTTTGGTTTTTTCTAAGGCAATGAGAAAACAAATGTACAATACTGGAATTAATCTTCTCGTATACTAACATGATCTGCTGTAGTAAAATTAACATCATTAGGGTTTTTACTGAGAAGTTAATTATTTTGTCTTTCTGGCAGCACAGCCCATAAATGTACGAATATAGAGTTTGCCTGGTAATTTAGGCACAGCTTTAAGTTTTTTTGAATGCAAATGTTTCTACATAATTATCATTATAGGAATATTTTCATGATTAAAAGAATAAAACTAATGGAGGGAGATTATTTCTCCTAGCAATTCTTATCATGTATTGAAGACAGCTTTATGACTGTCAGTGAAGCAATAGATTTTTTGCCTGGAAAAAAAAAAAAAAAAAACTCATTTCTGAGATAATGGACTTTTTGTATTCATTAACATCTCTAATAGAGCTACCACCTGAATAGTTAGGATTTTTCTTTTCATTAAAGAAAATGATAAGATCATAGCTCTATAAATGAAAACAAGTTAAAGTGTGCAGATGAAGGGTTCCTAAAGAAGGCAGAACTCCAAGGCTGAAAGTGCTGCCTCAGTATGTTTGGAAACAAAGGGAGTGCCTTTCTAAAGAGTCTCAGCTATTTGGGCAGCTCAGCAGCCTCCAAGGAGCACCGGATCCCAAGCGAATATCGTTCATTAGCAGTAGCAATTTCAGAAGTGACATTTCCTTCAAGATTATCTTATTTTTGTTTGTTTTATCTTATTGTTTGTTTGTTTTGAAAATGATGGTGGCTTATGAAAGATACCCATGTGTTTCCAGGTTTTTGATCCAGAGGTACCATACATTCATTCCTACTGTGAGCAGCCAGAAAGTTAGCTCTGTTTCTTGCATGTTTCTCTCATCAAAACATGATTAAAAAGGCAAATGTGAAAGGCCCAAAATGACCAACCAGGGAGAGATGAGGTTCTTGCAATGCACTTATTATGCTAAGAGCATAAACTTTGAGGCAACATTTGAGCATGTTGCCATCCCTGAACATGTGTATGTTCTTATGGTGTTGCTCACTCCTTTTGATGTGCTTTGTAATACACTTTCGCTGCTCATGTATTTGGGTAGAAACCTGGTCTGTACAGGGATCTACAAATTGTCATGCACCATTTCAGCACAGCTGGTCATGAAATAGCAAAGTGGGAACACTGCATCAGAGAGGACAGCTCTGGGCTAGATCCCTGTCTCCAAAGCCCTTTTGAAGGACAGAAGTTCACTGCCCTTGGGAGACCCCAGAATAAAGCAAAACAAAACAGAACAAGCATTGTAAGTAGAGCCTGAGTGTGGAAACGAGCTGTTTAAAGAGTAAATGTTTAGGAAGTTTTGGAATAAAAGGCGTGGGTGTGAGTGAATTGGGTGCTCTTAAATGTGCTGTCACTAGATGGTGCGGTGGGTTAGAGCAATCCCCTCTTTGCTGGAGACCCTGTCTTCAGTGTGTTTCGGGCCTGGGGTTTGTCAGGACTGGGTGTGTTCCGAGCGGTGTGGTTTTTAGGTCGTGGTGGAGGTGCTGTGAGGAGAGGTGCTCAGCTGTGTGCTCCACCTCCTCTTCTGTCACTTTCATTAACAGAAGCACTGTCCAGAAATTACAATAAAAGCAAAGCCAGATATCAAAATAAATCATCCCCGAGAAGGCAGGAGCTAACTTCTAGTGCCAAAATAGACAGTGGGCTGAGTCAAGCTCTGCTGCAAGGACTGTCTCCCTGTATCCTATAGGCTTAAGTCCAGGTCTCTCTGACAAATATGAGGTGATGGATGCAGAGGTCAGCACACACGCACGTGCATCACCGTGCTGGGTCACTGATGCTTTGTCTGGCAAGCACTGAGCCATCATCGTGGGCGTCTGCTATTCTTGCTGATCTCAACTGCAGCAAATGGGATTCAGAGCTGGGCAGGATGGCTTGGCACCCTGCAGGCAAGAAGCTTTAATGTGGTTTCTTGGGTGTAACTGAAAGCAGCTTTTGGCCCAGGGGAACAAATATTTCTTGCCTTTGTGTATGCTCTCATTTTTGCAATCATGCTGTTAAAATATGTCTTCTGGAGAGCAGTAATTAATGGAGTATATGGTTTAGTTACTTCAGAAGTCATTAAGTATGGTTATTCAAGGCCTGATTGCTCCCTTTCTGGATAGATGGTTTGGTTGTTTTTTTCATCAACACATGCTGGCAGCATGCTGGGGGGCAGAACAAAGACTTCTGGGACTGTCCACTTGGGCCACTTCAGCAGTTTCGATCACCTCCCACTACTCCAAGAAATAGTCTGAGTGTAAGTTAAGTCTATTGGCAGCCAGCCTGTTCTCCCAAGTAACAGTTATAGGACAAGAGGAACTGGCCTCAAGTTGCACCATGGGAGGTTCGGGTTGGATATTAGGAAGAATTTGTTCTCAGAAAGAGTGGTGACACATTGGAATAATCACCATCCATGGAGGTGTTCAGGAAAAGGATAGATGTCCACTGAGGGACATGGTATGGAGTAGTCACATACAAGGGTTGATGATTGGACTAGATGATCTTATTGGTCTTTCCAACATTAATGATTCTTTGATTCTATGATTCTACCTATCTAGGTATTTTATACTTATCTAATTTTTAAGCCATTCTTCAGTTATGTGCACCGATGGTCAAAACTGGGAGATCGTGAGAAAGCAAAAGATGCCTGCAGGGATTCCAGCTGAAGCTGAGCTCATGAAGAAACTGAAAGAAAATAGGAAGAATTCAAATAAGTGAATAAGGCTTTCAGAACAATCATTTCATAACAGTTTTTACTAAATGTCTCTTTCTGTGGTTCTTACAAAGTAAACTTTAGCTTCCCAGAAAAGTAAAAGTTTCTTTTAGCACAAGAAGGAGGTTTTGAAATGATGCAGGGAAAAAAGAAAAGATCTGTGAGGGAAAGAGCTGTAAGATAATGATCATAGTAAAATGGTTATGAGCATGATTTCACCTTCAGGAACGCTGCAGCAGGAATTTGAGATTTTTTTTTTTATCATTCATGAAGAGGAACAAAACCTAAACAATTGTCTCAGGAATATTTTTATGAACAAACAAAGCAAGTCCCATTTGCTGTGACTCCTGGATTCACAGTTCTGAGAATGGTAGAGACCAGTTACTCTTTTTGTTCGACCTCCTACCTCAGCAGAAGCCCCATCCATCTACTTCTGTAATGATCTTGACACCAGGAAGAGAAGTTCTTGTTTTCACGACTATGCAGACCAAAGTAGAAGAATTTTCTCCCTTTTCAACAGTTTTAGCATAAATGTGTGGTTCTGAGCTTTCAGACACTATTGTGTTAGTTCCTCTTTAGTTACTTTATTTATTTCCTGCCTGTAGCAAATATTATGTGCCCCTGTGTAAGTGCCCATCTTTCAGTCAGAGAATAAGAAATGATCCCATCACTGAGGTGACTCATGAACCTCGTGGATACTGAATCACCATTGTGATGAAGGGAACATGTGGTGTGTAAAGTGAAGGCTGGAACATTTTCAGCCAAAACATTCAGAAAATACTGGTATCTATTAAGGAAATCATGGGAAGGGAAGAGGAGCAGCTTGCGAATGGTCATTTACAAGTAAAAGGACTAAGCTAACAATTCCCAAATGCTCTTGGCTAACACCCTTACTGTAGATCATACATTTTGTGCAACCCCAAAGCCAGAGAATAACACAGAAAATACAGCTGAATGTTGTCTACCTTTACTTCAAAATCACTCCTCAGCAGTCCTCACTCAAGTTTGGGCACCACTTGGCTATACTATTATTTGCTGTAGTACTACGACTGTCAAAAAAAGTGGTACATTACCATGCACCACATACATCCCTACAATCCATTTCTGCCCTGAAGATGAGGCTCTGTTGTCCTTGCTGATCCCAGGAGCAAGCTAGTGTCAGCAGCACTGGCTCCCAGGGGGAAGATGGTGTCAAGCTGTCATGGGTTCTCCTTCTTCAGAGTGTCTGCACTTGTCCAGGCTGAAGAGGAGCAAGAGTGGTCCTTAATAGCTCTCAGGCAGACTCATCCCCTGACTGGGCATAGTTCAGCAGGATGCCTGTTTTACATCATTAGCATGGTGGCTGAGTTTGGAGGCAGCATTGTGTTATGACCACTACTGAACACCCAGCAGCACTGAGCCTGCTTTTCTGAGTAGGGTAAAACATAGATACCCTGCAGGGGCTTTTGAAACCCCATTCCTGAGCAGTCTGGCCAAGGCCACATGGGAAGCACATGGGAAGTTGTAGGAGATGTATCACAGATCCCAGAACAGGCACTCATATCAGATTCTTTATAGGTTAAAGGTAAATCCTATTCAAGAGGCATTTATTTTTTCCCATGTAAAGGTAACTGTTTTGTTCAGAGTTGGATGCCTGGTGTTATTTTGTTGTTGCTTGAACTGAGAAATTCATGTCTTAAACACTGTTCCAGAGCCGTACTCAATTGTGTACAGGTTAATAGAGGAGCCTTTGTCAAGGACATTATGCAAACACATTTCCACAAGACATTATTGTCTGGACACATGAGCAAATATTTGCCTAAAAAGTGTAACTGACTATTGTTCAAGAACTGCCACCTGCCCCCTGGTTTTCTGGCACTCTTGTAGAAGGGACTATGCTTACAGCATTGCCTTTAGCCAACATTTTAATGGGAGCCAACTCTCGACCAACAATTAAGTAAACATGCAGTTTGATGCTTTTTTTTTTTTTTCTTTCTCCCAAGTCTGCACAGCCTTTTTATAATAACGGAAGTGTTAGGAAGAAAAGGAGAAAAGGCAACCAGCTTTGCCTCAGCAACAGCACTTTAGGAAGTTATATATGTGGGGAGCTGTAGTCTAACATGATGGGCATGCTGGTGTAGTCACGGACAAGACTAAGCAGCAACACAAAGGATAAGTTCATCTGTGTTGTAAAATTCATTGTGTCAGCTGAAGCTATGAGAAGTGATGACAGTCACAATGCCAGGGGATGGATGGACAAAAGAAGACTGTGCAGCTGTCCTGTTATATGTGGTGCATGACACGCCAGGTGGCTTGAGCAGGAGCTCTGCAACCTCCTCTTGTATCTCCAGCAAACCTAACCCAAAATAAATTACTTGAAAGACAAACACTTGCCCACTCATCCTAATCTTAAAAATAATTTTAAAAATCTATCCAGAGATGTATTTTGGAAAGCTGTTTTAAAGTGGAATTCTTAATATTTCTGCCTGAAAATCATGAAGCTGAATATTTTGATATTTGTCATTGTCATCTCATCTTGTTTGAAGTTCAACTAATTTGATGGGAATTCACCAAAATGTTTGATCAACTAAAAGGAAAATTCTTCTGATTTAAAAACTTTTGTCAAAATGGTTTCATCCAGTTATGCTCATGGAAAGAGTACCATGGTTCCAAATGTTGGTTTTAGTTGTTGGGTTGTGGGCTTGTTTTTGGTTGGTTTTTTTTTTTTTCTTCATGTTTATATCATCTTTATTTCAAATTCCACCTCCCTAAAGAAGTGATGTTACAGCTGGTCCAAGTTGTGCCACTAGTTTTGTGAAGGTATTGACTGATTAGGCATATATAATTACACTAGATGCATTTCCTTTGCGTTTGCTCAGTGTAATAAGACACTTTACTGCTAGTTAGCAGAAATTAGTATTTCTTTTTCAGTCTATCAGATTTTCCAGCTGACTGGCCCCTGCAATCTTGGCTGTTGCAATTCAGCTGACTTCTTCTAAGCTCAGTCCTGGATACCCTTCAGTTGTTTCTTCCTCTTAGACCTCTACTACCTGCTGAAACTCTCCTGTCTTTTCATAACTTCACCAGAATCATCCTAGTCTTGAGCCCTGTGCTTCCACTTGCCTTTATTTCACTTCTTAAATAAAGCCTGACTGCACCTCTGAAAGCTTGACTTTGCCCCTGTACTCTTTCTTCTCTAATAAGTCATAGCAATCAGTTATCCAAAGACGTGGTCTGTGCATTATATTATACACACAAGGTTTTGTCGCATCTCTGTGCCCATACATCCCTCTGTTCTCCATCCTTGCTCATGAAATGCAATTGTCAGTTGAGAAACAGACGGATCTGAGGATGTCAATAGTGAGACAAGATACCTGTGTTTGCACAGTGGGACACAAATACCGACCTGAGGCCCTTAACTCCCTTCATATTTTCCCTTTGATCTGTTCCTGTACTTTTGTTATGGTAACCATCGATACTGTTGACAAGAAGAGTAAAGTAATGTTGCCAAACCCTCCCCAAAATAGCCTCCTCTCCACCACTCAAGAAG
Source organism: Alectoris magna (assembly GCA_030625065.1). Taxonomy (NCBI): domain Eukaryota; kingdom Metazoa; phylum Chordata; class Aves; order Galliformes; family Phasianidae; genus Alectoris; species Alectoris magna. The sequence continues at coordinate 88,977,278 of CM060560.1, forward strand.
GCCTGTTTCAACACCAGCTGTCAACTGCCCACAGCAGGAAATGCTTCCTCCGGTGTGTTTTCCTCCTGAGGGACTGTTAACTCTGAAACATTGCCATTGTGCAGAGCATGGATTCAATACACAAAAGGCTAAAAACTGCACAGCATCCTGTCCTTGCTATTCATAAAGTGAAGTCCTTCTCCCACTTTGTGTCGTGGTGAGAGGACAAAAAGAAAAATGCTAGTGCCTAGCTCAGTAGTACCGTAGTTGTAGCATATTAATATCCTCAGAGACTAAATTGTATACTGAAGGTGAGCACACTGAAAACAGACTTGCCCATCCATGCCAGGGAGCAGGAGGAAATTAGATGCTGAACAATTTCCCTGCAGGAGGACTACCAGATCTTCTAAGCTGAAGGGAAGAGAGCTGCTGAAGATTTACAGTGACTTCTGATCTAACTAGATGATCTTTAAGGTCCCAACCTAATCCATTCTATGATAGCACACTGCCTCTGCCACCCACACACTGCTAACCTTTGGAAAAAAATGTCATGGCTGTCCTTCACCATGCATGTGGCTTTGCCAGTGTTAGAGGTAAACATTTGGTAGAGCAAAGGCCTTTGCAATGTCTCTGCTGTCCAACCCTTGTGGAAAAGGGACCAGAGGTGAGTGAAGGTGGGCCACAGGGATCTGCTGCTGAACTGTCAAGGGTGTGAGTGGGGTAAAACTAAGAAATGTCCTCCCGCTACCTTTAGACTGGAGCTTACCCTTAGTCATTGATGAGGCACCAGCACACAGTGTTCCAGTATGCCATGCCCTCCCTCAAGCCAAAGTAAATCCAAGAGAGTGTTTGCTGGCAGCTCAGGAGCCAGGGAAGTCTTCTGCAAATGTCTAGCTGATGAAAGAGGAAATCATGTCTTGATGAATGCCAAGATTATAATTGGGGGGATATGCGCAACTGGGAAAAACCTAGACTTTTCTTCATCTCCCATGAGGAAATTGAGAAGCTCTGTAGCCAAATATCTGTTGGGAGAATCAAGAGGAAGCAGAGGTGTTTATTCTCTGAAGGAAATGGGAGGGCTCAGCTGCCTCAGCAGTGTCATTATCTGCGTGCGGGGCATGCTTGGGGTGATATGCCTGCAGTGACTCTCATCCTGTTGCCCTTATGAAGCAGGAAATTACCATCCAAACCTGCACCCAGTTTACAGACATGGCCCAATCCTCAGCCCTGATGATGCCCACACTGTGCTGAGCTTTAGGGAGTCACAGTCTCTGTGGGATTTTTTTCTTTTCTTTTTGACAATGTCACTGCTTCAAAGACCACACATTTTTCTCTGTGCATATATGAGAATTGCTTCTCAGTCATGTTCTCTGCAGCTGTCTTATTTAGCTTTTCCTGTTGACTGAAGGTCTGATTCCAGTCTGGAGAAAAAATAAAAACCACCATAAATGCCTCTGTGCGCATCTCACCTATCCTGTTCTTCAGGTTAATGGAAACAGCTCTGTGAATTTAGTGAACAGTACTGTCCAGGATGTTCTATTATCCATAGTTTATTTTTTTTTTATACTGCTTTTGTCCTCTCAGAAGCTGCACACAATTCCAGGAGTACATTAAGTAAGTCACATGATTATTATATGGTGCATGTGGTTTGTCTTTCCTTTCCCAGAAGACAAATCAACTTCTGTAATATTCTGGTTTGATTGAGTGCTTTCAGAGTTTTTAGGATGTTTTTCTGAATGTCCTCATTCCTCTGTGCTTGTATTAGAGATGCCAAGGGCTGAGATAGCCCACAGTTCCTGTGGGCTGATGATTTCATGTTCTAGGTCCAGATTCCATAGAGACCTTTTCTCCCATACAGAAGCACATTAAATTGCCAGCAGAGAAGCCATTCTCCACCTCAAAGCAGACAGTCTTTCAGAAGTGCTGGGCTCAGGCCTGCAGCTTTTTATGGAAGGTGCGGCAAAGGAGAGTACAAACAGACACATCACAAAGGAATAGTAGCTCCTAGACAACTGGACCTGAACAAAAATGTTATTTATTGGTACTATTGTATAGTGTGTAACACATGTAGAGGACACATGAACTCCCCAAAGTTTGGGGTTAAATAAATTCTGCAGCTTCAAGCAGTTGCTTCTGCAACTCCCAAGCAGTTGACAAACAGTTACAGACTCTTCTAATCTCCACCACTGGCCAACCAGCACTGCCTTTGCTCTTCAGTTTAGCACTGGGTCAGATACTGTGCTCTTCCTTATTTTTACCTGTGTGCCTGGTCTGAAGAACAATGCCTATCCATCATTGGAACACCTCAAAGATTTGTTAAATAAAACGTAAGTGTTAAAGATAAGATAGACCACTATTTGACATCTTTTGCACTGGGCTAATGCTCTTCTGAGAAATGACAGTGCTCTGTGAGAACAGAAAGCAAAAGGGTGAGTATGTGTTGTGTAATTACTCTCCTACAAAGGAAATGGAATGACAAAGAATCTGTGATAACAGAATCTGGAGGCCTAGGACACATCACTGAATTACTGCAGATGTAATTTTTTCATTTTTTCCAAATCAGCCCAGCCTCTGAAATCCATGAGATGGTGCCCATAGAGCAGAGCCTGGTGTGGTGCGTGCTCTGCATCAGGTCTCCAAGAATATCTCCCTGCCAAGCCTACCCAGATGAGAAATGCTACCTTCAGCACAGGGGGAAAAAAAAAAAAAAAAAAAAAAAAGGAAAAAAAAAAAGAAAAAAGAAAAAAAAAAAGGAAAGAAAAGCAGTCTGTGTTTTCACAGCCCTGTGTGGGGCTGAACCGCTGCCCAGTGCAGTAAGAGTGCAGCTCACCAGCAAGCTGTGTACATTTCAGACAAGGCTCAATGTCCTGGATCAGAGACATTATGTTTTATACATGCACAGAAGATGTGCTGCCCTCCACCAACTGGCCTATGCCCAGTGCTAAAAAGCCTTTCTAGGAGAATCAAAACGTGCTTTTACAGGATCTGCCTATTTACACACTAAAAACAGATCACATTATTGTGGCTTCTTTCAAAGACCAGGAAATATGTCCATAGAGCAGCATGACTTGGCCTTTAAACAGGAGCCCTCTTACTAAATCAAACAATGCTGTGAAGACAGAGTCACTTGTTTTACTTTGGTAACCATGGGAAAGCAGAGAGTAGAGCAGAAAGGAAAGGGTACCCGTAACTGCAGCCAGCAGCTTAGCAGCCACCAAGATTGGTATCAGTCCTGGAAAAATACCTGAACAGGGATCAGAGAAAAAATTGTCAGAGATTGTACTTTGTGTGCGATCTGCAATAACAAAAGGGAGTGTAAATGCCTTCCAAAGCAAACAGCAAACCCTCTCTTTGCTTTCGAAACACAGAACTGTGTGATGGGCAATGGTAGCAGCTTGCAGCCATGGTGGGTGGTGAGGAGCACAGGGCAGCAGGCAAAACTGGCTTAACCCCACTGGTTTAACCCCAGCCCTCACTGTGCCAGGAAGGGTGTCCTCCAGATCCCCTGGGTCCCTGAGGTCCCTAGGGCACTGCTGGATGCAGGTTGAGGCACTTTCTGCATTGCCCACATAACTTCAGTCAGCCATCCTGATCCCAGTCCCCCTAGGGCAGTAGTGGAGCTCCTGAGTAACAGGTATAAGCAATGCAGAGCCACTGTCTTATATTTAAATCAAATGCATTTCAGAGAAGGAACAAAAACTTGAATTTAGTCCCTTCCTAAGGCTTAAATGCTCTCTGCTACTGGGAAGGCCTGTCCCATCTTGATTCCTTTAAAGAAGCAAGCCTGCTGATAACATATCATTGCCCATTCTCTTATGTCTCACCAGAAATATTTTTGGTTCCGTAATCTTGTTCTGACCCCAAGTTCCACTGAAATATAATTTTCAGTGCACTGGAGACAAGACCTCTGAACACAGCAGTACTGCTGATTATCTTTTTGGTTCAACCTTAAATCTTATCTAGCAAAACTGTAGGATGCGTATTTCCCTGTGTAAGCTTTCCACAGAATTATTTAAATTAAAATATTTATTCCTGAACCCTGATACCGTTTACTTAATAACCTTCATAAAGTCATTAAGTTTATTACCTAACAATAGTTGGGACTCATAAAATGTATTTACATTAGATAGTTAAACCAAGTATGTGGAAAGTAATTAAGCACCCCTAGCCAGTGTTCTGATAAGATCATAGGAATTCCTCAAAATACAGGAAGTTTACTGGCACACGTTATTTATTTTTTTTTTTTAAATCAAATTAGTATTCCTGCCAGCTCTGGGATATTTCTCCATAATATGTTGACTTTTAAGAACAGTGTACTTTGTTCCTTAGTTCCCTTCACGCTACAGTAGGCGAAGCTGTTCATTTTTTTTGTTCATTGTGAACCAAAACACCCACGAGCCACAAATGGCTGATGCCCCAGGCAGTGTGCAGAGCTGTCTGAAGTTCTGTGAAGGCATAGAGCTATGGAGCCTCACAGATTGTTCTGCACATTGGCACTGGGTGGTTATGTTGTAGAACAAAACATCCAGAGTCGGAAGAGACACTGTGCTGCCTATCAGAACAAGTCCTGAAGTCAACCTCAGATCACACAACTCACCTGCCAGGGATTGTGCTGCTGGAGCACACCCAGGTGAAGGACAGAGCACAGCTCCTTTTCTGGTAGTGGGTTGCTTCAGGTGGCTGACTGAGTACCTCCGTTTTCATTTTGTGGGTTTTTGGTTGAAAGGAGAGTTTTGTGATTAAGGTCATTGCCTGGAAATTGTCATCTAGGTTCAGTTTTGAGCTCTTCCACGGACTTCCTGAGATAGTGTGGGAAAGCCACTTCATCTCACTCTGCTGCACAGCGTCTTTCTGTGAATGGGGGAGGGAGAGATAATCTCTCATTTCTTCCTCCCTTTGTTCATCTTGTAGCTTCTTACAATTGTTTCTCATAGTCTAAATGAGTATCTCGAGTTTGATCAGAGCCTGTAGAAGTTATTCTAATACGGACAATAAATACTAATAAAGGTAGCCATTAAACCGATGTTGCCAGTTGTGAACTAAAAAGATTTGAAAATAATGTCATGCAGTTGAGCTTCTGTGCTGGTGGAAACTTTGCTAGTTTGCTTGGTAATGTGAGTTCCTATCGTGGGTCCATGTGACAGGTCCATGTAATAACACTAAAACTGTCCCAGTAAATGAGTTTTTCTGAAAACCTCATGTTCTACAGTCAAATAATTATAGCAGAGTCTCAACTTTCGCTGAAAAACAAGTTTCTGTGGTCCAAAGAAAAGCTTTAAAATATCAATCCTGAAGAGAGATGTTGAGTTGAGGGGGAGTGAGAGTAAGAGCAAAAGAGCAAGTGAGCAAGAAAGGAAGAAAGAAAGAAGAAGAAAAAGAAAGAAAAAACTGTAATTTCATGTTTTTTAAGGACTCGTGATGTTTATGCCACTCTTAAGTTCTCTAGTGGCCTGATTTGTGGTTTCTGAATGGATATCTTTGGCAACACAGGAATCTCATTTAAGACTTTAAACAATTATATATTCAGTCTCCAAATAAAAAGCCTGCGATTTAACAAATACTGGAGAAGTGAAAGGTTTGGCTTCTTTCCCTTTTGGATCAGCAATGGAATGAATGGAAAACTGGTATGGCATGCTCCACAGATGAAAGAGCAAACAGATTTGTTTCGAGCAATGCTGGAGCACATCAGTGAGAAGGATCTGACACATATTTCTTTTGACGCTATTGGTCTGTGGGCAGGTCTTGCTGTTCCTGCCAGAAGTGTATTTCTTCTATAAATCAAGGGAGATGTCAGCCCAGGTAGATTTCAAGACCCCATCTTCTTTTTGACTGTGTTGCTGGATATAGTGTTGTAGGATGCTGGGGAAGGAAGTCTCCCAAAAGTGTGATTCTGTGAAAAGCTCCAAGAAGCGATAAGCATCACCTGCTACGGCTGCTACTGCAGAATCAAGCTCTAATAGTAAGCAGCAATGTATATTTATGGTATGTATCTGCTAGCTGGCACAAGTCCTTTAGCTCTGCCCCAGTCCTGGGCATTGTCTGGACATTTCATGCAGACTTGAAATCACAGTATTTTTTTAATATCAAGAGCTTTGATTTCCACAAGAAAACCTGCTATTATTGATACTGTTCAGCATCACAATTACAAAGTCATAAGGCTTGCACAGTCTGGATTGACTTCAAGGTATTTTGATCATAGCATGGAAATCAGTGGATGCTAGGGGGCTACTCTACATCTTGCAGGACCTGATTCATGTATGTTTCAAATCCCAGGATAGCAGCTGTCCAGGCAAGAATCCTCATCAGACAAATTCATCAGTTTTCTTCTTCTCAAGTTCTGAACATGAGCCCTGATTTTGGGTCAGCTTGGAGCCACAAACCAAATCTAAACTTACTCTGGATGCAGACCCAGCCCTCTCACCCATTCAAAATACCCAGGAATTCTAAAGGCAAATTTTGGAATTTTCCATGGTTTGCGATAGTCTCTGAGGAGAAGCGTGTGGCAAAGGAAGCACAAAACATGGCTATTGAGGGCCAGATGAGTGAAAGTAGTTGTTTGCTTTGTGGGTAATAATCTGGAAGCCAATGAGGCCTTTCTCTAGGGAACACATGGGAAATCAATGGCAAAATCTGGCTCTCTCTCTAACCTGGACTTACAGAGGTCAGCAATTTCTGTTTACGATTGCCATCCTTTGGATTTTTCTCCTCTACGAGAACTTGCTCTATGTATATCTGCCAAACTGTGGCAAACTATTTAAAATGGGTAAAAACTCCAGGCTATTCAGAGGGTTCTCACAAAAGGCTTAGCCAGCTGTTGAAGGTCAGCAAGTCTCTGCAGGTGGGCAGTGACTGGGTGGGTAGCACAGGACTACTTCCCTGTTCAAAAGCGTCTGCTACCCAGTGAATCCTCAGCTGTTTGCAACTTGAATGCCACTTAGAGGGCTTTTCTTGAACCTATTTTGCAGAAATGTCAAACTTCAGACATGTGATCATGTATGAATCCCAGTGGTGGAATTGGTTTGTGAAGTGACAGGCAAGATTGCCTAGAAACAGTCTCACATATATATTGCAGTTTGAGAGCACAAACGTTAGAATTCCTTGGCTGCTTTCTAGAGTCTCAGGTCTTTACCTTGGCTTCAGATCTGGATCAGACCAGAACTGCTTGGGAGTGATTTTCCTTTATCATCTACTTTACAGATAATTTACTAGCAGTCCAAGCTGCATATTTGCTTTGAAAAGCAGAAACTTCATCTTTCAGATAAGATTACTCCCCTACATGTAGGTAGTGGGCAGAACACAAGGAAAGGATGCAAACTGCAGACAAAATGGAAAGGAAATGGCTGATCAGGTTATTAGCTCAGGTTGAAGTAACTTCAGACTTGGTTGGAAAGAAGATTAAGGAAGGAAAAAGTTCATGGCTTTGTAGGACCAAGTGCAATGCTCTCCACTGGCTTGTGATCTTCCTTTGTTCACATGCCAAGTTCAGTAGTTTTAGAAACACTAAGCAGTGGAAGTTAATTCAGAAAGAGCCAGGAGAGCTTCTATAAACACTATTCAGCCAAAACGTGGATCATCAAATGTAGCACCGTAAGTCTATAGCACAAACTCTTGGACAACTGCACAATTAAAAATCTGTCTATAAGCTTCTTTGTAGAAGGGGACACTGCACTGCAGGGCACATGCCAGGCTTGTACACTGTTTCCATAAAGGAGTTTCAGAGGAGTGAGCTTTCCTAACAAGCTGTGTTGGAGAAGCTGTTGTGGGCATGCCAGAGTGGTGAACCTGGAAGGGCGATGATGAGCTGCATCAGCTGCAAACCTGGGTGCTGCATTTCCTTATGGCTACCCTGGTGACAGACACGTTATAAATACCTCAAGACAGATCCATTTTGGAGGAGTGCCTGCAGCTGTGGGGAAGCTGCAGATCAGAAATTCCAACTGACTCGTCACAGGCACGATAAATATTTCCCAATGCCACTCCTTGCTTCAGGGGCTTTTCTTAAGCTGATGAGACTTCACTGGTCTCATCAAATCACTGTTAGAAAGGATTGTGAGGTCTGCATTGAGCCTGAAAACTGATTATTGCTGTTGTCAAAGCCATCATGATGTAATGCCTGCACTTGGAGCAAAATAAAAAGGCTAGTAGAAAACCAACTGTGGTCGCAGACATAAAGGCTCAAACTGGCTGTTTAACGCAATCACTGGATTTTGCTGCACTGGTGAGGCCACACCTTGAGTACTGTATTATTAAGATTTAGGTTCTTCACTACAGGAAAGCCACTGAGGCCCTGGAGTGTGTCCAGTGAAGGGCAGTGAAGCTGTGAAGCACAAGTCTGATGGGGATTGGCTGAGAGAACTGGGGTTGTTCAGTCTAGAGAAGAGGACGCTCAGGGGAGACCTTGCCACTCCCTACAGCTACCTGAAAGGAGGCTGTGGCAAGTAGAGGGTCAGCCTCTACTGCCAGGTAACAGTGATAGGATGAGAGGGAATGCCCTCAAGTTGCACCAGGGAAGCTTCGGGTTGGATATTGGGAAAAAGTACTCTGAAAGAGTGAAGAGGCATCAGAACAGGCTGCCCAGGGAGGTGGTGAAGTGACTGTCCCTGGAGATGTTCAAGAGCTGGGTGGATGTGGCACTGAGGGACGTGGACAGCAGGCATAGATGGGATGGGCTGACACTTAATCTACGAAATCTCAGAGGTCTTTTCCAACCTTAATGATTCTATAATTCTGTGATCCTATGATCCTATGATTCTATGATTCTATGATTCTATGATTCTATGATTCTATGAAATGGAGAGCCAGTAGCAAGAGCCTATGTAGACATCTAGCCACCAGGACACATAGGCCAATCACATGTGATTGTGTCAAAATTCCAACCTGAACCTGTATTTGGGGAGGCTAAACATCCACCTTGAACAGAGTGCTTTAAAATTACATTTAACATTCAGTACAATGTCTCAACTGTCTCTGCCCTTTTGTTCATGTACTTTGTGATCCTGAAGTAGTGACTGTCACGCAACCTACAGTGCCCATCTCATGAGGGACAGAGGTCTCCACCACGCAGTTGAGCCGGGTTTTATCCAGATTTGTAAATCTCCCAGATCCAAAACTTTTTCAGGTTAGACTGATGTTAAGTCAAATGCAATTGTGAAGACTCTAATAATTCAAAAGCATTTTGAAAGATATTCATTTATCATTCCAACATTTTAGCTAACTTTGTTCCAAGCACTGCAATCTGCAGAACACAATCAAGGTCTTGTTCCTGTTCAAACAATGGGAAGTACAGGAAATGATGCAAAATCTCACTGGAGCATGATTCTTCCTCTTCATGAAGATATGAATGAGAAATCACAAGGCTTAATCATTTCTGTCTGATAAACGACCCTGTATTAATTAAACCTAATCACTCTAGAATAGCTCCTTACGCAGCTGTTCAATTGTTACTGGCTTACTGATGACTGTGCTTACGAAAAGTAATCGGGCTACCTTTTTATTAACATTATTAGAGATTTCCACCCATCACTAACTTCTGCCACCACACATCCTTCAGATGCGCCAAATGTCAGATGAACTGTTTACAGGGCTGCTTCTGCATGAAGGGGAAGAAATCTCCAAACTGATCTTAGGAGCAGGTGCAATAAGCATTTTTAAGATGTTTTTTCCTCCTCATTGTTCACTGGTTGTACTTATAAGAACAAATTAACAAATACGAATGAAATGGTTCAATATACATTTGCTTCTTCATTAGTGCCATTTTTCACCACTACAATGAAATTTCTCCTGCTCAGATTGATATTACCATAAGGCTTGTAAGTGCTCTTGGGGCCCTGATTCTGTTCACTACCTCCCTTTGCCAACATGTAATGTATACTTCTTTTTTTCATATATGTTTTATGCATTCATAAAAAGCACTAACTCACTTGACATCTGTTATCTGGATTAAGACTTTTTATTCAGCTGGCCAAAAATGGATGGGAATCTGTGGAGCATTTCATTTGCCACAGTACACAGATGATGGTTGTTTGGTAGATTACTGGCATGAGCAAATCCAGTAAAATAATTAGTTATTTTGTGTACTTAATTAAGAACAGAAAGGTTCACCTATATAATGCCCTCCTACATGTTGTTTTTCTCAGTATGGTCTTGTGATCATGAATGTTGCCATTACAGACCACATGACTTGCTTGCATGAATCAAGGGGCAAGGGATTTATCAACAAGACCTTCTAGAAGATATTAGACAAAAAATGTAGTACTTCGGATGTCTCTTCTGAATTCAAACGCCCAAACTGAAAATGGTCAGTACTGAGCCAGCTCAAAATCACTACTATATTTACTAGAGCTAGTAATGTCCAAAGTTATTTCCACTCTGTTCTTTTGCAAATCATGTGATTTCATTTCCCCTCTATCAGCACTCGAGTAAATGGAAACCAGACTCGTAATCTTATGATCAATTTTATTATATTGCTACTGTGTGAAAAGGAAGGCTTCAAAGATTAAGTGGCATTTTAGGTAAGGAAACTGAACATGTATGCAAACCATGGCTGCTTCAACAGCAAAGAGGAAATGTTTAAATAAATGATTGCAGAAATGAACCATCTCTTCCAGTCAAAATGTAATTTGGAGCATAACATGGCCGATATACTGATGGCCATGAAAATTTAATTTACACTCTGAATCACTGAAAGAATTATGCAGCCTGTGATCCCTGCAGAACAAAGTTTATAGGCCAGATTCTCTGCTGGCACAAGCAAACAGAGTTACATTGGCTTCCATGGAGTTTTCAATCATTTGTTCCAGCACTGAGTTTGGCTTGCTGTCCCTGCATTGCAGATCCAGTCCTTTCAAGTCAACGGAAAGGGCTCTAGACTTCAAGGGACTCTGGATAATGTCTGGTGTACCATGTCTTTTGCCAGCAGGATTAGTTATACTTCAGATCACCATGTACGTACCGTACACATTCAGTGTCATGACACGTACTGACCCGGGAGTGGGACTGGCAATACGTCCTTAGCTGTGAGTACTCTATTTCTGTATCCCAGGGCTGCATTTGGAGCTGGTCTTTTCACATTTAGAATATTTCCATTTAGTGTCCAGCCCCTCTGTTTACTTAGGTTTAATTCCTTCTAGCATGTTATCCTATCACCCCCACACATCATTCCGTAGTATCTGCTTGAAAATTGAGGCTATTTTAGATGAAGCTCTATTGGAAAAGATGTGGCTGTAGGCTTACATATTCTTGCCCTACACCAGCTGTCTGTTCTCTAAACCTAGCAGTGAACATAATTTTCCCAAGAAAGCTCTCTGGCAGAAATTAGGTAGGAGAAGAATGACAGAGAGCATGATCATGCATTTTAACCACTATTTAGTAGTGTTTAGTTGCAGAATTTGACAAATACTACCAAATGTGTAGGAAAGGTGCATGAGCGCCATGCAGTGACTCCAAATGTCACATAACTAAAGAAATGCAGAGAGAATCCAGTGAAGAATGAAGCACATCACAGTTTCTGCTTCCCAATGCCTTGGTAGAGCACATGAGGTCGTATCTCTGGACAGGTTCAGGATGCATCACATGGGTGGCTCTCAGCTGATCCTTCTATCCATCCTGGTCCTGCAGACTGAGTCACAAAACTCAGCAGCTGCAATTTATTTGTCCTGTTGAAGCTGAGGAGTTAAATGACTTGTCCATCTTAGCAAAACATATATGTGTGAGAAAAGTAAGCCAATGAAAGAGAGGTGGACCAGACATACAGAAAAGTGACAAGAGAGGCTATTTTGACAGTCACAAGTGACAGCATGGACTGATTAACAGAACTGAGGAGAACCAAAATTGTACTGATAACAGTGATATTTATCTTGGTGAACAAAACATCAGTGTGAACTTGATCTCCTGAGTGACAGGAGGTTGAGATAGAAAATCTGAAATATACCACATCTCAGGGAGCATCAAATGTGTTAAAAAGTTGTACATGCCTAGTGTGATCCAATTGCAGCCTCACTGAACTACAATTCAGGTCTCCATCAACACCTGTGTTGACTAGCTGGATTACCCTTGCCATTTTGCTGTTGTGTACCTCAGTTTCCCAGCTACAAAGGAATGACAGTAGGTCATCCTTGGTGTTTTAATAAGTAACTAAACAACCTCCTTCTCTAAGGTAGAGCAAAAGCTAAATAGGCAGTCATTATTGTTTAGCAACTGTATTCATGTGTGAGATTGATTCCTGGTAACGGGAAAATGATATCTGACTGCAGGTTTAAAAGTAAACCTTTTCAGAATATGAAATTCCAGACATACTTGTGAAACACCAGTTCAGTCTCTGTCCATAGATTAGTAATGAAGTCTAAGTTCAAATTCCAGCTAAAATTTCAAATGTATGGTTATAAAATATAATGTTTAAACAAACCTGGATCTGACAAAACTGATCATCACAAAACAGAATTGGAGCTGGCAACAGTTCCAGTGTGTTAGAATGAAACTACTGGAAGTTTAAAGCTATTTCATGTTTTGTCACAATCTTGATAATGGGCTTATTATGGGGGTTGTAAAATTTCATTACAGTACATTCATTTCTTGAAGAAAATGAGACTCATTTTTCCAGTGGAAATAGCCCGGTCTTCATGATGCTCCTCTCTGTGCCAGAGAAAAGGTTCAGCTGGCTTCTTGGATCAGCTTTATGGCCTCTTCACAAGGCCAGAACGCTGCAGAATGAGGAACTGTGGAGCCAAAAATTTGGCCTCTGGATTTCAGTGACATTAACACCCAGAAAGAATTCCTGGGAAGGACTACTTCCATGGGTGAAACTGGACCCATTCCTCACAGTCTGGGGCTTGTCTGCACATGTGAATAAATGCATCTGCAATAAGAGAAGCTGTAAATTTAAAATGGGAGAGTGGTAAAACGAAGTAAGTCATGTGGCAATGTGATTATTTCTTTTTCTTTCTGATGGAAGTAGCCATGAAAGCCAGTTAAGTTTATGCAGAGAAAGACATTCACATTTCAGGCTCCCAGCATTCATGTGTACTGTCACTCCAGCCTGAGTTACTTAGGGCTATTAAATGTGCAGGAATAACTCCTCCATGTGTAGACAAACTCTCTTTTTATGTAGAACTAGGGAACTGCAGAAGTCTATCAGGGAATAAATTCAGCTGGTATTTCCTCTCAGAACTGAAGATTTTCCTAGGTCTACAAGTTTTGTATGAGTGCAGTTGCCAGGATCAGGCTAGCAGTGCTTCATAAGTAGATGCTTTGCAGCTATCAACTGAAATATTCAATCATTTCTGCCTGGACCACTACTTGTAAATGTCTTATTACCCGAAAAAACATTTCGAGTTCTAGCTTTCAAGCACTGTAGTTGAAGGAGAAATTATCACCGATGGTATTTACACAGATATAAGGGAAAAAAAATGATTTAGGACTATTTTCTAGTGGGAAATAAATAAATAAATAAAAATCATGCTTTACATTTAGATGCAGCTGATTTGAAGAGGAAAGTAAGAGCTTCGGTTCTGAAGCATTAAATGTTTAGAGAAGTTGTCATTCTTCTCTTTCTTGCCTGTCACTTGGTGTTTTCCTTATTTTTTGACTGTCATAAACTATCACAATATGAATGTGATTTTGCTAATATGAATATGAAAGTTATCAATGCCTCATGTTCATGAAGAGTTGGTAGGGATGTCATTTATTATTCACTGCTCTTTCTTGGCACTGAGTGTGCAGAACAGAGCCTCTCAAAACGATTTCGCAGAAGAGAGCAGATGAGAGACAGAGGGAACAACTCACTTAGAATTACTCTTATTCACCATTCTGACCTCTTCTGGGTGTCTAATGGTCCTTCCATTGTGGTCCCTTTCAACACAGGCCATTCTTTGATTCTATGATTCTTCAGGACTGAAATGAGAGTGTGACTGTTGAAGGAATTAGTTAGACACACTCGGGAAAATGAGCATTGCCTAAACTTCTGTTTCAGATAGGAAAACAGCTACATCTTTACAATGGAAACTATCCTGACTTGCAACAAGCATCTTTCACAGGCTACTATTTCCTTGCCAAACTTTGCCTACCGTAAGGGTAGCATTTGCAATACTTTCTTCCGAAAATAACAATCTGTTTTTTCCCAATAACTAGCAAGATTGCCTATTTTGCATGATTCACTTAATTCATTCCAGATCTTGGACTTTGATATTTATTTTGAGATATTTCTTATTTTGGAGCACAGTGTAGGGTACATTTCACAGACCATTTTACCAATTTCAATGTGTAAGGAATGAATAACTGTTCCCTAACTTGAAAATTGTTGTTTAACCACAGTTGTTAACTGAAATCTTACCCTGCTTATGACTTGAGTACATATCTCTGTTGTAAAGGAAAAATAAATAATTATCCTAACCAGCACCAGTTAATTAGGCGCTTAATACGAGAAGTGGAAAGGAGGAGACCTTGAAAGAGGTCTATGGGAGATGTAGTGCAAAAGCTATTAACAATACTGGAGTCAACTGACCCCTTTTAACTCTTCTCCTCAGATATCTCAGTCCTTCCTAACACATAAGAAATCACGCTGGCTATATTTTAATTCAAAGCTAGTATGTTCCCAAGGAAGAGCAGATGATATACAGTGATCGTGGCTGAAGATGTCTTTGTGTTGCTGCCCCCATCAGACACTTTTCCTGTGTGTGAAAGTCAGGAAAATAGAACAGACATCTTGTGTCTCCACAGTCCAGGATCTTATCACCAGTGTAGCTACTCCATGAGCTGGTTCTGGTATTCTACACATTTGAATCTCAGTTGGATGCATGGTGTTGCCACATTCTGCAGGCAGATAGAACAGCACAATCTTAGCCCCCTGCAAAATATTTGCAGCCACATGTCTGTCAGAGTCATAAATCCTATGTCCTAAAATGTTTTCCTCTTCCCAATCCTGCTAACGTCAGACATTATCTCATATATTGTCCAGATAAACATTTACAGGGGATAGTAAAGAAGAAATGAATTTAACATTCGTGTGGTATGGTAAGGTGCACGGTGACCATTGTAGAATTTACCATTAAGAAGAGATTAAAAAAAAAGCATATCTAAGCTGTGCTACTGGTGGAATGATATTGTTTTGTTGTGTGCTAACAGGACAGAACAGATCTGAACAGTCTCTGCTAAGAGAATATATGACATCCTGGAAATGCTCCAAAAAACCTCCTTCAAGACACTTAGGTACAGGATGTTCGACTGCACCAACTGCATTGAAAGGACTCTTCTCTGGTAGTTTAATATTTGCAGAGAGTATCTGCTGAAGGCTGAGCAGCCAAGTGAGGGAAACATGCTATTATTTATGTAATCCTAGAAACACAAGGGTTATCAGGACATGACTGCTTTGCAGCCAAACTATATATATGCAAAAGCTAGACACTATTCTTTTTATAAGCTTTTCCTCATTATGGATTTGATAGACTCATTGCAGAGTCTTACATGTTCTCTTTCAAGATCAGGCTGTCATCAAACTAACACTAAGCAAACATATTCAGAAGTCATCACGAATGTTTGTGGAAGTATAAAACTTGCATTCGCTTTTCCCATTCCTTTGAGTCATCTCAGAAAATTGGGGAGATATTTATTTTTTGACCTGGTATCCTATGAAGTGGTTAATAGTCAATCATACCAGTGATTGCAGCTCTTCACGAGTGTTTGGTGCTGTTTTATTTTTTTCACTCTGTCTTTCCATTCTGTATCTCCCTACTGGTACCTTTAAAGTCTGATGGTTATTGGCCCTCAGAAAACTGGAGAACCACATTTTTCTGAAGACCACTGTGCTAATCTGTCGAATCCTTGGCTTTCCCTAAACATTGGAATTATTTTGGGTGATGAAGTGAAACACTTGTGAAGGTTGGTGGGTCTGGCATGGTCAGCCTTCAGTTGCTAGGAGTTCATTTCTTCCCTGTGTAAGTCATGGCAGAGAAGCAGCGGGAGTGAAATGATGTGTCTTCAACTACCTACTTCCACAGAAAGAAAAAGAAAAAAAAAAAAAAAGAACAATGAAATATTGAAGCTAAATCAAAAGCAAATAGTTCAGAAATGGTCCATGAGCTGAAATATGCACTCATTCATGTCTGCTGTACAAGTTCAGGCAAAGTGAGTCTAAAAATGATCCTATGCTCACTTGCAACTCATAGAAAAAGAAATATAGATATGTCATATTTCTCTGTAAATTAAATATAAATATATACATTCACTTTCCATTACTATTTTCTTCAGAATTATACAGTGACTGGAATGGAAGATTTTCTTGAAGGGTGTGTCCATGTTCTTAGTGCACACAGGGCATAGTTCTCTACCACTTTCTTTAGGCCATGAAACCATGAAATTTTAGACTCAGTTTTAATTTGGATGAACAGAGATGAAAAGCCACCAGACTAGGAGGCTTTTTGCCCTAAATCACCAAATGGGCAGAACAATCTTCACTTGAGGGCAAGGAAGTTTTGGGATGACCACAGTGTTTCTTTTTGGTTATCCATCCTGTGAGTCCTCAGTTGAGGTAAATCACCATAGCTGCGTTTACGTAACCAGAAGGGCTGACCACAGAGAGGTTGTGATTTTTGGTGATTCATATCAGATTCACAAGTCATGACATTTTTCTACTGCAGTTCAGTTCTCTACAGCTAAGCATACTGCATCAAAGTCACATCTACTCTGTTCTTAACTTTCATGTAGAGCAATTAAATTAAACTTACATGAAAGCAGAAAAGAGAAATACAGCTCATTGCAGAATAAGACTGTTCTAAAGAAGGAAGTGAACAAAAGTACATTATATATTATACTACCATGTGTATAGTACTATTGCTCAGTCTTTCATTTTGCTGAATTCTTTGTTTTTCTTTTTAATTACAGATTTGTATCACTGCAAGTTCAAAAGAAATCATTTTTGTGATGCCATATTTCTTTCCAAGGCTTTTGCTTATGATGACTGTTTTATTCAGGAAAACCTAATGACTGAAATGGACTAGCAATTCCCAACAACTGCACACTAGGATTGGTGTACACAGGGACATATGTCCCTACCTACATCCTCACACTGCAAAGTTCAGATCCTAAAAAAATACTTCACCACCTCCCTGGACAGCCTGTGCCACTGCCTCACCACTCCTTCTGAGACGAAACATTTCCTAATACCTAACCTGAACCTTTCCTGGTGCAACTTGAGGCCATTCCCTCTCTTCCTATTGCTGTTACCTGGGAGAGGAGGCTAACACCTACCTGACTGCAACCTCCTTTCAGCCATTCTTGGTAAAGCTTTTGTTTGCTAGAGTTTTCATAGAATCACAGAATAATCTCTAGAACTCATAAAATTGCCAAAGTGGTGCAAGTCAGAAATATTTTCTAAGTCTCGTGAGAAAGCTGATATACATGGAAAATGCATATTGCATGGATATCCCTGCTACCTGATTTTCTAACCATAATCTGACCACTGTAGTGATCTACTGAGATCCTTGGCTGTGTCCTGAACATACCTGCACATGTGAAGCATTCAACTCTTTCAACATCTGCAAGGTACCACACCCCCTCCCTGGGCCACAAAGAGATCAGGAGCTGCTCAAATTAAATTCCTTTATTAGTGGAATGGTTTTAATAGACCAAAAATGAAATGGATGAAAGGAATGCTTGTCTGTTATGGTTGCCATAAAAAGTAAATATTGTCTACAGACATTATACAGATTTCTTTTAACCAAATTAAAAACGGTCTATAGCAAAGCAAGCAATCTGTAGAAATGTATTGTTACGCTGCTGTTACAAACTATTTACACTGGATAAAAAACAGGTGTCTCAAAGCCAGCTTTAACCTTAGTTGATTACTGTTACGATGCTGTGCATCTTCCCTTACCTCCTTTTTTTTTTTTTTTTTTTTTTTTTTTTTTTTGCTATGAATCATTAACAAGGTTAAAAAAGTGAGTGATCACAAAATATGTTCTGTGCAGCAAAGAGGGCTCCCTTCCAGATCGCCCAGCACAACTACTCTGCCACTCTCCTTCAAGATTTAAGAAGGAGTTTATCCCTTCCCTGCAGGCTCTTCCCATGGTAGAAAATTTGTCTCTCTGATTTTCCTCACCAGAAATTCCCACAAAGGTAAGACCTGGTATGAAAATATACATTTTAAGTATACATATACATTAAGTATACAGAGCGCATTTTCTTTTAGCAGTACTATGTGCTGTCTCAGTTCACAGTTAAAGTTTGTCAAATAAATATTTGAAGGAATCAGCACTGTGCATCTAGTTTCACTTTCCAAAAAGAAAGTGGTGTGTCTGCTTTTAGTGTTGGTATGAGGCAGAGACTTGATACAAATCCAACTTTGCTAAGATCATGAACAAAGAAATCCCACCTAATTATAAAATACTTGATTAACAACTCAGCCAAACAAAGGGATAGGTTTACTCTACACCAAAGCTATTTTCTGAAAGAGTCTTTACCGCTGGTTTTATAATAGACATACAGTACAGAAAAAAAAAAAATGTTTTGTTTTGTTTTGTTTTCAGTTTTTGGAAAGACTGTATCAAGATAGTTTGTCCATTCAATCACACATTGCTCTGCTGTAACAACATCGTTCTGAGTTCCCTCTCTCTTTGATCCTCTTGCCTATATTTTTCCTCTAATTTTTGTTTTTCTGAGTCCACACTATAAAAAGAAGAATCCGTGCTTCTCCTGATCTTCTCAAACTGACTGAAATCTGCCACATACTTCCCATTTGGAGAGAGAGAAACCACAGGCACAAATTCATAACCCCAGTGGATCTCGTCAGGTATGTAGGAAGTCCTGCTTTGACAGACGGCACTGGTGGACTCCACTGTGGCATTCAGGAGCACCACAAGCTCAAAGTCCTTATCCTTGAGATTTTGAGGTGTAAGATCTCTTAAGGGGCTGCTTTCATCCAAAATATGGTAGAATGTTAAAGGCAAAATGAGAAATGGGCTTTCTGAAGAGGAGTCAACATTGAACTTGACACTGGCTTGATTAAGCAGGATTCTTTCCCCTTCTTTGGTTTCATATGTCTGAAGAAGCTTCCCAGAGAGCTGGCATTGTATCAGAAGGCTCTTCCTCATGTTTGCTACCCTGATCACCAGGCAAAGTTCTCCGTTGTGTTTAGTAATGACAGCACAGTGGCTGAACTTAATAGTTTCTGCCCTTTTTTTAGGTCTTGCAATTTTTGCCAGAAATGTACCTGTGATGAAGATCTCAATCAATGTGGTGATGACCAGTTGGGCCACAAGCAAGAAAATGGCATGTGGACACTCCTCTGTAATGAAACGAAATCCATAGCCAATGGTTGTCTGCGACTCCAGAGAGAAGAGGAATGCCCCTGTAAGAGAGTCTACATTCTTGACACATGGCTCTCGCTTTGAGGTGAACTTGTTTATTTCTAAGTCCCCGTGAAGGAATGCAATGGCATAATAGATAACTCCAAAGAGGAACCAGGTCATAACAAATGTAGCAGCAAATAAGGTGAGTTTGTACCTCCACTTCATGTCTATAACTGTAGTCCACAAATCTTGAAGGTAGAGTAGGTAAATGCCATCAACTTTGTCTATGCGCACGTTGCTGTGACCACTTTTGGACATCACACGGGGTTTGTGTGCCTTGAGCGCAGTGCTGATGCCTCCGTTAACCAGTGGGACACGGGACATATTAATCTGAGTGGCTTCCATCCTCACTGCTTCAGTCCTAAGGAGAAAAGAAAAGAAGACTGTTACTTAATGAAATCAAATCACAAACCTTGTTCTGAAAAGCATTTGAAAGTGTTGATAGATAGAAGGTACAAGCATAACCTAAAGACATCAGTAGTGAATTAAAAGAGCTGGAATATAAAGTTGTTCATATAAAATAGCTGACATTAAAAATAATTTAGTATTATATATTTTCAGAAAAAAATAAATAAAAAAAAAAGAAAATATTCTTTGATTCTGGTGACTGCCAAATATGGAGAAGTAGATTTCTTTTCAAATAGCCTGCAAAAGAAATTTGATCAAGCTAAAAATTTATATTAGTACTTTATTTCTGTAAAATGCATTATTTTTTTCTTACGTTTCTTTAGAGAAGAGGTTCTTTTTAACTACTGCAAAAGTTTTCTTTAGTGCCCTGAAGAGAGACATCTGATCGAAATTAAAGTCGCGTCAGTGCTTGGTTTAGAACGCAGATCCAGCACACCACCTCTGTCTCTTCCTGTGACAGAGGCAAAATGAGCCAGACCAGCTTTCACTCTGAACAATTAACTTCCACAAGTGATTTACTCAGTCGGATCTGATTCTTTGTCGCAAACCTACAACTAACGTACAGGGAAACAAAGCAGACCTGAACACATCAAAGTTGAGTTTCGGAAAGGAATATTTACACCTAAAATGCCTCAAAACTGTTTGTACTCTATAGCACTCTGACTTCAAGCAGTCTAAGGAAAAAAAAAGTGGGAATTCACATAGTCAGCATTCTGAGCTGTGGGCCCTGACCTGTGCGAACCCAACAGTCATTGGACCACCCGACTTCTGAAGTTTGTTTACGGTGCATCAGTCCAGATGGAGAGTAAGTGTGAGGACACTCAGAACTGAACAAAGCCCTCAGAGTGAAGCAGAACTGTGCCTGTGCCAGTTTGATGAGGCAAGTAACAAGACCCGGCTTGCAGGACTAGACAGTGGTTACACAGAGCAAGGACAGTGCATGTTATAGAAGTTTCCAACAACAAAACTTCCTGCTGAAAAAAAAAAAAACAAAAAAACAACAACAAAAAAACATCCCTTGCATCCTTTGTGCTTTGGCAGGTCATTCAAAAAGCATTGTTTTGTTCCATTGTTTTCTCAGAAAGAGCCTTAAGTAAGTGAATCGCTGTTGTGAACCATCAAAAAAAAAAAAAAAAAAGGAAAAAAAGAATGTCTTCCTTATAGCTACTTAAAAGAAATTTGCAGGAAATACGAGATATATTTGTGGTACACACATGTGCCAGCTCAGGACATCAGCATAATTGCTCACTGAAGTACCTTTCCTGTTATGTCAATTAAAGAGAATTTTTGTTTATGACTATACCCATCACACTGTTGCAGGTTTTCTGGGAAAAGGTAATTAAACTTAATGCCCATTAAGACCTGTAACTCATTCCAGTTTGGTATTATCACCAGCATTTATCTTCCATCATCCATGAGCAGCTGACACGTCCATATGTACTCGTATCTATAAGAAAGGAATTTATCAGTGATCCCAGTAGGAGATTCCCTATGTGACAGTCAAATCAACACAGCGTGCACAGCATGTCCGGATGGTAAACAGGAAAAAACCTTCAAGTGATCTAAAAAAGAACAACAGGAGGAAATGGCAGTGGGGGGGAGTGGGGTAAGGGTGGGAAGGAGCATACGTGTAACTGCTCTTTAGATAAACTCAAAATGGAGAGCTACTGTCAGTGTGGTAAATGCATGTAATCTCCAATGGGAAATCTTTCAGGAAAATATATATCATTTAGTGAGAAGACACTTTTCCCCACACTAAGCCTTACTCTGGATAAGCTACAGACATCAAATGTGTACAAAAGTCCATCTCAAAACAAGTATACCTCTTCCTCTCAAGATCACTTCCCCATAGCCATTACCTCCAGCCACAAACATTACCTCATCCCCCTGCTCAGCCTACCTGGACCCTGCTCCTGGGACCATGCTCCCCAGGGCTGCTGGCTCCTCCTCCTCTGGAGATTATCAAGACAGAAGCAGCCAAGACTCCACCTTTCCTCCTCAGTGCTGCAGCTGGTGGGCTTGAGTTGGTGGGGCAGGAACAGGGCTTACAGGCTTGGTCAAGAGCAGTTCCTTCACTAGGTTCAAGAATGGCCCAAGGCATGGGGCATGGGGGCACTCTGCACACTGCACTCGCCGTACATCTGCCATGTCCTGGACACATGGACTTCCATATGCAAGGGACAGTGGGTGTAATAAGAAGATTGGCTCTGCCCTACATGTGCTGTGACCTTGCTATACCAGACTTAGTAGGGATACACTGTACTGTTCATCTGCAGCATCAGCAAGCTCTATGGTTTCAATCCATAAAATAGCCTAGTAAGATTTCTTATCGTTGCCTCTTCTTTTCCCTGAGATGTGTTGCTCCTTGTCTGGGAACCCTGACCAGAGAAAATCCTGACACTGCCATGTGCCAAATTTCCGGAGCTAGTAAAGGGTACCTAACATTATAGATGAACCGAAATGCTGTAGCAAAACAGCTCCTCCAAGACAGGAAATAGAAAGGTAATTGCAAGGCAAAACATATTTCACGGGAACATGCCATGTCTGTGCTTCAATTCAAAACCAAAGACATTTCTAGCTGTGCTTATTTAACATTTCCATGTGCAAAGTCAGTCTCCATGTGTAGGGATAGCATGGCAGAGCCATTATTTTGGAGTCTGGCTGTATCAGAATTTCCCTGTCATCTTTAGTGTTCTTCCCAGTCTGTATTTCTGTATGTGACAAAGCTACTTGCTTTGTGATTTCCTGAAATGGATTCCAGCCAATTTCTGGTGCTTTTTTTGGTTGTAGGATTTTTTTTTGTTGTTGTTGTTTTTACTTCCGTTATTATTTTTTTTTTTCTTACATCACTTTTTTCTGTGTGATCCTAAATTCTTCTAGTGCTCTTTTCCTCCCCTGAGAAATTCATGTTAGTTTCCTTTCCCTGCAGAAGTACTTCCCTTCTTCTCTGCCGCACTGATACGGGAAGAGCGGATCTGTCATGCTGCCTCTGAGCAGCACTGCCCCTGCCGAGGCCCTTCCTTATCACTTACAGCAGCAAGCAGGAGTCATCTGCGGGAAGAAATGGTGATGAAGCCAGAAGCGGAGTAAAAAAAGGCTACATGGATTTCTCACCTGCCATCCACTTTCCCACTGCTTTCTAACAAATCAACCAGTGCGCTGTTCCAGAACAAATGATTAGCGGGTTTTTGTAAATGGAAAACACATAGCATAGTATTTGCATTGCTTTTTCTCATCCCACCCCTTCTATAGGCACCTCAGATATTCTATGCCCTAACAACTATTCCCAGCAACTCAGCTGAAAGATTTTAGTTTGTTTTGTTTCTACCATTTTCCCTCTAGGTCAGAAGGCACATCTACCGCAGTTATGCAAGCAAACTAGCCTGAATAATAGTAGCAATATATATTTTGAGACTAAAAGAACATTTTCTGTCTGTTAGCTAGCTGATTTTACGTCAGTAAAGTACTGTTTGTTACCTAATAATAATAATAATCTAAAACTGTAGCTGCAAATAGAAGTGAATTGAAGTACAGTTAAGGAAACAGATATTTCATGGGAGAAAATGAAGTAATCTCAGGCTTGTCTAGTGCTTTCATGTCCTGTGGATTACCTCCTTTCCTCATGAGCACTTTGGAACTGCTGAAGGAGACTCCCCATCAGAACACATTGTAGTAATGGAATTTAGTGCAGACAAAATCAATAAAACATAGAACTACATACCAAACCACCAACCATGAATACCTTGATCTGAAGGTAATTTCAGCAGCCAGGGATATAACAAGTACATTAACCCTGCTTCCAGAGACCGCATTATCAAGAAGTGAAAGCCAGCTTGCATGCACAGAAAAATGTTCCTGTTGCATGAAGCCAGATTTGCTTGTGCAAGATCTATTCTGGCAGACACAATGGATTAGAAGTGTACAGGAGCATGACTTGTTCAAGCAGCCTCAGATGTTTTCTTGTTTTCAGATCAGATAGATATGCTTTGCCACTTGAGCAACCCCCACACACTCCTACACACTTCACTGCCACTCTGACACAGGGCAAAACTTGCACTGTTTTTTCAACCAGCATAAACCATTAGCAAGCTTGGCATAAAAAAAAAAAAAAAAAAAAAAAAAAAAAAAAAAAAGAACACAGCTGAGGAACTAAAGCACAATGAAAAGAAATACACAATCTTCAGATCTTTCCTAGGTATGATGTGGCTCAGTAGGTTATAAAAGTCCTTCCTGAATTCTCAATGCTCTGCCTAGCATGAACGCCCTCCTCTTTTTGGGCTGCGTGTGCTGTGGGAAGCACGAGGTCCTGTTATGCAGACACCAACCAGCAGAATCCTCCACTGTGTCTGATTTCCGGAACACAAAAAAAAAGAAGGCAAAGGGCAAGGGGCAGTAGCAGTGGTTGTCAGTGGTTGTGAAAGGACGCTTCAGCTCCTCTACCAGCTGCCACTGCAGTCAAACAGCTGCAAGCTTGGACCCTGTATAAAAGAGCCCTTCAACTCTGGTAATGACCAACATTTACTTGCACAGCAGAAAATAGTGTTAGACTGGGAATTGATCATATTGTGAATGACGCTGCCTTTAAAAAACAAATCACAGATCATTGAATCATTAAGGTTGGAAAAGACCTTAAGATCACCTAGTCCAACTGTCAGCCCACTTCCACCAAGCCCACTGACCACATCCCTCAGTGCCACATCCACACGGCTCTTGAACACCTCCAGCGATGGTGACTCCATCACCTCCCTGGGCAGCCTGTGCCACTGCCTCACCGCTCTTTCTGAAAAGAAACATTTCCTACTTTGCAACCTGAACCTTTCCTGGCACAATTTGAGGGCATTCCCTCTCATCCTATCTCTGTTACCCAGGAGAAGAGGCTGACCCCCACCTCTCCATAACTTCCTTTCAGATGGTAGTAGGGAGTGACAAGGTCTCCCATGAGCCTCCCCCTCTCCAGACTGGACAATCCCAGTTCCCTCAGCCACTCCCCATGAGACCTGTACCCCAGACCCTTCACAGCTTCACTGTCATAAATGAACTCTTTTTGATTTTTTTCCACAAGACCAGAACACAAGAACTGTGAATGTCCCCTCAAAACAAAATCATCTCCTGAAGCTGTGCATTTAGGTCCACACACCTCCTCCTGGCCACTCATCAGCACAGCACAACCCTTGGGTGGTGACACTCAGGAGCAGGTGACAGTGGTGGCACAACAAATCCTGCCCTGAGGCCTGAGTGCTGCAGATCTGATTGCACTGGAGGTTGAGGTTAATGGTAGTGTGTTGGAGCTAGGGGCATGCTTTCCATCACTCACAGCAGGTCCAAGGGCAATCACTGACAGGCCAGTATTAAGAAGAAAGTGAAAACCCAAATGCATCTCTTTCTCTCCTAGGCAGCCTGCCTGACATCTGGCCATGGAAGATGAATTTTAGCTGAAGAAATCTCACGGTACACTGTTGCTTAGAGAGATTTGTACAGGAATCTTGTTCTTTCCACAGGCAGGATGCAAGGCTTTGCAGAAACTATTGATTTACGCAGATGAGCTTTGGAAACTACACTGATGCAAGAAATAGGAAAACAACCAAGTAGGCAGAGAAAAGGCAGGAGATTACTCAAAGCTTATTGAGGTTAACAGAGAAACTCCCAGTGAATTCACAGGTCTCCTAATCAGACCTCCAAGCAGAGAAAAAGCATACACCATTATCTTCCCAACAGCTGTGTGTTTTTCCTAAAACCTTACCTCCAGCCTCTGCTGCGGGTTCTGCAGATACACAGGGGACTTGGCCATGCACAGCTTTCCGTCTGGAAACCCTCATGCACACCGAAGTCTCCTTTCACAGAGTAAGTAAACCGATCAGTTAACGTCTTTTTTTTTTTTTTTTTTTTTGTGCTTGATAGTATGGTTTATACAGTGCAGCTGGAAAAAGAGAGAAAGGTTCGCCAAAAACCTGTTCTTCTCTATTATTTTTAAGAATGTCTTTTCTTCAGTAGTGAAACATTCAGGACTTCTGAATGTCTCCCTTGCTGGCTTATTAATGCTTCAAACTCTCTTTTTCAAACACTTCATATCACACTTAAGCTTTCAAATCTTGCCTCCGATGTGATGCTTTTCCCACCCACTAACCCTTTCCCTGTTCTTTCTGTGCAAATCTTATGTGGCTCTTTCTACATGAACAAGTCTAAACAGACTCTCATGAACTCATTTTTTTCCATTTCTGAGGAGTTAGGTGCCAGAATTACTCTGTAAGGCTGACAGAAGCATTACTTTTGCATTCTGCTTATCACACTCATACTCTGTACTTCCATGTCATATCACTGAAATCTTCAGTCAGTTGTAGGAGCATTAGGTACTTCTCGGATAATACCTCTGGCACAAGTAAGCATCTCATCAAATCCACACAGGAAAAGATGAGCTGAAGAGAAGATGGGAGAAATCATAGGATCATTTGAGTTGGAAGGGACCCTTAAACACCATCTGGTCCAACTCCTTTGCAGCGAACAGAGACACCTACAGCTAGATCAGGTTGCTCAGAGCCCCGTCCAACCTGGCCTTGAATATCTCCAGGAATGGGGCACCCACCACCTCTCTGGGCATGCCTTATCCCACTTAGCAGTGGCAGTCAGTGCTAGCACTAGGACTAGAATATCAGAGATCCTAATACCTCCCACTGTCCTGTTTTCTGGGATGCCTTTGGAGGCTTTCAGTAGCCAGACTCTGTCCTCCTTTCTCCCTGAGATAATTGTCTTTTTCTGTATGGGTATGTCTCATTATTTTGTTCTCCTTCCTTTTTGCATAATATCCCATTCCTCTCCTCTTTTCTGCTTTCTGTGAATAGAAGGGTTCATTTTAGTAGTGATTACAATGCCATCATAGAAATGCACAGCTGTGTCAGCAGAGTTGTTTCTCACAAGACTGCGCACTGGTTTATGTTCCTCACGTATCTCACGGCAGGTTCACAGCACCTATTCCTGACCTCTACTACATGACTATGTTTGCAAAGGCTTCTGTTTTTGCAAAGTTTCAGCTGTTTGGGATGTTTCCTCAAAACTGGTCACAGGTGAACACATATTTTTATTACTTTGTTTACTTAATGTGTCAGTCAAAATGAAACAGCAATTTCCTAAAGCAGTACCAAGAAAATATAGTTTGGAGTGTTTCTACATCCATGTTAAAACAGTTTTGGTGTCTTTTTCTTCAGGGATGTTAGTGTGTATGCACTCTTCAGTGCAGAGACTGAGATGCACGCTCTCCATGGCTCGCTGAGCACCCTAACAGTTTGGCCACAAAGTAATCTTGATGCCTTCTTGCTTTCTGGCCTTCTAAATTTGCATTTGTGCAGTTGAGTGTCTTCACTGGGAAGTGTAGAGTCTTCCCATCTCCCTAGTTCCATATTAGTGAACTCCTCTTCAAGGGTGGAAACAAGGGAAAGACTTCCCTCAGGTGCAGGGAGGAGTCTCACCCCCACCTCATTCAGTGGTCAAATTTTGGAACACAAATGCAGACTGGGAGTGGGGAGAAGCAGAGCAGAGGACACACTGAGAGGAGGTTGAATTCAAGCCAAGGAATGTTTCATTTCTGGCTCATCTTGCTTAGACAGAAGGTAAACACTGAGCCTTTTGGTGTCCTACAGGGCACACAGTGGCATGCCCAAACACATAACCGTTGGGCGCCCATCAAAATGAGAGCCAGAAATGGAAGCACCTGCACGCTTGAAGCACTTCCAGCATAAGACAGAAGCTGGGCAGGGATTTTCTGCAGAATACTTTTTCACTTAGTCAACTAAGGCCTACCTAAGTCCTACTTAAGCACTTAATTCTTGTTTTGGGAACTGGCCCTTCCCAGGCCAACTGCTGGAGCTCCTGTGAGAATGTGCTTTCTGACAGCTCCCAGCTCCCGTTGCCCTCCCCTTCCCTGTGTGAGTACAGGCCACCTGGCTGGAGCATTCCCCAGTGCACTTGGTTGTGGGGAGGCTGGTGCCAAAAAGGTATACAGAAAGGCTTGCTGTTCTTCTATCAGATTTCAGGCGGTTTAGCTGCTTGCCCAGAGGCATATTTTACCTTTGTTATGCATGTTTATGTACAACTTGGTATAAATCACCTAGGAATAATCTTACTGTGTAAGCTCATGTGCCAAGACTGTGTAGTGTTTCTGTACACAACCAAGCAGTAACTATGTTTCCTTCCAGTATTTTAGTCACACAGAGGTGACTTTAAAACCATATAGAAAATAACGAGCCTGACCTCATCTACCTTTAACACTGCTAAATCTTAGAAGGCTTGCAAGGAATGGAGTCATCTCTCAGGTCAGCTCAGAGCACAGATGTATAGTACTGGGTTACCACCTATGTTTGCTGTGACTGTCATTCCCTGCTCACTATGGTTAGCCATGTCCTTATTTTCTTTCACAGCAGGTAAAGGGCAGCACCTAGGTTTCAGCCTCACCAGTACTCACCCACTGCTTCACAAGTTATCATAGAATCACAAAATGTCCCATGTTGGAAAGGACCAACAAGGATCATCAGGTCCAACTCTAGGCCCCACACAGGACCACACAAAAATCAGACCGTATGTCTGTTAGCAAATGCCTACTCCAGCATGGAATAATTGTAGTATTAATAAAGTTAAACTCAGAGCAACAGACTTGCCAACCCACAGATGGTTTAAAATGTGCTCATTTTGTTTCAGACGTGAGGAAGGACTTACGAGACAGAAAGCTCATCTAGTTTCTTTTCTTATTTGCTCATTTGTTTGTTTATTCTCTCGATTCATTTCTTGGTTAATAAAAATCTGGTCTCATTTAAAAACAAACATGAAACCAAAACCAAAAAGCCACACTTACTGTAGATTTCTAATTTAAATTGTCAGCAGGTGGCTGAAAATAAGTAGTAATTTTTCTAGTCATGGTAACACAAAAGGCAAGGAGAAAAGTTAGCATTCTTCTGATTGTTCATAAAAGTTGACAAAAATGTCTTCAGTCTGCCTTCCCCAGGGCCATTTCTTCCTGTATCTCAGCTACCATGGCTGGCACATTAAAAGTATTTATTAGACAGCAGGGAAATATTTTCAAATTGTTTGGAGTGGTTTGTGCCTCTGATTCCTTTCTCAGGCTACAGATACCATTAGACTCAAACACAGCTTGGCATTCCAAGTCCCACTGCCAGCCTTGTCTCATTCTGATGAGCAAGGGCATTGGCTCCTACCTCTATGTTAACTGTACAGCACAAATCCATCCACTGGATGAAGAGCTCTCTTTTTAATCACCATTTGTGATGCCAATTCATTGTACTGTATCCCAGTCAAGTTGGGTTTTGTTTTTGCATTAGTCATAGTGCACTGTGGCTCTCATAGCTCAGCGTAGGTGTGGCAAGGAGGTGAGGCTCCCTGCAGAGTGTCAGGCTTCTTCTATGTCAGAATTATTCCATGTGATTTCTGCATGTGAAAGCCACCTTTCTTGTAAACCACAGCACTTTAGCCCATAAAATCAGAGCTTACGCTGTTGGAGGAATGACCTTAGTACCTCACAAAATGAAATTAAAATGTTTGTAATTTTCAGTCTCTATACAATCACTAAATCTCCAAACTTAAATATCAGTCTGTGAAAATAATTTTCCATCAAGAAAAGCTCCTTCTTTTAAATGTGTAAAAGATTCAGTACTGTTGAAAATCATGTTAGGGCTGCAAAAGGCAAGGAAACTGGCACTGGAAAAAAATTGTGGTACTCAAAGGTCAGTATCTTGGTTAAATTTTGATCATCTAAAGCTTGATGTGGATGGAATCAAATCTAATTGGGGAAATAACTGATTCTGTCCCAGTTGGAGGATGGCCCATATTTCAGCAAAGATTTTCCCTGGTAACCATTTCTGGGTTTCTCTTCCTGTACAGTGTAGTGTTGTACTGCTTCATCCATGCTGAGCAGAGTAATCTGTTAATTAAGGCAGATTTATGGCTTCTTTGCTGGACCAGAACATACAAAAGAATCTGGCCTTGAGATTTCTTGCAATAATACAAAGAATATTTCCAAGAAAGAGGGATGGGTTTGTCATGGTTTCATCTTAAAACTCATTACAAGTTCATTTTCTCAGGAAGTTGTTTGGTTATGAAGAATTGTCCTACCTGTGTGAACAAGTTCATGCAGTGGAAAATGTTTTCAGATTCTCTTTAATGCTAGCAAAATGCAGCCTCTGTGCGACAAAGTATGCACTTTCCTTACCCTAACCTAGTGATTTTTAAGTTAGACAAAGCACAGATGATAATACTGACATAGCAGATGCATACAGATTACTTGGTTATTTTTTAATAGCGAATTGCATTGTGTGAATTACAAAGTCTGTCCATTATTCTTTTTGAGGTGCACTATAGCTTCAAAAATATTCATCTCTACTCCATTTTCTACTCCAATCTCTACAGAGATTTCAAATTGCATCAAGTACATGTTTCCACTGAATGTCTACAACTGCTAAATAGAGAACAAGTTCTACTTGATCTCTAACAAATGTTTGATAGCTGCTTAACAAAAGACAAAATAATAAAACTTTTAAATGCTGAAAACAAAAAACGGTACTGCCCCCAAAAATCAAGACGTGATATTTCACATGCGAATATGTACGTGCTCTTATACAGAAATCATATGGTCATTTCCACTGTTTAAAACAGTACTTCATGGTATGTGTGTTTGTGTTGCCTGTTCTGTAAATCACAAGCAGTTGTAAATACAAAGTACTGATCTGGGAGCTTTTGATGCATCTATAGCCAGCACTGAATGCCTCTTCGTTTAGATGTGATTCCTTTAGTGATGTCGTTTCCCATAATAAAGTGTCTAGGTTGTGACACAGGAGAATAAGCTTCTGAACAGCATGTCTCAGAAGCATCCGCAGTGACCAGTAACCACAACCTGTGACTATGTCCTTGCTTACTAAAGTCTCCCTTGAATTTTGCCAGCACTGCCCAAAGTGGAACAGCACATTCCCTGAGAGGGCACTGATGTTCCCCAGGGGCCCTTGCCTCAGCCCTAGTCACTTCTCATCCTGACCCTGCAGCAGTCCCCAGACAAGAGCTGCCTTCTGACCAGCCTAGCTGAGGATGAGCCTACTACCCAGAGATGACACCAATAGTCACAGAGGTCCCATACATCCTTAAAACACTGCACTGGTATATTAACCAAGGGCTTTCACCTGCTACTATGGAGTGGCCAGGGACAAATTAAAAATACCAATGACACTTTCATAGTGATGTAGGGTTGTGTATTTTCAGTAATGTCCAAGAGTTTTATTGCATGGCAATTTCCTCTCTCATTTTTTCTTTTTTTCCTGACCAATTCATGAATGTGGTTAATTTAAGGTTTAAAGGCTTTTTTTCTCTCTCACACACACACCCATATATGTTTTCCACTGGAGTCTGTGCTTTTTCCTAGACCCACCCAAATTCCAGTACATAGCTCATTTGTATGCCAAGCTTTCATTCTCTCCATGCAATGAATGGAAAAATACCCTTTTTTCCACTTCTGCACATTTTTGGGAGAGGACAGACAGAGAAGATGGAGGAAAGGCCTCTTGAGTAACTTAGTTATACCTGCTAATTCAGAGCAGAAACATGAGAGAATCCCAGCATTCATGGGAATACTGCAGATCGAGATGCATGGGGACTGAGCCCTAATGCTTCCTTGAGACTTAGAGCTGCAAATGTGGAATGCTAAGGAGATTTAAACACTACTAATGATAAGGTAAAAGCAGTGTGAGCAGCTGGCTGATATATGTCTCCTTCTGTTCAAATGAAGTGTTTTGGTAGCACTCTTCAGTGCACTGATATTTTATGAGACGGATGAAACTAATTGAAAGCTTAATAGTGTGATGTATTAGCATCTTTTATATGGAAATGATAGTTTTCAGCTGTTTTATTTTACAGCCTTTTTCAGGCCATGAGTATCTTGGTGAAGGTGGTGGGCTGAGAACAAAGGGATCTTCTTGTCACCAGTAGTAGCCTTGTAGAGAAAAGACTGCGGGGCCAACACTGTTCTACTTCTGCCTATACTTTCCCTGCTAGAAGGGCACAATTGTAGCTCACGAGGTGGTAGGCCATGGGGAAGTGGTCAGTAAAACTCCAATTCCCTCACTCTATTGCATCTCCAGGGCAAACCTCACAGCCACATGCCTTTTGCATGTCACTCTCTTCCATGTGGATTCTCTGATGTCCAGTTAAAGCTAGTCCCCCTTGATTTCTTTTTCTTAGTAAAGGCATTAATAATATCTCTTGAGCTTACAGAGCCACCTATTTTCATAAAGCCTGTTGGAACATCATTTCTGAAGCGTCTGTTCACCTGCCAAGTTAAGCTGAAATTAGCCTGTGGATTTAAATATATGGGCTGTATCCTTTAGTTGTGAGGGAACAGAAATGAAATTAAGCTAGATTAAACACATATCCTTTTGCCAAGAAAATGTTATCACTGTACTGAACTTAACTACCACTGTTAAACTGTGGGGAAAAAAAAAAAAAAACGAAAAAAAAAAAGAAAAAAGATTAAAAGCTATAAATTTTTAAAAGAAAAAGATGCTTCCTGAGTTTAAGTATGAGGTTACACAGCCCTAGATTGTATGTCTTGCAGATAAACTGACAAGGAATCAGAGGGAACATAATCTTTGTTTTCCTCATTGCTTTCCCAAATTACTGAGCCTCTGCCAATTTCCATGACACAGACCCCTCAGTCTGCTGCAGAGACTGTGGCTTCTCAGAGGGAGGAAATAGCATAAATGTACTGGTGCACATCAATGGTTTTTGGTTTTCTAGCCAAACCAAAAATATCAAAACAAACAAAAAAACGCACTGAGGTTGAACCAAAAAACGTTTTTCTGGCAATTTATTTATTTTTTTTTTTAAGCTATTCTGGACTGGAGACACTGCTTGTTCAAACCGAAATTAAACCTGTTATTTTGATTTTACATTTGTATAGATATGTGTGTATGCCTAATTTAAATCATGTGAGGAACAAGCCTTTGCTTTACTCAAAAGATCTAACTTCCACAAGTCAAAATGAATTCTTTTACTTTTCAGAATTGTTTTCAGACTTCTTCAGTCCAAGAGTCAAAGTTAACATGAAAGCACAAAATCTTTCATCTGATCTTATGGGCATTTTCAGCTGAAAAAGTCTTTTGGAGGAAGAATCCCTCACTTCTCTAACTGCAGAGACCAACTGGATTTCCTGGTGGGTTCAGTGACAAGTGTACAAGAAGTTACTGTGCTTCCTAGCAAAAGACAGCAGAAGCAATGCCTGTCCACACTGCTGAACTCTGAGAATCTAGCTGTGTAATTCACAAGTCATTTGCCTTTGTCCTATAGCTTCTTGGGAATATCTGTGAAAGGTCTGTGTTGCTACATTACAACATGCTGAAAAAAAAGCAGCAATAATGTGCCCAAACAATAAAAAAGCCCATGCTGGTGTTCAAAGTCATTATGTTTCCTTATGCTCAAAAGGAGGTTATTTTTGCTTGTTTATTTACACATACCTTATCTTTATGACTGTTCCTTTATGATCCCATGTCATCTCAAAAGCTCAGTGATCTTTTACAGTTGGAAACTTGGGAAAGCCCAGCTTTGATCACTGAAGTAATTAGACTGAATAGGACATTGTTCACGTTCTATTAGGAATAGTTTCTTAGAACATACAAAATACAGCAAATGGGGTTGTTTTTTTTTGTTTGTTTGTTTTTTAATTCTACAATATTCAGCAACTCCTACCTTATTTTTTGTACATTTTCCAAATTCTGTGAATTTCAGAAATCACTTTGATGTTTTCCAAGCAGTCTGATTTATGTTAACAAAAACCCCACCATTCCCCAATTACTTTCTGTTGCCTTGTTATAAGGCTTGATGCACCAATGGAAATATATCCTAGCTGAGGAGTCCAGGCATAAAGAATAACTGGGATATGAGGAAATCAACTACATCTCCCATAAAAGATCATTCTTTCAGTGGAAAAAAATCAAACTTTTTGATCTCTCATATCTCGTACATTTCCTGTAATATTTAATTTTTAAAATGCTCAGTTTTCACTGAAAAAATATGGTGTAACCAAACAGCAGTCATTTATATGCCATTTTAGTGCTATTGACTATTTCTAATATTTTGTAGACAACTGTTGAAGATAAGTGATTGCGAAAGTAACTAATCATGACTATGGATATATCAAAGTACAATAGCATATTTCAAATGAAGTTAAGATTTGCTGTTGTTAGAAAGTCCCAGAAACTGTGACTTCCCCAGACAACTAGCAGCCCAATGACAGTACAGAAGATGCCTTCTCTTAATGCCATGGTGAAACCCTGTCAAACTCATTCTTTCTCAAAGAACATATTCTGCCAGAGAGTGCTGCTTCTGCTCTACTCCCTGTATGGTTCAGACATCTGGTCTGCAGGCAACTTAGTGTCGTAGCACCTCCAAAATCTTCACAACAGTCAACTGGAATTTCAGTTCTTTAATTAAGCCTTTTCCAATAAGTGTCTTGTTCATAGTCCTCATCTATTTCATGGATATGTCACTCAAATTTCCAGCATCAAAAAAATGCATTTATTCTATACTGTTTTGGCTGTATTTTTCCCCTTCATTAGCGGAAACATCTCTTCACATTAGGCCTAATTTTTTCACAGCCTCTGCCCTGGTACTCAGAGCTTATGCCTCGGGATATTAGTTTCCTTCACATTTTAGGCACCAGATCAGCTCACCACTATCCAAGCAAGTCCTTGAAATGCACTTGTTTGGAGAAAAATTCCAACTTTAATAAACATCTGCTTGTCATCGTGTTCACCTAGCAAGTACCAAGTCTGGACTGTATCACGCCTCACTTGCTGTTAGATCTGAAATAATTTAGAGCAGATCTAAAGTTTTCCTATTCTTTGTTCTGCTCTCTGCAAAGCATTTTGTGGACCTACAGTATGATGGGAAATAACATAATTGGATTATAAACTATGTTTTCCTTTAGAATTGATAACAAATGATTTGTTCTGTAGGAGACATCTTTTCTCCAGGAAGGCTCTGGCTACCTTGTGACACCTTGGGCGCTTTCTCTTTATCTGAGTTTTGTCTGAAGGAAACTTACAGATTCGCTTTTCTTAAAATTTGCTTGGAAATTTGAGATAACTAGAAACCTCTCTGTGAAACAGTAGTTCAAACTTGGTTTCCAAACGTCTACCAAACAGAGCCATTTCTAAAGGTGAATGTGCTATTAGATCAATTGCTGGGCTCTTTGGGTTAAAATTTCTCTTTTCCCATTAGCAGTCTGAAATGTTTCTGCATAGTCTGAGCTAGTCCTTTTAATACACCAGCATCAATGGAGAGTTGGACACCTCCACTCTTCTTCTCTGTCCCTTCTTCTCTGCCTGTAGGTGCCCTTCGTGCTGCAGTGCCCTAAGATCTGATCCCTGATTTCTAACTTTTGGGTAGCTGAGAGTTATTTTATCTTACACTTGCAAAGCAGGTTCTGAGAAGTGGCAAGTTTATTTCTTCTATGGAAATCAACTGTTCCAGTGTATGTGAAGGTACACCCAGACTTCTTAGAAGACCTGTGGTTACACATATAAATGATATAATGCATGTGCATTTCTTAAGTTGGAATATCCTAAATAAATATATGTAAATCTAACTCATACTGATAAAGCTTTTCGGGTTAAATCCCATGTCAATTGTGTGGTGTGGAATCTAATACAAGATTAAATAACCCCGTGCACTGTTTCCATCAAACATATAGCTTAGTTACTATAAAAGAATGTATGTACTGAAACAGATGAACAACACTCATCTGTAAAAAGCAAACTACCCAGGAATCTAAAGCAAGGTACAGGGATATGTCTGCTCTGTTTTACAGATTCTTGTCAATGACATTCCATGTGTCAGCTCGCTTGACTGTGTCATCAGCGCATGCACTGTCGCCATGTCCCTTACCAAAGTTACATTCATCTTGCTTGCTCAGCAAAAGGTTTCCTCATACATCAAGTTTTTACCTTCACACCTTCAAAAATGATGTCTGGGCCTCCATGAAAGTAATCAGCTCCACTTTTTCATACCCACTGATGTCCTACATCTTTATCACCCCTACCAGCATTTTTCACCACCGGTTCCCTATTTATAGTGCTGCTTAAATACGTTCCTGCTTTTTCCTACGCCTGAGGTCCCGGTCAGCAAAACAGAGCTAGTAACCAGGTGAAGAAAAGACTAATGCAGAATCATTCAGAGCAATGCCTTGTCTTAAGGTGAGCAAAGCTTAAGAACTGGACCAGTTTATTTCTGTTAGAAGCGCCTGGAATTTTAGGAACTCGGCAAATTTGAAAAATTTGACCGTTGTTTTCTTCTGAGGCTGGGGAATGAGGATCCAATCCTTTTCCCTGCTTTTTTTTTTTTTTTTGTGTGGATTCCAGTGTTAATGTTTAAGCTCATATAGTATTAGTAACACGTTTAAATCAGTTTCTAGTGAGAACACAAAGGTTATTGACTTCTCTGACACTTTCAGTCTTTATGTAGCAACTTGGATGGTTCAGAAGTTTCTTAAGATCTTTTTAGAGCAAACAGAAGCAAAAGCTTTTCCTTGAACACTTAGTCATTATTTAAAAGTTCTGAAGGTGTAGTGCAGCATTTAAAATCTCCCCATCTTACACTTTCACTTTTTGCCAACCAGAAAAAGATCTGCAAGTTCAGATTCTCACATCTACATGTAATAGGAGTATGTATCACTGTGGTCATTCCGCTGCAGTGTTTTCTTGGATTTTGGCATATAAACACTATTAAAATATTAGATTTTGCTCCCTATCACCTTAGACCTTAGGTAGAAGAGGGTTATTTACTATCAATAAGTACTATTTTGTGTCAGGATCAAGTCATAGCTTTGGTTATTTTGCTGAGAGAAAAAGAAATGAACATTTGGCGTCTGGATGAGGAGTTAGGCAATATGGTTTAGTGGTTTTCTGTAGGTATGATAAAGGGAGGATGGTTGGATTAGATGATCTTGTAGGCCCTTTCCAACCTTGTGATTCTATGATTCTATGATTCTAAATTTTAGATATTATTGTTCCAAATTTGTTATATGTGTGTTATATGTTATGTATATATAATGTGTACCTGCCACAATAGAACTGTCCAGGAATGAAGTTCAAGGATAAGGCATTCATAAAAACCTGGGATGAAACATCCATAATGTTGTGTTCTGTACTGAGGAAAGGGTTTGAGGTTTGTAGCCTGAAGCAGGCTCACGGAATCAGCTCAGGAAGAGCAAGGGTATGTGGAAAAATAAGGATTGTGGATAAGGTATGTGGAATTATTAGGATTCCTGTCAATATGACAGTTATAGTGTGACACAACCAGTTGATGATCACCTTCTGGCCTCTGCATATCCCAGAACAGGGTTAAAGGGCCACAGCATGAACAGAACCAGATCTGAAGCCTTTTGTTTGCCTATTATACATAGACATTAATGGCATTGTTAGCTTTCCCACACCTGCTTAGGTTGTGTTCATTCACCTCTATACTTCTGGAGGCATTTTTACACTGCAGAACATTTCAGTCTTTGATTTTTATTTATGCCTTGACAAGAGCTTTCACCACCTTTTAGATAGCATATTTCA
Source organism: Alectoris magna (assembly GCA_030625065.1). Classification (NCBI taxonomy): domain Eukaryota; kingdom Metazoa; phylum Chordata; class Aves; order Galliformes; family Phasianidae; genus Alectoris; species Alectoris magna. The sequence goes on from CM060560.1 coordinate 89,014,602, forward strand.
CAATAGGTAATCAACATGCTGAAGGCCAGCACCCACGAGCTGATGTTCACTATGTTAATTTATAACTCACAGATGGAGTCAATACTGTTTAATATCTTTGTAGACATAAGCAGTACAACTGAGTGCACATCACCTAATTTGTGGGTGACACCAAGCTAAGTAGTATAGTTCCTACAATAGAAGGAAGATATGCCATTTAGAGGGACTTGAACAGGCTTGAAAAGTGGGCCCACTAAAATCAAATGAGGTTCAACGAGGCCAAGTGCAAGGTGTTGCATTTGGAGCAGAACCATCCCAGACCTGAGTACAGACTGGGAGAAGAACTACCTGAGTAGAGCAGCCCTGCAGAGGACTTGAATGTTCTGATGGACAAAAGGCTTGATAAAGTCCAGCAGTGTGCATTTGCAGCCTTGAAGGACAACTGTGTCCTGCATGAGAGGGGTGGCAAGTGGGGAGAAGAAGAGGATTGTCCCCCTTTGCCCTCATTAGGCTCCATTTGGATTACCGCATCCAGGCCCGGGACCACCAGCCCAAAGGAGGATGTAGAGCTGTTGGAGCAGGTCCAGAGGAGGCCACAAAGATGTTCAAAGGGCTAGAGCACCCCTCCTGTGGAGACTGGCTAAGGGAACTGGATTTGTTCAGTCTGGAGAAGGCTCAAGGAAGACCTCATTGTGAATGTCCAATACTTAAAGACTGCTTATAAACAGAAGGGGGCCTGACTTCTTGCACAGGCAGATAGGACAAAAGGGAACAATTTTAAACTAGAAGGGGGGAGATTTAGGTTAGATGTAAGGAAGAAATACATTCCTCAGAGGGCAGTGAAGCACTGGCACAGCTGCCCAGAGAAGCTGTAGTGCCCCATCCCTGGAGGCTCCCAAGGCCAAGTTGGATGGGGCCATGGGCAGCCTGAGCTGGTGGATGGCAGCCCTGCCCATGGCAGGGCGGTTATAACTAGTTGATCTTTAATGATCCTTCCAACTCAGCCATTCTGTGATTCTAATGCCTTTTGGCCTAATCTTAGCTAAAGAGAGGTTGTGATTGAAAACCATTATGCCTGAAACATGCAAGAGGCCAACCACCATGTACCATCAATGCCACCAAATATACACATTAATGAGGCCCAAAGGGGTAATAAAATAAAATGCTGCCTTAAAAGATTCCTTTTTTTTTTTTTTTTCATCATAGGCTTTTCATGTTTGTGAATATTTTGTCATTTGCCCAAGAAGATTAATAAGAATTTTGAGCGTTCTGTATCAATCAAACATCTCCTCAAATGTGTTGACATATCATTTTGTGAATGAAGACCAGACTTGCTTATATGCTGTGAAAGTCACAGAAAGCACACCTTTTATCCATTGCTGCACTAACTGTGGTTTGGCTGTTTATTGTGGAGTAAGAATACTGTTGATAAGTTGATGTTGAAGTAAGTGTTTGAGGAAGGAAACTTTCTGGAAGCATTATTGCTAGATAAGGTTGCAGGAAACTGAAGATTGTTTGCTTGGGTGAAAGGTAGGATGGGGGGTTCTGAAGAGAACAGCTGGCCTAAAAATTAGTGGGAATAAGGACAGGAGTAATGGTAAGAGTCTTTGAGTAGAATAATCACTAGGAAGAAAACAAGAAGCACTTCAAAAGTTATGAGTGATCAGAAAAATACAGAAATACCTTCTGTAGAATTTTTTTCTTTTTTGGTCAGGTTCACAGAATCACAGAATCACAGAATTATCGAGGTTGGAAAAGACCTAGAAGATCATCCAGTCCAACCATTACCAATACTTCCCAGCTAAATCATACCCCTCAACGCAACATCCAAACGTTTCTTGAACACTCCCATGGTCGGTGACTCCACCACCTCCCTGGGCAGTGCATTCCAATGCCTGACTACCCTTTCCGAGTAGTAATACTTCCTAATGTCCAGCCTGAACCTCCCCTGGCGCAGCTTGAAACCATTCCCTCTAGTTCTATCACTGATTACACGAGAGAAGAGGCCGACCCCCAGCTCACCACAACCTCCCTTCAGGAAGTTATAGAGAGCAATAAGGTCTCCCCTGAGCCTCCTCTTCTCCAGGCTGAACAATCCCAGCTCCCTCAACCACTCCTCATAAGGCCTGTGCTCCAGACCCCTCACCAGCTTCGTAGCCCTCCTCTGAACACGTTCCAGGGCCTCAATGTCTTTCTTGCAGTGAGGGGCCACTTGCCTCTTGCAGTGAGGTTGTGTAATTCAGGTGAGTAAATTTTCCCCTTTCCTCCTGATCAGTTTATACTAAGAATATTCCTATGAAGTCATCAAAGCATGTATGCCATTTCCTATGTTGTTTCATTACAGATTATGGTAATTTATTCAACAGACAAACATGTTTATCATATAGCCTCAATCCAAAAGTGCCAATTTTAGATAAGGAAAAGTTCAAAGTGTACAACCAGAGAGGTATCTTGCTAGCTACAGTCTAACCAAGAGTGAATCACCTCAGTTAAAGCAATGTAGATTAAATTAATCTAATCAGGCCATACCATTATCGCAGTTAATACTTATTTTACTTTATCACTTTTGATTTATGAAGAAAATGTGGCATATCTAGTCTCCCTAAGCATGGACAACTCTATCTGACAATCTCTGTGAGAAAAACAAACCCATAAGGAGTCAAATGAGGTTTTAAGAGGCACTAAGCTTCTGTTCCCAAGCTTTACACTTCTCCTTCACATTAAGAGTCAGCTAAAATTGCCTGAAGGTCAAATTGCAGGGGCTAGTTTGTACTGAGTGAAATAAAGACAACTTTAATCAAGAAGCTGCCCTGGGAGTCAACTGAAAGGCCGTCCACTCTCCTACCTGAGCAGACACAATGTGGGGAGAGAAGAGGATTTGTAACAAAATGTCTAGATTGAAATGAATCACTGAAAAATTAAAGGATAGTGGTACTAACACCAGTGAAGCAAAATGGATCACCTGAGCGGGGAGGTCAAGGGGATTCTCAAGCCTAAAAGCTTGCAAGGCTTCCCAGTATCTCCAATAGTGTTCGGCAGACATAGGAACTGCATGGCACACCAGTACTTCCCTGAGATATGGGCTGGGTCCAGTCTATACCCTAGCAGTATGATTTCAGCCTTTCACTGTAGACAGACAAGGTTTGCAAAGGGATCCACTGGAAAATGCGATTTACCACTTCTGTCCCCTCAGGTAAAAATTACTGCAGATATCTTGTCCCAGAACGTACGTCTATGTTCTTTCTGCCCAAGTATTTATTTTACCCAGCGAGGGACGATAATACTTAGAGCATTCATGTTGTCTCTTGTTACTTTTCTGCCTAAGCATGACCCCTAGCTTGCCATGAACCTCAGAGTGTGCCAGTCATGCAAAGACAGTTTCATACTCAGGAGGTGAGAAAGATGCTGTGTTTATTACTTGCCATTTTTTTTTGTTCCTTCCTCCAGCCCAATTAGTAATGTATCCGCTGTTTTTGGCTGCCATGCATGTGCATTTCACACCATTTGAGCTAGACAGATTTAAAATGAGCAGGCAGTATAACTCATGTACAGCCAATACAAGAGAGCTTCCTGTTTCAGCTGTGCCCTGTTACTCCCAAGAGCATGTATGCACTTTATGCCAAGCTATTTACCAAGTTAATGAAAAAAATACATTGAGTGCTAAAATGAGCCTCAAGCCTGTAGTAACTCATTCAGATAAGTTGTGAAAGTTGTCCTATTCCAAGGGGTTAGGAACAGCTTGGCAGGAGGGTAGCTTTCAGACATTTAACATTTAGTGCATTTGTTTGGACTGAAAAATTTGACATTAACTGTTTGATGCTCCAGCCAATGTTTTGGGTTTTTTTTTTTTCTTATGTTTATATACACAGGACAGCCAAAAAAGGTAGAGAATTTTTCCCTCAATAGATTAAATAAATAAATAATATAAAATAAAAAAGGAAAAAGAAGGGAAAAAAAAAGAAAAATGAAAAAAGAAAAAAGAAAGTTTTCCTTGGTTTTCCTGGAAGCAAACTGAATCAAAATTTATTTAAAAAATGTTCTGGGGTTCAGCATGCAAAACAGTTAAGTTTCTGTTTTTCTTGGCCCCTCGCAAGAGTACCATCTGGTACTTCACAGCTTTGGTTTCTACCTGTTCCCAAAGAACACAGCCCGTCCATGTAACCATGTGTCTTAGGAGGAGGAGCGAATAATATTCCAGACTGCTTTAGTGAAATCTGGACAAACAGAAATTTCAGCTCAAATCAGGGCTGTGGGTTGATGACTTGTTTGTTTCATTGCGTGAGGAGCCAGGGTAAAAATGAACTATTTGTTTTCATTTGAAACTCTATAAAAAGTAACAGGATTGAAGTATTATTGTATGTATGCTGGAAGACTGAAGCCCAAGTCATCTGCTGCTGTTTTTGTCTCTAGGCCATGCCTCATTTACCAGGATGAAATTCTTGGGGAAGTTTTTGGTCTCGTCTACACTCCGCTTTACAAAAGCAATGCCAGTTTGTACTGTATAACCAGCTGCACTAAGTTACATTCCACGCTTGCTTCCCCCCTTCTATAAGCTGATTATTAGAGAGTGCAGAGAGCATAGTGACATTTTACAACAAAGGAAATAAAGAAGACTTATCTGTAGTAGCAACTTTTCCCCTTTTCCTCCTAATTTTGAGGGAAGAAATCACAGCTAACAATATCACAGGGAACACAAACAAAATGTTTGGCAGATAGGTACTTAGACGCTGTAATCAGAAAGACCCTAGCAATGCCTTAGCTGCAGGACAGCTAAAGGAAAGGGTGGAAACAAGTTTAGTTGAAAAGTAATGTAGATGATCCTGGTTCACAAAGGAAAACCAGGTTTGTTCCCTTTTGCAGTCAGCACGTCATGGAGAAAAAAAAAGGAACTTAACTTATCTGTAAATCTCTTTAAAGCATGATCCCTATGAGAAAATTAAAAAAAAAAGGAGGCAAAAACAAGCTACACTGAAGTAGAGAGGAGTTTTCAGCACGGGCTCGGACTCTGATTACTGAGGATAAGCCAAACCTGCTCTAAACAATAATGCAGCAATATGAAGACACATGCAAAATTTGGAAGAAAATGCATGATGTTCTCCAACTCAGACATGTTTACATTCCTTGTAGCTACCACAGAAAACTTACATAATCTTTTCTTATACAGATAGGTAACGAGGACTGGATAAAGTTCTAGGCAAGTTTTCCTAGTATGTTAATTAAATCTGATTTCTGCACTGAAAAAGAAACAAGAACTGACTGAAAGACATTCTTTTAAGAGCCCTCAAAGTTTTAAGAAAAAGTATCTGACAGGCAAATATTTACAAAGTTAGATCCAGCCCCCCTGCCCAACACCCAAAAATATCAGCCACATACATTACAAACCTTACATTCAGGAGCTTGCACTGGTGGAAAGACCAAAACAAGACAGCTTTTGCTGTATAATTGCTAAACTGCTATATCTCCAAGTTCACAAGAAGATATAAGCTTATAAACAGATTTTTCTTCGGCAGCCAGTTTCTAAATTCTGAAACTACTAAAACAAGAAAAAAATAGAAAAATAACCTACTCATTAGCTTTCATTTCCAGGCAGTATCCAAAGTACTGTTAAGCATGTATGTATTTTTGACAAATACCTCTTACCTGTAAAAGAGCAATGTTCAGATTCCTTACTAGATGTTATCGTCATGACAAGTCAAACAATCTTTTTTATGAAAGGTTGGATGTCTTTTCAATAAAGCATTTGTGTATGGTTTAAAAAAAAAAATAAAAAAAAAAAAAATCAAAACACCATCAGAGTCTCCCTTCTCTCACTGTCAGTCAAAAACAAGTTGGAATAAGTCTGAGTTGAAATTACCTGAATAAAGAGACTGGAGAGAGAGAGGGAGGAGAGGGAGGGAGGGGGAAAGAGAGAGAAAAAAAAGTCTGAGAGGAGACTCAGTGATGTCAGCAGTATGTCTTAAGGAAATCTACAGCTGAGCCCGGCAAACTTTATAACTGCATAGCACTCGACACCCAGTTACGTGGTAAGTAAATACCTGCTTAAGAGGAAACTGATGTACTTTTAAAGAACGTCAGTTAATCTTTGAAGAAACTTTAGCCAAGCTGATCAAAGTCCCTTAAAGGCCTTATTGCCTAAATAAATAAGGTTGCAAGTGGTTGTATAATGCTAAGACCAAGAAGAATTAAAAGTCAACGTTATTGATTACCATTTTCCTGTTGGCAAAAGGGAGGCTGAAACTCATCTGAAATACATTTGTACCGGGGTGGTAACGTACTGAGCTGTAGCAGCCACAGATGCAGCTAAAATCCCTGACCACCAAAGTTTCAAATCTGTTTAGCCACGACACTCTTCCTCTGATGATTAATTCTGGGTTGGCTTCAATGCCTTTCTGCTCAAATAAGAGTAGATGGAAAACACACAGACAGCAGTGATTAGATTAGGGGAAAGTTGGGTACCTTAAATAGTGTGTGGAAGAGGTGTGAGTGCTTGCTGTCCACAGAGCCTGTATACTGCCATAGGTACCGTATTGGTGTTCAATAGGATTTCCAGAACAGTATGATAAGAGCTGCTGTGAAAGGGAAGGCAGTGCAGCACTAAAAAGACTAATGTGGTGTTCCTTGGATATCATTCTTCTGTGTCTATATTCCCAGAGGTAATTCTTCCAGGAACTACATATCTCAACAAGCGTGTCCAACACAGTACAACAGCATCACCTGCAGAGCCATCCCACAGCACAGTGATGTCAGGTTGCTTTCACTCCCTTATGCTCAGGGGAAAGAGGAAATCAGCATAGGTTGAATAGTTTTCTAGCAAGATTCTGTGCAACTCAGACCCATGGAGAAGACGTTAGCAAAAGTGAAATCTCTCCTTTCCTCAGCAGCATCAGTAATCAGACATTTAAATTCATTAACAGCCATTATTAATGTCATGATATACATTCATAGGAAAATAAAGGATGGAATTCTGCTGTCATGTGGTCAAGTATGTAGGCATTCAGGCAGTGCCAGTAGGCAGCAGCTGTTTTGCATTTAAAAGGACAACAGTTAGCTGAGATTTTTTTCTTCCTTTGCCAGAGACTGAGGAATTTCACACGACTTGGATTGTTCCCCAAATCCATGAACCTGTTACACTGGTATCTCTTTCTCTATATTTACTATGAGGGAGATGGCAACAGCTCCTATCAGTTTTCATTATAAAATAAATGTTTGTGAATGGATTTTTCTGTTTTCAGATAGGCACTTCTATTTGCAGAGCCCTCTAAAATGTCATGGGATGAAGCACCTACACTAGAAATACTTTTTCACTATCCAGTGAAATTATGTTTAGTTGTAACTGAATTATACACTATTAAAACTCCCCACTTAAAACTTCCCTTTTCTTTGTTTGGGAAACTGCTCAAATCATAACCAAATATGAATACTCTAATATGCTAGTCCCACACATTCTCTGAATCAGCATCCTTAGCAACTTGGTGCCTGTGAAATCACATGTAGTGTTGGAGGTCATTAACAGAGGGTTATACTGGGATGGAATGAGGCATTTCACACTTTGTGCAAACATACTACAGTTCAGTGTTTAATTACTGCACTGTTTTGCTAATACCCACTGAATCCCTGTCACATTCTGGAAGACAGATCAATGGGACAGAGGGATGGAATTCAAGCTGTATGGACATTCCTCGACTCGGTACACCTTACTTGAAAAGTAGATACTTTTGTTTGAACATATGTTTTCATCCATCCGTTTAGCAGAGAGCACATGGGTGATCAGGGCTCTTAGTAGGAAATGGTGAGTACAAAACCTGTCTCCCAGGAAGATACAGAGGGGTTTCAAAAGATGACTGAGTTGATCTCATGGCTCATGGACATATAAAATAATAATCTAACTTCTCATTCCCCACTTTCACTCTGCTTCAACTGTGCTGTCCATTACTCAGTGCACATCCAGAAGGGATAAGGAAGAACAGGACGTGGGTTTCCTCAGCTCAGCTGCTTGACAATTGCTGTCTGTGCTCAGCTCTTGTTGCTCCTTTATTACAAACAATCTTGAACAGGCATCATTTCCTGGTGAGTGATCATATATGCTCCTGGATTGTTCCCACATTGCTGCTGAGGTGGGCTAATTCCCTGGACAAGCTAATTTGTTAGCTCATACTCTTCAAAATTTGTAAACTTACATGCTATATTTTAAGTTTTACTTCTATGCTAGAGCTCATTAATCGGTCTCCTTATAGCAGCAAGAGGTAAGAGTTTGAAAGTTTGGACTAGATATGTTTAAATACTTATCCAAATGTCTACAATCAATATAGCTGATTGGGAAGTCCTGTAATGATAAAAGGCTTGGCTCGGGGTATTTTCAGCTCTTACGTACAAAGTAAATTGTATGGAGTATAGCCTGGAAAAGAGTGTTGTTAGTTAAAGACACAATAAACTATACTGTGGTAGAAAAAGTTAGTCCTTCATGTCAGACCTGTACCTCCAACTTAACTTGAATCCAAAACTCAGTTCTTTTACAGAAGAAGTGGTTTGGCCTTCCCAAGAGTTCTGTGTTCTCAGCTCACAAGGGATGTGCACACCAGGAAGGGAAAGAGCCACATGACACTCCAAGTCCTATCTGTTCTTCTCGGAATCAAAGCACTGAAGAATTCACTGTTCCTGTAAACCCCAAATTCATGAGCTAAAAGCCATTAGGTACAGCATATAAAGAAAGAAAACCAGACACCAAACTAGAAATTGACATTGCACAAAATAAAATCAAGATGTCTTGAACCTACGTGTCACCTAAGAGTCACTAAACATCTCCTTGTAATTTTATGCGCTTAAATATTCATGTAAAGCTTGTCCTTGTGTCCCTAAGCCAGATCTTCAGAAGCACTGAGGATTACAACTCCCAGAAAAATCACTAGAGTGCCTAATGCTGTTGCATATGTATTCCCTCAGATTCAGACTCCCTCTCTAACACTGGCAGTAGTGTTTCAAAGCAAATCTTACAGTTATTCTGCGACAAATAAAATGAAGATGGGGGAGAAAAAGCACGACGATTTACCTCTTGTAATAGCACATTTATTTTTAGTGCACCCTCAGAATCAAAACGATTTAGTAAAGTGTTCAGTTCTGCTGGCTCCAGGCCAAAAGCACCCTGCCATGATCCGTGGTGCTTCGCATTCTGCAGCAATTTCAGTTCTGCAGCCGAAACACTACTTTTATGTCTCAGTACTAAACTATTGGAACTTAATGTTTTCTGCATGCACCAGCTGGCTTTCCACCTTAATCTACACAAGATATTTTTTCTACTTTTATTAGGGGCTTTTGAAAAATTGCATCAATAATACCAAGGCCTTCAGTTAATAGAAGTGTAGAAGAAAAGCCGGTAGGAATGCTGCCTAAATTGTCTATGGGCTCATTACTTCAAAATGTGTCTTGATTTGAAAGCAAATACTATAAAACCAATGCAAGAGAAACTATTCATATACCACTAACAAAATGTAACACATGATGCAGAACTAACCCAAATACCATTTTCTCAAGCATTATTTGAATTATACCAAACAATTCAGTATGAGACACCTCCAGGTTTAAAGCTATTTCTGATAATTTTTCTTTTATTTAAAAAAAAAAAAAAAAGCACATTGCTGTGCACTTGAGAGAATTTAGTTAAAAAATAAGAAACTAACATAAAATTTATTTTCCTACTCATAACCTTTTAAGAAGATCCCCCACAGCTAAAGTTTTACTGTCTTTCTTATATGGAGATGATAGAAAAATATACTTTTCAAACCAGAACACTTGAACACAAGGCATCAAAAGTATTTAACCCAAAGCTGGATCTTGTTAAACACAGAGAAACCTTTCTGCAAGTTTGCATTTTCTTTACTGTGTGCTTTCTTTATTTGTTTTAAAATATTCTCCTATCTTTGATATTTTTCTTCTGTGAATTTGAGTATTCATTTGTATTGTCAGCTAAGTGAACCAAAACATTCATCTGTTCCTTCTTGTCAGAATTCTTGATAAAATAGAACTCATTACACACATTCCTCTGAAATTAGTTAAAACTTTAGGTTCTTTAGGAAATGCGATCCTCTAAACATGTACGTACAAATGGGCACATGAAGTTTCCCTCTCCAAGGAAATCAATAACCATACTCTCACTTCAAATGTGGACTATTAGGAACCTTGATGCACATTTTCCCGTCTTCTTTCTTTTGTCACCTCTGTGTTGACATTGCAACAGTGGCAGCAGCAAGGAATTCACGGCGCATTACCTAGCCTGCTACAGTTTAAAGCAGTGGTTTGTGTACAAGCCCTCTACCATATGTTCTTTGCATTAGGAGTGGTTGTGGCTGACAGTGTTGTTCCTAAGGGAAATTTAAGCACATGAAAAGCACATAATTGGAACGGGATTTTATTCCACTTGACGAGCTTCACACGGAAAGGTCTGGCTGAGAAGGGCCTAGCTCTGTTCTCAATGAAGCAAGCAGTGACCTTCTTTGGAAGCCGTGTTACCACAGCAGTTAGTGCTTTCAAAAGCTTCAACTTCAGCTCAAATAACTTGGCTTCATGAACACTGCAATTGCTGAAATGTGTCTTATCTTTTTGCACTAGAGAAAGTATTCTTCATCTGACTGCCTCGGGGTTTCACAGCCTCATGAAGGCTATTGCCTGGGTAGGGATAGAAGGGCTTGAATGGTGAACCTGATCTTCCATGTTTAAGGTCCTGCCCAGAGGTGTTGCTTCTTGATGACAGAAGAATTGTTATCTTACTGCCCAAGACCTTAAATAGATGACCAAGCGTCAGGAAGCTCTAGAGGGGGAACACCACCCTGAGAAAGCCATTCATTTCCATGCACTTTTGGCTGCATTTTCCCTGACACTGGAAGTGAGCCTCTGGTTTTGGTTCTAGCCCAGAGATGGGACAGACTCATAAGCAAGAATTCAAATTCAAACTGACTTTCCACACCAGAGTGAAAATGAAAATGGGCTTCAGATCCAAGAGGAATTTTTTTCCCCCAATCTGGTCAAGATGTCTGCAGCAGCCAAAATCCACCTCAAATTCCTGGAACCCAGCCACTTGTCTTTGTTTTCTGAGACTGCGGTGGGTGCATGTTCAGTTTGCTGCATCACAAGCCAGTAGGACACAAAAATCTCCCTATGGGAATGATCTGCTCACATTGCTGGTACAACCTCTGCAGGCAAAGGTGCTTTTTGTATCACTGTCATGCTCCTCCTCATAGGAGCAAGAGCAGACAGCTCTCCAAATCACTTACGTTATAAGTTATAGTTTTAATATAATATTTTTTTGTTGTTGCAATAGGATCAAATCTATAGTCATGGAAAAGTATGCTCTACAGAACTCAAATCCAAAAACCATTCTCAGCTACTAGCAGGATTTCTGGTGTAAGAAATGGCTGGTGGTTGTGGTCCAGATTGTTGCTCCAGGGGATTCTGTGAGAAACGGTTGAAAGCAGTCAGTGGTGAGAACCTTTGACCACTAGTAAGGGAAAAAACTTTCTCTAATTTAACATTTTCCTGTACATCATCCATGATGGTCAGTCCCCCTGGAGTTCCTGTGGCTTCTCCTCAAGCCATGATTCTGGGGTGTATGAACTTCAGAATTTACAATTAGAGCTACTCTGATGACCAGAAACCCTTCTGGGAAATGTTGAAAGCTTGAGCTTTTTGGCCATTGGATCCTTTCATGCATTGATGTGTTTCCAGTGGGCATGAAGAACGTTCCTCATTCAAAGAAAAACTAAGGACTGATACCTCACACCACTGTCTCACCATATTTCTTCAACAACACGCTTGACAGAAAGAGGAAGGGAAATCTCTCCCATTCTGATTTCAGGTGCTTCAGGTCACTGAACCCCTGCAATGAGTTCTGTGATTTCTCCTAATTCTCAAACACATTTCTTTACATTGACAGCCTAAGTTAGAATCCAGTAGCAAAGTTAGTCTTTTCCCCACCTTTGAAACTCAGTGCTGTTTAAATGGAACTCCACTTTGGAGCAACCTGAGAAATAATGGATCTTTTTCACTTGGAATTTTATTTTCTTGAGCATCAATAAGCTCCCTGTGAGAACACTCATTCTAGCCTTTCTCTTACTGAATTTCTTTGAGCTATGAGAGCCTGTAACTATCCAGGACAAAAATATGGCACTATTATTACCAGCTTCAGATACCCAGACTAGGCAGCCTCTAAGGAAACAGTATGAAAAAGGCAGACCAAATTAAATGAGAACGTTTATGTATTTTAAAAGTGTCGTTATGGACAATAACTTCTGGACAATTGAAAATAACTGACAAGTACTTTGCCAAACTTTATCGAAGAGGATTATGAATTGAGCCTATAGATGACTACTGAGACTGACAGAACCTATAACACTGCTGAATATGCACAAAAAGAAGGTAATAAAGGGGAGGGTACAGCATCTGAGGTACAGGGCATCTATCACCAAGCTTACTGTCTGCAGTATGGATCATGGCATCTCTAGTACAAAAAGATTATGAAAGTGGTTTTCCAAGAGCAAAATGCAAACATTTGACCAGAGAGCGCTAAACAGGCTTAAGATCAAATTTTGTAGGAGGTAGAGCTGTTATTGTATACCTACTTTATTCAGCTTTGAGAGCAAGTGAAATATAATTCCTGATGCTACAGGGGCAGAAAATGATTGCTTCATGAAAAGAAGATGGCACAGGGATGTTGGCTGCACCCACTGTCACTGTGATTGCACCATAGTTTCCATTGTGGCCTCCTATTTTCATATGCCATCAGTGTTGCAAAATGCTGACCTTTGGGGCTGCATATTTCCATGCTTGCTCCCTGCCCCAAAGGTGAATTCTTTCAGAAAGTCTGAGCAACATCTTTTCAGGGACCACGGCTATTATTTTTCTGCTGTTGTCAGGACAGTTTGCCTGGGGCAAATTGTATAGCAACTGCTTTGTTCCTCTGAGCTATAATAAATACTACCATCCATCATGTAAGGCAGAAAATGAAAAGCATGGAAAACAATCCTTGTCTTAATGTTTGCAAGTTTTGACTGTTTAGGCTTGCAGATGGCAGCAGGCAATGACAGGGGAGATCAAAATGGAAGATACTGCAATGAGTAAAAGGCTCTCTTAATGTGAATTATTGACACTATTCATATCAGAAAGTTTTAGTCCTCGGGAATTCTATGATACAGAGCCAAATATTGACAAGTAATGTGAAGTAGGGTCTTCAAGACACAGCAATACAAGCAACATGACAAGAAATGGTCTATTTTGTCACTTTTTTGTGTTTGAGATATTTGCTTTTTATGAGCACGCTGTTAAAAAGTAAAATAATAAGAATTACAACCCACTGTTGTAAGTTAACTGGTTTACTAAAAGTTTAGAGAAGTTGGTGACAAGTGCCTTTGATGCCCTGCATTTCTCAGAAGCAGGCTATTTGTAGGAGCCTTAAACTACAGATGTTGATGCTGAACTATTGGCACCCATGCTTGGAAACACTCTCTTAGGCCTTTACAGAACACAGACTACACATGAGAGCAGAGATGATCAACACCATTCAAAACCAAAGACAATTCCAAAACAAAATCCCAGGTCTGCTATTAAGACACAGCACCCAGGTGGCCTCATATAGCCCCGCACATTCTCCTGATTTTATCGTTCACGGAAAATATGTCTGAAAATTACTGTACAGACAGGAAAAGCCAGTCTCCCTATAGGCCACAATAAAGACTAGAGCTGCCCAAAGGTCTCTGGGAGTACAAATATATCTGTTTCAGAAGATCTATTCTGTAAGCATGCACACTCTACAGGCTTCGGCTTTATTTGGTGCCAAGTTGCAGGCAGAGAAAATTTGGTTGCAACATGATCTTTTAACACTGATGAGTAGGCTATTAATATTCATTAATATTCATTTTCTAAGGATTGTTCTTACAGGGATTTCAACCAGATTTCAAGGCACAGGCTGCATGAAAATTTGAAACAGACTTTGTAGAAGCAAACAGAATGGCTTCCATAAAACATCATAGCCGTATTGTATATTGTACAGAAGACCAAAGAAAAGCTACACTGACTCCTTAATTTATGCATTTTTTCAGGTAGTCCGGGACTCTTTCTTTAAGTTTCTTTAAGCCTTCTTTTTTGTCATATCCCAGGCTCTTTACAGACATCAGGAACTGAACAGCATTGCTGCTTTCTCCTCCATTGTATCCAGTTTGACTACATCCCTGCATGAGGTGCCAGCCCACTTACCTGAATCTATTCAGAGCAGCCCATTCAGTCTGTTTCTAGGTTAACTGACCTTGGTTTCATTTGCATTACTATCTCTGACATTCTGTTATCTGTTTGATTTCTGCAATATTCCCACCATCATAATCTTTTCAGGTTTAGCTGTTCCCATGCCTTGATTTCACCTCCTGCCCTCCTTCTAGTTTCTTTATTTGTCTTCAAATGATTTCACTTTACACCTGCTGTTGTTTCAACTTCAGCCTTTCTGTGCCTGATTATCCACTGATCTTGATAATGTTGTTCAGTTCACAGTCATGTGGTTTATGCTGGATACATGCTATTTTATACTAAATATGGCTTTTCAATGCAGTATTTTTAATTTTCAAACATGACAGAATTCCTAGAAAAGTGAAGTTTACAAGGTATGCAAAGTAATCTGTTCCTTCTGTAATTTTCTCTCCAATTGCAACTAATTTATGTGCATGACAATCACTGTTAAATACTTCCTCCTGTTTTGTATGGCATTTGAAAATATCTGCCAGATATGTAATTGCGCCTATACGTGGAACTTTTTGTTCACTAATACATTTATTATTTGTAATACCTGATTAAAAGCAAAACAAGGGATGGTGAATTCATACTGTTTTGTCATTCATTAATTTTTTATGTGAAGCAATTGCTAGACCCCCATAAATTCTTACAGTATAGCTTTTATCTGCACATTTATGTGGAACTCCCTATGATTCTTTGACTTCTCATAACACATCTCAACAGAATGCCATGATAAATCCAGCAGAAACAATGACACTCATTTGCTTCCACTCTCTGTAATTTTTCCATGTTTTGCCAGAGTAGAACTCTTGACCAGTGACGTTCTTGACACTGATTTGAAGTCATGCTGTCTCTTTTCCCCACTCCACGTCTAACTACAGCCTGTTGACAATTGATTTCATCGGGACAATGAACTTATACCTCTGGATTTCTTGGAATGAGAGGAACTCTTTTCCTCAGGGTTCTTTCAGCTATTTTCTTTATTCCGCTACCTCATACCTCCACTTGATCCAGTATACCTTTTTAAACTTTTTTTTTATGTCTTGGTAGAATTTGTTCCTCCAGCTTCTAAAAGGCCAGTTGTGCTATTTATCTCTTCTTGTAGGACATCTGCTTTTAACTCTTTCTTGGAATAGAGATTTCTGATGAAGAAACTGAGTGAATGCCCGTTCAAGCACGTCAACCATGTTTGCATTTCAGGGTGGACTGCAAGCTTATAAATCTGGCTGCAGCAGGTTTCAAAATATTCCTTGCATATTTACTTCACCACATACCTTTATGGTATGTTGTTCACCACTTCTTTCTTTTTTTTTTTCCCCTGATTACTGGTGTCATTGGCTCAACTCTATTTCCACAGAAATTAACTGTTAGCATACAAGATGTAAGAACATCTTGTTTTCTTGATCTTCCTTTAAATCTTACACTTACTGTTCATGCTTAGGGTGATTTGCTCATTTTATTCAAGATACTTTTGCTTCTTTTGTTTCCATTTAGACTTGGCTTGTTTAAATTTTCCCTACATTTCCCTGTTTTATTGCTTGTCTAGACTGTCATAAACTATGCATTCTGTCCAATAACTTCCTTTACTTTGTTTTATATCACTTCCTTGAGTATTTCCCAGCTGATCTGTAGTGAGATTTCTTTGTAATTGCAAGTCTGTGATCTGAAATGTTATCAAAAACTGTCTTAGAAGAATTTACCTCCGAGATCTATTCTTCAGTGTAGTACTGTAATGGGACACGGGACGTTGTTCAGGTCAAGGACAGACCTCTCTTGGCCAGGAGGAAGCAGCAACTGCACCTGCTATCACATGGCAGCAACATCTGGTCAGTGAACATACATTTACAGGGTGGCTGAGGAAGACAGGTGCACACATCCATGTCTGAAGAACTCAGCCCTGGTAATGCTTTAAAATACATTTTAAAAAAATTAATCGCAATCCAGATACAGTCTTGAAGATGTAAGCTTTCCACAGGAGAACAGAAGCAGAAAAGCATTCTACATTGAGTGAATCCATATTTCTACGGAACAACACCAGTAAGATGCTACTGAGGTTGGTGGGGAGCACAAACTGCATGCAGGCAGATCAGAGAGCCACACAAGTGTGTCTGTCTCTGAAGACAGCTCTGATTTCCCACCCATTTGCTGAAGACTTTCTCACTTTGGACAGCAAGAGGACCACAGTCAACAGCTGGTCCTGGCCACACAGCAGGACTTGACGTGACTTTCTATCCTGCTGGACAAAAAAAGGCTGGCCGAAAAGGCACCCACTCTGTCCAGAAGAACACACAAAGCCACTCTGATTATTATGGAGCTTGGCCATCAGGCCTAGCTCATGGAAATCACTCTGGGTTTCCAGTAAGTTGAACATCCAGTAATCTGGAGATATCAAAATGAAGTGAGACATTTCAATTCCAGCTTTGGCATGACATTACTTGGACTCAGCATATTACAAGGTGTCCTGCCAGTTCTGCATTTGGGCACACACTCCAGAACAGGTGAATCCATCCTGACTTGTACTTCTGGAGCAAATAAAACTTCTCTAGCAAAGATTTGACTAGCTGGCTGCTAAAAAGAGAGGGCTGAAAGAAATGGTAGACCTCAGACAAGCAACTGTACTTGTTCCCAGAGGCTTCTGAAGTGAATGCCAATTACATTAACTGCAGTTGATATCTATATCTGCATTGAGACATGCACCTGTGTATGAACTTCTGTGCACACGCTAGTTGTAGGTAGCATGTGTATTTTGTGTGCATCTGCGTGCAAAGGAACAGGGGTGCTTTCTGCTCACACTTTCCAAGGTAGACCAGACATCTTCACCTCCTGTTGTTCTAGATACCATGTTGCTGGAGAAGGAAGTAGTCCTTTGCTTCATTCAGGTTTCTGTAACCTTGGACTGTCTCATTTTTGTGTCTTTGATCCTGGCTCACTTGCCAATCGAAGTATATCTCTATCTCCCTCACTCTCTTACTGCCATGTAAAGAGTAGATCGAGTTTTGTGGACTTTGGCAATTGAGCCATAAAAAATGGCTTTTTGTTATAAAATAAAGAGGGTTGGGATGGATGGTATTGCCAAACTCTAAAAAGCTTCTGTGAAAATATACATTTTCCTATAGATCTATAAAGTCCATATTTACCTAATAGGCTATGTAAAGTCCAAAGGAACTCCTACAGAATTTCTGGTAAATAGTGTTTAAGAATTGACATGTATGCCAAAAGCAATATACTGCATTTATCAGCTTGGAACTATTACAATTTTTTGGTAAATACTATCCTGTTTTCTGAAAAGTCTGAAATGTGTATCTAATCCAATTGTGTCACCTCTCATTTCCTTCAAAGAAGGGGAAAAAGGCAAAGCTAAGTCTGAGATTCTGTTTTGAATTAACTGCCACTTTATCTCTAAGCGTCCTCTTTGTGCAAAGCCATTACAGCAAATACTGTTTCTGAGACCAGTCATCTCCAACCCTTGCAATGCATAACTACAAGGTATTGAATGCTAGCTATCAGCACTATCATCTTGCATTTATGTGGGGTTTATCATCCAAAATGTTCCAGATCCTTGTAGAGGGATCCTGTTGCTGGGTACCAGGCTGTACCTTTCAGGGACTGACTTGTAGTATGGGTGTGAAAGGCAGAGTAACAGAGGAGCAAGTAATCAGATATTTTGACTCCACTTTAATGTGACATGACTAAAACAAATAACTCTCTCTAAGGTGAAAACACCACAGTTCTCCTCAGTGCCATACAGCCACTGAGAGCAGGAAATAAAGACTGTTCTGGGTATTATTCTCAATTCCATTCAGCTCTTTTTACTTCTCTCTTGCAGTATGAATAGACCTGAGTGTAAAAGAGGTTCAAACCCTCTAACAGAAAATGCAAGTCTTGGAAGGGTACTTACATAGAGAAACTTAGTCATCAAGTTGTTACAGAGCCCTGATTGTAGTCAGGACAATCTAGTGTAGTAAGCACTTCAATATTTAAACTGGGATAATTAAAAATCAATTTTATTCATTAGAATAAAATCTATTTAAGCTCATTACACTATTCCTTGCTGTCAGTCATTCCAACCCCTCACTCTTTCCACTTAGCCATGCACCCACAAATACCTGTCCATAGCAGTTCATCTTCTTCTGGTCCTTCCTCTTTGCCTCACTCAGCAGACATGGGCTCCTCCTCTTGAAAGCATCTCCTGAGTTCATTGGCAGTCAGCTGCTGAGGGCTGAGAAGTTCATTTTACCTTTTTTCTGCCCAGCTCTGTCATTTCATCTAGTCAGACTTGTTCTTTACTGCTCCTGTAGCTTCTTTGCTCTCAGCCACTGGAGAAGGTTGAGGTGGTAAGCCAGAGAGGTGGAGAGCAAAGAAGAAAGAATTTATACTTCGGTATTTTGGAAGCTGGAATCCAGGGAGAAGCTTAAGAACGTGACTTGGGGCCAAAATGCTTGGCTCTCCAATTACAGAACAGAGCAAGGCAGGTTTATTCCTATCATCTTAACACTCTGGCCCGTGTCATGTCAGGAACTGCCAGTATCAACGATGTGCAGTGGGATTAGAGGAACTTCTCCTTCACTTGTCTTCTCTGCAGCACTGTGGGAAGAAAGGGATAATAGAGGATTTAGTGCAGTGAGGAACTTATCAGAGACAGAGCAGTCTAGCGTGGAGTGTAACACATACCACATTATAAGACCGTATGCCTGGGAGTTATTATGGTGACATCTGGAGGTTACAATTCCTTCTGTCGCTGTCCTCCTCAACTGTTCTCCCTTACCCTCATTCCAGCAGACTCATGGCCCTTAAACTGTTAATTTTGTCTTTGACTACTATTGCATTTCTCCCAGCTGCTCAGTTAGGAAAAAAAGCAGCATCTCACTGAAAACAGATGCTGCTTCTGTACCAAACAGATAAATTAAATGCATAAAGCACGGGTTGTGTACTATGTTGATTCTTTGTGAATTTTATTATTTTTATCCTTGACATTAAAATTCCAAGTGCATTTTATTATTTTATTTTTGAACCATCTGGATTAGGGCAATATCTCATTGGCTTTTTTTATGAGTACTGTAAATTAAATGAACTAACAATTTACCACAGAAACAATAGAAGAAAAACAAAACAAAACAAAACCTGACTCACTTCTACTCCTTTTGAACATACACAGTTTTTCTAGCCTACATTTCTATATTGTCGTTTATATTTTTGTGTACATTTTCTCCATATTCAAAGTGCACAACTTTAATATGTTGGAGTAACCCACACACTCTCCACGTTTGTGTGCACATACAAGAGCACTGTGCCACACAGAGATGCTGAACTAAAAGCTCTTCTCACATGCTCTCTTTCTCAGAGCTTGCTGGCTGTCCAACAAACAGGGATGTATCCTTCTATCTAATTAGCTGAACAGAGACAAACCTTTGCCTTTTTTTCAGCACAGTGCAACAGTCGAAGTTGACCCTACAGTCAGAAAGCACTGACCTTGTCATTGGAAACACCTGAGCAGTGTTTACATTTCTGTGGGAAGGCAATAGTGTGTGCAGTACAATAACTTTGAAAACTCAAATGAGAAATGTCTGTGATTTTCAGCTGTTGAAGTGAACCAGGAGACATTCTTTGCAACTTCCTAGGTCTATTCAAACACAGCCTTCTTTTAGGAAAGGCAGGCATAGATCTTGTCTTCCGGGGCCTACAGAATTTACAGTTTGGTTAAATTTCAAGACATTGTATCTCAAGTTACATTAAACAGAATACATACGTGAAAGCCTATCAGTGTCTACACTGATGTATACTGATTTTCATCTTAGTAGTATAAAAAAAAAATTACTATGAAGACAGTTTGGCAACAAAGCCACCCTCAGATATGGCTAAGGAGGTATGAGAGGGATGAAAAGGATTAAAGGTAAAAAAAAAAAAACAAACAACTCAGTAACTTAGAATTTCAAATACTACATGTTTATGTTTCCATCTCCTTCCTTTGACACTTGTGTTATCTCATCCAAGCAGAGTGTAAGCAAAATGCCACAGGCATCCTGGTGATCACTCCTGGGCATCCAGGTTAGAGTAGCAGTGGGGTATAAGGGCAAGTATTTGTGGCAGACGCTCACATCACAAGGCAACCACAGTGATCCTTCTGGTAGATCTTCTGCATAGAACTTAGCTGTCTCACTTTCTGTTTTACCTGATTTCCATGAGGAGAAAACTGTCTAAATGGGCTGACGTGGGAAAAAGGATGTCTCTCACATTTAACCTCTCTCACAATAAAAGGCAGGGTAAGATCTGCCTTTGCAGTGTTTTCCCTGGGAAAAGAAGTTCCATACTCAAAACCAGTCATTGAGATAGATAGTTTTAATTTGCATGCAGACACCTCTTTTTCCATTTCAGTCTACTTACTATCACGTTTCTAACTGACACCAGAGACTTCAGAAAATCACCCAGAAAGCACCAGGCTGCACACACTCTAGTAAATTAGACATAAAACCACAGGAAAATAAGGCCTTGATAATAAGAGGCCTTGATCTCCAACTGATCTGCAGCAACTTTTGTGATTACTCAGGTGTGATTCTAGTAAGGGACATCATCAGACTGCCAAATTGTAGGAGCTTGGCTCAAGTGAAATCCAGAAGTCTAATTAGTGACCTCATTAACAGTGTGCTTTAGGTGTCACTTGATGTTCTCAAAACAGCTTCTACATAGATCTAACTAATAGGAAACAACAGAAGCAAGGCTGTATCCAAAATGTAACACAATTAGGAACATAAGTCCTGAGAAGTATCTTTTTGCAGACTTCTGTCAGCAAATGGTGCACAACTACATGCACCCTTTGTGGCACCTACTGTTTGTTGTACTGAGGGACGTGGTTTAGTGGGAAATATTGGTGATAGGTGAATGGTTGGACTGGATGTTTTTAGAGGTCTTTTCCAACCTCGGTGATTCTATGATTCTAACCGGGACACTTCTTTTGCAGTGGTTGGAGATGGTGCCCGTAGCTCAAGTAACTATCAACTTAATTATGCTCACCATGAAGAAGTGGATACCTGGATGAACGTACCCAGTCAGATAAGGCTTTGCTTGGGTTTAAGCCCAAAGCATGCAAAAGCTGCGTGGCGAAATGTCAAATCTGGGCTTCCTGCCTCCTGCACAAGCTTCCTGATGTAAAGGAAACTGACATATGATAAAGTATCACAGGTTCATCTTGCGAGGGAGTCTTATTTTGTCAGTATGTGATAACTTTCCACAAAACACACTGATCTCAATATTGACCTTGAGGTGGCATAGGTACAGATTTTATGTAGCCCATGATTAGTCAGTCTATGCAGGAAGGCTTCACTGGTTACGCTGGCTAGATGAAGAAGCAGAGCTGTACAACTGATGATCAGAATTACATACACAGTTCAGGTTAAGCACCACTAAACCAGTTTGTTCCCCAGCCACTTCAAAAATAACTTCTCTTAATGTACCTACACTGGGGAATGGAATGGATTGCGAGGTAAATGATTTCCTGAAACCTACTTTGTGATGGTCCAATTTGTGAGTGGTTAATGAGGCCCAGTTGATTAATATGAGTTGCACATGTGAAGAAATTAATACTTTTTAAATCACTATGTGAATAACTTCCATTCTTTTATCATCAATAAATTGGATACAAATTCAATTACTCAGTGTACTCATTTATCAAGTAAAAAAGTCTTATTTACTGGTATTCTCCTTATTACTGTCACTGGGCAGTTGTCTTCAGCTACAGCTGCCTTTAATAATATTACAACTACATTATGAAGACACTGAAAAAACCATTAACTGCAGTGGCTGATATAAAATCCCTTCTGTTTCTTGTAAAAGCTGAAACTCAGTGCTAGTGTGATATTCTAACAGGCAAACTCAGAATTTCAGCAGACAACTGAAATCTTACATTATTTTCACTGATAAAACCACACTGTTTTGAAAAGAGCAAAAAGCGTGTTAGTGTTTTGGAAGACAATAATCCTGTGGTAAAACTTATGAGTGAAAGTTTGTGCCCAGTTACTTCTGATATCACAAGAGCCAAGACTGTTTATTTGTCAATGCTTATTTGTCAAATGACCTGCAGTCTGAAAATACAAAATCTTCCTGTGATGTAGCTGAAGCCACTGTGGTATCATAATCTTTAATTCAGGAACAACTTCCACAATTTTTAACACATCAGTAAGATTCCTATTACATATGAACTATATTCTGGTTACTTTTTAACTGTTCTTGGTGAGCAAAATCCTGAAAATGCACACTGATGGAATTGTTAAGCTAGGTTGAATTCTTACCCTTAGGTAATAATTGCCCTGACAGCTTCTACATCCTTCTTCAGGTCCAGAGGTTAACTGAGGATCTGATCAGTTTCTTATAAATCCACGGGGACAAATTCTTTTCAGTGGCTCATTCACTGACATGCCTGCATGAATCATGCTGTAAGAATCTGTCCATTATCATAGGGACTGAACAGAAGGGCATCCAATGCAGTGGTGGACAAGTTCCACTGTGGCAGAAGGTGCTGAATCAGCCATTTGTCTCAGAGTAAGTTAGTTCTAAGCAAGGGAGTTAGGAACGCAATTACCAGTTTAAACTGTAGCATAATTTTTATTTAATTTGACAGCTTTCAAACTATACATCCTGTAATCTTTTGCAAAACAAAACAAAACAAAACAAAAAACCAAGACCTGACTCTCATACTGGTGGCCTGGAAATATCTCTGAAGTAATACCAGAAATAATTGGAAGGTGTAGAGTAACAGTTTGCACAAAGAAAAAATAAATTGGAATTGAGTGATCAGTTTTTTGTAGTTTCAGCATGAAGATCAAGGTCAGAAAACTGGGCCAAACATCCTCAGTTATCTTTTAACACAATAGGCTTTTTTCCCTTTAGCACTGCCATAGCAAAACAGATGCTAGAAATTCTCACTCCAAAGCTTTTTGCTTTTCATCCAGTTTTGAAGTCATGGTGATGTTCCAAGTTAAACTCACAGCGGAGAAAAAAATATGCTGGTGTTTTCATTGTAATATGAATTTTCCATTGAAGATGCGGTTGAATTAGCAGTTCATTTTTAACTATTACTTTAATTTGCTCTTTGTGGTCAATTGTGCTTTTCTTCTCTCTATATAAGTCATGCCTCAATCCTACGCCTTTTAAGACATCACAAAAAATGCTTTAAAATCTAGGGAACTGTCTAATTATATGTCTATAAAGTGGCTAGAGAGCTTCGTTTGTGTGGAGTAAAACAAATAAGACAAAATGTGGAGGAATGTGCTGTTGAATGAATGTGGACATACACCCATCTTTTTCCCATACATGGGCAATAATATTAAGGTGTTGGGAGTGATTCTGAGTCTAGACATCCATTATAGGTTTTGTATTTTCAACCCCTCTTTTAACTTGTGCCTGGAGTAACTGATGTGTTCACACACTGGGACATTTAAAAAAAGGCAGAGAGAAACTATTTCCTTCTTCTCTTCTAAGCACATGAGAAAGAAGTATGATTTTGTGTCCTTTGGTTATAAACTTCCCATGCATTATTTACCTTGTGTGTGTGCTACATTTTAGTGACTCTGCAGTCCTGATCAGTGGTGGACTTCGAGAACCTGAGATACAAAAAGCTCTTAAATTGTGGAATATTTTCCAGGCGGTAATCCATGAGTAATTCCAGGCTGGTAGATCTTCATTTGCTGGACAATCAATGTAGAGTTGTAATCAGAATGCCAGTATCAGCCATTATGTGACATGGACAAACACTACTAATGATCCCTGGCAAATTTTGCTTGTTTTCTCCTCTAATTTTCATGTATGTTAGAAACTAAGAGTTGAGCCAGGGAGTGGCATACCAGAGGAAGAGAAAGCTGGCTGTAGGAAACACAGAGAGGCAGCTAACTGAGATCCCCCACCTTGAAGCTAAATAGGAAGGTAGTGAATCTGGTTAATTGAAGAGATCTAGAATCCAGTAAGGCTGTGGACTGTGAAAAGGGGAGTGGAGGCTCCGTGGATCAAAGATGTCTTTTCCCTCTGTTTGCATTAATATCTGTCTACTTCCAAAGAAGTGTTGGACAGAAGTGGTACTTCAGCTCCTTCCAACCTGCCCTATCTCTGGATATGGATACTTTATGTACATCACATGCCAAGGCAATATGAAGAAACCTCAGGTGCCCTGCGCAGACCTGGTAAAATTAATGTTTTAGTTATATTTTGTGAAGCTGAATACAGAAACAGCAGCAGCTGTTTGAGCCTCAGACTGAAAGCACAGGACATCAAGCCTTAAAAAATCCCAATGCTTTTCCCCAGGGGATGTTTTCCCCAGGCTGTGGAACAAGCTGTGCTCATTGAAGAGGCCCAAGGTAACTAATTAAACAAGGCATTTTAGTGATGGCTGAATAAAGCTGCCTGAGTTTTCTGTTTTCTTGCCTAAAGCAGCACCAGAGGGTGCCCAGATAAAGTCCTCTATGCGATTTGACTGCTCATTTGGTCCTTTTTCTGTTCCACTTACAGTCTACATTTTACAGATGTTTAGTTTCCTGCAGCCTGCAATAATGCTTCAGGAGCTTACTTCCTTATGTTATAGCGGTGAGCACTCAGTAATCTTTCCTTAAACTTGATGGCGCTGTAGTTTTAAAGTATTCTTAAATTCAGTTTGTGCTATAAAAGCTTTCTCAGTTTTCAGTTGCTGAAGGAGTGTGAAGTAAAAACCCAGTAAGAGCCTGACTGTCCTTGTGCCATGCCTGAGCACAGGAGCTGACAGCTTGCTAATAATTTACTGTATAAGGACAGGAAACATTTTCAGCTAGTCCTGATGCAGCATGTAAACTGGGAAGAAACAGGACAATGTTCAAACACCACGAGAAAACTCCACACAGTACAATAATTTGTGAAGTGAAAAGCATCAATTCAAGGTTAAAAATAAACTGAGTGAGACAGACACCTGCTACCTCTTCTACCATACAGACTGAGGGGTAAGACTATTTATAACTGGATGTATAGATGTATGTGGCACTCGCAAAATACAGTCTCTTTTGCCTTTTGAAGCATAATCCATCTTCCATATTAATATATTTTAACACAGTCCATTACATCTTAATCTAAATTCTGTCAAACACATTTGCTGTATCAAAACATGCCTTGATATCAAATATGTGAAAGAACCATACCTTGCTTTTAAATACTGAATTCCACCCAGAAGTACTTCTGTACTCAGAAGTCTCTGATCCTGCATTCTTCCTTCAGTCTATGTCAGTCCCTTCTTGACAGTAAGAGGAAGATTTTCATGACTTTTTTTTCCCTGAAAGAAATCACTAAAATCTGGGCTCTTCGTCTCTGTTTCCTACCTAGGAGTCCTCGTCTGGCCTGTGCAGCCCATAGATTCAGCTCACAGCCCTCTCTCTCCTCTATTTTCACCAAATAAGTTGAATTTAAGGTAGGTTCTGTTCTATTTTGGTGCAACCCTCTCAATATGAATGATAATTTATACTTGTTACTGATATAAATCTATGCCCAGTGTTAGAAGCTGTGAATGGTCCTGCACACTGATGATTTTCACATTGTCTGTCTGCAGAAAGCACACTTAGATTTCAGGAGCAGTGACTCATCCCAGTCCAGTCAAAGGAGTTTCCTGTAGGAAAAAAAAAGCTCCAAGCAGAGTTACAACCAATGAAGATGCTGGTTCATCATCAAACCTGAGCAAGAACTTCATGCATGCTGACATATTGCCTTGTTCAACAAGGTAAGTAAGCAGGTGATGCTCTCCCACTGAGACTAAGTTCATAGAAATGTATGCTTAAATGCTTTGCTAAATATGTGGACTTCTTAATATGTTTATCCCTATCTGGATTTTGTAATCTGTAGAAAACAACCAAATTTGAATTTGTCAGATGTGGGAATTTCAGAGAAATCTGTGGATGGTAGCTTCGGTACTTAGATCCCAGTGGTGGGAAAAGGAAATAAAAGACACACCTGAAAGGTGGCTAATGACATCCTAGGCATGACTGGCACTTCTCACTGAGATGAAGGATGAGAGTACGTGCACGTGTGCAAGGTGTGCCCAGGTAAAGAACTGTTTTGCTTGGTGGACAACCTTCTGGAAGAGTTGGGGAGTCTGAGAAGCGTCTAGGAATCTGATGGGGTGACAGATCAATGGAGCTGTCCTCTGCCTTCTCAGATGCATATATGCCAACCTGGCACAGCCACTGCTGAGACAGACCTGGCATCTGATCTGCATCAGGATAGAGGCAGCAACTTGGGGGACACCGAGGAGCAAGTGACTTCATAGACGCACAGGAGAGGCCCCAGTAAGACCACTCAGCTTTCAATACTGGATAGTTATGAGATGGGAATGGCAGATGAGAGATATGAGAAGAGGGATGAAGACACATGTGCATCATCTTCTCCCTCCAAGGTCAGATCGACCAAGGCCTCATAGCAAGTGCAGCATCAAGACCAGTGCTGTAAAGAAGCAGTAGGAAGTTGTAGTCATAGGTGACTTGCTCCTCAAGGGAATGGAGGCCCCCATCTGCTTGCAAGGCCCTCTTCACAATAAATTTGCTGCCTATCTGGGACTTGGATCAGGGATGTTACCAGTAAGCTTCCAGTCATAATACAGCCTTTGAGCTATTACACACTCCACTGTGGTATTTCAAGTGGGTACCAACAATGTAGATGCAGGAGACCTGAGATGTATCAAAAGTGATTTCAGAGCACTGAGGAGTCAATTAAAGGACTTGAGAGCACTGATAATGTTTTCCTCACTCCTCCCAGTAAGGGGGAAAGATGGGAAAAGAAATAGGTGAAGGATCCCATTGTTCTGTACAGCTTCCTGAGAGGGAAATGAAGCAGGAGGTGCTTCACCCTTCTCCCTGGTAACTCATGACAAGAATGGCACAAGGCTTCACTGAGGGAGTTCAGACTAGCTTATGAAAATTTCTTTACTATTTGAGTGGTAAAATACTGAAACAGGTTTCCTAGTGAGGTATTTGATGCCCCATGCCTGTCAACATTCAAGAGACATTTGGACAACACCCTCAATAGTATGCTTTAACTTTTGATTAGCTCTGAATAGGTAAGGCAGTTGGACTAGATGATCTTTGAAGGTCTCTTCCAACTGAGCTGTCCTATTTCTATTTCTCTGGCTGTCTCTGTGCTGAGTATCTTCACACAAACCTGTGTGTGGTGATCCTTGTAAGACAAAAGCAAATAGAGCTTAAATAGAGAGAGACTGCTGAAGCCTTTCTACACTTGGTTTCAGCATATTGCTCCCATAAGCTTCAGAAATGCTTTATTTTCTTAATGTTGAAGGAAACCCCCATCTTGACGTGTTAGTGAGGGAAAATACCCCACTTCTCACTTTCATATGAGTGGAAGAATATGACCACGTACCCACCACCACTGGGGAATTTTTCCTTTCCCAGCTTTGAGTTTGAATGGTGCTGAGCATTTCCAGGACATCGTATGCTCACTGACTCTCTCAGAACTGAAACCATGTATTCCTGTACTGCAGTATTCTCATCGCTAGTCACCAGCTGTAAGCTATGAATTGAGTTTGCAAAGCCTCAGGACAGAGGCTCCTCATCTTTGCTCAGCCTGGAATGCAGCTTGACCTGCTCAGAGTTTTGGTTTTTTTTTTTTCTTTTTGGCCAGCAGTGAAATAAATTTCTTTAATTTACCAGGTGACTATGACTAATTTATTCTACTTTACTTACCTTTGTAGAGTACAACCACACTTTTAGATAGCAGTAACAAACAGCTGTCCTGTGCGGAATTAAATATTTATGACTCCAAAACAATGATGTCCCATAAAGAAATACAAACCTCATATGACAGCAGAGGCCTTAAGAAGTAGAGATGCAGGATGCAATACAAAGGACTACAGGCATGAGATTACATGACATTATCCCAAGTATTTATACAAACTGGGAGAAGATCTCCTTGAGAGCAGCCCTGCGGAGAAGGACTTTGGGGTCCTGGTGGATGAGAAGCTGGACATGAGTTGGCAATTTGTGCTTGTAGCCCAGAAAGCCAACTGCGTTCTGGGCTGCATTAAAAAAGGGATGACAAGCCAGGAGAGGGAGGTGATTGATTGCCCCCCTCTACTCAGCTCTTGTGAGGCCCCATATGGAGAACTACATCCAGGCCTGGTGCCCCCAGTACAGGAAGGACATGGAGTTCTTGGAGCAGGTCCAGAGGAGGGCCACTAAGATGATCAGAGGGTTGGAGCACCTCTCTTCGAAGGGAAGGTTGAGGCAACTGGGCTTGTTTAGCCTGAAAAAGTGAAGGCTCTGGGGAGACCTCATTGTGGCTTTCCAATACTTGAAGGAAGTATATAAACAGGAGGGGGAACGGCTTTTTACAAAGGTGGATAATGATAGGACAAGGGGGAATGGTTTTAAACTGAGACAGGGAAGGTTTAGGTTGGATATTAGGAGGAAGATTTTCACACAGAGGGTGGTGACACACTGGAACATGTTGCACAAGGAGATTGTGGATGCCCCATTCCTGGAAGCATTCAAGGCCAGGCTGGATGTGGCTCTGGGCAGCCTGGTCTGGTGGTTGGCAACCCTGCACATAGCAGGGGGGTTGAAACTAGATGATCATTGTGGTCCTTTTCAACCCAGGCCATTCTATGAATCTGTGAATCTGTGGTAACAGATGGGGTGCAGGCTTGATACTGGAAATTCTATGGCCATAAGTGTATCCATTGAAGACATGTCAGATCTGGAACTGAACAAATAAGATTTTAGGAGTAAAAAGGAAGTAGTATTTAACATGCATAAAAAGCACCATCCAAAGCAAATTTGTACAGAATATAGAACTGAAGAACAAAAGTAGAGAAGAGATGTTGGAGTTCACATGAAAGTGACCCCAAGTGGATCCTAAAGTGAGAAAGCAGAAATCGTCAACATGAGCGTGGTGTTCCTCCCAAGGAAAGGCTCTTCATGATGATAACTCTCAAATTCTGCTGCCACAGAAATGAAACTGACAGCATTAGCACCCATAGCAGGAAAATGGGCAGGAACTAAGAAATATATATATATACATAAATTTTAGTATAAGTGCTATTGCTATTATTTCTCTCACTGTGGCAATTAGATATGGACAGGTAATGATAGATACGGATGGGTAATGATTGTTTTCTTAGGTTTTCAACAATTCATGTTTTCATTTATTTAGAAAATGTACTGTCCCTTTGCCATAAATGAGTGCATTTTTGTCAGCTTTGCTGACAAACTTTTTATTTTTAGCTTTTAACTTCAAGTTTTTATTAAAATGTAAAAAAAAACGAAGCCATTCAAAAAAAAAAAAAAAAAAAAAAGTAGTTTAGACATGTATGAATTAGATGTTAGGAGGAAATTCTTTCCCCAGAGGGCAGTGAGGTGCTGGCATAGCTTCCCAGAGAAGCTGTGGTGCCCCATCCCTGCAGGTGCTCAAGGCCAGGTTCGATGGGGCCCTGGGCAGCCTAAGCTGGTGGGGGGCAGCCCTGCCCACTGCAAATGGTGGCTTTTCAGTGCAAGTGGGAGTGAGGGGAACTAGCTGATCTTTTAAGTCCCTCCCAACCCAAACCATTCTATGTTTCTATAATTCTGTGACACATGGGCTCCCAGAGTCATCATCTTGCTGTTCTAACTATCACACTGGAAATAGCTGCATATTGGTGATTTCTTCCACATTTGGAAATTGAGAGTCGGTGCTTTGATTTGTAGTAACAAATGATTTCAAAGGCCAAGCAGCATTCTTCTATTCATTGTAAAAATATATGCAGCATTTTGGCAAGCTTGCCAAAAGCATAAAATTCTTATGTTTTGACAAAGTTTAAAATGCATCAAGACATCTCTGTATATTATGAATGAAATAGCGTATGCAATTTAAAACTCCACATTGAGTGAATAGTCAGTATTTTAATCTTAAAAATGGGCAGAGTAGAGGATAATGCTCAAATTCCAGGCAGACTGAAATTCACGTTTTAAGTCTGAGGACAAATCAACGTCAAAGTTTTGGATAGACTGCTTACTGGCAAGTCTTGCAAGCAATGTGGAATTTAAAACATGAACCAAAAGAAAAAGGGCTTAGGAAACAAATTAATTGAGGTGTCGTTTCAGATGGAAATGCCCAGTCTACAGGGAACCAGAAAGGCAAAACTAACTACTTCTTAACGTTTTTATAAAAAGTTCAGTCTAATGGTGATTTGTGATTAATTAACTGAGCACTGAGGCAAAAACTGTAGTTACAAAATAGCTATTATTTTCATTTACACAAATCCACTGGACAGGAGTGATAGTTATTTGTTGTATAAAGTGCTGCCTAAGTTTCAGTAAATTTATCCTCACAGCTCCAACAGTCAGTGTGGGAATAAACAATTAAAAGCTGGACAATGCACAAGTGTTATGGTTTAACCCCAGCAGTAAGCCCAGCACCACTCAGCCACTTTCTCACTCTCTTCAAGTGTGTTATGGGACAGAATCAGAAAGGTAGAAGTGTGAAAATTCATAGATTTAGATAAAATATAGTTGCCTAGTCAAAAAAAAAAAAAAAGGGGGGGGGGGTAAAATCTATGCACAAAAACAAACCAAAGCAAGTTATTTCTTCACTGCTTTCCATCAGCAGACAGACACTCAGCCATTTCAAGTATAGTGGGGCTTATCACAGGTAATGGTTTATTGGCAAGACAAACACTATCACTCCAAACATCCTTCCTTCATCCTTCTTTACTCCAGGTTTTATTACTGAGCAAAATGCAATATGGTATGGGACGTCCGTATGGGCCAGTCTTGGTCAGGTGCCCTACTTCTGCCCCTCCAGCTCCTTGTGCACTCCCAGCCTCCTCCCTGGCAGGGCAGCATGAAAAGTTAAAAAGTCCTTGACTTAGCGTAAAGACTACTCAGCAACAACTAAAACATTTGTGTGTTACACAATGTTTTACCACTATTTTCATTAAAAAAATCCCAAACACAGAGTCATCCAGCTTCTATGAAGAAAGTTAACTGTATGTCAAACAAAACCATGACACTGAGCTTTTGGTTGGTGTCACATTCCCTCACACAGCCAGACCACAGAGGGATTTGGGACTGGCCTCAGGAAATCCCAATACTCAGTCTTTTCTCAAAGGAGGATGGCAGAGGTGGCTGGCTTAGTTACCTTTTACTTTACTGGAAGACGGGGCCTAGACAGCCAACCTTCTGTCTGAAAGCAAACCCAACACCTTGTATTTCCATATATTTATTTATGTGTTCTAATCACTGCAGAAACTGAAAGATTTCAGATTGTACAATTATGTGGTAACTGTACCAGTAGTGATGCTGAAATCAGTTTTCTGACATTTAGCACTTACTTCAATAAATTTTTTCAGAGATCATGGAAAAAGTTAGATTTACATTTTACCTCATGGCTTTTTATTCTTTTTACTCAGTGTATCTTCATTCCTTTATTTAGAGGCGTAGCTGGGCAGGTCCAACTAGACAGAATTTGTGACTTCTTCACCAGTTTATTTCAAACCAACTTTCTTCATGTTATTGCAAATAAGTTGTTGAGCTGCCATTGGAAAGAAGAACAAAGGCAGCTGTTCTTTTGAAGCAGTAAGAGTTTTCCAATGCTCATGTCAGAGCTATTTGCATGTCTTCTTGGAGACATTATGCATATGCACACTTTATCCATAGGTTGTTTGAAGGTTCTATTAAGGAGTGCTCTAAACTGACACTTAATTGCAATGAATCTTTCATATAGCAACTCAATCAACAAACATTGGATGAAAAAAGGTTGTAAAGACAAGAGAGGAATCTGTGCTCCTCTCTGTGAATCAAGGTGTACATACCAAAACAAACACAGAAATTGGTTTATGACAGAATGTGCCAAGGAATGCTATATCTCAGCCCAACACTTTTATAATGCCAGCTATGTTTACATGGAAGAAACTTTTTAATTTGCTGGAATACAGTCATTAAGTTCTGTTTCATAAATACATTTTTAATTTATTGGCATTTGATTTAATGCCAGTTATACATAAAAATTCTGGACAAAACACCAAAAAATCAAGATGTGCAATGTAATCTCAGGATTAAAAGGATGTTTTTCTTCATTACGTGTGGTTAATTATCTTCAGAACTGCCAGCTCTATGTTATTTGGACTAAGAGTGGAAATTTGTTCCCTCTTTCATGAAACAAACATGACATTTATGGTTACTGAATGTAGGAACAGGTTTTTCAACCTTAATTAGAAACTTCTTGTCTGAGAATCTATTATCTGTATGGTAACAACAAAAAACGTCAATAACAAATGGACAGATCTCATGCTGAAAGCTTCAGCATTAATGACAGGACAGAGTGCACTTTGATTTTATAAGAGCAGTCCAGCATTTCTACCCTAGTTTGAAAACACTACTGTGCTGCCTAGAAGATACTCCTGTTCTTGTGCTTTAAAAGTGGTGTTTATGTCACCAAGAAGACATAAGAATGTCATATTTCAGAGTAGGAGTCTTGCTACTGAAAAGCACACACATCAAGAAAAAACCAACCGACTGACAGATGATGTCTGCTTTCTTCTTTCTTTCTTATTATTCACATTTTTCACTTTAAAATCGTCTGGATTATCTTCCATTAGGAAGTATTTTCAATTATTTACCACAGATAGTGGTAATCATAACAAAGATTGAGGTCAAAGTGTCTTTGATACAATGTATCAGGAAAGCTGGCTGTTAATTTTTTACTGACACCAGATATCTGTGGAGAAAGTTTAAAATTCTTGATGCTTTCTGATTTCCTGGTGGATCATTCTAAATGCAATGTTTCACGATAGGTGATTTCAAGCTATTGACGATAAAATAAGATCCTTCTTGACAGCCAGATATCAGCTAGAGAGCAATCTGAGGGGGGTGTAGTAGGAAGACGGTTGGATCAAGCAAATCACTAGAAAGATGAGTATGGTAAAAGCCCACCTGTGAATGCCAGCATGGCTCAGCCATGGTATAAGTGCTTATACCTGTCAGGACTTCTCTAGAACTTAGAGTGCTAAAAGAACATTTGTATAAGAAATGTCAATATTAGTAAGAGTGGGCTTCAACAAAGTCTTTGGGAAAACTTAGTTGTGTGATACTTGTCTTGCTGTGTGAAGCCAGTTCTGGGTGACTGATCTGTGCTTCTATGCAATGCTGGTATCAAAGCAGAAAGCAGTTTTCCTGTTCTTCAGTCCACTTTATTACTCATTAATCCATATCAAATTCATGTATTTCTCCCATTGTTACACAAAGCAAAGAGCTACACTTGTTTTAACACATGAGGAGCATGGGGGAAAGAAGTCTGTTACTTTTTAGAGAAAAAAATTAACTTTCCTATCTTTCAAGTTTTCTGGGTCATGACTCACCCTGAGTCCAATCCTGATCCCGTATAAGTGAAGCATACAAGACTTAACAAAATTGTGTATTTTCTCTGATGATTTAGATTAATTCTTACCATGGGTTGGCATTTAACTGTACTAGTAATTGTTGCAACTTTTGAAGCAGTCACTTTTTGACACGTCTTCACAGATTTCTTTGTCTAAGATGTCTCTATCAAAGAGATATTACTTAATAGAAGAGCCATACAATGGACCATGTTACAAAAAGCAGAATTTCTCTACTGAATTTTTTATTTCAGCACATTCCTACACCGTTTGGGACCTCTGGAACTCTTTAGGATTCAGCATCGTCTTTTACTGCCTGTAAGTTTTCATCAACACTCCTTTCAGCCTTGGTAATGTTACCTATGTTTCCCACCATTTTAGAAAGACTATGAGAAGTCAAATGCTGCAGCATTAAGCTTTCAGTAATCTCTTGTTTTGTCTTACTTTTGGCTGAGATGGAATAGTTTTCTTCAGAGTGTCTGGTATGATGCTATGTTACTGTTCTAGGAGAAAAAACAATGTTGATAACACACTGATGTTTATAGTCACTGCTAAGCAGCATTGCACAGAGCCAAAGCCAATCACAGCAAAGGGCCCAAGGAGCTGGGAGGGAACAGGATTAGGACAGCTGACCTAAAATGGCCAAAGGAATATTCCATGCCATATGACATCATATGGAAGGAGTTTTGAAGGAGGTGGGAGTTCATCTTGCTCTCTCTTTCACTGCTTGGGGGGCTAGCTGGGCATCAGTCAGGGGGTGGTGAGTGATTGCTTGTGCATCATTTGCTACATATATTCATATATATATATATAGTCATATCTACTACCCTTTTACTTTCTCTATCATAGTAAATAGTTTTGCCTCAACCCATCAGTTCTACTTTGTTTTGCTTTTTCCTCATTATCTCCCCCATCCCACTGGGAAGGGGGGGAGTGAGCAAGCAACTGTGTTGTGCTGAACCACCTGCCAGGTTAAAACATAACATGTGTATAATACATATTCTGTACGTCCTTTCAGTCAAGGACTATTTTTTAATTCTGCCTCTACACTGGTTCTAATTTTATAAAAACACCAGAGGAGTCACTTGAAATTAAATATATATTTTTTTTACTTTGAAGAACAAAGGAGGTTAGAAATAGTAAAAAAATATAACTGCTGCACCTTCCTATCAACACAAAAGTGATAATAGAACCATACTTGATAACATTGAAGTTATTTCTGTAACACTATTAAAATTTAATAAAAGTATTATTACAATAATCCACATCCATACCATCTTAGCACCCAAATAACTGACTTTCCCTTTCAAAGCTTTTCCTATCTGAATCTGCAGTTGGACAAGCAGGCCTCCCTATCATTGCGCTTTATTTGCAGGCAGCCTAAGCCTAGCTTTAGCCTTCCTCAGCCACTTAGTTGCCACTTGCTCTTTGTAGGTTTCAGACTTTGCAAGTGACTCTGTCCGTTCCCCAACAGTGTCCATCACTCTGAACATCAGGGTCCTTAAATCCTTCCTCAAACTGATTTCTTCACCTTTGACCCTTTTCTCTGTGAACCAATGTTTGATGAGCTAGTGTGAAGATGTAGAAGTGTGAAGAAATGGTAGTGAGAAGATTATTTTTCCCTATGTAATGGCATCTAAAGACTTCCCTGCAGTAGGCTTGCAACATCTATGCCATCTCCTGGATGTTCAGTGAATCATATTTATCCCTGAGCATGTCTGGCAGTTGCATATTCTGATGAATGAACATGTCATTCTTTTATAAACATTTGCATTTCCTGAAATCAGTAAATGACAGAGTAATGATATTGGGAAGGGGAAAAGATTTTAGGGCTAGAGTCAATGCTTTGATTGTGTTTCTTTTATTCACTCTTCGATTACTAGCCAAAGTGATTGCTCTGATGCTTAGCGGACTGTCACTGCTATGCTAAGAATAACTACTGAATTTAGCACAAAAATTACTCTTCAACAGGGAAACTGCCTTCACTAATTTAAGCATTTATTAAATGCTTTTTTTAATCTACTGAATACCTGTTGAGAGTTTTGTCCCTTTTTTTTCCATAAAACGTTCAAATTATAATTTCCTTTACAGTATTTTCTCACCCTTTCTATCTGTGCTGCATGTCAACATTTCATCAAGACTTACAGCTAGTTTTCTCTCAATGAAAAATTTGTATCAGTTGATTTTTCTAGGTGGTGAAAGATCATCCTCTCACCGTTCTTCTGCTATTACTGGCATACAAATTGAAATTAGAATAAGCTTTTCCTTGATGAAAACTAGCTGGAATTCTTCAATATTCCTTTCCATATCGAGACCAAAATTAGCAAGATGTTCAGTCAGTAACATAATAATGTATTGCATATTCAAACATTAGCAGCGTGCTTATATGACTTGTTAAATCACAGCCTGGAGACTCATGAGCAATAATTTCAGCTGTAGACAGAGGGACAAGGAATAATATTATTACTTAAGGTTTCCAGTCAATGTTCTCAACTGTTTAATGAAGTACGAATAATACACTGGGAAAACAGAGAAACAGTAGAATATTTCATTGTTTTAAATGTTACTTTTACGAAGCAGGAAAACCTAGATTTATCAGTGAAGCTGTGCTGATGGAAAATGCATTGTTGGATACAAAGTCGAGCATTAAGCAACTGTTCTTTGTTTTAGAAATGAATATTGCAGTTACTACAAATTGATACTTCTTATAACAGTCTACTAATTCCGATCTCAAGGTTTCATTGCTAGGAAACTATTACAGTAGTTTACTGTTGAATGGAACTTTCATAGACAAGTGGTATTTACAACTAGTTGAAAAAGAAACCAAAACATGCCCTTAATTTTCATTTTTACTCAATAACAAGATCAGATTATATTCAGGACTGAAAGTGCTGGAAATTCTCATGAGAGTTATGCATTTTTTCCCAGATTATTGGAAGCAGATATGTTACATTTCTATCACGTTTTGTACGTGGAGGATTTTAGGTTATATATTAGAGACTGTGAATGTCTGAACTGCTAGATACTTAAGACAGAACATCTTTGAAATGCTGTTGACTTCATGAATGGTGGAAAATACTAGCCTATTACACCAACATAGAGGTTGAACTCACTTGACTTGTTACAGATCCCTTGTCCTGGAGATGGCAGTTATAGAATCACTGATATAGGGACCACTGGGATAGCCCCAGCAAGCTGCATGTGCACATCCTGGATTATTAATTCGATTCTTCTGCTGATGGTTTATCCCTAAATACACGTGCTTTGGTTTCTCTTTCTTGAGAAACAAATCCCAGAAATAAGAAAGGTTTATATTCCAGCTCACGTTTTACTGGAAATAATCAAATTCAAATATTCTATTTATTCTACTGTAAGGTGAAGGTAAATATACAAACATAAAAATGCCTCTGATCCAAATTGTGGACCTAAAGTGCAAGGGCGTACAAATACAATCCTCAGGACAGGCTTTAATGATCCTGCGTTGTCAAGTTTACTGTATCTCAAGCAAAAATCTTTCTCATCAAGGAACAGTTACAGGAAAGGCTTTTACTGAAGAGTTTGGCCAGTGTAAATCAGGAGTGAA
The DNA here is from genome assembly GCA_030625065.1 of Alectoris magna. Taxonomy (NCBI): domain Eukaryota; kingdom Metazoa; phylum Chordata; class Aves; order Galliformes; family Phasianidae; genus Alectoris; species Alectoris magna. The sequence continues at coordinate 89,051,786 of CM060560.1, forward strand.
AAATTCAGATTGTCCAGTGTGCACTGCTCAAACCATGCTAAATCCCCTCTTACACTAACTCCTGATGGCAAGACATGGTATTAGGACTAAAAAAATATATATATTTTGCATGAAGTATCTCAGCTACAAACAATAGCGTTTGCTGGGAGTAAGCTTATAACCTAGTTAGTATTCTTGCCAGCAGTGGGGACAGCAGTTTGTAGCTGTCAGATAAAACAAACAGACAGTAATATAAGTATTAGAAATCCAAAGATTACATGAAAATGAAGATGAAACTGCTTGACTGCAGCATGCGTGTTCAGGATTTCAAAGCACTTGACAAACTCCAATATAGCTACCTGGCAACTATAAATGCAGAGAACAAATAAAGATTAAGGACAGCATTTCTGAAGCATCTGCTTCTTTTTATTGTCTCATTTCTTTTAATGCTCACCTTTGGATTCACATGACAGGAATTCAGACTAAACAGTGCAATTCACTACATCATCGCCACACCTAGTTTCAAAGGTGCTGAACATCAAGCCTTTATTTATAGAGAAGAGCTGCTGATCATCTGCAAGATCAGATGGCTCCACGAACATTTTGGAAAGGAGAAACATGTAGATGTGTCAACATCTGAACACAATGCAAGCAACAAGAACTAATAATTTCTCCCCAGTGCTCATGCCACGTTGGGATTCATCTTATCTAAAAGAACCCATATAACCACAGAAACTAGTGATTTTGGCTCCCTCCAGAGTCAATGCAGACAGGGAACTCCAGGGGGCAAACCACTCCAAGTACTTTGAGCATCCGTTTCAGCATGAGTATGGCAGCCTAGACAATAGGTTTAATTGCTGGTTGAAAGAAAAGTTAGGTGATATGGGGCATATTTTATACATTTTATAATTAGAGACTGTTAGTTGTATGGAAAAAATATTTTAGAAAATAAAATATGCGGTGGCAGTTAAGGACAAAAAATTTCTTGCATTTACAAAGCAGTCTGGAGAACTCGTGAGTAGAACCTCCATCTTCTCCCCTGTAAGCAAGAAATGAAGAAGGGGAATGACATAGTATGTGATTCATTAAAATGTATATCTGCAGATGCATATGATTATACCTCTTAAAACAATGCTGTCGCCCCTGCTCAAATGTCTTTGCTAAGGTGAAAAAGGCACTGTTAGTAATCCACCATTCTGTTTCATGTTGCTCTAAGAATATCCAAAATTAGTCATAAACGTCTGGAAGGAGGGCTGTAAACAACAGCATTCAGTATTCAGCCATATGCATTGTTCTGTAAAGAATCATCTCTAATCTAATGATCTGGTCCAGAATATTTATGGTGATGCTTCCAAATCCACTTTATATTGCCTACAGATTATTTCTTTCTATGTAATATTTGCTGCTTATTCATTATTTCTCAAGTAACTGATGCTAAACTCGTAGACTTTTGGATGAAAGTTTTGTTAGATTTGCTCTAGATTTGCAAACAAGTGTCAAAATCTTCTGAATATCCTTTTATTTTTCATCTATACTAAAAAACTGTTCAGCTAACTCAAGTATGTTAAGTAGTAGAGGCCGCTGTTTTTAAGACTCATGCAGTAAGCAACAGTTTGGTCACAGCTGACTAAAAACAGAGAATCAGGTATTCTGCCCAAGTTCTCCCACTAAGATATTGATCCAGTGAGGCAGTAGGTATGTCTTCACATGTGTGGCAGTAAAATAAAGCACATGCTATGCTCAAGTAAGGGCTCAATTCTGTTCAATCTTTCTTTTGGCTTTCAGTGTCCAGAGCACTAGTAGCCTATAGGACATGGGTTCAGGGTTAGAAAGGTTTGTATTTGTATCTGATTAACCAAAGATGTCAAGATCACCCAGTATTAGCTTCAGTCCACTCTGGTTATCTAAGATTTTTTGTGTGTGTGTGTGGATTCAAATGGCATGTGAAGATTTACATAATGCAAGTTTGTTAAAAAATTGTCGTTGTCTAGTAGGAAATACATTATTCTATAGGCATTTAAGTTAAAAATCATACTGCTTTTATTTCCAAAAGGTAAACACGTATATGTAACACAATTGCTCCATCTGTACTGGTAAATTCGAAGTGCCTAGGCACATTCTTTGGCACTAGGCCTAAAAGGCAGGTAACAGCTCTCATTTATATCAAACTCTAAGCCTCTCAAACAAATCTAGTCACATGCAAACTATTTACTTGGAAATGTCTCTAGGACATGCTAACTTACAAACAGGAATTAAGTGACATCTTGGAGTGTCCTAGCATCTGAGCTGGCTAAGATAAAAACCATATTAGTGACTGCTCTGAAAGTGCTTTTGTATAACAGAAAAATGTATGGCACTGAGGATGTCTTCTGGCATTTTTTGATTAACTAGTAGAGATGCAGAGTATATTAAAAAAAAATAAGTTTAGCAATCTAAGTAGAATATACCCCATAGATTTGATGTCACAGAAGGGAGAATTATAGAATGGCTTGAATGGCTTGGAAGGAATCTCCAGGATGTTCAAGTTCCACCCCCTCTGCCACAGGCAGGGTTGCCAGCTGTTAGATCAAGTACTAGATCAGATTGCCCAGGGTCCCATCCAACCTGGCCTTGAAAACCTCCAGGGACGAGGCATCCACAACCTCTACGGGCAGCCTGTTCCAGCACCTTAGCACTCTCTCAATAAAAAACTTCCCCCTGATATCTAATCTAAAATTCACTTCCTTTAATGTAAAACCATTCCCTCTTGTCCTATCGCTCTCTACTTGTATAAAAAGTTGATTTCCCTCATGTTTATAAACTTCCTTTAAACACTGAAAGGCCATAATGAGGTGTCCCTGCAGCCTTCTCTTTTCCAGGCTGAACAAGCCTGGTTCTTTCAGCTTATCTTCATAGGAGAGGGTACTCCAGCTCTTGGATGATCTTCAAGGTCTTCCTCTGGACCTACTCCAACAGCTCCACATCTTTTCTGCTCTGGGGGCCTCAGGCTTGGACACAGTACTCTAGCTGGGGCCTCATGAGGCCAGAAGAGAGGAAAACAATCACCCCTCTCCCCCTGCTGGCCACCCCTCCTTTGATGAAACCCAGGATACCTTTGGCCTTCTGGGCAGCAAGCTCATGTGAAGTTTTTCATCAGCAGAAATTCCTATGTCCTTCTCAGCAGCTCTACTCTCGAGGAGTTCTTCTCCCAGTTTGTATACATATCTGGGATTACCTCTACTTAAGAACAAAACCTTGCACTTTGCTTTGTTGAACCTCATTAGGTTCACATGGGCGCACCTTTCAAGTTTATCAAGGTCCCTCTGGATGACATCCCTTCCTTCCACTTTATCAACTGCACTGCTTAGCTTGGTGTTGTCAGCAAATTTGCTGAGGGTGTACTCAATCCCATAATCTATGTAAATGATAAAGATGTTAAAGAGTACTGGACCCAAGATAGATCCCTGGGGGATACCACTCAGTACTGGCCTTCACCTGGACATAAAGCCGTTGACCACAACTCTTCAACTATGACCTTCCAACAGATTCCTTATCCATCGACTAGTCCAAATTTCAAAACCGTATCTCTGCAATTAAGAGATAAAGATGTGGTGGGGGAACATGTCAAAGGCCTTTCATAACTCTGGGTAGATGACATCAGTTGCCTTCCATCTGTCCACCAGTGCTGTCTTTGCAGTATAGAAGGCCACCAGATTGGTCAGGCATGACCTTCCTTTGGTGAAGCCATATTGGCTGACTTGGATCACCCACTTATTCTTCATGTGCCTTAACATATCTTCCAGGAGGATCTGTCCCATGATCTCCCCAAGCACAGAGGTGAGGCTCACCAGCCTGTAGTTCTCCAAGTCCTCTTTCCTCCCTTTCTTGTAAATGGGAGTGATGTTTCCTTTTATTCAGTCCCCAGGAACATCACCTGACAAACAGGACTTTTCAAATATGGCGGCGAGCAGCTCAGCACCCATATCATCCAGCTCCCTTGGGACCCTGGGATGCATGTCATCTAGCCCCATAGACTTGTACACATTCAGTCTCATAAGAGATAAAAAGAAGAGATGAAAAGAAAGTAGAACTCAAAAGTGTATTCAAAGAGATTGTTTTCTGACTTATTTATTATCCTGAACTTTTAGTATAATTTACTTTCAATTATATTTATTTATAATTTACTTTCAATGAAAGATGAGATTGTGACTAGCAGCCTGTTGTTACCTGGAAATGAATTTACATTCTGTAGCACTCGAATATTTGGCTGTCCAGTATAGGCGAAGATGGAATTATTATACCCAACTCACCTTAGCAGCTTCCAATGCTTTCCTCTCTGTTATGTGCATATCTGGCTCGCTGGCCATCCACGGTGGTGTAATATTATAGCTACACTGCATTTAAAATGGCTGTCTCTCCTTATTACCCACTACCACATATAGATTAACTACCTAGGTCTGCTGTGCTGCAGGTTGCGTACTTGCCAGTTTAAATTTCCATTGGTTTACTATAATGTGGATTAAGCCTTGGAACAACAAAACCAGGAATGTTCTGCTTCTCTTTTTGGGATCACAGAAAAAGAGTGGCATGTTTTATGATGGAAGACTTACAATTCATCATGCAAATATACATACAGATGTGAGACTTTATTAAGAGCTTCAACCACTTGGTAAGATCTAGCTAAATTCCTGTTATTTTTATTCCACAAGCTAGCCACTGATTCATCTTTCTATAGCAACCACAAAAGTCTGTGTAATACTACGGAAAGCTTAACGATTCATGCTTTGTTCCGTGAGATTTTTTTTTTCTTTCCTTTTCAGTTATATCATCTAGAAGCTGGAGGAACCACCCTTTCCACAAATTCTCCCTCTTTCTACACTGACCGTTAGTTAGAAGATAAGATTACTCCTTGCATCTATTCTTAAGAATTGAAAAACTACATAGACGCAAATAATACATGCACAAATATACCCTGCAGTGACCAGAATGGATACAGAAGTACCAGTTGGACCATTTGCAAGTTCTGGAACACTTATCTCTCACTGTAGAATGACAGAGGTCAGGATATGGCCCTGAAGTAGCCCTATACAGTGCCAGTGCATCCTAGTGCAGTTCAGTGACTTTGTACACAGATAAATGAGGATACAGTCTTAGGAGGAGCAGCTGAGGTAACTGACATTGCTCAGTCTGGAGAAGAGTAAGCTCAGGGGAGACCTGATTGCTCTCTACAACCACCTGAGAGGAAGCTGTGGAGAGTTGGGGGTCATCCTTTTCTCCCATGTAACAGTGATAGGATGAGAGGGAATGGCCTCAAGTTGCACCAGGGGAGATACATGCTGGATATTAGGAAACATTTCTTCTTGGAGTACAGACTACCCAGGACAGTGGTGGAGTCACCATCCCTGGAGGTGTTCAAGAAAGATGTGGATGTGGTACTGAGGAATGTAGTCACTGAGCATGGCGAGGATGGGCTGACAGTTGGACTAGGTGAACTTAGGAGGTCTTTTCCAACCTCAATGACTCTATGATTCTGTGATTCTATAATTCTATAAGTCTATGAAACAGAGGCATGAAAAATTGCCGTACCACAGATGAGGGGCAAGCACTTTCTTTTCACTTTGAATTATACCTGTGCTGTTGCACTGTAATTGTTAAGAACAACAAGGACTAACCAGAGGGGAAAATTAAGGAACCAGAATCAGGCACAGGTCTGCATGCAGACATCAGTGTCCAGTTTTACAAACTACTTTAATTTCTTAGTTATATATGACTGAATATGACTTTAAACTCTGAGGCATTTGGCAACAGTGGTCTGATTGTGCTCACAGAAACCCTGTATCAAGCAAAGGAAAACTTACAGTTGTTTTCAATAAAGTCTTGAATTTGTCCTTTCCCTCAATTCCCTGAACATTAAAAATTGCTTTTCTATCTGATTAATAAAATCAGTTAAATAAAAGTGGTGAACTATGTTCTCTTGCCAGTGCATTTATGAACGTAAAGCACACTGAGGATTAAAATATTATGTGCACCACCCAGCTGCTGTTTTGCTTGCTACATCATGGCTAGCAAGCTCTCAACTGCTGATGTAGTTACTGACAGCTCTCATCAGAGAGGAAAGGTTACTTATATCAAAACAAAGGCAGTAAGGTATGGTGATCTACCCAGAATGCTCAGATAGCACTGTTCACATCTAGGAGAAAGCTTCAAAGGCAACTTACGAGAACAAGCTGCGAGATTGAGAAAAAGTGTTATGTAGGTTTTTAAGGTTATACAAGCCAGAGAAATGACTAGAAAACAAACCTTAGCTAATCAGCAGTGGGTGTAGTAGTGAATAGGGCACCATTTGGTGAAAAACATTTGTCTGTGTCGGCATTATCCTGGCGAGCAGTAGCAAAGCAGCTGAAAACCCCAGTCATGAAAATTTCAGCATCCATGTGTAGATTTTGGTTCAACACATTCTACTTTGAGAGTTTTCCAGTGTCTCATGGGTATTATAATTACTACTACTTTGCTTTTAGGATCTTTTGTTGAGGTTTCAAAGCAATGGCTTCTGGCAGATCTGCTACCTAATTATTGACCTGGTTGGACACACTAAGGAGAATCATATACATGACTTCGTTTGCACAGCATTTTGTCTATGCAGTTGTTCTGCAAATCAAGATCTTTTTTTTCTTTTATTTTCAACTGCTCATGTTTGACTGCTACATTTTTTGAGCAATTCTAACAATAGTATTGAAAAATCCTCTATATATTTATTCTCTAGAGTTTCCAAAGATGAGGAAAAAAAGCTAACAACATCCTCTTTTCTTTTTTCTTTTTTCTTTTTTGCCTTACGCCTTTTTCTCCCCCCTGCATTCAAAGAAGTAATGATCAGTTCTTAAATAAAAGATGTGAAAAGCATCTGGCAGGTTTATGGCCAGGATAAGCATTGATTCACTTTCAGCAGAGAAAGAACCAGAAGAAAGGCCACAGAAGGAAAAAGAAAAAAAGAAAAAAAGAAAAAAAAAAAAAAAAAAGATGCACTATTGGAAAAAATAGATAAACAAAGAAATAATAGCAATAATAATAATAATAAAATAGAGAAGCTGTCCCTGCTGTCCAGGCAAAGAGTGAAGTAATACCTCTCACATGGGAAGGGACTGCTGCAGAATGAACTGCAGCATGTACTGAGCAAAACAAAGCTCTAAACTGAGAACTGGGAATAAAAAAAAGACACATATATCTATCTGCTCTTGGAAAACTACCTGCTACTGACAAGGGTGTCAATATCAGAAATCCCTCCATTCCCCCCACTTTGAATATCTTCCAGGCATTTTCTTTTCCACTAGTATTGACGGTGATCTGGTTTCTTGAGTCAATGGGATGGAAATAATTTTCCCCACTAAAGCAGAATGCTTTCCTAGTAGAACAGTGCTTAGTGCCCTTAATACTTTTCAATCTCCCTCATGCTAATAGTTTAACAATTCTTCTGTGCCAACTACTGGGAAACCAAGAGGAAACCATTTGCTGAGAACCCGTGTCAACCGCATCTCATTTTGTGGTGGAGATGGTTTCTGGAGTTTCACTTCTGCCATTGCTAACATAGAATCAGTTATAGGGAATGACAGAACAAATACACCTTTGTCTGCAACCATCATATTTTGCAATGAGGCATTTAATTCAAGCTCAGCAAAAAAAATTGGAGATCTGTATTAAGCACCAACACTACTGACTCTGTCCTCCTCTTGCTATGGCTTTACAGCACTGGTGCTGTTCTGGTACAAGCAGCAATGGATGACTTCTGCAAAATACCTTTATCACAGAAGGCATTTGACTGAGTAGAGCAGCTCTTCAACTAGCAGCATATATTCTATTGTAGAGATTACAAGAGATTGATCACCCTGAGTATATAAGGGCTAGGTTCTATAAAAATTTTAGCCATCCTGAGAATAAAATAGCTTCGATGATTTTAGTTTTTTGTTTCCACAGAAGGGATCTCTAATCCTGGTTTTTGTATCAAGGTCTTGTCCAAAGAGTTCGAGGAGACAGAGTCTGGATGAAATGGAAGTTTCTAGTCTAATGGCTTCACCAAAGAATTGACATGGACCCTCCAGTCCCAGCACAACTACCCTGGGTGACCATCCCGTGTAAAACAGTGGAGTCAGGCCAGTTGCACCACATGCAGATTTTTCAGTCACTTCAGTCAGCACATTTAAACTTTTGGATGACAAGATAATCAGGCTGTGATGATAATAAAAAGAGCTGCTTTAGCACTGCATAGGGACCAGCCACTCAAGTAGCTATTTATAGATGAAAGAACAACAGGAAAAGAGAAGGAAAAACTGAACTGGCTGAATGTGTGACTGACATTCTTCAGTTTTAATTAATACATCACCAAAGTGATCTCAGGAGTTAGCAACTCATCTTCTGTTCTCCAAACATTTGATTCATATGGAATTTATAGAGCCATTATAATCCTCGCATTCACAGTTGTGAATTAAGAACAAAGCTTCATATATACATAGGTTGCTCTGGAAGTAATGTTTCTTATTTATTTCCATGGAAACTACAACAGCTACAAAGAGCACAATAGAATGATTTGATAGAGCGAATTCTCAGCTACAAAACAGTATTTTTCAACACAGTCATCACCACTGACTGTGCATTTTTGTCAGTGATGAACTAGAGCCTGCATGCTGCATTTGTAAAAATCTGCACCCGTAGAGGTGATCCACTGTTTCACAGCTGCTAAAATGGTGTCATTGATAAAATGCACCACCCACCCCTCACTACACTCACATCCATTGTGTGATCTCCATAAAATCTTCAGCAAGAGTCAATGTGTGTCAATGAGTGCCTTTTTTTCCACATAGAGAAATTTAATTCCAACGCCTTTGTCTAACATGTGCCTCCATATCGAACACCATTTTGTCAGACTGCCCCTCTGCTGCCATCTGTCACATGACAAAAAAATGTAATGGGATATTGGTGGGAAGGTTTAGCCTCTACCGCCATACCACCACCATCTGCCTCTGACATCATGGGCCAACATAATGAAATAGGAAGCATTACTTTCAGAGCAGCCCTCGTAAATAGTGCTCTGGACCTTCAAACCCCTCAGTGAATGCTGATGCAGTGACCCTTGCAATAGTCTTTCAATGTATGAAGCAAACATGAATCCTGTTAGATGGTTACGTTTCACAAAGAGAAAATCCTGTCCTCAAGACCAGCTCTCACATTTTGGGCCTCCAGGGCCTCCATTGGGCTCCTGTAGGAGAAATTCTGAGCAAACCTGGGGGTTTTCTAAGCCACTGCTATTGATGAAATAGTCTCCCAGAAACCAGTCTGGAGTGGGATTGCAAAGGAAACGTGACAGTTTGCTCTCTCATCTAACCCTGTCCACACCTCTGCCACTGCTTGGATATATTCCCTCCTGTACCTGACCAGTGCAACAGAATAAGGAGCTATATCCTCTGCATTTGCTTTATTCTGTGGGGCTTCATTTTACCTTGCAGGCATCAATTTATTAGCTGTTAACATGCTTTCCCAAAAGTAAATAAATAAATAAATAAAAGCTATACTGAGGCAAGGTTGAAAATAGCTCCCCCGCCCCCCTCTAAAAAAAAAGAGGGCAACAAAAACTGGATCGTAGCTCTCCTCAAATCCCGACTGTGGAGGAGCGCTGCGAGGTGCCAGAGCCAACTCCTGCAGGGATGCAGGATCTGCTTCCACTAGATGGCATCTCCGTCCCGCAAACATCTCCCGCTGCCACAGCGTTACCTAACTCAATTCACACAGCTCATCGAACACCATTCCAGCGTTTAGTAATTAAAGATGGGCAAATATTTCATTAGCCTTACACCGATTTATACTGCACGAAATAGTGCTTCAGAGCACGGCATTGGAGTTTCTTCCTTTCAAACATCCCATCCAAAACTGATATTTGCTGTAAAGACCTGGTGACAGGGAGTTTGTTCTCTCAGTACATTAGCACATTTATTTCCAAATGTGCTTTCCAATTAGGACAATGTTTTCTATGTTGATAGAAAATTGTTGAGATTTTTCATACTTATGGGTTAATCCATCAGTTCAAACTAGTAAAACAAAGCATTTATTGATACTGCAAAAATCTGTCTGTGAATTGTATTATAATTTGTTCATGTTATATAGTATGGGACATGACTAACATCGTGAATAAAAGATCAGGAGTAGCAGACTTCTCCAAGTCTCATGCACTAAGGTGTCATCAGAACCTTCGCTGTCTGTTGATAAAGGTCCCATCAGATATGTCTGAAGTAACAAGGAGGCACCATTAAAATCAAGTCTACAATAACTAGCCCATCCACTGCTGCCAGGAGGGCAAAGGAGCTGCCTTTACCTTATCAGTTTTTCCAAAATATCTGCAGCTTTGCTGTGACTGATAGACAAGGCTATCTTGTAGCAACAGGCATGCATTTTGGTGAATACTCTTAAGGACACCAACACACCATGTGCCTATACTTCAAATACCTTTGATGTACACCTAGACAATAAAAGAGGTGGTCCTAAGAAATTTTAAAAAGATTTTAAACAGATCCATTAAAATTACTTGTCAAAGTAGCATAACAGCAATGGAAACAAAAGCCCCAATGCTGTCACACACAGAACTACTTTTTGACAGCAGTGCTTCTCAGGAAAGTCAAGGGACTCTGACATTAAAGAGATTTATTCATATATTACCATTGTATTCAATATGCTTTGGTGCAGATCTTAAATTACTTACCCTGGACGCTTTCCTAGTGGAAGAACATCTCTGAATGTCTGTCCTGACTTTTCTATTGAGGCAAAAGCTCCAGAAGAAATGCCAAGCTTCGGCCCCTGGTGAAAAAAAGCCAGGTTTGTCGCTGCAGCCACTGTAAATGGGAAAATATATCAGAGATAAGATTAGGTTTGTTTTCAATAGAAGATACCACTAAGGCAGATATGGTGATAACAAGCCAATATGTCGTATCCATTGAGGTTTGAAATATTTTTTCAGTATTCGATTATGCAATACTCAGAATATTTGTCCCTAATAATCTGAACACAACGAATAGCGCAGATACTATAGTATTAAGCAAACAAAAAATTAAGCTGAAACTTCTCTGATGTCTGTTGCTTAATATAATTAAGACCAGTATGGCTGGAAGGGTAAGGAAGCAATAAAAAATACAACACTGTGGTAATAGTTGCATGGCATTATAGATTACTGAAGTGTTGTATGTGCCATTTGATATCATGGCATTTTCAGTGATCTAAGGCTTGTGTAGTGAGCAAGAACCTTGGCATCTCCCTATTCTTCCAAATGGTAATGAGAGTTATAGCAAAAATATTGTAATAAGGAACAAATGCTATCCAAACCTCAGTTGCCAAGTGACAGCCTGGAGAAGCCCTAGGTGAACTGATGAAAGGTTGGGCTGGAAGTCTCAGGGCCTAAGTTTAAGTTTCTCCTGTGTCTCTGGCAGATCCTGTCCTCTCAGGCATTTCCTCATGCATCTCCTTGCTGCACTTTCCACCAACACCAGCACATCCCAGGCCCTAAGTGTGACTCTTGGCTGTCACGCAAGTGAGGATGTCCTCCTGCATGAAGCACCTACATTTTCAAGGGCAGAGTGGACAAAGCTCACACACTGAGTCATTTTTCAATTGCAATCTCAAGGCCAAAACAGGTATTGAGAAGGTTACTTCTCCTTCCCGCAACCACACATGCAAGGAAGGCGGAGAGGTGGTGAAGTGAGGGGATGTCTAGTCTGTCAGCTTATTGTTAAAATTTGTCTTTGTTTTTACTACCTCTAGCAAGAATTGATTGGATTAGTTATGTAGAGAAAAATATAACCATTGAGTTCAGAACCTTCAGGGGTTATCTGAGTCTGAAATCCTGGCAAATCCACTGTGCACTAATATATCACTGGCATCATTACTCAAAGAACATTTGCCTCAAAAAAAAAAAACAAAAAAAACAAAAAAAAACAAAAAACCCTCCTTCTTCTTCAGGAAATCTCTATTGTAATGATAATGCTGATTTGACACAGTCAAAAGCACAGGCACTTCTTCATTTATATGCATATTTCTTCTAAATAAACAATAAATCAGGAAATTTCAGGTATGTTGTTTTGTGAAAAAAGATTGTGCCCCAAGCCCATTGCAATTTGGTTTACTTTCTACTGGGGTATTCAATTCCTTAGAAAAATTAGTAGTATAATGAAGGAAAATGTCACCATCTGTCTGAAGCTGGCATCGAGAGTGAAATGCCTAAAAAAATGCATATTATTCCCAAAAGTAATTTATCATTTTGACCAAAAGATAAAGATAGAGAATCCAGCATTGTACTAGTCATGAAATCTCATGTTCTCAGAGGCTATAAACCACTACAGTTTCTTCTAGACTTTTGCCAGCACTTGCTAATGTCAGTGCTGGCAGGAAAGCACTGCGGGTGGAGCAAGATCAGAAAGGGCAAAATGGAACATGAGGAGCCTGAAACTCCTAACTCACAGCACAACAGTAGCTCATAGAATCATAGAATCATTTGAGTTGGAAGGGATCCTTAAAGGCCATCTAGTCCAACTCTCCTGCAATGAACAGGGGAGCTTACACTTACTAGATCAGATTGCTCAGAGACCTGTCCAGCCTGACCTTGAGTGTCTCCAGGGATGGGGCATCCACCACCTCCCTGGGCAACCTGTTTCAGTGCTTCCCCACCTTTATTATAAAAGACTTTTTCTTTACAACCAACCTAAATGTTTCCTCTTTCATTTGAAACCATTTCCCCCTGTCCTATCACAATATCCCCTGGAGCTCTTTCCTGTACAAACAAGGTCTGTATGCAGCCTACTGTGGGATGCTTTGTATGGCCTGCTACATCCAAATAAGCTGCAAAATGGAGGTGGGACTTTGACAGAGAAATCATGGCTGTAATTATGGAAGACAAACATGTTCTGATCAAATAAGAAGAGGTAAAAGTATTCCATAACTCTTTTGTGCTGTCTCCCATTTTCAGTGCATTTGGCTTTGTGCTTACTCTTTCCTGTGATACTCACACCCCCCCATTTATTTTTTGCTCGAGTGGTTAGCCTTTCTCTTCTTATGATTACAGCCTAGCTGAAGTAATAAACCTTTGTGTCAGAATGCACTGGAAGGAGTTTTATGTCCTGCCCCTGGTGGCACAGCATGTTGCCAAGGCAATAAAACATTATGTGGAAACATTTGGGATCAGTGAAGTCCATAGCTGACTTCCTGTTAATCCTCAGGATCACCCTTGATTTCTTTGACATGCCAGAGCTCCATACCTCTGACTCCAGATGCCATTTCTGCTGCAGTTATAATCCTTAGAAAATAGTTTTATTTCTGGAAGTGGTCTCTTTGGGAGAAATGACCACTGCTCTTGCTGAAAGACGTGCATCTGTGAACAGTTTTACCTCTGGAGATCTTACTTGGCTTTACCGTGTTTCCACTACTGCACGCTGTGACAAGTTCTCTAATTCTATTAATTACCTTGCCAGTGCTACTGAACCTCAGCAACAAGCAAGTAACTTCACGACTCTCCGATTTCACAGAGGTTTCACAGCAGATTTTCTTCCTTCCGTTTATTTCCATGCTCTGAAATTAGAACTAAATAAAGAAATGAAAATTAAATAAATAAAAAAATAAAAGGGGAGACAAAAAATAAGAGATTACTATTTTCCCACTTAAATCCCACCTAGTCTACAAATCCCACACTGAATGAGAGACAATACAGTTCTTCCCAAGAGTAGTAGCTCTAATATACAGCATATAATATCCATAAGGTCTCACTGAGCTTCAGACAGGAGGTTAATTCAGTCTTCAGTGTTTTATACATGAAGAAAGTACAGAAGAGACACAACTTACCCAAGATCTCACAGCAAGTAAACAGCAGGACTGAGACTAGGACACAAATACCCTGTGGCATTTCCCACCAACTCAGTCATCCTGGAAACATATTGTGCTTCCACCACCGAGTTCCAACCACCCTCAGAGCCCATCATGATAAGTTATCATTGGATGAATGTTTTCATTCTGACAAGTTTTTAGTCACTTATAACTCTTCGGCGCTTCACCCATCTTCTGTTTCTACTTTCTGTTTCTGATTTGTATTGAAGTGGCCAATTTTTCTATCAGTGTACATCTGTTACGCATCACCAGTTTGTCAGAGTTTACATAATTCACAATCCACAAATCAAGACTTTGGGCTTTTCCTAGAAGCAAGGAAGTGAATAAGGCGCTGGCCAGAGTCTTTTGGCATAGGAGGTTACTGCAGTCACCTCCATTCTGCCCTGAGGGACACCCCATCAGAGAGCTAAGCAGCACGTGGTGACTGCAGCATCACTGGGAGCCTGACAGTCTGGTTAGCCTAGCAGAGAATAGACAGCACCAAGCAAGAGATGATTGGTCCCATAACTACTTCTGATACAGTAGTTGAGCCAGTTCTGTGGGAGGCTGGTCTCTGCTACTGCCCATATCTGAAGCTAAGTAAGTTCTATCAAGTCACAGAAGAGAAAGCTCTGTTTTTATGTTCAGCTGCTTCTCTTGCACTCTTCTGGTTTGCTGATTTGCTGCCAAGATGCTGAATTACTTTAATCAGATACATAGCAGAGACTACAGCTATCTTCCCAGAGCACTCTGGGCTTGTCCTGCCCTAGAGCAATCACCTACCATCACAGCTGTCAGGCACTTTAGAAGCAGAAATGAGAGTATATGGCATTGTCTTGGCCGTTTGTTAAGAGAATAAAGAAACAGGGATGGAGAAAAGAGCAAGATTGTACAACCCAGAAGGAAGGAGCAGAAGAACAGAAGATTCACTCCTTTAGCACTACTGGCCCAAAATTTTTGAGGCTGAGGTGAGCAAAGAAGGATGGCCTCTGGATTCAAAGCCAGTTCAAGCTGTTTATAATTGCAGCAAATCTCTGCAATCAAGAGAAGGAGTGGCAGAAGCTCCCAGACCATATCTGAACTCAGTATAAATCAGGAGAGTTGTGTTGGTGTCTCTTCAGACTGCAACATTTCACAGTCTGTATCCAAAATGGGGCCCACAGAACTGAGCAGGAACAATGACTGCATGCTGTACTGGGGATAACTGGCATTTCTACCAAAGTTTCACTTTGTTGATGTACCTAGATACAGCCACTTAAGGTAATGTTAAAGCAGGAAATACAGCACTGAAAAGCAAATAAGTTTTCCTTCAGATTTCATCAAAAGAGATTTGAAGAAACCTAGCTCAAGAAGCTTATTTCAGGTCTTCACTTGCAGTATTTCTTCTCTCATTTGTTCCTCAGCTCTTAGAATCTCTATGCTTTCTTTCTTTCCCATTACTCCTCTGTGAAACACCATTGCTCTATTGTAATGTGCTTAATATTTCTCAGGGCAGAATTGTAACCCTATGGACTAGCCTGCCTGTGCCCTCCACTTTAACATTATTTGATCTGAAATCATAACTGCCTTAAAAAACAATCCTTAGCCAAATTTTGAACAATGCTGAGCCTCTGAGTGCTGATCAGGAAACAGAAATGCCTATCCAGGTGTCTGATGGGAACGGCTTAGGACTCACCATTGCCTTGTCACTGTCACACAGACTTTGCGTGGTACAGGTTTCCTGCACAAAAATCTCACCTTAGCAAATAATATACAAAAATAACAATATTTCTTGGCAAGAGCATCACTAGAACAGCTTCCTGGGTTGTGAAGATAGTTTCAGCATCATTTTACTTCTAAAGAAAGAATAGAAAACAATTAAATATGGAATGAAAATAAAAATCGAGAGCAGTTTACAGAAAGGAATTATTTGTCTCACATATGTGAGTTTGTTATAAGTACAGTGAATTTGCTCTTACAAAAATCTGATTTGATCCCTAGGTTAATGCAGAAAAAACAGTAAGCACAACTCCAGAGGAGTGTAGCCATATACAGGCTCTGAGTAGGGGGTGGTTCTAGGGGATCAAGCTTATTCATTGTTTGGGAAACTGAAGTAGGATTGGCAAGAATAGTTTCACAGATTTTGCATAGTTTCTGGGGATAGAAGTGGGGAAATCTTAATAAATGGGTTAAAAGATGAGCCTAAATTCATGAAGGGCAGGTCTTGTATGACCAACCTGATCTCCTTCTACGATCTAGTGACCCATCTGGTGGATGAGCGAAAGGCTGTTGGTGTAGTCTACCTAGACTTCAGCAAAGCCTTTGACACTGTCTCCCATGGTATTTTCCTGCAGAAGCTGGCAGCTCATGGCTTGGGCAGGTACACCCTGGGCTGGGTAAAGAACTGGCTGGAGGGTCGGGCCCAGAGAGTGGTAGTAAATGGAGTTAAATCCAGCTGGCGACCAGTAATGAGTGGTGTTCCCCAGGGGTCGGTGCTGGGGCCTGTCCTCTTCAATATCTTTATTGATGACCTGGATGAGGGCATTGAGTGCACCCTCAGTAAGTTTGCAGATGACACCAAGTTGTCTGGAAGTGTTGATCTGCCTGGGGGTAGCGAGGCCCTGCAGAGGGATCTGGAGAGTCAGAAAAAAAAAAAAAAAGCCAATGGGATGAGGTTCAACAAGACCAAATGCCAGGTCCTGCACTTTGGCCACAACAACCCCAGGCAGCCCCCAGGCAGCACTACGGGCTTGGGGTGGAGTGGCTGGAAGACTGTGTAGAGGAGATGGACCTGGGGGTATTGATTGATGCTCGGCTGAACATGAGCCAGCAGTGTGCCCAGGTGGCCAAGAAGGCCAATGGCATCCTGGCTTCCATCAGAAACAGTGTTGCCAGCAGGAACAGGGAGGTGATCATCCCCCTGTACTCAGCTCTGGTGAGGCCACACCTTGAGTACTGTGTCCAGTTTTGGGCCTCTCACTGCAAGAAAGACATTGAGGCTCTGGAGTGTTTTCAAAGAAGGGCTACAAAGCTGGTGAGGGGTCTGGAGCACAGGCCATATGAGGAGTGGCTGAGGGAGCTGGGATTTTTCAGTCTGGAGAAGAGGAGGCTTAGGGGAGACCTTATTGCTCTCTATAACTTCCTGAAGGGAGGTCTTTGTGAGCTGGGGGTCGGCCTCTTGTGTAACTGGTGATAGGACTAGAAGGAATGGATTCAAGCTGCGTCAGGGGAGATTCAGGCTGGATGTTAGGAAATACTACTTCTCTGAAATAGTGGTCAGCCACTGGAATGGGCTGCCTGGAGAGGTGGTGGAGGAGTTCAAGAAATGAACTCCTGGAGGAGTTCAAGAAATGTTTGGATGTTGCATTGAGGGATATGGTTTAGGGAGTGCTACTGGTAATAGGTGGATGGTTGGACTGGATGATCTTGTAGGTCTTTTTCCAACCTTGATGATTCTGTGATTCTGTGATTCATCAGTTATATAAGAACATCAAAAAGGTACTTCACAGACAGAACAATACACTTTTGTTAATCAACAGCCAGCCACTCTCTCGCTTCTCCTCTGTTCTTGGTATGTGCAGGACTGTTTCTCACATGGTTTTGTTTCCTCTCTCTCCTCTCTTACAGCTTTCACACAATGATTTTTAGCCTTTTTCTCAGAAGCACCGCCAGTTTGGCTGATGCGTAGAGCTTTGGGCAACCGTGGGTTCATTCTGTTGACAGCTGGTACAGGCTTTGTTCAGCATGGGGGCTACTCAATCTCTTGGCCACCACTGCACCTCACACCCGCCTCTAAAATTTTACCATATAAATATAACACACCTGTAAACTCTAATAATATTGGAGAAAGTCAGCAGAAGATGACTCCAACACTGACTATGAAGAATCTAACTGCTTTCTTCAACATATCATAGATATATCAAAGCCCCCTTCCAGGGAAACAAGTCCTTTACCTCTAGTCATTCTGCTATTTAATGCCCAAGTATTCTTTTCCTAGCCCATCTGCCCAATGCCAGGATGAAGTAGATTGCCCTACAGCTGTAGGCCAAAAAAACAGATACATACTACAAGATTGTTGTAGTTTGTAGTGTGGTGCAAATTCATGCACTGTCTTAAAGAATGTCCAGAAGTTTTTAAAACTGTAGGGGAAATAATCTCTACATTTGTGGGTTACAGATTACTGGAGACAGCAACTCTTCAAGTCTAACTGTGTAAGAAATTCTATCATGAAACTTCTGTTCAGATTGGCAAATTACAGGCCGATCCGATGATCATGTAAAACTACTTTGGAGTTCCTTTTAAGGGCAAATAACCTAATCAAGCAAGCAAAATTCTTTTTAAAGGCAACTAGACTCATCATGCAAGCAATGTACAATAAAGTAAGAAGGGGAAGAGTATTCAAAGGTCATTTTCCCTCATGTTCAGTTATCTTACAACATTTTGTTTAATCTCTTTTTATTCTACTGAGATGTACTGACCAAATCTATACACGAGTATGATCAAGTCCAAGTGGTTGAATTATCCTACCCAATCTGTTAAAGATAGATCACTGAAAGAATGTCACTCTTAGTTCAAATGTTAAAATAAATAACACACAAAGTGAAACAAAATGCTATGATTATGTCTGAGATGTGGCAAAAATAGAGTCAGATGAATGTGCATAGAGAGGGGGAGCTGTCTGTGAAATGTACGGGATTTCGGACATTCCCTGCTGTGAAGTAGCCTTTTCCAGCACAGCAGAATCCAAGCCTTGCCTTTGTCTGATGAGCTAAGTGGGACCAGACTAGTGGAAAAAGACATAACTTGTCCAAAGGCCGCTCACTTTCTTGGCTGTGTTGGGTCAAGCATGAGGACTATACCTGTACGTTCCTCCCATGGTCTTAGTCCTGTGCTTAGAACAGGAGTAAAGAAGACAGGGTTATGTTGCTGCTGAACTCCCATTTCAGTCAAGTGTGACCCTGTTAACATCATATAAAGCACCAGAATCTAAGCCAGATAGCTCTGAAATAATTTTCACAGTAAATTGTTGTGCTGGACCAGAAGGCTTGTATGAATTGTAAAAGATTTTAGGAGGAAATGAGGTAATTCCCTAGACGACACTTCTGGATTTAAAGAGCTTAAGAAAGTACAGGATTGCAGTTGTTTTCTTACTTTTTATTTCTGGCAAGTTCCAAGAATGAGAAGAGAAACATTTTGAGTGGAGGGAGAATTTTTCAAAACTATTTAAAGAAATATGCATAATCATCTGAAAGTTAACACAATTAAACTGTATTGTAGTCTTGTTATCTTCCATTGGCTGCATTTCAAATTTGCCAGTTTTCCCAATGGAATCTGTTTTTTCTTCTCTCATTCACTGCACCAAGTGAAATAAATGAAGAAATCCAAACACTTGAGTAAGAAGAAGTTCCAAAGGCAAGCTGGGAACGTTCTGACCTTATACAAGCTCCACACTAAAACTTCTCCAATTGCTATTGTGAGAAATGAAACCAAGTCTCTTCTAACACAGCTCACCTTCTGTGCAGAGGTAATAGTATTTTCTACAAAGACTAAGCTCTGGTGTCTCCCATTACCCTAGAAAACAGTTACAATTTATAGAAAACTAAAAGTAAGGCCATAAACAGGAAGCATAGCACAGAAACTTCTGGACATTCAGAAAAAGAATAAAATTTCAGTACATTAACTGACTATAAATACATGAGGGGGAAAAAAAAGCCAAAAATATTGTCTGACAACATTTCAAAAATAAAGCAGCAGCTGAGCAAGGAGGTGTTACTATCAACATTGTCCTAAAATCATTCAACTTCTATTCTTGATCTACACAGAGAGAAAGTCTGAACTCTTTTTAAGTGAAAACCTAGACCTTCAAATCTATTTCTGGCAGAGCTCCCCAGGTAGTGCCAGAGCTCACTGCCCCAAGGTAGCTTGGACCCTGCCCTGGGGTATGGCTGGTGGGGCAGAGGGAACCAGAACTCTGGGGCAATAGCTTATATCTTCAGTATCATTATCAGTTTCAGAGTTTCAGCACTATGAAATATACCTGAACATATTATGTACGAGCACAAATATGCCTCAAAAGATAAGTATCCTCTAGTATATCACCTAGCTACTTCTAAAATCAACCAGATCCTTTCCCTGTTCTCTTACAAAGAAAGGTTGAGGGAGCAGGGCTTGTTCAGCCTGGAGAAGAGAAGGTTCTAAGGAGACCTTGTTGCAGACTTCCAGTACTTGAAGGGGGCTTATAAACTAGAGGGAGATGGACTTTTTACATAGTTTGGTCATGATAGGACAAGGTTTTAAACTAAGAGAGGGGAAATTTGCCTTAGATGTTAAGGGGAATTTTTTCATTCAGAGGGTGGTGAAGTGCAGGAAGAGGCTACTCAGACAAACCGTGGTGCCCCATCCCTGGAGGCGCTCAAGGCCACGTTGGATGGGGCTCTGGGCAGCCTGAGCTGGTTTGGGGGCAGCCCTGCTCACAGCAGGGTATTGGATCTGGATAATCGTTAACCCAAATGATCTCCAACCAAGCCTTTTAATGATTTTATGACTCAGTTCAGTAAACAGATAGAAATACCTTCGAAATTTGATTAACTTTACCTGTTTCTATTTAAAGATGGGAGGAAATCCCACTGGAAATGTCAATTTCTCTCTCACATACAGAAGAAATTCAGATAATTGCCTTACATGAGACGTCTGTCTTACAACTAGGCAAGATAAATCCCACTGACAATTATGATCTTAAGAAATCTCACAGAAAATCTCCACCCCTCATCTGGAATACCCAGGTGTAATTAAAACCGTTCCTCATGGTTGTGGGAACAAACTATTTATCCTACAGAGAAAAGGCATTCAAGAGATATAGCTTATAGATGTTTGTAAATCATTCACGTATCACAGGCAAACCAATTATGTGAAAAAGCCCTTACACTGACAATGTAGATTTTCATTAAGGATTTGTTTACACAAGGAGACCCCTGTGAAATTAAATGGGCTAAAGAGCAGAAGGAAAATACATAAACTATTTACATAGAGACAACTCTTCACTTTTCCTGTATTTTTAATATTTAAAATACTGTTGTGTATTAAGCTCCTTGGTTTATTTGTCTTTTGGGGAGAGGGGATTAATTCCCCAGAGTCTACAAACACATTTTTAATGGTTTTCATGGGGGGAAAAAAAAATAGTGAAGACATTTGAATAAATTTCAAAATTCAGGAGGAGTTATTCAGTTAACCCAGTGTTCAGCTGCTAGGTCTCAGATTCTTGGTATGATTGGAGGGAAAGCTGAAGGTAGTTGAAGAGGATAGTTATTTTCCTGCTGACCATAGGGCAGGTGGAATGTGGGCTATTTCCCATCAGTGTCAGTGAATTGCCGCTTCCCAGGTCCCTTTTACTGAAAGGGTTGTGCTCTGTAGCTGCATGACTGTTTTGCATAATCAAAACAGCGCAAAGAAGCAAGAGGTTTCCATAGGGTTGTCTCAGATCTTCTGTGGATGGTGGGAAAAAAGAATTAAGCCACCCCTAGATCCACAGTCTTCTGGGGACTCCAGAACAAACCTGACACAAGCTCAGATGTATCCAGGAGACATTCTCTAATGCTCATACAAGTGTAGAGATAGGCATGAGATTTTCTGAGATGGATAGCACTTAAACCTGCCTGCTACAAAGACAGAAAATCCTTATTTTTGTTTTAAGCAGATATCAGAAATACCTTCTGTTTAAGACCATGGTAGGACTGAATAATTTGCTTAAAAGCAGCTTGAATTGCCCATAGATATATGATACTGTGAAAGAGCAGCACGGTGCACAGCTCAGCAAGCTGATAACATGCAGAGATGCACATTTTGTTGAAAAACTACAACATACTGCATCATGCTGAAATGACAGAAGGGGACAGGATCTTCCTTGTATCGGTCACAATAATAGCTATACAGGGAGGACTGATCTCTCCCTTCAAGGCTGAGTACCCTGAAATCCCAGGAATTTTAATCAGTTCACAGCATGTAATTAAAGATCACTGAAGACTTCACCCAGAGTGGAACTCTTCTTGCAGGTAAAGCCTCCTGAGGAAACAACTGGACTAAAATGTCTCTTGCTGCTGTCAGTGGGGTGGGATCAGATGTGGGCAATGTGAACTGATGCTTCTGGCAGAAAGAGATCTGTCTTATTTCCCTTTAAAATCAAGATGCCACAGCAAACAGAGAGCCTGGGGGAGGAGCGGAATGCCAAATACAGTGAATGTGACAGATTTGGTATGAACACCCTTCAGTCATTTTGGAATTAAACTCCTTTTTATCCTAGGTAAGTGGGAAATAGTTTGGTATTATGCATAAAATTGATCGGCATTTAGAGAAAGACATATCTAGTTGAAAGAAGACAAAAATTTATTGTATTTCACTTGCTTGATTTAATCTTGTTCAGGAGCAACCAGGAAGGAGTAAACATCATGCTCTCCTGCAGCAGAGCAGGGCCCCAAGTGTTCTTTTTGGACAGAAAGCCAGAGGAAAGCTGAATGTGTTTTCTCTAAAGCATCTGCATTGCCAGCACTGGAAAACGCTCAGGATTTCTAAAAGCTGCTACTGCAGATAGTTTGACCAAAGCTGGCATTTGAAAGACAAATCGCCCAGAATCAAAGAGACACAGTCCTGAACGCTCAGACTGACTTATCCCAGGAAGCTGATGGATAAAATGAGCATCAGAGCATAAGCAGTAAAAGAAACGAGAACCTGAGCCTTTAACAAGGACTTTGCATGGGGGCTGTGTGACACACCCTCAAAACAGGGATTAGGCAGGGTTCAAGAAATCCACAGACTTGATGTTGTGTCTGCACAACTGCAAATTTTACCCTAATTAGTCTGGCAGTTACAGAGGAGACAGTGTCCTGCCTAAGTGAAAATGTTCAAGTACTGCAGTAATTCAGAATTTCATGTGCGCTGACAATTTTATGTGCTTATCAGCTCTGTTTAAAGTTGGAAACAAAGCAATACATGCTGATAAGTGAAATGATCTGATTTCCCATGTGTGACCCACCGTGCAGCTTTTGTAGAAGTTTAGTCATACATAAATGGATTTAATGGATGCTGCCCTTGTATTGACAACCTGCTTATATAAGTGTGCCGTGAGCTACAGCTGCACAAGTGCTTTCACCTCCCCACTGTATTCCTAGAAAACGTATACCCATATATATCAACAAGCATGAATTATGCATAAAGGTCCATCATTAGGCCATACCTGATGGAGAAAACATTCAAAGATAAAATGTAAATTCACAACAAGTGTAAGGGCTACCTCACTGTTTCATTTCTATAACATTCAAATCTTTTCTTCCCGTCATATTCAATACCGAGTCTGTCTTTTCCCTTCTCCAATTTTTGTGTGATCTCCCATGACAGCTAAGTAGCTCCGCATCTCTCAGAGTTCCTTCATTCCTTCTTACATCTAGGTACTCCAGAAAGCCTCTTTTATTCATAAAGATGGGTGAGAAGGTCTAAAAACAGCAATTAAATCAAATCCAAACCTACAGTTTCACAACAGGCAAAAATCAAAGCCAGAAAAGCAGAGTCTAGGGAGTAGACAAGACCCCAGTCCTACAGCAGCATTGATTTGGTCATGTTGCCTGCCTGAGACAATCAGTCAAACCTTCAATTACAACACATAAGTATGCACCTTCATGTGCAGCATTTGTGCAGTTGACTTTTGAAATATCAACACTCATTTCTAAATGTTAATAACACCTTTCTGTAGATTACTGTATCTCCTCTCTTTACAATGTTTTGATGTTCAGTGTGTTCTAAACATATGATTATGTCCCTGCATAGTCCCTATCTTTCATGTTTTTTAAGCACCCTTCTAATTTCTTTACTATGCTCCCTCTTTCAGAAGATTATGTTGCTTTGCTACACCTCTGTGTTCAAGAATATAAGAATAGATATTTCTATCACAATGTGTGGTGCTATTCAACCTTTTTTTACAAAATAAACAAGTATAGATATTGATGCCATTATTTTAACTATAGAATTACAGCAAAATACACAGGCAAGATCAACTGGGAACCATGATATATCACATACACAAGTTCTTCAAAGACATTGTCATGTTAGATGTAGAGCCAACTGAAGGAGGATTTAGAGCAGTTGGGCAGATGGTCTCTCTTTGGAAAATATACTCAGGTTTTCAATACATATTACTCTATCATCCTCGTGGCCCTTATGCTTTTACTCTGACCTTGGAATCACAGAATCACCAAGGCTTGAAAAGATCTGCAAGATCATCCAATCCATCTGTTCACATACCACCAATGTTTCCCCACTAAACCATGTCCCTTAGTACAGCATCTAAATGTTTCTTAAACACCTCCAGGGACGGTGATTCAGCTACCTCCCTGGGCAGCCCAAAACTGAACACAGCACTGAAGGTGCGACCTCACCAGAGCTGAGTACAGGGGGATGAGCACCTTCTGATACTGATGGCTACACTATTTCTGATACAAACTGGAATGCAGTTGGCCTTCTTGGCAACCTTGGCACACTGCTGGCTCGCATTAAACTGAGCACTGATCAACACTCTCAGGTCCATTTCTTCCACACAGTCTTCCAGCCACTCTGCCCCAAGCCTGTAGCGCTGCCTGGGCTTGTTGTGGCCAAAGTGCAGGACCCAGCACTTGGTCTTCTTGAACTTCATCCCATTGGCCTTAGCTCAGCTATTCAGCCTGCCCATAATCATTTGAGTTGGAACGAACTTTTTAAAAAGTCCAACTCCCCTGCAATGAACAGGGAGCAACAAGAATCATAAGAGAGCCTGCAGTTTCTTTAATCAGAGCTTTTCAGCTATGGAGTGGCCTGGTATGGGCATGGCTGATCTCTGAGCCCATAGAAACAGTGTGATTGCAGTGTTTTCTGTAATAAAGACCTCACAAATTAAACCCAAATTTGCCCAAAGACAATGTCAGTGTTGTTCCAATGGACTATAGGGGGTGCACACCAAAGATCTGTTTGACTCAGTAGCGAACACACAGAGCTAGAAACTGCTTTGTTCTGGAAAACAGAGTTCCTCTCTGTCTCTGTCTCTTTACCCTCCCTCTGTGTAGCTCTGAACAGCAAGGTGAGAAGGAAGAAGGGCAGCACACATGTGCTGGCGCTCTCTGGAGTGAACTTTCTCTCCCTGGGGAAGCAGAGCCAGCTGAGCTCAAGTTAGAGAAATCCCCAGGCTTCTGCAACCAGACATGAATCCTTCATAATTGGCTTCCTGGCAACCCTGGCCATAGCAGACCTCAGCTGCAGCAGGGGCTCTGACCCCAATTGCTCTGTAATTCCCAAAGTATTTCTACATCTAAAAAGTTTCAGTTCTCATTTTCCACTGTTAACCCTTTATCATAGGAGGAATTGTTGTCCAGGACAAAATTAAGTGTATCTAGTACTCAAATCTTCTATTTCTTACAAATAATAATACTAAGGAAGCCTATGTTCTGTTGTGATCAACAAATTTAATTTAACGTCACCTGTACTGCAGTAGAGACCACCATAAGAAAACAACCAAAAAAAATCTGAAAGCTGAAGTAGAGCCCGTGAACACTAATTTGTTTTCTTACTGTTGTATACCTGAGACAAAGCTAGAAGCAGAGAATTGCAAGAAAGGGAGTTGAGAGATGAAAATGAACTAGTTCCAGTCTCCATGACAGATGATAGCTATGCTCAGTAAACATTACTGATAAATGAGAGAATGAAAGCAAACCAAATATTGCAGCAACATGAGCTCTTCTTTTCTCAGTGAGGGATGCCTAGCATTTTTCTGCCAAGCCCACAGGCTCCTCAGCAGCATCCAGTGTGGTTCTCCTTGTTCATTCATGTGGACAACAAATGATTATTGACAATTAGCATCTCTCCTGATGAAGGCAAATTAAATGCTGTGAAAAAAACAAATGCCATGCTGAAAAAGAGAGGGTCAAAAGGAAAAAACATGCACACCGGCTAAGCTAGCTGGCAGGCATACCGTTTAGGTGCTTTGTAATTGGAAAGCTACCTGGGTTTCGCTTTCTAACTTATTCAACAAAACTCTATTGAATGAGGCACCAGGTGAAATACAGCAGTGATTAACTCAATGTCACACTGTGACAATGCACAGTACGGTAGCGAGGTTGGGAATTAGTAGGTATCAGCCACATTTACAACACTAGTATTCAAGTTCAAAGTAGGATTTCTCTGATTCATAGACCAGGTGCTCCAAAGAAAAACAGTGGGCAGACAATACCTTTGGTGACTTCACAGTACAGCATTCAGTGGAAACAAGTTCACGAAGTTGTACTGATGTACTCCCAACACTTCTGTACTGTGCTCATCAACATGATTTCTGAGCAATTTTCTAATGCTATGTCACGTGTTAGGATGAGATGTGCAGGAAGAAAGGAAGAGCAAAGGGTTTTTAATGCTGTGATTCTGGCCAGAAAGTTTGTATGTTGTTGCTGCCATCAGTTCAGTACTCTATCTTCAGATCTTCTACAGACCATTTTTATCATTTTTTATTATTATTTGTCATATTTGTTCAGAGTTGAACAAACTCACAGAGGAAAAATGTAGCCAGTCATTCTGGGTGAACTTATCTCACCCCCATGTGTGGTCACCAGGTAGAATAATAAAAGACATCCGGATACTCAGGACATGAAGGGGGAGCTAGAAGTAAAGATATAGAAAAAATACTCACATGTGCAAAGCCAAACGAGTTGCTTAACTATATTCAGCACTGGTTTACATCATCCAGGAGAGCTCACACTCTCAGCAGCTGCATCTCAGCTGAAGTAGTAAACTAACAGATGACAATTTAAAGTGGAGCCAGAGCCTTGCCAATTGCCATATAGCTGCAATTTCCAGAACAACCTGCAGAAGGTTTTGGAGCAAGATTACCAGTCATATGCCAGTGGCTAAATATGTTTTGAAACTGTCTTTCTACTTCAGGGACCAGCTTATCAATGCCAGTTGTGCAAGTCTTTGCTTGGCTGTATTTGTGCATGATTTGGGCGCAACAACAGGCTTAAAGAACTAAGATTTGCAGCAAAAGCATACAGTGGAAACCCACTTGTGAGCTCTCAAGTCTGTCAAATCTTCACTAGAACATGAGAATATGCTGCATAAACAGAGAAAGTTAAAGTATTAAAGATCCTACAGAAGCATACTGCACTAAAACCAGCGCACTAGTACTGCCCAAAAGCTCAGGTGAATACACTTCTTAGTCAGAGTAGTTTAATTCATAAGAACACTTAAGGAAAAAACCTGTGTGCTTCAAAATTGTAGAAGCACGCTTCAGTATGGACTTTGACCCTGGAAAGAAATCCAGTTGACTGTGTGTGTGCCAGGAAGAGAGAACATTGATATTAGACAGCAAACAGTTAAAAGCAAACTCCTGTACCAGAAACACCACAGAAAGCACAAGCTGTGCAATTTCTGTAGTCCCAGTGCTCTCTCTACAGGTTGAATATGCCTATCAAAATAGCAGTATCCTCTGAATGTGGTCAAGAGAACGATGCTGTTGTATGGTTAACAGAGTGTACTCCTTAAGTCCAGAAAAGTGTGGCTAGTGCAAGTAGAAGAAGGAAAAACAGGCAAACATCAGTGCCCACATGTCCTTCCCCTTGGCACCATCTTCTCTGTCATCCTTCTCTCTGGATGAAGGAGTTCTGTTGAATCATGTGTTTTGGCTGGGCAGATGCCACTAATATCAAACAGAGGGTAAGATGAGGTGCATCAACCTGCAGTCAGTGTCTCAGGCTCTGGAGGCTCCAGAAGCCTGTTGATGGGAAACAAACTGAAAATTGAATCAGAAAATATGCATCCCTGTCCTGGCTCTTTTTTGTCCCCATGGGCTCTTTCCAGCTCTTTGGACCACTCTGCCCTCAGATATTCCATCCAATCATGATCAGCACAGCCTTCAGTCATTCAAATTTGCCCTCATTTTCTGTAAATGAGAGGGTAAGTTAGTGCTTTTCTTGGCCCCTGCTTCCCTAAACTCTTCAGTGCTCATACAGGCTTGGAAAGGCCAAGGTCACCTCTTTCAGCTATCACCCATGGCCCTAGCTCACAGTCACAGGCATTGCTAGCTGGATGTGACTCATGTACTGGGTGACCCATGACACTTCCTCCCTCTCTGCATGTCTAGATGTTCTGGTGTCATACTAAGCACCTGAAGTGAACAAATGGAGCAAAATAAGCTCACCAGAGGTGTCAGGTGTGTTTGCTCTAGGATCCTGAATCCAGGGTAATTGTGGGTAAAAATCACTCCTTTCTCCCACAGGTTACTTTTATTGCTTTCTCTGTATGAGAAATGGATGGAGGAAACACCTCAATACTCTTTGATTACTTTACATGTAGCCTTTAGATGCATTTCCTGTTTTGTTTTAGTTTTGTATGCAATAACAAAAACACAAAGACAGCAGAATCAGCATGAAAAATACTATATTGAGTCAGAAAATGGATTTCCATTTTAATCAGGAAAGGAGAACTTATTATATCTAATAAAATGCAGTGATGATCATTATGCATTCAGTATAACAAAACACCAGTTTCTGCTTAGGAGATAACTAGTGGGCCCATGCCCATGTTTAATTCACAGACTAATAATTTCCTCCTTACTTATACATAATAATTGAGTAATTGCTGCTGCCAAATTCAGAAAAATGTACCTCAAGGAGTTTGGTTTTATTTATTTGGGCTTTTCTGAACATGCGGGATAATCTTTTTCCTAAAAGAGGAGCTCAGTTATTGACAAAATGGGGTCCTCACTGATAGTGATTCTCATAATTTCTGAGAAAATTATTGTTAGTCAGATATCTAGGCAAATTCTCTCAGAATGAAATCCTCTTCTTCAGTTAGACTAAGTCCTTGTAGTGTTCATTGACAACAGAAGCTTATATAATTTTATATAGCTTAGAACTGGCATGCTGGGCCATATGGTAATATCCTTTTATAAAGAGAGGTCTTCACTAAGATGAAGTTCTGTCTCAGAACTGATGGCATGCATTTTGCAGATTTCTACACAGTAGCTGGTGTTGCTGCAAAGCTTAAAATACCACTTCTATTGCATTGGGAAATAACAACAGGTATGCTGGGGATTATTCATTGTACCTAATTTTAGGTATCTGCCTGCACTATCTGGTCTTCTCAGGCCATCCTGGAGTTACTGAATAAACACAGGCTTCTCTCAGAGTGATCAAAAGTGACTAAGACGGGTTTTGACTTGGACTCACTCCCCCAGAATAGTCTCTCTCATTTTGCAAACAACAATTCACTTCCAAAACTAAGTCTCCTCATTACTTTGGTATGGCTTACTTCTTTCAAGGAACGCTTTCAAACCTGAGTGTCTAGCAGTATGTTTCTACATGTTGGACATCATTAGATATTTTTTCTTCCTTTAAGAAAATCACAGAATCACAGAATCACAGAATCACTAAGGTTGGAAAAGACCTACAAGATCATCCAGTCCAACCATCCACCAATCACCAACAGTTCTCACTAGATGATGTCCCTCAATGCAACATCCAAACATTCCTTGAACACCTCCAGGGTTAGTGACTCCACACCCACTCTGGGCAGCCCATTCCACTGCCTGACCACTCTTTCAGAGAAGTAGTTCAGTGCATTCTGTCTTATTGCACTCTACAAGTCTCACTGTGCAGCAGAGTAAAATCAGTCTTCTTAAGGTCTTTCAGGAAAGACCAAAGAGACCAGATCTACCTTATTCTTTAATATTTATGTTCCAGAGAAAACGGCCTACATCTTTTGTGAAAGTCTGAGCCCTTTCTTTAGGATATTCTGGAACGGAGAGGTACATTTTTCTCTTGGTATCCTCTCTTCTACCTCTTGTCTTCTATCCCCTAGATTCCTTTCTGGTCTGGAGATATGTAGGCTGATGAACACGTGTGGTTTTTTTTGAAAGCAGTACATGCCTGAAAATGTCCCAGTTTTTCACACATTTGACAAAAACACTTCCAAAACCTGCAATACTCCAACCTGCTCAATTCTTACATCAATATTTAAATATTCAAGTCAGAACATCTCTCTTTTCAGAGATAGTGAACAACCCAAAATTCAGGACAAGTAAGGCACATAATATGCTTTACTTTTTAATTCATCTAGGAAGCAGAAGCCTGGTACTTCATTTGCCTTGAGAGAGAAAATATTGTTTGAATGTTGTTAAATAGAAGGATTCATCAGGTATGGTAAACCATTCTAAAGAGTAATTCAGTAAATAAGAGGTCTCTTGGTTTACAAAAACAATAGGTTTTAAAGATAATGACTGTTTCTACTCAGCTCACAGTTAGGTATTCGATACAGTTTTACATCTGTACACATTTAATACAGTTTTCATTGTGGCAGTACAGTGTAACTGTTATTAGCTTCATCTTTTCCTACTTGTTATTCAAACCCCCTAGCTGAGAACTTACAGCCCTCCAAGTGAGAAAATGTGTGAGGCATTATCTATCTAATGTCTAATAAACACATCTGCAGAGGGAGATAATAAATAGCATTTTGATGGAGAGTAGAAAAGTATTTTGAAGAGACATCTTATGAAATGAGTGGGAGTGAAGGCTCACGATCATGTTTGATTCTTCTTAGGTTATGACTGTGTATTCATTTCTTTCCTTTTGAAGAGGCAGAAACAGTATTGCAGAGTATAAGAAAATTAACTTCTGTAATCAGTAATAAAAAATGCTGAACAAGTTTATTGAGATTTTGATTACTACAGTGCAAATAGTGTAATATGTTAACAGGTCATCAGTCTGACATTTATTATGAGCAAAACAATCACAAGTAATGAGGCTCAAATGAGGCCAAAGTATTGCATTATTTTTCCATAGGGAATAGGTATTAGGGTCTTCTGATGTCATAACAACATCAACAGAAAACAACTCTCCATCTTATATTCAAGTTGCTTAGTAGATTTATTAAGGTGCCAAAGCAGTTCCTGGTAGTGAACTGATAAACAATAATCTTCCTTGCATCCAGATTAAAAGGTGATCAATTAGTCTTCCCTAATGAGATTCTGCTTCACAAACTGCACAACAAAACCACATCTGGTTTATTTCAAACTAGAGGAATGTGGAGCCTGAAAAGCACTCTGAGTAGAATGAAATGCTAGCTGCCTCACATTTTTGAATCCCAGGTCTACTTTATAGAACTAGAAAAGCAAAATGTACTGATCTAAATAAATTCTAGGTCCTTAAAATTTGTGATTATTTGTATTACCAGAAAGTGCCTACACTACACCTGCTATGCTCTTACATGCTGGGAAACTCACTGATAAAAAATATGAGTTCCAAAACATTAGGATCCGAACATGTTATTTCACAGAATCATAGAATCGGTCAGGTTGGAAAAGACCTTAAAGATCACTGAGTCCAACCACAGCCTCAACGTACTACCCAAACTAATGACCCTCCTCTAAATCATGTCCCCTGAGCACCACATCCAAACGGTTTTTAAACACGTTCAGGGATGGTGACTCAACCACCTCCCCGGGGAGCCTATTCCAGTCCTTAACAACCCTTTTTGTAAAGAAGTTTTTCCTGATATCCAACCTAAACTTACCCTGGCACAACTTGAGGCCATTTCCCCTCATCCTGTCACCTGTCACCAGTGAGAAGAGACCAACCCCGCTCTCACTGTAAGCACCTTTTAGATATTGGAAGAGAGCAATAAGGTCTCCCCTCAGCCTCCTCTTCCCCAGACTAAACAGCCCCAGTTCCTTCAGTCTGTCCTCATAGGGCATATTCTCCAAGCCCTGCACAAACCGTGTTGCCCTTCTTTGGACATGCTCCAGCGCTTCACTGTCCTTTCACATTATCCTGTAAGCCCTATTCAGTACTTTTTAAATAAACTTCCAACTGAAATTTTCAAATGGACAAACTGTCTAAGCATTATGCTGCTCTTAATATTGGAAGCCACACTTTGTTTGCCTTTCTGAGTTGGTTCTCTTCTTTGGATCAATAAGAGGGCTTCTTACCTCCTCTTAGTACCATCATCTCCCATAACAGCTAAACAGACCCTTAGTCTTTCTCTACTTCTTTTCACAGCTTAATGTCCACCAATATGTACTCTTTTTTTGTCTCTAGTCTCTGTAAGTTTCGTGTCGTTCTTTGTGTGTGTGTGTGTGTACACCCTATTCTGCTGTTGCATACAAGAAGGTCATGTATCCTTTGGTCTGAGCTGTCTCAAATATACCATGTATATATCCTGCAATGATCCACATCACATACTCTCTCACGTTACTTGACTGTACATGAGGATAATGACACCATCTCCAGGAATAAAAAATGTTTCAGCCTTCAATCATAGAAACTTAGAATCTTAGAATCATTTGAGTTGGAAGGGACATTAAAGGTTGTTTAGTCCAACTTGCCTGCAATGAATCGTAGGGACACTTACGGCTCCATCAGGTTGCTCAGAGCCCTGACCAGTCTGACTTCGAGTGTCTCCAGGGACACAGCATCCACCACCTCTCCGGGCAACTTTCTCCAGTGCCTCATCATCATTATCATAAGAAAACTTCTTTCTTAAAACCAGTTTAAATCTCCCCTCTTTAGTTTGAAACAATTTCCTCTTGTCTTATAACCACAGACCCTGCTAAAGCATCTGTCCCCTTCTTTCTTACAGCTTCCCTTTAGATACAGAAAAGCTGCTCTCAGGTCTCCCCAGAGTGTTCTCTTCTCCAGGCTGAACATCCCCAGCTCTCTCAACTTTTCTTCATAGAGGAGGTGTTCCATCTCTTGAATTGCTTTTTTGGTCTTCCTCTAAACGCACTTATGTACATGTATTTTTTGAGGTATATAGAAGATAGAGACAGAGATGGTAGAAGTGAACAGAAGAAAAGTTCTTTCTATCACCAAAAGATTACTCTGAAATCAGATACATTTCTTCTGTTGACTGTTGGCCCTCCACTTACCTTACCATTCTCAGAGCTGACTCACAGACCACTGCTGTAAGAAGTCTCCTGTCTGGAAAACATTAGCTTGCTACTTGGCACACCATGCAAGTTAAGGAGTCTTGTAGGACAGAACAAACTGAGCCAGTGCTAGGATAGAGAAAAGATGCTGTCAGCTCTTTTTAAATGTTTAGTAGAATTTCTCAGAAGCTGGCAGATAAACAGATTAGTGAAACAGTTAATTAGTGTAGTCACAGTCACCCCACAAAACTTCTTCAGCTGTTCACTACTTCTGTGCATGTGTTGGTAAACTGCAAGTGAAGTCCAGGCAGAACTTTTCCAAAGAACTTAGACTTTCAATTCTCTGTAGATCTCTCATGAAATTTATGAGGCCTTGTGGCTTAGAATATGAAATTTAGAATCCTGTCCTGATTTTAAGTTCCCGATTCCAGAATTTTGTCTTGTATTTGAGCACATACTGAAGAAGTCTAGATGACTCTATTGACAGTGAGGTTTTATGTAATCTTTTTATCTGTCTTGTTGAAAACCCTGCAATACTGCATAGAACAAACACTGTGGGTAGCTAAAAATCCACATATCTATACATGCTGCTTTTGATGATGAACGCAATTAAAATAGAAAGGAATAAAAATACAAAGTGATTTGCTTTTAGAGAAGGGGACACCCACTGATGGAGCATTCCCTAAATAGAAAAAATAGGTGAGCTAGAAAGTAAGATAAAATCAGGGATGTCTCAGCTTAAATTTTAATTACCAGGGATAAAATATCATTGCCACATCAATATTGGAGTGTTACAGTAATAGTGCAGAAATGACACTAGCAGTGCAATCTCTAGCTATGTATTCATATCAAATAGACACTAGATCTGGGTACTGAACCCAGATGTCCCCCAGTTCAAAAGAAGGGACAGGTCTGAAGTATGCTTTCCTTAGTAGAGTTGGTTGGTCTCCTTTGCCAAGTGGAATGGCTTCAAATGAAGGTAGCACATTTTCTTTTTAACCCACTAGCAGCCTTGTGGCTCAGGGTGACTTCAAGGGGTGAGATGGAATTCTAAATCCATGAGAAGAAAGAAAGCATGTAACCCAGCTCCTGCCTCTCATCTTTGTTCCCTATGCATGAGCTGTGGCAGTACATCCATTGCTATCGTTTGCAAGAAAAGTCATGGCTCTGCTTCAATCTCAAAAAAAAAAAAAAAAAACCAAACACCAAACACCACAACACACTGAGAATTACTTTTAGAAAAACTCTCACACAGAGAGAAGCATCTCTCAGTTTCGGTTCACTGCGGTCTATGTTATGACAGCCACAGCTGTTGGACTGCTCAGCTCCTTGCATTTGCAGCACAAAGAGCCACAGTGCCTCTCCCAGTTTGAGGGAGTCTGTAAGAGTGGAGAAAAACATGGGGCTGTGAAGTTCCTTGTCACAATTCTATCCCTTTTAGCAGGGAATCACTGGCTGCTGGTGCCTTTTCACAGTGAACATGACAGTTTCCTGATTTTGTTCTGCTCTTGCTAATTGAAACCATTCAAAGTCCTGTGGAGATAGGGAGGATCACACTTACCATCAGTGAAGAACTATGGCATGGTATTTAATAGCACAGAAACGGGCTCTCCACTTCTCACTACTCATAGGTCCATTTCCTTTGCCAATATACAGGTTTTTGCACAGCTGGAACTGTTCTTAGGACCTAAATACATCCAGATCAACATTTCCTTTGCTATATAGTGTACTCTTGTAGTAGAAATCTTTCTACTGAGCGTGAATTTTTAAAGACATTTTCAATTCTGTATGTTGTAAGTGCTATTTTACATCACCTCTGGTAGAAATGCAACCTTTTGTGTAAGTGCTTATTAACTTCATTAAACAAATAATATTTTTCACATACACAAAAGATAAAAATCTGACAGCTGAGTCATAAAGACTACACATGCTCTACTATTTTTCTCTGTGTGACAGCCAATCCTTTGAGAAAACAATGCCTTTTGTGACAGATTCTACAGGCACTAGTCCAGAGAAATACTAATGGAAGCTTTTGTCAGATTACCTGTTAAATCAATTGGTAAATAACTGACAATTTCTCCTCCTCCGGTGGAGCTGTTCTCAGCTAAGCATAGGACTGGTGAGGGGATGTGCTATCTATCTGCTGTGGATTATCTTTATCTGGTCTAGTATAGAACTGTCCTAGGACTATGCTAAATTGCACTTAATTCCCCCTAAAACTGACTTTTTCTAACCTCAGATGGTCACACTTACCAGAATGTCCATCACTTCGAGCCACTAGAGCCTTAAAAAGAAAAAGAGGGCAGTCAATCCAAGCAATTCTTCTCATTGAGTTATTTTAGAACAAATGAACCTTGAAGAATAATGTGCTTTCATACTGTCACTTCTCAGCAGGCCCTCATGAGTCATGGGTAGAAATTAAAAAAAAAAAAAATAAAAAAAAAAAAAATAATTAAACCTAGGTTGATAGGTTACTAGAGTAATTTCTAGCATTTATAAGCTACATTCAATAACTTCAAAGAGTTTTGGAAGATTTTATTCTCAACAGATGAAGACTCACCAAAGCGAAAGCCGGGAGTCTCTTGCATCACATATGGTTAAACACATATTATGGAACCAGCCATGAGGACATGAGAAAGGTAGCCTAACAGCAGGAAATGTTGAGGTTGCATAGCTTGACTTTATTTTGAAAGAGATGCTGCAAAAAGCCCTGTAAGGGAATGATCAGTACTTGTTTCAGTGGTCACTCACACCTACGTTTGAAACTTTATTTACAGATATGATGTAAAACCACTGTGTATTTTAACCATCTTTCTAGGCATGTCACAGAACAAATATTAGTAATGAAACTGCAGTGTGACTACAACTTCATCAATCAGACCTGTTAATAAATCTAATTAAAATTACAGTCAGAGTCTTTACAGTATGATTTTCATTAGAACTAGTTTAACTTCAATGACTGATTAACCTTTCTGGAGAAAAACAGCCCTCTTTAAAGATGCAACATTCCCCCTAAAGTGAGATCAAACCCGTTCAACACTCCCACTCACGCTGCTCTTGAGAAGAACCAGGGAACAGAGGAGAAAATACACTTTAGAAAAATGTCCAGACATTTCTTAAGCTAGGTAACCTGACATAAAAAGCCAAATCTTTCAAAAATACTTTGCATATCACTTTTAATAATAGCTTTCTAATGTGTTCTGTTATTCATTTGGATATATTGTTTCCAGAGCAGAAGAAACATTGGTCTTCTCTCTTGCTGGATGACCACTTGGAGACGCTAAGCTCCATTAGGATCACTGTGACCAACTCTCCCAGAAGCAGGGGTCCAGAGCAAAGCAGAGAAAGGCAGAGTTGAGGTTGAAGTAGAAATCAAGGCAGGATCCCTGAGATCCAGGTGGAGAAGGAATTAGAGCTCACCTGGGGGAGTGCTCCATCCTCTGGAAGGCCTCCAGGTGGAAGGGCAGGAAAGCACTGCTCTTTGTAAAGCACCAGTTACATGCTGTGAGCAGTTTGACATGATGACAACGTTAGTTAAAGTAGTTCTGAGGTCAAGGCATCAGTCATAATGGATAAAAAACAGTGTCCCCTGTACTTCTGGTTGATAGGTGGGAAGTCTGGGGTTCTTGCTGCCTCTCAGACTGCAAATGAATGCAGTACTGATATCAACGTACGAAAACTGCAATAACTATAAAAAGTTTGGCAGATATGAACTAGAAACACAGAAAAATAGGTTCTCCAGTAATATCACCTTAAATGGGATGCTAATCTTTTGTACAAATCTACCTTCAAAAGTATGACATCTCCATGACCGTCCCCATTGCAGGCAGCAGGCGGGGCCAAGATCCCAGTCCTTTCTCGCTAGATAACACATTGGAGAGCCATGAAGCCACACCAGCAGGGGCGAAGACCTTGTGAGTGATGCCCAGCTCCAGGCCTGTAAGAACATCATGAAGAAATGATCTCCAGAGGAAGACTTGAAAAAAGCCTCATCAGTGTTTAGAATGAGATACAGAGTGAAAACAACAAATAATGCAGCTTTGTATTCATACAGTGAAGATGA
Source organism: Alectoris magna (assembly GCA_030625065.1). NCBI lineage: Eukaryota > Metazoa > Chordata > Aves > Galliformes > Phasianidae > Alectoris > Alectoris magna. The sequence continues at coordinate 89,088,592 of CM060560.1, forward strand.
GGAAAGTAATCTTAAAAAAGTGTAGTTTTGATTTATTTTTCCACATTTTTAGAAAGTGAGAACAGCTAAATTATTTTAAGCAGCCACTGAAAATCAACTTGAGCACCAACTACCCGTATAAAAGAAGCAAAGCAAGAGTCAAGAGTCAGCAGAACCCTTTCCTTGGGAGCTGGCGGTGTGCTCTCCTGTTGCCCTGACAACCAGCAGGCTCTCAGCTCTTGGGCAATTGCTGCAAATAGAACAACTTTTACATTTTTCTTTATAATGTTGTCATTGTTATGAGACACATTAAAAAAAAAAAAAAGCCGAAGGATTGGTCCTGTCAAATTTAGGCTGTGCACCCAGGTAAAGAATGATTAAAAAGTCTGGGTTTAAAATAGCTTGTAATGTCTGGGGCAAAGTCTGATTCCACAGCACTGTCAATCATCAAAAAATGTCTGTAGATGCTTTGATCCCTCGATGGTGGGAATTCTGTAGCTACCTAGACAGTCTGGTGCTGAAATGTGAACTACTTCTCTGGATCTCTGAGTCTAGACCGTATCTCCTTCTTTTCTGAGAAAGCAGGCTGATGTTCATCCCAGTGTTTGCAGCAATTACATTTACTTATATCGCTGAGCTCCTTTGCACTATTTCAGTCCTTTTGTTTTGTTTTGTTTTGTTTTTGTTGAAAGCATTCGTTCATACCCAGAAAAAGAATGTGGAATTTCTTTTGTCATAATGCTTTTTTTTTTTCTTAAAAAATCACTGTGATTTAATGTCTTGACTGTAGCAATCTGGTTCCAAGAATCCAGTAGAGGTTTTTTACAACTGTAAAACTTGAACTGAAGTAAAAGCTTAGCTTCTTCCCAAGTACAAAGAAATTTAAATCCAGTCTTTACCCTTTCCCTTCCCCTTTCAACCAGGCTTTTCTATTAAATCAGGAGTCCTGCCATTGTCGTCTTCTGGCCATCTCAAAAAACACCGTTATTCTAAGGGTTTATCCCAGCTGTAAATGTTTTCAGAAATACACATAATAATCTAAATATAGTCTAAAGGCAGCCTAAGGCGACGCTGCTCTCATTTCTTTGACTGCCACCCAGCCTCCACTGCTGTCACCCCCATCCACGACAAAGGGTGAGACAGTAATTGAAACACTTCTGGGACACATGCTCTCAGCTGCTCCATTCTAAAGCTGGAACCATTCAATCAGTTTTGCATTAAGATAACTCCACGTTTATACATCTACTCATTAACGATTTTTTGCTTTCTGTGTGCTTCTATCCTGTTCTGTCCAAATGTACTCAAAAGTACAGTACTTTCACCAGACTAATACATTACCAGATGCTGATTTATAAAGTGCATTGTAAACTCTTGGCCAAAAAAATGCAGACATGAATCAGCTGTAATAGCATGTCTTTTGCTAGCGTGCAATCATCCGCAGACCACTGCTATGGCTAGCAAGAGGCTGCCATTTACAGCTTTGCAGGTCTTAATGTTTAGGTGTCACATGTATGAAGAAAATTTCCTTTCACTCTCACTTTCTCCTAATTAACTCTGTTACTCACACTGTCCACATTCATTAGCACAGAAGCAAACATATCATGCTGTCATTCCTCTCATTCTTTCTTATTCATTGTATTATTAACAGCTGTATTATTTATTAAATAGAGGCTTTCATAGATCATGCAACAGAACAGACATAAAGTGATCATTTAATTGTAATTTTGAAGTGAAATTATTACACAATTGATTTAGAATCAAATGGTTTTACTAACACGGCAAAACAAACAAGACCGTGAAAACCCAGTCTTTTCAATTCAAAGTAAATCTCACAAAAGCTGTTCTTTGCATCACGCTCATCCAAATATTTTGTCTATCAAAACTTCATATTATTGAATGTCCCTTGCCAAGAAACACAGAGGATGAAAAATAATTTTTTTATGTGTTTTATTTAGGCAGACATGCAATGACAGTACACTTCAGAGCTCAGTCTGCAATTTGTCCCACTCCGACGTCAGATTTTTTGTAGGAGTTACAGAGGGAAGTAATGTACCCAGTACCCAGTCAAGTTGTTATAGAGCCCCTCCAGTAACACCACTACACTATAAAGACCAAGAGATTGTTTACAGCCCCTTTGCATTTTCTATGCAAACAGATTTGGGGCCACAGGATTGACACACCCTTTGTTCTTGGGCATGGACCCATATCCTTTTAGGTCGCGGGACACCATGGTATAGCAAAAAGAAGAACTCGATCTTAAGGCAATAACTGCAAGGGTCATCACAAAAAATGTTAAGCTGAAGGAGAAATAATCAAATATTTTCTTACATCTTAATGGAAAAATTATATAGCGCTGTAAACTCTCATGCTTCTGTCCAAAGTGGTAATGATCAAGATAACATGAGGCATCCAGTTACCCAGACAGAACTGCTCCCTCTCTGGTCTCTAGTCAAGCAGAACCTGCAAATAAAATACTGGACAACCAGTATGTTAGATATATTTCTAAATTAAGTGTTATATAATTTTACTCTGATTATAAAATGAAGTGATAGGATTACTCCTGTTGGCAATGTATTTTTGGACTTAGTATAATATGCTAAGAATGAATTCATTAAACTTCCTCTAAAGCTTAATTTTCCAGTGCATTATAAAATGATAGAAGATAGTACTGCCTGATGACATGTGTTTTCACTACCACAATGAAGTACTAATGAGAGGTACTTTCTTTCTCAAAGATAAAAACACTGTAAGAGGAGAAAAAGAGCCCCCAGTGCTCTGTTCTCATTGGAAATTTTCACTACACAGAAAACATAGTTAGAAAACCATGATTACTGCAAATCTTCAGATTACACAGCCCTGTAAGAGCTCCTTGCAATCTTCAGGAAACAAAAAAAGAATGCCACCAGACCTGGGCAAAGGCCATCTGATTGTGTGCATGCCCAGCTAACACAGCATTCTCTCTGGACAGGCTACTTTGGGAACAACTAACCTGCCATCTGTTTTCTCTGCTGGCATCCCAGTGAGATGCTGGTCAAATTAAAAATCTTGGTGCCCTCAGTAAGTGTGATCAGTTATCTGGATTCAGTGTCTCTAATTTAACCCATGGTATGTAATTGAAAATTTTGGTGAGAAATTCTGTTCTCTCAATCCAATGGCATTTCTTTCTTAAGGATGAAGACATGGCACATTTCTTCCACCTGCCATTCACAACATCAATAGCAGCACAGGCCCTCAACAATTTTTTTTTTTTAAATTTATTACCAAAGTACTGTACAAAAGCATTGCACAAAAAAGAACATGATGAACTAAGAAAAGTGCCTTGGCATTGTGGTAGTGAGGGATGGCATGAGAATTTGACAAAATCGGTTGGTGATAACAGACAAATATGCTAAGAAAAGGAAAGGGAGAAGACTTGGGTTTTCTGGTCTGGGAGAAATACTCGTGTTCTTTGAGTAGTTACATCATATTTACAGAAAAAAAAAAAAAAAATGGAACAGGTTCTGGGATGGGTCATTTGAGCTTAAACTTTCCCTTCAAACTTTAAGCTAATGAGGAAAATTCCTAACAGTTCATTGTAGACCAGACTGGTTCCTCAATAGACTTTGGATTTGCACCACACCACCACAAAGATGCTGGAAATGCAAACTACACACGTAGAAGATGATAGTTCTTCTACTGAAGTAGAAAGTACCGAAAGCTTCTTCTGAAGTGCAAACTAACCAAATCTGTTGAGTACATGCTTCCATAAAGTTTTTAGCTTTAAGCAGAAGCTTAAACATAGGTACAAATTTAATCACTTTGCTCAGAAAGAATCCCTGAGAGCTGCTCACCCAAATGCGAAGTGCAAAACCAAGCTTAATAGACACATTTTCAGCCTTTTAATTGCCAGTGCCATAATTCAGTTTTCCCTTAATAACATGCAATGACATTTTCACATCAACACTGCATTCTACAGTTCTCAAGAAAAACAGACTAGTAACAAAATACCTTAAAAGTTCTTTTCAAAGATAAATGTGGTTTGCAGGGAGAGATTATTATCACTACCATTATCATCATTATTGTTATTCTTATTAACTAGACAGCAGATATAATCAGGAAAAAAAGAAAGAAAAAATCTCTCAGGCATGAATTTTCCTTCCTTCATACTCATTTCCAATACAAGGGCAAAGGCATTGCAATTCTTTGCAGAGTAGAGACAAGAAGAAGAGATAAGGGATTGTGACAGGACTGTCCTGGAAAAAACAATGCCGCATATAAAGGCAGCATGAAATAAAATGCCAGAAGAGACAGAGAAGCAGGGAAGCACACTGCTTCTGCCTGAGGGTGTCAAAGAAACTGCCTCTTGTAGCTAACAGCAGGTGCAGTATCCATCGTCTTTACTCTGTGTTTGGCATCAGCAGGTATAAAAGCAAAGATCTTCCTTGCAGTACTTAGGTTGATGACCAAGCCACCTGCAATCTGGCCTGACCCTGTGTGAGGTACTCCTCCCTACATGGAATTGTGAAGATAGAGCTTTTAAGAAAAGAGAAGGCTGTGCATTGCATTTTTTTTATTTTATTTTTTTTTACATTTAAGCCCTTGCCATGCTCAGTGGCATCATCACAGATTATTGAATATTAGCCTTATACTTTATTGCATTCTCCGGAGAAAAATATGATGCATGCAAAAAAAGTCCCTCGCTAACATTGTTCCTACTTTGTGTAGTCTCTCTCACTTATCCTTGTATATTTATGTGCTAGAAATAGTTAATATCCAGACCTTATTTCTCTTGTGTCCTAAATTTTTCTGTTCCTCTTCAGTTAGAGATGCCAAGGCTTATAAAATCAGAACTCCCTACAATTAGCTACTGTATAAGCACAAATCTCTGTTCCACTTTGCTCACTGCCCAGTTCTCCCCATCAAAGAAATGATCACTAAGGTAAAGCAGGAGACCACAAGCACTGTGTGTGCATGCGTGTATATCTACACACACATGAGATGAGAGGAACTGTCCTCAGATTATTCTGCAGAAAGAAATGATGAGATAAATTCAGAACAAAACCTTGAGAAAGTCACCCTCAGTGGTGTTGGAGGCCGCAAATCATTTGCTGCCCTGAATATCACCAACTCAGCCTTTTAGCTAACTCACTCTGCTGTTTCCAACTGCGGCAACTCCTGCTCTGCTTGTTGTAACCACTGTGAGACATCACACTGAGCTTTCAGTCAGCTCTACTGATGCACTGAGATCTTCTTGGCTCACTAATACCGGTGGACATTGAGTGCACACATCGTTTCTAAGGTCTGGATGCAATTTTGGGAACTTTATGTTATTTTATCTCAGTGAGGGTGTGAACATCTCTGTTCTCTCTCCATTAATGTGAAGAAGTAGCTGTTCACAAAAAAAATTCCTCTCATACATTACACAGCAGTAATGTAGCTTGGACACTGTTTTCTGCTCTTTTTGTGCATACTTTTTTTCTTTTTTCTTTTTTTTTTCTTTTTTTCTTTTTTGGAGGAATGACTTATTTATCACAACCAGCTCTAATACATTTTAGGATAGGCTAACTCACTTCTATTCCAGACCTTGAAGTACTCTAGTTGCGTAAAGGGATAGAGACGTGCATGAGGTATCTACAGCCTTTATATATATATGCACAGGAATACAGTTGAACTGAATTATCAAAGTATATGTTGATGATTTAATTAGATGAAAAAACTTCTCTAGCTCCACTGAAGGCAAGGGAGACATCAACTCATCATTTCTCATGAGCATCCCAGGTCATAACTCATTATACACAGCAAGTTTCATAGAATCATAGAATCATAGAATCACAGTGTTGGAAAGGACCTACAAGATCATCTAGTCCAACCATCCTCCCATTACCATTGCTACCACAAGCCACTAAACCATCTCTCGTAGCTCCTCATCCAGACACCTCTTGAACACTGCCAGGGACGGCGACTCCACCACCTCCCTGGGCAGGCCATTCCAGCACCTGACCACACCGAGAGAAAAAGTTCTTTCTTACGTCTAATCTAAACCTCTTCTGGTACAACTTGTGGCCATCTCCTCTGGTCCTGTTTGTTGCCTGGGAGAAGGGGCCAAGCCCCTCCTCATCACAACCTCCCTTCAGGAGGTTGTAGAGTGTAATGAGGTCTCCCCTGAGCCTCCTCTTCTCCAGGCTAAACAATCCCAGCTTCCTGAACTGCTCCTCATAAGACTTGTGCTCCAGACCCCTCACCAGTTTACACTATCATGCAACAACTCTGAACATCAACTAGGGATCTCTCCCTTGTCTGTCCTAGTCTTTCACAGAACAAGATGTATATGATCTTCATTCATATCAAGGAACTACAGATGGTATTCAGATATCAGGGAATTCAGGTTCAGTCAGTGCCATATTCCTGTCCTCACACACTTGCTGTACCACTTGTAAAGATTATGGCCAGTCTCTACAGTGAGGTCTACCTCTTGCTTGATCTTTTTCAGAAAAGGTATTCAAAGAGAAATCCCAAGTGTCATATTTTGCACTACCTTCCCTAGTTGACAAGGGTGAAATTAAATTTGCAGTAATTAGTCAAAAGTGATGGGAGCCTAAAATTAACTTCACACTGTTATTTAGAACCTGGTAGTGTCTGCATCAAACTCACCCATTAGATACAGTGAGCTATATTCAGAGCTGTATTCTCTTAGACACCTAAGTTTTAGTGTTGCAGCACCTGAAGCTTAGGCTTCTCAGCCCACCAAGATGTTTCAAATTATCAAAACTAGATGCTTATTTGATCTTGGAGAAATAGAGTTCCAAGTACTTCTAAAATTCTTTAGAGGGCATCACAGTAAACCTAGATTGATTGTGCAGCGTTTGCACATTTCTGTAAAGTAACTCAGTGGTCTCACAAGGTGAGCCTTGCAATTCATAAAGCTGAGTTCTATTTTGGTCTAGTGCATGACAGAAGCAGATGTCTATTATGAGTTAGACTACTAGAAAGTGTAACTACCAGAAGAGGACACACCTTACACAGACTTAGGTAAGGTCTCCCACCAATTGGCTGCTGGACCATTTGTTGCTAGAGGTATGGAATGCAGGCCTATGTCACACAGTCTGCCAGCTAGGGCACCCCTGAGTACTGTTCCTGGCTCTATGGGGTATCTGGAATTGTGTGACCAGACAATCTTGTCTGAAAGAGGTGTTTCACTTTCTATATTGAGCTTCAATCAATGCTCCTTTTTTTCTTTTTTTCTTTTTTTTTTTTTCTTTTACCCTAATTTGAAGAAAGCATAATTATTTGCCTGTTGTAAGCAAAGCATATTGTTCTGACCCAATTTTGATTATCATCAGACCCTGCAACACTGTTCACATTCTCATTTTTAGATTACCCAAGGCCTCAGTAAGGTTATCCACCTCTTTTTATCAAAGTTCATGCTTAGCTTTGTGAACAAAATTCAGTCCCATCAATTCCAGTGCTGCAAGTGTTTAACTAACAGGAATGAAGATAAACACATGCCTAAATCCTTTTCCTGAATTAGCGTCCCAGAGAGGAAAAGGATTATGACTTATGTTCATTGGATGAGTGTGATTTTAAACTATTGTAAGTTTTACTGAACTTTCTCATTAGCAATCACAGCAGGCCATTTGCTTTGAAGAGCAGCTTATTTCATTGTACGTTATCAGAATGCAGTCATATTTTTTTCAGTTAGTCTGTGAAGTTGAGCCTGAACCTTCATATGGACTCAACTCGTTCTCCACCTATGGCATCGGCACATCACCATTTGTTTCAGAGGTAAATAAGAAACTAAATTCCAAACCAGAGGGATATTTTGAAACTTAGAAACCTTCACAGGCCTCATCTCATCCCGTTTTCCTAATGGCTCCTCACCATTCAGTGGTAAGCAGCGAGAAATATCCTGATCTGTCCAAGGTATTTCAGGTCTGTAACACTGAACATAACTGCAGTGGTTAAAATATTTAGCAATTCCTAATTGAATATGCAAACTGCAAAACCTACATTAACATCTCAGGAATGTGTGATTCTGTACCCGCTGGTGTTTATTTGCAGTTTGAACAGTTTGTTTCTGGAAGAAGAAGAAAAAAAAGCTTTCAAGCTTGTCCATTAAATTATTCTACCAGCTGTCACTTTATTAAAAAGTCTGCAGTTAATAATAAAACTACTTTAAATCACTCACCAGAAATCTAGAGTTTAAGAACAGGCTCCCTTCCCCCAAGGCTTCCTTGGAAAGATTCTTAGATTCAGTGACAACCTCAAATACGTATATCTCATCCTGCCAAAATTCTTGCAGTTCTACAGCAGAACAAAACAAGAATATGCATGCAGATTTTCAGATCTGAAGGTAAGGGGAAATAGGACGGATCTTTTCTGTGAAAAGAACTGCCAAAATAAAGCACAGAAATTCTGTCAAAATCTGAAACTATAAATAAACATTTGTAGTTTTGTGTATTTACAAATAAATGTTGTAAATTAAGAAATAAAACAGAAATAGAGCACATGATTTGAAAGAGATGACTGGGGGAAATGTAAGAGCACTGTAAAGCACAAAATTGAGAAAAATATCAAAATTTATTTGCAAATATAATTTTAGTTCAACAAGTCCAAAAAGTTCATCATCACTATTCCTCTATTCCGCTAGTGTCTCAGCTTAGAGACTCCTAATGGAACAAAAGAAATAGCAGTAAATATTCAATCTCACATATATTCAAATTGAAATTTTCACACTCAGAAATAATTCATGATGTTAAATTCATAAATTCTGCACCACACAAATAAAGAGCAAGTATGGCATCAGATTAGTAAATTGATACTATTTATGGTATTGGGCTGTTATCAAAGATCTCCTTATGTGAATTTTGCTAACTATGCACCTCTTGCTTGTTGGGTTACTATCTAGAGCTCATCCAACCGGAATTTGGCACAGTTTATGTCCATTTGTTCTGTGCAGGAAACAGAAATGAAACTACTGCTGGATTTGATCCATGACTATCTCAAGTGTGGGGTAAATGAGGTAAACACAAAACTGAAACCCAGTACATAAGTTTTAGAGAAAGTCTGGAGGTGGAGAAAGGAGAAAAACTTTGACTTCATCACACTGTTATCAGCAAGAAGGAGGGGGAGAAGCTGCTACACTCTTATATTTCTTAACTGGGATAGTGTATCACTGTGATCAGAGTCGCTGTGACTATCCCTACGTAAGAAAATAAAAATCCACTACAACAATCAAAAACAACCACAACAATCTTCACTTCCTTGCAAGGAGAAAGAAGAAGGAGGAAACAGAAGGAGATCACAGAATCACAGAATTGTAGCGGCTGGAAGGGACTTCTAGAGACTACTGAGTCCAACCCCTCTGCAAGGCAGGCCCCCTACTGCAGGCTGCACAGGCAGGCATCCAGGTGAGTATTGAATAACTCCAGAGAAGGAGAATCTACAACCCCCCTGGGCAGCCTCTTCCAGTGCTCCATCACCCTTATTGTGAAGAAGTTCTTTCGCATATTGATGGGGAACTTCCTATGCTTCAGTTTATAGCCATTTCCCCTTGTCCTGCCCCCACAGACCACTGAAGAGAGGTCGGCCATGTCTTCTTGACTCCCACTCTTACGACAGTTACAAACATTAATAAGATCACCTCTGAGTCTTCTTTTCCCAAGGCTGACAAGACCCAGGCCGCTTAGCCTTTCCTCATAGGGATAGTGTGGATGAGGTTTTGTGAGATGTGAATTTTTGCTTCTGTGACTTTTGCTGATCAGAAACAATGAAGAATTTCAGAAAAATGATTTACTTCATCCAACATGAGAATTTTGATACTGTTTGGGTGGAAATAAAAGCAATCAGTAGTTCAATCACTAGTTCACTCACTAGCATGCAAGCTAATGAGACTACTTGCTCATATATGTTTTCCATTAGACAGTGATAAAGTTTTATTTAGGGAGTTATTTTAGCCTTTTGGTCATTGGTCACTTCTTACTGAACTTATCAGAAAGTTCAGCTAGTAATAAGCAGAATAAATAGTACTGCTTGTCTCTTAATAGCTTACAAAACTTTTGTTCCAATTGATCAGCCCTCTGGGATGGTACTTCCATCATGTTCTACTATGTAGTATCTATTATGTATCTAGTACCACTAGTATGACATTAAAATGGATTTTCCATATTGATAATCAAAAAGGAAGGATATTACTTTCCACAATGCCTGTCTCTGACTGTTCATTTTGGAATGATCTGCAGAAATCAGCATTTATGCATTTTGATGCTCAAGAGAACAGTCCTGCCACTCCTCTAGTCACATTATTCCTATCTTTGGCAGGGAGGTTGGACTCAATGATCTCTAGAGGTCCCTTCCAACCCCTACAATTCTGTGATTCTGTGATTCTGTGATTTCTTTGTTCTCTATTAAGTCAAGTCAGCTTACTTTCCAAAGAAATTCAGAGTATAACGGTCTCATCCTCATCACTCCAATCTATTTCATTGCTTTTAGAAACCACGAGTGCTCTGTGCTACCCTAAAGTCAGGAGGCTTGCAAAACACCAAGGCTAATGCTGACCTTTTCCAAGATTCCTACTATCGCTCAAACACAGGCAGGCAGATGGAATAAAACTCTGTTTACTCACACTCAGCCTTGAGAATGATAACACTTGCAAGAAGCATTTAAGAGTAACCGAAAGGACTGGAACAGAATGAAAATTAATTCAAGTCTGTGTTTTTATAGTAATTATCATACTAAAATGTCCTATTTGCAGGGTCACAAACTTCTTCAGACTCAACAACTAATACTCAGTGGTGTGTTTGGTCCTGGGCATTTTGAAAAATAAAAAAAAGCAACTTGTTACTTCTTTCATTACTGTATATTCTTCTTATCTTGATAGACTGAAAAATTTTGAAATTAATTAACTCTGTTTTTCTTTACATGGTAATTTTCTACTTGTTTGTCTGAAATCATTTCCTCCAGTTTTAAGTAGATTGTCTGATAAATGTTCAGTGATGTCTGAAAACCATTAAGCACTAGTTGCTCATTTACAGTATAGATCAACAGTGCTCAGATTTAGTGAAAATGGAGAGTGAAATAGCTGTCATGAAAATTCAACAAAAGAACAAGGACAGAAAAAGTAAAATTAATCTATCACTTATACAGAGAATCATGCTAGAAGATGGCTTCCCTATCTGATATTGTCAGTGTTCTGAGTACTCCACTAGGCCTGATAGCCAGCCTCATTCAGGACACACACACACAAGCCCAGGAGCTTAATTTCAGTTAAGTGTCGGGATACTGGTGCCTGCTGTTGATGGACCCTATTTCCTCCCAGCTTTGCTTGATCTCACACTGCAGGACAATTTCCATCAGTGAGGTTACCTTGGCACCCAGATCCCCAGCCAGTCCTCATTTGAATATACTAAACCTAAGAAGTGCACACATCCTTTTAATAGCAGAGAAGATCCACTTAGAAGCCATGAAAAAACTCTTTCTTTCTCCTAGTAAGTTTCTTTACTGTTTTGTTTTCATCACTCATCTAGATACTGTATTTCATCACACCTCATAGGCCATTAGAATTTGTTGAGGTAATTGGAATATTTGAGTTTTTGTAACTTTACACTAAAATGCTTGTGCAATAAGTCTGTATTTTTATTTTAGTGCCACTACTGGAAAGATTTGACATGGTAATTTCACAGTACAAATACAAACAAAAAAAAAATTATTAAACTCAAGGATCTTCTAATACTTAACAGAACATACAGATTTACTATATGCACTACTACTTTAGAAAAAGTTAAGATTACAAAGAAATACTTGAATCAAATAAAAGCAGCCATTTTAGTGCTAAAAACCTTCTTTGTGGCACAGAATCTGTCACTATGAAAAATGGAAATGATTAAGCTTTCAGTAGAGTAATAGAGTGACTAGAATTCTTAATGCACATAAACTATAGATGAAAAACCTAACATAGGCTTCTAAGTTTCCACACATACGATTTTCAGAAATAACTTAGTTTATTTAAGAGTCTCACAAAATTCAAAATACAATTTCTAGTAAACAAATGTAGTTTGTTTAAGTCTCTTGACTTTTCAAAGTTATTAGAAAATGCTGACAAACAAAGATACGGCATCATAGACAATTATTATCAGTTCTGTTTTCATAGGCATATTTGCTCTTTTTTTTTTTCACAGTCTTTTCATAGCAGGACTGAAACTGAGTCGTGCAATAATTTATATCAAAGCTGAAACTCTACTAGTTATTAAAACTCTAATAGAACATGAACAAGGCAAAGAACATTCATCACATGCAATTTTAAAGTAAAATTATGACACTAGCTTTATATATTGAAACTCATTTTTCAAAGGTATACATACAGGCATGGAAGTTCTAACAAGCACTTAACATAAGGGCAGTGGAAGAACAGCTTACTAAAATGTTTTCCATTGTTTTAGATAGATGCATCTCCTCTGCACTGTGACGCAACATCAGGTAAGCCTAAACAGAAATATACCTATTATCAAAGCAAGTTGCAATACAATGCTGCATGGCAAACATGATACATTTTTTATTCCTAGGTTTAAAAAAAAAAAAACTATTTCCATAAATTGTAAAAGTAGGTGTCCACTGTACCAGATACCTGCAAAGGATTAGCCAGATTCAGTCATTAGCTGTGAAGTAGCAATGCATTCCCTGTGATTCAGGAAGTCTCATACTCCAAAAATGGATGCTGACATGGCAGGTAGTGAGTCCATGCAGATCCAAATCTCACCTGTTTCTGAAGAACCACGTAAATCCTTCATGCTGGGACCACCCAGCTGGGAATCAGTTATTTCATGACACATCCAATCTGTCCTGATAAAAGAAACTGTTCTAATTTAAGATGCTTACACAACAAAAATGGATGCAAAATAGGCTAAATAGAAGATAAGGCATTTCTTCAATAGCATATACATGGTTTCTTTATGAGAAAACTTTTTCTTTATAAAAACAGTAGGTGTTTTTTTAAGCATGTGATCTTTGCAATCACAAAGTCCATATCAGAACATAATATTTATATTCCAGTATAAAACATAAACAGTAATTTCTGGGACTGGTGAAATCAGCTCCTCACTTCTGTCAAATTAAATTAGCTTCATGTGATCTATCTGAATAAATATACCTCAAAAGTGACCACAGGCTTCTCAGTGCACTTGAACAGGAGACAAAGACCCTAAACAAGTTTTGTTTCCACTCATTTCATCCTACTTCCTTGGTCTCAGCAGCAAATTTTTTCCTGCTTCCCAGTGCAAAATACTGAAAAAATTTCTTTCTAAACCAACTTTTCCGCCTTAAATAACTGAGCATCTTGGGAAGTTGTCAAGTAATTTTCATGTTTGAAAACTACATATTAAAAACAAAGAATGTTGCTGTAGAATGACTTCAGTATTTTATCCTTTATATAATTCTCATGGAAAAAATCCTCAGATGCTTCCCTGACAGTCTCAAGTAAAAGTGTCCTACCTCATTCTGTGGATAAACCTGACTAGCCTCTATAACAGAGCATCATCTAGCTCATCTAATATCTGCCATCTGGAAGTTGGCCTACTTGTCCACATTTCTGCCATAGTCAATAGAAAGCTAGACAATGAGATAAGGCAATATGTCATCCTCAAACAAGAGCCTCATACTAGGAGGATTACCACCTGCTACTGCCTCAGAGACTAGCCTAGACAGCAGACCTCTGCCAGGAACTTGCAGTGCAAAAGGCACCTTTAACCTAGGCCTCTTGTGCTGGCTGAGATTGTCTGTTGTGTCCTGCCTCATCACTTCTCTAGAAGGTCTGTAGCTCTTTTATAACTCCTGTGTCTTTTCTACAAGTTTCACAGAGATGTCTCATACAACCTATGGTGTCTCAATGGCATTAGCTGCCTAGACTTTGGCAACCACATCATGGTCCACTTAAATGACACATTTGACATTTAGTGTAATCTATTACCCCTGTATACAAGAAAATGTATGCATTATTCCTGTTGAAAGAACACGTTTTGTTTTAAGTAGGGATTGTCTTAATATTCTGGCCAGAAATACGACTGAGTATGGACAAACATACTTTGCAAATAGACTTTGTTTTTTTCTGGCTTCTGTTCTCTCCTCTTTCAAACAGCCTTAGGCAAGCTTATAAGAAAACTCATAGACAACTCTCCAGTTCCCTTTCATCTTAACGTTCAAATCAGTACTAGTGATGACATAATGGTCAGGACTGGTATCATCACTGCTTGTGTTGCAATAGCAATGAAGTTATTGTCATCATTGTCATCATTTAACTATGTTGATGCCTAGAAACTTCAGTTCAAAATGATAATCTTACTGCATTAGTTTCAAGAAACAGTGCCTGTCCTGAAAAGCTCAAAGCCTAAACAGATAGGGAAACAGGAAGTAAGAAAAAGAAGAAATACAGACATACATCCGCACAAGTAGTGTCTTCCTCATAATTTTCATTGAGGCAATTTCTCTAGAAAATTAGCAAGACGTGGCATTGGCTGTGCTAATATGCGCCCTCCAGCATGCACCCTCACAGTCAGAGCCTCTACATGAGTTTTCATCAGCTGTGGGGACTCTAATCCCTAAACTGCCAGCCAGCTCTAGATTTACCTACCCTTAGTGCATTCCATCTTAAAGTCAAATTGTGGCAGATTCTTTAAAAAATGAACAAACAAAAACCTACCTACCTCCTGAGAGATTCCTCACCCATGTTAGTATTCCATTATTCTATGCAGTTAACAAAATAACCAATCAAAATCAAAAGATGGTAGGAATGTAACACAGAGATAAGCATACCTTTAACATGAGTATTTTTAATTTTATTGGCTTAATTTAATGTTTTAGGAAACTAATTTAATATTCTTTGCTTCTGGTTTGTAAATCTATCAATATGTTTTAATCACCCCATTTGATTTTCCATTTTCCATCTATTTCTGTCAGAGGAACACTGCTGTAAGATTTCAATAATCTAATCTCCTATTTACTGTTGTTGATTCATAATTTAAATTTAAAATTTTGTTTGGCCTTTGATAATTTAATCTGGCTCCTAAGCAGATAATAAACAGTTCTGGAGCCAGATCATTGTTACAGGAGACAACAATCTTCCTCTCCAGTCAGAAATGATCTTTCAACTCTTCTCAAAATATTATAAAATGAATAGACCAAAGATGATAACTTTTATTCTGAAATGAGCTCCATAAAATCCACATAGGAGAGTTCCTCCTGACACATAGCTGACTTCTGTGATGATTACAGAAGTACTTCACAGTGGGTTTTACAGTCCCAAGTCATCAACATCTTTATTTGCAATTGTTATCTTACCCCACCTTTCATCTTAGGCAAGGAAACACACTCACTAAAACATCACTTAAAAGAATTTAGTCACTTGATATTTGCTAAATAAAACAGACACAAATATATTAATTACCTAAAAATGTAGGTTTATAAGTAAAGCTATTACAAATAAAGAAGCAGCTGAATAAGAAACTTCTGACTGGCTACTGTTAAGGCTGACTGGATCATTATGGTAAGTCCTGATTTACTAGGCCTGTTCAGCTTTGTTTCCATAAGATTCTGCAACAAAATATAAATCATTGTTGTGACTGAATAGCCTTTTTCTGAGGCTCAATATTCAATGAGCATAACATAAAAAGATAGTAGGAGGAAGAACACTTTCCTCATTTTAGCAGGGGCGTGGAGTTAAAGTGTATAATCTATCTAATTTTCATTTCACTTATTCCTAGACAACTAAGTGGAATACTACTTTCAAGTCTCAGTAAAATCAATGACCTGAAATCAAAGTTAATCTCTTGGAATCGCAGAATCGTAGGGGTTGGAAGGGACCTCCAGAGATCATTGAGTCCAACCCGCCTGCCAAAGCAGGTTCCCTACACCAGGTTGCACAGGTAGGCATCCAGGCAGGTCTTGAGTATCTCCAGAGAAGGAGACTCCACAACCCCTCTGGGAAGCCTGTTCCAGTGCTCCGGCACCCTCACCGTAAAGTTCTTGCGCACATTCGTGCGGAACTTCCTATGTTCTATTTTCTGGCTGTTTCCCCTTGTCCTGTCTCCACACACTGCTGAAAAGAGTCTGGCCTTGCCATTTTGCCCCCCACATCTTAGATATTTATAGATTTGGATCAGGTCCCCTCTCAGTCTTCTTTCCTCAAGGCTGAACAGACCCAGTTCACTTAGCCTTTCTTCATAGGGGAGATGCTCCAGGCCCTTCACCATCTTTGTGGCCCTCCGCTGGACTCTTTCCAAGAGATCCCTGTCTTTTTTGTACTGGGGAGGCCAGAACAAGTACTGTGTCCAGTACTGGACACAGTACTCCAGATGAGGCCTTACCAGGGCAGAGTAGAAGGGGAGGATCACCTCCCTCAACCTGCTGGCCACACTCTTTTTAATGCACCCCAGAATGCCATTGACCTTTTTGGCCATGAGGGCACAGTGCTGGCTCATGGCCAACCTGCTGTCCACCTCTCCAGCAGGTCATCCCCCAGCCTGTACTGATGCATGCAATTATTCCTCCCTAGGTGCAAGACTCTACACCTGCTTTTGTTAAACCTCATCTGGTTTCTTACTGCCCAGCTCTCCAGCCTGTCCAGGTCTCGCTGAATGGCAACACAGCCTTCAGGCGTGTCAGCAAATCCTCCCAACTTCGTATCATCAGCAAACTTGCTGAGGGTGGCCACTATCCCCTTATGAAGGTCACTGATGAAGATGTTGAACAAGACTGAAGCCAGCACTGAACCCTGGGGAACACCGCTAGTTACAGGTCTCCAAGTGGACTCTGCACCGCCAATGACAACCCTCTGCACTCTGCCAGTCAGCGAGTTCTCAACCCACCTCACTGTTCACTCATCTATCCCACACTTCCTCAGCTGTGTTATAAGGATGTCGTGGGAGACAGTATCAAATGCCTTGCTGAAATCAAGGTAGACTACATCCACTGCTCTCCCCTCATCTACCCAGCCAGTGACAACATCATAGGAGGCTACCAGGTTGGTCGAGCATGACCTCCCCCTGGTGAACCCATGCTGACTACTCCTGATAACCTCCTTTTCTTCCAGTTGTCTTGAGATGGCATCCAGCACAAGCTGTTCCATCACCTTTCCAGGGACAGAGGTGAGGCTGACTGGCCTGTAATTTCCTGGATCTTCCTTCTCGCCCTTTTTGAAGACAGGAGTGACATTGGCTATCCTCCAGTCTTCAGGCACCTCCCCCATTCTCCAAGACCTCTCAAAGATGATAGAGAGTGGTTCAGCAGTCACCTCTGCCAGCTCCCTCAGCACCTGTGGACACACCCCATCAGGTCCCATGGATTTATGAACATTGGTGTTGCCTAGGCGCTCACGGACCACCTCTTCCCTGACTAAAGGGAAGTCTTCCATTCCCCAGACACTCTCACTAAACACCAGGGTCTGAGATTCCTGAGGGAGAGCTTTTTCACTGAAGTCAGAAGCAAAGAAGGCGTTCAGTATCTCCACCTTCTCAGTATCCCCCATTACCAGAACACCCCCCTCACTTAGTAGGGGACCCACATTCTCCCTAGTCTTCCTTTTACTGGTAACATACTTTAAAAAGCCTTTTTATTATCCTTTATCACTTTTGCCAGATTCAATGGTGGGCTTTAGCCTTCCTTGTCACATCCCTGCAGGCCCTGACAACACTTCTATATTCTTCCCAAGTGGTCAGACCCTTTTTCCACATTTCATGGACCTTCTTCTTCCCTTTGAGTTTGTGCATGAGCTCCTTGTTCATCCACGCAGGTCTCCCGACACCCTTTCCTGATTTCTTGCTCACAGGGACACACTGATCCTGAGCTTGGAAGAAGAGCTGTTTAAATGCTGACTAGCTCTCACAGGCCCCCTTACCTTCTAACACCCTAGCCCTCAGGATAGCTCCAAGTAGGTCCCAGAAGAGATCAGAGTTGGCTCTCCTAAAGTCCAGGGTAGCAATCCTACTTTTTGCTTTCCTTCTTCCACTCAAGATCTTGGACTCCACTATCTCGTGGTCGCTACAACCCAAGCTGCCCCCAACCTTTACTTCCTTAACAAGTCCTTCCTTGTTAGTGAGAATAAGGTCCAGTAACACCCCTCCCCTTGTCAGTTCCTCCACCACCTACATCAGTTTAAGTTAATTTGTCTTAAACACATTGCATCTGATGCACTATTGCAGTATGTAAGGGCTGAATAACAACTCGGAGGTACCTGGTGAACAAGAAACACAGAGTACTGTGATTTGGCCAGCCAGTGAATTTTGGTGATAGCCAAGATAATTTAGCCCACATACAAATCAGGTAGTTCAGTAGTCTACATCACAGTAATAGTTTGCACTGTTTTCATTCTTCTTAGGTCATTGGAAACTCCTTGACTGGAAAATTTCAGTATTTTACTGCATTTTTAACAGTTTACATCACAATTACAACTTGTCCCATGAAGGATCGAGTCATGCTCCTCTCTTGCTTCTCTTGCATGTTTCCACTTGAAGTGTGCTTGCTTAGGCAAGCCTGTTGAGCATCATTTGCCAGACTCCTTTCCAAGGCTTCTTCTCCAATTTCACAGAATCACATAGAATCACAGGATTGCAGGGATTGGAAGGGACCTCAAGAGACCACTGAGTCCAACTCCCTGCTAAAGCAAGCACCCTGCAATAGGTCACACAGGTAAGCATCCAGGCAGGTCTTAAATATCTCCATAGAAGGAGACTCCACAACCTCTCTGGGCAACCTGTTTCAGTGTTCCATCATCCTCACTGTGAAGAAGTTCTGCATGTTTGTATGGAACATCCTATGTTCAAGTTTTCTGTTTTTCTTTCTACTGTTTCATTGTGGCAATTTTGTCTTCTGTTTTCAGCAGTGGATGACAGAGTATAGCTTCAGTAGTCACTGAGAGCACCTCTCTATTCTCTCTGAAAAGGACACTGAGCAGCCTGCCACTCTACGAAGTTGCAGTTGGAGGAAAAATACTTCTCAGCTTAGCTTGCAGATGGAATACACATGTGGACCTGAACCTGCAAAGATATAAGGATGTCTCTTGATAAAATCCATACTTAAGTTACAAGCATGTGGGGTAAAATGACAAGTTTTTCCTCAAGACTGTCGTTGAAAACAAATTCTTTGTGTGCAAATATCCCTTCCCCCTCAGAAGCTTTCATATTGCTTGTCTCAAAAAGTTTCATCTACATGGATTTCAGAATTACAGAGTCACAGATAAGAATAATATACACAAGCCTTTGGTAGGAAATATTAAACAACCTGAAGAACATTGAATGGTTCCTCTTCCAGTAACAATGCCACACTGCATTCTTTCAGTTGCATGAGGAGCCATTCCACTCATGAGAGTTTTCCAGCAATATGAAATATCTCAGTGCTTTTGTCAACACAACATTCTCTGTTTTTACAAACAAAAACTAGATGAGAAACAACTATGAATATTTTATTTCCTTAAGGAAAAAAAGTAGTAGTATCCCTTTCTATAAATCACCCATCAATATTACTTTTGTGATCATTAATCTTTTGTATACCTAGGTTCAAAAATATATTTTGGTATCCAGATAAGCATAGTGCCACATTTCTAACGCTATCTACACTGAGCAATCACTATGTACTACTTCAAAACCTTTTCCATGAGAAGAGAAATATGAATTAATACTCAAGGAATGTTAAAATTAACAGTTTGTTAGCACCTACACTTAAGGTACTTTCTGCTTGAGTGCTGAAAAATATTTTTACAACATCGCTGCTTTTGCAAGTAACAACACTATTTGCAAATTAAGTGAGATTCAATTGCAGTACAAATTAGCTAATGGGGAACTTAATTAGTAATTCCTTAAACTCAAACATCTAACATAAATGAGTGAGGATAAAAAAAAGCAACTAGTCCTTCTATAAAAAAGTCAGCATTACATAAAAGGGTAAATGAGTACAAGAACAAATCACTTTCAAAAAGCAAGAGATCTTATTACTTAAAAAGCAAAGTTTATTCAGTACAAATTCAGAGGTACCTACACAGTTTAATCAAAGATAAAAACATCAATGTAGTTAAAAAAAAAAAAAAAAAAAGGATAATGCTGAAAAATATGTAATATTCACAGCCCAAGAGATACATCAGTAAAGTTTCTCAACATTTAGCTGTCACCATGACCTCAGTAGCTCTGCTGGCGTATTTTTCTAACACATCATTAGACAGACAAATACATTTCAAGAATTCTGGCTCCTGTACTTGGGAATATAAATCACAGGGCTAAATGAAAAACAATATCCAAGAAGTGGATTAAGTGTTTGCATCTTTTCAGAAATAGCTTTATGGATTGAAGTAAAACACTCATGACATGAAGAAGTGTATTTACATTTCAGAGGGAGGAGGGAAAGTGCAACATAAGTGCTCTGACCCTAGCCTCAACCAATGCAAACATATGCAGTGTTTAAACAATCAGACAGTTCTAAAGGACTATTAATGAAAATTTTTACAGTCAGTTTGGGTACTATCCTTCAAGGGGAATTCAAAACAGCTATGGAGATCCTAGCCCTCTTTCATTTCTTCATCAAAACAACATCCATTCTGCCTCCGATGTCTCCTCAAGTAGAACCTAGTCAATGATTTTGGATGCTGCATCCCAATTTTTTCTCCAGTGAAACCAAGAGCCCAGCCACTAACAACAGTAGGTCATAGCCCATCAGCAACTCAGTCTCTATACAATTTTCCAGGGATGTCACTCCTCAGTTCTCAACTTGCTGGTGTACATTAATCAGTGGTTATTAAAAATAATAATAATAATAACAAAAAAAATTAAAAATCATCCTTCAGTCTCTCACTGTTAACACAGAATGTACATAGAAGAAAGAAAGGGAGGTTACATCTTTGCTTCTGAAGGTGTATACAAAATAAATAGCTTACAGATGTTGTTATCATACTTAAATAGGATGTATAAAGCACTTTGAATGGACAGGAGCTGGAGAGTATAAACACAATTTGTTTGCATTCTCAGATTTCTTTTAAAAGCTTTTCAGATTTTGATACTACGCATCATCCAATGACACTATTCCAAAAGGAGCACTTCCTTATGTAGACTCCTCAGGCTAGTGTAACTCAAAAATGTGAGATTCTCAGATTGGGCCACAGGCTGGGGGTGACCTGTCTCACAATGGGAGAGCGTACCTGCTACATGAGCAGGGAAGGTTGCAGTGTTTGTCTGCTGGAGGAGTGTGTAGGAGTACATAGGGCAGGGTCACAGCTTCTCTTGACCATATGCCCTGATGCATCAGGTGCAGCTGGCGGACAGACTGCAGAGTTGTTGATCAAGAGTGTGTGGATGGGAGCTCTGAGTGACAGAAAGCTAACAGCAGTACTAATGTGAGAGACATGGCATGACAGTAAGCAAGTGTGAGTAGACGTGCTAAAGTATCTTGCATTCGCTGCAGGAGACTTAACAGGCCTATTTGCCATCTGCAGAGTATGGAAGGAAAGCAGAAGATGCAGCAAATCCATCTGTGAGCCTTGGTGTTGTAGGTTGTTATAGATCAGACAGTGTAAAGCAGTGTCACAGAAAAGTCCAATTCTTTGAATCTCAACAGAGAATCTACAGCTTTTACCACATCTGCAGCAGAAAACAGGGGTGGGGTCTGCTCCATACACATCCCACCACCAAACACTACATGCAGATGTTGGGAGATAGAAAAGACTGTTACGACGAGTAGTAATTATTTCCAAAAATCTTCTGTACACTACAGTTTCTGCACAGCTGTATTTTTTAGCTGGCTCAAGTAGGTAAAGGAAAACTCATCGTTATTCTGTTTTCTACCTGAAAAGAGAGCACAATCTGATTCCAAAAACAACTCCAGGATGCCTCTAATTCATGCTGTATATCCCTTCAGAACTATCATAAATCTATCCATAAATCTATGCATTCTTCTGAATGCTTCTAACAATGAATTACCCCATAAGTGTTTAATAGTCCTTTCCCAATTGTTCAGTAAGAGTTTGTATCACGAGATCCATATCTTTGCTTTCTTTCCTACTTCACACAATCAATCTGTAAATTATTGGATTATGCATATGATTTGTATCTACACATAGCAATGCTACCTCTGTTCTGGAATCTGTTTTGTTTCTTAAACAGAGCACACATTGCATATATTTCTACAGACAATATCTAAAATGTTTGCATGTGATAAATGAGGACCTTCACAAGGATCACTGTAGAATTGTATGCATTTATAGGTTATTGGTTGCAAGAGCATTTTAGTGAAGCTGTTGACAAGCATGATGGAAAAATGCCAAGGGCATCTTACCTTCAGAGAATGGCACCTCTAAATTACCCTTTTATATAAGGTCAGTCTTTTTGTTGCAGAGATATTGAAGTGCAGTAACTTATAAGAGATGGAAAAATTATTTTTCTACATCCCACCATCTTGTACTTGGGGAATATCCAGACCAATTAAAATAAAATTACCCTGTACATGTTAAAGTCACTATTAAGTGACTTTTTTAGCATATTGAGAATTCCTAAAACTCTAGTGTATCTTACAGTGGTCAGAAAAAGCAAGTTACAGAAAAAGAGAAGATATCTTCCTGAGTGAGCAAGTAAGATTTCTTCAGAAAACTGTGTTCTTTTACACTTGAGAGGAGATTTTTTTGATTACAAAACTATGAAGTAGCAAGGATCAGTAAGAATCTAGAAAACATTTAAAGACTCATTTGCTTTCAGCTGAGCACAGGAAAAGAAAAATTGCTTTGGCTTGGAGGGGAAGAGAAAACTTAAGGGAGAAAAGGAAACTGGAAAACAGAAAAATACCATGTCACTGAGGATAAAAGTCTAAGTTTTGGCATCTCATTTATCTTAATAACTCAATAAAGGAGTATAACAGATATTTACTTCCAAATGTAACTCACACATATTTGTTGATAGGGATGTGCTCTTTTGACTTTTTCATAACCTACTGGAAATAAACATCCTTAAAACAAACCCTCCAGCACTTTCAGAAGACAGCCTTCCATTTATAATTAACAGACATTTTCTTCTTCCCAGAGTTCTGACCTTTCTTCTGTATGGATTTCAATAATATTGTTTATTAGGGTCTTTATTATGTCTAATATGTCAGACAATCTGTCATAAACACAGCTTACAATGAAATAATTGGGAAAATAATTTCACTAGATTTAGCATGCAGTAAGTGCCCAGTCACAAGCTGATTTGAGCATACATTATTTCAGTATTCTTTCCAAAACAACAAGACTAGAAAGGAGAAACATAAGAACTTATCAAATACTGCCCAAAGTAATTTAACAGATATGGTAATACAGCATATTAATTAGTATTTAAAGCCTGCCAAAGACTTCAATGAGTGACAACTGGTCAGACTGCCAAATAAAGGTAAGATGGAAATGATAATTTCATCCTTGAATGCTATTTTTTCCCTTATGGAAGAGAAGTTAAGGAGAGATGACTCATTAATACAATCTGCAAATTAGAATAAACTATGTTTAATAAGAGTGAACTCAAAGACCAGTACTGTATGTTATGGTGAATCCAACTTTCTAAATTTTTCCATGAGCAGCAAAAATAAGCAAATCAATTTTCCTAGAGATATGTGTCCTTCTCCTGGTCATTGCAATACTGCCTCATTCTGGTAGCTCCTAGCTATTGTATGACACCCCAGTAATGTGGGGACATGAGAAAAAGCGTGGGCAGTACAAGTAGAAACCACATGTGGTAGTTAATTGCCAATGTTTTGCCTATCACGAACATCTGTTAACAGCTAATCAATTAACAGTGCAGAAATGCTGTGCCCTTACACAGTGAAGCAATAGTTTGAATTGACCTCCTGCAAACAGAAATTGATTCTCACCAAAATTAATTTATATATATATATATATATATATTTTTATCCTTATGACCTGCAGTTCAACTTGCTCAACACATTTAAAAGACATTATAGAAAGGGTTTGACTGAGACGTGGGTCATACCAAACTCATTTACTTTGGAAACCGGCCCAAGAAAAGTAAATGTAGTTTGCTTCTGATGGAACATATATTACTGGGATTCTGACATCTGATATATATGTTTGACTGAAGTTCAAGGGAAAGCAGGAGAAAGAGGAATGTTAGGTAAAAATAGTTGGCCATCTTCAGTCAATGCCGGCAGTGCACTAATGTAACTCTAGGTATCACTGAAGGAGTTCATACTCTCTCTAAATTTTGTCTACCTAGACATTTGTTGCATACAGGATAATGAAACAGACTTTTATTCCAAAGTTTTTCTAGCAGAGCCCGTAATTAAAGAGATACATCGCATCCCAGGAGGGCCCACCGTAACAGCAGTATCAGGGCTTGCAAAGGCCTTCAGCCTTACATTGTGATGGCAACAGCATAAAATTCACAAGGAAAAGGTAAATGCCACTAAGTCTCCAGAAAAAATCTATCATCAGAAAATGTTAGCTGAAAGGGTATAGAGCCACAAGTAAAAAGCAGGCTTCAAGGTTGTATGTGGAAATATTTTAGAAGGGGTTAAATCACCTAAGGAACTGTGTCGCACTTTGAACAGTTAACATTTAATTTGCCATTTGTGTAGGCTGCTTAGAGCATTTCAGGCTACAAAAATCAGTAAACAAAACTGAAGTCTATTATTGCTTTGTGTGCAGTAGTCTGCTTCTTTACATCATAAGTCTTTGTCAAGAAGTGGATCAGTAATACACTCGCAGCTATAAGAAAACTATGAACTCTATCTTTCCTTGAGCACTAATTTCAAAGTGTCAAACCCAACAGTTCAAGCATCACAGAGGTGTGAATGTCCTGGCAGTGGTATAGCTATGGCCACCTCTGTGCTGTGTCTCTGTGGACTCACATCCTCTCTCCATCTATTCAGTCTTACCTGTGTCCCTGAAAAGTGATCAGATTTGTTGGGGGCAGAATATAACTCATGGTCTGATTATCAGGTGGTAAGAAAGCCCTTTATCCATGAGCAATGAAGAAATACATAGCTTAGGAAAATTGCTGCCTTTTCTCACAAGTGAATTATTCCCACCATTTAACATGAACGTGACATATGGACTGGGAATGTAAAAGCACAAAAGACCAGCAATGTATTTATGAATGTGAGATGAATTACTGACTCTGGTGTGAAAGCACTTCATGTTTCACCTCCCTAACTAGGTTTAAGCATGAAATGTACTGTGGAAAACTCTTTAAAATACATATTATATGACACCAAGTCCCCAGCTCATTTATCAAAAATAGAATTATTCTATTTGAGCACAGCAGAGGACCTGGTCACATACAGAATAAATAAGAGCATATTACTTCAGGTTATCAGGCAGACTGGCTCCTCGGCTCACTTTGGTCTTCTGCTAGGTTATATACTGTTACTGGCTATATGAGAGCAGACAGTGCTCTGGTGTGTATAACACGTTCATCTATGCAGGTTATTTGATTTCCATGCCCAGAACATGTCCCCAGGACCACTGCAGATGCAATGAGAACAGAGGCATTGCAGGACACAGACAGTCTCTGGTGGTCTCAGAGAAGGTCTAAAGACTCTGGACTACTACTGTGTCTCCTTATTAAATTCACCTGCATTAATTCCCCAATTAGACTGGTACTCTCCTCTGCCAGGGCAACCTGAAATATATTACTCATAACAGGGAAAATACATAGAAAATGCTAACAATCTTGGACTCTAACTTTCTAATGAGCAAAGATCTTTTTACAGAGTAAGGAGAATGTCTTGGATGAACGGAAACCTTATGTTCCCAAAGGAATTTCTCACAGTTAATCTATGGGAAAGCTAGAGAAAAAGAAAAAAAGAAAACACACACAAAATAAATAAATAAATACATAAATAAATAAATAAACAAACAAACCAGCGGAAATCTTTCACAACTTTCCAACAAGAAAATGTTAGGAGTTCATTTTCTGTATCTGGGAAAAAAAAAAAAAAAAGAAGAAGAAAAAAAAAGGAAAAAAAAAGGAAAAACAGGCAAATTCTGTATACCTTTTCCACAAGATAGCCCCTATATCCCCATCTTGAATGGTTTTCGGTATACAGGAGGCATCTGGCAACTGCCAGATAGTCCCTCATTGCTCTGAGTCTACAAGTCATGCAAGTCCCTAAAACTACTTCCGCACAGGGTTCACTCAGCTTGTATACATAGTTATCTGTGTCACAGATCACTTGTGCCCAGCACAAAGTGCCATCCTGCACTGTTGTTGCCTTGGAAGAAAACAAGTTGTGAAACAAGAATTTCAGATGAAATGCTTAAGGGGAAAAAAAAGGGATAGTGTCTTCAGGACTAAGTAGTGAAGAAGCAGCCGTGGTCTTTTGTAAGTGATTTGGTCTAGTTCTGGAGAAAAATGAGCTGCTCCTCAAGCTGCTATCTATCAAAAAACTTCTTGCATCCGTTTCATTCCTCTATTGTTTCCTTCTACTGGAGGAACTCCTCTTCTGACTCCTGTTGTTCCCTGCTTTGGTATGTATTCCAAAGCCCTCACTCAACCTGAAGCAATTTCTCCTTGCTGGGTTCTTGTCTCAAGCCTTAGCCAACAGTCATACTATCATCTTCTTCTAATTCTCCATGAAGGTGATGAGGTGTTAACCCTCAAATATTTCCATGAACATTCTCTGGCACTATTGGCAGTTTAGGAACTGTCTCTGGTTGCATCCTCATTCATTTGGTGGTGCACTCTGTGTACCCTGGTACCCTGCATAGCTCCTGACTGGAGTATGCTAGAGCTTTCTCCCTGTTCTGCACCCAATCATCAATACCACCACCCCACCCTTACCATGCATATCCAGCAGGTTCCTAAATTTTACTTGCTCCAAAAATCATCTTCCCACAGTCTAGTGAGCCAAATGCAATGCAGTCCTTTCCCACCAGGTCTATCAATGCAGCTTCATTTACACTACTTCCTCCTCCCTTCCCCACTGCAGCCATCCAACTGATGACATCTCCCTTTACAATGTGGGAAGTGCTCTAGTAAAATAAATACACACCGTTTGGGCAGCAATATTTCTGAGGTCCTCACAGCACTCTCGAGCTGTGGAGTGAAGGGCTGTCTGTCACCTGCTGGCTCACCCAGAGGTGTTAAAATATAATGTTATTCTCCATATTCACTTGCACTATGGGCTGCGGCCATTTGCAGTGAACTCCGAAACCAGGGTGAGAATACTGTTGTCCCACTGCATATTGTAACTTGTAAACTCTTTTATGAGAAATCTCTCCACAGTCACCTGCCAAATTACAGGGATAATCAGCAATTCATCACTTGCAGCAGTCCTCTATATCTGTAGCCCATCTAACAGTTTCCATTCTGCTCCGTTTTATTATTCCCTGAGAGCCCAAGAAGAATTTGTCTTGGATCCCTTCCCAACTAAGAATACTGACTGCCAAGAGGATCTCCTCACATATGGGCCTCCAGTCCCCTTACACTCACACATGCATGTTCCCACATGTACGATGAATCAAAATCTTAGAAAAGAGTGGGTGGATTCTGTTGAGGTTACTGTACTCAGCTACAATTGTTGGAATTAGAATTACAGATTTATTTTAAAAGCACCTACAGCTGAATTTAAATTTGATTTCCTCTGGCAACAAATCTAATGTTGTGTGGTGTGGTTTTTTTTCCTCACAAAGCTATAGGTTTCTTAATACTCAGCAAATATGAGACTGGTTGCCAGGTAAGCTGCTTCCTCACTTCCCTTCCAGCTCTACATCTGCGTCACAATCACACAGCCCTCAGGCAGCAGCAGGGCAAAGGATTACATTCTTTGGTCTGTTCCTTTAGGGGCACTTTGGACCTCTCAGAAATAATAATCCCATGTTTCATTGACCCAAAACTACCATACAGATTAGTTATTTATTTCATGGCATTATCTAAGCTGCTGATACATTCCTGCACACAAATACGTAATTGTCTTCAGTCAGAGAAGCAACTTGCAGAAGAGGACTGCACCTTGCAAGTAAGTGTTCATGCAATGTGACATCCACAGTACTTAAGGACTGTGGTCTGTGAGAGTGTTAGGCAACATCTGATGCCAAAGTAAGCCTGAACTTCATATCACAGGATGAATTTTTGGATAGCAGTTGGTAAATATCCCTTTTTTTGCATAACAAAACCTGTTCCAAATTGAACGTTGGTTAGTCTTAATTTCTAGTATTGGTGGGTTTTTTTGTTGTTTGTTTGTTTGTTTGTTTGGGGGGGTGTTGTTGCTGGGTTGTTTATTTTTTGTTGTTTTGGTTTGGTTTTTTGCATAACAAAATATTTGGATATTTCCTCCTAATTTCACTGCTTTTGTCCAGGACTAATATTTAATTATTCTACAATTAGCCCACACCTAACAAACATGAAATTCATAATTAATCCATTTACTCATGGTGAGCAAAATTTTGTAGTGGGCAGCTAAAAAGCTGCATAGGTTTGAATGAACTTTTAGGGAAATTTTAGTACAAAATATTTTCTGTACAAAATCTGTCATATTCAAGCCTGAGAGCAGAAGGAAATGGTTTCCTTACACCACAAGAATTTTTGAGATTTTAAAAGTTCTGTCTGTCCTTTGTCAAGAAACAGCACAGAAATATGAAACCTACTACAGAATTAAAATTAAATAATAATAATAATAAAAAAAAGTGATGCCTCAAGTCACATTGTATAGCTTCTGAGTTATTACAATGTTTGCTTTTACTTCATTCTATTTCCTTTAGGGTTTTTTTCCTTTTTTTGTGTGAGTGTTTTTTCGGACTTACTAAAAAAAATTGGAAAAAATAATCTGAATGGTCCCTTGGATCCCCTGAAAAATAAAGGCTTTCTTTTTTTTTTAATCAATAAGCTAAATAATATGTTGATAGATTTTGACAGTTTTGAAAGATTTTTCAAAAGATTACATCCACTGTATTTTTTGCTACCATGTCTGCTTTCAGATGAGACTGGAGATTTGGGGGAAAAAAAGAAAAGAAAAAAAAAACACACACCAAAATAAATGAAAGTGGAAAAGAAAATAAGAATATTTTTCAGTGAGTTGCTGACAAGTTCTATTTAAGATATCCAAAACACAACATCTAATTCCATTCTGCAGCACTTCACATCAACATTCTGAAGCCAAGCTTGCCAATTTCTACAGAATGTTACGAAGACCACTTTTCTGTGAGAGGTCAGTTAATTACGAGACGTATAGGAAATGGACCAAAAATGAAGAAAATACAGGATACAAAAGCCTGAGCCAGTAGAATGTAGCTCTACTGATTGAAATTACTTCAAAAATATGTCAGGAAAGTATGTTTGTCTCAGCAGTCTTTGTGTTAGACCAGTAATAATCTTCCACCAGAGCCAGGCTGAATCTAGAACAAATACAAATCATATTCTCAGTCTAATTTGAGGAAAGGCACTTTGTTTCTCATACCTGATCCAGCTGAAATTGAGACAGCCAAGTTAGTGCACTGTCCAGCATAAAGACCTGGAATGGCTCTTCCAGGCCGAGACAGTCAGAATGTGAGGAAACACTGTATGTACACTCTCTCATTACAGAGCATGTGATTTTAATAACATACATCTAGTGTCACAGTATAGTGCCAAATCCCAAGCTGAAAATTTGGAAATTCTGGTCTAATGATCAAACATGAAAATGAATTCACAAGCCGCATACCCAACATTGCAGCACAAAAAAAAGTGCCACCTAGGGCAAACAGAATCACAGAATCGTAGGGGTTGGAAGGGACCTCCAGAAATCATCGAGTCCAACCCCCCTGCCAAAGCAGGTTCCCTGCACCAGGTTCCCTACGCCAGGTTGCACAGGTAAACGGCTCACAAAAAAATATTCCCTTGGTCCCTTGGCAATGAAGAGGGAGTGAAGGCTGTAAAAATATTCCTCCTCTTCTAATTCCTAGAATGTGAAATGACAATGGAAGTTTTTTGTTGCCATGACCCCGGCAGATTTAAAAATGAAGCCTGTGTGTTTCCCATGGGAAAGAATATACAGTTTCTAGTCACATCGTATGATCACTGTGAGCACAAGCACAGTGTTAGAAAATCAAATTTCAAGTAAAATGCAGTGTGAAAAAGAAACAGGAGTCAGTTAGAGGAAAAGCCTGTATAAAGTGGTTTTGAAAACAAGACATGCTTTCTGCTAGGTGGCTGCATGGTGGTACTGGCAGCTGGTCTCCTTCCTCTCATCACTGGAACAGGCTAAAAGTGATGCAGGAGGAAATGGGAATCACAGGAGCTGACAGTTGTCCTCAAGTCCTTGCAACCTGAAGTGTAAGAAACTGTCCATTAAACACGATTCTAAATTGCCAACGATACATAAGAATGGAATTTTATGTCTGGAGCATTTGTAGGAGAGCAAACCCAGAGCAGAGAGAGAATATGGAGGTTAGCAATGTCCTATGGCTGTGACACTGGCATCTGATGTGAGAAAATCCATGACACCATTCCAATGATAACAGGGGGCAGAGTTAGAGCCATTTAAGCATTTCCTGGTAAATCATTGCCATGATGAGATACACCTTTTGATGGATCCCAGGTCGAAAACATGGCAACATGTCATTGTGTCCTTTGCAATGAATGGCTAGTGTTTTGAGAGAGTTCTTTGGATATTTCTCAAGTAAATTCAATAAATAAGTAAAGAAGCTTATGTGCGTGTGTGGGGGGGGGGGGGGGGAATAGTTTTTATTAAAATTACTAGAGATTGTCCGTAATTTCCTCCAAAGGCAAAGTTTATGCTATTCTGTGGTCTTCTGCTAGTTTATTTCTTTCCTCCAACCACTTCTGAACATTTCACATGAGATCACCCTCACTTGGTAGCATTGGGCATCCAAAGAGTGCATCTAGGCTTGTAGAACAATTACATTATTCCTTGTTGAAGAAGGAGTTTATCACAGAATCATTAAGGTTGGAAAAGGCTGCTAAAATCATGTAGTCCAACCATCATGGTCATCTGTGACACATACTTGTTGGACAGTGGCCTTCATCAGACTAGACTTGATTCTGTTACTTTGAGGCATATTTGGTACCATCAAAACTCTGAACACCTTCAAGTCTGATGTGCAGTTTCTTTTGTCAGTTCTCAAAACATTTATACCTGAGCAGTACATTTTCAGCATATAACTACCATAGCATGCTGTGAAAACACTATTCTGAAAAGCTAGATCAAAATCCTGACATTATTCCTGTCACTGTGAGATGAAAAATGGTAAAAAATATGATGTTGGTTCCTCATGTGCTCAGCATGAGGCCCAGAAGACGTGACGTGAGAAGTACACCAAGTATATGTGGCCAATCAACTCTAGAATGGACAGAAGCTGCTCTGCAGCATTTGGCTTTGGGGTCAGGCACTGCTCCTTGGAGCAGGGAAGCAGAGGTTGCTTCAGGAGATGGGAACTGAATGTACATACTTGAGACCTGTGTTTACAGTACAAAAACAAATATGTCAAGGAATGCATTAACCACAGAGTTGCAAAACAGTCTGGTAACTAACGAATGCTACAAATGATAATGATGTCCATAAGAGAAGAAGAGGCAAATAGCAGGTCATTTTCAGGTGCTCTGTTGTGACTGAATAACTAACTAAATTCTTCATTGTGTGCACTGTGTGGTTAAGGTTTAGCCTTCAGTTTTGCCATCCTCATTCTATATACAGAATAAATTCACAAACAGAACAAGCCATGTTAATCAACTTTCAAATAAAATATGATCTGTGCAAGAGTTAAATGAGACTATCAACTCAACTCACAAAATAAACTATGTCATCAAGTAGTTATCAGCATCAGCATAACTGAGGGACTCTTTTGCTAATGAAATGAGTTATTATTTCGCCTTAGCATCTCCATATTAATTTATTAAGAGATTCCCAGCAGATATGTCCCCTTGAGCATGTGTGAGCTAAATGTTTTTCCTCCTGGAGTAAATTCCAGAGGTTTAGAGGTGGTGGGGTTTGACTCATCTGACCAAGAAACAATACAAATGTTTAGCTCCCTAGGGATGATTTTTTTTTTTTTTTTTTTTTTTTTTTGCTGTCTACAGTCTGTGTTAATTTCTTTAAGCACAATACAAAAAATACAGCAAATATGTATTAACTGCTGGAGTGACAGTAGGACCAAGCAGGAGATCTGCCAGAATTTGCAAATTGTCTGTGACAAGTGAACGCAGCACCATGTTTCATGAAAACAGTGAATTGGACACTTGCCTGATTCAGCAAAGAAGCTGTCTTTATAATTTGTGTTTCACCTAAATTGTATGTCCCCTAGTTTTATCTCCAACAGGTTGGCTTTCAATTGACCTTTTTTTTTCACTCTCTCCAAATTTCATTTCTCTGGAAATAATTTTTTTAAATTAGAATTTCTATTTATCAATTGTCAAGTACAAAACTCAATTTGGTTCAGCCTGAAATCTAGTTGTGATACAGAACAAAGCTGAAGGATTGAATCAATGGCAAAAGTTGATCTGTTGTTCTTCAACTCGCATTAAAAAAAGATGAAACTTTCCAGTCCAGTGAAAGTGGAGCTGATATTTGGGCAATGAAAGCAATGCCAGTAAGGCATACCATTTTGAAAGGAAACTATCAAGAGACAAAATCTCACACACACACAAAAAAAAAAAAAAAATCCAAGCACAAGTCATACTCCACCTGTAGTTCCTGTAAAGGATAAAAGGATGATAGGCAGAAGCAAATGTTTTGAACATGCTTCCAACTATTAGCCAAACTCTATACAGTTAGCCTCCATCTCCATGTGCCTCTTTATACAACTGGCCTTTGGCTCCGTAACAATGGCCAAATGCAACTGTATGAAATCACTGGGATGTGTACTCCCAAAATATCAGTCTCATTGAAATCTCTGGTAAAGTTCTGTGGCTACTGTTCATTTCTGGAATGTTGGCAAAATAGATTAAGAGGATCAATAGACAGATGTCCTATTTTCTCCCATATTAATCTGTCTCTTTCACTCAGAAATGCAAAGATGCATTGATTGTAATACATCTGAAACTGTGCACAGCCCTTACATGTTCTTGTTCCGTAAAATCACTTAGGAGAAAAAGATGAGCCATTGCACTTTAACCTTGTATGATACTACTTCTCCTGCTGGAAAGAGAGTGGCTCTTCAAAGAGTTGCTTGGAAAAACAAGATCAGCTATGGGATTTCAGTTCACTGCATTTAAAAAGTAGTTGTTATAGGAATCTGAGTGCTTATTTATGATTATTCACTGTTCAACAGGGATTGCAGTACTTGGCAGCAGATGGGAGGTGCATTTGTTCTTAGAAAATCATTGTGGAGTAGACCAGAATATGGGGAGAGGGAAGGACTAGTGAAGAGTGGAGAAAAGGGGTCTAAATGCAGCCTTCAAAATTGTTAAAGTGGCTATGTTTTATATGAAGGAGTTCTTCATTCAAATACAAATGAAAAATGTTGGTGATTAGACTAATTAATTAAAATCTTATCTGGATCTTCATGAAATTGTAAATACAGAAGCAAGAATTTTTATAACAAGAGGAAAGTGTATAGGCAACTGATGGACTTAAAAAGCATTGCATAGGGCAATATCTGAAATTCACTGTGTCATAAAGAGAAAAATTGGAAAAAAAAAAACCTGAAAAACAGAGAAGAAACAGTAAAACTAGATGGTGGACAAGGGTATTATGTTATGCAGATGAATTGCTGCATGTAAAATACATCTATGACAGGTGAAACTAAACTACAAGAAGAACTAAGAGTAACAGAGGCCAGACTTTTTTGATAAAATAAATGCAGAATGCAGCAGCCTGTAAAATCCATTCAGTGTAAGATTGATTTAAACCAGTTTTGATCATTGGAAAGATGACAGTGGACATTGAATCAAGACCCCGAATACCAGCATAGTAATTTGAAATATGAGCTGAGATGATACTTGAAAAATATGTTGCAGGAAAGAGTAAGTATGACTGATATAATCTCTGTACAGTGCAGTTGAAAACAGGTTTTTGGACTGGTGAAGAGGGATACCTCTTCAGGTTGTCCTTCTTTTGGCTAGGATAGAGTTAATTTTCTTCCTATTGGCTGGTATGGTGCTCATTTTTGAATTTAGGATAATAATGCTGATAACCATTGTTAACACCATTATTTTAATTGTTGCTGAGAAGTGCTTACACAGAGCCAAAGACATTTCAGCTCCTCACACTGTCTGGCCAGCAAGGAGCTGAGGGTGCGCAGGGAGCTGGGAGGGAACAGGACCAGGACAGCTGACTCTGGTCCATGTGGATGTCCCATAACACGTGGGGTCACGCTGAACAACAAAACTGGGGGAGCTGGCCAGGGAAGTGACCAGTGCTTGTGGTGTTATCCCCACTGTAGAGTGATGTGACCTATGTGGTGCTGAACTGCCTGCCAGGTTAAATCCCAACACAGAGGCACACCATTCATAGAATCGTAGAATCATAGAATCACCAAGGTTGGAAAAGACCCACAGGATCACCCAGTCCAACCATCCACCCATCACCAATAGTTCTCACTAAACCATGTCCCTCAACACAACATCCAAACATTCCTTGAATACCTCCAGGGTCGGTGACTCCACCACCTCTCCAGGCAGCCCATTCCACTGCCTGACCAATCTTTCAGAGAAGTAGCACTTCCTAATGTTCAGCCTGAACCTCCCCTGGTGCAGCTTGAAGCCATTCCCTCTAGACCTATCACCAGTTACACGAGAGAAGAGGCCAACCAGCTCACTACATCCTCCTTTCAGGTAGTTATAGAGAGCAATAAGGTCTCCCCTAAGCCTTCTCTTCACCAGACTGAACAATCCCAGCTCCTTCAGCCACTCCTCATATGGCCTGTGCTCCAGACCCCTCACCAGCTTTGTTGCCCTTCTTTGAACACACTCCAGGGCCTCAATGTCTTCCTTGCAGTGAGGGGCCCAAAACTGGACACAGAACTTGAGGTGCGGCCTCACCAGTGCTGAGTACAGGGGGACAATTACCTCCCTGTTCCTGCTGGCAACGCTGTTTCTGATGGAAGCCAGGATGCCATTGGCCTTCTTGGCCACATGGGCACACTGCTGGCTCATGTTCAGCCTAGCATCAATCAATACCCCCAGGTCCATTTCCTCTACGCTGTCCTCCAGCTTCTCTGCCCAAAGTCTGTAGCATTGTCCGGGGTTGTTGTGGCCAAAGTGCAGGACCCGGCATTTGGTCTTGTTGAACCTCATCCCATTGGCTTCCACCCAGCTCTCCAGCCTGTCCAGATCCCTCTGTAGGGCCTCACTTCCACCAGGCAGATCAACACTTCCAGACAACTTGGTGTCATCTGCAAACTTACTGAGGGTGCACTCAATGCCCTCATCCAGGTCATCAATAAAGATATTGAAGAGGACAGGCCCCAGCACCGACCCCTGGGGAATACCGCTCGTGACCGGTATCCAGTTGGATTTAACTCCATTTACCACCACTCTCTGGGCCCGGCCCTCCTTACCCAGCCAAGGGTGTACCTGCCCAAGCCACAGGCTGCCAGCTTCTGAAGCAGAATACTGTGGGAGACAGTGTCAAAGGCTTTGCTGAAGTCTAGGTAGACTACACCAATAGCCTTTCCCTCATCCACCAGATGGGTCAGTAGATCATAGAAGGAGATCAGGTTGGTCAAACAGGACCTGCCCTTCGTAAACCCATGCTGGCTAGGCCTGATCCCCTGGTTGTCCTGCACATGCCGCGTGATCTCCCTCAAGACAATCTGCTCCGTAACCTTCTCTGGCACCAAGGTCAGGCTAACAGGCCTGTAGTTCCCCAGATCCTCCTTATTCTTGTAGATGGGAGTCACATTGGCAAGCCTCCAGTCTTCTGAGACCTCACCAGTCAACAAGAAGCACTGATAGATGATGGAAAGCGGCTCGGCTGTCACCTCCACTAGTTCCCTCAGCACTCTCGGGTGAATCTCATCCATCCCCATGGACTTGTGGCAGTCCAGTTGGAGTAGTGCAGTGATCAGTGAGAATCCAGAGAGCAGAACAAATGGTGTCACTGTGAAAACAAAGTATTCAGCAATGACATCACCATCTTCTGAGGATGGATGAACTCCATTGTTTTGTGAAAAATAGAAACACTCTGTATGTTTTAAATGAAAACTGACAGAAGGGTTACATTTTATTTGACACTGAAAACCTCCAGTGGAAAATCTTTTAAACAAGCTCCCTTGAAAGGCAGGCAAGGTGTTAGGGCCTCGAGAATTAATGAGTTCAGGGGAAATAATGCACTATGAGACACACTGTTGTCAAATAAGGAAAAGAGAAGTGAGCTTAGCAGTGGAGTGCATTCACTTTTCAGATAATTAGTTCACACTCTGGTACCTCCATTCTTAAAAATACAAATTGCTGTACTTGCTATTGTTGAAATTTATTTTTCTCTTTTAAGTGAGGATCCTTGTTGAGCAATGGTAGAAGTGAGGTTAAACAAAAGGCATGGTGAATGATATTCACTGAAGCTCATTGGAAAAAAACACCTCAAGACTGCAGTTAAATGAAATGGTTATATTAACAACAAAAGAGAAGCTAGCTATCCAGTATGCCTGTGCAGTATGTGTGGGCAGTATGTGTGGTTTATGCCCTTACCCTGTCATGACTGACCCTACCAACTTGCTAAGAAGGTGGTATGTGTGTCCGGACACTGTCATAAACTCCATACAGACAGACCCTGATGGAACTGAAGGGTAGGGTTCATTCCAAACAAGAGCTGCCTGTCTCTTACTGTATCAGCTGCTTTTGCAAAATATGATTTCCCTTTGCTACAGTTTGCAGAAACAGTTGGTGGCAAACACTGAAAGTAAATTGGGCTAACATTTATTCATTCATTAAAATGGTGTAGTTGCATTTTATGCCACTTTAATAGGAAAATCCTAAAGCAACAGCAAGTTTCATATAACATTAATTTTTCTAGGGTACGATATAACTCTGTCTTTGTTGCAAACAGCTTAAATTGGAAGCACAGAAAAAAATTCATCATTGCTAAGCATAATGAGAGCTGATACTTTCCCAGTACCCCTAACATTTTCCAAGACTGTTGCCTGTTGATTTACGTCTGCTAGCAATTTTTGTTACTTTATCTCATCTACTATTTCTCAGTTGTTCCTTTTCTCTCTGTGTTAACTTCCATGCTCATAATATGACATATTTTTTTACATTTTATCCTTTGACATGGTTATATCAGCCACTAAATTGGTTACAACATATTACATCCTGCAGCCTGTGTCTTCTTAGACATAAGAACAGCAAAAAATTAACTAAATTTGCATTAGAAAGGGGAGTTGTAATATCATTGTGTAATATCATGTGTAATTAAATAATAACAGAATTGTGATTTTCTGTGTTACCCTCATTGAGACTTTCTGTGCATATGCATGATGACAAGTACCTGGTCACTCATTTCTCCATGAGAATCTTATCTCATTTTGTGCACAGAATTTGTAATAACTACCCAATGGATTGCCATAAAATTTCCTATTACAGATGTAGTCCAGTCTGTGGTACAACTCTGATTTACAGCCCACCTTGCAAACTCAGCACTGAAGATTGAAGTGTTACCTTTCTTATTGGTCTGTCTATGCAGCTCATAAGAGGTATGTGGCAGACTCTCCAGTATGAAAATAAAAAAAAACCTTCAGAGCTTTCCAGTACAATAAGTATTATCCTTCTCTCTTTACGCCTGGACAGATAGAACAAATAATCTTCTGGAGGGGATTGTTTCTCTGTACTGAAAGAGAGGGAGTTTACTTGATAACTATAACATGAAATAGCATAAAAACAGGTAAGACTTATTGATTTGAAAATTTTTGCTCTATTTCTATGATTGAGGTAGAGAGAAGCAGCAACTCTCCGAGGCAGCATGCAATCTTTTATAAAAGAAATCTCTCTCTCTCTCTCTCTCTCCACAGATTGTCTCTATCCTCATTCAACAGGCAGCTCTCAGCTTCTGTTGGTGAGGTGTCTCTCCTACAAAGGTCTTCTTTGCTCTTTACAGCCCACCAGCATCAATGGTCAGGATCACTGATGGATTAGGAACTGATTCTCCCACTGTGTCTGCTCACATTATGCACTGCCAAAGTTCTAGAACTCAGAAGTAAGTCAAATGCATGCTAAGATATGAAATTTGAGGTCCCAGCAAGCTGCAACACCAGTAATACCTCAGGATGCCAATCACTGAGACAGCCCTACAGCTCTGCCAAGGCATTTCCTTTCATCTGTAGCCCCAGTAAAGGATTTAAACCACCTGCTTTAAATCCACTTACTTAACTTTGTAATTTAGAGGACCATGACACTTAGCTGCTGTCACAAATTAATTTCAAGCTTTTGCTGAAGTGGTCCTGGAACAACTGCAAGGGTAGGATTAAAGGTAGCATTTCCACTAGCAACAGCTGATGTGGTGCCTACTCACTGCCTGTGCCCCACACAGTCATAGGAGCAGGGGAGGGAGAAAGGGAGAGTAGCTAAATCTGGCATCCTATATCACCAAATATAATTGCTATTTGTAAGACAAGATCTACCTTTATTTCCATCTTGACAATAAAAAGTGAGGTTATGCCTTTTGTCACAGTATGTGTTTTTTCACGAGGGCAGATTTTTTCATATCCTGTGGAAGCATTTGCACTATTCAGTTGATCAACAAGTTTAACATTTCCATATGTGCAGGAAAAAAAGTTGTTATGACTTACTTGCTCAGGTAGAGCTTTACAAATGCAGTCTCAGATTAGTATCATTTGCTTATAGAGTGAAACACACTATTGTGCAACTCAGTAAAAAATCATAGCTACTTCTAAAGGTTTGTAAGCCAGAAAGGTAACTAGAGAATAGACATTGTACTTGTACTTTGCACAATCGCAAATGTCATCCCATAAGCATTAGCTGACCTGCCTTCAGTGTTCAGAAATTTCTTTTTCTGACATTATCTACATCATCTACAAAAGAGTACAAACGTTACATCTCCCTGACTCAAAACACTAATGAACTAGTAGCGTAAATGCTCCTCATTACAATTTAGTACTCCTCTCCTTGCTATCCTAATCCAGATTTTAAATTAAGACCAAAGTCAGATGACATACTCCTTTCAGATTACCATTTTAATGTAAAAATATGTCATTTTTCTGTTCCCATTTTTATAGTGGTACTTTTTGGAGAATACCCATTGCAGAAGATTGGAAAATATGTGAATTGTTAACATTCATATTAAAAAGAAAGTGCTAGAACAATAATAAGTGGTGAAAATGCGGTATTTGTTTTGTCCATTTAAGACTCAAGAATGTTATAGAGGGCACAATGGTATAAAAGTGTTTACAGAGTAGGAAAGGTTTCAGCAACAAACGAGGGAAAATACAACAACTGAGGTCGCAGCTGAGGTCTCATTCAGTAGCCTACTCAAAAGCACATCAGAAAAAAAAAATGATTTAGTTGATTTCAATGGGAAGAGGATGAGATATAGCCAGACAAAAGTCCAGTTCACACCAGTAAACAAAGAGTCTAAGCTGAATGAAATATCCGACAATTTGATAACAAATCTTGCTGATATACACTGAAATTAAATGCATTTGGAGATCTGATTAATCATACATACTTGCTGGTGCTGCATTACTGTGGCATCCATATTGTTGATCACCAGAATCTATCACAATTCCATTAAACTTATGTACATTTGTCATAGGTATACAGAAAATTATGAGAATCCCTGGTCCAATTTCTCTGCACTTCAGAGTATTCACTTTTCTTATTTCCATCCTAGGCTACTACAGAGTGCAGCCCGTTAAACTCAGAATAAGAAAACTGAGATATGCATATACGTGAAATGCTATAATCCCTCTCCAGCCTTTATATAATTTGGCCATTTTACAGCAACCATCATAGCATTGCAGACGTGCTTATCTTTAAATTCATATATGCTTATCTTTAAGCACATTATTCACATCAATGCATCTGTTTGCATGTTCTGCCATCCCTGTGTTTTGATTGCATTGGCCAGTAGGAGTAGACTTAAGCCACAGAAACAGAGAAGGTCTTGAACGTTTTGTCATAATCTCACATCCACCCAGAATACTGGAAACATGAATTCCTCTCAAGCCCAATGGTGCAAACATAAAATCTGTCTGCCTGACGTACTGAGCAATACTTTATCTGTGGCAGAACATCACTGCTGCATTTTTACAATCTGTGCTTACAGAACAAAAGAGTTTGCCTTTGAAAATCAGAAGACTACACTGTTTATCAAGAGCACTTTTTGTACCTGATGGAGGCATGGTATGAGTTTACACACAGTTTCTGAGATTTTCTTTCAAGTAATCATGGATGTGTTTCATCAGGCTGAATGACAGTTCATTCTTTGCCAGCATTTGGATCCATGAGAGTTTACTTCACAGGGATTGCTTACAGAATGGGGGAAACCCTGAGGTAGCACATAAAACGCATGTAACTTGAAGCACAAGCAGTTTGGTAGGAGTAGGTCTACACAGGTACACATGGACAGGCAAAGTTCAGAGGGTATGGAGGTGATTGTCCATGGCCTGAGTGCAACTATGCAGGACATTCCTTTTATCACTCTGTTGTTTTCCTTGTGGGGGGAGAAAAAAAAGAAAAAAAAAAAAAAAAAGAGGAAAAAAGGCCTTAAGTGAATGGAAACAGAAAAAGCCATCTTTGTTTCACAGTCCAAGAAACAAGGGAAGTACCTCATGTAAATCTGAAAGACAAAAGATACACTTTCTTGCCTTTTGCAAGGGAAGGAAGGAAGAGCTGTTCTTTCCTCCCCTACTCTCTCCTACCTTCACCTCTGAGGGTTATATCATGTTTACAGTACGTAGATTCTGCAAGGATCAGTTAGCTAATATTTATACAGTATCTTGCTCATACCATGTAAGTATTACCATCATATGAAAAAGCTTACTGCAAATGTTACCCACAGCAAATGGGATAAACCAAAAAATTCAAGACAGGATATGAGTCATAAGCCTATAATGATAGCCCTGTAGATTTTGCTGCTCTCAAATACAAGCATCAGATATCAGAACAAGATTAATAATTTTATCCCTGTTCTTAGGAAGACAGAAATGCAGAGTGGCTCCTGTGTACAAGCAAAGAGGAAACAAGAGTCAGCACTGCCACAGATATCCCTAAAATAATCCAAAGTCATTAAGACTTTGCAGTCAGTTTCCACCAAGCATAAACAATTCACAGCATTAAAACAAATGTTACATAAACAAACAAATGTTGAGATTTTTTTAAGATATAATTATAGGTTGTTCACAAACACAGTCAGGCTTTGCTAGATGATACTGTTTGAGAATATAAAATACATTGCTTATTTGCATGAAGAGCCATTTTTAGCTTGAATTTAAAATCCATTCAAGTCAATGATAGCTGCCGATTTTAGAAACAGTCCAGTCAGGCCTACCAAACAGACGAACAAGCATTGGCTTGCCTGGAATTTCAAATAACAATCAGGAGCTCAAATACGCAAGCAATACCATAGGTTAACAACTTAATATGCATCTGCTGATCTCTTGTATCTCAACATGTATATTGCAGGCAGAAAAGGTAATTTGAGTTAACTCAATTATTTTTCATTGAAGAAGCTAAGCTTGCATAAATTACACCCTGTTTTACGCTGCAAATATAAAGCACACGTGTACTGCCATCATGTATCAGCTGGTATACAAAGATTTGTTACCCTGTGATAACATCCCTTTTTTTTTTTTTACATCCTCAGTGACTACAGCACATATGTGTTTGATTTGGTGTAAAATCTCTTTTACCTCTGTTCAGATACATTTATTTTTTAACAAATACAAAGTATATAGGATATATAAACATAAAAGAGAGTTCTGAGGGGTAGTGATAAGGTCTACAAGTAGCAGTCACAGTCTAACACCTGTGTAGGATGTTGTGTCAGGTGTACTGTTATAGTTCCCAACAGTGAAAGAAAGATGACCTTTGTGGACATTTATGGATAACCTGTATTGTTCAGTGTCCCCACTTGGAAGTAAAACACTGGAAATAAGAAACAAATTTCAGTATTTTGTTTACTACCAATGCCCATTCCCGGAAAAAGGCAAGGAGCCCTCTAACTTTTCCAGCGTGGAGCAACTTGAGTGACTTATTTTATTACTCATCAATATCACTTTTCTTTTACAGTTTGTGACTCTGTCTCTCAGAATGGGAATCTGTCTCCCGTTGTCCTGAACAGCATACAACAAGAAATGTAGTAACTGCTTCTATTCAGGTTGTCCGCCAACACCCTTAGGTCTACTACGAGTATTTTAGGATCTATTGTACTGACAGTGACCATTTAATGACTCACTGCTTACTGTGTAGGATTATGAGTAAGAGGGATAAGTATATGTATATATGCATACATAAATTTGTAACAGGCACATTTGCCCATTCCCATCACTCTGTCTTAATTTTAAATGCTCTCAGAATTCCAGAACTTTGTGTAATCGGAGGAAAAAGTAAACTGGCCTCTTTCCAGTCATCTCACAAACTCAGGTGATGGATACCATTTTTCTAACCTCTAAATTTCTTCTAGAAAGAAATACTTACAAAGTGTAGTTCTGCAGTTGTTGTCTAGCACACGGGAGAAAGTAAAGACTACTTTTTAAAATTATAGAAT
The DNA here is from genome assembly GCA_030625065.1 of Alectoris magna. Lineage (NCBI taxonomy): Eukaryota > Metazoa > Chordata > Aves > Galliformes > Phasianidae > Alectoris > Alectoris magna. The sequence continues at coordinate 89,131,147 of CM060560.1, forward strand.
CATAGAATTGTTTCAGTTAGAAGGGACATTTAAAGGCCACCTGGTCCAACTTCCCTGCAATGAACTGGGACACCCACAGCTCCATCAGGCGTCAGAGCCCCATTCAGCCTGACCTTGAGTGTCTCCAGGGATGGGCCATCCACCACCTCCCTGGGCAAACTTCTGCAGTGTCTCACCACCCTTACTGAAAAAACTTCTTCCTTATATCCAATTTATATCTCCCCTCTTTTAGTCTGAAATCACTTTCCCTTGTCCTATCACAACAGACTGCTAAAGACTCTGTTCCCTTCTTTCTTGCAGTTTTCATTTAGATACAGAAAGGCCACTCTCAGGTCTCCCTAGAGCCTTCTCTTCTCCAGGCTGAACATCCCCAGCTTTCTCAGCCTGTCCTTGTAGGGAAGGATCCCTGGGATCTTTTTTGTGGCCCTACAAAATATCAGTTGATTGGAAAACCAGACAAAACACCAGTTGACAGAACATTTCAGTGTTAAGCTAAGCCCCAGATTTAGGCTTTAGTTTGCACTTCAAAACAAATATGCAAAATGAAGTCTTTTTATACCATTATTTTGATATGTCTTCATTTTGCAATCAGTCACATTATTAGAATGGCACATAAAAGAAACTGAAGCTAGTAATCTAACAATAGCAAAATTCATATAGGTCATTGAATTACCAACTTTATAAGTCACCAGCAGTACTGTACGTACTATCTAAAGACAATGTTTGATATAAGATTTTATTTTGACAGTGAAACATATGCTTCTTTATTTATTGACTAGGTGGTGTTTTACTTGTGAAATGTTAGTCTAGAGTTTGCACACCGCCTTCTTCCAGCTCACAGTATGATGAATGAGCTAAATAAAGTAAGCAAGTGTGCCGTTGATCAGCTTTTTGTCCATGGGAGGGTTATTTTTGGAAGAAATTCTGTCTCCAGTCATCTAATCCTATCTACCAAGGTCACCTTGTTTTCCTAAATACGCCCAAAGTTGGGAAAGAAAAAAAAAAATGAGTTTGAATGATAGTTTAGACAGATCCTGGACAAAAATTTCCACCATTTTTAAACCAAGATTTTTACTAGGTTGGATACATATATATATATCACAGAATCACAGAATCACAGAATCACAGAATCATAGGGGTTGGAAGGGACCTCCAGAGATCATCGAGTCCAACCCCCCTGCCAAAGCAGGTTCCCTACACCAGGTCGCACAGGTAGGTGTCCAGGCGGGTCTTGAATATCTCCAGAGAAGGAGACTCCACAACCCCCCTGGGCAGCCTGTTCCAGTGCTCCGTCACCCTCACCGTAAAGAAGTTCTTGCGCACATTCATGCGGAACTTCCTATGCTCTAGCTTCATCCCATTTCCCCTTGTCCTGTCCCCACGCACTACTGAAAAGAGTTTGGCCTCACCACTATGACCCACACCTCAGGTATTTATAAACCTGGATCAAATCCCCTCTCAGACTTCTTTTCTCAAGGCTAAACAGACCCAGTTCACTTAGTCGTTCCTCATAGGGGAGATGCTCCAGGCCCTTCACCATCTTTGTGGCCCTCCGCTGGACTCTTTCCAAGAGATCCCTGTCTTTTTTTTATACTGGGGAGCACAGAACTGGACACAGTACTCCAGATGAGGCCTGGGCTGCTTTACCTGTAAACTTTATTTTACATAAAAATGTGAAGTACTTGAGTTCTGAAGGTACAGATGACATTGAAGTAGCTAAATCCCATAGGAAATGTGCGGGAGCTGGGTACTTCATTCCCTTGCATGGCCATAAACATCTGCCACTAAGCCTTTCTATTCAGCACCCAACAAAATACTGTGTTCTTGAGTGCTTTTATCAGTCTTCTTACTGATAGATCTATTTACTGATAAATGTTTAACCTAGTTTTGAACATTTTCATCTGTTTCTTCTTAGAAATAGTGCTTATCCAGAACTGGTAGTTATTAGCCTGAATTTTTGGAGAGAAGTACACCTTATGGACAGTAGTCAGCCCGTGTATCTTAGTTTACTGTTGTGTCTCTTACCTGGTACTCAGCCTGTGGTGTAGCTGATTGCCATCCTCTTTGTCTTCTCATGAGTGGGCCATGCTGGGGACTATCCATGAGTGGGACTAATCCTCACCTTGATTGTTGCTGAGTGTCCAAACTACTCTTAAAGGCAAGGAATATTCAAAACACCTTGTAATTTATACAGTGAGCCCCGCAAGTGTCAACAAATGTACTTCAGTCTGTAAACAGCCATACCTTTCTTGCCATTTATATTACCTGCCTTGGAAGGTAAACTCATGCCTTGGAACATATTGTGAAACTGTTTATCTTCTTGCACATAGGACACTGATAACAATTTTTGTAATATGGAGGTGAGACTTTCTACTATAGTTAGGTTGTCCATAAACAGAAAAGTTATTTCTGCTCAGCTTTACGGGTACACAGTGCATCTGTTCCAAATGCACTTTCTACCCTTTGGAAATCATTATTTTCCTCAGTAAATCAGAAGAGTTCTGGACTATTTATTCATGTGGGGGAGAGAGGGGAGGGATGTTGGACAATTTGATTTAATTTCCTCTCTGATGTGGAGCATATTTTGATTAAGAGAACCACAAGGAGATATCCTCTATAGGAACCCAATATTTGAAATCTAATTTCCTTCTTACTTGGCTGTATGCTGTTGTTGTCATCCACAGATAGAACAGCTAACCAAGTGATGAAAAGACCTACTTGAACGTGCTGTGACTGCAATTTTCATTTCAAAATTCCTGCTACTGTTTCATAGATTTTGTGACAACGAGTTGCAAAAATTATTATGCAATAGTTTTTAAATCATAGATTTTTAAATAAAATGCATAAAGCCATTTTTGAGATGCGGAGGATCAGCTACATATACAAAGTAAACTGTTCAGCAGTGTGTGAATAGGAGAAACCCAGATCAGGGTATTGCATGCTCATTTACTAACTGTTACTAAGTAGAAGTTTGGAGTCATGTTTCATACTATTATTGAGTCAGGCATTTTTTTGGACAGTGAGGAATGGATACAGATAACATTCTTGACTGATCTGGCAACATAATAGAAGGTATCTCTTGCTATATTTTCTTCTGTCTCTTCCTCTGCTCTCCCCAAGTATTCAGAAGGTACTAAGTAGTGGAGTTAATAATAACAATACAGAAGCTTATTCTAAGTCCACAAGGACTTCCTTGCACAGTGCGAGGCAGGCTTATCCCAATCTAGATATTTTGTCTTCACAGTACCATGAAACAACTTCAAAGAAGATAAGTGTCCATTATGTGTACCACTGCGTAGAAACAGGCTATGTTCCTTGAGTACAACAGTTCTTCTGCTCTGAGGCTCCGTGACTTCATGCTTCACAATAATACATTGGGAGCTTTCACATAAGTGTGAATGAACTTGGAGCAACTGTAGCACGTGGTGTTTTATATGTACATATGCACAATAATCAATGCACTTGATTATTTATAATCAAGATAATTACTTCCAGTTTAAGAGCACCTTGCTGTAGAACATGATGTCATAAAATGCATATGATGCCTGCATTGCTGGAACAGCTGGCACAGTTAGTGGAATAGAAATTTATTCTTTTAAGCCTTAATTATACAAAGCATGTAAAATATGCAAAAATTTAAATTCCATGACATTCTTCTCCTTCATGACACGCACTAATTTCAGTGCTGTCCTGGACTGGAGTCATAACGCTTAGTGTCAGAAACCATGCAGGGGACTAAGGGAAATACAGAAGATACTTTTCAGTAGCTTAACAGAAGCTAGCTACCAGGGCTATAATAAAAATTCCCCAGATCTGCCCAAATTTATACCAGTATTGACAACACAGGTTAAAAAAGTGTATAAAACATGCAACTACAAAAGGCAGTATGTTAAGTCAAGTAATGAACGTAAATCTTTGTTACTTATATAAGCGGGTTAGAGACAGGATAAAATCTGGACAACTATTTTTCAATACTTGTAAAGATTGGTTAATTGGCATGAAGAAAAGATAACAAGGAGCTTTACTAAGTCTTCCCTCCTGATAGTTGGACTGTATGAAAATAAATTCATTACTTTGTCACTACCAGTACTTTGTGATTATCTCCTTTCTTCCAGCAGGGAAAGTAGAGGTAAAAACCACTTCCAAACAGGTTTCCCCTTAAAGCTCATGAAATAAAAACAATACTCAGTACAGTTGCTAAAGCTCATCCACAACTTTTTGTTTATCCTTTTATTTAGTGTTGTGCATAGTAGAGGCACATATCAGACAATTAATTGCACAATATTCTCTTTCATATTATAAGCAGGTACAGTAAACGGATATAATGCATGCAGCACAATCTCTCTAATTCACAGTAGTGTCTGGCAGATGAAATCTGAATTGCCACACTGATGAATAATCAAAGACAAGACACAAGCAAGCATAAAGATTCTCATAATGTACTATGTTCATTAAAGTTGATAGTCATACATAAATGTTCCTTTATTTCTGTTAATTATTCAGAGGATCATCCAGGTAAAAGAAGAATGCAAGTTTTGTACCAAATCCTACAGTCCAAATGATGACTGCACTGATCTCACATATTTTGCCAAGATATAACAGAGACTACCAGATTCTTGTTGAGCATAATAAAATATGTAGATGATGAGGCAATATCCCAGTTACATTTTTTCAATCCCTTTTTTTTTTTTCTCTCTCTCTCTGAGTAATATGGAAACCAGTCGCTCCAAATCATCTCCTGAGTAAGATTGTCCTCACAAACCTGAAAAAGTGAGCCCAGATGGTAAATCTGGTAAGAGTTCCTGTGATTTATAAAAATCAAATGCCAGCCTAAAAAGTTCAGGCAGGCTATCATCCATGTATTTACAACAACGTACTTTGGAATTGTGATGTACTACTAATGTCTTTAAGGCTCTGAGGTTTTATTTTTTGATTACGCACTGAAAAATCATTTGATTTCTTTCTGTGAGTTTCACATTGCCCCTGTTGCATAGAAACTAGATGTCTTTCTATTTCTTTCTTAATTATTCATTTTTCAGTCTTTCCATATATTACTTAATAACGTGCATACTCTGCCTGTTGCTAGTATGACCTGTCTTTCAGCATTATTAACATCACTCAAGATTTAAACTGAACCTTTGGAAGATATTAGGTTTGAGTTCACATTGATAAAATAAGGCTTCCACATTTGATCAAAAAGATTTTTAAAAAGAAGGATAGGCCTAGGCTTTGCTACCTCATTGTTAAGATTAACAAACTCCAGTTGCATCCCAGCATTTTCCAGTGAACAAGTGTTGAAAAGGTATATATACACTTTGAAGATGATGCACTACAGATTCAATACTCCTTTATCTTGCTAAGCAAATACTGTACTAAGGGAGTTTTGCTAACTACTTAGATATGGCCAGAATTTCACTCAACATTTTTAGTTTATTTAAATTGCAGTCCTTTTTATTGCTATATTATTTCCTCTCCTTAATTGCTAAAACAGAATATAGTAACTACTGTAACTATTATTATACAGGTCCCACTTGAACAACCTGATTTCCTTCTATAATCGAGTGACCTGCCTGGTGGATGAGGGAAAGATTGCTGACACAGTCTTCCTAGGCTTTAGCAAAGCCTTTGACACTGCAGTATTCCCCTGGAGAAGCTGGTAGCCATGGCTGGGGCAGGTACACTCCTTGCTGAGTAAAGAACAGGCCGCAGCACCAGGCTCAGAGAGTGGTGGTGAATGGAGTTAAATCGAGCAGGCGACTGGTGATGAGTTGCGTTCCCCAGCACTCGGTATTGGGGCCTCTCTTGTTTAGTATCTTTATTGATGGTTTGGACATGGTGATTGAGTGCACTTTCAGAAAGTTTGCAGATGGCACCAAGTTAAGAGGAAGCGTCAATCTGTCTGGGGGTAAGAAGGCCCTTTGGAGGGATCTGGACAGCCTGGATAGCTGGTCTGAGGCCAGCGCAATGAAGTTCAAGAAGACCAAATACCAGGTCCTGTACTTAGGCCACAACAACCGCAGGCAATTCTACAGGCTTGGGACAGAGTGGCTGGAAGACTGTGTGGAAGAAATGGACCTGAGTGTGTTGGTTGATATTCAGCTAAACATGACCCAGCAGTGTGACCAGCTAGCCAAGAAAGCCAAAAACATCCTGGCTTAAATAACAAATACCGTAGCCTGCAGATATGGGGAGGTGATTGTCCCCTGTAATCAGCTCTGATTAAGCCACACCTTGCGTATTGTGTCCAGTACCCTAACTACAAGAAAGATACTGAGGCCCTTCCAGAAAAAGGCAATGAATCTGATGAGGGTTCTGGAGCACAGGTCTTATGGGGAGCATCTGAGGGAACTGGGATTGTTCCCTCAGAAGACAAGTCACACGGGAGACCATATTGCTCCCTACAACCACCTGCAAGGTTGTGGAGAGGTGGAAGTCGGCCTCTTCTCCCGGGAAACTAGCAATAGGACTAGAGGGCATGGCCTCAAGTTGTGCCAGGGGAGGTTCAGGTTGGATATTAGGAAAGACTTCTCAGAAAGAATGGTCAGGCTGTGAAATGGGCTGCCCAGGGAGGTGGTGGAGTCACCATCCCTAGAGCTGTTCAAGAAAAGCGTAGATGTGGCATTAAGGAATATGGTTTGGGTGGGCAATGTTGGTAGTGGTAGTGGTAGGTGGTTGTTTTGGACTAGATGATTTTAGAAGTCTTTCTCAACCTTTGTTCTTCTGCCTAGAAATCTAATATTCTTTTATGCTGGGAAACAAACAAACAGACAAACAAACAGTTCTTTAAACTGTTTCACTTTTTTCTTTGAATTAGATCTCTACAGTCTTGAAGGGAACAAATCATTGTTACTCTCAGCAGAGGTTTAGCATGCATTTGTTTCCTAGTCTCCTTAATTCAAACTTCTTCACTCATTCTCTTCTCTTGTCTTAGACATCCACAAACTTGAAGGCAGTACTAACTGCTGTGAGAATATTTCTGCCTGAACGAATAGCAAATTAATTCTCAAGAACAAACTCCGTATCTGAGACTACAAATTTAATGCCTTCACTAAGGCAGGAGAAATGACAAATAACAATTATCAACATGCACGAAGTACTTAACAATATGAAGTGAATGGGGTAGGTGGAGTTTAGACAGAAAAGAATATGTCTAAGACATCATTCTTCTTATCAAGAAGTTATCTCAAATAAATTTCTACAGAATTGATTCCTGTAAATACCCAGCTATCTTCACTAACCACAGGAAGTCCCAAGTGACTAGTACAAAGGCAGATGTCTGTATTGGTTTGGTTTAAAGATAGGTAAGGGAAAACCCACCCTGAGGGCTTACATGACTTTTAGATAAAATAATTGCATTGATTCTCTCTGAAGAAATTTCAGAACTAAAGAAACAATTGTTATTTAGTGTTGTAAGACCAAAGTTCCTTGGAAAATTTCCAGGAATCATTTATATTATAATGATCTACATCACCTTATAAAATTACAGTCCCTGACCCTTATGTGTTTCTCAGGAACTGTATGTTTGTTCCCACAACCTCTCTTCACTTTCGAAGTGCAGCAGTAACCTCTTAAACCTCTCCAACAAGCATTTGTTTCCATCATGGAAATCGGTGATGTCGTCCCCTTCTGCCAGCATGCTCCATTACTCCCCAAGGCAATCCCTTCTACATTCTCAAACATTTTATTCATTGTGCTGCCTCTTAAATTTTATTCTGTCCTCTATCATAAGATCATAGAATCATTAAGGTTGGAAAAGACTTCGAAGATCACCTAGTTCAATCATCAACCCATCCTGTCCACGCCCACTGACCATGTCCCTCTGTGTCACATCTGCACAATCCTTTAATACCTCCAGACTGTGCTCACCTTCTTGCTTTTTCTCTTGTGTTTCCATTACCATTCAGAACTACATTTTTCAAGAAAGCCTTTGAGCGCTTTGGAGTTTTCCAGATTTCAGTCTTCTCTGGGACTGTACTATCTATGCCTCATGATGTGCCTAGTTAGCTGGTTTCTATTCCTTTACGCGCACATGTTTCACAACAAGAAAATCCCAGCATCTAATTACAAATTTAAGAAACCTGATGCACAACATAGTTGGTACCTGACATCTTTATCTATCTGATCACAGTTTGAACACACTGAGCATTCTCCTAAAAAAGGGGGGACTTTTATTCTCTACTCTTCCAGGTACTCTAGATCATACTGTAATTCTATTTAATACCTTCACCTAGCAAACTTCAGAATATACATTTTGAAATCTCTTGATTTTTCTATAGAAAACAGGTCATTGTGATTGAAGGTAGAAAAGGGTCCTAGAACTGATGCCATAACTAAATATTTTTCTTGTCTTAGTCCTTAGTACCCGTAGGATCCAAACATTTAAACACCAAGCTGATGAAGTCTCCAGTTGGAGGCAAACAGGAGTTTTCCTTGTCAGCTCCACTGTAAATATTAAACTTTTGCTGATGCCTAATAGTCTAAACCCTGAGTCAGCTATCAGAACTCTACAGCTCACAAGGGATCAGGCTGTGCTTAATATCTCAGCATTCATATCTGAATTGACTTAGAATTCACACTAGGTAAACAAATTCTTAACTCTACTCATCAAACTGTATTAAGAGGTAAAGAAGTAGTGATGAAATCTGCACAGCAACTTTAACTTTGTTCTTCAGCTTCCTTATTTATTGTTGCTAAATAAAGTAATTTTCTGAAATTCAGAGTGAAACATACCCCTTTAAAATTCAAGGCAAAATGCTTCGGTGAAAATGTAAAGAGACAGGGTGAGTCAGGGTACCAGTGTGAAAATATTTTGCAGCTGTGCCAGCAATGTACAACATTGTTCCCAGACCAACGGAGACTTTAAGTTAATGCTTGTTCTTTGAATGATGCTCTAAAGTAAGTTGGCAGTTTGGGTTCAACTGTCATAGGAAAAGGACTCCATATCACCAGGTCATCAAACTGTCTAAGATTAGAAGCCAGATTTACCTTCAGTCAGCAAGAAGGGAAAAGGTTGAAACTATGTTCAAGTGGTCCCTCAAAGTCACAACTGCTGGGGAAGAATGGAAATGTTGGGGGTTTGCACACAATGCTTTATACACTCTGAAGAACCAAATAAAACAAAGCAAAAGAAAAAAAGAAAAAAAAAAGAGAGAGAGAGATAAATATAAAAAAGTAGATAAGTGTATGGGCTTGGGACCTATGTATCCAAAAAAAAAAAAAAACCCAAAATAATGGCATTCCTTGATGAAGCTGAAAAACAAGCATTTCCACATTAACATTTCATTGAGACATTCATATCAACAGTGAGAAAAAAAAAAAAACACTAAGAAGTCAAGATAATGAATTCTAGCATGTATCTTTCATTTAGACTTAGTGAAATGAAGTTTTAAAAATACATCATGTTCAATTATTCTGTAGGTAATACAGACATATATAAATCCTACACCTACACAACTCATTTGTGAGGCCAGCAATACTTATGACTATAAAACCTTACCAGAACTTAAACAAACATAAGATTTTTTGAGTGAAACTTCACTTCTATTTTTATTTTTTGATAGTTCAGCTGCAGCAGTAACATAACACATTCAGAGAGCCAAGTTCTCAGCTGTTGAAGTCAGTGGATGTAAGGCAGTTTAAATGATTTAAGCATGTGGATCAGAGAGGTGAGTGCTTCAAGTCGAGCCACTTCATACTTGTGAGATATAGCCAAGTAAAGTCTATTTAAATGAGACCTCTGTATTTAGAAAGATTCAACTTCCTACTGAAGAGAGCGTTACCCTTGGCAGATCAAGTCATTTATAGCATTAATACCAAGTACTTTTTAGATTCCTACCCCAGTACCTTCTGTATTACAAAAAGACCTTGCATAGGCCTCCACTCTTAACGAGGGAAAGAAAACAGAAAAAAAGCTCATGGATCCAAAGATTTTTACTGGTAGAAGTATTCTATTTTTATTTCTAAGAAAGCTCTCTCCACTTTCTGCAGTCCCTGTCCTATGGAGAAAAACAATGTGCATTCTTGTTTTCCTAGCCATATCCAAAGGCATATGGAAATTTTCTTTAAACAGGAAATTATAACTCACAGTATGTATTCAGATCCAGTATTTCCTGCTCATTGGTTCTCTGTTCTCTGAAAGAAGTACAGAAGTATAGTATTTGCAAATTTTAATACAGAAGAGCCAAAATCAATAATCTATTTACCCTGATATTCATAATACAGTGGTCATTTACTCTGCTTCAAAAGAGACATCCCTCACTTGAGAATATGAATTGAATCTGTAGGAAAAGGACCAACTATGGAAGCAGAAGATGACCTGCTGAAGCCTTCCCTTTCAGACAATTCCAAATAGGCAACTTCAATTAGGCTGGCAGAATCCTGAATCCAATGGAGATGGATCCATACTATTTTCAGAGGCATCCAGAGTCAGGACAAGAGGCAATGGGCACAAACTGGAATACATGAGGTTCCATCTAAACATCAGCAGGCGTTTATTTACTGTGTGGATGGTGGAATACTGACAAAGGTTGCCCAGAGAGGTTGTGGAGTCTCCTCTCTGGAAACCTTCAAAAGCAAGTGTTCATAGGCCTGGGCACCCTACTCTAAGTGTTCCTGTTTATGAATTAAAACTGTCATTTCAATAAACTTTCATGTCAGTCAGTGTCAGCCTACAATAAATAAATAAATAACCAAATAGAAACATAAAGACTAAACAAAAAAAATCCACCTTCTACACAAAACAAGAGAAAGAAAGTCCCCTCTTAATCATCTTGTACATATTATTAAAATACTTGCAAAATATTATTAAAATATTATTGAAATCAAAGTAGGCAATCAGCCTAGAATCCAAATTCACACAGCTCAGGAGACCTAAGGCATATACCTCTTGTCTCCTCACCACTAATTTCCTTACACAGAGATATCTGCAGGTGAACTTTAATTTGATATAATTAATTACTTAACCACCAAAAGTCCCTCCTGATATTCTTTCCCATTCTTTGTTTCTCAATTGAATCCAATGGCTCTGTTCTCAGTAGCTGACAGAAGTAAGGAAAGTCAAACAGATTTTTTATCAGAATCTCCATCATGAGCCTCATGAATGAAAGCATAAACTGATGTGCATGGTTCCAGCCTCTTTTAGGGAGGCAATCTGCTCCCTCACAAATGAAAAAGATGTTAATGGGTACAGCATGAGTCCTTCCACAAAATATTTGGAGCTGTGTTATTGATCATTACATAAGTTCCCTGCATGGTGAAGGTCTAATTCATTAAAAGTATCTCTTCTTCACATTAGCCTAGTAAAACATGTACACAAACATTAAGGTTTGTTTTTGATTTTGTTTTTGTTTAAGTACAATTGCAGTTTCCATTATAGATTTGCATAGCTATAGAAAGTAGAGTTCAGGACTTTCCTCTTGTATTTCTCTAGAGGTAAGATTATATGAACACACATGGGGAAAAAAAAAAAAAAAGTGATTATGTCCATTAATATGTTGGTTGTCTAGCTTCTTCATTAAACTTAGCTTTACGTAACTGTCATGTGCTTAGCCTATACATAGCTCTGCTCAAATTGTATAACTAAATGGAAATGTATTGATGTCCAATATTTCGGTCATTTTGGTGACCCAGTTGGTCACTTTTGTGAATTGCAAGTATGCATATGCACCATGTCAGTGTGGCAGGTAGTATGTTTTGAATGGTTTGCATAATGACGGAGTTGAAGATGCTACTGAGCAATAGCCATAGTGCTTTGGTTGACTTTCAGCCAGTATTTCATGATGAAAGACACCTGATGGATGAAACAAAAACTGACAAATTCAGTTCTTAGGAATAACTATACTACCTCGTATCGGAAAAAAAGGTTAAATGAAGATTAAGCATATAGCTGTTTGGAACTATTCACTATCTATCCAAAACTCTGACTAGCAAATCCATTACAAATGCAGGCTTCCAGATTCCAGAGAAAATTATTTTTAGAGTAACAACAGAAAAATCTCACAAAACGTATTTTAAAGAGTAAAGACCAAGGTAACAAGCTTACCCAGCATATACAGTATGAGTATCTGTGTATCGTAATTGTTTGAATACTGAAGGATATGGAGCAGTAGACAACACTGAAAATTGCAGTACCCATCATGAGCACCATGAAGCCCAGGATGTTTTGATCAATAACTTCAAAAACACCTTTTCAGTTATGAATTTTGTCAATTCCGTATAAAATAAAGCTATGTATATTTTGCACAGTGTCATGTGTCAGCAGGTACATCATTAAAATGATTTTATTAAAATGAAGAACCATAAAGTGAGTGGGAGGGAAGGAGGAAAACAAGGAAGGAGGGTAGGAAGCCAGATTTCAAGGATCACGCTCAAAACATTCTCTTTTGGTTAAACTTTTATGGTTTAAATGGGTAATGAATTACATTCTTAAAAGATGTGCATTATGTAAAACTGGAGGAGGTATTTTTATAGGCATGTTGAAAAGAATTACTGGTTTACAATCTAATCTATACTAAGTATTTTAGAAATACAATCTAATGAATAACAGAATCGGCTGTGTTTTCACACCATAATTGCATTACATGTCATTCACCCCTGTTGTCTCCTTACCAGATGGCATACTGCTAGAATTCCGTGGATATACAAATGACGAATTTGGAACGAAATAAAAACACTCTTTTCTTGTGAAATGCACTTTATGTTCCATTGCTGATTTCAGAGTAAAACTCTGAAATGTAAAAGCTGGAAAATCAGCAGAGGGAAATCACAAAATATTGTAAAGCATTATAAAGAATCACTGCAATTCATGCTCTTCATAGTCTATGCTTTTTCTGCACTCTCAGCTCTCACTGATATACTGAGAGGGGGAGAAATAAAATTACTACTTATGAAATGTGTGGAGGACACAAGTAGTGTTAAACAGTATTGAGGACTGATCAGTTATACAAAGCAATTTGAAATGCTGGTTAAGCTGAACCTATTCAAGTATCATTAAGGTAAAGAGTGCGAAAAGCAAAGTTGTAGGAGTAGAACTTGTGGTATTCAGCTAGTAAAACTTGTCATACATTCAGAATGGGTGTTGTTCTGACTGACAGAGCTACTTGAATGGTCTCAAAGCCAGAGGAGTCACACAGCCCAAAAATTCCCACACCAGTGCTGTAGGAAAAAAAAGAAGAAAGCATGACGTCTGTGCTGTCACAGGGAGAAGAAACAGCAAAAAAAAGATTATCACATTGGTAAGAGTGATTTGGGTTTGTTATGATTTATATACGTTTTATGTTTTGTTATTATTTATATATGTTTATATTATGTATATATTATTTATATATGTTTCTTTTGACCACATTGCAGAATAAATGAAAAACCGGAGAGAGCTATGGAAGGAATAAATATTACAGCAGCTGGAGAAAGCACTGTACAGTTTGAAAGACAGGAACTGGATAAAAAATTGCAGTTGTTAAGTAGAAGATAGCAAATTGACCCAAAGATTGTTCCTAAATATTTTTAAGGTGAGAGAACAGCAGATGATATAGGATATTTCAGTCTGGCAAAAAAGAGTCTTATGAATGATAGATAAGTAAGTTCACACCAGATATAACACTCTTGCTTTTGTCAGAAGGGTTATTACTCATGCTTGAAAAAAATATAATGCTGTGCCTTCTTTTCACATAGAGATTTTTTAACTATTATAATTTTGAATACGCTATTTAATTAAACATTTAAAACTCAAATAAAATTATCTGATAAAAGGCATGAAAGAAGCAATATTAAGTTCTTGAATGGTCTATCTAACTCTTAAAATCTCTACCTGGCATTCACAGACCAAAGATATCTGACATAATCCTCGTCCGTAAATAAAAATCAAGGCAGAGGTGCTACCTTTCAAGCAAATTAACTATGCTGTCTTTTACCCTACAATAACAGCAGAGACAACTATTTCTTTTTTCCCTTGTTTTTCTTTTTTTTTTAATATATTTGATATTTAAAGTCAATTTTTACCTGACAAAATAAATTAGGGACAATATCTATATATATTTCTCCCTTAGTTACTGTTCATGCAATCACACCCAGTGAAACTGATTTAATCTTGACCACAAATGTTATTTACCACTAAAGTTGAGGTGCTAGCAGGAATTAGGATTTTCTGTGGCATTCAGATCCTTATGTTCCTTAATTTCTCAACTACAACAAAGGACTGGAGGACTTGGCTGTTAATCCAGGAAAAATGACAGCCATCAAAAATGTTGGCTCATCTCACCAACAGTTCTATAAAACAACTATTAGGCTTTTATCACCAGGAACAACATTGTGTAGGTTGTGCATGTGCAAATGAGCACAAAATCACAGCTGGTATTTCTAATTCTGTCCAACCCAAGAGATATATGATCTCAGAAGTGCCTGAGATAATTACACAAACTAAATCAAACCCAAATACTGAAATCCCAAGTGAAAAAAAACTTTGATATGTGTCATATGTAACTATTGGACCACTTACTTTCCATCTGCATACTCTGTAATTTTTCTTGTCACGTATTGTAATTATGAATAATGATCATTACCAAACACGTACTTATACCTCTCCAATCCACTGCTCCAAACAAAACCTACTGAGAGCAAACTTGTTGCTCTAGCACCTTGTCAAGAGGGATCATGTAATAACCCAACTTGCTGCATCAGCAGGTATTTAAACAGAAAATGGTGCTGAACTACAAAGAAAATTGTCTAAAAGTATTTTTGAATGAGTAGAGAGGATATTGCACAAGAGAGTGCTTTTTGAATGAACATTCTGTCTTCCACTGGTTCACCCCACATGAGGAAAAGCATCACTTCTCTCACATATTGCGTTTCAAGAGTGACCCATTCAGATAGTGTGCAATGGTTGTAATTACAATTTTAAACCCAGGCTGAAGCAAAACCTGTTCTACTGAGTGTAACTCACAAGAATTTTGACAACAGTGGAAGTGAGAATACCTCTTTTCTAATGTGACAACCTGTATTGCAGTGTTTCGTCTTTCCACAATGCAGAATGCAGAGGCTTTTCAGCACAAGAGGGACTTGTAGACTTTTATAAAGCCTCTTCTATGCAGAAAGAGGAATACAAAGCTGAGAGGATGGAAAGGAAATGGTAAAACTTTTCAGCAGTGTGTACCAATTCAATTGCTAGAGTTCTGCTTATATTAAATGCAATCCTCGATTGGCTCACGAGTAGCTCTCATGTTATATGCAAAAAGTAATAAACGAAAAAAGCAAGCTGGGCATGAGTTCTTCCACAATTCACATTCTGAAAGCAGCAAGCTCAGTGTTTAGTAGAACTAATTCAGCTTATTTTGTTTACGATCATCATTCAGCTTACTTCTTTAAAACCATTTTTAATAATTTTTCAGTTATATTTCAAGCAAATTGTCTATGAATACATGGATAATAGTTTGGGGCATAAGTTCTATAAATACCTTCAAAATTCTTATTCCAGCCGTGTCGTATCCATGAGCTCTACAAATACCACTATGTATTGTAAACATATATTTAAGTACGGGTTTTTAAAAATGAATGTTTCATTTTGTCTTGTTCTCTCCAGTTCTGAAGATAGGCAAATACAGAGCAAACTGAAGTCCCACTTGCAAAATACTCACTCCAGCTGCTGCTTAATTGCAATTAGCCATGACCAGGGCACAGCTCTGCCCTGGGATATTCAGGCAGGTCTCCTTTTAAAAGCATTAGCAGTCACTAAGCAGGGGTGATGGGCTGCAAGACTTTATTTGTAATGAAAGCTGAGAACAGAAATTGTTCCTTGAGATAGAGTACTTACATTTTTGTTTCCATGCATATTCCACTAAGAAGGGAGAAATCTCTGGTTTAGCACCTCTAAATAAAGATTCTGAATAAGTGACAGTTTATGTATGAAATATTGGATCATTTAGTATCACTGCAGCTGGCACAAAAATCCCTTAGACATATGTGATTGTTTGCAAACTTGTCCAGGGAAGGTGAAAACAATATGTTTTTTCTTTGACCTGTTTCACCTGAAAGTGTCGGTTGTAAATCACAAAGTTTTTCAAGTCGTATTTTTTAAAATATCATGCTTAAAATATGTAGAGATAATATGTATTGTATGATAAGCATCCACGTAATAACTTGTCATGGTACTGCCTGTTTTGGGATTTGTTCATGCAACCGCATGCGGTGTATTTTCATAAAGCAGTGGAATACCATCACCGCAGTCGCTTAAGGGTGGCTTTAGGGCTAATCTATAAACCAAATTGTAAACTGCTTATAAATGATTTTATCTAAAAATTCTATTCAGGGACAAATTAGGGGTAAAGCTTTTGCCTAGGAGGCAAACTCCAGCTCTGCCCCACACTGGAATAGGGCACCTAAACATGCTGTTCCCTGCAGAGCAGATGAGCTTCACTGTGCTTTGCTTAACACAGCTATCTGTAGCAAATCCCATCTGCCTTCCCAACTTTTTCATGTACAAGCCTGACACTGGGCAAATAAGAGAGCTGGTGTCCCTCCTGTTTTGCTGCAGGAGTCACCGGCTGGCAGAGCAGATGGGATTTGTTGACAGTTTGAACCTACGTAGGCTACCTACCTGACAAAGCTGAATGTGAGAAGTTCATCTGCTATCTGAGCATAAAGCCATGCTTTGGCCTATGGTACTATGTACAGAGACATTTTGTGATTGAGCAGTTCCTTTGTAAAAAGGCATGATTTTCCCATGTTCACCTATAAAACAGAGAGACAGAGCTTGACCCAGAATCTAGGACTCCCAGAATACAGCATCCTAACTTACAAATAACAGAGGCAGAAAGACACAACAGGAGGATAAGAGTGACAAGGAGCAGTATTTCACTATTTAGCATTGGAAAGTTTGATTCCTAAATGAGCCAACGCTACGATAAATGATTACTTAAGACTCCTTCACTATTTGACTGTCTTCTGTCAGCATGCTCTCAGCAGTTCAGCAAATCTTTATAGCATTGCTGATTTTAATGACTGGTTTCCAGAAAATGGTACACCTGGGAGGAAATTTGGAGTTGGTTGTATTTGGTAAGTTACTGTCATTCTCTCACAAGGCTGGCATGCAATCATGAGCACGGAAGGTGCACAAGATCAGGCTGTCTTCATCTTACAAGTCAGTGCTTCATTTTTAACATTATTTGGATATCTCATGGTTTGGCAGTAAGTCTGAAATGGGAATGCTGCAAACTATACCAGCAGTGAGCTGCTGCCTAACCTACAAAGTTTCATAGAGAATCAAAGATCTAAGTCCTTACTTAGATCTTAGGAATTTTATATATCCATACATTAGCGTGCAAGTTCATGCTCCTCCTCCTGCTTCCTTTGCAATGAACTGTGTCATAAAGTACAGACAAACTTCTGAACACATTTTACTGCAGAGTGCATCACAACGATTAGGTAACAGGGAAAAAATCTTACGGACAGTCAAGAGCCAGTGGCCTGAGAAGCTTCCCCCATCAACAAGAAGCAGAGCACTTCAGAGATGATAAAATACCAAATAAATCTTCTGAGAAAAAGATAAGAAAATGAGCAAAGTCATAAATCTTTAATATTTAACTCCTTTCAACACCACAGAAGAAACACTGTTTCAAAGAGCCAACCAGTAAAATGAATCAATATAGACCATAAAAGAGATGATCACAGGGAGTAAGGGCAAATCCTGGCAGTTCAGGAGGGGGGGGGGGGGGGGAAGCCAGAGAAAACTAAGATCTGCAATGTCCTGCTGATCTCCCCAGGCAGGCAAGATAGTATCTTGGAACAGGTGGCATAGTTTTGTATACCATATAATTAGGAGAGTCAGTATGTATGTGTCTGTCAATAAATGTGGGTTAGGAATAAATTCTGTAAATTGGCAATTGGTCTTTTTTCCTACTGAGTGCAAACAGAATAGGTTTGTGTGACACAAATGACACCACAGAGCATTTTCAGCAGTTATATCCAAACACTCCCTAATTAGTATCAGCCATTAACCTTCAGTCAGTGGACCACTGAGGTCAGGACAGAGAATTTATAATCCAGCCAATTTACACCTATCTCCCTGTAGAGTCAGGACTGCAGAGTGGCCTCTCAGCAGAAGCATTTCCTATGCAAGCATAGAACCTTTCACAAAGTCATTAGGCCCAATTAAAATTTGATGCTAGCTGTACAGTTGGCCACAAACCGAGGTAGGTTTCTTAGTAAGGGAGTATGGAAGGCTGACAGTGTTTTAATCTACACTGTCTTTCAATAGAAAATACGGATTTTGGCTAAACAAAATTTCATGAAAAATAACTACTGTAGACAGAAAAGTATTTGCTTTTGTTGAAAGCTGACTACTGCAGAAGTTTTTGTTTTTCCAGTAAAGCAGAATTATGGAAATTCCGTTATTCCAGTATCTGTATGCCACTGTTCTAGACTATGAGCTGGGCCAGTGAAATCTCCCAGGCTGTGCCACAGACTCAGGATGCAAAACACAGACTCAGTAATAAAATATGGTGCACAAGAGAATGTGTGTTGCAGTCTATTAGCCCACACACAAAACAGTGGTGACAGAAGACATCTAAACTATAACATCTACTGTGTGCAAATACATTTGTTTTCAGTCAAAGTTCTTATGCAGAACAAATATCATCTCAAAAAACCTTATGAATAAGAAAAGCAACATGGGCAAAGATACAAGATATACTGTTTAGGCAGAAGAGTGCAACATTGCCTCTCAAAATTATCAGTAAAAAAACATCTCAAAGGACCCGATCCAAACTTATTAAGTCAATGAGACTCTTTCTACTAGCACAAACCGGCCTTCTGTTTGATCCTATGCAGCAAGATGGAAATTTTATTCCTTTAAAAAACCAGTGCTGATTAAAAGAGCATTTCCAGTGAAAGGGCCTTCACTCTCTTATGTAACAGAAGTTGTACTTCTGCTTTTCACCAGAAATCCTGTTAGTTTGCTCGGCATTGTGTATTTCAGTCCTTGATAAAATTTTAAAACATTCTCATGGACAGAGGGGAGACCAGAAGCTGCTCAAGTGGCAGTGCCTTCTTCGCTTGAAAATGAAATATTTGCTTTTGAGTGTAGAAGCTACAGTAGATTGAATGTAATTTAGACCCTGGCAGATCAGGAAGAAACCACCTAAATATTGGCAGCATAATTTGCAGAGCACTAGAAAAGCCTTAAGTGCTCCAGGCCACTGCCTACCACTTGGCAGGTGTACCAAAGGGCTGCAAACTCAGAGCTATCCTTTTCTTTTTTTGCTTGTTTGGTTTTTTATTGTTTTGTTTTGTTTTGTTTTGTTTTTCTAATAAGACATTCACATAGACCTAACACTGAAATGTGAGAATGCTGGGAAGCATAACAGCCAAGAAAGTTGGTGAGAAAAGCAGTAAGAAGATATTACCAAAGAAATAAGAACCAGCCACCAGCTACACTGGTAATCTGTATATGCCATTCAAGGAATTCTGCCCAGATTTTTACATGAGTGAATGCATGGGGAAAAGTCCCATGGATACCCAAAGCCCTTTCTGCTGTATTTCTTCCTGAATGGGAGAATGAAGTCTGCACCAGAAACATGCAGATGAAACTGTACAACAGGAGCTTCCCTGCATGGGTCATAGCACTGGCGCACACGTGACATCACAAATCTAATCAGACACTGTGCAGGGAAACAGGAAGATATTTCCTTGCCTAGGTTTGTTGTAGCCTTTGGCTTCCATCCAGGGGCTACCAACAAGGTTGCCAGCGATTGCAAAGCACAGCAATTTCATCGTTATGTAAACACCTGTCCATGCGACCACAGCTATACAGCTCACTCAAAAAGGCCGCCAAACAACAGATGGTAACGACTTTTGATCGCTACCAACATGGATGGGATTTTAACCAGCATGTTAGAAGTAAAAATATCTCCAGCTCATTTCTTATTCTCTTCAGCTATTTTTCCCCCTGCTAGCTTTATATATTATATATTACTCTACATTAAGTCCTGGGGAAGGTCTTGATCAAAAAAAAAACAAAAAAAAACCAACCCCAAAAAACCCACATTTCTCCTGTGTAGTATAAAATAGGACTGGCAAACTTGAATGCCTACTGTTTACATTTTACAGTAAGAAGGAAATTTCACACTGCCTACTACTGATGCTGCAATATTTCTATACCTGCTTTTTTCATTTGTTTGTTTTAACTCAAGTCATGCCAGAATTAAAATGAGAAGACTCATAAAAAATGTCACATCTTCTTCATTACAAGGAATTTGTGCCAGACCTCTGCCCACATTTTTGTTTTATTGTAACGTTGGTTTACTTGCTGAACCAGGTCAGCTCTGGCCTAGATTAATCAGCAGGGATTTATCCCTTACCCAGTCCCTCCTGCCCATCAGCCAACCTGTGACTGTGTCCCTTCCCACATGGCTACCTCCACATGCAGTTTTAGTTCCAGCTGTATGAACCCAACCACTTTCTGCAGAACCCCTCAAGATAAAGGATGTCTTTGTGCTGAAAATCATCCAGCCCGTGTTCTCCAAACACCTTCCACCATCCGCAGAAAGTCAATGAATCAAAAGCAAAGCAGAAAGCTAAAAGTTAAAAGCATCCGAGAGGACTGCTGAAAGCATACGTTGTACGGCAGGCGTTCTGCAGCGATGTGTGGGTGGCCGGCTGCTTGTCTGGCTGCCTGCCCGCCGCTCCTCACACGCTGGCAGCACACCTCCAGGATTCTGCCCTGCAAGGAGCAGCTTCAGTGCAGGCTGAACGCTCTTCAGGAGACATGCACAGACCTCCTAGGTTTGAAGAGCTTTTGAGTTTGTGGTTATTTAGGTTTCTATTTATGAGCCTGTTGTGTAATAAAAAGTGTGCTGGGGAAAGAGTAGTTTTTTCTTTATCTCAGACATTATTACTTTGACAGAAATTAAATTATAAGCCCTTATCATCGCTTAGGAGTGGGAAGTGCTGAAGGCTACAAACCTCCTGGGTGAAATCCTAACCCTGTGCAAAGCAAGGGCAAAATTACTGTTGGGATTAATAAAGCCAGGATCTCATTCAATATGGGAGGATGGGGAGGACGGTGTTTGCATTTTCACGGAGAAATGGGATTACTTATTAACTGACATGCAAAGACTGCCCACAGTCTCATCAAAGCTTGGGGAAGTATTCCTAAGATTCTCACTCCCATTTAAATTGCACTTACAAACAAACAAACAAAAATCTCCTAAACACAATATATTTCTTAGTTTAGATATCATCTATTTATAAAATAGCTTATGTGAGTGATTACACATTCTTTTTTAATTATTTTCTGAGATTAACATCCATTTGGGACAATGAGAGCAGGAGTGCATTATTCTGTGTTTTAACAAACCACATTAATTACTGAGCTTTAAGAGGCCTTCTCAGTAAGAAATAAATCTCACAGCAGTGGCTAGTAAGTTTAGACTTTAGATACTGTACACAAGCAAACTGGCTGTGAATGCGGTATTACTTTTAATGTGCTATTTTGTATTTTGCATCTGTAACTTCTGACTTTCCAAGAGGCAAGATGTCAGAAGTGTTTTGTTATTTTTCAAGCAAAAGTAAGGATGTAAATTTCGTGATGTTATCATCCCTAATTCATCCATTTGCTTTTTCTGATGTCTCCATGGAACTAGATATATGAATTATATGAAATTCAAATGCCTGGGGTTTTTTTCTTCGCCTAAGCACTTTCTAGCAAGGGTAGATTCTCCAGCAACACTAATAGCTAGAGATCCTCTGGTACACATGGAAATACAAGCAACTCCATTGGAAATTTGCTCCAGGTAACCAGAATTTTGTGTTTCTTAGCATCTGCTACGTTTCACATTAAATTGTTTCTGGGTGCAAGTCATTTAAAGAGAACTGATAGCTCATTTTCAATACAAGCTTTAAATTTAGACCTTCACCTTTCTCTTTGTCATTTAGATCTGAATAAATGGAATGCTGCTTTAAAGCAGGCATCCACTGTCTTAATTTTATATCTTGTCCTGGCCAGAAGAATCCTATGATTTGCTTCAAGATTTCTCCTAGCTGAGTGCCGTTTCTTCACTGATTTTTCAGTTTTTCTCATGTTACCTCACTTCTTTTCTCACACAACTCCCTGGTGACCTTCTTCTGACTGAACTGAAATGCAACCCTTCTTCTAAGTATGTTCTCTGAGCCATTCTGCCTCTCAAGAAGCAATTCCACCTGGCCATCTTTTGCTCTTCACAGTTTATTGTATTCCACAGACAGGATTCTCTGGCATGTGCACCACTGAGAAGGTATTGCAGTTTCCCTTGGGAAGGAGCAGTCCTTACTCTTGAAGGGTTCCTCCTCATGCGGTCACTATAGAAGAACCCTGATGGGAACAAATAGAAGAGCCCAAATATCTTCCAACACACTAGGACATGTCTAAGATTGAAGAGCAGAATGGATTTCCTTCTCTGCAAATCACGAAAAGAGCCTATTTCAATTTACTTTTATATCTTATGTTAATATTAATTCAAAATGTCCAAGAATACCAGTGCAAAGAAAGAATATAAAATATTTTGCTTGTAAGATAACAGGAAGGATAACAGTTTTAGGTATTTGTTTCTATAAAAACAATAAGAAAGCAGAAATCTGTTAACATATTATCCACTGTTAGCTGCCTCATGAAACAAGCAGTGGTTGTGCTATATGTGTTTCCATTACATTTAATTTCTTTTGAGACAAGAGAGTGGAGAGACACCAACACCACAGATAGTATGTTCCTGTTTTCATAGACTTGAGTTGCCTTGAGATTCATTGGTAAAAAATGAGTGGATGGAACCTGTCTTCTTTCAAAAACCCTCAGAAAAATTGGTCTCTGTGTGTATTATTTCCGTGTCAGGGTATTTGTGATTTATATGGCCAGTCTGCAGTTGTATCACTCATTACCATGTTTTACCTTGAAACTACAGCATGAATCAAAAATCGTGGCACAGCTGTTTCTTACATGCCTAAATACAACAATATGACTGTTTGTTGTTTGTTTTTTTACCTCAAATGAAAACAATATATGCATGAATTATATTTGAGATCTTATTTCTAAATTTTCACTGACTTTCTTAGTTTTGTTCCTATCCATGGATTTCTTTTTATAGATATAGATCCTTCATACTCCTAATCTCCATTACAATTAACCTGTATTCTTTGGAAGAGTTAACTATGACTATAGTCTGACCAAAAATGAATGGATAGTCAAGTATCTCAAAACCCTTAAACACCACAATAAATACATAGCAGACAAAGGCAATACCAGTCTTCTAATCTATCCATTTAGGGCAAGGTGCTCCTCGCTTAGTATGCTGCTTCAGACTGAACTGTACTGTGTTTCAAAACATTATTATTTTGTAGGAGCATAAGGCTTTTAAACTAGTTATTATACACTTTGGAGCCTTACCAAAGACACCAACCTCCAGATAAAATTGTAATAAATAGTGGTAGGGAGGAAAGTAGCTACTTCAAAGACTAATTAAGTATTTTGATTAGTTCATACTTGCTGCATTTTGGCTGCTGTTTATAATTAATTCTATTATCTGATGTTTGTTAGTGGTGGTGTTTCAACCACTTCTTTGTTTACTTAATTGAGTGGTTTATAATCATCACTTTGGAAAAATGAGTTTTACTCTTCGCTTTTATAACTGATTACACTTGTTAAGTCTCTTTGCCCTTTCAGTTCCAATACCCTTCAGAACACGGGCACGATTAACCCCAAGCAATAAACTAGCTTTCAAATTGCAATGGCAGTGTGCTGAGCTCCATTTCCAACCTACAGTCAAACACAGACCTTCCTTTACCATCAGATATCTTTTCCTGCAATATGCAACCTATTCCCCTCTAGCACCAATTTGCTATTTTGGTTAGTAATAGTGAATTCTTGCACTTATGAAGAGACCCACGGCCAAGGAGTGTCAATCAATCACTGAGGCTTGCCATCAAATGACTGCAGAATTAGAGCCACTAGCACTTTTGACTTTCAAAAGTGAGCTAATTCCTTTCTCTTATTTAGGCAAGACAGTAGTTTAGACAGAAGACGAGGGAGCAGATATCCAAAACTAATTCATATTGCAAAGTGGTAAAATAAGTCTGAAATATGTTGATGATGCAAATTGAGAGAGTATTTTGTGTAGAACAGGAAAACTGGGAATACCACAGTGAGTAGCATGACCTTGAAAGCTAGAGTAATAGGGTTGAGATTTAATAGTACGAAGTACAAGATCATGCACTTTGCACTTTTCCTGGTGTCAGGTACAAGTGTGATCAAACTGAGAGGGAATTGTTGTATCCAGCTCAGTCAGAGGATAACAGTAATAAACTGAGAGGGAATTGTTGTATCCAGCTCAGTCAGAGGATAACAGTAATGTTAGTGCAATATAACCATAAAGAAGTAAATGCAATCCTATTTCAACCCAGCTAGAACATTTCCTGTATAGAGAAACGGAAATATTATTTCTGTTATACATGACTGTACATGACGCCAATGAGCCCTTTTCAGTAATACTGTCACAATTCTGGTTCCTCCTGCACAACTAAGATGAATTTTAACTGATATTGTACAGAACAGGACCAGCAGGCTGATCAGGTGAATGGAGAGCTCAAGGTATTAGGAAAAAATAATGCAAGAAATGGTCGAGTTTAACTTACAAAGAAAAGACTAAGAGAGGATTAAATTATTTTCTATGAATAAATTGGGTCAGTAGAAGGGAAGGGAGGAAGAGTGGTAAACATGGTTTTAAATTAGTGGACAATTCTCTACCTGAAATATATATATATATATATTTCAGCAAGGTGTGGAAAATTTTAAAGCACAATGTAGAAGCGGATTTATAACCATCAAAGGGGTGAGTAATGCTTCAGGATTTGTAGCACGAATTTTAAAAAGAGTAATTTTTAAAAATCAGAGTGTTTTTACAGTAAACTGTAACCACAGAAGGAATGCCATAGATGAGATCCAATGACCCTACAAAAGCACACTGTTTCTGGACTTCCAGTCCTAAACTAAAACAGGATAACATAGTTGAAGAACTTTTATGTAAAAAAAAAAAAAAAAAAAAATCTATAACATCAGTAAATGGGAAGCTGAAATATAAATGGTAGGCACAAGAACTGAAAGTAAAAGCTAAATGCAGTGATTGAGAAGCATTGTTGGTCTGCTCTATAGTATATAAAAGAAAGATCACAAATGCCATGTTTACCCTGACCACCACAACACCACCTCCTGAAAATTAAAAATTCATAATTAAGAAAACTCTGCCAAACCAAACAGCTGAAGGGAGTCACTTGTGATTTTTAAACAGTTGAAATACTTCAGCATAAAAGGAATAGAAGGGGATAAAAATAAAGCAAGTTTTATTAATTAAATTAGCATGACTCGTATGCGTCTAAGAATTTATGACAAAAGATAGAAGAATACTGGCAAAGATATCTTTTTGTGCCAGTATGAAACTACATATTTGGAAAGATGGGTTGCACATCAAGTGGGATACTGTGGAAAACGTGCTGGGATTTTACTTCTGCTAGCACCAACATTTCAGGATTGACATTGCATGTCTCTGATGACTGCAAAACAGCTTTACATAAGCATTTTTAATAACATTCCATGGAGATCAAGAGCTTCAGGTTTGCTTATTTATTTTGTTTTGTTCCCCTGTTACTTGATTGCAAATGAGAAAGTTGCTTTGTTGCGTCAAATGGTACTATCCAGAAATATCGATAATGATAAACTTTGCCTTGTGGAATACAGAAGACAGATAAAAGGCAAAATGGAGAAGGTTATTGCAAACCACTGCATAGTAAATCTTAGTGACTGTGAAACCTACCTCCATATTTATAGCCATTCCCTATCTTGACATCCAGAAATAACACGACTAGCAAGTGAAATACAAGATTGCTCACAGTAAAGTAATCTTAAATATGAGGCAGGTTTTCAAAACAGCTGTGCTAGGTTTACCGGATTGCATTATGGAAATGTTAGACACCAAAAAATCATGCATTGATGTGTAAATAAGAAAAAAGGGGGGTGGTAGTCTGGGAAAGAGAATTCCCTCTGGTATTCTTCCTGCCAGAAAACAAAATCAGACAGCTTCCACCCACTAGTCTCTCCTTATCTCCCCTTCGGTTTCCAATGGCTTGCTCTGCAAAATTTCCCCAACTCCAACAAGCTGTAAAACCTATTGGGTATTTAAAACTACTGTTAGATTAACAAATGTATATCCTTTGTCAGTGCTATCAGGTTGTGTGAACCAAAACTGTTTTAACTGATCTTAAAGCAGACATTTTTAACTGTAGCTTTTCTTACTGCTGTGCAAAAAAGCTCTCGGTGTCGCCATATGGTCTGAAGCAATATCTAGACTCACACTTTCTAGGCCAGCGAGATAAAGTGTACTAATGAGAGGAGGAGCAAAGGAAGCTCTAGGCAAGGAGGCTTCTCCAGAGATGCCAGATGATTTGTTCTCTCTGTGCATCAAAACTCACTCAGACCCAGTCTTTATGTGCTTTTTGCTTTGCAGTAGTATCTAAGAATCACGCATCATAATTAGCTATCCATAAGATTATCAAAGAGTACATCTTAGACACAAAAGTATATGCCTTCTGATGCATTCAGGAGTGATTTTGATATATACAGGTTAAGCATTCTAATTTTGAGAACTTTGGATTTTTTTTCTTACAGCTAAACAAATGAGAGAGAATAAAGCCACTGACTTTCTAGAAGAGTTCAGCTCAGAATGTATATATGAAATACAAAAATTCTTCTGTAGACACATTTCACATTCATCTGCTCAACCCTTCCAAAGGAAAGGAGGAACATATACCCAGGAAAGTAGACATTTCAGAACCTGGAAGGAAGAAGAAATAGCTCTGGCTCAATTTCAGAAAATTTCAAACATATCATTTTGTTTGTCATCTACAGCACTGCATTTGCAAAATGCACAAAGCAAGCAAGCCTCAAATATGCAGGACTGGCATAGCTGAATCAGTATACTGGAAACTACAGTGCAGGTAGCAGGTTGATGGCATTGCCTACGCTTATGCATGTGAATTAAATAACACTAACATCAATCTATTGTCACGAGTTTGTAATATCAGGTCATGAGAATAACACATGCTTTCACATTTTGTACCAGGAGCTGTAATTTCACTGAAATACAAATATCTCCAGTTGGCAAGCATACATCAGAATCACTCCTAGAGAGGTGCTGGCAAGTGGCTTCTCTATGTGTAAAATTACATTGGCAAAGTGAACATTGGAGGAGGATGATCATGTGTCAGATCCCAGATCAGGTAGTTCATCTCCATATAGTCCTTCCACAACCTCCACACAATCTCTGCACAACTAACAGGTTGTGAGGGAGAGACCCTCCCAAGGACAATTCTCAACTAAAGTTTCTTTTAGGTGCTCTGAGCATCCCTCCAAGATCCAGTGCCCTAAGAAGAGCTTGATCTTCATGTAAATCCGTAGTGCTAGGCACTTGAAAAAGGTTGCACCAACCCCCTCTGCCTCCCATCCTTGTCAACCCATGCCCCTGCTTTTCCTGCTATTTCAAGAATGTACTGTTTCAAAAGCAGTTCCAAAAATTTCAAGCTGATATAAATTTCCATTCCTGACATAAACTGTTCCCTCAGGCAAAGCACAAGTCTGGTGAAGTCAAGTTGTTTCTGGGACTATCTGTCCAAAGGGGAACAGGAGGGATCTCAGAGTCAAAGCCCATTAACTGAAATCACCTTGAACAAGCAATATGGATTTAGAGACTGCCAGAGCAACCACTGAATTGCCCTTTAGCTAAAATAAGAAGGGAAAAGAAATCTCAGCAACATACTAGACAGGCATTTGTCTGTGACCTGAAGAAGTAGTAGACATCTTTTCTGTGTGTGCCAGCATAAGTATTAATACTTAATATTAATAAGGGGCTCTTTAGTGAGATTCGGGGAACTGGTTTTGAGAAAACCATAACTGAGACAAATAGATTGAAGGGAGACAGCAGGCTAAGTATAAAATTATTGTTTGTGCACGTGTTCAAAAGCCATTTTAATTTCTGTGCCCCAAGAGAAAGAAAAAGTGCCATTGGAATGCACAAGAGTTTGTTCAAATTAATGATTCTATTATGGTTCCAAGATTAACGTAACAAACCATATGCTGCTCCTTTTAAATATTTAACAATTAGTAGAGATAAAAGGGTCTATGAGACATCACATGGTGATGAGATCCTAAAGTCAGGAAGGATATGTTCATACATATCCTAGGCCCTAGAAAAGTAACTTCAGTTTGAAGGGTAGATGCCACTCCAGTAGAAGTGCTTGCAGTATAATGGAAGAGATTTCACAACCAGTAATGTGCAGGAAAAAAATTAATAGTCATGTGAACCACCAAGAAAGGACTTATACTGCTCTTTTCAGTGAGGTTCCCTTTTATGGAAAAACCTAAAGAAACCAGAACACAGCCATTTTTTTTAGATTAGCATGATATAATACATTGACAACAAAAATACATGGACTTAGATGAGTTTAGACAGAAAAAAGGTTCCCAGAAAGTACACTAGGAAATGTAGGAAGGTGTGAAGAGGAAGGGTGAGGTGAGAAAGGAAATGCAAATAAGGCAATTTCAGAAGCTTAAGTGGTGCTGATTAAAAATACTACTTTTGTCTCAGAGGGAGAAAAGGATAAAATCAGTGGTCGCAACATAGTCAAGAAAAAAAGTAAGGTGGAGCAACCTGGAAAGGACACCTTCTCCAAGGAAAAGGATTAGGATTACATTTGACAAATATCTTCTTGGTTCTACCTTTTTAGCAAGGTTTTCTTAGAAAAGGAAGCTTAAGTAAAATTTTTTGTCACTGTCTGAATGTGTACATCTGCCTGCTTGTCTAGCAACTGCCAGTCCTTCCAAGTAGCATGGAATCTGGTGGCAAGTTTCAATGGAACCTGAGTAGGAAAGTAGTGTCAGATACTGAATTCCTACAGACTAATCTGTGAGGAGGGTATATAAAGACACACCCTGTTAGGTGTCCTAAAAGAGATAGAGTGTGCAATGTGAGATCAGCCCTCATACACTGTAGAAGTCCTGTGGGACACAAACCCAGGTCTCCTGGTCTCCTCTGGTCAGTTGGATGTGCAGTTGGTTCCTCTGGATGCCTCACTGGAAGGATGCAGACCAGGGAGGATGGGACAGTTCCACGGCAGCAGCAGGACCTGGACAAGAAGCCGGGGAATCTCCACTGCCGGTGGAAGGGAAGGGAAGGGAAGGGAAGGGAAGGGAAGGGAAGGGAAGGGAAGGGAAGGGAAGGGAAGGGAAGGGAAGGGAAGGGAAGGGAAGGGAAGGGAAGGGAAGGGAAGGGAAAGATCACCCCCCACTCCTATCCTCACCTTTTCACTCAGCTTTCAGGGAAGCAAATCACTTCCCCTTCTCTACTCGCCCGCTTCGAGCCTTACCCTCCCCAGAGCCACCCCTCCGGGCCCGCTGTGGCCGGGGGGCGGGCAGGCTGCGGGCCGGGCCGTCCACGCGGAAGAAGCGCACCGCCCCCGCCGCCCCGCGCCGCCCGCAGGTGGCGCTGCTGCCATCCGCGCTTGGCCCCACCGAGCCGCCGCCGCCGCCGCGCGGGCCGGGCTAGCGCAGCCCCCCGGCGCCGGCCGCAGCCCCTGGGCCCGCCCGCGGCTGCTTCCGCGGGGCCGCGCCTCCCCCGCCCTCCCTCCCGCACCGCACCGCGCCGCCTCCCTCGTTGCCACGCGCAAGCAGACACGCGCGGCGCCGCCGCGACCGTCCGGTCGCCCCTCGCTCCCTCAGCGAAACGGCCCCAAGCGGAGCCCTCAGCAGGCGGGTGCCTCTGCGCTGCGCGGGAGGTGGGCGAGCAGCACGGGGAATGGAGGCGCCCGACGGCAGCCTGGGGGCCGTGTGACAGCCCGCCGCGATCGCACACGCATACGGCAGGGAGCCGGAGCCGGAGCAGAGCCGGGCAGCAGAGCCTTGCCCCGTCCCTCAGGGCGCCGGCATGGAGTGAGAGCAGCGTGTCTCCGCCAGGTAAGGTAGAGAGGGGTTCCCGAAGGTGCGGGATAGGGGTTTGTGTTTCTGTGCTTCTACTCCACGACTCGTTGCCGACGCCTTCCTCCTGCCCAAAAAACGCCCTTCTTCAAGCCCCCCGGCAGCCACCGCGACGGTGCGGGGGGATGCGGGGTGCGTTACTTATGTAACCGGGGGTGAGCCGTGTTAGGCTCTCTCCGCCGGGCAGGGAGCCGAGGGGGATAATCGGCAGGGGGCGGGCTGGCTCCGGGGGCCCTATTTCCAGCTGCCGTCGCGGGATCCTTGCGCGTAGGAGCCCCGCGCTCCCGGGCAGAACACTGTCGCCGCGGGCTTGGCCAGGGTCCTCGCTCTGCGAAGCTCAGGCGTTACCCACGGGAGGGGATGAACAGGGAGTCCGAGGACGTCCCGTCCGGCCCAAGCACTTCATCCCCAGCAGCAACATCAAAGCTGGGGATGACTTCAATGAGGCGGGCAGAGGGGCTGTTTTGTCTTCTCCCGTCTCACTCCTCCTCTGGAGGGATAGCGGGGGGCGACTGCACTGAGGGGAGCTGGAGTAGCGCTGGGTTGTCGCGGGCAGCGTTGGGGGCAGTCGGGGCCAAGCCGAGTAGATGGGGGGCGCGGGGTGCCAGCTTAAACGGTGAGGGGACGGTGTGGCCCCAGTATATTCAGCCTCTGATGGGGAAAAGCAGAAGCGGGAGCACTGGGGACAGACGGTTGCTCGCGAAGGGGGTGCCCGTCTCCTCTTGATGGGAGGGAGAGCGAGCTCGGTATCACCATGGCGACCTGAGGGAGGAAAGAGCTAAATAAATAAATAAGTGGGAAATAACTCCCCCCTTTCCCTTCCCCCGGCTCTCTCCGCCGCCTGCCCTGCCCTGCCAGGTCCCGTCTTAAGGGGGGAGGGGGGCCAGATATCACAGACAAAACTTTCCTCTGAGATAAAAAGGATCGAGGAAGTGGCCGGTGAACCATGATGGGGAAGGGGTCTCCCAGCACGGCTCAGCGAGGTTCGGCTATGGATAGCCCCGAGCCGCCATACCCGGAGTCTTTTCTCATGCAGCGTAGGAAGGTACTTTTCGCGGGAGGAAAAAGCCACATCAGGACGGGCTCCCTATGGCAGCCATGCCCTTTTCACCCTGTCCTCTTCCTCTCTGTGCACCGCCAGCCCCAGGGGGGCTCTCAGCGACGGGGGAGCCTTGCTAGCTGTTGCGAGCCCGTCCCGACGCGGCTTCAGAGCCACGACCAGCAGAGGCTGTTTCAGCACCATGGTCAACGACAGAAGAGCGCACGGCGTCGTGTTCTGTGGGGGTAGTTGTTTCAGGACTATGGGCAGCGCCAGCGCGGCTGGAGCGCGGCTCCCAGCTGGGCCCTTAGGGTCGCGCCCCTGTCCTGGGTGGCACAAGGAGAGACTCCTGCAGGTGTCCCCGAGCCACAAACGGCTGTTTCTGCCAGCCGGAGCCACCCCGAGCACAGCGTCGCTCCCCACGGGGTGTCGGCAGCCATAGCAAGCCTCATCTATGACTAAACTTTCCTGAGCCAAACGCATGCAGGAGCTGAAAGTCTTAACAAGTGGCATGCTTGAAACGAACTTGCTCGAGGTTGTTTCTTAAGAGTCTTTTGTAGTGGTTCTCAATAACATGTTATGGCTAACTGGTTCCCCAGCAGGACTGTTCACGTACACGACATCCATGAAATGAGCCCTGCAGAAATGGTGAAATGTGATCTCAACTTGTTTTCCTTAAAAAAGAACTTGTTGAGAAATGGCATTTAAAGAAATTGAACTCTTAACTTAGCAGGTTATTGCAGGAAACTCCACTGCTGAGACACACAAATTCGCAGGTGGAGTTTGTGCTGGCCAGACAGACATGATCAACAAAGTAGAAAATCACTTCCTGATCAAGCAGTGTTCTCACACACTTGGTAGGCAGTTTAAAGAAATACACCAAGTGGGAAAAAAAACGATTTGAGTTTGTAATAATTCAGAAAGAAAAAAGATATATTTATTACACTTATAAGTTGTAAATTGTTGGTTTTGTTTTGCTATACGTATCTAATATTAGTAGTTGCATGTACAATTATTGTTTCAGACTAGGAAAAATGTTCTAGAAAAGCAAACGGCATAATGAATAATATTTTCTAGGAAAGACAGAGATGGATTAGTCACTTCTGTGCTGTTTACTGTGTCAGGATGTTCTTTTTTTTCATTAAACAAATAAGATTTATTAAATCCTTCCTTGGTCCTGATGGGCAGTAAACTATAGATACATGAAGAGTTATTGAGTTTGAAACTAAATCTCCAGACCGCTGAGGTTATGCTTTAAATATAATCAGGTTTTCATTTCATATCAGCTGCTTGATTCCTTTGTTGCTATAAATTTTCCATTTCAAATAAATCCTGAAACAGTCACATGGGTGGATCCTACCAATGCATAGGGGTTAGTTGGACTCTGTACTCATGCAAATTTATCTCTAAGAATCGCGAGTTGAACTAAAATCTTTCTAATGGTAGATCCACATTTCACCCAGACTACACTGCGGGACAAGTTAAGTGAAGTAATGAGTTAAACATTTATGGAAATAGAGATCTGAATTTCTTAAAAAAAGGCCTAACATTTTCAGGCCAATCTCACCGGGAATATGAAAATAAGGACTGAATTGTTAGTATGGACTTGGGAACTCATTTCTTTGCTGTGAGAAAAATATAAAGTAATAGATTACAACTCTCCAGAGCAGTTACTAGATCATTTATTATACTTGAAGCTATTGATTTTGTTATGTAAGGCAATACTCCTGCAGCGTCAGAATAGTTTTAACAGATAATTACGAAATGATTTTACCTTGTAAGCAACAGAAGAAAAAGAAATAATTATTGGAAAATCAACAGAAAATACCAGAAACACAACCTCAGTCAGTTCAGTAAATGACAGGATTCTTTGCAGAATTTTTGCCAGTGCTTTTACACTGAATTCAATATAAAATTCTCAAGATACACAGTTTCACTGCAGAAGATACTGCTTCTTTCTATACATTTTTATATTCCTTTTATTGAAACATGGCGTTTTGAAAGAAATGCAAGTTGTGTCAAGCTATGCAAGAGAAATAGAATTTCGTTTATCTTTTCATAAAATATCCATCACAATGTATTTATTCAAATACTTCATAGATATGAATTCTATGTTGTACTTCCTTTCGACTATAGAATACCAATAATGCTGGGCAATATTAATGTAAATTTACTGGGTTTGTCATCATATCCTTATTCTATTTACACATATACAAGTAGATTCTTATTCAGGAATGTATTTATATGGGTCTATAAAATTAAGAAGTAAAAGGTTTATATAACTCAAACAAATTAAACTATGCCTTGGATAATAGTGGTTTAAGCTTTGTAGAGCACACATATCCCAATTATATATATATATTTTTTATTTTCAGTGTTAATAAAAGCACGAGAGTGCTTTTTAGTATTTTCATCATCTGCTTGCTATGGAATGTTGCTTTTTAATTGGGAAATTGAGAGATGGTTTCAGATGATGTGTTTGTTACATTTATGTGGATGCACTGTTTTTAGTGGTAGAAGGTTTTGATGCTAAAAACAATATTTCTAGCATATTATGCATCAGTATTTAAATATGGATTATGTAGAGGCTGACACATCTAATACAATTAAAGCTAAATTCACTGGGCCATAAATTCAATGAAAGTGTTCTAATCTCATTCCCCCATGACAAAGATTTCCTGGGAGGGGCTTGTTGGCTTTTTTTTCAGCTGTGCATCAGGTACATTACTAGAATTATATTAATATTTGAAATATATTACTAGTGTTACAAACAGCTGAAATATGAGGTTAGTAAATCCACTTTTTCAAATACTGATGTAATCTTTAGTCGTATGCAAGGATGCTGACCATCATAGAAGCTGGAAGCCTTCTGATGGAGCCTTATGGCAGTATTGTGGAGTGTGTGTCAAAAGGATATCCCACTCCAGTTCAGTATACAGCAGGAGGTAAATGGGAGCTGTTCTGTCCATGCAAGGGGCTGGAGGAAAAAAAAACAAAGAAATCATGTGCAGAAACTGAAAATTTTTAGTAATTACTCACAATAGTATGGCAACTGCAAAGGTACTGTGCAGATATAAATCATATCCATAAAGAGGCTCAAAGTGCCATCCTCATTTTACTCATCACTGTCTAGTAGGATATCATGCAGTGCCAAGATAATTTCACAACCAAGTAAATATAAGTTGTTTACATTTTAAGGGCATGTTGAAATGGATTTTAGCTAGATAGTGACATGCACTCTATCCACAAGCTTACACATATAGCCAGCAGAACATCCTGCCTTCAGATACAGGACCAAAAAAAAAAAGTAAATTTTAAAGTTATTAAACGATGTGCAACTTCCACCAGCAATTTGTGTGAATGGGCTCTCAGGGCCACACCATAATCAGTAAAATCAGTGAAGATCTGCATGAATACAAGAACTGCAAGTAGTCTTTACTGTAGAAAACCCAGTTAATGACAGAGGTTGCAGAAGAGTCTCTAAAATAAGCACATCGTACCTTTTCTCTGAGTATGAGTCAATAGAGTCATAAATTAAAGTAACAATAACAACAATAATAATATATTTTTAAAAAGAACTAAAAGATGAAACAAACATAAAAGCATTAATTCCATGCTTCTATTTGTCAGTTATCTCTTCAGGTCAGCCATTAATGATACCTCGGTATGCGGTGTAGCATTATATTCCCAGTAGAAGAATCATGCTATTAATGTAGCTCCAATTAAAGAAAGAAGAAGAAGATTAGAAATGCTCCCAGAAAAGACTTTATTTTTCTTTATTACGACAGTATGTGTCAACTTAATATTAGAAAATAAAGGGCTCGTTGTATCAGACATGAACATACCTCAAAGTGAATGCAAGTATTCAGCTGGAAGTGTATGTTTATGATACAGGAAATTCTTCAGTTTAAATGTTATTTACTTCTAAGAAATGCCTACTTTCATGTCTCATTTGATGGGAAAATAATGTACTATATCCAAGGATAGAACTAGCCCTGTAGTCAGAAATCTTGAACACTTTCACATGTAGCTTGCAATTCACAGGCATTAATTACAATTTCACCAAGATATTTTTTTAAAACAAAAAAAAACAAAACAAACAAACAAAGAAATTAAAGCATTAATTAAAGAAATTAAATTAAAGAAGGCTCATTCACATATGTAAGCCAGGAAACCTGCTCTTAAACGTTACTGCCAGTGACCTACCTTTTCATGTACATTGTGAGTGGTTCATATTATGGGACCTGAGATTCAGACTTCAAAGCATATGTGGAGATCTGAGTCTTCAGAAATGTCTTCCAACCAGAGGAAGTATCTGACAGAGAGACCTCAGGCAGCTGCTGCAAATGTAGAAGTGATCTTTGCCATTTGGCTGCAGGATAGTTTCCTTGTGTGCCCCATGGCTAAAGGCAGTGGCTGGAGACAGTATTGTTGGGAAAGGGAATTTTAGCACAAGCTTGCTTCTAGGTCTTACCATAGACACAGCCTCTTAACCTTGAATTTAATTTCCCTTCATATCCTTTGACCTAACTGTGTTGAGTTCTGAAGGAACTCCATTTGAAGGAGAAGTCCAAGGTCTGCTTGTTGCTGTCGCAGCAGTCACAGCATAGTCAAATAAACAGTAAAGATCATAGGCTTATACAGCTGTTCTGAATTATTCTGTATTCATTTAATCTATAGAGGCTGTTGGAACCTAACCTAAGGAAGCCACCAGTCACAGGAAACACTGAGATTCAATGGAGCAGAATGTTGGGTCTTGTTTTCTGATGAAAGTAGAATTCTGGCATTTGTGCTGAATTCTCAGGAAAGAAAAAATCAGGACATCAGGACAAGAAAACAATAGTGACGATTGAAAGGGTAAAGAGAAGGCTGAAAGAAAGAACAAGATGATGAGAGAGGACGCACATGAGAGCATAGTTAATTCAATGCTCTAATCAACTGTGTTCTGTCTGCAGTGTTTTATCATAAGCATCCCTGCTTTAGGCTCACCAGCTCAGAGCACTTTGCAGCATTGCAGAAAACCTTCTGCTTTTTGCTTTCCATTAAAAAAAATCTCATTGTATCTCATCAGTACAGACAAATTTGTCAATTAAAGCAAAGGAGAAATTATCACATAATATTTTATTTATCATAATCAAGAGCAGGGGTTCATTAGAACAATGAGCAATTGTCATATTATTCCTCCAAGTATTAATTTGAAGAATGAGAAAATAATGACATTTCCTACCTTCCCACTTTTTCTCCTCCTTTTCTCCTGTTGACACACACAGTCTTCAGTTTCTGTCAGCTTGTCAGATCAATTTCCCATTCTTGAAAAGTAGCGTTTTTGCTAAGTGATTGAAATAAAGAACCTTCTTTTCCAGCTCAATAACTATCTGGACTTGAAGAAATAATTCCCCATTGATTTCCATGGGGCTAGACTTTCACAGAAAAAACTTCAACAGCCAATGTCTACTTTGGAAGTAGACATTGTGTTCCCTACAGTCAAGGAAAAGAGCTGGGCAACTCTAAAGAGAAACTTCAGTCCAGCAAAGATCTCTAGAGATCTCTAGAGAGGTTACATTTTGTTATCTCAAGTTTTGTGGACTCCGTCTCAAATTACTAAATCAATGTGGCAATCTCTTTTTGCAGAAGGTGTGGAAGATGAAACGCTGTCTCCAGTGCTTGCAGACAGAACTGTACTCACTAAACTTAATTTCATCCTACATCACTTTTTTTCCTGACTGACTTCTTACAAAAAGATTACGTAGAAGTCATGCTTGATGTTGTTGTTTTTGGTTTTTGTTTGTTTTGGTGTTGTTTTTTTTTTCCCATTGTTTCTGACACACTCCAGCTGCAGCGTTAAGCAGCTCAGCAATTTCTGATCTCAGAGCTGGCCTTAGATAATCAGAGCTGGAACCAACAGCAGCAGCAGAGAAAGCATAGTTATGCAAGACTGAAAGGAAACCTTTTTGGTAATTAAAACCATTGGCTGCTTAAGAACATCAAGACATCAGTTGCAGTGGGCTCTGTATCATGGCCTCTCCATCAATGTGGAAATAAAAGGTTGAGCTGGAAGGGAAGTAAAGGAAACTGCACTAGCTTTGGTAGAAGCAATACCGACATAGTGCTGTATTCTCCTTAGCATGCTGCTTGCTTTCTCTGGTACAAGTGGAAGAAAGCATGTTGGTTTGTGCTTCACCCCTTTTAGATGCAAGATAAATAAAATGCCTCATTAAATTCTTTACTGAATGGGAACTAGGGTTTACCAAATCTTCATCATTTTTACAGGGGAGGAAGTGAAAGGAGACTATTTTGTTGCAGCCCATTAGCACTACTCAGTATGGTGTGCATGTCAAACCAGGGTTGTCTCATAAAATGCAGCATCTCTCCAGTAATCTTGCAGTACTTGGCTGTTGAGTATTGCTGTATAAGAATTTTAATTCTTCAGGTAGTTAATCATGTTAAATAAACTAGATACACGTTTATCTCTGCAAAATATCCGGCAGGGATATGAACAATCTTCACAAAGCTGCTGTATTCCATCTATTAAGCATAATTACATTAAAGCGCATAGTGAATTAGAAGTCTTTCAGGATTAAAAATGAAGTAATGATAATCTACTTTCCAGAAATATACTGGAAAGTTACTATTAAAATCTGAAAGAGAAAGATGCAGGCAGAAGTATTAAAAAAATATTCCAGTGACATTCTAGTGATGGTGACTGCAATTATATGTAGTATATTAACAGTATGGTTTTATGGTTGTTGTTGATAATTCTTGACTTTGGCACTTGTGCGTTTTACTCAGCATGTGAGAAAACAGATCTCTTGTAACTGCTGTCTGAATGCCTATTCATGACCATCACTTTTCTCTTATCAACTAGATTTGCATTTTGAAGAGGTGACCACAAATTTCTACAGCATTCCAACACCAGTTTGACTGAGTTCTCCATCTCTAGTCAGAGTTTGCAAAGTTACATGCAAATTTAAGGTGGCCAAGATTTGGAAGAAGTGGGACAGACAAAATAATAAGAAGCAAGGAATAAAGACATTTAAAAAGTGAAAGCAAAACAAAACCAGTTAAACTGGATGCTATGCCCTCCTATATTCAGAAAATTCATTCCACACTTCTGTATTGGCTCTCTGAAATTGAAGAGCTATTTGCAACATTTGGATGTTAGTAATTGCTATTTCCTATCTCTGTATCACTTGCAAATAGCAGATTTATGGTTTTCGCTCAAGTCCTTATCTCACCCAATCACAGAATTCAGAAATTCACAAGAAACTACAACATAGATAATGCACTAACTTAACACTACCAATGTCTTTGCCCTGTGTACATTTAAAAAATAATTGCAAATATATTCTGAACTGCTTTTATATACTGCCCATTGTATATAAGCTACAAACATCTATTATTGTCACTTGGCATTCCTGCAGTATGTGCTGCGTGAAATAGTTTTGTTCTGGTCATGAAATAAGAGGTAACAATAGCAGATGTGAAAGAAATGTGTCTTCAACCAGAATTCAAATACAAACATTGTGGAAAGTGAAAGATTTAAAAAATAAAGAAGACAGAAATAGGAAGAAGTTCTGGCTTGGACTATTTGCAAAGAAGAGAACTCATGATTTATTTGTTGTTTTGTTTTTAATTACAGTTGCATTCAGAAGCCAGACTGGTGGGTTTGGGGAGTCACACACAACTCACATCTTAGAAGAGAATTAAGCTGCTGTCTGGTAGGAAAATCAGGTAGGCCCCTAGAGATGTTGAAGTGAGAAGATGTATGATATGTTCATGAGGGGAAATAGTAATAACAAAAGAGATCGGAGGAAGCCTTGCTGAAAATGTATAGAAATAGTAAATCCTGTCAAGCTGTTACAGAAATAGAATCATAGGAAATATGTGATCTTGTATATGCATTTGAGTCAAAGAGTATTAAAGTCTTTCCATTAATTTCAATGGGTTTCATATCAGACCTTAAATGTAAATTTATTTTGAATAGGTTAGCATATAGGAGAATCTGACATACAGTTTTCCTAGTGCAGCTCAGGATAACTTCATTACTTGCAACTGTCAGCAGAAATCTTTGTATAATCCAGCCCAAACTTTTTTGTTATTTGTGGTACAGAGTTCTAAGCATACAGCCACCAGATAGGAAGTGATGAACTTACATATTTTAGACTACAAATATTCAGATTTTCTTCTCCATTGTGATGACTTTACGATGAAGTTTCTCACATTTCAGTGTAGTACAAGCACATAGAACTCCAATGGTACCTTTGTAGTTCCCTGGAAATCAAGTTAACACAGCATGTTTCCAACAGATATCACTGTGCATTGCCCCAAACTATTAACAGAGGTTGGAGCCTGGGTATTTTTCATAGAATCTTAGAATCATAGAACTACCAAGGTTGGAAAAGATTTCCAAGATCATCTAGTTCAGCCATCCACCTACCACCAATATACCATGTCCCTTGGTACAACATCTATTAAATGTTTCTCTAACACTTCCATGGACAGTGACTCTACCACTTCCCTGGGCAGCCTGTTCCAATGCATCGCCACTCTTTTGGAGAAGAAATTTTTCCTAACAACCTGAACCTGAGCCTCTACTGGTGCAACTTGAGGCAATTCCCTTTAGTCCTATCACCAGTTTGGTGAGAGAAGTGGCCAACCTCCTCCTTGTCTCAATAAAGATCAGTCTGGTTTATGTGTAAAGCATGGATTTAGGAGTAAATATGAAAATATATTTTAAATGAGATTATTTTAAAGTAGATGGCTATTGCTGATTGTGAGAAATGTCAGTCAACAGTGCTGTGTGAGTTCAGCTATTTCAGTAGAGATTCAAACTGTTAGAACTAGAGTTCAGAATGTTTCAGTAGTCAATACAGAGGTATAAAAATGAGATCTATTATATTTCCTCAGACCAGCAAATTGAAATAACACAATTCTTTTTAAGAATTCAAAACAAAGTCAGATTTTTGCTATTGCTACTTGCCCTTGATTGAACTTTTCTGTAACAAATAGTGAACAATCAGATACATATCAATTTATGGTATTAAGTTTAAACACTTCATGAATTTAAGAGGAAAAGAAAAACTGTTTAGATCATCTGTTTAGGCAGACCACTATGATGAAGGAGAAAATGTATTCTTCCTGGAAGAGGTATCATGGTTCATAATCATGCTCGTCTAGATATGGTGTAAAGAGAAAGCAAACACTAATGGAAAAATATTTTCTTGAAAATTGGCCAATTAAAATCCCAAGTCAAGTTGTAGCTATCAAGTGTGCCAGCAGGACTGCCCTGTATTGTTCAAGACAAGACAAGCTGAAGAGCTGGGCTGTGCAATTGGGAAAGGTGGGAGCAAACACTGGCAACTGAACTGACAAGAAATCTTTGTTCTATTTATTCTTTAAAGCTTGGTCTCAAGAACTCATCTTGTGAGCAGAAGGGAGACAAAAATCAGGCGTCACTTTTTAGACATTACACAGAGGAAGAAATTTAACTTTTTACACTGATCAGACTTCTGAATTCAGGCTAGCCTTTCATTTCAGTGAAATCAAAAACTGAGTGAGGGTGAAACCAGAGCATATATTTCACAGCTCAGCATATACATAGTTGAAGATCTGGATTTTGTTGATTGCCCTCATATTCACTTGAATTTCATTGGTGAGGATGTGCAATCAGGAAAAAAAAAAAACTGAACTCGAAACCTTGCTCACCACTTATTACTGTAATCATCAAAGCCATACTCAATAACCTAGAATTAGCACTTCTACTTAATCCTACACAGCAATGTGGGAGGCAAAGAGGAGAACAGTATAGTTCTGATGCAGCTAGATAAACACGTATTAAGGATTAGTACAGAGGTCAAAATTAGAACTATTTGAACTAAAACTTAAAAGAAGTTTTTAAAAAGCTTAATCTCAAATAAAATGCTTATACAAGTAAGTGGAAAATAAAATGCTTTGCCTTTGCATTGACTGTGTATATTTCCTCTGTGCCAATAATCAAGGGCCTACTCTTGTGTGTTCTACGAAGTTTTAAGGATTTGATCTACATTAACAGGCTCTCATTGAGCTTGTGTATAGTTATTACTCTAATTTAACCCTTATTATGGACCTCTAATACTCTCAGAACAAAACCTAACTAACATTACTGCGTATAAGAATTATGAAATAATTTCACAGAATTATAGAAAAAATAGGTTAGAAGGGGCCTCTGTAGGTCTCTAATCAAACCTCACCAGTGATAATCAGTGATTGCAATTATATTACTAATAGATCTCAGTATATATTCATTGTCCACTGATGTAGAGATACACAGCTGACATATGTGCACTTGCTGTCTGTAGATTGGAGAAATCCTACCCTACAGAGCTGTTACCTAATGAGCAGGGCCTCAGCCCCAGGTGCGGGACTTTGCATTTGTCTTGCTGGAATTTCATGGCACTCCTGATAGCCTGAATAACATGCCTAGTCTCCTTGTGCATCAAGTGCCCCTTTTAGTGTCATTCAGAGGCTGGCTGAGTTATTCTCAGTCCTGTTATCCCGGTCCTTGGTGAAAATACTAGACATCAATGGCTCCAGTAAGTATTAACCCCTGGCTCTAATGAGTGTTAAACCTGAAAATGTAAATGATTCATGCTCTAAGGTCCAGCCAGTTCTCCACCTCTTCTTACAGTCCACCCATCCAGTCCACTTGTCCTCTGTTTGGCCAGCACAGGAAACCGTCAGACTGACTAACCCAGTCATAACATTTTATATAGCTGCCAGTTTGGTCAAGCATGATTTTTCAAGGATTAAATCCAAACACTGATTGTTCCTAATCATGGTCTTTTTCTTTGAGTGTCTAGAAAGTTTTTTTCTTTAGAATTTCATCCAGTCTTCCCAAGTATTGAAAACAAACATCAGTTTGTAGTTCTCTAAATCCATCTTCACATCTATTTTAAAAGAAAGGCCTATCATTTGCCTGTTTACACTCACTGGGGATCTCCTACCTATTTTGATTTTTAATATTCTTTGATATTCAGTTAATATTCTATGAACATATAATGTTCATTTTTAAATTTCAAAATTCTTTTCACTTCAAGTATCCTTATTTCTTGTTGTTAACTTGACTGTTTCTCAGTGTATATCTTGATTTTCTGTGTGAATAGTCCATCATTGGATGATTACTTGGCAATCTTCTCCAAATTGGTGTCATTTTTTCTAGGAGGCTTACATTTCATTTGCAAAGCTTTATGCAACAGAAAGTAGGTGTATAATGTCCCAGTACAAAAGTGGTTTGGTAATTTTTCCTTAAAAATATTACATTCCTTCCCTCATCAAATACTTTAATCTTTATTATTTCTTCCTGTATGTGTACTAGAATAGGAAGCTACTACCTTTGGAGATGTTTTGAATTCATTTTCAGCAAAACAAAGGCAAATGTTTACAATTATTAATGATTTGCTTGGCAAATGTTTGTTGTGTGAGTTGTTCGGCTGGATGGAAGTCTGTAGGGTTGTCTGGGCACATTTATAGAAACAGAACCTCAGTCTGGTTTTGGTTACTTCTGAGCTGTCTTCTGATATTTTCAATAGAGTGCTCTTGATAGTCATACATAAAAGGTACCTGCTGCTTTTGAAGTAAACAGGAATTTTACTGCTCATTTCAGTGGGGAGTAAATTCAGACCTTTAATGAAATTTTGTCAGTTACATCACATCAGTCTTCATGGAAGAACCTTAGCATAGTGATATTTTCCTCATGAATATATCCTTGTGGGACAGTAATTGAAAAAGTGAATTAACTGCATTACCTATCACATAATCAGACGGTTTTTTGTAAGATGGATTTCTGATTGTCTTCCATTGCAACAGTAGTGACTTAAATGAAACTATTGCCATTTCTATCTGCTAAGAAGAGCACAGCAAGAAAATTACAAGCAATTCTGAAACAAATATACCCCTACTTTGCTTTGCTTTTGATCAAACTGTTTTCTCCACTTCTTTCGTCGCTCTATTAATACACATGTCTCTAGACACCCTAAGCCATCAGAGCTATTTTAGGTACTGAAATAAACTAAATACTCATAATTTACTCCCCCTCAAGTTGCTGATCTATTGCTTGCCTTCTTTTTCTCTTACTCCTTCTGCTCCTTATATCTGTAGGAAAAATAGTATTTTCTTCATTCAGTTTGCCAAAGCTGCTGAACGAAGACTTTTATCTGCACTGGACCTCTGAAAACATGCCTTAGTTTCCTTCCAACTAAGGGAAGAGTTTTCCC
This sequence comes from Alectoris magna, assembly GCA_030625065.1. NCBI lineage: Eukaryota > Metazoa > Chordata > Aves > Galliformes > Phasianidae > Alectoris > Alectoris magna. The sequence continues at coordinate 89,174,468 of CM060560.1, forward strand.
ATATCCCTCCTAAAGACGCTGATCTCTTTTTCGTAGTGTACATTAATGAGAAATGTCAGAAGTATGAAGGTATATTAAGAAGTGTAACAATTCCTCAGTTAAAAAAACAGGCAAACTCTAATTTTTGCAGACTATAATGAAATAAACTTCATTTTCTAGTACATGCCTTTACCTACGCTGTAATGGTTTTCATTTTGCCACTGGAATGATAAATTCTTTCTCCTACTGGAATGACATACTTCATCCCCAAGAGCATGCAGGGGTGAAGTGCTAAGAAACACTTCAGAGCACTAACCGTGAGCAGATAAAGTACTCCATTTTCTAAACAAAAAGCAATTATAGACCTTATTAACCCATACTCCTTCTACAGGCAGCAGAACAGGATCAAAGCATGCAGTCCTTAACAGCATTAAATAAATAAATAAATAAATAAATGAATAGATAGATAGATAGATAAATATTTTTTTTTTTTAAAGCCACAAAGCAGAACTCCAGCTTAGGAAACAGAGCAGTAGCATGTGGACAGTGACTGAAAAGGCAGTGTTGCTGAGCTCTGTTTTTTCTCTCATATTCATCAAGGACTCTGAGATGACACATGTTCAGTTTGAAGTCAAATAATAGTTTCTTTTAATTACTAGTACTTTGAACTTTTAAGTAGGATCTCAACTGAGGCTCTCATGCTTCTAGCAATTCCCAAGGAAAGAAGAATATTTCAATCTTAGTAAAGCTCTCTCTCATAGATGCAATGCAGCAGTTTACAACTCCCCATTAATGGCAGTGCGGTAGAAGCAAAATATTATGAAAATAGATACAGGCCAGATTAACTCCTGATTTGCATGCCATGAAATTTCACTAGTTTATATAGAATGAATCATATATTGAAGGACAGAAACACAGAAATTTGCTGAATGCAGCAATCTCATACCACACAGAAATTGTATCTCTATAGAGCTAGTTTCTCTGCATTGGTGAGCAGAAGTATGGTGAGCTGATCTAAGGATGAAATAGTGTTTTGCCTGTCTGTCTGGTTCTTTGTTGACATAAAAGATATATCTGCTCTGTATGGTGCTGGCTGCCTCTTAGCACCTTCAGTCTAGTGCCTGGTGTTCAGTCTGGAGCACCAGATTACAAAATCTTAAAGTGTGATCTCCAAATGCTGATCATACAGCTATGCCCACTTGTGGATTACTAGATACAGTCACCAGGGGGTGCCAAAATGGTCAACTAATCATGTCAAAACAGGGCCACAGGAATCTAGTATTAAATACACAATCATGTATGTTTTTTATTAGGCCACTGAATTAATCCAGTGGGCTCCAGTAGTTTATTATATACACAGAGGTATGGACATTTTCTCCAGTACAATTGCACATGAATCCAAATATTTCCTGTAAAAAACTTCATAACTTTGTAATGAGATTCAGTGTTTCATTCCACTGCCACTTTCCTCATCAAGTAATTCGTGTTTTTCCTTTCTGCTGCAGTATTATATAACCAGCCATGTGCAAAAGCTGGATGCAAACTCAGCTTAAGAGCCAAGCTCAGCGCAACACAGCCACATTCAGATAGTTGTTGAGAAAAAGATACATATTCTCAATTGACCAGTTCTCCTTAAAAAGTTACAGTATCCAAGTGCCATAAGCATGATTTTTCACTGCCTTAAATTCTAGAGACCCACATAGATATCTGTGAAAATCAGGATGGGAATATCTGATACCTACTTCATAAGATTGTGAATAGCATCTGGAAGCATTAACTCAAGTTTCTAAAACGTCATATTGTCATTAACATCAGATAAGGTAAATCCTCCTTCTCATTAGAACTAATTCCCTTAGGTGCAACACTTGGTGCAGTGGAGAATCAGTGACAGATGAGGTCAATGTCTCATCCTAGGTCTTGTACAGGATTTCCATGGGCTGCATTTCCCTTTTAGTAAAAGTTGAGAGGGAAAAGGCATTCAGCATTGGTTGTGTCACTTGGTGGAATTTCTTAAGATTCATGAAAGAAAACTGCAAAAGTTGGCCATCAAATGAATTAATGACCTTAAAAATTTCAGCACAGCAAACCACTACAAATGCAGTAGACACTTGTACAGGTCTTACAACTGTACCAACAGCAGGAGGAGAGATAAAGTTGGCTACATCCTTCTTTGGACACAGTTTCCAGATCCTGAGAGACTATCTATTGAGATCAGCAGACACATTGTCCTGGAAGGCAGAATAGTGTGTATTCCAAGTCTATTACCAAAGGACTCCCAAAAATCCAGAGGATGTATTACCACCAAGCTGGTATCTGAATGAAGTAAATGAAAAGTTACTCAGACTAATCTGTACCACTACCCACGTTTCTTATTCCAGACTCTGGTACTAATTGAATGAGAAGATTAAAATTAATCAAGCTCAGACAGCTGGACCAAAGGACTAAGGGAAACATGAGGAACACAAACATCAGGAAAACAATCTTGTCCAGTTCTTTTAGTGAGGAGCCAAGCTCATGAAGGGAGAAAAATTCACCCAGCTTCTCAGATGGTAGAATATGGAATGGACTTTGGTGTCTTGAATGATGTTCCATGAGCTAGTGGTAAGAAAAGGTCCATCTCCTGAAGGAAGAGTACCGTTACTTATAGACATACTTCTTGAGGAGGATTTGAACTTTAAAGAAGGATGACAGAAATTTTTAGCTATGTGTGAATTCCAGTGACTTCAGCAAGAACTTGAAATAAAAGTCATGCATAGAGCCAGTTTGCGTAAAGATCATAAAAGGGATGAGGTGAATGAGTGAAATGAGTGAGTCAATCCACTTAACTAGCTAGGTTACTGTATTTTAATTTCCTGTCTTTGGTTTGGTTTGGTTTGGTTCCTTTTGTTTGTTTGTTTGGTTTGTTTTCTTTTGTTTGCTTTAGCATAGACATCTTGCTAGATGATCAAGATACTATGTTAACTTGCATAAGAGAGGCTTGAAGATGTTGCTGACATAGTAGATGTTTTGAGTGCCTATGCAGCCATGTTATATACAGGGTGGGTTTTGATGCAAGTGTCCAGAGAAGGGTGGGAGAGAAAGAAACAAGGTGCTAACACATTGTGGATTTACAGTAGGCCACTGAACTAAAAGGATCAATAAATGAATTCTCTTATGAGTAACTAGAAGAATCACTTGGTTTGCAAGAACTGTTGGTCATGGAAGGCCAATCCTGAGAGCAAGCACCTACCAGCTGAGTTTGATCATGCCTGGTGACTTATAACATTTTTTCTTATGGTTTGTTGTCTGAGAGTCTTTGCTTTAAAGCACTTCAGAGTTGTTTTACATTACTTTTAGCCAAATAACTCTTCAAGGTGCTCAGTACTTCAGAAATGCTGTTTTATCAAGTTGCCTGTAAATTACAACAGACTGGTTATGTGTGCCAGAAGCATCCTGCCCTGTTAACGGATGCTGAGAAAGGATGAAGCATGCTTGGCTGTCTCACTGAGACATCTGGAGGAGGAGGAGGTGAGAGGAGGCCTTTAACAAGAAAGGCTCCAGAACACTGGCTGAGTCACCCTGGACTTGAGACCCCGGAAGCAGCTATGACTGGGAGAAGTCCTGATAGCAGTCCTGAAATGTCATTGTCTTGAAGTCCATACAACATGTGGGCTACATTGAAAAGACTGGGAAAAGTATCAGCTCAAAAAAGCATATTCTTAAAAAGAGGATGTTAAATATCCATGTTGTTTTCTATCATGTATTGAAGAAATTGTTTGTTCCTTTCTTATTTTTGGGTGGCAATCACACAAAAAACAAACAAACAAACAAACAAAACCAGATGTTACACTTTGTTAATTTTTGTCACTGGCATGTAGCCCTGGCAAGATAAAAGCAACTCTTTTGGCATCTTTGTAACAGTTGGACAGTAGAGCTGCTTCCTTTTACCATTCTGGATAATCATTGAACCTAAGATTTTCTTGTTTTGTCATCTGTTTTGGCAGTCTTCTGTTCCACTCTCCCCATTCGATTGTGGTATTCCTCAATCCTTGTAGAATCTAGCATGTTTATCTATCACACAATAATCTTTGAAGATAAATAGATGTAAAATCCATGACATTTATGACTCTCATTTAACTTCCTCCTCCTCAAAAAAAAAAAAAAAAAAAAAAAAAGACATCTTCATGGTAATCTTTGCAATTCATTTTCTTACTGTCTTTTTTAATTTAAGCTCCATCAGTAAAGCAGGACAAATATATTTCAGCATTTTGTCATACATTTCACCTGGATAACTAACATAAATGTATAATTTATAATTCGATCTGCCTGAGGGTAGCGAGGCCCTGCAGAGGGATCTGGATAGACTGGTGAGCTGGGTCGAAGCCAATGGGATGAGGTTCAACAGGACCAAATGCCGGGTCCTGCCCTTTGGCCACAACAACCCCTGGCAGCACTATAGGCTTGGGTTGGAGTGGCTGGAGGACTGTATTGAGGAAACAGACCTGGGGGTACTGATTGATGCTTGGCTGAACATGAGCCGACAGTGTGCCCGGGTGGCCAAGAAGGCCAATGGCATCTTGGCTTGCATCAAAAAGAGTGTTACTAGCAGGAACAGGGAGGTAATTGTCCCCCTGTACTCGGCATTGGTGCGGCCGCACCTCAAGTACTGTGTTCAGTTTTGGGCCCCTCACTGCAAGAAAGACATTGAGGCCCTGGAACGTGTTCAGAGGAGGGCTACGAAGCTGGTGAGGGGTCTGGAGCACAGCGGTTGAGGGAGCTGGGATTGTTCAGCCTGGAGAAGAGGAGGCTCAGGGGAGACCTTATAGCTCTCTATAACTTCCTGAAGGGAGGTTGTGGTGAGCTGGGGGTCGGCCTCTTCTCTCGTGTAATCAGTGATAGAACTAGAGGGAATGGTTTCAAGCTGCGCCAGGGGAGGTTCAGGCTGGACATTAGGAAGTATTACTACTCGGAAAGGGTAGTCAGGCATTGGAATGCACTGCCCAGGGAGGTGGTGGAGTCACCGACCATGGGAGTGTTCAAGAAACGTTTGGATGTTGCGTTGAGGGGTATGATTTAGCTGGGAAGTATTGGTAATGGTTGGACTGGATGATCTTCTAGGTCTTTTCCAACCTCGATAATTCTGTGATTCTGTGATTCTGTAATTTTATATAAAACATTGACTGCTTCTGACATTAGATTTAATTTAGAAGTAAAAAATGTCAGTCATGGGCAAAAAAAAAAAAAAAAATACCATTTGAAGAATGCAAATTATTAATTCCAGCATTGAAACTTGTAATAAGAAGGATTATTTCTTATAAATTGCAGTTCTTTTTCTAGGAGTTACAAGTGATGACTTTGAGGAGAAAAATAAACTCTACAAAAACTATCTACATATTGATCTGATGTTAAATATTAGGAATTTGTCATTGACACAACATAAAGAAGAAGAAATGCTGTATGCTTGGTTAGAAATCAGTTATGATTTATAATTCCAATTTAATTAATTATCATTAGGAAAGAAAAAATAAGAAGTCCAAAAGTAATTAATGGGCATCTCACCTCTTCTGCAATCTACACTAGAAGTTCTAAGATCACACAAGAAAATACTGGACTCTGCTATATAATGTAAATCCTATAGGTGGGTGTTCTAGCAATAAAATGGTAGATATACTTAGTAATTAGATAAGAGAATCATGATTCAAGGGCAGAGTGAAAAGGCTAAATGGGAGAATGTTCTGACACTCTTTGAGTGATTCTAATGTTTCTTAAAACTGTTTGTAGAGACAAAGACTATGATTGCTCAAACCTTACCACTAAAAAGTGTTTTCCTGAAGTTTAAGAACAAATTAATAGCCTTTAACTAGACAGTGCTGGCTACATGAGTGGCCAGGGCCATTTGTAGCCCCTCATGTAGCCAGCACTGTAGACAAGTTATTTTTTCCCATCAAATAAAAAGTTAAGTGAAATGAAAAGTAAAAAAGAAAGTGAAATAAACTCAATTTCAAATTACATAGATGTAACAATGCTAACTTGACAGAACTATTATGATACTTGTAATATGTTGAAAGCGATTTTACATGACTTGGAAAAAAAAATATCTAAACTTAAACATATAAACATAAACACTTCCCATCATCCTAATGCTTATAGGATGTATAAAATTGCTTTGACAGGGACCAAAAGAAACTTCTTACTATGCTAAAAATCTCATTAAAAAACACATCTAAGTAAGCCACTGTCATTACAAACTAAGCATGCCTGGGACTGTCCTCTGACACTGTGGTACTATCACCAAACCCTCTTAGTCTCCAAAAGTTATACTTATGTCCGAACTGCTTGTCAGTACTGGACTCTGACCCATGCCATTTCCCAGGAAGTATTTGTAAGTGAGAGACCAATAATTGGCCCAGGCCAGAATTATGTTAATTGGAATTTTCACAGTTCAGAATTACACGACGCAGTTCTAGGGGACATAAATTGTACATTTTTTACTTACTTATTTAGATGGAGCTTAGGATCTAATAGGCCTAAGAAGCATATTGTTTTGTATTATGACAACTATACCTCTTTGACTCTGGAAAAAAGAGCATAAGTGCTCTGTGTTACTATTTCATCAAGAACAGATAATACAATGACCAATAATTGTCATCATTTAAAGTATGTCTTAATAACAACCAGCCATTTTAGAAACACTGGTTGACTGAAAATTAGTTTTTTAGAGTAAGCTAGGCTTCTCCCTCTGCAGTAAGTGAAGAGGAAATAAACATTTCCTGTCTCAAATCCTGTTTTCAATGGGACAAAATGATCTTGGGAAGTGCCTACTTGCTTCTGCCTTCATTGAGTGCAGAAGGAACTGCAGTGGCATCGTCATTTAGAAAAGAAAAACCAGGTGAAATGAATTCCACAATTAAGATTTGTTTAATTTTTGCAAGCTTGGTGAATATATTATCTGTTGTAAATATGCTTGCATGAAAAATTCCACTGAAAGTTTTATTTAGGACATTCTGCTTAAGGGAAACATATCTGACAAAGTGACATTAAAGTGACATAGCAACTTGATGTTAAAATTCAAGAGCTCCAGACTTTTAGCTTTTGTTCAATACTCGGTACCTTGCCAGCAGAGAACCTTCTAAGTCTGGGAGGAACTGATAGGGAAAATGGAAATTATGAGTTGGTAAAAGAGCTGTGTAGGGAAAAAAAAAAAAAGTTTGGAGGTATACATTCATTGTATCCTCATGAATAATTTGTGAGATATCTGCCTATACTAATACTAAGGTTTTCAGGCAGCACTGTGCTTTCTGGACAGAGCTTGAATTAATATGGTCCTGATATGAGAATATGATATAACTAATTCAGATTTCACTGGACATATCGTAGAATCATAGAATGCGGTAGGTTGGAAGAGACCTTAAATATCATCTAGTTTCATCCCCCTGCAATGGGCAGGGTTAATAAATTTGCAAGAATTTTCTGGGAGATGGAATGCGTCAGGGTCCATTTCTGACAACCAATTTGGACATAAAAATGTGTAGGATGGATAATAACTGCCAAACACGTATACTAAAACTGAATGTTCTTTTCATAAATCTAGAAAAAAAATATACTATACTTATATATATCAATATGTGTGCTTTACGTCTCTTTGAGAATCACAGATAAAACCCTGCAGGATATATTTTTAGATTACTGCGTGATTTCACGTGACTTGAATCTAAAGTTAGTCTGAAATGAAAATGAATAGATACATTATTCCAAACTCCCAGAAGATGGAGACGATTCCAATAAACAATTGAATATCAAACTGAAGATCTTGACATTCAATAGGTGGAAGTGTAAAAACATATCTCAACATAAAATGTGATTATTTAGTTGGAAAGACAGAACGTGCCACACAGGGACACAAAGGGACTGCTATTTAATGAAGAAAGAGCTAGCATGAAATGCTCCTACAGTTGTACATTTTATAACTCTCTCACTAAAATCAAGCGATTCAAAGGTAAGTTAGGAATTTCATTTAGATTCCCTCTCCTCTCTGGTTTGAATGTGGATGTAGAGAAAGATGCTTAACTGTTGGTAAAAAGGACTGAAGTTCCAGTGACATCTGGTGACACATGCCCTTTGTTTCCCATTAATCTGCATTTGAACTACAAGCACTAATAGCAGCTAGTACTTCATTCCGGGGTCCATTAAGAAGTTAGCTAAAATTTGAAGTACTGGGGGCAGAGCCAGTAAACTACAGGGAATGTGTAACTCATGGATACATTTTTCTATTATTTTTAAGAGTAGTAGTCGCCATTTGTTCCTTTGCTCTTACTTCTGTAAAAACCAGGCCATGCCACTTAACCCCAGCTTAGTAGTTTGTCTTTGCCAAAAGCATATTTTTCCAGGCTGTTTCCAGGTCTCGTCATAGGAACTTAAGAAGTGGGAAATCCACAGCATACTTGGCAGCCATGCCTACAGGTTATTGTACAAACATTACTAAATATTTATGCTTCTGTTTTTGTTTCTATTTCTCTGGCTTAAAATTCCCTCCGTTATTTTTCATTATACACACCTCCTGCCACTGCTTTGGAGATGTCTCCTGTGCTAATTGAACTGTGATTAATTACAGACATAAAATTAAATTGTCAAATAGTTCCATATTGATTACATATGGCAAAGACTTCCAGGGCACACTGGCTTAAGACAGATATAAGCCACAGCCTTAAAAGAAAAGTGTATTATCACTCCTTCCACGCAGAATAACCCATGAGTTCAGATGCAGACACATGCCTCTTGTAACAGTTGCCCCTCCTCTACAGTGTATCATATCTAGCTGTATTCACCTTCAAGTACGCTGCACTGAAGACTTTTTTAAGCCACAATACATTCAGTTATTAGTAAGTGCAGAGAAATGCCAGTTCATAATAAGCCAAGATGAAATATTTAAATATCCACTATTTTTGTCAGACCTGAAAGTAACGAAAACTTCCCAATTTTATTACAGATTCAGTGGCATACCTCTGCTTCAACACTGCAATTTACTAGCAACTGTTATTAACTATTTTTGTTATGTGGAGGACTTTGTTTCACTGTAAATAGCAAATTTTCCTCTTTGATTTTCAATGTGAATCACTCTTATATTCACTGGTTCTGTCAATGTAACATTCCTTACAATCACACTGGTTATACCATGCTCATGAGTAAAATACAGCATGCATAAGAAATGTACATTGTTATCTGGAGAGAAGAATTTTCCTCAATTCCTTTCTCCATTTCTTGGTCTTTCTATTCATTTTTCATGAAAGAAATTCAGGAATCAATTAGGAAAGAACAGATACAGAGCTAAAACAGAGAAAAAATAACCTTATTCATGTGAAGTCTCAAAGGATTCCTCCAGCATAACTAACAATGAGATTCAGGTTTTCATTGCCCCCAGTTTATATCTTACTGTAAGTTTGAGGGAAGGTAATGTCACCACCATATTGTCCTAAATAGATCATCCTCCCATCTCCTCAACTGAAAAGTACAAAATGCACATCTGATATACAAATATTACAAAATCTTTAAAAATTAAGAGATCTACTTCAGTTAAAACCAATGTAACAAGCCCAGTTGATGATTTTTTCTGCTTTAAAAAAAAGTCGTGTGTTTTCTTGTAGAATGTTGGACCCTTCTTGTGTGTGTATTAAAATGGAAATATAGAAGATACCAAGCCCCAGCATGTTTCCAATTAAAATTTTTCATTTTCTGCTCAGATGTTATAGGATGACCTAATTAGCTCTGCCAGTTATCTGAGCTCAACTTCTGTGACTTCTTATCTTATTCAACAACTACAGTCTGAGTTGTGTATTTGGAGAGGAAAGTACCATATCCCTGAAACAATAGGGCAAATGTACTGAAGTGCATTGACAGCATGGAAAATTCAGTGTGGATCAGAGGGTGAAACCTTCATCCTGTTTTCTGTTCTTGAGCCTTCGACATCCACTCATACATTGTAATAAGCAATTGGCACAGCTCAAACTACAACTTACAGCCTAGGAGTGGAGGGAGATGTCTATTTATCAGATACAACAATTTAATATACTAGAATTTACTGCAGTAGAATTACCTGCAAATTGTTAAGGCTTAACACGACAGGATGATTTATTTCTTTCCATCTAGAATTCCTGGAGAAAAAAAGCAATCTTTCCTTAAGAAATAATGTCTTTCATCAGCTTGACAAGAGTAGTGTGTTATTTACAGAGGGAAACAGCATGGAATCAGAGTGAAAGCAACTGACGTGAAGGGTGAAATGCTGGATTAAGTCCGAGGTCTGAAAATTCTTTATAATAATTATGTATATATAATTACTTCAGAATGTCTATTAGGTAAATTGCATGCAGTTATTAGAAGACAGCTTATTTTACAAGTGTTACCTTAGGTTTTTATTTTGTGCTGTGGTTATTTGTATTCAGACAGCGTGATGAAACTCCTTTCTAAAGCGCATCTAGATACTGCAAAGGCATCAGCCACCTTTCCTCACCTCTCTGGAAGACATATGCATGCAACCGTTTTCAATGTCTCATCTTGCACTGGCAACATGAAAGAATAGCTAGAGAGAAAGGAAGAGCAGGAGCTAGTTTTCCAGCTGAAAAAGCAAATGTTTTTAGAATAGAGCAGCATACACAAAGACATAGCCTGGAGGTGGGTATTAAGATAACTTTTTAAAAACTGACAGTAAAAGTGCAGTGCCCATAAATGGTGGGCCAGATGGATTTCTTTCTCTTCTAATAGGTTATGCATATGTATTTGGTGTGAGAGGTGATGTTTCTTCTCAGTGAAATATATTCCCAGTCATTATACCCAGAACCCTTCTGTATCAATAATGCCATAGGTAGACTGGTAGTTCTCCAGGCATTGAGGTGGCAGGCTAAAACTTCATTAACAAAGATATCTATAATTTAGTTTCTCTTTGTGTTTACCCAAAACAGCCTGTAATACACTTATGCATATTGAACCATGTCTTTACTATGAACAAGCCCATGTCAAACACAACTGAGAATACTATGTACTTGGTGCTTGTGGAGACATTTACTGCGCTTCATGAAAGGAAGAAGTACTTGCTTTACCTCACCACAGGTGGCAAAATGTTGAACTTCTAGGTTCAGTCCCTTGTCTGTATTCCCCCTTCTATCTAGTCAAAGAAGAAAGACAGACACCTACAGAGGACCATTCCTAATGCCATCTTTAGGAGTGAGCAAAGCTCAGCTTTTTCTTCCTGATTATCTGCAGAGAAAGATAGGATCACCAGAAGGGGATGCTTATTTTTCAGGTGTCGCCTGCTGTAGTATACTCACCCCAGCACACTACACAAGACACAACCAGTACAGTCTAAGCAAACACAGCCTGACACTTGGTGTGTCTAACCAGCATTACTAGTTTCAGTACAATTTAGAATGTCTTCACCTCTATCTTTCAAAACCTTTTTTTCTGAAAGAATTCCCGGAGCAAGCTTTGCAGAGCTAGTGGAGAGTGTTTCAGGTAGTAGTCTACAAGGACTCACTAGCTCGAGTTGCATTCAAAACTCCCACAGACTTGCACTACAAATTTTAGCCTCATCAGTTTCAGTGCAATTTTTTGAAGTGTGCTAACCTGTAACCCACATGTTTTTGTTTATTAAACTGCATTTTGCTGAATTCTAGATCCTGAAGTCTCTCTTATTACCAGTTCTTTCCAGTAACGTTACTTAACTGAAAGTAGGAAGGCTTATGGAGCAGGTAATTAGTGTGCTTACTGTGGGAGGGAATTTGAACAAACAAAAGAAAACTGAAAGGATCTATAGACCATGCAGGGAAAAAATATAGAAAAAGCCCTTTTTAGTGTACCTTAGGGAGGCTCATCACATCGTGTTTCAAGAATAGGAGTGTTCTCAGGGAAAAAAAAATGGAGACAGGAACATACAAGGTTCTGCCTTCAGACTCCTGCTGAGCAATAATGGAAGTATAACTAATTAAGGGCCTGATCAAGGGCTCATTGAAGCAAAGTGAAAGCCTCCCACTGATTTCAATGGGCCTTGGATCAGCTTTAAGTGCGTAGAGTGTAAATATGACTACATTAAAAACATGATGAGCCAATGTATACTTTCATTCAGGGCTGGCTGCATTATGTCATTCTCCACCCAGAGCAGTCCCAAAGCTTCTCAGGAGCATCACAAAATCAAAGGTCACTACTACAGAATCAAGAACTTGAGCCAAGCTGCCCTTAATCTGAAAAGATTGGGCAAATCTGGTAGAGAGGGACCTTGGTGAAAGTTGTGGTGAGTCATGCTTGCTGCTGTTTCTGCCACTGGATGAATGAAAGTCAAGAAATTAGGCTCTGTAAGTATTTGTCCCCATCTCTGCACATATACCCATCTCAGCTCAGCAGTCCAGACCTCTGTCTCGACAAAAGCAATTCTGAAATTTCCTGTAGTTTATTGTCTGCTTTTCCTGTGCATATACCTGTGCAGAAAGCGAGCTTGCTCTCACAGAGGACAGTGATTTTTCTATCGTAGCCCTCACTATTTCATATGTAAGAAGTGGGTGGTAGTGACTCTATAAGAATGGCACTGGCTTTATAATTTCTTTTCACTCAGAGTCCTGACTAGTTTGGAGATGAAATGCTAGTAGAAAATATAAAATCTGTAATTACATTATGTATTTCTCCTCAGATTCCACAAATGTTTTCTACTCCTTAGCACATTTAGCACATTAGCCTAGTTCTTAGTGAATGGATATCCTTTTTAGTTTTCCAGTGTGTTCTGGCTTCATACACACAGTCTTCATATGCTTGCTTCGGAATTCTCAAAGGACAGTTACACAGGAGACTGTAAAAGTTTACTCAACAATATCCTTTCAAACAACACTCTAGTTTGAAAGGCTATGTGTAGTCCAAATAGAAGCTCAGAGAACCAAATCTTTGATTTTCAGTGTTCTGTTGTGTGTTACTTGTCTCTTTTGCATCCTGTTAAATATGTAATATCAAGCTGTCCAGGATTTTTCTTGCTAACGCATATTTAGAGCAGCCACACATTTTCCCTACCCCAAAGTATAAGCAAATAAAAGCCTACTTGTTCAACATCTGTTCACTGCCTCCAGTGGAATAGTCTTTTTGAAGAAATGTAATGTAATATGATGACACTCAGAGGGTAAAAAAAAAAAAAAAAAAAGCCTTTATCATCCATGACCAGAACCAGAGAAAACACAGAACACAATTAATTTCCCTCTGAATTCTGCAGTCAGCAAGAAAAATACCACCTGAGAAACTATGTTAAAAAAAAAAAAAACATATCTTCTTTCCATTCTTACGGTCATTCTAAGCTGTAAAATGTGCTCTTTTCCTTAAATAATAATAAAATAAAATAAAAAATTGGTAGACAGAGAACAAGAACTTGTCAAAATAGTTTGTCAAGTCAATCTTGTTATTAAATGAGTCAGTTTAAAGTCATGGACTATGTTGACTTTCTTATAATACTCTCTTTAACCAAGAAAATGGTGGAGTTGAATTAGTAGACTCCTTTACAATGATATGTATTTCAAATGTCTGAAATGCTGGAATTGTGCATGCTATGCAATTCAGATATAATGGTCTGTACTCTAGTTCTAATCAAAATAAAAGTATATCCTCAGTTCCAGCCAGAAACCAAAGAAAAGGGGCAAACACAAAGAGCGTATGTTGTGCAAGCTGGAAAAAAAATAATGCTTCCCAATAACCAATAGAAAAGGAAAAATAGTGTCAGAAGACAATGTATACTATATGCTTTTTTTATCAATTTCTTAATTTGCTAATTGGTTAATGATATAGCTGAATCCAAAAGCTGTCTAGTAAACACGCAGTATGAGCAGAAGGCAAAAATGACCCTGCTGGGAAAATAGATATTACCCATAGCTGATCTTTATAGGATAGGTTGTAATTAAATAACTGATTTCATATTGACATTAATTTTATAAGTTTTTCCTTTTGGGTAACTCATAGTCTTGCCTTCATTTTATTCAGATTAACTCCTTAGGTACTGATATATGTATATTTTCTTTCAATTAGTGATCTGTTGATCACTAGCTGTGATAATCAATCCTTTTTCATTTCTCAGTAGGAGGTAATAATACAGTTTGGGTCATGATACTATTATGCAGGAGTTCATATCACACATCTGATAGCTAGAAAGATAGGCAGAAAGACGTTCATATCTATACATCTATGTATGTAATGTTTATTGTGATGATGTATGTGGCAAGAATCCTTCTGTTAGAACTATACAGTTAATTGTAACTTTGGATGCACAAGAAAACTCTGCCTCTATGTTTAGGTAGATTCATTCAGTCTCAACATGATGAAATGCAAATATCTCTCTTGAGTTTAGTTCCCATTGGAAATTAAAAAGAGAATCACAGCAACAAAAGAAAAAAAGATGCAAGCAAGAAAATGAGAGATGAATTTTTGAAGTGTTGATTCCACAGAAAGACAAGGAAAAAATATTCACAATGATGTGAGAACTCCTACTTTCAGAAACATGAGAGTTTTCCAAAAGATTTTAATAAAGCACCAGGAGTTCCTTAAAAAATAGGTTCATTTACAAGTAGGTGTCCTCAAATCAGAGACAGGACAACAGGTAGCTTTTCAGATTCCGTTTGAATGCATGTGCAAAACATTTGTGTTTTTTTTTTTTAAAGATCAAACAAATTTATCTGGGTGAGTTCCAGCACTCTGTTTCTAACTGCATCCAAAAAGATAAATAATATCTTTCATATTTATCCATAATCCAAATGAGTACATTTATTCTTAGACAACATTTAACACCTTAGGGCACTCTTGGAAAAGCTGTATAGGTTAGTTTGTGTTCTAGCCAGTTCAGATATTTGGTCCAAAGCCTAAGGAGGTTAATTCTGGGCAGAAATAAAATGGATATTTCAAAGATCCATTTGACTTCTGAAATCTTCCCCTATTAGGAAGTACTGCTGGCATTTTATACTAATAAATTTTAATTTGTACAACTTGAAAAGTCAATGTTTTGACATAATGATTTTTCAACAAGAAAGAAAAATTCAGAACATGCTGCTGAACAAGTGATAAGGAATGATGAACACAGGAATTCAGAACACAATTTTGCTAATAAAATTTTGCTATTTTACATCTTTTTCAGTGACGTGAACAGTGGGATTTAGTGCACCTTCAGCAAGTTTACCAATGACACCAAGTTGCATGGTGCAGTTGATACACTAGAGGGAAGGGATGCCATCCAGAGATATCCAGAGGTGGGCCTGTGTGAACCTCATGAATTTCAACAAGGCCAAGTACAAGGTCCTGCTCCTGGGTCAGGACAGTCTCAATCACATTTTGGCTGGGCAATCAATGGATTGAGATTAACCCTGAGGAGAAGGACTTGGAGGTGTTATTAGATTAAAAGCTCAGTGTGAGCCTGCTATGTCTGCCTGGAAAGCCAACCAATCCTGGGCTGCATCACAAGAAGTGGTTGAGGGATGTGATTCTTTGTGCTCCTCCCTTCTGAGATCCAACTTGAAGTACTACATTCGGCACTGTGGTCCCCAACAGAGGAAAGATCTGTTGGAGTGAGTCCAAAGGAGGGCCATGAGGATAATTAGTGTTGGAGCACCTCTACAGTGAGTACAGGCTTAGAGAGCTTGGCTTGTTCAGCCTGGAAAAGAGAAGGCTCCGGGGAGAATTTATAGCAGCCTTCCAGTACCTAAGGGGAACTACAAGAAAGCTGAAGGGACACTTTTTTTCAAGGAGTGTAGTGATAGGACAAGGGGTAATGTATCTAAATTAAGAGAGGATAGATTTAGATTAATTATTCACTCAGAGAGTGGTGAGGTACTGGAAGAGGTTGCCTGGAGAAGTTGTGCTTGTCTCATCCCTGGGAGTGCTCAAGGCTAGGTTAGATGAAGCCTTGGGCAATCTGGACTTGTGGAAAATGTCCCTGCCATAGCAGAGGAGGTGGAACTGGGTGATCTTTAAGGTACCTTCCAATGCAAACCATTATATTATTCTATGATTCTATGATTGTAATACACACCAAGGAATATCAGTGAACAACAAGTGTTGAGACCATATCATATTCTCTGTTGGCTGTTTTTACACTACAGATCCCTATCAGAAAAGCAATGGTTAGAGACATGACAGCTTGTTGATACAGCAGTTCTGACAGAATATCTTAGAACAGACACATCTACTCAAGCAAAAATGCAGATACCTTATTTCATTTGCAACAAATGAAGTTGTCACAGAGATGCTGCCTCTTACTACAACTCCAGAACCAGTTTTCCGGTAAAACATAAAAGCATTCCAATAGCAATAAAGAGATCCTCATGTAAGTGTAACCATTAGAATAAAATATGTTAACAGATACAATGCAACTATATCTCAAAAACTCGTCAAAATGTATTTCAAAACCATTATTCAATATTGCCATTACAAACTTTGTGCCCGTTACAAACTTTTTCCCCGTGCCAGCACCTGTCTAGATATATTTTTGAAATTTCCACCAGTCTCCATATGTACTCTGACCGGTTCAATGTCTTTTTATAATCTGATGCAGTGTTTCCAAGGCTGTCAGAGTGTGAAAAAGCAGTGAAAAAGACCAGAAATAAAAAACAGAAAGTATTATGGTTACTGTATTGTGTCTTTTCTGACCGGTGCAACCTACAAGGTTAAGCCAAAGTAATACCCTTCAGAGCAGCCCAGAAGGAGTTAAACAATGCACAAGGACAGGTATACAGATGAATGAATTCCCTGCAGGAAACTCAGTAATTCAATCTGGGATACTCCTAAAAGGAGACTGAGTATCTTCATGGGTTACAGATGATTTGACAAGAGTGATAAATGGAAATAGAGGCCACAAAATGTCCTCTGTCTCACTTTCCCCTTTCAATTCCACTCCTGATAGACTGTACACAAATTAAGAGCTTTCTATGCCTTTCAAGGATATGTATTTCTGGCAAGGACATATACTTTTCTGACAAGGTTTGCAGAACATTTTGTTCTACACCATGTATACACATTCTGCTGGATCCTATTTCTATTATATATTTAAACACTATGCATAAGATTGCCATCACGCAATCTGTCTTGAGCTGTCCCAATAAGCAGAACAGGTCTAAATTGTTATATAAAAAAATAATTCTCTCACACCATAGAGAAAAACATGAAGGTATCTGTTCCTCATCTATTCTTTCATTCATCTGCATTGCTGTTAGTAACTTCATGGAGGCTCCTAATTCCCAGCAAATATAAACATCCTGGAAATATTCTGTCAGTAGAAGTCTTCATGCACTTGTCCATTATGCCAGCACACAACAAATTTAATGGCATTTAACCATCTGCTTAAGCAGATGTGCAGTTTCTTTCCTCACTAGAGAGATTTTGCAGTACGGGTACCTTAATCCATAGTGAAAGCTGGCAAAGAGATGAGCAGACTCTGTCAAGAAGTCTAGCCTATCAAAGGAGGAAAATGGTGTTATATTCATTTCTAAAATGCATAAATTAATGTTAATGAGAGTTACACAGTGAATCATTCTCCAGGAATCATCATAGGATCATAGAATGGTTTGGGTTAGAAGGGACCTTTAAAATCATCTAGTTCCAAACCCCCTGCTATAGACAGGGACACTTCCCACTACACCAGATTGCTCAAAGACCCATTCAGCCTGGCCTTGCACATTGCTGGGGAGGGGATATCCATAACCTCTCTGGACAACCTGTTCCTGCGTCTCATCACTGTCAGAGTATTTTCCTAATATCTAGTCTAAATATACCCTCTTCCTGTTTAAAGCCATTTCCCCTTGTTCTGTTGCTACATGCCCTAATAAAAAGTCACTCCTCAGCTTTACTGTAGGCCCTCTTCAAGTACTGGAAGGCCACTATAAGATCACCCCAGAGTCTTCCTGTCTCCAGGCTGAAGAGCCCCAACTCTCTCATCCTGTTCCACAGAGGAGGTGCTCAAGCCTTCTGATCATCTTTGTGGCCCTCCTCTGGACTGCTCCAGCAGAACAATGTCTATTTTGTGTTTGGGGCCCCAAAACTGGATGTAGTACTCCAGGTAGGATCTCATGAGAGCAGAGTAGATAGGAAGAACCACCTCCCTCAACCTGCTGGCCCTGCTTCTCTTGATGCACCCTAGGATACGGTTGGCCTTCTGGACTGCAACCACACATTGCTGGCTCTGTTGAATCTTTCATCAATCAACACCCGCAAATCTTTCTCCTCAGGGCTGCCCACAAGACATTCTCCACCCATCTGCAAACTTACTGAGGGTGTGCTCGATCCCACTGTCTGTGTCACCTACAAAGATGTTAAATCCAACCAATCCCTGAGGAACATCACTTGTCACCGGTCTCCATTTGGACACTGAGTCACTGTCTGAGACTCTCTGAGTGTGACCATCCAGCCAATTCCTTACCCAATGGGTGCTCCCTCTATCAAATCCACTTTTCTCCAATTTGGTGACATAATGTGTACGAAGACTTCTATTGACAGAATACTTCCAGGATGTTTATATCTGCTGGGAATTAGGATCCTCCATGAAGTTACTAACAGCAATGCAGATAAATGAAAGAATACATGAGGAACAGATACCTTAGCATTTTTCTCCATGGTGTGCCCAAATAATTAGTAAACAAAACTGTCACTATTTGAGCCTCTGACAGTGCATATTCTACAGGATCTGTGTGTAATTCTTGGAGAAGTAAAAGGGGAAGACTCCTGTGGAACTGTCCCATATGAATTCTCCACTGCCTAGAAGTAAGTAGGTTCATTCCATGCAGTGGCTTGTTCTCAGCTGCCAATTAAAAAAAATAAAAATAAAAATAAAAAAAAAAATCAGTGAATTAATGTGATGGAGACATCTAATCCCTCTCAGTAATGTGATTGAAACTGATCTCAAAACTGTTTAAATGAAATCAGAATTTAAAAAAGAGTGATAGCCCTGGGGTAATTTATAAATAAATTGTATTTTAAAATGTCTGAATTAGAAATGCAACCACAACAAAAACACAGAATTTGGCATAGGAAGAAGCATCAGTATCAATGTCTCCAAACAGAAGTACGTAGACATTTTTTTCATTCACATCAGATTCCAGTCTTGGCTACAGCATCTCCATTAAAGTACAAAAGAAAAAGTCACCAGTTTAAATTTTCCTTCAGCACTGCCAGTAAAAAAAAGCAGTGATTCATCTGTCTTGGATGCACATGTCCACATAATCTATTTGAACCTGAATGTTATCTCATTTCCAAAGTGGATTTATTTAGCTCTCCTCCCTGTTTTCATATTTTTCTATCAAAGGAAAGGATCTTAGACCTTCAAGGTCTGAAGCAAAATTCAGAAGAGCTCAGTTCTTTCACCTTTGCTTCAAACATCATACACCAAACCCATCAAACAGTGTCCAGTCTCCTGAGATAGGTCTATATAGGCTGTCATAGTGCATCTTGTGAATAATTGCTCAAAACTCATACTAACTATAGACGTCAGCTTGGTTCTGTGTCTAAGCTCATAAATTTGGCTTCTCAACAGGGTGATTCTCTAGGATATTCTACCATACTGGCACAACTATCCTGCCTCTCATCTCCAAACTGAGTCTGTGATCTATCATACAACTCATCACCCTGCCCATCAGCTAACCGACTCTAACCTTGTCCCCCAACCCCAAGCAATCCTCTCTTTGCATAATTCACATTGAATTCTCAGCCCTTTCTTTTCCTATAATCTATCTCAAGGCAAGAGGAAACATTGCTGCAAGATATTTCCTCTTCTATATCTGACATTCTCTGTTGTCCCCTTTTCTCCTATTCTTGCAGCATGAGCTGGTTCTGCTGAGATTAATCATTTCCTTAGATTCCTGCAGAAATACAGAACTACAGAAAGCCAAATCCTGACAGAAAGCAAAATCCTGTTTTTTTTCCCACAGGAAGCAGTACTGGTAATCTCTTAAGTTAAGTACCACTCAATACGTCTATGCTCAGTAGAACAAGCCCTGAAGAAACAGTTCAAGATTTTAGCTCAATAAAATTAACAGCAACAACAAAAAAGAGAAAAGGAAGGGAGAAAAGAAGGGGAAAAGGGAAAAGGAAAAAAAAAGGAAAAGATGGGAAGAGGAAAAAGGGAGGAGAAAGGACAGAGAACAAAAAGCTGTGTATTTGAAATACAGCATTGGTAGATCTTAGGCTTTCAGATTGAACACTAAGGAAACTAATTTTAAGTCAAGGCATTTCAACAAATACACAAATAAATCATGTAGAGGGCTGTACTAAACTGTGCATCTACCAAGAGTTTAGAGGAGAGATGGGGTAAGTGTAGATGTTTCATGGCTATTTACAAATTTTATAATATGACTCTGATGAATTCAGTAATAGAGATACTGCATATAACTTTTGTAATTAAAGAATGTGGTGTATTGTCCTAGGCAAAATGAGGAAATGACTTAAGATCATAAAACAAAATTTGTGCTGAACATACAGCGTGAGGATCTCAAAGTAGTAAGACACATTTTATTCACTCAAGAATTGTAGTAGGGTGCTTTTCTTTTCAAATAAGGAAGTACAACCTCCTTCTACTTCAACCACAAATTCCCCAAAATCACAGAATTATTGGTCTCGAAAATTACGTGACCTTGTGGATAAGGTCAAATTGAGCCAATAAACAAAGAAACAACAACCAAAAGGAATCCCTACTAAGCAGAAAATTAAAATAATCTGAAGGTGCTAGATGTCTCATACCTCTCTGATAATGTGAGAAAGAGTTCTCCTTCAGAGGCCAGAACAACAGAAAACAAAAGGTAATTACCATCTGACAGCTTTCTGTATTTGCAAAGTACTGGTAGCTCCTAATGGGCAGGTGTCCACTCTGGAAAAAAACATTAATTAGTACCCTTGTTGGCAGGCTCAGCTGAGAAAAACATGATTAAATGAGCATGGAACTGAAGTGCCTTCTGTGATGATAATTGCACATACCTACATTTATTGTAATTTTGGGATGTGATTTTCCATTTGGATCCAAATCGCTGAAAGGATTTAGTTATTATGACAACATATGGGAATAATGACTCTATTAAAGCACTCAGGGCCTAATTTCCAAAGGTATTCATCACCCACACCTTTAATAGGATAAGAAAACTTTTGATAGCTTGGAAAATTGGGATGCCTATGGTAATTTTAGTGCAGAAATTGCAAAGTAGGAATTGTGAGAAAGCCACAAAGTAGCAGTGACTGTGGACGCAGTAGAACAGCAAAGTCAAATTTTAAAAGAACAGCTTTCATAACAATAAGATAGAGACATGTGAGAGGGAATTTTTCTTTTGTTTATTTTATTTTGCATGAAAATTTGAAAGAAAAAAAAAAATCAACAATATGTGTTGAGACCAGGTGTTACGCACAGCAGCAAGTCTCTTTAGCAGCAGAAACAGAATTAAACAGTGTATTAAAACCGAATGGTAAATTTCCTAGAAAATTTGAAGAGAAATGTATTTTTCACAAAAATGAATAGTAAGTAAGTGATGAGTGATACAGAAAAGGTTGCTGTGATTTAATTGATAGTAAGTAGTTTTAGATGAAGCCTTTCACAAGATGCTAGTTCTTCAGGCTGTAACACAGGAATGTACTGGGCTCCAATGTACTGGGGATCCCATCTGCAAAAAAGACCAACAGCTGTAACTTGAGAAAATCTGGGCCATTCTGGTGTTGTTCCATAAACCCAATTTATCTGGCCAGCTGCAGAAACAATTACACACCATCTCATAAAACCCAAACAGGTAATTTTCTCCTTATGTAAATATTTGGAGTGCCTACTTAACATTTTCCAATTGTTATTATAAACAGTATGATAAACATGATGTTCTTTTAATGTTTTTTATATGAAACCCTTTGTGGCCATGATTCATACCAGCTTGCATCAAATTAGTAATTACATAGCAATCAATTTAGCAAAGTAAAAATTATTCTGATCTGAACAAGTGTTGATTTGAGAGTTGATTTCAGAGGGTGGGCAGAAAAAAATGAAGTTATCTGATTAGTACTATGCACCCAGAGAAAGAAATGGATTATTTATTCCTGTCCAACAAAAGGCAAATGGGGTAGTCACGTTAATGTCTGACTTTTCAAATTCTAGAGAAAAGTTTGTAAGGTAGTCAGAACCTTTAGCTGTGACCCTGCACTGAGCCGAGATTCTTACCACATCCAGCACTGATTCATGAAGACATAACAGATCTGACCATACCGAATCTCACAATCAAGTTGTATGTGCCTCTGATAGCATTTTCCAGGACAGCATTTTCCAGGCTTCTGCAGCTGAAACTGCTCTTGAAAGAGAGAGAATGAAAAAAAAAAAGAGATGAAAAATGGTCTATAAAGTTGCATGTCAAGTTGCACGTGATTTGTTCTGTTGTGTAGTTTGGAAAACACGCTGAGTAGAAGAAGAAAAAAAAGAAAGGAATTTTAGATGAAAGATATCAAGAAACAACAAAACATCAAAAATCTTACTTAAATCTTGTTCATATTTTCTGCGAGTAAAGATTAATTTAGCCTTAAATTACTTAGAGTTGTCTGAAGTGTTAAACATTTAATAATTGTGTGACTATAATTGACAAAATCAAGTCAAGCTGCAGGACTCAGAGGATTTTTATCTCAGTGGTAGAATGCTTATGTTAATAGGACAATGCAGTGCAGGAACTGTCTCATGTTTATCTCATGATCTAGGTCTGCATATAACTGGGATCCATTTCAAATTTGTGGACAAGAAAGGATACCTTTAGAATAGGAAATAAGGACATCTTCAAAAATATGTTTTGTAAAAATTGGTGAAAAAAATATCCAGTTACTTCTGACTGCACTTATTCCTTATCATGACCTTAAAAGCACCCTTCAAGAAACATAGTTCTAACCACAAGTAATAATGAAATTCTCTAAATGGAAGAGACAGTTAAAGTTAAAAAAAGATATCAGTAATGTGTTGGGTTTTTCTTCTCAAAAAGATAGCCACTATTAGCCATAAATGTATTTAATAATAATAATAATAATAATAATAATAATAATAATAATAATAATAATAATAATAATATAACTGGAAAATTCACAAAACAACCCTAGAGAATTCTGAGTTCTGTACTACCCAGTGTAGAATATTGCAAGGTAGTAGGAAGTGCCCTGCTTCTAACAGGGGGCATAGTACAGTCACACCATACCAGGCATCGCGGGATCAAACTGATGAGCTACACTTACAGTGTCACAGTGATAGCAACCCAGCCTAGCCCCTTCACAGACATGTGGCTGCATTAACTGATGTCAGTGGTAGACAAGAGGTCTCTGCACCGTGGTGAATGTACTAAGACATCCCGAGTTTACAAAGTAAATGCACCCAAGCTTTCAGAAACCAAGAGAGATTTCCAACAGATAATCATTTCTTGCTGGACATACCGATGTTCCCTTATGATCTTGGGAGTCCTTGCTGCCTGGGATTGCCCTTGCTGAGTGATGTCTGTGTTCATGCAGCTCTGGGGCAAGGTGAACACCTCGCCCTTTCATTCTGAGTTCTCATTCTGAGTTGGTTCTGAGTTCTGTGCACTCTGTAGTGATACAAGGCATTCATCTTCACCAGGAGACTTCAGCTGCACCTAGGCCCATGGACAGCTCCAGATATCACTATAATACTCCTGCTTTTACCTTACACATAGAGGCGTCACAGACAAGAAGAAGGAACAGTTAAAACAATAACAAAAAGTGGAGGAAAAGGAAGCGCCTTGTAATATTGAAGAAGCAGACTTCTCCAAATGTTAAGTGACAGAAAGGTACATGATAATGGTGATAAGAGGGCTGAGGAAAAAGCAGTCATATAGAAAGATGATGGACAGCCTTCCTAGACACATCAAGGTAGGGCAGGGGAGCCTAGAAGATACATCTGCAAGTGATAATATCATCACAGTTTAATATCCTTATAATAGAATTAAAAAAAAATTATCCCCTCTTATCCCTATCAGAGGACACATATTTTTCCCTTTAGAATACAATAGCTATAAATATTTTATTGCCATTAACAGTCAATTAGATTAAAAGCAACAGAAATGGCTAGCTCCATGAGCTGACCTTCTATCACCAGCATTATAGACAGTATTTGGGGGGTTGTTTATCTTAGAACTCAAGCTAGTATATTTTGAAAGTTCCATTATACAGCATACATGTGTGTATAAACGGAACAACATGTATAAAACGTAATTGGCTGTATTGTCTAAGGAATATATATATTTGCTGTGTCTTGTAAATCTGGCTTGTAAATCTTTAGTCTGATTCATATAGAGTTTGTCTGGGTATTTCAGTTAAAACATATTCAACCTTCAAGACACAATACAGGAGATGTCTGCATGGCACAATACAAAACATGTTTAGGTAAAAAGCTAACACAAGTACTAGCAATGCAGCTACATTAGTGCAAGGTTCTTGCAGTCTAATTTATTTGCTGACAGCTATTTCTCTTTCAGAGGCTGCTTGGAGATCTCTAGGCAGCATTGCACTATGCTGAGCAGGCATTCCCTTGCAGAAAACAGTCTTTTTAGCTTCTCCAGCCTCAGTTAATGCTCTAATCACAATTGTCTTAGAGCAGTCATAACCCCTTTGTCAGCATCAGCACTCCTTTATGATCATTTATAGTATATCTCAATATATTATCCATACTATTCAAAAAAGAGTACAACCACAGCATGGAAAGACCTTGGGTGATGCTGATTAAGCCTGAACAGTTCAAGTAGTAGATAGTCAAGGATGTACAATCTGTTTAGATAAGATACTTGTGGATTTACTTGTGGATTTAGGTTACTCCAGAGGCTATGGGTTCTATGATCTAGATGTACCTTTGACAAACCATGAATGCTGATTTGGGATGAGACACATCTGACCAGGAGGGGCAAGAATATACTAGGCAAAAAGCTAGCTTTGTTTGTTACCAGACCTTTAAACTACAACTGGGTGGGGGGAGGGGTTTAGCGCTGAGTGACAGAGAAACAGGGAACACTGTCACTTTAGGAAGTAGTCAGGGAAAAACCTCATATTTGTCCTGGAGGTTTCTGCTGTCACAGAAGCACGGTGGGATGATTCTCCTAACTGGAATACCATCACTGAGGGCTACAAGCTTTTTAGAAGGGATAGGAAATGTAGGAGGAGTGGGGGAATTGCCTTTTATATTAAAGAGCATGTAGACTGTGTGGAGCTCCCTCTGAGAAACAGTGAAGAACAGGCTGAGAGCCTGTGAATTAAGATTAGGGATGGGACCAATAAGGGACAGCTGGTGGTTGGGGTCTATGACAGGACACCAGATCAAAAGGAACCTGTTGATGAGGTCTTCTTGCCTCAGCTGCAAAAAGTGTTGCATTTGCAGGCTTTCATCCTGATGGGGGATTTCAACCACCTGGACATCTGTTCGGAAAACAGCACAATGAGCTGTAAGTAATCCAGAAGACTCCTGGAGTCCATCAATGATAGCTTTCTGGTTCTCTGGTTCAGGTATTGAACAGGCTGACTAGAGATTAAGTGTTGCTGGGCCTTGTGATAACCAGTATGGATGAAACTGTTAAAGACATTAAGATCAGAGGCAGCCTGGGCTGCAGTGAGCATGCCCTGATTGAATTCAAGATCTTGAGGAGTTTGGGCCTAGTAAAGAGTGGAGTCAGGACCCTGAAATTCAGGAGATCAAATTTCATGCTTTTTAAGGAATTGTTGGATGAGACCTCCTGGAAGCTGTTCTTAGAGACAAAGGAGCAAAGCAAAGCTGGCTGCTCTTTAAGGATGCCTTTCTGAGAGCACAAGAGCTCTCCATCCCTCAGAATAAGAAAGGAAGCAGAAAAAGAAAGACATTTACAGGCAGTGGAAACAAGTACGTGTCACCTGGGAAGAATACAAGGATGCTGTCTGGACATGCAGAGGTGGGATTATGAAAGCCAAGGTACAGATGGAACTGAATTTGGCAAGAGATGTTAAAAACAACAAGAAGGGATTCTGTAGGTACATTGGTCATAAGATACAGGCCAAAGAGAGCATACCTTCTCTGATAAATGGGAAGTGAGAACTGGCTACAACAGATATGAAGAAGACTGAGGTACTCAATGAGTTCTTTGCCTCAGTTTCGCTGGTCCCCTCTCAGTCTTCTTTTCTCAAGGCTAAACAGACCCAGTTCACTTAGCCTTTCTTCATAGGGGAGATGCTCCAGGCCCTTCACCATCTTTGTGGCCCTCCACTGGACTCTTTCCAAGAGATCCCTGTCTTTTTTGTATTGGGGAGCCCAGAACTGGACACAGTACTCCAGATGAGGCCTTACCAGGGCAGAGTAGAGAGGGAGGATTACATCCTTTGACCTGCTGGCCACGCTCTTTTTAATGCACCCCAGAATGCCATTGGCCTTTTTGGCCACAAGGGCACACTGCTGGCTCATGGCCAACCTGTCATCCACCAGGACACCCAGGTCCCTCTCTGCGGAGCTCCTCTCCAGCAGGTCATCCCCCAACCTGTACTGGTGCATGCAATTATTCCTCCCTTGGTGCAAGACTCTACACTTGCTTTTGTTAAACCTCATCTGGTTTCATACCGCCCAGCTCTCCAGCCTGTCCAGGTCTCGCTGAATGGCAGCACAGCCTTCAGGCGTGTCAGCCAATCCTCCCAACTTCGTGTCATCAACTTTGTATCTTTGAGGGGTCTGTCATAGGACTGGTGCTCTTTAACACATTTATCAGTTACACAAATTATGGGATCGAGTGCAGCCTCAGCAAGTTTGCTGATGACACCAAGCTGAGTGGTTCAGTTGATACAGCAGAAGTAAGGGATGACATCCAGAGGGACCTTGATAAACTCTAAAGGTGGAACTATGTGAACTTGATGAAGTTCAGCAATGCCAAGTGTAAGGTTTTGCACTTGTATCTGGGTAATCCCAGATATGTAAACAGACTGGGAGAAGAACATCTTCAGAGTAGCCCTTCTGAAAAGGACCAAGGGGTCCTGGCAGATGAAAAACTGAACATGAGCCAGCAGTATGTGCTTGCAGCCTGGAAGGCCAACAATATCCTGGGCTGCATCACAAGAGAGGTGGCCAGTATAGCAAATTGTCCCTCTGTACTTTGCCCTCATGAGGCTCCATATGGAGCACTGCATCCAGATCTGGGGCCTCTAGCACAGGAAAGTTGAGAAGCTTTTGGAGAGAGACCAGAGGAGGGCACAAAGTTGATCAGAGGGCTGGAGTACCTCTCCTATGAAGACAGGCTGAATGAGCTGTGTTTGTTCAGTCTGGAGAAGTCTACAGTGAGACCTCATTATGGCTTTCCAGTATTTAAAGATACATTATAAACAGGAGGGAAATCAGTTCTTACGTGGGTACAGAGTGATAGGACAAGGGGAAATTATTTTAAATCAAAGGAGAAAAGATTCAGATTAGGTGCCAGGGAGCAGTTTTTCACTCAGAAAGTGGTGAAGCACTGGAACAGGTTGCCCAAGGAGGCTGTGGATGCCCCATCCCTAGAGGTGTTAAAGGCCAGGTTGGATGTGGCAGGGGAGTTGGAACTTGGTGATCCTTGAAGTCTCTTCTGACCCAAGTCATTCCAGATTCTATGATTTAAGGGGATCGAGAAAAAGGTGTGTATGGCATGATAGGAACAAATGGCATGCACAGCCATTCTTTTTGGAAATGTGAGAGTGTGAAGAAGGGGAGAAGGATCAAATTAAATTGAGAGAAATTGGGAGACTACTTTAGGAAGGATGATGGACTAGATAAGACAAGAGGGAAGCAGCAGCACACGGGAGTGAGGAGCTCAGGAGGTGAAGGACATGTGCAAACCTTTAGCACAGCAGAAAGCAGTCAGTACCACAGCAATTCCAGAAATATGTCTTTAGGCATATAACAGGTAAGCATTTAGTCTGATTTAGTCATGTATACTGCATTTCAAATGAGTTGGGCACTTCCAGGAGTGATTCATCCACTTGAGGCATTCTTATTAGGATAGGCTAACTTGTGTTTAGATGTGCAGGTTTCCCTCTGTTTACGCTACAGGGAGTCTAAACAACTTGCTTAGACTGCATATAGAGAGCTAAACCTAGCCATATGTCCAAAGGTCCCTGTTTTGATTGTTTCTACTGCAGCTCCTGTTATTATCTTTGTTAGCTCTGAAATGCTGGCAGATCTGAGGCCATGCTTTTGACTTTGTGCATTTAAGGAAAGAGGGATTTTTATCCTAATGTGGAAAGGTCACTGATAATAAAAGGTTAATACAGAAAGTACTACACTCTCATACTCTCATTTTCTGATTTATCTGTGTGAAAGACACAACACTGAACAAAATTCTCAGCTCTCAGATTTAGAAAGGATGATTTACCTCAGCATTTATTTATTGTAATGCTGTAGCAGTTCCACTGAAATCTATCCTTGTAAGGGAGTAGTAAATTGTATGGACAGGGAGATATTTTCATTATTTACATTTTCGCACCATTTGGCACGTTTCTTGTGCATTTTCAATGTGTTTGCTTTTGAAGAGTCTTTTTAATAGATCTAACAACAAAAGGCTGCTAAAATTGGAAGCAGTGTGAGTTACTTTGGTATTTTTCAATCTGGAGCCAAATCTGACAGTGAAGACAGTTCTTGTTTAAGAACTTTCAGTGAATGAACATGATCATAGCACAGAACAAAGAAAAATGTCAGTTCCCATAGTTGTATGTTCATCATTTAAGTTTCACAAGGTATCTGAGGAAATAGGTTCAGTTTGAAATGTTTGATCTATTTTATGAGTTATGAGTTATTTTTGCAATGCATCAAGGCAAGTAATAAGCAAAGCATACTTCATTAGATCATTATGCTCTTAAATAATTTAAGTAATGGTTTCTAGATTACTTCAGGCATGCCTTTCCCTATAACTTCTTATGTGAAATCCCTAGCCTAAAAATAGTCTTAAAGTGATTTGCATTAAAATCTGGAAATTAATGCTGTAAGAATACAACTAGTTGAGTCTTTCCTTTGCAGGGCAAAGTGCAAATAAGTTCATGAAAATCTAAACATACACATTATTAACATCCAGGGGAAAAAAAAAAAAAAATGATTGGCACCAACTTTTTTAGTAAGTCAAGGTACTCTTTTCAAATTCAGAATGTATTCATAGATCATGACCTAAAAAGGAAAAAAGCAGATTCTTAAGAATGATCCACAGATCTCTGAATTGGTAAGAACATATCCACTGATCCTAGAGCTTTTCACCATGAGTTAATTATACACAGCTTACCTGCAGTCTGGAGATTTAGATGACAAAGCATGTCTAGGATTATCAACTCTGTCTTGAAGACTGCTGAGCTATGACTTATGGTGGTTTGTCCAAGGTAGTTTTAACAGTGAAAAGTGAAAAGCTTTCCAGCCTTTTTAGTATAGCACCACTTTGTTGCAAGGATATTCTTCTTGATTTTCAGCTTATATTTATGCTTACTTAGTTTCACATCATACACTAGCAATGTTACATTTGACTCCATTGCAATTGTCTTTGTCCACAATTTGTTACAATATCCAAGACTAGTTTCTCAAAAACAAGCGGTACTTTTAAGTTCATTGTCTGTCAGAAATGGAAGCTCTCCTAATGTTTAGGCAACGCAACTTCTTAGAAGAAATTTGTATTTCTAAATCTTCATCTTTTACTGGGGTCTGAGGCAAACAAATAAATCTTCAGGCATTCTGGAGGGTCTTTTTCAAAGCAGATGTTATTTAAAATGATGTACTTTAACCTCTAGAGAAAAGAAAGTAAGCCTGACTTTAATCATGTAATAATGTCAGCACAGTATATAATCCCCATATTTTCTCTTTCTCCTAACCCCAAATATAAAAATATTTGTTCACCTATAATGTTCTCATTAGTTCCTTAATGGCTATTTCATATTAGTATGTAAATTCTAGATTTGATATCAGAAGAAACAAGTACTTAACTCTATAAAAATGTAAAACAGAACAGTATGTAAAATAATCTGCATCTTCAGACACTGTTACCAAAATAAATTAAGGATTATTAAAATCCAGTAGTTCTCAGATACAGGCAAAGATAGGATTTTTAGGTTTTGGGGTTTTTTGTTTGTTTGTTTTTTGTTTTTTGTTTTGGTGTTTTGGGGTGGTTTTTGTTTTGATTTGTTTTGTTTTAGATTCATGTTCTTTGCACTAGATTTTAAATGCGAAGTTATTTTGGTTATTTGAAGAAAAACTGAAAACCCGGGACTTAATGCAGCTTAGATCTTACTTAAAATGCCAAAAACAAAAAGTCACTCTCTTCCTTTTTTGTTTCTTTTTTTTTCTGTTTCATAAATAAGAGTAATATATAACCTGAAAACATAAATAAACATCTCTCCAATTATTGTTTATCTTTTATTTGAACTCGTGTTCTAGTGGATGTAAGTATGTTCAAGGAACGATTGGATGTTGTGTTGAGGGACATGGTCTAGTGGGAACTACTAGTGATAGGTGGATAGTTGTACTGGATGATCTTGTAGGTCTTTTCCAACCTTGGTGATTCTGTGATTCTGTGATAAGTACCCTAAAAGTGTTCAGACAGACTCAACAGCTGTCAGCAACATCTATTTATCAACTGTTTATGCTTCTCCTGTTCCTAGAAAAAGTTCCTACCCTTTGAACTGCCATATGCAGTCCCCACTGCTCCATGCAGGAGTGTTTATATCTTCTAGGTAGAGAATGTATTCACATTGGATTTATGACAGTACTCTGTGAGCTGTGCATGTTGAGCCCAAAGAGATCTGACAAGGTTCTTTAGAACTGCTGCTTGATTTTCTGCCTAGGAAAACAAACAAGTAAATAAAACAGATATTTTCCCACATCTATTTCACAGTCCTAGGGTGAAAAATAAATTAACTATAAGTTATTGGGAAATGTAAAACTTATATTCTAGAGTCCAGAGAAATAATTTGAGTTCTTCCTGCTGTTAATGCCAATTTCCCCCTTGTCGAGCTTCTTATATCAGAGCTACTAAGTGGGCTCTATGACATCTGAACACAGTAATGAGACATACCCACCCCTACAACTCAATAAGCCTAGTCAATAAGCCTAAGGTGCACCCTCTGTGAACTCAGTTCTCTTTATCTATTCAAATAATGTATTTTAAGTTCATTCCAACTGGTACAAATTGAAATCACAATTCAAATGCCAGGGTTACTGTAAGGAAATATAGATTACTTGCTCGCACTATCACACTCTCACCTTTGAAGCTGAAGATGATGCCACTTTGCCCGAGAAACACATCATGCTATGTCTTGCACAAATATAGACATTACAGTCCCTATCTTGAGAATTAATTCTCTAAGAGAAGGCAAACCAAGCAGACAAGACCAACCATCTTAGCTAGGAAGGGCAAGATGGAATAACAGATACAAAGAAGTTACACACCATTATTTAGTTTGGGGTTGGGCAGACCTGAAAAGAAACTCAATACATCTAGACAGGTCTTACTAAAGTCTTGCATGTTAGTATCAGAAGAATGCAGTAACAGCCTTTATCACTGATAGAGGTCCTAAGGGTGAGCTATTAAGCTATTACTTTCCTTTGGTTGATATGTGTGTAGATAGAAATTAAAGTTCCCATGTTATTTTTCAAAAACAAGAACTCAGTCTCCTTCCTGCAATCCCTCTCCACCTAAAATAAGCTATGCTTTCGAGAGCTGAGTGCAGGCTATTGCAAAAATGAATAACACATAATGAGAACTGCATTTGCCTACACACCATTGCCTAACAACCAGTATCCAATTCATTATTGTAAAGCATTTTAGGATGTCACAAGTATGAAAGACACTACACAAAATGAAAATCTATTATTCTCATTTAATAGTATTTCAAACATAACACAATTTCCATGCAGTTTTAAAAGTAATTTAAGATATCCCAAGATAGATTACTCCAAGCTAAAATTTCAGAAAACGTTCTTCTTGCTTCTTATTCACTGAATTTGCATTTAATGATTGAGTAGCTGTTACCTTAAAGGATATATCAATGAAATTACTAGAGATTTGTCACTGAATTACTTCTAAAAGTACCAAAGCTTCACAAAAAACACGTGTAACGGATGTAATATATTTCAGTTCTGATCTGTAGGTCAGCCAATACAGGACTTATGAAATATTATTAGAAATTTTAGCCAAAGTTCTGGATTACTTCATTAGCTGCCTACTATGTTGGTGCAGCTCTGCGTTTGTGATCTGTCAAAAGAAGAAGTATTTTCAGCTGTGCTGTAAACAAGCAAAACAAAGATAAGGATCTCATTATTTTTTCTCAGCTGAAGTAAACAGACTGTATGGTGGGAAAAAAACTACATGGAATGACACTAATGTTTACATTTCATAGCACGGTCAAATATATCCTTTAAAAAAAGAAAGAAAAAAAAAAAGCAGCCCTCCTAGAAAAGGAATGTTTGCAGCTTCTTCTTACATGGTCAGCTGAATGAATGAATAACCTCATCACCACTGCAAAAAGTATAGTGTTTTAAATATCCATTCTTATCTGTTGAAGTTGCCGTGATACACATGCCAATTTACATTTCATGCATGACTTAAACCTCTCATGTATATCATTTAAAATATGATGAGCAGGATGTCTTGCTTTTTAAGCACCAAAAAGAAGTAGTCATCTCACATGGGTATGTAAGGGTAGCACGTCTGTATGCACTCCAGTCTCTTACAGAAGAAATATATCTTTGTTGAATTTAGGACCAAAAATATGGTTTAGTTGCTCTTTCCCTCTTGCTAGTCTGTCAGAACTCATTTTGTTGGAAAAGATAGAATTCCTTACTTGCCATCAAAACCAAAATTTACTGGAGTTCTTAAAATTTTCCATTCTGCTAAAAGAAATGAGGGGAAAGATGACTTGGAATTTCCAGAAGGACCCTGTTATGTGTATGTGTGCACACGCTAGCGTTTATTAGAGCAAGGGAAGATATTCTAAATCTGAGAAAAGAATTTCTTACAGATTCTATGCTTCGATGACAGCAGTAAAACCTTTTCAAGAAAATATCTGGAAAAATGTGTGACATTTTTTAAACCTGTCCTATTGAGAAATCATATACCTACAAGACTCCCTTTATCTTCTGAAGAAGAAAGATCACAACTTCAGTAGTTCTGGTCCTTTCTCTCTGGAAAAGAAAGGCAAACTCTTTCTATATCTTCAGGTGAAGCAATTAGCTGAATCTTGTCAGCCATCTCATGTTGTCTTTCTCATATGGAAATTCACACAGGTAACAATTTCATACACCTGAAAACATCAGCTTCTTTTTGTACATGATATACCCTAACTGCTGTAGTGATAATCTGCAGTCTCTTTACAAACAACTGTTTCTGCTTCATGTGCTTACCTGTCAGTGGCCTCCAAACATCACTGGAGGAAGAAGTGCATTCCTTTACTTCTTGCCTGTATCAGCTTCTTCAGAACAAACATTTGACCATTAACAGACCTCCACAGTTCAAAAACATATGTTTTTCAAATATATTAAATACTCTTATTTAAAAAAGGAAATGACATTATAGTCTCCTACATTCTTATGATATATCTCATCATTAATAAAATGTATGTAATAACATGCAAGAGCAAAGTATTGCTCTTGGCTCCCCAGGCTCCCCAGGGAGGTGGTTGAGTCACCGTCCCTGGATGTGTTTAAGAGTCGTTTGGATGTGGCGCTCAGAGATATGATTTAGCAGAGGGTTGTTAGAGTTAGGGTACTACAGTTAGGCCGCGGTTGGACTTGATGATCTTTGAGGTCTTCTCCAACCTGAGTATTTCTATGATTCTATGATTCTATTAATATTTAAAATCACAACTTGTTTTTAGTCTAGTAAATCCAACCTCTCATTTTTAGGGCTCAACACTGATCTTCTCCAACTGCTCATTCCTGATAAACTAAGTTCTCTAGCAACGGAGGTGTTTTAAGGTCACATTAGAAACCAACATGGACACAAATTACTGATGATTTTCACAGTGCAGTGCTTTGCTTTGATGATTAACGCCATGCAAGAAATTGGTATACATTACCATTGACTTCTTTTTTTTTTTAACTGGAAATCATGTGCTTTTTCTAATGCCAATTCCTTTTTTTCCTTTCTTTTTTCTTTCACAGTAATGCATGAATCTGATGTTGAATACTACATTATCATGTTATCAACACGACTTATGGTGTTAAACTCACCACTGCTTTGGGATATAATCTTAAACCCTTCTGCAAAAAAATGTGAAATATGATTTGCTTATGTCATGAGTTCCAATGTTTCCTATTGCTATGAAATATCAGATTTTGCTAGCAAAATTTGCACACTCTAAAGTACAGGTAGTATTTTGTTTCATATAGAAAATTTTGTTTAGATTTTTATTCCAAATAAAAGCCAGTGGTGGGATAAAACAGATATGAACAGGTGGAACTTCTGCAGTGGGATCTGCTTATTTTGTAGTGAAATATCTTCATAAGACTGTGTCTATGTTGTCAACATCTGTCTGGGACCATTCTCACACAATTCTGAACTCATTACTTGCCCCAGAGCTGTTTCTTGGTACAAACTGAGCCAAAGAGAGATGTTGATCACTGAATCCTATTCTCAGCAGCTACTGCAGGCCACCCAACACAGTAAACAGGACCTTGACCCACAGCTGAGATGATAGACAGCAAGCGGCAACAGTTTGGGGCTAATGCCCATTAATGTCATATCTTGGAGACAATTTACCCCTCTGCTTACATTCTTGGGAAAAAATGCTGCTTGGATCAAATCTAACATCTGCACACTCACAGCCCGTGAGGTCCTGTCTCCTGTCCTCAACACAGGCTTAGGTCTAGCTCCTACAACCATAATGAATATATTACCCTTCAGCTTAACTTGCCATCTGCGGTTAAAGCTAGTAAATATCTCGAACTTTTTCATTCCAAATAAAGCAGTGAGTTACTGGACAGGTAACTGCTAGCTCTGCTTATCCATGGGGCTGGGACTGAGATACTTAAAATGCTTGTATTGTTTTTGAGATTGTGAGGGCCAGATAAGCCACCACTTCTTAAAAATAGATAATTAGGGTATAAAGGGCTGTGTAGGGTTGATGATTTTAATTAATTCCACCCAGATTCTGTCTCTGAAATCAGCAGATTAGGTGCGTCTTCCATAAAGCATGCTTTGAGGCTTAAGTCTCTGTGGAGGGGAACTCCACCAGATCCAAGGGCTCTTGACTGACCAAACTGTCTGCCAAAATAGGTGTCGTTTCAGCAGCTACAATTGTATGAAACAGGAAAACAAACTAGACTAAAAAACTTATTCCATAAACAAGTGACAAAGACAAGCAGGTTTGAGTGGGAGTGCCTCACACACCAAAGAAATAAAACAGTATTTCAATCAATTCATTTTAGCAGCAAACCCAATGCTATATGTCATTCACTCCAGCTTCCATCTGAAATTCATTTTTCTCTAAATGAGCTTTGTTTTTTCAGTGTATCTGTCTTGTGGGATGGCCTTTTTCACAGCTTTTGCCAGGAAGTCCTAACACACTTGTGAATTACAGTGTAGAGTAAGAAATGGGATAATTTCTTACTCCTTTATCAGTTTGATAGAATAATTTCCCTTACACCAACTAAATACACACACACATACACTCACAGAGAAGGAACAAAATTCATTCTTCAAAGCTGACACAATCCTCAGACTACAAGGAGGAAGCCTCCAGTGGTGATGGCTTTTTAGAAGTAAATTTAAATGCAGTTACACTCAAGTGCATTTAATATAAATATATATATATACATATGTTTTTTATTTTGTCTGTTCCTCCAGGAGAAGTCCAAAAGAGAAACAGAGATGGCCAAATTGACAGAGTCGATGAGTGAGTACAAAAAATAGGAAGTCAAACCACTTCCTTTTTCCATTTGTTCTACTCCCTTACACAACACCACCAAAAAAATCTCATTCCAGCCCTATCTGCAGCCCTAACTTCATCATATTTTATTCCACTCCCTCCAAAAAAAAAAGAACCCCTACAAAAAACACTGTTGTTTTCTTTGTCCACTGTTTCAATCACCTGTATTTGGATCTAAGTCCAGAAGAATTGCTACTACTCAACTTCATGAGCCTGAATTTCACTTACAGAGTATAAATACTTGTGGATTAAATGAGTGCTAATTTATTTGATGCAGGTTAGAGTGTAAATCACTTCACAAGCTTACAAAAGATCCTAGTAAATCCAATACAAGTATTCAGGATTTTCACCTGTTCCAGATTTATCCAACAGGAATTATGCCCAGAGATGTTTGTGGAAATCTTTCCATTGATTTCCTTGGTTTCTAGGACACGTACATTGATTTGAATATGTAGCCAAGAAGAAGTCAATTGTGCTTTCTCTTTCATATGAGATCCAGATAATGGATTAGTACCTGTAAATGCTTGTAGCTGAGTGACTCAGACAGGATAATCTATTCCTGCATAAAATTTGGAGAGAATTTAGGAAGAAATCCTGGAAAACCCCCACCTCTTTCCCAAAATGCATCTGGCTGCACAGCTATGCTAGCTTGAAGAAATGACTTAAAAGGGAAAAATCTTCTACCCTGTTTAACTCATGCCTATAGAAAAATGGAAAGACAGACTTGCATAAGATTCTTATACATGAGAAAGTTTTTTCTAACTTTTTGTTGTTTTTTATGTCCAGAACTGTTTCTAGGACAGCGCTTCCTTGCTTTTTTGCTATTCCACTTCACACTGCTTCCTGTTTCAAATGTTGACTGTATTTTCTTACATATGCTGTTGCAAGGTAGTCATCACTGCTATCTGTATTATATATATCATATATATCATATAGTATCATAATCGATCTATTCTACCAAAAGTGTTGCTGCAGACCTGGGAGAAGCATAGAGGCAGAACATCCTTGTAGGTAAAGTCATATTCCTGAAGTTCTGTGAGCAAAACTAGGACTCAGAAGTCAATCTAAGAGCACTCTTGACAATGGAGAGAGCATTGCTAAGCAGTGGAAAACTGCAGGAAATGTCATAAGACACACAGAATTCTACTAATGGGTAGTCAAACACTTGTTAAAGCACTGGCTGGACTTTTTGCCATGGAGGTGTATGCTGAATGCAGATCTGTTCAGTTATTGTCCCCCAGTCTCTTCTTCTCATAGGGCCTGACAAAATTCTGGTCTCTAAGGGAGATGTATAAATGAGGTTTTCAAATTTTTGACCAACAGGATCCCACTCCTATACCTTGGCTGGTATTAATAAGTAGATATAAGTAAGTATTTCTCCACAGTGCAACAAAACCTACACAGTAACAGTGTAAAAGTCAACAATACAGTTTAGCAAGGTCCAAAAGGAAAAACA
Organism: Alectoris magna; assembly: GCA_030625065.1. Lineage (NCBI taxonomy): Eukaryota > Metazoa > Chordata > Aves > Galliformes > Phasianidae > Alectoris > Alectoris magna. The sequence continues at coordinate 89,211,750 of CM060560.1, forward strand.
CTTACTTAGAAACTCCATCTTCTTCTTTGGCATAAGAAATGGTACATTTAATTCTTTAAGTTCTGTGGAGGTACAATGTCATTCTTAGACTAGTGCTGGGTCACTATCCATATCTTTGTCTTAAATGGATACTTGATAGCTATATAATGATATCCTGATGAACACGATGGAGATGGATGGGAAGATGAAGGGCTATATTAACAAAAATGTAAGGAGATAAATAACATGTGTGTTAAGTACTTTCTCGGCTTTGCACAGTCTTTCTGAGACAAGGTGAAGGAACCTCTTTCAGAAGTGTTAGGTGAAGGCAAGAAGACTTTCTGAATGTCCTGAAAAACTGGAGGACGACCATCTACAAAAGCCCATAGATGATCAGGAACATGAGTTCAAAAATACATTGGATGGTTCCTTTAGGATTCATATTTTTCTTGTGAGTTATTTTATTTCTTAAAAGGTTTTACTGCTGCTTTTTATGAATATTGTTTATAATTCATGAAAGACTTTAATGAAATTTTCAGATGATTTTGTGACATTTTAAAATATTTTAATATGTCATAAACCAAGTTACAGACTGGGGGAAAAAAAAAAAAAGAATATACCAGAGAGCTCACTGTAAAGCTAGTGTAGATTAAAATCAAATAAATGGAACGGTGAAGCAACAAGCTGACTTAGGGCTAGAAGAGGTCAAAGAGTTATTGAAAAGGCAAAGGGTTGTTAGGCCTCTGATTTGTACTGCAGAGCCTTTTTCTTGCCACTAAGAATACAAAGATAAGCATTTCAGGCATTCAAAGGCCTCAAGAAATAATTTGATCATGGCACCAATCTAGCAAAATGATTATTTTCCTTTCAGTTTTACCCAAGTCTGTGCCTATTCTCCCTTTTCTCTGTTCACCTCTTTGCACAGTTCCAAGAGTAATCAGTCACCTTCCCTCTACTTCTCCAGTCTTTCCTCTCTACCAAAATGTTATGATGAAGTTTCCAAGCACTGCTCTGTACACTTACTTCTCCTTAAGGATTCTCCAGATATTTTTCCAGTAATGAAATCCCTGTACCTCAAATTCATATCAGTTAATGTACTAAGAGAAAGACTGTGAAAACACTCATGTTGTTCCAAGGGATAACGATTCATATTTTGTCACATTCTGTATACTCATTTGGTGGTGAATGGAGGGATCTGTCATACTGTAGGAAATACTGGGAAGGAAAAGTGTTTTAGTACTTTCCATCAGATTTCAATAAGACTTTCTTATAATGATGGAGGTATGTGAGGTATAATGACAGAGCCTCATACTCATATGTGTTGAGGGAACTGTCTGCCTTAAAGGTTAAAATAAAAGTAAGTGAAAGAGGAAATCATTCTTACAGAACAGTTAATGTGCAAACCAGAAGAAAATGCTGTGCTAAGTTTTTCAGAGTAGTCCCTAAGAGCTGATATATAAGCAGAAATGCATAGCAAGTAAGAGCACACTTTGCCCCAAGATATTATTTTACAACACTTGCACAGAATTAATAGAAAGCCACCATAATTGCATTAAGCTCCAGGGAGCTGTCCAAGAATTCCTTTATAATGCCTTAAAATCCGTATGCATTTGAAATTTCTTTATAGCCTGAGTTGGGCAATTTACCTCACATAATCGTAGAATACTTAAAAGCTGAGGTATAAATGAAACCAGGAACCAAAGTATTTTCTCTTTACTTTTCTTATTTCTTCTGTCCCTGTTGTTCTTGTGTTTTCTGTGCTCTGTTGCTCATTCTAAATCAAATGATGCCATCATCTTGGCTGGGAATACCTTAAGGCACAGCAAGCAAAGTAGAAGAGCAAATAGTAATTTGGAGAGGAAGATATCAGAAGTTTGGCCAACATGAAAAAAATTACAAGTTTCAGGGGAACATTCTGAACAAAACTATTCAGTACCTGGGAATGATCACCATTTTGAATACCTCAGTGAATGAGGTCGACAGTCTAAGCTGTGAATTATGCAGAAGCACAGATCCAGTGTGCCATATAATGCAATATAATCAATGTGTGACACAAACAGTGTGAACTTGATACATGCTAGAATCAGAAGTGAACATGGCTGGCTGCCTGAAAACATTTAAACAGAAGTGACATCCAATTAAGGAGCCCTCAGGCAGTAGAGGTGCTTCAATAAACTCATTTTTGTTCTGGCTCCCAGTTAAGCCACATGGTATACATGTGAGAATAGTCAGAAGCAGAGGAGTTAGTTAAAATAAGGATGTTCCTTTATTTTTTAAAATAATCTGTGTCCCAAATGTCTGTAAATACACTTACAATGTCAGTGAAACAATGAAGACCAAGGCACTATAAGGCTCCAAACAAAACCTGAATTATAGTTGCCATTAATTTTACTATGGGAAAAAGAAAAAATCAAGCTAATCTGAAAAACTTTTCAGGAGCAGACAAAACCCAGAAGAAATCTGTTTTGTAATAGGGTCTTTTTCACGAACGTTTTCTTTTTATCTCCATCATCTGAATCTGAAATGTCCCTAGTGCTCTCTCGCACTTGCAGAGAGGGTTTATGAAGAGAAAAATGTTTCTGTTTTGAATTACTTGGAAGTCCCAGCACTTCCAGATTTACACACACCAGGGTAGTCTCTGGATTTTTTTGAGCAGTTCGAATTATTTGGAGTTACTGCTTTATGACATGTAAGAAAAATGTGTGTGGTTCATGACAGTAAATGAATACCCAGCATGTTCTTATTTACCACCACATCACAAGTCAGTGGTGCTTGTGTAAATTCTACCAGCTATACATGCACAAAATCAGGACTTCAAATGGCTGATCCTAAAGGCTCTATTTCTGTCTCACAGGTCTAGAAGACTGATTCTTCAGTCTCAGAAAATATTTATAAGTACAAATATCCAGTTCAACATGAAATGTGATTACTTAGAAAGATCAGATTCTTAGTTGGCAAAATCCAAGTGCTAAAACTCTACAGTGTTCAGACAATTCATCCAATAAATGAATTTCCATGCTGGAGGAAGCTACAGTCATTTATTTTCAAGATACTCAGTAATCATTTTATGGTAAGCCTTTTTATAACAGCACGCCAACTGTAGAACAGCAAGCTTGGTTTTCCACAATATATATTTTCATTATCTTTCACTTTTGTCAGTAAGATAAGAGCTATGTTCTGATAGTTATTTCTGGAGAAGACTTTTGTAGCAAATATTAAGTTATAAAGCTGCTTTATTAGCTGGAATATCTGGTTACTGATACTGTCTGTATAAGTTGATAGAGTTTCAAAATTGTTTACTTAACACTTCTGTCAAATTTAAACTACAAGTAACCAGAATCTGTATTTCATTATTAATATTATTACTATTACTTCAGCAGAAAATAGCTAACGCACATAATGAAAAGAACAGAATGAACAATGCTATTATAATTAAATGAAAATTCAGTCTATTTCTAATGGTAAAGGTCAAGTTTTGAGAGGAGAATGAAATTCTAAAGCAAGACTTCATTATGCAAAAAAAACAGAAAGTTCTTCTGTTTCAGTGCTCTACTAGAAGGGGTTTGGAAGAACTGCAAACTAATATATGCACTAAGATAGAAAGAAATTTGCCTTAATCAGGAAGGAGATTGAATTTCCAGTCCTGGCTAAACAATGATTGACCTTCTCTGAGGCTCTAAGGGTCATTTCTTTATTTTTTTTCTGCAAGTATGAGGGACAAAAACTTTTATTTTACCAAATGAAAATTAAGACTCTCGTGTGATCATATGATTCCAGAAGCTTAGATTTTTTAAAAAACACATTGTATTTTGATAGTACTAGTCATACTACTTTATTAAGCTAAAATGTTTGTGAAAATTGAACTCAAAATATCAAGGATGAAAAAACTAAGAGCTGAGTTAAGAATTAAGTAATAATTTCTGTGTTTCAGAAAGGAGCTGTGGTTGTAGATAGGCTACTCTGTGTGCCTCTTCTTGAAGCAAAGTATTCATAGTTCCTTACAACTTCAACAAAAAATTGTTCAGATTGTCATTTTCTATAGTAGGTGTGTTTCAGTCCTTCCTTTAGTTTTTATTAGCTCAAAATTAACCATTTCTAAAACAGAATTTTCAGTGCCTTTCCTTTGCATTGCTGCAGTTTATATCGCAGTGAAGTTAGGTTATTACACTCATGTGCTTCCTAAAGCACTCATCTTCTGCACTAAATCTAAGTGGTCTAGACACAAAGGTATTAGCAAAAAAAAACAAAAAAAAACAAAAAAAACAAAAAAAAAAACACCACACCTTCACAGCTTCCCACAACATTACTGTCTACAAAACTCATTGCACTGTCATATTGCTATAATACCTCCTGAAGAGCACTGGGGTAAAATTGTCAATCTATATGAGATTTGGTTAGAGGGAGGTTTAGATATAAATCTTTAGAGAGGGCACAAGTATCACTTGGCATGACCAGAATTAATTTAAGCATGCACAGAAATTTACTATCAAAAGAAAAATTTACATCAGACTTTAAGTACCAGTTTTGGAGGACCTCCATTTGGGACTGAGTTCCCAGAATGTCAGTTAAGTGGCTGAAGCCTTTGTTGAGATAACATTACAGAATCACAGAATCACAGAATCACAGAATTATCGAGGTTGGAAAAGACCTAGAAGATCATCCTAGAAGATCATTACCTCATTTATATACCCTTACAATATGATGTGCTGCATTTATTCACATCCAGGCCAGTCGGTATTGCAAAAGCGCTGCCAGCTCTGTATTTACAGCTATTTTGTGCTTGGTTTCACAATTTTAATGTTCTTCTAATGTAGAGCTTTGATTGTATTTATTTAACATGTACTTAAGTCTTCCAAAGGTGCTATTCATCAACAGACTTCATCTGGAGAAGTGAGCAGTGTTCACTGCTGAAAGAAAAGCCCACACTGTGTATGTAAAAAGCAGGAAGTTCATATTCACATATGATAAAGAAGTGATTAAAAAAGTCTGAGGCACCAATCATTTGTCTTCACAGTGAGCAGATGAGATGAATGAAAAGGTGAAAAGCAGAATCGATGCTTCTGAAAGCTGTAGAAAGCTGTCTGACCTGGTTCAGGCTTATTGAGCTATCGAACAGATAAAAGACCATAATGGATTTTGGTTCTAGTAAATAGGTATAGAATGATGAATGGTAAAGAAAGCTGGTCAGCAATTCAGAGAAAAAAAATAACCCAGAAAAAAATGGTACCCAAGATATACAGTAAACAGCTGTTAAAAAGTTACCACCATAAATAGATTGGATTCTGAAACTCTTGGACTTTGAAAATGAGTTGCAAAGGCTTCCAAGATCAATTAATGGAAAATCACTTAGAATATGGTAGGATAAACTATTTTATATGAAAGAAAAATATTCTACTGTATTGGGAAAAGAGCCCAGCTGCATTATTCATTATAAACAATGAATGAAAGGTCTTATCAAGGTATTTTTGACAGATGTCTTTTAAAAGCCTTATAATCGGATATTAAGGTAATCCCTCCGGCTAGACTATATTGTTCCTGCATTTTTCACCTGCCTTCACTGCTATTCAAAAATTTGAGTGGGGATAGCAAGGACCATATTAACCTTATTACAGACAAAACAACGCCTACACATCAATTTCTCTCATGTGTACAGAACACATTAATTCAAAGTGTATTATTTCTGAACCACTGCCTGCACTCATAGCTCAAGCTCTTCCAAATTTATTTACCACTATTCATTTTCCCATAAAATATCTTGAACTATATGGAGGAGAAAACCAAAAAGACTCCAGTGAGAGTCATTGCCAGCAATAAATGAGCTGTTGAAAGAAAAGCCAACAAGGAAGAGACCTGTAAGATCTGTCCTCCATCAAATCAGTGCAGCACTGTTTTTCTCCAGATTCAGGGATCACAATGATTGTGCAAAGTGGCTCTTACATAGCTCTACATTTGAGAATTCAGTGTTGTACCCTTTACCATTCCAGCCTGGGCACATGTACAGGCATATATCCATGGAAGAAGGGGAGGGCATGACTTTATGCATTTCCTGATCCTCACTGTTAGAATTGTGCACTGCATTAAACAACCATACAACTAGAGGTTGCTCCTTCTCCCCATTATTATTATGACCTGTAAATAATTGCCCTACTTCTCCTTTTCATATCTTTTCCAACTTATGAAAAACATTCCCTAATCACCTCATAATTGAATTGCAAAGTTAGGTCTTATCATCTCACTTCAACATTCAGGGCCTCCAGTCTTTGTTGTTCTTTGCTGCATACCCTCCACTTTGTCATGATCATACTTCGTAAGTACAATTCTTAATCCATACAGCTATAAGCAAAATAATGAAAAGGACAAAGGATTACACAGAAGAAGAATACTGGTAACTGTAAAAGAAGGCATGCAGCTCTTACTCACCTAATTGGCAATTAAAAAGAATTGCTTAAGAAAGGTGGTGTTTCTTTCAACAGAGAAGTAGCAGAAGCAAAGGTACTCTAAGAAACTCTTGCATTTTGCATTGATATATCCCTTTTCATCAGGAAATCTTCCACTGGATATTGGATTCGGAGTCCAAATTTCAATTTCTATTCTTAGTTTGACTTAATAGTTTACAACTCCATTAAAAAAAAAAAAAAAACAAAAAAAACCAATAATGGTTACATGAGCTGAGTGAAGTCATCAGAATCAATATGTTCATCCAAAACAAAATCCCATGTTTGCTCAGGACAGACACAGCCCAAGTGATGGAATAATACCATAGATAGATGCATATCTGTTTTTCTTTCCTGACAACACCAACTTTTAGAAAGGGGAGGTAGCAAAAGACAGATTTCAGAAAAGCTTGAAGCAATAATATTCAGTAACACATCTGAGGAAACGCTTTTCACAGAGCGTACAACTTATTAAACACTTTGTCACGAATTATCATAGAGTAGGCAAAAAGTTTAAAGTAATCCTGATTGGAATGGGCTGGCAGACAGCAAACATTCAGTTTAATAATTTGGGCATTTAAATGTAAGGAGTTAGAAGTTGATGATCCACTAGGAGGAAAGATAGAGATGATCCACTAACCAATGAACATTAAGCAATAAAATATTCCATGGATGGTTTATTCCACATCAGTCTGCTTGAGTTATTGCTCTGTGTGTCCCTTCTTGACACTTATTGTCACTACCTATTACCATCACCACAAGCAGCTCTACCTGGGGAGTGTCATTCAGTAGTTATAAGATAATTTTTCCTGTCTTCCTGTGGCTTTTATTCCATACACCCTTTTAAAACAGCATCAGTTTGGGACACCTGTGTCTACCTGAGCAGTAACAAGAGCTCTAAGAATGGCTGCAAAACCATTCCAATTCAGTCCCAAGACCTCAGACATCCTACTAAATAACAATGAAGGCCAAGGTAGCAGCTAGCAAAAAAAACCTCATGACACCTCTGAAGCTGTGAGGAGAGTCACTGGCTACTATCAGAACAGTTTTCAATGAACCCTGGCCTGGCCTTCCCTAGATGTGTCCTTCCTCGCTCTGTTAGTATGGGGAATGACAATAATATGGCCAAAGGGACTGGAAAGAAACCGCACAATACAGTTGGCTTGTAAAACATACTTTTGCCCTGACCTTCAATGTCTGCCATGTTTCAGAGGTAGTCAGTGATTGCCCTCAGATCTTTGGTGAAATTTAATCAGTTATTTTATCTCAGAGGTCAGATCTGATGCTCCTGTAGATCTTCATGCAGCTCACTCCATGCATGGAACAATATCAGACTCTGTTCTAATACTATTGATTGTGAATGATATGCAGAGATAACTACACTTTCAAATCATGACACTTTAAATTACCACTTCAGTTCAATCATGAGAAAAGAATGATTGTCGCTGTCTGACATATTTATCTTTATCAAACTGAGCCTGCTATCTCTACATTGAAGGTTTCTTCTGTTGCTCCTAGGAACTTATGCCATGGAGTCATGTCATGTGTCATGGAGGATTTTTGCTAATCTAGCTGTAAATCAAAAAGACAACAAATTGCATGATTGCTTGTCCTTAAAGATGGTACATTTTCATTGAGTTTAGGAAACCTATACTTTCACTTGAGAGGCTTGGGATGCAGATTAAATATCTCATTCCACTCCATTTTCTAGCGTTGTTTCAATAGTTATTTTAATGATAGGCAAAGAATAATATCTTCTGAAACCTATGGAAACATAGAATGCCTTATGGTACATATTTTCTTTTTTTTTTTCTTAATAAGGCAGAAAAGAACTATCCACAGACCTCCTGCTAAGTCAGTTTGTTCCTATGGCATATTGCTCTTGCATACAGTTGAATGTCTTTTTGGTGTTAACATTATTATTTAGGGGAGTACTTCTATTTAAGGAGCAAGTAGCTCATGCTGTTGTGCTAATTTGTGGGTGAATGCTGCATATTTTTAGTATCCATTCAATCACATGTGCTGGGCTGTAATGTTTGAAAATGATTTCATGAAAGTCATGATACAAAACCCATTAAAGTGAGGAATAAAACCCCTACTGCTTTTCTGCCTCTTCAATTTTATAAGGTACCCATGAAATTAACACGAAAAGAAAGGAGGGAGACTCATGAGCCTATTTAAATTATCTCTTTACATCTGAGCAGGTGGATCTCTGCGTTAAGTTATGATCCCAGCAACTGCCAGTCAGGGAGAACAGTCCACGCAACATAAAGACTGCCAGCATCAACTTCTTGAATGTCACTGTGTTGCCTTGTTCTGAGCCTGTGATAAGTTATTAAAACCCAGCATTTTCTTGGTTCATTCTGTGCCTTCACAGTTAGAGATTCTGGTTTTTGATTTTGTTATGTACATGACTGACATCTACAGAACTACCAAAAGTTGCTGACAACAAGAACACAACAGTAACAATAACAACAAAAGAATTTGCAGGTTTAATTGAAGTATTTAAAACAAGTTAATTTCTAAGTAGTTTAAAGTGGTACAGCTTTTAAGTACATTTCTTCAAATCAGGACAGTCTACCTTTTCTTCTGTTGTAGGATAGATCTGAAACAACCACACAAAAACCTGTTGGCAAACAAGTGGACTAGCAGCCTGAGTTAGGCTGCTGGCACACTCCTGTTTGCTTTTTAGAAACATCTGTTGAGCTTTTAGCAGATGTCTGTGAAGAACAATCAGGGATCCTGAGTCCATTCCTCTAAGATGCAGAGCCAAATGGAGAAGGAGGCAGTGGGCTCTGTAGCCACTTTCATAGACTGAATGCTTGAGTACAAATGATAAACCTGACTGTATGGGGTCTGATTTGGAGCCCAGCAGAAACATTGTCAAGGGAGTGGAAGGCAAGCTTTAGGCCTCATTCTGTGGAGGAGATTTCAAAAAAAAAAAAAAAAAAAAAGGTGTCTTAAACACCTGTTTGCACTGTTTGCAGTAGACATCAGTTCATTCGCCAAACACCACAATGTTTTGGACTAACTGGTTGCATGCCTCTGCCTCATTAGGAGAGTACAGTTTGCCGTTAAACATTTGATTTCTTCTGCACTCTCCTGTTTTGGACACTGTAACTGTAAACAAATCATTCTCTTCTCCCTTCCTCCCTCCATTCCTCCTTCCATTCCTCCCTCCCTCACATTTCCACTTTCAAGCCTTGACAAAAGATCTTGAGAACCTTATTCATCCCACTCAACAACAGAAGTCCCGGAAATGCTTCTTAAATGCAGTTTAAAATTGTCAGTTGATTAGTTTTTATAAAGCTGTGACATTGAGTACTAAACAGACTCAAAGTATCCGAAGACTAGATTAAAAATCCAAGGTATGTTAAACTTCAGGAAGGCCTTTCCATTAGTCCTTGCAATTCTTGTTCTTTAATGTAGTTATCCCTTTTCCACGGCATTAAACAAGCAGTCATAGTGAAAGAATTCAACAATTTAAGAATTAGATGAGGCCAAAACCCAAGAAAATGATACAAAATGTATATTGTATAAGGAAAATGTGTGCTAAGAATGTGTGTTTTTAACTTCAGTAGTGCTACTAGATGATGTTTTTTAATTTTAAGAAACTCTTTTCAAACATCCTTCAGAGTGAAAGAGAGGTATACTACTGTAGCAAAATCAATGTTTTTCTTTAAAAAAAGAAAAATACTTAGGTTGGGGGCTGGGGGAATCTCATCTTTATCAAGAGATTATAATTTCAAATTAAGTCTGCATTTTGTGTTACTATAGAAACTCCCATTTTGTGGCATGTTTGTGGGGAAAAAGTCAAAAGTTGCATTTTAATGAATGTGGATCACATATTACCTTCCTCAATGTAGCAAAATAAAAAAAAAGTTTCTATCAGAAAATGAGTAATCACTCAAAATAAGGTGAGCTAATTGAGGTCATGGGAAAACAATATTACATCCTGAAGTGACATGTGCCACATTCATTTTTCAACAGTAGTCTCCTCCTTACAGATTATGTATTAGATACTGCGGGAGTCTGATGGATTGAGAACCTTGTTGCCATGGCAATATTTGCTGCTTTGCTGGTATTCCCTACAGAAAGTAAAGGATTTTTTTCTACTCAGTTAGACAAATTGGCTATATATAGTAAGAGATGTTGGAGAACTGAAACAGCAGAATCTGGTGGGGACAGGCTGGGGGAAGGACTGACATTTCTAAGTTTAAGGAATCACAATGGACTAGATAGCTGTGAGAAGTGAGGGGGGCTGCTGAAAGAGGGAAAAAGAGAAATGAGGAAGGTAGGAAGGAGGGAGGTAAAGATGCTTATATTGTACATTCGTAGTATATCTTAGTTTTACGGGCAGAGTGGCCAGCAAAGAAGATAGTGTTGCCTAAGAGGAAGGCAGCTACAGCTGCTGCTGTTTTACTATGCTTGAGATGGTTTATAGCTTCAGGGAGAGCCAAAAGGTAAAAATCTCTCAAATGGGCAAAGAAACAATGGAGTTTCTTACCACTGAAATTGACAGTATAAGTCACAATTCGAGCTCCAAATGTAAGCCTCCTTCTTCTGTTGTTTTTGTGGGGTTTTTTTAATCTTTGCTCGCAGCATTTTTAAACGAGGTGTTGATACCATTTCCATCCTCCTCTTGGCACAGTGCATGCAAATGTGCTCCAGTCAGATGTTCAGGAGTACTGTCTCTTTTGTATGGTTCTGTCTGTTGCTTAGAGGTGTGGGAAGAGTGTGACAATGCGGTTTCATTTTAATATTGGCCCATCTCAGCCAAGAATCTATGGAATACTGCAGCGGAAAAAAAACACAACTCTTTTGTTTCTTCCTCTTTTCCTCTCTTATCCCTTTTATGTGTGGAAATACACCAACTAATCTACAGTATTTGCCTTTAGGCTTAGAAAAAACCCTATTCCAATAAAGCTGACCAGACAGCTCTAACTGTCCTCAGTGCTAACTCACTTGCTGTACTCAATTCACTGTTTCTTTTTCATTTTTGTAGCAGTCATCCATTAAAGTTTTTTAATTTGTTAAAGTATCAGACACATACAGTGGCCTATTCAAAAGACAATCTATGGCAGATCATTAATACAGTTCTTGCCCCAGAATTTTCATGTACAAGAAAGAAGAGTACAATGAAGAATATGTACTGCAGTGATCACCACTGATGGGCACTTTCATGACTATTGGGCGTCTTGAGGAAATTTAAGGGATGCAGGGTGAAGAAACACAGAAAAGTGCAGGCCTGTAACAAGGATCTGATTTATTTTGCCTACCAAAAGGTAGAAGTTTTAATTTAATAATAGATAGGATAACTGCTCACAGAAAGACAGAAAAAAGCTGAGAACACACTTGCAGCAGTAAACAGGGGAGATAGATAGGGTTATGAGAATAAATGTATGCAGTGGGGAGGAAGGGGAAATCTTAGCAGCAGTTTTAGGCAATGCAAATCAGTCTATGTGCATAATATGGAGTGTATATTACAGCAACTTTATTGATGTGTTTAATAGGAAAGATATGCAATATCATACTAAACACTTAAATGCATAGTGAAGAAGTGAGGGAAAGTAGGAGGAGTGGTACTGCGTGGTACTGAAATAATGAAATGCGATGAAAAAAGGCAGAGTCCTCTGTTCACACCAATGACTAGAAGTGGGAATGAAGACAAAAGAGCATTTTTGAAATAAAAGAGGAGAGCACAAAATCCTTATGTAGACATGCTAAGGTTCGGTAGTCAGATCTTTAATAAATAAATAAATAGATAGATAGATAAATAAATAAATAAATAACAAGCTAGAAATCTGAGATTTCATTACAGTTCAGTAGAAACAGAAAAAAAGTTGGGAGACAGAAGAGAAAATAGAAAATCTTCGTATCCTCGCCTATATAACCTCAAAAAATTCACACGCATCTTTGAACATAAAAGTACTAGAAGACAAGTCCTCGCATGACTCACCATTCAAAACAATCATGCAGGGGGCTAGGGGGTGATTAACAGGCTACAGAATTGGAGAGACTACTGGTGTAAGGCAAACAAGCTACTGGGATTAAGTCAGCAGAGGGGAATGGCAGGGAATAGAGTTAAGCCTTCACTCCAATCACTACCAGATATTTAACTCACAGAATTATTGAATCAGAGCTTGCTGGGGGAAGGATGAGTTGCCTTTGGATTGTTGTTTTTTTTTTATTTTCTGTTGTATTCCTGAGGGAAAGGGTGTTTCTTTAACAATAAACCAGACATTATAAATGCAAAAAATACAACATATTGTGAAAGGAGACATAGTAGAACCAACAGAAATGAATGAGTCTCTAAAAAAAATAAAAATGGAAGGATGGAAGGAAGGAAAGATGGAAGGAGGGAAGGAAGGAAGGAAGGGAGGGAGGGAGGGAGGAAGGCAGGGAGGAAGGGTAGGAGGAAGGCAGGGAGGAAGAGAGGAAGGGTAAGAGGGAGACTAAACACTGGGGACAAAATTCTGCCATAGCGTCCCATTCCTCACGCTTGCTCACGGAGACAGTGGGACAGTGTGCTCTAATAAATGCCAGCTGCATAAAAGAAAGTTTGATTTTCTTCAGCATGAACAGTGAGTATCCTGGGTTTTCACCCAGAGTGGCAAGCTACCCTGCCAAGATTTTCAATAGAAAATATTAAAAAAAAAAAATGACCAGAACAAAGATCTGGATAGGATATGCAGCATCGGGCATTCACAAGGTGGCAACTGCACTACAGACATGGTGCTTGAGCTTTTGTCTTCCACCAGCAGTGGGGAAGCTATTAGAGATACATCCGTTATTGATTCACACTGCTTAGAATCCATTTATACTGGCTGGTTTTGAAGCCATTGTAATTTACAGTCTGTCGTATAAATTGTTCTTTGTCTGTGAGATATTGATCTATTAGATATACATGCCATGCATGCATACTGAACACGTGCATTCAAAATCATAGGGGATTTTGCTTTTTAAACAACAGATTATTGCCCACATTCACTAACTACTTCTGTGAACAGCTCAGTAATTTCAGGCTTTAATGTCCTCCTCAAACCTCTCTCCACATAATCAGAGGTAATATTTTGTGTACTAGGGATTAGAGACTTGACTTTTTTCATTTAAAATAACATTATTGTCATGTGCATGAGACATTTCTTAAGTGATTTAATAGAAATATATACACACATATTTGTACAGACTTGCATGTATGTAAATGTATAGGTATCTTATACAATCTTGGATCATATTGTTCAGGTTGGAGGAGGTGGTCGTGGAATGACTTCTTGGGTGGGAATTTGTTTTGGTTTAAAACCCTACGTTGTCAGTAATGTAACAGAGAAACTATTTACAGTTGGATCTTTAAATGACAGTGATGTATGATGGTAGGAGGTAAAAAGCAATTGGGTCTATACACATTCTATACCCATCAGTTTGCAGTGAAAGATTTGAAGCAGCTGTGGTTTCAAAATGCTTTCAAGCTAGGAATTACCAGAACTAACATGCAGGCAACCTTCATTTCACATCACCTGCTTGTGCATTTCCTTCTCAGTTGTACTGTGGGGCTTTTGACATGGTGTTCACGTATTTTGCAGGCAATAAAGGAAGTTATTATTGTCTTCACACTGCAGACAGAAATTGAGACAGGGGATCAAAATTACTGGCCAGAGGCTACTAGAGAAATCAGATACAAGGTCTACCACTAATGATGTCCAAAGTCCATTCACATCCCAGCCAGCCTTCTGCCAAGGAAGCTAAGACTCAGCAGTGTCAGGTACAAAGACAAGGTAACCAAGATCAAAAACAGAATCTTCAATCTCAGCTGAACATCCAGGAACTGAAGAGTTTGTGTTTTTAATGGCAGAAAAAATTAATTTTAATCAAGTAATTCTGTAACTTTTCAAATAGGAGAAGTAGATGAAAGCTGCGGACCAAGGACTAAACAGACATCTCACTATGCTTTTTATACACCTGTGAATGTTAAGAGTGAAAGACACGTACAACCACTCTTTTCACTATGTATTCATGATTCTCCCAATAAGCACTATTCCCTCTGCAGATGGAGATTTCTCAAAGGAAAACAAAAAACAGCATTTAAAGGACATATTATGAGTACACTTGTCCTAATTTTGCTTTTAAAAAGATCTTTTAAAACAGTTATTTTTAATACCCACTCTTCTTTTGGAAAGGAAAGTAAACTACCATCTACCATTGTACTTTGACAGGATACACATGGGATGTGTGTGAATGTCCTATGAAATATAGGTCCCACACTAGTGCAGCAGATTCCCTCCCCTCTTGAATGGCACAAGAATGAATAATTGCTTAAGTGGCAGAAGACAGTTCTCATCCTGCATGGCTCAAGAACTAGAGAGATAAAATATACTAAAAAAGGAACAACTGTGTACCAGTAGCTGTTCTACACAACCAGGATAGTCAAGAGGAAAGAGGGACAGTTTGCTCTGAAGTGCAGTGCCAATGGGTTTGATGGGCAAAGATGCTGCTGAAGCTGTGATCTGATTCTGCTGCCAGCTCTTCCCCATCCTATGAAAGAGAAAGCGTATATTTCATTAATGAAGAACCCTTTTCTAATTCCTGACCCCTGGAGAATGCACTTCCTTCTTGGCATGACAGTTTCTGGCAGAAGAAAGCATGGTAGTTATAATTGGATATCCCCACTATATCTATTTCTCATCAGATTATTTAACCTCTTTTAAAAAATGTAAGACCCAAGAGCAATGAACCCAGTGCTATAAACCACTGATGAGTATGGAGGAATAGTGCCGTTTTGTCTGGCAAAAATCATAGACAGAAAGTGGCAACCAGGAGTCATTTCTTCCAGAGATCCGTAGAGAGATTTACATCAGGCCAGACTAAGCCACTGCTAGCCTGCAGTAGAACATAAATGTCTTTGCAAAAATGTTGTAGACAGTGTAATTTTCAAAGATACAGCAAAGGATATACTGAAATATAGGAAGGGAGGGAGGGAGGGAGGGAGGGGGGAAGGGAGGAAGGAAGGAAGGAAGGAAGGAAGGAAGGAAGGAAGGAAGGAAGGAAGGAAGGAAGGAACGAAGGGAGGGAGGGAAGGGAGGGAGGGAGGGAGGGAGGAAGGAAGGAAGGCTGGCTTAGGGTCTGCTCACTTAATGATTCTTTGTGGTGTAGCAGAAAGCACCTGCTTTTAGAAAACAAGGTCTCCGTGCTGCTAATGCCCACAATGTTCATGGTAAAATGCAACAGCTATTCAAAAATTGTGACTCTATACTCTGTTTCCATCTAAAAATCCAATATGTTGATGTATTTTTACCTTGGATTTGAATAAATGCAACAGACTTCCTTATGTACTATGAAGAGAGCAATAAGAATTTCCTTTACAGTGATCTTGAAATATGGCTACATGATGGACTAAGAAAACTGTCTTTTAAGAGCTTGGTTTCAATATAAGAAGATTTGCTTAACAAAACTTATAGATCTGGAGTCACCCCAAGTATATATACATATAGAGAGTGCATATACATATAGAGGTTTTAAGAGAGATCAAAACTAAAAGCTAGTTCATCCATAGTGACAATTTATATAAAAGGAAATATGTATTTTACTCTATTTTTCCCCAAATAATTGAAGGTGTTAAATGGATTACTATCCCTTTAGCACCATCTTGAGAATAAAGCTACAAAGATAACTTAGTACTCTTTTACTGCAGCATCATTTCTTCCATAGCAGCACAGAAGACTGATAGGGTAACTCCTTGTTCTCTCTTCCTCTAATCATTACTTCACATTATTATACATTCCCCCCTCAAAATACATCCCAGGAGCAGAGAGTTATGTCACTGAAGATTGTTATTTGCTCCAAGTGTCAATATATACACAATACAGTTCAGAAAATGATGGAAAGCTCTGCAGCTATGCTGGCGACAACTTAATGAATTGTCATTTTAAGATATATTCTAACTATTTTTGATGGAAGGCAGCATATAAAAGTTACGACCTGTGTTTTTAGAAGTGGTAAATATTGTGAAGACTGTAAAAATTTGACAAGTAGGAATTGCTTCTCTGTATCTCTTGCTATTATTTATTCTAGCTTTAAAACACAAATAAAATGCTACCTGAAAAATCTATCTTAGATATTTTAAGACCTTTTCCTAGGAATAGCTAGTGAAAGCATTCATTTCAATTCCCTTAATACTTTAGGAGCAAAAGGTCACAAAACAGGAACTAAATAGTTAAATGGAAAAAGTGTACGTCTTTTATCTCCAGTGCGCATCCAGAATGAATCTGAAGGAGTGCTTGCAAAAGCCTTGTGTCATGTTTATATGACTGACACGCACATAGATGTGTATGCAGTCAAGTAGACACATACAACAAATTTTTGAAGCAGTCACGTGCATTCCTCCATGGTTGCTAGATATCTGACATTACCAAAATTAATAATGTATCAGCTGAAATTCACTTCATGCATATTTTACCAAAATTGTATAGGCAATATTTCAAATCACTGGTCTCTGAGAGAAACTAAACTTCTGTTCTGATGAAATGCTAATACCAGTGCAAGTGCAGTGGATAAATACAGGAGCAATCTTGTAAGCTTCCTCTAGTGAGATTGTCAGTACACCTAATCTTTGCAGTCCTGCAACCCTCACGGTCCTGCGGATTCTGATTTTCTCTCAAATATGCAATAAAGAGCAGTCAATTACTGCCACTTTGCATCTGTTCATTCAGGTCATTTCAGCATTTATGGGATGTCACTATTTCCCGGTAGTGCAATGTAGCAGAATATAAGCAGGATGGCAGCAGGCAGAGTTCATGGTTCTCAGAGCCACAGCTGTAAATGTGAGAACCAAGAAGATTTGTCTCATCTCAGGATGCATTCATGGGAAATTATGTGCAGAGATTCTTTGCTCAGCCTAAAAAGCTCACCACAATACTTCATTACGACAAAGAAGGTAAGCAAGGGCCTTCTCTCCCACCATGCCTCTCTGTTTTATTCTACTCCCAGAGTAGCACTTCTCACATCACAGAATAGCTGGAAAGCATGGTACCAATGCTCTCACAACTGAGGTGCCTGAGGAAAAACAGGTCTTTTCTGATAGCTTTCCATCTGTCTGTGTTCCCTCACAGGCTTCTGCACCAAGGAAGCCCACTGAGTTATATTACATGCCCGCATTATTTAATAAGGACAAGTGCAGGAATTACATTTGGCTTATGATGCATTTTGCCCTCAACTGAGAACACTACAAACTGAGTCATTACCATCTTCCTCTTTCAGTGCTTTCCACACAGGAGGTGGTCACATTTTCCACCAACATTCAGAACTTGGCAGGAATGTCTCATCCTTTGTGGACAGCCATTGTGTTCTCTGTGTCTCATCCTTGGTCCACTAGGAGGTGGCAAGTGAGTTTCCTGTCACATTACAGACAAGAGTGAGAGTGAAAGGGCCAGGAGAATATTCTATCCACCCATCACAATTATATCCCATTAAAAAAAAAAAAAAAAAAAAAAAAAAGACAGAAGATTCTGATGAAAGCACTTTTTTCTTTTGGAAGTAACTGAAAACCTAGAGTTCTTCCAAAAAATCTACCTGAAAATAACCCCCCAGGTTAACTGAAAAATGAGTACTCACTTCAACTTAAGTCACATATCAGGAAAAATGTGTTTCTTGAATAAAAGGTTCTTCAGTAGCTTTTACAAAGTCTATAAATAAGGAGGTAAAAGTGGTAAAAGTCTAGCAAAAGCCTCTTTGCTTCCATTCTTCCCAAGGAGAACTTGGCTTTGGAGCTTACTGTTGAAGAGGCATAAGGAGATTTGGGGTTCCTGTAGTCACAGTCACTACTACTGGAGGCAGTGCAACAACATTTCTCATACTTTATATTCAGTGGTCAGAGCTATAATCTATAGAGAAAAGAGGGAAAAGGGAAGGGAAGGGAAATCCTATATAAATACAAAGAAGAAAGCTTTACACAAAATTTTCATTTGATAGGTTCCCCTGGATCTAGTATCTCTCAGTAGAGCTGTACATCATATGCCTCGGTCCAGAAGGCCAAAATTTCCCCTGAAGGAAAAACACTGTGCCTCCAACAATGCTACCATCTGCAACACTTGGCAACTATTTGCAGATGTGATGATTCCTGTGTGCAAAGAGGCTGATACACAAGAATATCTTTACCTTTTTACCCCGTCCAGAAACAATTTCAACCTAGCCTACAAACTAAGCTAGTTCAGAGCAAGTCTAATAATTGAACAGCACTTGCATATACTACCCACAGTGAAAAGAAACAATCAAGAAATAAGAGAGTGATTTTAATAATCGACTGTAAATACAAGAATAATGCAAAGCAAAACATCACAATGTTTGTGCAAATAAACAACACACTCGCACTGAGTACTGTAATGTTTTACATTAAATTGTAATGGCTCTTAGTAGCCTAAATTTTTGCTTTAAAAATGCATTTGTATTTTCCCCTGGGCTGAAATAGGCAACAGCACACTGGCTTTTGGTATTCTGGCTCTGATGTATAAGCTCTAATAAAGCCTTGGGAAAAGACTATAGCATAAATTCACCTGTTTATGAGATGCTTAATGGCATGGGTGTCCCACCTTTTGGCTTACCAGGGCTGCATTGGGTGAAGAGGAATTGTCTGGCATTGTATCTATGAAGACTGTTTGGAAAGTAATGACTCCTGATTATTTTTATGGAAACTACAACAGCTACAAAGAGCATAATAATACTATTTAATAGAGCAAATTCTCAGCTACAAAACACTATTTTTCAACACAGCCACCACCACTAGCTGAAAATGTGTTCATCACATTTTCACCAGTGATGAACAAGAGCCTGCATGCCATACTCGTGAAAATCTGCGCCAGTTGAAGTGACACACTGTTGCTGTCACCACTGCTGAACCACCCACCACCTCACTGCGCTCACATCCACTTTTTGGTTTCCAGCACCGTTCAGAAAGCACCAATGAAAGTCAATGAGCATAGTGTTCTCCACATGAAGGAGTTCAGTGACACGCCTTTGCCTCATGTGCACTTCCATGTCTGACACCATTGCGTCAGACTGCCTCTCTGCTGCCATCTGTCACACGGTAACAAAATGTAACTGGATATTGGTGGGAAGGTTCAACCTTTACCGCCATACCACCAACAGCTGCCTCTGACGTTGTGGGCCAAGATGATAAAATAGGATGCATTACCTTCAGAGCAGCCCTCATATGTAATACAGATAATGTGTATAAATGACAAAGGTTATTTTAATTTTTAATTTCTTTAATTAAAACATATTTTTAAAGATAATAATAATAATCACAATAACATAAAACTAGTGGAATATGTGACCTTGTTTTTGTAAAACTAACACATCAGACTGGTTCAATAGCAGCAGCTGCAGTTCTCGGTGAGTTCTCCAGGTGTTCATCAGAGTTTTTTTTATGAAATTTTACTCTTCCTGTGTTTCATCCTTGAAAACAGTTGTTCACAAATGTACATACTGCCCAAAGCAATTACATAAATAAGGTATGATTGTGAAGGGATATCTTTCTCTCGTAAGGAAAGGCTTATAGGTTGGTCATGCCTGTTTAATGGTATTTCAGCAGCCATAACTTTGACTTTGCTTTAGACTGCATCAGTAGTTACCTTGCTTAAAACAACTATAGAATCCTAATTAATTAGTTTAATATGGAGATTTTTAACTAATAGCTTTCTTAGGCAAACTGCCCCTGACTCTTGGACACACTGTTGCACTGGATTGTTGAATACAGATGCAGAACTAAAACACAAGATTTGAAAGCCAACTTTGTCATTAGAAATTAAATAAACCATCAATTTCTGTAGAAGTGGGTGGAGAGAAGTAAGCCAGATGTTGCTCATCTAAAGGAAAACCCCATTCTATTAGGGATGCCTATTTACACTTACCTTTTTTTATCCTTTCATCTATTTATAATTTTACATTGCTTTCCTCTGAAATGCAGTCCTTCTGGCAAGAAAACTTCCATTATGGAGAAATCATGATCATTGCGTTTATTAGAAATTAGCCAAGAAAACATCAATACATTTTTTATTTGATTAGCTGTTATTGGCCTTCTACTATTTCCAGTATTCCAGAACAGACTCTAAGGTCCCAATCATGAAACAAACCTAAGTGGTATGGGCAGATCATTGTACTTTGTTGCTTAACTGGAACCTCAGGATATGTCTGCAATGCAGACCCCTCTGTGGCTAAAGTTTTTGCAAGCTAGTTTCAAACCAGCTGGTGTGGACCTGGCTAGCAGTTAAACAGCCTATAGTCCACATTATGAGGAAAATATGCCCAACAAAGAGACAGCTCTGGCAGAGAATAGCAGTGAATTGTCTCGGGAGAAGGAAGGATACCCTCAGTTATTTCCATAGGGATCAGCCTGAGGGTCTCTGCCCAGAGATCTGAAGCTGCCCAGCAGGCAGCTCTGCAGGCACTGTGGTTCACAGCATGGCATTTCAAGGCAAATAATCAACTGTCTCCGTGACATTTCAGGCTCAGTCATACCTAGTCAACAATTAAAGATCTGAATATTTACTTGGGAGTTAATCTAGGCTGTGCACTGTCAGCTGCTTTCCCCTTCAGTTTCAGTTAAGGCAGACCAGACCACGGGGTTTTGTGGATCACCCTATGAAGGTACATCAATCTTTTCACTGACCCATTCGGGCCCCAAGCACCTGTCCCAGATCCTTCAGATCCCTTTCCTGGGAACATCTGCCCAACTTAATGTTGTACCAGACAAGGATTAGAGGTAATCTCACAGTTGCACCAGAAGTCTTAGAAGATCATCTCAAATATAGCACTCTCTCTCTGCCTCCAGATATATATATTTATTTATAATATTTATGTATTGATATATAAAAAATATTTGAGTGCAAACTCACCACTCTGAGAAGTTCATACTTCTACAGCTTTGATATAATCATAAACAGCAATACAACCTGTATATAAAGCTGTCTGATAAGGAACATGGAGTTCCTTATACTCTACAGAAATTGAAAATACAGTACCTGCCTTAAGGCACAGAATCAGAGAAACAAAAAAAAAAAAAACAGTTAAGCAGCTCAGAGCAAGATATAATTTAGCAGTGAAGTGTTAGAGCTTTATTTATTATAATATTTATTGTTTTTTAACTCATTTATTTCAGATATTTCAGATTTTCTGCCTATTTTACACTGAAGTTAAAGATGCATTTAAACTATTTCATTCCTAACAACTGAAAAATCAAAAGCAGTACCACAATAAGTATACAGTCAGACAACCTGGGAGAAATCCATATCTGCTCCATGAATGAGTCAAAGGCAGTTAACCTACTTAATTCCTTTAAAACTTCAAAAACAAATTGAAATGGGAAAAATTATGCCCAGTCATAACCAATTCTGTGTATTTGGGATTAACTTATACCCATAAATACCTAAAGTAGTTGTTATCTATCTCAGACAGAAACTTCCTTTAAGACTTGACTAGAGTTTCTGTACAGCTCATCTTGAAGTGAGATGTGCAAGCTGGCTACCTTAACGTGAATCAGTTTTAGAGGATGAAGGCACACTTGTAATCATTTGATGAGGATCTGAGAGGTCCTCACAAAAAGAAGAGAGCAAAGTGCTACAAAGATATATGTGGCTTTTGACTCTCTCATTGTCCAGACCTGAGGGCATGCTAGAAGCAGAGAGAATTAACTCAAGCTTCACATAGATGAATAGTCCCAGTGCAGTAAAATAGAGCAGAGGCACTGGTGGGAAGAGTCAAGTTAATGCACTAAGAAAGAGAGGTGCGTGAAGACATTTCTAACTGATCACAAGCCAATTTCCCAGTTAGGAATATAAAATGAAGGGATGTGCACCATGGCTGTAGACTGGAGTGACTATCTAAAACTCTTCCAGCTATTCACCAGCAATAGCAGCATTTTACATACTACCTACTATGCAGCTCAGGAGAGACTGACCATTAAGAACTGCAGGAGTCTCAAGGCATACGTATTATTTTCATCCATGTTATCAACGCTGGAAAAAAAGGTCAAAAGATTCCACTGGGGATTTGAGCTTGGTACCTGTATTGTTCTCACACTTCTCAGTAAACTCACTGCCAGTGCTTCCCAGTCTCTCCCAATGACTCCATTTCCACACATATAAGTGGGAGTAACAATACTACTTTGAATTTGTATATATGTATATACACTTATTATATATCATACATACACTTGCAAGAGGAGTATTTAGAAATTTATGTAGAATTCAGTGACCAAAGGCCTTCAGTGCATTTGAAAAACAATCCAGATCTGTATCAATGTATTTTGTTTGCAGATATTTCTACAGACAAAAGTTCCTCAAGACAAGGAATTCAGTTGTTAAAGGCAAAGAAAGATGTAAATACAAAAATGTTTTAAAAGTCAGAAAACAGAGACCCTACAGTTTGAAGCTTCTGACATCAGCTCAAGCTTTATGTAAATATGTAAGTGGAAGATTATCAGCTTGTGTATCTCATAAATAAGCTGAACTTGTATTTCCATGTCTCATTTATACAACAAATAAATATCTTAAAATAATTTTGTAATAATTATTACATTTTTTAAATGATCTTTTATGTGTCATCTAGAAGCATGATGAGAGAAATTCAATGCAGTTTCAGCAAAAAAATGTGCTCTGACCAGTTTGTTCTATTGGGAATTTAAGCAGCCTACTAGACCTCCAGTATGACAGCTAATGTTACCACAGGGCACTGCAGAGTGGATTAAGGACAGAATTATTTCCAGCTTTAACTCTTGGTATGAGTCAAGCTTTTCATGTTACTTAGCGTTTGTATTTGCTTAGGTTTAATAATACATCTTCAGTTGTTTGAGAGTGAAAACAAAACAGCCAATTTACTAGAAATGCTTTAGCAATGAGTATTCAACTGATTTGATTCTTTGTTATTCAAAGGTACTGCCTTACAATATTTGAGCTCCTCAGAAACACTAATTTTACCGTCCCATAGGACTGCAACATGAAGCAGTATTGCTCCCTGAGGTGAAAATACAGGCCTATATTTTCAGTAAGTTTGAGTTTAGTTGTGGTGCACTGCAGTAGAGTTGTGCCTGTTCAAAGGGAAAAATCCACAGTGTCAATGGATGTGTTCCAAAAAAAAAAAAAAAAAAAACAACCTGATGAGAAGTCTTGCCAGAGATCCCGGGGATGTCTTGGGCACAAGTTCAGTCTTCTCCTGGGACACATCACAGTAGAAATCTGAGGTTCACAGAAATACCGCAGGCCACCTCTTGAGATCGTTATTAGCTCCTCAAACAGTGTAAATATGCCAGTTTGCCTGAGAGGAAACACAGCTTCTTGCACACACTGCACAGGAAACCAATACAGTATTAATCACTTGAGCCTAATTCTGTTATTCAGTTCATGAGTAAGGAACGGGCTGCTATGTTTTACCATCAGCAGCTATGCTTCATCTCACTTGGAAAGCTGGGGCAAAAATAGGGAGCTGGTAGAATGGGTTGACATCTATGAAAATGATGGCTTCTCCAAATGTATATTACTCAGATATATTTTTGCAGGCTTACAGGCAAAACTGCTTTTGTTTTGCAAAGTCTAGCTCCTCAGGTGCTAGGCTTGACACACCATTTGGTGTGTGGGTGTGACCAACTCTGCCCTGAACAGCAGCCGGGTATCCATATGACCTCTAAGGCAAGAATGAAAATGTCCACAACAAGTATGGTTCAGAAGTTTAATTTTACACTTTTTTATTGGTGCATATGCACCAACTGTTCTCTTGTTTGCATCCGTGCTCAGTTCCGATGCATATTTCAAGCAGGTGTGTTTCTATGTATATTTGCAATAGAAGTAGCTCTAAAGCAGAAGGGTAAAGGCAAAAGGGAATCACAGTTCCCCAGCATAAAATATGTTAAATGATTTCCAGACAGAGAGAGAGAGAGAGAGAGAAAGAGAGGGAGAGTCCAAGGCACCTCACATGTCTGGCAGATGCCCTGGGGCCAGAGGTGCAGAATTCTGTATTTGTGCTAGAAAAGGCCCTTGGGGATATGCCAAACTGCCATTAACTAATCAGTGAGCAGCAAACACAAAGTAGCTGTTCCTACTGCCTTCAGTAGGAAATGCCCTGGAGTGAATCTTTCATTGAATTCCCAGACTGCTTAGGTACAGGAAGAATTTTTTAGTGTGCTGTGAATTCCTCTGCACAGAGTAACTATTTTGAAGGCAACTCAGAAATAGCACTGCACATTCTCAGGATGCAGACAATACAGCTCCATGTCAGCTGGCAGTCACTCTGTCAGTAGATGACATGTCGGGAGGATCCAGAATTTCTCTCTTACTCCCTCAGGCATGCTCACATAAAGCCCAACCACACTTACTCTACAGTGCTAGAAGAATAATGCAGTATTTTAAGAGCCCACGTATGTCAGTTGCTGCGAGCTCATAGTAAGAAATACTTGTAAAGAAAAGCAGAGGTTTTCTTCTTCTAGATGGAACCCTTTGCCTGGCAGCTGTGTGAAATGTGTTGGTCACACAATGAGTTATCAATCTCTTGAAGAACTACGCTAGCACTAAGGTATAAACAAGAAGGGATTCATATCAAACTTTGCCCTGAAGCACCTTATGATGTTTCACAGAGCAACTCCAGCAGAGGAATTGGTGGCCACGAAATGCGAATAAAATTGAACAGCAGTCCCAGATATACCAAAGAACCTGCTGCTTCCAATAAGATGGACATAAAATGCAGTGTATGCTTTCTCTTAATGCTAGTAATATTAATATATGCCATTATATTTTATTTCAGCACTCTAAACTGTTGAACTGAAAACAACTTGTACCTGTTGTTACCAGGAAAATAAATACATATATGCATTTGAACAGACAGATACAAGTATAGATATACATGTATAGATAATGCATGAATGCCCCCCAGCTGGTTAGCACAGAACTAGAAACAGAAGCCAAATATCTGCAACTTGCTCCCTTCCAAGGAATAGCCAGGGAGAGGCCTGCACTCCCAAATTTCCTCTGCATGAGACATTAAGAGAATCTCAAATCCCTGGGATATTTGTCTAATTGTTATTCCTGAAGCAGTGAGAATGTTTCAGCCATTAACAACAGCAACAAAAAAGTCCTTAGGAACAAAATGCAACAATCATGTTTTACTTCTTCTCCACAGAATTTGTGACACTTCTCAGGCCTTTGTCTTCTGTCTCAGAGAAACTAAAAAATACTGTGTCATCTGATCATGAGATTTCTTTCTCCCTCTGTCCACCATCCACAACACAATTACTCTTCTGGGAAAGTAGATTGTCTTCATCTATTTTAGTAGTATGTGATACCGTTTGCAGACCAGTAATTTGCAGGGATTTTTGGTGCCTTGTTTTCATAACTATCATTGAAATCCTTTCCGAGCCAACCACATCAAAATGCGCCATCCTCCAGTAAATGCCATTTGAACTGTGTCATCATCAAGAAGGTGCTTTTATTAATTTGCATTTTGGAGCTGAAGCATGTACGCACATGTTCCTTCTTCCTTCTGCTTACATTCTTTATGGCGTTGTAGGTTGCAATTTGATCTGGAAGTTTCTCGTACTGCTTTACTAAGTACTACAGTAGGAGCACTGAAGGCCAGACTTGAGAGAATTTCTTCATGAAATGAGCTAACTCTCATCCAACATGATACAGGAGCCAGCAAATGCCAACTGAATCTCCAGTCTCTCAGGTCCATCATTGCTTTACTAGAATCAATTCTTCCCAGTTTCCTGCCTCAATAAAATACGGACAAACAGAAACATTTACTGTAGCACCAGCAGGCACTGGCTGATTAGAAAATCTACCTATTTTTATTTCTTTCTTAAATTTAGTTTTATCATTTTCTTGCAGAAATGCAAGCTGTTGTGACTTTACCTGACATAGTACAGAAGGCATTTTCTGAAACCAGAATAAACAGTGACACAATCTAGCTTCCGATGCTGTCAATGAATGTCTCTTCCAAAGCTTCTGTGTAAGTAAGTTTAGGTGCCCAGTGTAGGTACTCTGAATTGGGAAGCTCTGGAGGACATTCTATCCCCCCCCCCACCTCCAGGAAGATGCTGGGGTGATCAGCATCTCAGTTGTTGGAGCCTAAAACTACATGCATTCATTTTAGACTATAAACTTCTGAATTTGGATTATAAACCCAATTCAATAACCTCTGTATGCATAATTCTTGGAAAAGACAGTGCTTCAGAAGACTATTTATGAAGGGGAAAGAAAATGGATCCATAAAATAGAAATCATTTCCTTCCTCTTTACTGACAATCTGTAGTAAAAGTGCAGGAGGCAGCAATGTTTTAGATAACGTCCTAAACAGTTCACCCACTCAAGCAAACTGGGGATGATGGCAATATTCATCTGTCTTCATGCTCAGTAGAGGTTAGCCACAGGCTTAGTTTTGCTTCTGTCAGCCTTAGAAGTGAAAATAAAAGCTTTAAAACCTCAGTTCAACCTTCCAAATCAAACCTAGTATATTCTATTCTATTCTATTCTATTCTATTCTATTCTATTCTATTCTATTCTATCCTATCCTATCCTATCCTATCCTATCCTATCCTATTCTATTCTAGTCTGTGTAGTTTACTCTTTCTGAGGTAGGACATTCAGAAGCATGTCCACATGCTTTTGTTGTCCAGATATTTATTGTTATTATCAGTTATTCTGACAGAAAAAGGAGCTGCATGTGGGAAAGGAGCAAAATAAAGAAATCAAGTTGTTACATTTAATGTATCGCTGAAGGCAACTGAGTTTCTTTATTAAATTGTTTTAAATATATATATACATTAAGTTTGGTTCAAAGGGCCTTAATAAGTATTCAAAATACGGTTTAATGAAACAATAGCGGCTGTGTGCTGCTTTTATTAAGACAGCCTTAATCCTAGAAATAGTAGAAATGGTGAAACACTAAATGAACATCGAAACATGCTTAACAGAAAGGGTCTGTCATGCAATGAGACACAGACCTAACTTAGCACACTTTTTGACCCTTTGAACTATATGCACAGCCTACCTTCAGTAGAATTTCTCTGCCTCAGTTTGTTCAACTAATGACTAAAATGTCATAAGGAAATAAAATTAAATTATACTAGGGATTACAGCATTTTAAAGTTAGTATCCCATCTCTGTAACAGTCTTCCTGCTCTGAGTTTTTATCTAATCAGAGAATTTTGAGTTTTTATCTAATCATGGCAAAATGCTCTTCTCCTGCTCTACCAACAGACTTTCATGCATTGTCCTCTTGGCTTAGATGCTCAAATCTGGATTAGGTTTTTTGTTCTTGATAAATGTGTTTGAATGTCTCTATCACTGAATAGAAGACACATACAATCAGTCCCAAGTACACCGAATATTCTGGGAATCACTCAACAGATTTGGGTAATCTACAAGAAAGGGGGCAATGAAGAACTTGCTGACACTTCAGCAATTGATTAATATTGATTATAGGTCGCCAGCCCTTGTCCTCATGGGTGACTTCAACTCCCCCGACATATGCTGGGAGTATGGCACAGCACAGAAGAAGCAGTCTAGGAGGTTTCTGGAATACATAGAGGATAACTTCCTGATGCAGCTGGTGAGAGCCTGCGAGAGGAGCTGCCCTGCTAGACCTGCTGTTCATGAACAGGGAAGGTCTGGTGGGAGATGTGGAGGTTGGGGGCTGTCTTGGATAGAGTGACCGAGAAATGGTAGAGTTCTCAATTCTTGGTGGAGCCTAGAGGGGGAATAGCAAAACTGCTACCTTAGACTTTCGGAGGGCGGACTTTGAATTGTTCAAAAGACTAGTAGGGGGAGTCCCCTGGCATTCAGTCTTAGCAAGTAAAGGGGGCCAAGATAGCTGGTCGCTCTTCAAGAAGGAAGTCTTAGGGGCGTAGGAGCAGGTGGTCCCTGTGAGCCGCAAAATGAGCCATCAGGGAAGAAGACTGGCGTGGATGAATAGGGAGCTATTCTTGAGGCTCCAGGAGAAAAAGAGAATCTACCGCCTGTGGAAGGAGGGACGGGCAATCAGAATTAATACAAAGAAGTTGTTAAGATGTGTAGAGGGAAAATCAGAAAGGAAAAAGCCCAGCTTGAATTTAACCTGGCCGCTGGGTTAAAAAGGAACAAGAAACTCTTTTATAAATACATCAACAGTAAGAGGAGGACAAAGGAAAATCTCCACTCTTTACTGGATGACGCTGGGAATGTGACCACTGAGGATAAGGAAAAGGTGGAGGTTCTGAATGCCTTCTTTACGTCTGTCTTTAAAAGTCAGACCAGTTATCCTCAGGGTACCCCACGCTCTGACCTGGTAGTCTCGGCTGGGGAGCAGACTAAACCTCCCATGATTCTGGAAGAAACGGTCAGAGGCCTACTACTCCGACTGGACTGCCACAAGTCCATGTGGCCGGATGAGATTCACCCGAGAGTGCTGAGGGAACTGGCAGAGGTGATAGCCAAGATGCTTTCCATCATCTATCAGCGCTCCTTGTTGACTGGTGAGGTCCCAGAAGACTGGAGGCTTGCCAATGTGACTCCCATTTACAAGAAAGTTTGTAAGGAGGATCCAGGGAACTACAGGTCTGTTAGCCTGACCTCGGTGCCAGGGAAGGTTATGTTATGAAGCAGATTGTCTTGAGGGAGATCATGCGGCATGTGCGGGACGACTGGGGGATCAGGCCTAGCCAGCATGGGTTCACGATAGAAGGGCAGATACTGTTTGACAAACCTGATCTCCTTCTATGATCTACTGACCCAACTGGTGGATGAGGGGAAGGCTCTTGATGTGGTCTACCTAGACTTCAGCAAAGCCTTTGACACTGTCTCCCACAGTATTCTCCTGCAGAAGCTGGAGAATGGCAGTCCATGGCTTGGAGGGGTACACCCTTGGCTGGGTAAGGAGCTGGCTGGAGGGCCGGGCTCAGAGAGTGGTGGTGAATGGAGTTAAATCCAGCAGGCAACCGGTCACGAGTGGTGTTCCCCAGGGGTCAGCGCTGGGGCCTGTCCTCTTCAATATTTTTATTGATGACCTGGATGAGGGCATTGAGTGCACCCTCAGTAAGTTTGCAGATGACACCAAATTGGCTGGGAGTGTCGATCTGCCCGGGGGTAGCGAGGCCCTACAGAGGGATCTGGACAGGCTGGAGAGCTGGGCTGAAGCCAATGGGATGAGGTTCAACAAGACCAAATGCCGGGTCCTGCACTTCGGCTACAACAACCCCAGGCGATGCTACAGGCTTGGGGCGAAGTGGCTGGAAGACTGTGTAGAGGAGATGGATCTGGGGGTATTGATTGATGCCCGGCTGAACATGAGCCGACAGTGTGCCCAGGTGGCCAAGAAGGCCAACGGCATCCTGGCTTGCATCAGAAACGGTGTTGCCAGCAGGAGCAGAGGGGTGATTGTCCCCCTGTACTCGGCACTGGTGAGGCCGCACCTCAAGTACTGTGTCCAGTTTTGGGCCCCTCACTGCAAGAAAGACATTGAGGCCCTGGAACGTATTCAAAGAAGGGCAACAAAGCTGGTGAGGGTTCTGGAGCACAGGCCATATGAGGAGAGGCTGAAGGAGCTGGGAATGTTCAGCCTGGAGAAGAGGAGGCTCGGGGGAGACCTTATTGCTCTCTATAACTACCTGAAGGGAGGTTGTAGTGAGCTGGGGGTCAGCCTCTTCTCTCGTGTAACTGCTGATAGGACTAGAGGGAATGGCTTCAAGCTGCGGCAGGGGAGATTCAGGCTGGACATTAGGAAATATTACTTCTCAGAAAGGGTGGTCAGGCACTGGAATGGACTGCCCAGGGAAGTGGTGGAGTCACTGACCCTGGGGGTGTTCAAGGAGCGATTGGATGTTGTGTTGAGGGACATGGTTTAGTGAGAGCTATTGGTGATAGGTGAATGGTTGGACTGGATGATCTTGTAGGTCTTTTCCAACCTTGGTGATTCTATGATTCTGCAATTCTATGATTCTAATATAATCATTTACTTCTTCCATCTTGTGGTTGACTGTAGACCAGAGAATCAAAGGTGTGACAGGGAAGACTGTGATAGAAGTACCAACAATTGTAGGAAATTTACAGGAGAAAGAAATATAGTAGTGGAACAAAAAGAGACTTTGAATTGTGTAGTGCACACAGCCCACAGGATCTTCACTACGTGTTGTATTCTAGTGGTGCTGAATATGGAATATAACAGAAGAACAGTCTTTAAAAACATCTGAAAAATTATTCTCTTAAAAGTCTTCTTATAATGTTTCGCAGATGCAGTGCACCACGTGCTATAGGCTACAATACTGTAGTACTTGTACCATAGTGAGATAAGTATTTGTATTTCCATTCTTACACAAAATCACCCTCCACATAATGGAAAAGACTTACAAAGAGATCTGTGGTTAAATCTCACTTAAATAATACATACAGGGGGAGATATACCAGTTGCAAGTCTCCAGCACAATGAGCCAAGAAAGACTCATGTGTTGCTTTCCTGGTAGTGTTTTTGTGAAGAGCTCTTTAAAAAGTCTTCTAGGAGTTTTGCATCCTCCTGGCTGAATCCTTCATCATTCATTAGGATTGGCTTCTTTCGTGTGAAAACACATCAGAACTTCTTTATAAGGCTAAGTACTTAAGGTAGGAGAATAAAGTGTGGCATTCTTCACTGACATACATTGCATCAGGACAGAGCTGCCTTGTCGGTACAGCTACAGATTCACTTTTACTAATACAAGTTGCAACACAGATTGATGCAGAGTTCTCAGTGTTGGGAGAGAAGACACAGAACTGAGGGGCAACACTGATTCTCTAAATTATCTTCCCCTTTTAACACATAAGAAAAGAGCATTTTGTGATTATCATATTCATGTTACAACAATTTTTCTGAAAAGAGTTCCTTTCTCCATATTTGTCATCCAACCACTTTATACTAAAGTGCGTGCATGCACATTTAATATGTGAGCAGTTAACATCTGATTTCTATGTACATGAGCTTAGCCTGAAGTCCATATGGTAGCTGGTAAGTAGACAGAACATGAGTTGCAGCAAAATATTTCCTATAGCATCCAAGTTTGAAAGAAGGTTTACTCAGTGAGGAAAAAAAAAAAAAGGAGGGGCTGGGCAAAAGAAAAAGGTACAGATTTCTCAGCTAGCCAGCTGTTTGGGAACTGGTGTTGTTCTTCAAGGAATATTAAACATCTTCATTCGGAAATGCCATGGCCTTGATCCTGTGCCATCAGCCATGTTCAATGGCAGCAGCTACATTAGATCTTATGAGCCTTTACCTCCCTACATTGATGACTAATGAAGAATGGAAGTAAAGACCATTCCCAACAGCTTCACAGTCTTTATTAACTGAAGACAAGCATCCTTTTCCAGATTCTCCAAGTTTGTAACCAAAGCATGGCAACTTGCTGAAAATCTCACTAATCATTCAGGAAATACAAGCAAACCTGAGATAAAGCCAAGGGGATAAAATCAGTTTTGCCAGTCAGGTGAAAATGTAGATGGGATTGTCCACTAAGTGACATCAGACACATTTATTTGGCTTTGCAGCATAGAGAAAGACTCTCCTGGTCATTTAAGTTCCTACTCTGTTTGAGAAAGAGCTGTGGAAACAGGGACATTTGCAGTTTCTGGATCCAACAATCTGATTCAACATGTTGAAGCAGTTCTTTTGGACAGATGCTTCCCCATTCTGAATTAAATGTTACAACCTGTGAGGGATGCAAAGGGAAGAAGTCTGACGTCTATTTTCAATGCTTTTTCCTTTACTTTCACTCACTCATATGTCTGTTCACATCCGTCATATAATTACTATGTCCCAAATAATGTGACCACTGAAGAGCAGGAAGAAATTGTACAGTTTAGGAATTATAACTCCAGATGCTGGTATCTGGAGAAGAGGCAGAAGTTTTCTCAGAGAGCTGTTCCATCTTCTGTGACCCCTAGTGACTGGAACAGAAGTAAAGTCTGACCCAAGACTGTGGGTGTGGATGTGAAATCAATCCAAACTAATATGTGCTTTGTCATCACCTAGGCACAGCTCTCTTATGCAGATTTTGGCCTCTTGGAGAAAGAAATCCTTTTTTTCTCCCAGCAGCACAGAGCCTAAAATGTTTGAAATAGTGAAAGGGCTTCTACTTCTTCTGTTTCAGGATTATTATTGAATTGAGACTGTAAATGATTTAAAAGCATAACTACTGAAAATGCTTAACTCTGAGATTGCTAAGAACTGACCCAGGAGAAAATCATTTAGCATGCTGGTTTTTTATTCTGTCCTGCAGATAGGAAACTTAGTTCAGTTGCCTTTGAAATTAAACAGCAATATCAGGCTTAGCAGTCTAGAACTGCAAGAAAGCATCAATCAAATAAATAGTTTTAATTATTCACATTCTCCCTTTGCTTCCTTCTTTCTCTGTCCTCATTTTCTTCCAAGTAATGAAAACCTCTGCTGTTTTTTGTCATGGAGTATCAAGCAAATTTTCTTATTTTCTGCAGGTATCAGTCTCATATGTCTGAGTAACACAGAAGTGACTATTACAGTGTGATCTAAGCTTCCTCAGAGATTTGACTGATAAATAGACCATATGGGTGCACTGGGTGCAAGAAAGCACATTTTTGACAGTGGTCTGTGATGAGCATGAAAGTCTTCATAAGAGCAGAGACAGCTTTTTTCTAAATGAGGAGCTAGTGCCTTTTCTCTTGCAAATTTCTCCCTCGTGCATGATGTATCCATCTCTCTAGATGGTAGCTCATCCAGTGCAGGCCAGCCTTACTGCACATCACATCTTCAGCTCATTTTGTTTGACAGTCAAAGGAAGTAACTCAAATATAGCCTAAGAACACATGTAAACAATAAAGAACTTCACAGTAAAAGATGGTATACCACAACCTGTTCTTTGTGCTGCTTGCAGGCATTTTTGTCACACATAAAACCTTTGTTCTCATTATTATTGTTAACAAAAGTTGTTCCTTTTGTTGTTGACCAAGAGAGGTATTTCAACAGTTGCCACTGCAGATGAGAAACTGGTAAGTTGCACTGCGAGAAAAGACTCTCAAGCCAACTGGAGAACAAAATTCTAGTGACAATATCTCCAGTCTCAGAAATAAGTAAAACTGGTACGCAATTTCCTATATAACTCACCAGCAAGATCATGAACTGTTGAAATAATACAAAACAAAATTTTATTTAATAAGTAGGAACCATCAGTGACAACTGCTCATTGGCAGTGAAGTTATCAAGTGAGAAGCGCAGCATATCTGCCTGGTAAAATATGGCAGGAGAGGCTTCAGAATCTTTCTAAGGGAATCAGATAACTTTTGGCATACATATAGAAAGTGTGAGACCCACTGTGATGCTTCCTCTCTCTTCCCCAGTGCCATCTTCCTGAACATATTAATTTTCACACAGCTATCCCTATCTAGCTATCACTTCATCCCTATGAAGTCCTGTGAGGGAGCAGAAATCAGTACTGTCCATCCCAAACAATCTGAACTAAGTCAATAATTAAATTACTATTGCAAGAAAATTCAGCACAAACCTTCAAAATACATCTGAAAGTATGTAAGTTGTGTTCTCTTGCTTGCAATGGTGCTCTTATCCTCTGTTAAGCTAACTTGTAATGGGAGACATCTTTTGCTACAATAGTGAATGTACTTCAAAAATAGATAATTCAGACACATGTGGTTGACTAGGAACCTTCAAGCATCTATAACTCTACCAAATACCATTTCAAGAGAATTGGAGTGTGTCAAAATCCCGTTTCCTCATTAGCAGGGAATTTTTCAGTTTGAATCTTCTAACTGCCACGTCTTCCATCTTGCCCAGTTCTTTGGACAGTCTTCCACCTGAGCACTAGAAAAACCTGCAGGCAACCTAAGAGATGATCAGCACGGTTTCATTTCCTCTTGCACTACCACATACTGCTGCCAACATGCAACTGCTAAGCGCAAAAAGAAGGTCTTGCCTTCCCACTTCTCCTGTCTTACTGCAGGGTAGTTCCAGAAGGGAAGGGTCCCTGCAGGGCACTCTACAGTGCTTTGCTCTGTGCTTGGTAACTGGTATTTTTCCTATTCTCTACTTGAGTGGGGTGAATAAAAACAGGAGAGCAAGAGCTACTCATTCTTTAATAGTTGGCATAAAACTACCTCGTTATAAAAAGATGCATGGTGCTGTGATTTGTAGCTTCCCTGGAAAAAAAGAGGATGCAGACTCTTTTTTTCTTCTATTTTGTCTTTGTTAAATAGAAAAGAGTTATTTTTTCTAAGAAAAATAAATCACTATACGTCTTGGCATTTTACAGTAGTACACTTTCTTTCTTTTTTTTTTTTTTTAACATATATTTTTTAATTTAACCTGTTGATAACCCTAAAAGCAAATGAGGATAATGCTAAAATCTCACCAGCACACAGTCATGAGACCATGCTCCCTGAGTGACAACGCTGCCAGAAGCCTGGAAGCACAGGAGCTGCCTAAATCCCTTGCACATTTTGAAGAGGTACTATAATTTGAATCTGCTTCATTATAAAAAGGCAGCCATTAGGAGAGCCAAACCACATTAATGTAGCCTTGGGCATTTTCATACATTGATTAAATACTGTTTAATGTCTCAAAATGAGAGAAAGAAAAAGGAGATCAGGAAAGCCCAAAGGACTAAAACAAGTCAGCATGGTAAATAAATGTGCAGTGATTCTCTCACAGAAAACAGAGCTATTTAGATAGGAAAATGACAAGGAGCAATATGCAGAGCCATTAGGAAAGTTCTAGCATCTGCTTATTCATCCTAATTAAAAGCATTAAATGCAGTCAGCACACGTAACAATAGCTTTATTATTGTCATCTCATGTGAGAAAAGTCACATTTTCGGCATCGTGCATTCTAACTCAATGTCCCATCACATGGAATTCTTAATTTCATCTTTCTTCCGATGTCCCCTGCATATTTGCTGTATCTACATATTAACTCACCTTGCACATCAAAAGATCATTTTCTTCCTTAAAAATAATTCATATCAGACAAAAGCAATTAATGTACAAGTGAACAGAATTAAATGCAAACTAATGGCAAACTTACCTATTAATCTGGTATCTTTGTTCTTGTTAGGCATCTTGAGAATAAATGAAATATGACTACTCATTTGAATACTCTTTGTGAGTATATCTTTGAAGATTTGAATGTTGGCTTTTGCGTATTGTCTAGATTGAGCTCATTACTGTTTAGAACAACAGTTTTTAGAACACTAATCCTGCTCTGAATAAAGTGAATGATGAGACACCTCCCACAGTGTTAGTAAGATAGTCTGCTGTGCCAACAGTGCCATTCTTCTCTGAAGGAGAGCTCAGTTGACCACATTTCCAGGAGGCCTTGTTACAGGGATTCACTCTCTGCTACTCCCTGTCAATAAATCATGAGTAGAAGTTTGCAATCAGTAATTTAGGAGTACAACATAGACGTGGTAATCAGATTTTCCACTCTAACTTGGTGATTAATTCACAATTTGAAATAGTTGAATTGTAAAATCTATGAAGCTATCAGAAAACAAGCTATTTATTAGCATTGGGGTTTTAATTAATGCTATTAGTAAAAGGCAAAATTCCAGTCACAGGAGGACTGAGCCTACACTGCATCATCCACCTGAACAGTGTTTGCATCAGTATTCTCCACATGCTATCACTTCTGTTTCTCTGCAGTAGTTTTCTAGATGTGGTAAGGAGAAAATGTGCTTATTCAGAAGGTCTGGGAAAACTTCGTATTCCCACTCTTTGAGCAGATACATTATGGAAGAGCATTTAACTACTCGACACCATCTCTTGCTTCCATAGTTCCTTTCTAATTCTGTGCACAGATACATGTAGTTCTCACTTGACTGGGAGATACTCAGTAATTTGTTTTATCTTTGTTGTTCAGTGTGGCTTTACACTCACTCTTTTGCAGACCATTTAATCAGCAGACAGAATTACTGGCTTCCTCAAGGGCTTTGCTACAGTCACTGTAAGACAAAAGAAAACTGACATAAATTTGCACTATGTTGCAGAGGTTGACCTTAGTAATAGGGTATGTGGAATATTGTAAAATTGAGCTAGACTTGAAAGGCTGGCAGCAAAAAAAAAAAAAAAAAAAGAAATGCCAGTAGATAATTACTTTACATTATTAAAGAATCTCTTTCTCCCTCATTTAGCACCCAGGTCCAATTAATGGCTCAATTATATTCTGAAATAATTGGTTACATTACATTAAAACTATATATTTTTTGTGTTCTCCTGCCTCCTCTCTCCTAATATATTTTCCTCCCTATATCAAGAATAATTTGAGCAATAATTCTGCAAACCTCTGCATCCATATCAACCCTTGCTGAATACACTAAGGCATAAAAAAAGTGCAAGGAAAGGAGATCAGTCTCTCTACACAGTATAGTTTATAAAGCCAGAGCTTTTAGACTTGCTTTTGTCATACACGTAGCTTTAGATACCTACCAGAGAGGGGTGTATTAGAAGAAGCATGGTCACTTTCCGTGGACAAACGAATGGGACAGCACATTAAAGGATTATCCAGTCACATGGGTCATACTATCCCCAAATGGTACTTCAGCTTTGACTATACAAGGTGCCCATGAACAAGAAATTCTAAAATTAAATGTTCTGGCTGTGACATCCATACTCAGGCAAGATCAAGACAAGCAATAGTCTAGAAAATCTTGAGCATAAATCCTTCACTCTGGAGCCGGAAATACATATGCTGACAAACATTTCTACAGTGTAGACATGGACAATCTGAAATCATGTTCCAGACTAAGACAGAGTGTGTGACCATGACTCTGCTCTGCCTATTCTGGTCCTTCAGCCAGCAGGCATTATCTTCACATAAGAAAGTATATCAAACAGAGCATCAGAGTGCCATATGTCATCAGATGACCAGACATTATAAAAATCACATGACAAAACCACTCTGAAGTGCAGATATCTCTTCCTTGATCAAGTCTGTTGTGAAGGAGTGAGCCTATACTGTGGCTTGAATGACTGCAGCTCTCTTTCTGAAAGCAAGAGTCAAAGTACATGAAGAGCCATCAGAAGTCACCCCGTCCATTTACTGCCTCCCTCTACAATTCCCGCAGTCTTTTTTCTTATGTCTGACTTACACTGTAACACTTTCAGGCTGAGGACTGGTAACAAAGGCAGCAAAGAAAAGAACAGAGAAGGCTTGATGTGACTCACCACACGAGTGAAATTAAAAAAAAAAAAAAAAAAAATTCTGAGACACCCACCTGCTTCCATTAAAAGAAACTCCCCAACAAACCTGCAAAAGGCAAAACAAACAAAAAGCCACCACGGAAAAGGGAGATAATTGTATAATTGTACAGATCTGCATCATTCAGGCACTGGTAGGGGCTAGGGGCAACCCAATGGGTCAAGGAGAAAGAGAGAGAGATCTTGCTGTGCAGCAAAACAAGCTTGAAAGCATATGTACTGGACAAGTCATGTTACAGCTCTGCTGTTCGTACCCTTCACAAACCCATGTCTTCACATCAGCAAGAAACATACACTCTTAGGAATGATATTTTTTTCCTATTTTCTCTACTGTTTTTAAGGCCAAAGGACACCAAAAGCTCTGTAAAATGCCCTCAAGAAAATTTCATCAAGTTATCCTTTTAAAAAGGTTATTAATTTGCTAATGCATTCCTCCTACACTCCATTTCCAAACTAAAAAAATACCCTTGTGCCTAAACCCACGTTTGTTTGTTTGTTTGTTTTTGTCCCCAGTTAGATGCATTGATCTATTAGAAGATTTAATTTCCATCTGCAGGCAATGTGGAGTCACCTTACCTTCCATGTGAGAGTAACCTATGGAACAGTTTTCCACCCTGTTAGAAATGAGTGACTTCTTTCTTGTTTAGATGTATTTTATGGCTCCCAGCCTTGCCAGTCCCATAATTTCTTCCTGTTTCCTGATTCTGATTTCAATGCAAGCCCAGAAGAATATTACCACTTTTATGAACAAAGAAGAAATACATCTGAGTACTATCCCAGAATGAAGGAGACACAAAAAATCAACAAAACCCCAGAATAGAAAGCCTGCTCTTTTGCTGAACTGTTTCTTTTTGTACCCACGTGTACTGTAGCTCCTAAATTGCCCATGCATCTCATCCTTCCTTGCACCTGTCTCAGCTTTCAAACACAGAACTTCACGCAAAAGATATGCCTAACAGCATATTTGTAAGTGCTGAGAGATAAGGGGGAAAGCTGCCTCTAATGTCAAACTTGGAGGCAGGATGTCTGCAGACTGCATTTTCTTCTACAGGAACCATTCACTACTTGTCATGCAGTGCAGGTTTCATCATCGTTACCACACACTCTCTACCACCATCCTTGTAAAGCAGTTCAGACAGAGGGCAGTAAGCCATTTCCAGGGCGATGGGAAGGGGATCATGTACAATATCTGTCTAAGGAAACAAATGAGCAGGATGTGGAATAGATCCCAAGAGAATCCTAATCAAGACTGCATCAAGCAGCTCCCCCATATGCTGAAGGAACATAACATTAAACTCCTTTTGAAGTTAGCAGTGCAGTTCTTTTCTGTTATCACACAAGTCTTAGTGTGGGTTCTGCTACTTTTTGTTTTTCTCCCACACTGCAATATTTGAAGTAATTTTTAAAAATAACAGAAGTGGGGAAATTACATTCATGGGTTTCTGTTTCAAATATTTATGTTTTTACGAAAGTTGGGGGAGGATGGGGATGTACATATAGATGCAAATAAACATCTGGGAACTGATCGAGCCATTGAATACAGGAAAGTTTTGGCAATCAAAGAGTATGCATGCAGATCTGGATGCAAAAGAAGTGAAGAATATATGTTTCATTGGAAGAAATAGAGGAATGTGAGCAGGAAGCCAAGAAGCGAAGGATGGAGTTGTGTTACTCATCAAGCAGTTCTCCATACTGAAGGGGAACCTGCTTGTCAGGTCAGACAGTTGGTACAAGAAGGAAAATAAGAGCAACAGAACCCACAAAAGATCAGCAAAGGCTTTTGGAGGAAAATTTTACTCCTCATGGCACTGCAGTATAGCACACCAGTCCCATAAAACGAAACCCTGAGATGAGCAGCTCTCCTCTCACCTACCCAGTGGTGCCCTGGCCCTGCAGACCAAAGAACACAAATCTTGCTTGGAAGAGGCCCCAGCCCTCTCTCAGTTTGTGTAAATCAGTCTAAAAGCCAATAGAGGTGTATCTGTACAGGAAAATCAACCGAGTGAATGTCTTGGTTTGCAGCTGCTAAACTGCTGCCTGGCTGGAATACAATTTGCTGGTGGGTATCTACTACCAAGAGATTGGAACAACTGGAGGAGGTGGTATTCATGTGCACACAAATGAAGTGTAGCCAGCTTACACTAAATGTGTGTAACCTGTGCCAGGTGACTCCCATTGTAGAAACCGTGTAATGCAGCCGAGGCCCAAGGCAAAGAGAGGGATCAGATGGGTGTTATAGAAATCAGAATATCAGAGTTGGAAAAAACACACACAGCAGGAAGAGGCTGAGCGTGCATCTCAGCCAGAAAAACTCAGAGCAGCTGGTGAAAGTGTTACTGCTTACTGCAATCCAGAACTCCTCTCCTAGAAATAAGCAAGCAACGTTTGGACTGCACTCCAAAGAGGTACCTAAACAGCTTTCACCTCTGGAGATTTGCTCTCTGTAGCTGCCTTTGCTGAAATAAAAGGAAGAGCATTCAAGATACTTCCCGTCTGTTCTGCCATTATTGTACTGGCAATGGCTAGTACTTAGAGGCTGTAATCATGGAAGATGTGAATTTTACTTTAATTCTCCTTGTAGTCTTGGCACTACCCACCAGTAAAAATTTGAGCAATCTGTGAAAAGTTTTTGATTGACTTTCTTCTGGTGTACAGATGTTCTATCTTCTGTCAAGGTGAGGTACATAAGGATCTGGTCATCTGTAATGAATGGCAAGTTCTTCTCATCCATTTCCAAAACACATGCTGGATTCCAACAAAACCAAGCTACTTTTTCAAACAATGAAACATCCTTTCTCAATTAAACAAAGTGACTATTTCATGTTAGCATCTGGCAGATGCAGAATTACAAATGACTACCACATTCATTCTCGCTAGAAACCTCGTTCATGACATGAGTTGAATTGCTTCTTCATCTTGCTTGAAGACAAGGTGATCTCCTT
This sequence comes from Alectoris magna, assembly GCA_030625065.1. Taxonomy (NCBI): domain Eukaryota; kingdom Metazoa; phylum Chordata; class Aves; order Galliformes; family Phasianidae; genus Alectoris; species Alectoris magna. The sequence continues at coordinate 89,252,319 of CM060560.1, forward strand.
ATCATGCTGCCCTTAGGACTTTCAAAGTATCCTAATTTTTATAGGGAAATCTTGTTTTATACTTTATCACTGAATAGAGAGAAGAAAAAGGATCAAAATATGTATCTGTTTGGATTCAAGTAATATTTAAAGCTGGTGTTGATAGATTTTGAAGGCAAATGTTCCAGAAATCCTTACTTCATAAATACTTTTCCATATAGCCTCTGTATAACCAATAAAAACCTGAGGGGAAAAGATCTTTTTCAGAAACAAAAATATTAAAAGGCCTAAGCAGAATATGAAAGTGCATACCAGCTAGTACCTAAAAAGAGCCAGATTTCCTATTGGAAGTCTATTTTTTAAGCTGTGCTAAAAAGGCACTTTTAGCACAGCAACCTACTGCACAACAAAGGCAGCAAATCTGACAGTCCAAGAACTTGCACTCACTTTAGTGGGAGAGAAGGGGGTGTTCCAACAAATTTGTGGTCCCGCTGTGAGTTAAAATTTGACGAAAAAAATCTTTTGATTGTCTGACATGGGCTTTAATGGTTCTGTTATCATTTTACTCTATTTTTACTTTAGAGTTTTTCCCCGTCTTTATTATTTGATGCAATTATGCTGATGAGCGGCAAGGAATTTTGATCTAGACCATTTTAACAATCAGAAAAGAATATTAGCAATAGCACACATAGCTATTATTTAAATTACAAGCATGGAATGCTCTCCTCCCTTGAAATCTTATTTTTATCTTCCCATAGTACTTTTAGCAACATACCTTGTGTGTGATCTCCAATTAATATAAATCAGCAGGGTTCTATTGAAGACATTATCTACAAGCCAGAGATTCATTCCTTATGCTATTTAATTTTCTCAGCCCTTTGGAGAACGGCAGATCCTGGCTCGTGTTTATCTCATCCTAATTCACATTCTCACCCTGAGAGAGAGTTACTTACATTTAACTCCATCATTAACTTAGGTCCAGTGGAGGAAAGGTTGGTATGCTTTTGTCACAGCTCTGTGATGATGTGGGGTTTTGTGCTCATTACACCACACTCCAAGTGTTGCAAGGAGGAGGTGTCTAATGCAGAGAAGAACTCCCACCTGGCAGTTATGGTGGTTATGGTTATGTTATGGCTGTTATGGTTGGAAGCAGGTATGGAAAGCATCCTCAGCTATGTAGGTATCATACGGTTGTGACATTCTTGTACACAGCAGCAGGGCAGAGCACCTCTAATGCTCCATCAGTGTTGTATCCCATATGTACTTTCAGTGATAAGAACAACCACAAATTTGCTCTCAGCAATACCCATGTGCGGAAGTAAAGGTCCTGAAATTAGGCCCCAGCCTCCTCCCAGCCTTACTCCTCCTGTGGGAATATCCACCTGCAGGGGCTTGTTGCCTCCTTCTGGACTGGTTTTCCTCACTGATATCTTTCCAGAGATCCCTGTCCGTGGAGCAGCAGTCTGCAAATCCTCATGCTGCAGAAGGGTGTTCAGGGCTGCTTTGTGCCAGTGATTACAGAAATTTAGTCAATGCACAGCTCTGGCAATGTCATTATAACCCTTTTCGTTTGCCAAAGGCGCTCCAACTGTGCAGTGTACCAGTGTGCACAAGAGAGATTTCCCCTAAAAAGCATGCTACGGCCTAAAGACCTAAAAATTTAAAATATCTGTCTTGCCATGATAAACCTTAATTTGTAGTTTTCAAAAGGATTTTTTTTTTTAAAGCTGAGGAGTCTGTTGGAAATCCCAGTAGATTAGGATGCATACTGGTTTTGCTTCAAATGAAGGAGGTACATTCTTTTCTTTGTATTTCCTTTAGGAAGCCCTAAGATTGGTGCTTCAGGAAGCAGGAAAGCATCTACATAATTTTTCTACGCTACTAGCTCTCAGGATAGTTTATTTTTGTTGTCCTACTTTCTTTCAGGGCATTTTTTTCCTTTTGTGTTCCTGTAAGCCTGATACTAAGAGTCTGAATGACTGTTGCATATGATCACAGGGATTGTGCAGATTTGATCAGAACTTGAGTCCACTAGAAATTTGAATTTCTACATAAATAATCCAGGGCATTTCAGAGGCTTTGGTGAATCTACCTAAAATATATTTAATGCTTCAGCCCCTGTGCTTTCTCTCACAGACCTCTCAAAAATAAGAACACATACACCATTCCAAATTCTAGAAAATATTTATGTTCTAAAGTATACCTACTTCTCACAAGAGAAGCTGAAAATTGAGAATCTCTTCCATCAGTTGCAGCATCACTGCACTTGGTCTCAATCAGAAGAGGAATCTCATTTGGGAGTCTTATTTATACCTGTTGTATTAAACTGACAAGAATCAGGACTACCCTGGTGATATGGTTACTGCTCTCCTTATTGGTGTTATGTCATTTTAAATCTGTCTGCGAATTACCACAGAATACAATCCTGACTGTCTTTGATCTTGGCAGCACATGAATGGCATGCACAAATATGACAATGAACTAAAACGACACTTAGGTCAGTCTTTCCTGTGGACCTGTGGATCATCTTCATTTAGTTTTGTAGTGTGTTAACCATGGGTGGCTGGTGAACTCCAGTTATGGAACAGGTTGCTCCAGAGGAAAAGAATTGTGACAGATCCAATTTGGGTCCTGGGCAACTGGAGTCAGAGTCAGAACTGGAATTTAACAGGAGTTAGAAGCAGAAGCACTGGACTTTCTTCACTTGCTCTTCTCTTAACTAGGAAATTTCTGCTTAAGATGTTAGGGAAAGAAAGATTTTAATATGTTCTCCATGAGTCCTGTGGTGTGCAGACAGAATCATAGTTGTCTCACCATATGTTAATGCATTTACTGAGTACTGCATTTTAATAATTTTCTGTTGCAGTGAGTGAAAAGCTCATTTAGCTGTGATTTGCATTGTGCCAGCACTAGATATTATTTTGTGGTAGGTCAAAATCAATGCTGTCACTGAAGTATCCATTGCTTTCATTACTCTAAATAGCATTTTGTCCTCATACATTGAGTCATGCAGTACAAGTAAAAGAAAAAAAAAGAAAAAAATCAGTAAATACTTCTGGTTTATTTCAGGGTATAAACAACCCTTAAATCATCCCCTCTTCACAGAATGATGGAACCAAACAGAGCAAATTTGGATAGGCTTTATATAGCACAACTGCTATATTTTCCCTAAGCATTGGGAAGGGGCTATTTTGGGGACAGGAAGAGTGAACAGCACTATGAGAGATGGACAAGGCAGCACAATACAATGGGATCACGCCCATTCGTGTAACAGCCAAAAGGGAACAGGTCAACCCATCTGAATGTTGTCATCAAACATAGGGTGACAGATGCCAGAACTGAATGCATTGAAGGAGCAGATGTGACCAAAGTGGGGCTGCAGTGCAGAATTTTATAACACCATTCTCCAACAAGAAGAGAGGCTGATGTGTACTTTGTGTGTAACCAAAAACCATGAACTTGATGCTTTCGATCATGCCTAATCACAGCTGCCTAGGTAGTCTCAACAGCAAATAAGATTGACAAATCCAACTGTTGTCCCACAAACTTCCCAGATTTTAGAAAGTTCCCAGTCTTTGTTAAGGAATCTTGTGTCCACTTAACAGATTGCAACCAGATGCACACCCTGGGGAAAGCAGATTATCAAACCAAAGTCTGTCCTGAGGATCAAAGAGGCACAAATGTGCCCTCATTGGACCAAGAATACTAAATGACTGATTCATAGATCAAAGGCTGCTCCATGCTTGGTAGTCACATTATTGCATTCTCGTATAAGAAGTAACCTAGAAAACCTCAACTGCCTGACTGATTAGCCTGCTCATCCTAGAAAAATACTTCCTTCACTTCTTTGCTCCCTAGCAGTTAGTTTACTCTTAAATATAGGGCAAAACATCTGGCATTTCCTGAATAGAAGAAGCTGTTCCAGGCACTTCCTCATCACATATTGACTTTGGCTACTTTTCAAAACAGTGCTACAATATGCCACTTCTCACATGATAGGAGAAAACAGCTTGATGTTGGTAACAGCTTGATAAATATAAGATAGATAGAAAAAGGCATAGGAACAGTAAAGCTGTGGAAACATTTTTCACTTCTCAATGAACCATGTGTCTTGCTCCTCCTCATCCCCTAGACATGTCTTTCAGCTCCCAGAATACTGGTTGGCTCACCAGTTTTGTAAAACTTCAGCAATCTCTACACAACATGCACAAAATCTTTATGTCACCATTATTTCCTCTGATGGTGTCTGGCGGAGAACCAGAGGTAAGTGCTAAAGCCCATCAGCTCCTTACATTTTGCACCACTTCCACATATAGCGTGACAGGGGAGCAGGGGCCACAAACCCCATGAGGTCAAACCCGTTCACAGAATCACAGAATCACAGAATTGTAGGGGTTGGAAGGGACCTCTAGAGATCATCGAGTCCAACCCCCCTGCCAAAGCAGGTTCCCTACACCAGGTCGCACCGGTAGGCGTCCAGGCGGGTCTTGAATATCTCCAGAGAAGGAGACTCCACAATCCCCCTGGGCAGCCTGTTCCAGTGCTCCATCACCCTCACCGTAAAGAAGTTCTTGGCTCTGATAAAGAAACTCACTGAGAAAGCTGTACGAGTCAAAATTCTTGGCAAGATGGGTTCTGGTATCAGGGAAATTGGCACTGTAGAATATTTTCTAAGATTTTGAACTGGGCCATCAGGACAGAGGGACAGTGAAAAGGAAGTCAAGTTGAAATATCTATTCTTCCCAATAAAAAAAAATAAAAAATAATTTTTAAAAAAGGGTGTTTTCCACTAAACACTTTTCTAAAATATATTCCTAAGGATTTGGTTCTCCTTCAATGCAGCAGGGAAAATTTGAAACCTCAGAAGTAGTTAAAAAATGTGGAAATCATGAAACAAAAATTGTTCTCTGGCTAGCATGGACTTCAAGTCTTTAAGCAGCCTCAGATTGCTGTTTAGGTTTGCAAAGATGCACAGAAGTCAACAAGTGTCTTGCACATTGAGCTTTCATACCACACATCTCATTCATCTAGATCTATTTTACTTCGTTTGGGGCATCTGAACTAAAAACTATTTCTGGGAAACCTAGCTGATTTTCAGAGTCCTTCTGACCTAAATCAGAGTACAGCCTGGAAGTCCCATTATAGCCATAGTGAACTCCATAAGCAGAGCTGGATTCCAGAACTGTACCCTTGTGGTGAGGAAGAACCATGCATTTAGTGATTCATCTGTGCAGGCAGCAGATGAACAGCTACAAGCCTTACTAATGCTATAGTAATGATCAGGAAATCATTTACAAGTTGGGAGAACAGGCAAAGCATTGAAACAAGAGTTTCAAACATTTTCAGCATTAAAGTATTTTTTTTAAAAAAAAAAAAAGCTCTCGCTCTCTTGGGGGTTGTTTACTTGTTTTTTTTTCATTGTTTTTCAAACCTTGTAAATTGTACCTAACTTATAGACCTCCAAAGACTGCAGTTATAACCTCAATTACTCAGGCAATTACTTGAAAGGGACAATCGAAACGAAGAACTGTGTATTTCATTTTACATCTCTGTTGACTCAGGTACTTCTGGTTTCCATGGAATCTCTGGTTTCTAGCTTTGTTAAGACTGTTAATTTACAGTTTTGATAGCAGCCAGTTTATTTTAAATGTGTGTGTTGATAGCAATCCTAAGTAAATTACACAGGGCTGCTAAGATCCAATGCATGGCAATACCTACTTCAAAGAAGGTTTCTTCCATTTTTAGACAACGGGGTAGCAAAGGCAAAGACATGATTAAAAGCATTTAATCTCACTTCTGTAGAGCAGCAATTTCAAAATCCTGTAACCTTGTTTTTACTCCAAGCTCATGCTAAAATTTAAGGATGCTCCTTGATGGTGACAGAATACCTAATAAAACACTTATTTCAGATGCAAGCAAGCATGCTTAGAAGCAAATCTCTACTAGATTTTGCAATCATCTACCTAATGAATATTATTAAATGACTGAAATTCAATGTCTAGACAGGGTTATCAGGTAGGAATATACTCAGGTGTCTGTGACTTAAGTCAGACTAGGAGTCTGAGCAGGTAGTAAAAGCAAGCAAAGTACTCCTGATAACTTATTTTCACTCATTTTATTGAGATGAAAAACATAAATTTAATAAGTTTTCTTTAAACTTAATTAAAGTGGGAATTGATCACATTGGTTTTTGCCCAGCATTCAGAACCGACATAACTTCATTATCTGCTAAATCACTTACAGGAAAATAAATAAATAAATAAATAAACACTTTTTAGAAAAAAAAGAGTAAAAAGGTAAATCAACTCACCTGATTTTGCTGCTGGATGTCTTTCTAATTTATCTCTTTCTATCTTTCCGGATTTTAGTTTGTCAGGAAAAAAAATCCATTGTTCAGATGCTTTTATTAAGTACTGGTACAGAAAGTATTGTTTGAATTAAACTTCAAATCAACTTGTTAGATTTTACTTGCAAGATTCAGCTCATAGTACGAGGAGGTAGACAACATGGTTCTTGGGCAGTGCAGGTGTGAATTAAGGTCTACAAAACATAGTTTCTACCATTCATAAAACTAATGCACAGCACTCTTTATATGGTCCTTTAGAACTTGCAAACACTGGATAAAAATTTTTGATGTAACTTACTTATTAGCATCTTTTTTAATCTTCCTAGAATTAGGAAGCACAGAAAGGCAGCAAGGAATGCCTGAGTACTGAACAATCCATTTGAAACTGTGTTGTGCATGCTTTTCTTAATCAGTGGTTACCAGCAATTCATGGTTGGCTTGTTTTCCCTTTTAATAGCCTGCCACCATTAGCTTCTGATATTTAGAGAGAGATTTTTTTTTTTCCTAAACAGCATCCCGAGGCTAAAGTATGTTAAGAGCAAATGGACTAATTATTTAAATATAAAGACTGCACAGACACTTACCAGAAAAATCTCCACTATACATCAAATGAATTGAACATCCATGCCAGGAAAGCTGTATTGGATGTGGCTCACAACAGCTGTGAGATGATAGCATTCTCAGAGCACTTCCTAGAGCCTTCTTAACAAAATGGCAAGCACAACAGGATTAAGGCTAACTGCAGTGGAACGAGTATCTTGCAATAACCTAATCTCTCACAGAATAGTTCCTGGGTTAGGAGTTCAGGCATGGAGCTGCACTAGTACACTGATTTGAGAGTTGGGAGTTGAGGTCTGGGAGTTGGGATGATGTCCCTGTGCAACAGGGCACTGCTCAGCACTGTATGAGTGCACTAGCTCAGGGCCCTCAGCAGCACTGACAGCCCCAGTGGTAAATTCAGAGCTTCCATGTGTTGCTCCATCCCTCCAATTCAGGAACAGCAAAAATGTCATGAGATTTATGTAAATACTCCCAGCTGGAGAACAGAACCCAGATTTCAGATGCAACATATTGAGTATTAGCAGCAAACTCTCTAGGACCGGTTCATCAAGAAAAAAAAAATGGAATGGAAAGAAAAATCCCAGAAATATTTGTCAAAAGATTTCCAGTGTGAAAGCCAAGGAGTCATGAGTTGTTGTGAATAGAAAATGAAGGAAATAAAATATCAAGTTGTTCACTAGAAATTATCTTCCATGTTTTCTCTGATGTAATATTGGATGAACTCTAACACCTTAGTGAATAAACAGCATCTTATATGACATATCTCTTGCTCAGTTGCATATCTATCATTTTGGACATGTCTTATCAGCTCTAAGTTTCATACATGTGCAAGGAGTCTCAGCAAAGATCCAATATGAGAAGTTTACTCTAAAAACTAGAAAATAAGCATCAAAAACATGGATTACAGATAGGCTGCTTTCACCATGCAGCCACTAGAGAGGACAGGAGATACTCAACCAGAACAGACATGAAAACACGAGCAGAAGGCAATATGCCACATATATAATCAATTTTAATTAAACTGATTATCTTAAGCCTCTTGGAAGGGTAAAATGGAAAATGAAGATACAGTGTAGATTTGAGCTACCTGAAAAGTACCTGCATGCAATCTTCATTCAGTGATGAAATTTTAACATCAAATGTGAAAGACAGGGAAGCATAAAGACTTCTGCTTAAAAAAAGAGGTCTGCCTGACTGTTCTGCAGACAAAATGCTTCTGAGAGCAGAGTGTAACAATTAAATTCACACTAAAGCTCAATTTTCTAGCTAGAGAAAGCTCTGCATTTTCCTCAGACAAGAGAAACTGTAATTGGACTGACTCCTTCTTCCAAGTACTTCCTTCCAATTCAAGAATCAAAAGAAATGAATACAAAGTGATAGGATGAGGTTTTGGTTTAACAACAAAAACATACATTTATTCCCAGGAATAATCTTACCATTTACCATGAAAGCTGCCATTCACTTTCCATGTTCTACAGTGAATGCATTTATAGACCTACGTAGATAACTAGATCTGGTAGTGCTGGAAATTGTAACAGAAGACGAGCATTGAATGTGCTTGAAAACACAAAATGTTCAAGATTAAGTATTCTAATTTAAAAAATAGCAATCTGAAATTAAAGTAAAAACAGTCACGGTTAATAAAATCATAGTGATGTCAAAACATTTAACTTTGTAATTTCACAATAGGAAAAGTTTGATTTCTCTGAAGTCACCTGAGACAAAGCTTTAAAAAATATTAAATGCTCTCTGAGAAGGAGGACACATGGGAGGTGTAAAGGAAAAGCTGCTAATACTCAAGGGAACCTTCAGTTTTGGATCAAAGAGTTTCAGACTGTAAGACTTTGACCCTTGTCCCAAAAATTCTACTCTTGAGAAATTTTACTCCTGTCAGACAGTGTCCCAGTAGCAACTACATGGCCAAGTGCAGTTTTGAATAAGCGTTCTGTAACAGGTAAACAGGTTGAACCCTTACCTACTGTGTGGCGTAGGATTCCTACTTCTCTTCTTAGCATCCTTTTTGGAAATGGTTGAGTTTTCATATATCTCCTCTTTCTTTACAGTAGGCTTCATATCTAAAAAATATGAGGGCTGCTTCAAAAGTAATGCTTCCTATTTTACTATGTTGGCCCGTGACATCAGAGATAGATGTTTGTGCTATGGCAGTAGAGGTTGAAACTTCCCACCAAAATCCATTTAAATTTTGTTGCCATGTGACAGATGGCAACAGAGAAGCAGAGGGGACAAAATGGCATCAGACATGGAAGTGCTCGTGAAGCAAAGGTGTGTCACTGAATTCCTCCGTGTGGAAAACACCACACACACTGACATTCGTTGACACTTGCTGAACACTGACAGATACTAATCATTGGATGTGATGCAGTGAAGCTGCGGGTGGTGCATTTCAGCAGTAGTAATAGCAACACAAAAGACAAACCACATTCCAGGTGGCCAGGCAGGTTTTTATTGTGTTCAGCATGCGTACTCCTGTTCATCACAAGTGAATATACAGAGTTAATGGTGATGCCTACATTGAAAAATAGTGTTTTGTACCTGAGAATTTGCTCTCAAATAGTATTACTATGCTTTTTGTAGCTGTTATAGTTTCCATGGAAATAAAAAGGATGCATTACTTTCAGAGCAACCTAAGTGGGTCATGAGTTCTCCATTGCATTGGTTTACTATGGAATGAAGTCACAGTACAAAAAAAAATCCAGGTGTTCCAATTTTCCATTTCTCCAGTGAGATTTTCAGCTTTTTCGATTCTTAGCAGTTTTGTGTTCAGATATCTTCTTCTCTCTTGTGAAAAAAATTCCCTGACATCTAAACTAAATCTCCCCACTTTCAGTTCAATGATGCCTTGTTTACATTCAGTCAGGAAGGCATCCTTACTGTTGGAACTTTTGCAGGGGAGTGTTCAGTTTAAAAAATATTCAGGGTGAAAAAAAGAAGAAAAAGAAGAAGAAACTGGAGCTTGCATTAGGGAAAGGATTTTGGGTTTGGTTTTTTTTTCCGTTTTTTTTTTTCTTTCTTTCTTTTTTTCTTTTTTTTTTTCCGTTTTTTTTTTTTTTACTGAAAAGGAGTTATTTCAAAGGATATGCCTGAGTGGAGCTGACTGAATTTATAGTGTTCACACAAGGCTAAGATTTGATATAAAGCTGCAAACTCCTTCATCCTAAATGCTATGGCAGGCTGACAGATTGCACAATAGAAAGAAGAGGTAGTATTGATAGTGTTAACAACCACCTTGGCATGAATAATTACATTAATGCTAGATACTGACTGCTGGAAGACATTGTTTAGACAGCATCTGGGTGGTAAACTGTATTTGAAAAGGCAGACCAATATCTCAGCTGTGACTTCTCGAATTTCTCATTGGTTGTTACTCATCTATCCTCCATGATTAACACCCTGTACAGCCCAGAGATTTAAGTTTTTAAAACCTATGCTTTTCTACCCACATGTACAAAGCTCAATAATTGCTAGATTACTTAGCATGTTTGGTGAGGAGAATGTAACATCTGGTAACTTGAAGTGTTCAGGGTACTTGTTCTGATAAACTACATTAGTCTGACTGGCACCTTAACAATTCTGCTGGAAACATGAGAATAATGCATGACTCAGAAAAGACCATGAAAATATAAGATACAAAGACAGTATTGATTTCCACTATTCCGGTAACTAAAACCTGTGCAACAAAGCTCTAAAAATCAGAAGGAGCTAGAAAAATGCAAAGAAAAACTGACATGAGAAAAGAAAACCAGAACACGTAGATTGTCTTTACATGTAAAGACATCCCAGTGCAACCTGGAAATCAATTGTATTTCTCTTTTATTTTAGACAGAAACATTATTAAAGACGAAAAGACAAGTGAAAAGAAATAAAAAACAAACCCCAGCACACAACCTCTGAATACTTTGGTGCCTTATTCCATTGCAGTGAACATGTCATTATCTTCCACCTCTATTAAACTTAGGGTTTTTCCCTCTTTGAAACCTTTCATTTATAACAGAGGGTCTCCTTTTTCAGGGCTTCTCACTTTTCCATTCCAAGCAGCCAGTATACATCCACCAAAACAGGAAGGCCTATGAAAGAAAGACTGCTAGTCATCTAGAGGGATTAGGACACTTGTCACACACTGGTGTTTCCAAGGCTCAGAAGAGCAAAATATTTGCCATGCATCTAATAGTTCAGATATCCCTTTCCATGTAACTGGTTTCTTTAGAATCTGCAACTAGCAGGAAGAATGATTGTCTTTTATAGTGGATCTATAACATAAGCATACGAACAAACAAACAAACATAAACATGTCCATTAAAATTAGTGAAATTAGTGAATCAGTTACTTTTAAATATCTAAAAAATGTATATGCTATAGACTCTATAACAATCACCAGGGAATGTCAGTAACAGGATCTTTTCACGTGTATCCATGGTAAAAACAGGATGTTGTAAATTCTTATCCTCTTTTAATACTGAAATATTTACATCTTCATTCCATTTCTTTCCCTGTCGCCTTCATTCGTGAGCAAGCCAACTGGATACAGAAAATCACTCTCGCTGTTTAATAAGATGTTTGCATAGTTTCCTACTTTTGCATTTTTTTATCCAAAATGAGCTGGGTTTTGGATTGTCAAACTCATCTTTGGAGAAGCCCTAAAAAACAAAGGATCCACACACTGTAAGTAGGCCTGGAAGACCTGTGTAAGCTGCCTTTCCTCTGTCCCCCATCTGCACACGTTGCTCTGAGCAGACTCACTGGAAGGACCAGATAAACCCAAGCTCCTTTCACCAGGATGGTTTTTCTTTCCTACTTTTCTTGTGCACCATTGCCAGAGCTTCCTTTGCAGCATCCAGCAACTAGTGGAACACCATCTCCTGCTGAGTCCTTCCATTCTATATACCCCCCCATATGCATCACTCCTTCAGGCAAGTAGCTTCCCACACCTCCTTCTCTGCAAGCCTCCCTGGCCCTTGCATATACTGCTTCAAGTTAGAAGGCACAGTGAGACCAGGAGCAGCTACCGGCACCTGGATAGCCCCCAGCAGGGAGCTTGACAGAGACTTAGCTGTGGAAAATAATCTATCAATCATGGAGTTTACCACATTACAGAAACAACTTTTACATTCTTGCTCACCTGCAGTTGTGCTTTGCAAAAGAAAAAGAAATCACTCTCCCAAATCAGGAGTGTTATAGTTCAAACCTGAGCTCCTTTCCTCCTTTCTGATAATTGCTGGCTCCTAGCTGTCAGTTCTAAAACCCCATTACATCAGCAGTGTATCTTCTCTTAACCCAGCTGTGTAAGAACCAGGCCCACTTCAGCAAGAGCCACTTGGATGAAAGCATAGAGGTACCAGGAGTACAGAGCCTCCACGGGAGGTTCATCCCATGCTGGCAAGGATCTGAGACCTAGTGTGTATAGCACGTGATTTGAGACCAGTGCTGAGTACAGCCTCAAATGCCTTGGGTCAGAGATCTCATGTTGCATAATTGCTGCTGGTCCTGGCTTTTCTCATGGAACAGAGCCAGGAGTAGACCTTCCTCCCTATGAACATGGGCTTATTCCCCAGCTCAAAGTCTCTTGACCAACAGCCAGCAGTTTCATTTTAAGTAGGAAGAGAATGAAACAGAAAGAGTGATAACAATAGCAGCTTTATGAGGAGGTGGAAAAGAACAAATGCTGGGACTCCTTTTAATTAAAAGTCCAAAAATGTCCTTTAAAACCACTAAATCTGAAGCCCAGCACAGTACAGCCTCTGGAATTTCACCCTGCAATTCCAACCTGAGCTATAAGCTCTCTCGGGGGAATTCCAGGCTGCCCTTCTTTGCATTAATGTTCCTAAGATAATACCATGGATAATTAAGTGCATTCAGCCTGCCAAAGAAAGGGAGCATTTTGTGAAGAGCACTGAGCGCTGCCTTTCCTCCACCAGAGTGGCAATAACATTATACACTGCTGCCTCCAACAATCATACTTACTCATGTGTCTAGCTGCATTTTTTAGCTCTTATTGATTTTGTCTGGGCTCCATAACATCAGTATATTATGTTAAACAGTACTGAGAGGACAGGCAGGATGAGAGAAAAAGCACTTCTTCATTGATTTGACAAGGAGGCTTTACCAGAGACAATGCATCCACTAATGCTAAATATAAAAACAAATAATCAAGGTAATTGCAAGAGAGGGAATGTGAAAGCAAACAAGTCAGTCAATTCGTTAAAATTGATCGCAAATGAAAAACAAGAGTTTGCCCATTTAGCCACAGCATCCCTGCAGTAGGAACTTGTTCTTAATTTGCATGTGAATAAGTATTACGCCCTGATTGCCTATGCTCAGGTCAGCCAGGAAAAGCTGAAATCAGTTGTAACTAACAGACATTTATCACAGTCAGCTGTTATTAATGGCTTGCCAGATGTTGCTAGCAGAGCTTGCTCTGGTAATAAATACTTTATCACAGAGAAGATGTAGTGCCTGCTGCGTTGTGTGCTGTGGACAGTCCTGTGACACATCACGACATTGGCTCAGAGCTCAGCCTGCAGGTTAAGAGGGAAAAGGGGTTGCAGGTTCTTTGGTCCCTGCACAATTTAACACCATTGTGCAGTCATTATACATTTCCCTGCTTTTTCTGAAGGTCTATGTGTCACATTATCTCTATTTTTAGTATTACTGTTGTTATTATACCACCCTTATCCAGGCCTCCTTCCCAATAGTTAAAGTCTACCTGCTTTCTTGGACCCCACCCACCAAGAGATGCTGGCTGTGGCTGGGGAATGCACTGCTTTTTCCACCTTCTTTTCGAGCTGCTGATCACTTCTGTTTCCTCTGGGAATGCTGATTTACAAACTCACTGCTGTCTTGGGCTTCAGAGGAAAGCAGTAAGCTGGGCGCTATCTCCCATCTGCTTGACAGACACAGACATCAGGGAGAAGGAAATACTTGCTCTGCTGCTGCTCCCTGTTGCCCACTTGGGGAAGAACCTTAAAAAAAGAGCTTCCAACGCAACTTCATGTACCAGCCTTCCAGAATCAAGTACCAGTTGTGCAAGCTGGGGGAGGAGTAGCAGCCCCAAAATAAAGGGTTTAGTCACCATTTCAGAGCTCAGTATCTGACAGGAAAAAAATGTGTTTGTATACAGATGAGAAAGAGGTCCCCATGCATCTCCCCCACTCTTCCTGAATGCATACTCATTGCTTTGTATTCCAAGTATCTCAGGTCCTCATTATTCGTTTCACACATGACTCCCACATATGCAGGGTAGATGGAAATAAATACACACTGGTTAACACAAATAAGGTCCGTACTGGGATACATGGGAGTTGTGAAAGACAGAGACAAGCTCAAAATGTTAGTCCAACCCTCACAAAAATTATAATAATAATGATAAAGCTTTCCAAAGTGACAAGGTCCCAGTACACGGGCAGATTTTCCATTTTCTGCCCACATAGTATGTCTGGGTAACTCTCAGCTACACTGACCCTTCCACAGTTAATTTTTCAAAGGACGTTTCTTCCGAAGCTTCTCTTTAGGCTTTACCGTATATGTGCCTGAAAATCACATCGATGCACAGGTTATGAGGTGTTTTCATTAGAAATGGCTTATTGACTGAACAAATGATGTTTTAATTATTCTAGCTTGAAATCTCTACGTGTGGGTTGAAACTGGCTACAAAACCTGTCTGGTTCAAAACCTGTGTCAGCCTTACTCAAAAACAAATCCAGGACTTCTCACCCCATGTAGTGGCCATGTCTGTGATGAAATAAATAAAAATTAAAGAATAGGGAAACATTTCATGGATGGCACCTGTCTTTTCTTCTCCTTGCCCTGTGTCTCTTCTAATTTTTCTGAACCCTCAGTTATAAATCCTAACAGTTATTATTTATAGGCAGGCATACTAATTCATCAGATCCTATTTTTAATTGCCAAATATTGTGAAAAATATCCCAGCAAAATCAGTCTGAGGACATTTTCCTTTTTTTTTTTTTTTTCAGTTCAGCTACTGATATAAAAGGTGATTGATTGTCTACAAAACCATAATGTGAAGGCAAATGAGAAAATTTTTCAAAACCTGAACTGATCAGATTGCTTCTGCATAGGAGCCATTAAAAGGGAACAACTCTGAAATTTTGATTTTTGCCAAGAAGTGCTTTGTGTCCATCTTGTTCATTGCTGGCTAATTACCACCTTTGCAGACAATCTACATGGTTAGATCTCCTTGGAAACTAGCAAGGCTAGGAACTAAAATAAGTCTAAGACTCCGTATTTGAACTCAGAGATCATTTTATTGCAGTAAAGTAAGGCCCAATCACCTTCAATGTTACCCAGTTACGGTATTTTCGTGAACAAGAAAATCATCTTATCAGTATAGAAATATGTTTCTTAGAATCTGTACATTTCTTATGAGCCCCTCATTTACCTTTCCCACGCATTCGTGTCCTCTGATGCTTCCACACTGGCACTCATACCAGGACAACAGAATTGGACTTCTGGGGAAGGGCCTTTAAAGCCTTATTTATTTCATTAAAATTAATCCATATATACTTCCCCCACTTAACATGCTCTGCTCTGAAAGTCTTCCCTTGTGCCTACTGTCACTATAGATGCATTGATCACATCCTTCAGGTCAGCCAGGTGGGCTCCTGTGGTGCTTGAGCTACTGGGGGAACTCACAGTGGGCAGCTAAACTATTGCCTCCCTTCTGGCAAAACATTACCCTTCTGCCACTGTCCTCAGCCTCACAAATGGGCTTTGAGTTAGCTCTAAACAGAAGTAAACCAGAAACCTCTTCAACACACAAGCTAATTTGTTTGTAAATGTTCTGCTTACTCTATGCACAGAAAACAGCTCTGACAGAGCCAAGCTCTATTTTTACCATCTCACTTTTCCATTTAATATTTCTTTTAGAGTTGCCAGAAGTGTATTCTTGTTACCAATCTATCCATTTATCAAAAGCTCTCTTCCATGGGATCAACACTTTTGTTTACTGCATGGGAGCTCCTTTCTCTCAAAAAAGTCAGCTTCTTTACCTACTATTTCTTTAAGTGAGTCCGGCTACATGTACCTGACTACAAAAGACACAGAATTCACATTTTATTCCAGCGCATTGCTTCACGTAGTAGGTCTAACAAGAGCAACATGTATTTCTGACGTCTATGATCAAATCCCTGAAAGAAAGCTTGTACATTTCATAGGCAGATTTTTTTCTCTGTACAAATCAGGGAATGTGTGAAAAGCAGAACTATTCTTTCTCTCTCAAGACATCTGAAAGGTATGAAAGCTTTGAATTATTTGTGTCAAGCTGAGCTTTGCTATCTCCAGTAAAGATAGATGGGCCTTATTAGCTGAAGGCTAATGTGCCATCTAAAATGTCCAATATTAAAGAACATAATATTGGTTCAGCCTATTCTGGAAAGACTCATGCATACTCTGGAAAAAATTTAAATCCACACTAGGGTTTTATTTTTGTATTAAACCCTGAATTCAGCCATCCAGAATCAAATGCTGTTAAGGTTTCTTAACAGATTTGCAGAAACTGGATGAAGTGATCCAGCAGGAGAACACAGCACTGTCAACTCTTTCTGTTTGTTCAGGAAGGTT
The DNA here is from genome assembly GCA_030625065.1 of Alectoris magna. Classification (NCBI taxonomy): domain Eukaryota; kingdom Metazoa; phylum Chordata; class Aves; order Galliformes; family Phasianidae; genus Alectoris; species Alectoris magna. Next base: position 89,268,799 of record CM060560.1, read on the forward strand.
CAAGTTGCTCACAAAGTACATCGTTTTTAAGGAAGGAAACAGATGATCTAATGACTTATGCATGGGAGCAATCAATCCTGGTGAGGGTTGGGTAGTTTTCAGTCAAACTGGAAGAAATCTAATGTGAAAAACTAAGAGCAAATCAAAAAGCTCTTAATTCTTTAAAGTTTTTTTTTTTTTTAAACAAAATAAGAAGAGGAAAAACAAACAAAAATAGATGAACAAAAACATAGCAAAGCCTTTCCCAATCCAAAACAGGCATTACAAAATCTTCCATATAATCCCCCCATCTTGAGGTTATTTATTTAATCCTTTTGAACAGCCTTATGTGTTGCCTAAAGCAAGGTGAAATGTTACTGTGAAAAAGGAGTGAAAATCTGAATTCTAAAACTGTTTCTGAAATGCTCTTTCACTTAAGCATTTCAGACACAAAATATTGCATTTTTGAAACTCTGAAATTAAATATCTTTTCAATCACAAAATATTTTGTAAAATCCCATTGGCCAAATTGAATTCAACTTACCAAGTATTTCAGTGCTTATGATTCCTTTTAGCTGCATATTATCATGTAAAAAAAGAATAGCAATTATAGCAGTTATGACAATTCCACAGCAACTTCTTTGGTTATTTTTTTTTCCAACAAGTTCATAGACCTTTGTACTTTATTATGTAACTTAAATGAAATAAAATAATAAATGGTTCTTTAGACACCACAGAACTATTATTCCAACACAAAAAGTTGCTATTTGTTGACATGGAAACATCATTTTTTGTGTTTTTGACTTGCATTTTCAGTCATGTTGGGTCTGAGACTGTAGCGTGAATATATTTTTTAACAAATTCATATGTAAATGGGTATAAAATCCTGTAGAGCTGATGCACAACAGGAATTGCATGTTGCTTTTCTTTCAAAATAAACAAAGCTAAGAAAAGACTCAAACCAAACATACTTTCATTCAGTCTTCTGTTCTGATTCAACTAAATAACTTAGCAAAAAAAAAGTATGGTGTTGAGTCAGATTTATTTTTTTGTACTCAATTTGCTTTGTAGGCAAGGCCACCAACTTCAGTCTAAACTAATCTTGCTGAACATGGAAGTTCTTCTACCAAACATGGGCATGAGGCAGATGCAACCTGTGGCTGCACTCTTACTGCCTGGAAACGAAAGTGTGCATCCCTTTTGGCTGCACACAGAGGAGGAGCAATGTTTTTGAAGATACTTCACAGTGAGAATGTAGGAAATGGTTACTTGAAAAAAAATATACAACTCTGACAGGGTAGTTGGGAAAGCAATTTCATTCATGAGAAAAAAAATAAATAAATCCCTCCCATACTAATTTTTTGGCACCTGATAACATGGTTAATTCAGTCTGTTTTCACGACTCTGGCAAGAATTTAGTACTTGAGACCACACGCTCAAAGCTTGCTATGCTTACCTTTCAGAATCTAACTGACAACCTAAAAGAAATCTAAAAACCTAAATACCAGCCAGAGTTTCAAAGGTGATTGGGAAGAGGCCAGACAGAGCAATGGATAAAGCTCATTTCATTAGAAAACATTTCTAAAGTACTATTCTGAACATACTGATTCTAGGTTATCAAAGCACTACAACCTGAAACAAAATTTTTATCCAGTTGAAATTACGAAAGTTTTTTAAGACAACTGCTTTTTAGTGTCTTTTTAAGTATTGCTTCCAGACCTATTTCTCAGTTGTTTCTCCTCTGCAGTCTATAAACTGCACAAAGTAGAAATGGGAAGTCAATAATGAGAAACTAGGTCTCTGTGCATCACTGAGACTTCTTTAACCAGAGAAAGACAATGCAGTCAGCGATGGCCTTATTATTTAGCTTTCAGAAAGTAGCTCAAGCCCCAGTATCAATTGCAGTAAGAAATGGAAAGAACGTGGCAACTGCTCAGATAAATCTAGTGATTGCAAGAGTGGCAGCTACCCAAGACAGTTTTTATGTGGAAATACTTGGATGCAAGAATTTGGTTTTGTATGCTCGACCATATGAACAACATCACTCAACCAACAGATAAGCTGCATTTATCTACAAAGTCACCACCACGAGAGAGCTGCAGTTGCAAAGAGCTTGTGAGACTGGTCTTAGTAATTATTTTTCTTAAGTGTGCAATAAAGTTAAATTAAAATCCTGCCTGATTTTTTAAGGGAGGAGCACCTTCCTGTTACAAAGCATGTTGCCTAGAAGCAAAAGCCACTTAAATCTTCCCTTGCCTGCAGAGAAGCTATTGAGAAAGAAATCTCTATTGCCAAATAAAAAGCAAAATACGTTCCTGTCTGTTCTGCTTTTTTCCTATCTTTCCAGCTTCTTCTATACCTTCATGAAACAGTAACAGCAAAAGGAAAACCAATAAATTCTTAGGCAATGTCTGTGACCCGGGGGCAGCCTGTTTGGGGTACAGCTGGATGTAAACTGAGAAGAGAAAGAAAAGATGATTAAAGGAAGGAAGTTTGTAACACGTTTTCATTCTTCTTTTCAAAACTGGGGGACAAAGAGAGGGAATCAGTATCTGCATTTCAAAGTCACTCTCTTCTCTGCAGTCTGTATTTCTTGGAGAAGCAGACACATTGCAAGTGACAGTCTTTCTAGCACAAACACCTCATCTTTACTAATGGCTTTTAGGGTGCTCTCCCAAAGCCTGGCTTTTCCAGAATGATGCTAGTAGGCAAAATCAGCTGCAAAGTGGCAGTCAGTCCACTTTGTATCACAGCACATATACACATGGCCCATAGCTTGTTGTCTCCCTAGCAGAAAGTTATCTTGAACAACTGAAATTTCACTGAGTGTAGGTGATGCTTTGCAGAGGAAAAATAAACACTCTTAATTTCTTCTCAGATCCCCTATCCCTAAGGTGATCAAATCCAAAATCTGGATCAATAGTATGGTGTCTTCTGCCCATTTCTGGAGGAAATTGCTATTAATTCTTGTGCTTGGTCTGAAGGCTTACTTCACTGCATATGTTATTTACTTCACTGGTCTGGTACAGCATACCGATTGAATCAAATTCTTTCTGACAAAAAAAATTCTTCTCCATTCTTACTATGCCTTATATTTATGATAGCTCATTGATCAAAGCAGAGCAAGCTGTCAAAGTATGGCTGTGCAGCAGTCAAGATGGTTCCAACACCTGCCCAAGAAGCTGTATGAATATTCAGGTACAGAGTTATTTCAAGGTTGATCAGCAGTGCAGGCAAAAACTGTATCTGGCTGTCCCAGGAATGAAGATGTGAGTAAATCCACCCTCACCTCAGGAAGAGGAAGAAAAAAGAACATTGCCTCCAAAAGTTGGAAGAGGAAAGTGTTGGCTTCTCCTGCCAGCAGGAAAGTGGGAAAACTGAGTGTGGCTGTGGCTCCTTTTCCAAGATTCTGTTTATCTCCACTCCAGTGACATAGCTGGACAAATAGACACTGATCAGAGCAACAGCTGCCTGATTTCAAAACTTTTCACAGACTGGAATAGGCACTAGACCCATAACCATCCTGACTGCACCTACAGTGATAAATAAAACCAGGTCAGAAATTGTTCTGCAGCCTTGAAAGCAAGAGGTACAGACTATCCATGGTATGCTGCATCTTCCTTTCTTACTTTCTTAAAAATGAGAGTGATGTTTCTCTTTTTCCAATCACTAGAGGTTTCACTCGACGGCCATGACTTTTTTAATATGGTGGAGAGTGGCTCGGCTTGGCAATTACATCCTCCACATCAGATCGATAGGCTTGTACACTGGACAGGACAGCCAAGCTCCTATTTATACTTATGTTTCCAGGAGCAAACAAGATAAATCTGCAAATATTAGTGACATTACATGTGAATGAAATTCTGACTAAATGAGTCAGAATTATGCATACAAAATATTCAGCTGATCAGTTAATTTTTATTTCTAGAATTTTCAATTGGGAAAATTTTAACAGAAAAAAAAGAAGATCATGAGAAGAAGGAGCTGATTCTCCTCATCTCTGCTCAAAAAACTTGAGGACATTCTTTTTCAGCATAATCAGTTAGAAAAAATTGTGTAGAAAACAGAATTTAATCAGCCCTCACAGAAAATCCCAGGAAGGCAGAGCTGTAAATCAACAGCCAAGATGCAAAAGAGAAGCTGTAGATAAGACAGTGCCAGACTCTTCCCAGAGGTGTACCGGTAAAACTAAGGAGCAATGAGCACAAGTTTCAGTAAGGAAAATTCCAATAGAACATAAAGAAAAAAAAACATTCTGAATACTGAGACAGGGCCCAGAGAGGCTGTGGAAACTCCCATCCTTGTCCGTGAGCACTATGGTCCACATTTGAAGTTGATCCTATGTTGGGAAGAGGGTTGGTCAAGAGTCTGTTGGTCAAGGTCTTACCCAAAATATTCCATGATTTTAAGCAGTTTTAATTTTTTTTTTATCCAATATCCAGCAGTTAGAACATGTGAACACAGTTTTAAACTGGTAATATTCAGGTCAGTATACTTCACACTTTCTCCTTTTCCTGGTACACCTCACAGAAATGAAACTGACTTCTTGGTAAATGTCTAAAGAACTACTGAAACAGAAAAGTAAAAAATTTGGCATTTGTACCTGTTATAGTAACTAACTGGCAGAAATAGCTGGAGCTGAGTAACTACAAAAAGAAATCTCTCAAGGGGCACGTCAGACAATGACATTTTACAGTAATTCAGGGAGACATGCATCTGATGCAGAGGTATCAGAAGGGAAGCATGTGGCCAGCATTTGCAGCTATTAAGGCCCGTCAGCACTGAGAATCATTAATGATCCCTATTATCTCTACTACAGCAGCTGTCAGTAGCTTTACCCCATGCAGTAGAAATTATACAAGTTCTGATGATGTATGGTGGCATGATTCAGGGAGGGACACCTACATTCTCTCTGCCACTGACCTTACTTAACTTCTTGCAGCAGCTTTGATGATAATATCCATTTTCCAAGTGCACAAATGCTTTCTTTCTATCTTTCTCACCTTCTCTAAAGAAATACGGCATCTGAAGTGGTCATTTCTGTATTGGCTGTAGATAGGACAACATTATAGCAAGGGAAAATGAGGTCTGATTTTTTTCCAAATATATTGTGTACTCCTCTAACTTCTTTGTATGTTACTATGAGTACTTGCATGCCAGAGTCTCTGACTTCAATGCCAGTCTTGTACACTTGCTGTGACTGGTCATCTTGATTTTTGCTTTCTGATAGCCTTCCATTATCTACACTTCACTTGTTACACAAATGGGAAGAGTGAGCATGAAGAGATACTGATAAAGACAATAGGTTGTCTGCCACATAGGATCAGAGGGATTCATAAGTTGAACATGCAGCTTACGACAAAGATGACTTGTACCATCAAGGGGGATTTGATGAATAAAGGCATAACACAAGCCATAGCACATGTGCAATTTCAACAATAGCCCACAGACATACTGAGTATGCTCTAAAGAACAGTGTCTAGACAGCACTGAACTGGGCCCCCAGAAAAGACTTTAGACATTATCACCACATACGTAGGTAGGTCAATTGTGAGAATATAGAGAATATATGCTGAAGTCGAACACAGTTAGGTTAATTTGTGTAGATCATAGAATCGTAGAAAACCCCAAGCTGTTAGGGGCCTACAAGGATCACTGAGTCCAACACCTGGCTCTACACAGGACCACCCAAAATCCAAACCTTTTGTCTGAAAGATCTCACTGAGCTCTGGCAGCTTGGGGCCATGACCACTGCCCACAGGGAAACCTTACATGCTTTCAAACTTTTAGATTTTCTAAAAGCCAAAAGTCTGGTAAAAGTCACATATAACCAGACTAATCAGAGAGGAGCAAAGATGTGTAACAGCAAAATCTCCTTATTCTAGAAACCTATTTTGGCATTTATACAAGCACTCAGAATTCAGGTAGTAAACAAGTTTCATAATCTAGTTCAAGATTCTCCATTTAATGAAAGGCAGAAGATGATGACAATTAGCTATCTTCAGACATTTTTGCGGGTTCAAAGTCTGTAGCCTTCTTACACTTCTCCACACACATAATACAGCCTAGATTGCTTGCCTTGTTTGTGCTGCAAATGTAGCATGTAGCAAAGCAGATGTTAAAACAGCATACTGGAGCCTTTAGTGGTAAATTCTGTGTTGAAATTGATTAAAATCCAAAACAAAATCTACAAGGTCAAATGTTTACCAACAATGGAGTCATGTTTTTTTTAAATTTACGTATCAGCATCATTTTCCATCCTCCATTCTCAAAGGGCCAAGAATCAGAACTTCATGAAAATGTTTGCAATGCACAGAGGCAAAGCATTACCTAGACTGAGTTCTTTTCTTTGTAACTTTATAGGCTTAACAGAAATAAAAATAGTAGACACTATTTCTTATTGGAGTGGATTAGAAGGTATTAATGGAGCAGGTAGCGTGAACAAACAAGGTATCATTCTTACATCCACTTTTCTAATCATAAATGTATTTCAATTTGCATTTCTTTTCTAGTGAAAAATGCAGCTGAAATAAATTTAAATCACACTCGTTTTCTCTGAATTTATATTTATGATTCTATGGGAGCAAATAAGTAATTTGGTACTTGAAAAAATTTGACAAGTCAGTGTTTATTGAATGCTTCTACATTTCCAAATGAGAACTAGACAATGTTCCCAGCTGAATGAGTAGGCAGCCTTTCATTGATTTCAACAGTGAAAGACCAGATCCTAATTTCTCTCATTTTCAGAGGAAAATCTGCATTTTGTGATAATGACTGCTTACAATTGTTAGATGATCACAAAAAGCTCCTTTTTCTTTTTCTGTAAATAAGACTCTTTCTCCTCGTATATAGCAATAATACAGTTTCTCACAGTACAGGTTACCTGGTCTCACTGAGAGGGATACTGGCTGAGTTAATCAAACAAGTGAATCCTCCTCTATTCTCAGAGTGCCCGTTCTTGTGCCCCCAATGCTCATTAGAGTGAGATTCTACAAAGCTCTGAAACAGTGGCTAAAACAAGCTAGAGATCAGGCAAAGCATTTCAAAAGCTCCCTGTCTGCTTCCTCTGTCTGACTTCTTGCATCTTACACAAGAAAAGAAACAAAAAGACCTTGAACATTGCAGAAGATCTCTTGTACTGTGCATTACAATGACTTCTTCCCCTGATGTCAAAGACCAACAACTTTCCAGAGGCAGTGGGGAACAGAAATATCCACCTGGTACTATCAGATATTCCATAAGTGAAGTCAGTGTCAGGAAAGTTTATGATCACAACAAATAAATGGTGAATGCTGAAGACAGTTCACAAACGGATAGGCTTGTACCTTACCCATGCAAACATCTGCTTAATATAAAACATGCACTCGTCCTAATAGGAAAGTGGGGAACAAACTGCAGACAGAAATTGCAGACAGTTAAGCACTGGCACAGGCCGCCCAGGGAGGTGGTGCAGTCACCATCCCTGGAGGTGTTCAAGAGCTGTGTAGATGTGCCACTGAGGGACGTGGGCAGTGGGCATGGTGGGGGTGGGCTGACAGCTTACTAGGTGATCGGAGAGGTCATTTCCAACCTTAACAATTCTATGAAATGCAGTCAAAACTACATCTGTACATTTGTATTTGTATGATAAATGCCATGAAAGCAATCAGCAGGTTACAACTGATCTTTTGAAATTAGTCATATTCTAATAAATTTGCACACAAATCGGTCACAAATGTGTTAGAAATCTACTACATTGTAGTGAAACATTCACTGAATTCCCTACATCAGATTCGATTAAAAAATGGTCAAGTTACAATTTGCAGTACTCTGTGTTAATACACCAAATTATTTTGGAGGTTATCCTTTAATACGGTGTACAGACAAAGCAGCCTAATACATTAATTGCACAAGTATGTCCTTTACATACCTCCATTTGGTTTGCACTTGTATGGCACCATGACTAGATCTCTGAAGGACAAAAATACAAAAAAAAAAAAAGTATTTGATTATGAATGATGACTTAGGGATTATATTTGTTAACATTGCATTAACAACTACTAAGGTCATGAGAGCAGAAGTGTAGCTCATAATTTATTGTTGATACTGGATTCATGTCTTTCCACAGACGCTAAATAAAAATATACTTGGAAACATTGAATTGTGCCTTTCTAAGTCTGTCCTAAAATACACAAGACTGGAACACAATCATTGGTTGCATTTTTACTAGAAAATAAAATGTTTGATCCTCAGTGCAAGCACCCCGCTGCCTGTGTGGTAAAATTCCAAGGAAAGCCGCTGCCACAGTTTCGGCCACTGCATAACTGAGTATACACAGTTCCTGGCTACATTACAGGTGTCATTATGTCATTATGGAACATAGACTGTTTCCAATGAGCATATTGTATAAGCCTACCCTGCTTTGAAAACAAATGGGGATAAATAGTACAAGTGTGGGCTGTACCCTTCCATTTAGCTTCCATGCTAAAGAATATGCCTGGGAACATAGAATATGCTGACATAGCCAGTACATACTGCTATGAGGAAGCACAAATTCAGGGATTTGTTCAGGAGAAGTTCTTTTTGTCACTTGCTGGAAAATCAAGCCAGTCACAGAAATCCCATACATGTTTTATGTATTTGCCTGAAGGGCTCATTAGAACAAGTATTTTGAACAGAATATTCTAAATTGGCATGCAATTGATACCTGACCATTGCATTCAAACAAACATAACGTTTACTGAGAAAGGGGGAAGTGTTCAAATGTTGCTGATTTCTTTTTTTTTTCTGTGCAACTTAATAATGTGTATATATTTTTGTCATGAAGAAAAACAGAGATAGTAAAAATAGCTCACAAGTGAGAGAGCTGCTATTCACTCCCCTGTTCCTGGAACCATGACAGCCATTATATAACCAAAAAGAAAATTGCATGAAATAAACAACATAAGTTAATTGGGTTGATATCAAGTAAAAATATAATTAGTCAAAGCATTTTGTGGCAAAAAGTACCATCAATATATGGCAGCTCCTCAGCCTCACTGGTGAACAGGGATCTGGCCATGTGTTTAAAACTTATTCATCAAGCATTTCCATGGAAACACATAGATGCAGAGTCCTTGGATCACTTATTTCAGGAACTTCTGCTCCCAGGGTTCACTCTAGTGTGAGAGCTCAGCCCAGGTGACAGTGTTGGGCAATAATTCCAATCTAGAAACCTCCCCATACTGGTATTTTTGGGGTCTTACAGTATGGGCATTTGGGCGAGGGAGAGTGTAAAAGGGCATCTTGCATAAGAGAAAAAAAAAATAAAAAAAAAAAAATGCCTAAATTTTTCTTCTCTAAGACTGCCTGGGAGATGAGAAATGACAGCACTGGAAACAGCCTGAAGAGTTGACAAAACGGCCAAATGCCTCCAGGGAGATTACAATGTCTGGAAGTGTTAGTGAGGTGCTATGCTGAAAGAAACTTAGAATAAATGCAGCCATCGGATCTGCTTGTTAAAAGCTGCCTTTTTCCACATCCACGCAGGAACCAGCTCTGGTGCCGCCTCCCAAAGCTGAGGAAAATTCTCATGTTAGACCACTTACAGTGACTGAGGCAGCCCACCACCATGTGCTGGGAGCACAGCAACACTGTTCTCCTCCTACAAAACCTATGGCCGCTTGAGAAAACATGGCCCTTAGTTCTGCTTGTGGTTCAGTACGTGCACTGTAAAAGGCAAGTAATGCTGGCTATGATGCACAAGGGCCTCATCAGCACAAAGTGTTTTGAAAGCGCTGTTAAAAATTTGCAGTATGAATTGAACATGCTTCATTGCTAGTAAGTACTTCTGTAAGAAATAAAGACACAAAGCAGGCTAGATGTGTGTAGTGTATGACTGGTAGCTATCCCCAGATGGGTACATCCCTTCAGATGTCTCCTGATGACACTAATAAAATTAGTGCCTGTGTCCCTTTCCCGTCCTGTTAAGGTTTTTAATATGCCTTGCAGCTTCTGGTAAGAGATGTTCCGATGAGAAGGTCTAGGGCATGGCTGCCTTTAGCAGCAAATGTATTCTGATACGTAACAGGGAACACCTGCACCCTATCTTTGTGCTCTAACAGGGAAGGGAAAGCAAAATATTCACGATACATTAAATATAATGAAACACATTAGACCAGCATTACCCACCTAATATACATTGCATTAAATTCTTAAAATCCAGAGCTTTTGTAGGCTGTTCATGAGTATTTGAGGGGTCTGTTACTGCAGCAATGTGATAGTTCCTCTGGACTGAAATATCCTTAGGCACAATGGAGTTAAGCATAAAGCGTGAAGCCCTAACTTCAAATTTTCTGCCTTTTTCTTTAGTCTGTCTCACAAGGTTCCTTTAAGGCCTTTTTATTGTGTTTATTTCGTCATACATTATATAGCATTAGTGATAATCCAAGTAGGCACACTGTCACCAACTGGGATAAGTTCATCCAGAACTGACTGGTTAGGGACACGATTTCAAGTGCTGCCACTACAATCAGCCTGCATAATGCTCTCAAGACACAGTTGCAAACTAAAAAAGTGGCACAGGGTGGAGTGCGATGTTTAAAATATAGAGCTGCTTCCATGTTTCCGTGCTACTGTCAGCCTTTAAGCCTTACTTTTAACGTGGAAAAGGCTATGGGACTGAACAGAGGCTTGGCTGTCAGTAGAGCAGGCCAGGAGGTAAGACAACCAGTCTACAACCCATTTTTTTCCCTTAGTGTTTCAGTCACTCCTAAAACTTTATAGCGGCCTTTCTCCACAGAGATGAAGATGCACATCTTGAAAAATCTACAGATACCACGAGATTCCACAGTCTGCCATATAATACTCACTGCTGAGAGGGAGAAAGACCGAAACATTCCTCGAGCCGTACTGACCCTTTCAGAGCAGTCCCTTGTGCAAGTCTTTTCTCCAGATAAGAGTCCAGGCCCTCCACAGTAGCTCCTCAACATTGAAAGGGTTTGAGTCTGTTGCCCAAGACAGCCAAGTGGAGACCCCAAGCCCATGCAGTGCCAGAGACAGGACCGCTGGGTCAGATAGGAGCCAAAAATGAGAAAATTTGGAGTCAAGAGCAGAAATTCTGATAGAAAGAAGCCTCAGAGTGCAGAAGGCTTTCCAATAAAAAGGCACTTATTCTAGATTACTCCAAGGTCCTTGGTTTCCTGGAGGAGCCACTCTCCTTAGAAAACTCTGTTTTCTTGTATATAAGCAAAACTTCATAAACTAATGAAGCTATTTATCTCAAGGGGCTGAGAAGAAAAAGAAGAAAAAAAACAGTTACTTCGTAGTTTCTGGTTTTTATATTCTTATAAGACACTTAAATACGGAACACTCTGTAGGATGATGTCATTAGAAAGGAACACTTGAATTAAAGGCCACAGGCATAACGAATTCAAATGAAATCATGTTCTGAAGTACTGTATGTTTTACGTTGCTGGGAGAAGGACACACAGTTCCCTGTCTCAGTATCAGTGAGACATCGATTTTCTGTAGAAATGCACTTGAATTGGATTTGGTATATATTACATGAAATCCTGCCTTTCCTTCAGCAGGAGTAGGATTGGCTCATTCTGGAAAAAAAGAAGTTTTTTTAAACCTCTGAAACTTATTTAATACTTTCCCCAAAGCAATGCAATTTAGAGAAAAAAAAAATAGTTCAACAATTGCTCATTTTCTCTGCTCATCTTCATGGAAACCCTTAAGCAAACTCATTTCCTCATTTATATCAGCTATCTCACAGAAGATCTTTCTTGGTGCATAAAAAAAAAAATCATTTATTAAACTGTAAAGGAGGGCAGAGGGATAGAAAGATTTATTTGAATACATGTTGCAGAATTTAAATATGGGTGTAGATTGGATGACCTGATAGATAGGAAAAAAGAGCATTTGCTTTTAAAATATTTCTATTTAGTAATAAATTGAGGATGCTTGACATCATTTGACTTCTGAATTATGCATGTAATAGGTGAGCAAAGAACGAGGACAATAATTTTATTTATTAATAGCGATAACATCTTGGTAATATGAGAAGAAGTTGTGTGTTAACTTGGGGAAATAATAAGAAAAATAATGCCTGCCTTTCTCTTGTTTGTTTGCTTTTAATGGCAGCTAACGTACTGGAAGAAGACTCAATGGAGCAGGACATAGAGAGCCCTGTCACTATTCATCAGCCAAAGTTACCCAAACAAGCTAGAGAGGATCTGCCAAAAAATCTAAACAAAGAATGTGCCAAGAGAAAAATTCAGAGGTATGTTAGGAAAGATGGAAAATGCAACGTCCACCATGGGAATGTCAGAGAGACCTACCGTTACTTGACTGACATCTTCACTACTTTAGTCGATCTGAAGTGGAGGTTCAACTTGTTGATTTTTGTCATGGTTTACACAGTGACCTGGCTCTTCTTTGGAATGATCTGGTGGCTAATTGCCTACATGCGAGGAGATATGGATCATATAGGGGACAGCACGTGGACCCCATGCGTCAGCAACCTCAATGGGTTTGTCTCAGCCTTTTTATTCTCAATCGAGACAGAAACTACCATTGGGTATGGTTACCGGGTCATCACAGACAAGTGTCCTGAGGGAATTGTTCTTCTTTTAATTCAGTCTGTTTTAGGTTCTATCGTCAACGCTTTCATGGTTGGCTGCATGTTTGTGAAAATATCCCAACCCAAGAAGAGGGCAGAAACCTTGGTTTTTTCTACAAATGCAGTTATTTCCATGCGGGACGGAAAGCTATGTCTGATGTTCCGAGTAGGAGACCTTAGGAATTCACACATTGTAGAGGCATCAATACGAGCCAAGTTGATCAAATCCAAACAGACAAAGGAGGGGGAATTTATACCGCTCAACCAGACAGATATCAACGTAGGTTATTACACAGGGGATGATCGTCTCTTTTTGGTTTCACCACTGATCATCAGCCATGAAATTAACCAGCAGAGTCCTTTCTGGGAGATTTCCAAAGCCCAGTTGCCCAAAGAGGAGCTAGAAATTGTTGTAATCCTAGAAGGAATGGTGGAGGCAACAGGTAACATTTCTTATACTTTGTGTAAGGTAAATGCTTTAATATTAGAAAGGAAAATCAGTGGTTTTGCTTCAGTTTAAAGGAATCATTTCAATAGTTGATACATTTGCAAAAGGCATCAGTTATCTGGTTAGCTTCAAAATTAAAAATGTGCCCAATTTAATTGTCTGTTCCATCTTGCCTAATGAAATTAGTGTTGTTTCTGCTCTGTTTGGAAAATGGGATAGTTTTTCTCATTTTCTAAATTTTTCACAGCATGTCACGCAGTTATTTGTCATTCTATTGCAGGAGACACTCAACCACTAGGACCCTGTGGGATAAAATGTTTTAGAAAAAAAGATCAATTCAAAACTCTGTTTATGATTAACATGGAAGCACCATAGTTCCTGCTGCTTCCAATCACCCATGGATAGCTGCAAAATAACTGCTTGCCACATTAAACTCCTAGCCTGTTTGGATCCAGTAAGAAATGATGATATGTTTAGCTTTCTCTTTTTTACTTCATTGTTTACCTGCTTTTGTTTTAAGTTGTAACTTGGGGCTTGTTCCAATTTAGTTCACAAAAGATCTATCTGATTTTGTACTTCACTTATGGTTCCTACATACCGCAGAAGTGTACAGAATACTTAATGCAAGTATATATAAATAAGGCATATTATGTCACCAAAGTCTTGTAGAGAGGTTGTTTGGTCATTAACTATAATTATATAGCAGAACATCAATAGCAGTCTATGCAGAGAAAATACCACTTGGAATTCACAGTAAATGGACCGGTAGTGTTTCTTCTTTGCACTAAAACTAGAATAATAGGAAGATGTTTTGTCTAAAAATGGTGTACCTACTGCAGTCAAAGTGCTGATATACTTGGTTTAGGAGACTTGGTTTTTCCTGCTAATGACTGCATTGAACTCTGTTTTTAATAAACATAAACAATACAAGGAAATGGTGATTGGGAAATGAAGAAAGGATGTGCTTGGGTAGGAGAAAAGAAGAGAAATAGAAGAACCAGATTTTCCATTTTCCCTACTACTGTAAAAGCTAGAAGAGTTTGAGGATACAGATTACACTTCTCTGACACAAGTACAACCTTCCTAACCCTGACTCATGTTTTGCAACTGGAGCCAGGAAATAAAGAGCAGTCTCTTACCAGAACATGTGTGTGTGTTTCACACATCTATTATGTGGTGTCAGAAGAAAATTGCATTTGTCACCATGTAATAAACGTGTGAGACAAAAATGAAGCAAAACATAATTCAAGGGAACTTGGCAGAGAATCTGAAGAGGTAAATGCAAGGCTTCCGCATTTTCCAGAAAGTAGGTGGCAGTGAAGAGGAATCCAGGAGCTGAAATGTTTAGTGTTTCTAATACAGGCAGTAAGCATAGAGGTTTCAAACATCTGCATCACCTTTGGATGAGAAGATGAGGAAATTGCTGTTTCTTAGCTGAAAACATTCTGAAATTTCTGAACTGCAGCTAGGTGAACTTGACATCCAAAAGAACAGTGCTTTTTTTTTTCAGATTTTTTGAGTACCCAGGGGGGAAAAAAAAAAAAAAGGGAAAAAAAAAAAGAAAAAAAAAAGGAGGAGGAATAAGTTTGGCAAGTAATATTTGAGGACTACTCAGAAAGTAATGCCTCCCATTTTATTATGATGCTCCACAACACCACAAGTCGATGTTGGTGGAATGGCAGTAGAGACTGAACCTTCCCATCAATCAATATCTCATTAAATTTTGTTGCTGTGTGACAGATGGCAGCAGAGGGGCAGACTGACAAAATGGCATCTGACATGGAAATGCATATGAAGCAAAGGTGTGCCATTTAATTCCTCCATGGGGAAAAAATGGCACCCACTGACATCCACCAACGCCTTCTGAACATTTCTGGAGATCACACAGTGGAAGTGAGTACAGTGAGGAGTGGTGCATTTCACCAGTGGCATCAATGGGTCACCTCCACTAGTGCAGATTTTTCAAGCGTGGCACGCAAGCTCTTGTTCATCACTGGCAAAAATACATAGCTAGTGGTGATGGCTGTGTTGAAAAAATAGTGATTTGTAGCTGAGAATATGCTCTATCAAACAGGACAATTGTGCTCTTTGTATCAGTTGTAGTTTCCATGGAAATATTTAGGAGGCATTACTTTCAGAGCAATCTATGTAAATGGCATCTCACTGAAAATATGTAAAAGATCAAAACACTGTATACTCTATGTGTATACTTCTGAAGTACGTCAAATGTAGTTTTGTTGTCTTAAGCCTTCAGGCTTTCCACTATTTAACCTTCCCATCCCTACCTCCTCTTGACCCTTGCACACTTATGCAGCCCTCTGTTCCCTCCTTTGCTGCTCTGATATTGATATATTGATCCCGTCTTCCATTCAGTCATTATCAGCTTCCACCAGTGAGGTCTATCTCTCAGACTGTTTGGGCTGACAGTTATGTTAAACTTCTAGAATAATTCTGGAATAAGTCCACAGTAATAGAAAGACTGGATGTAACTATTTGCAAACCTACTGAAGCTGCCCAAGATAAAGGTGTTACCCTGCCACATTTTCAGCTGCTCTATTTCATTCTCTTGGGGCCATCTCTTTAGCATGCAGCTGCATGAGATATGAGGGGAGTGCATCATATAATACCACTTAACTGCATCATCAGGAATAGTGATGTCATAATTACTCGTACAGTTTCTGTTTGTGTGGTAGTCTGCATGCACTGGATTACTTCTGCTGAAGATGCAACCAGACCAACATTCTACCATAGCTAGACATTTTCCTTTTTTTTTCTCTACAAATTTTTTTTTTTTAATTTACATACTTGCAAATATTGAAAGAAAATTTAGGCCATCATATATTCACTTTTCCTTCTTACACCAAATGTAGAGTGAGAGCAGCAAGAGAAGCTGCTTATTGCAGAAATCTCCAGCACATTACTCATCATACCTCCTAATTCTGCTGGAAGTCATGGGATAGAAAAATACTGACAATTAAACTAAGAAACTGTGTCCTTAGCTATAGCAGCATCACTCAGTATCACTTTTCATGCATCAAACACAGATGGATAGCATTATCTTCTGTGCATCAGAAAAGGTTGCTCTAAATTCTGACCACATAAGAAAAATCCTTTCTAAATTTTCATAGCTTCTCTACTCTTACATTTCTCCTTTTAATGAGAAGTAACATAGTGCGAAGTGCTAAGTATGAACTTTTGCTATTATTTTTATCAATTACTGTTATTATTCTGTTGAAAGTTCTATTGAGAAAATGATATCATCTTATATAACAGTTTCCACCTTAAGAGATTCAAAAGCTCAGCTACTTCTAGTGTGAAACATAACTGCTTATGTAGCATCATGTAAACTTTGCACTGTGCGTTATGAGTGGAAATGAAGAATAACATCTTATGAAAGGAAATGAAAATTATTAGCCAAATCAAAATTTAGAAGAAAAATCAAGGACACTCAAATTCCCCTTGGAAGCACCACCATACTTTCTGAGATACAAAATGGAGTAGATATGTCTGCCAAGGCAGATATCAAAATGTCAGCCAAGAAAATATCACTACACCTTTACTATTCACATTAATTCTACCATAAGGGTTATTTTGAGGGCAAAAGATTCATAAAGGCACTTCCAACAAAATGTGATGTCAATCTGACTCCTTCATATTGTATCAGCAAGAACTGAAAATAACACTGGTTTTATGAATGTTATTGATCCTTTCAATATGCAGTTTTCCTTATTTGTTTACTCAACAATCCTTCTGTATTCAAAGGATAACACTCTCACAAAGGTTCACTCCTATGGCCTTCTTAATACCAACACACATCTCTCAAGCACCCAAAAAAGAAATGGTGAGTGTTTCTGATCTTGTTCTTTAGTACTCACAGCAGATATGTTGCTTCAACCCCTACCGCAAGGGTTGGTGACTCAGCTGAAGATGCAGCATCTCGCACTTCTCATTTTGGTGGGCCATGCTGCTACTACTCAAGGTGAAGTGAGATCAGCTCTGCACAGCCCTACGCTGTGAAGTACATCAGGCTGTTGTGAGGCAAATGATGATCCTTCAGGATGGGGGGGGCAAAAGTCCAACAAAACATCACCCTATCTAAAGGATATATCCATTACTTCCAGCTTTTACAGCCACTGTTCTGCTTCCCATTTTGCTAACAGCAGGTAAGAGAGCAAGAAAGATGCAAGAATCAATACAACTCAACAATAACAAAAATAGCATCCACCTTTAATAGGGAAGTGGTTTCTGAGGCACTTTTGCATCTTTTAGTGTCAGAATACAGCTGTGGCACTGAAACAACAGGATTACAGCATCCCTTCCCTCCTTATTGGATAGGTGCAACACTACATGCAAATCTACTAGCGGAGAAGAACAAGACCAATGCACCAATCTCAATTCCTCAACATTTGAAATCTGCCATTGAAAATACTTGGTTTATATTAAAGTGCCATCACTACTTTCATTTATTTATGTATTTATTTATTTATTTTCTGGAGATCAATCAAAGTATTTGTTAGACTATGCAGTTTTATTGCAGTTGGAATTTGAGTAAATAATTTTTATCCTTTGATCCATGAAAAACAGAACACAGAGGCTCAAAGATCCTGAACCTTCTCTCCCCTAAACTGTATGCACAAAAGTTTGGATCTGAATGATTTATGTATTTCTCTCAAACTTAAAAAAGAAATGAGCAACTTGGTCTAGTGGGAGGTGTCCCTGCCTAAAGCATGGAGGTTGGAACTAGATGATCTTAAAGGTTCCTTCCAACGTAAATGGTCCTATGATGATTCTGTGATTCTATGAAATCTACAATGAACACCTTTTATGGCAAGTTAACAGCCGCTTTCCTACAATAGACTTGACCATTTTAAGCCTTTTTCTCAAGTGAAGCCTGTTTTTGAGGGAGGTCTTATAAACATAAACAAATGCGTCACTTGAAAAAAATGATGATACTTCCAGAGTTCAAATTCTAATGGGGGGCGGGGAAGAAACAAAACAAAACAAAACAAAAACCCACAAGGTAAAGATATTGAAAATCATTTGAAACTGGGAAGGTGAAGTGGGACAGTGAGATAAACGAGATGGGGGAGAAACCAGGAGGGAGAAACAGAAAAATTCAGAGGAATTTTCAAAAAAGAAGGAGAAAGAGGAGTGTCCCAAACAGCCCATAGCCTTGGTGTTAATGTGATTTTTGAATTGTAAACAATGGGGTTTAAAACCATCATCTAAATTTGCATTAAATTACAAAATAATAATAATTTTAATAACATTTTTCGTCTCAGGAAAGTATTATAAAGGATTTCAACCTGCTTTAGCCAGGGAGACCTTCACAGCTGGTGAAGTTGAGTCCGGCCAGTAGGGTGCACTAGATGACACTCTGGGAATTCCCTCTGCCTAAAAGTAAAACATGAAACACTATCGAAGAAAAAGAAGAAGAAGAAAAAAAAAAAAAAGGAAAAAAAAAAGAAAAAAAAAGATCAGTAGATTTATAACTGTCAAGAACATAAGCTACAAGGCTAGGCATAGAACTTCAGGCTTATATGGATAATTTTACGAATAAACTTGTGATAGGGTGTGTTTATAATTCTGACACACGGGCTGCTTGAGAGCAGTATTTGCAGAATGGCTCATCCATACATAAACAAACATGCTTGCCAGCTGTGGAAAATGTGTGCAGAAAACAATAAAATGTTCACACTGATGGTTATTTATATAGTAAATGATGCTAACGACTAGACAAACATTGTATAAAGCTGTTCCCACTCTTCACTACAGCCCCTTTGATTGACTGATTTATTGTCTTTTTGCTTTCACTCTACTGAATCGCAAAATTTACCCCTTATCCTTGCCCAATCCTGACGAATACCTCCCTTTGATATGTATGTTAGCAGTTCCAACTTTTCAAAACATCTCAGCAGACCTTGCTCTCTCTCTCTCCAAATAAGCCTTGCTCGGGTTAGAGTTTTGCACCAGAATTTTTTATTGCTCTTCTAAGAAGAGATGCTTATGCTCTCAAATTACTTCTTAAGGGGATGTAGATGAAAGGCAGAAAAGGAATCAGGATTTCTCACACCCAAGTGTTTCTGCAAGGCAACTGGTTAGAGCAGATTAGATTTTTGTGCTCCAGAATGTGACAAACATACATTGACTGACATGCAATTTAAACAGGTTTAAGAATAAACTGCTTCAATTTACACTGTATCATCACCGTTTCAGGAATGGTCAGAATACAACAGCATTTCAGCCCTTAGGCTGCATCTTTTTTTCTTTCTGTTTTAACATCATTTGGGTGCTAGGTGTTAGGCTTAGACATCTAAGTTCACCTACACCTCTACATCATTTGCCAGCAATCTCTTTCACATATGTTCCGTGCTCACCTTTACATTTTTTTTAATTCTACCAATATTTTTCTTTTTTATTAATTTTAACACAGAAAGTTAGGGTAATTAGCAGAAGGTATTGCAGTCATGAACTGGAGCTCTGAATGCTAGCGTAGAAAATCACTCCAATTTCATTGCAAAGTTTCTTTTCACGTAGCTTCCTGAAGGTGAAGGTGAAATATAAGACTTAAATGGAGGAGTTACAATTTCACAGTAAGAGTCAAAACAACACATAAAATGGCAAGAAGCCAAGGAGCAGAGTTTATGAGAAAAAAAGAGAAATTTTGAGCAAGTGCCTATATCGATTTCAGGGATGGAGGGGAAAAGGAATCACACGTTTTCTCTAACAGATTTGTTCTCTGAATAATGATACTATACAAGCACTTTACATAGTTTGATAACTGCCTGTTATCCATCTTTTATATCTTTCTCACCAATTTAATGCTCAGTTCTTCACAACATCAGCTGCTCCCTCACCCCTAAACCTTTAGATATTCAGATTCAAGCAGTAAGTCAGATGCTAAAAAATAAGCTCCCTAAAAGGGAGGTTTCAGACCCTCCTATATTGAAATAATAAATAAATCCTTGTCGCAAATTAGATATTATAAAAAAAAAAAAAAATCTGCACTGAACACAAATCAAACTTTCAGTAGAAGAGCTTCATTTTGCACATTGTACTCTTGCAAACTGTGTTAGGGAACAGGAAAGGGGCACTTCCAAGTTCTGTGCTTGCTCTCACAGACCTCCACTGACAGCATTGTTCCTTTCCTAGCAGTGTCTAGCACACTATTTTTTCTGCACTCATTATTCCTTCTTAATTATGGGCCTGCATACACTATCCTTTGCAGCAGTTATGATCTCCTTGGCCAGAGGAATCACAGGATCACAAAGCTGTGGTGTAACACTGGCCATGCTGCTGCATCTCTAGCAGAAGGGCAATTAACAATGACATTTCCAGCAAATATTTGAGCAACATTGTATTTCAGCATTTTAACTGAAAAGCAAGGAACCTGCAAAGGTGTCCAGATCTCAGGTTCTCAGTACAGGAGAGACATGAACCTGTCAAAGTTCATCTGAAGGAGGGCCACAGAAATGGTCTAAGAGATAAAATGCCTCTCCTACAAGGACAGGCTGAGAGAGCTGGGGCTGTTCAGCCTGGAGAAGGCTCCAGGGAGACCCAAGAGCAGCCTTTCTGTATCTAAGGGGGTCTATGAGAAAGAAAGGGACAGACTTTTTAGCAGGGTCTGTTGGGATAGGACAAAGGGATATAGGTTCAAACTAAAAGAGGGAAGATTTAGATTTGGATATAAGGAAGAAGATTTTTACAATAAGAGTGGTGAGGCAATGGCACAGGTTGCCCAGAAACGTGGTGGATGCCCCATCCCTGGAGACACTCAAGGTCAGGCTGGATGGGGTTCTGAGCACCTGATGGAGCTGTAGGTGTCCCTGTTCATGGCAGAGGAGTTGGACCAGACAGACTTTAGGGTCCCTTCCAAGTCAAACAATTCTATGATTCTATGATGCTGTGGAGTTCTTGGGTCTCCAGACCAATATCAGACCCCAAAGTATGTGCATAACTCAGGGGACTAAGCAAGCATATGATGAGCTGCACTGTACTGTGTTTGACATCCCCTGTGTTGGCAGAATCTTGACCAGAAAGATCTCTACTTGCTGGGGAAAAAAAAAATTTAAAAAAAATGGATGATGCTAGACAAAACGCAAAGCAGCTATTTATTTGGGTCAAAGAATTCCCAAAGCAAAATTAGCTGACTGAACACCTCCCATGCTTCCAAAGTGGAGACATCATTTCTGAACACTCCTAAGAATTGCTTCAGGACTATGAAGAGCCTTCTGCATTTCTGAGCACATTTAAAGATAATGGCTATTAATTTGTGCTTGTTCAGATTGTCCATTTGGCCTTGGAGTTATGTAAATGAGGAAGCAGCATAGAAGCAGATGATTTGGAAAAGAAGCGTAACTATCATTTCTAATTTTAGTTTTACTTTTGATCATCTGAGGTAGTTATCAACTGGAAAACAAAGGCTGCTGAGCACCATGATGAAATCCTAGGCACATGCTGATTTGAATCGGGGAAGTATCTTGACCCTGGAACTTTTTCTGGAATGAACTGATTCTTTCATGTTGATCACCTTGTTCTCTTTTGTTTGATCTCTGGATATGAAGCATATTTAAGTAGCTTGTATTTCAAAACCTTGGGTTGTAATTTTGGCAAAGTCTGTTTTTGCCTACACCTCTTAAAGATCTTTTCGCTTTTCCCTTTCGTGCCTATTTATTCACAGCTCTATAATATTGTTTTCTCCTATTCAGTCTCACTGAATTATAACTAAGGATAAATGTGTCACATTACATCTCTTGACAACAGTCAGATCTCTTTAAATTTATAGATGTTTATATCAATTCCTGATGAACATGAGCTGATTGGTTATTCATCTTCAACAGGAAGTTTTCACAAAATTGAATAAAGTAGTAACTGCAAAGTCCTAAAAGACTAATGAACAAACAGGGTTGATTTTGAAAAAAAAAAAAAAAAACCATTTCTTCCTTTGACAACTTGTGTGACTGCCAGGCAACCCATGTTCACCTTTCTTGTATTCCTCTCCAGACCTACTGCATTGCTAAAAGAGATAGAAAAGGAGAAAATATCTTCTATGAATGATGGCAGCCACTGTGGCAACGAATGCGAAAGGCAGAAAGAGCTTGAGCTTGTGTGATCAGCCTTGTGGCTATGCTTGCTCACTCATTCCTGCCATTCCCAAGAGAATTACAGGGGGAAAAAAAAAATCAAAAAGCTTTCCAAGATTACTGTTCTTTCAGATATGGACAATTTTCACTTGCTGGTATTTTTGTGGAATGGAATACTTTTGTTTAAAAATATAGGATTCTAATAAAAATGGAATTACTGAATTGGAGATATTCCATTCTAACAACTCATTCCAACAAAGAAACTTGATTTAAGAAACATTCAAAACATGAAAATGCATTAAACATCGAAGAGGTTTATTAAAAAAAAAAAAAGTTTCTAGTGGTTATCAGAAACCTCTTTACGATTTCTGAGAGACAATAAAAATTTAGTTAATGACAATATTTAGAGGGAATGTTTGGATCAGCTCCACTGAAGAGAAATAAATAGTGGGAAGAGTAAAACACTCTCCAGGGGATTTCCTGTCCTGCAAATGATGCCAGGCTGTAGCTTTCCAATCTCTTCCCAGCAGTTCACTGCTACAAAGCCAGGAACTGTACAAATAGGTTCCCAAGACAGAATTGATTAGCACTATCTTACGCATTGGGCACTAGAGGAGGGCAGTGTCATGCAGTTATGACAGTGTGAATGCAGTCCTCTGTCACAGCAAGGGAAGGGAGCACTGAAGCCATGTCATCTACTTCAGGATTACTCACAGCAATGGTCAAATTAACTTAAGGGAGACAAAGATCCAGGGATTTGGCACTGAATTTATACCTGCTAATAAAAAGAGATGGAAAAGCCAGCACATTCTTGACATCACCAAAGTTATGATAAGTATAAAAGAGAAAAAAAAGACAATATGAAGAAGGAAGCTGCCAAACACATCTGCTTACCTCAGCCCTCAGGTGCAGGTTTCCCCAGGAGGTGAATGGGCTCAGGTTCACATATACAGCTAATGTTGCTGACTGTACTAAATCCACTGAAGTAAAATGAATAAAAGTCTCTGTAGATACAGTGTTAGGCAATTTATTAAACTACAGCTTTTAGCACAGGCTGTTAGAAATGGCACACATCGAAATAAGTCCTTATGACAAACAAAGCCCACTGCTTACTGGGCTGTGTTAGTGAAAGTATACACAGCAGCTTGAGGAAAGTAATTGGTCTCCTCTATTTACCACTTGGGAGTTCTTACCACTCTGGTGTTCTTTGTCCTGTTCAAGATGCCCCAGTACAAGAAGGACTTGGACTTACTGGAGCAAGTTCAGAACAGGGCCACCAAGATGGTGGGGGCCTGAGTGCAGAATATAGAATCATAGAGCCATTAAGGTTGGAAAAGTCTTCCAAGATCATTTAGTCCAACTGTTGAGCCATCACTACCATGTCCACTAACCATGTCCCTAACTGCCACATCTGCATATTTCTTGACAACCTCCAGAGTTGGTGAATCCACCACCTCCAGGGGCAGCCTGTGCCAGTGCCTCACCACTCTTTCTGAGAAGAAATGTTTCCAAATATCCAACCTGAACCTCCTCCAGCACAACTTAAGGCCATTCCCTCTTGTTCTGTTGCTAGTTACACAGGAGATGAAGCTGGCAACCACCTTGCTGCAGCCTCCTTTCAGGTGGTTGCAGAGGGCAATAAGGTCTCCCTGGAACCTCCTCTTCTCCAGCTTGAACAATCTCAATTTCCTCAGCAGCTGCACATAAGGCTTGTGTTCTAGACCCCTCACAGCTTTGCTGCCTTTCTCTGGACATGCTCCAGGGCCTCAATGTCTGAGGGGTCCAAAACTGCACACATAGTTGAGGTTCAGCCTCACCCATGCCGAGTACAGGGGAACAATCACATCCCTGCTCCAACTGGCTGAGTTATTTCTGATACAAACCAGGATGACATTGGCATTCTTAGCTACTTGGGCTCACTGCTGGCTCTTGTTCAGGCCAGTGTCAACCAGCACCCTCAGATCCCTTTCCTCCAGGGGAATCTTTCCTTATCTGAACAGACCTAATAAGAGGTTAAAGAAAGGATAGAGACGGGCATGACTTAGAGGCCCAGGGTGATGGGACAAGAATTAATGGGTACATGATCAGACACCAGGAAAAGAATTTTTTACCATATGGCTGATCACACCTTGAGGCAGGAGGATAGAACTGCCATCCCTGCAGGTGCCCGTAACCTGACTAGATAAGTCCTGAGCTATCTGAGCTATTTGGCTACACATTATGCAATACGTAGGTCTGGTTGACTCTAATGGTGTCTTCCAGTCTAAAATATTCCCTGCTTGTTACACTCAAAGTCTGCTTCTACAGCATGTGGTAGCTGTGAAGAATTGGGTTGCTCTGAAAAGTGATTAGCCCAACTAAAGAATTGTTCTCCCATGTCACAATTTAAGCAATTGTGTTTTGTATACCTGAAAACTGGGTAAGGAGTATGAGTCTGTTGCTTTGGTCAGGCAGCCAGCCAGCCAGTGCAACCAAGGTTTGTTCCAGGAGGTCTGCTGAAAGGGAATATCTTAAAATTTTGAGGAAGCACTTCATCAGACAACTGATCCTTGAAGAATGGTCCAAAGACTGCACTGAATCAGCATTCCTTACTTATCCTGGATTTTTTTTTTCATTCCCCTTGCCACAGTCTCCTTCTTTTTCATCTTTCTGCTCCTATAAACAGTGACGGAGATGAGTATCAAACATTGCTACAGTTGTCTGCTTCTTTCTCCCTTAGACAGCCTTTGTGTGATTCAAATGGGCTACACAAGATCTACCAATCTGCAGTTGTTATTGTTATTATCATCATCATTGTTATCCTCACAGCAGATAGCCTTGTATCTAGCAACAGTGTCAAGTGGCTTAAGATTTACCTTTGGGAGAGCCCTAAGGCACATCAGGGTTGACAATTTTTATTCCACCTTTCTGATTGATGCAGAATAATGCGAACTGAAGAGACAGGAGCTTACCATTAAAGGAAAAAAATCAATCTGATTATGGCAGAGCTGCCAGGAACCACCATAGCAAAAAGAGATTTAAGATTCAGCCAGTCCAATTAAACTGCACTGGCACTATTTTTTAACTAGGCATAAGGCTCAATTTCTTCACTCCTGGATAAGTATTAGCTTACTACACTTAGATCACTACGATGGGAAAGGTTCCCCCATTTCATTTCATAATCTTCAGTTTCTTTCTCCATTTGTCCCTTAATTACATTGGGAGCTCTTCTTTCTTTCTTTCTTCCTTTCTTCCTTTCTTTCTAGTAAGTACAGTAATAAGAGTTTTTAACTATCATTATGTTTATAATAGATGCTGTGAAAAAGAGTAGATGAGTTCAAAGCCAAAGGTTCCAAGTCAGTTACAGAGTTCTGTCTGGTCAAAAATCTTCTTTGAGCACACTACCCATGTCTACACAGTTGTGAAGTGAATGAGGTTTAGCTTTGGCAGTCTGAGGAATATGTCTTTCTCCTAATACAGAGCAAGATCTCTTGGGAGGAGAAAAGCCAGCATCTGTCACAGGAGACACAGGAGTCTTGCACTTCACCAGCACCTAATTAATCATGTTCGGTGCTTTTCATGTGAAATTTGTGGATCCAGTCTATGATGCGCACTCATTGCAGCAACTCAAGCTTTTCCATGCCTTTCTGCAGTGTATTCCTTTTAGAGATGAAGGCTATAAGAAGCATGAGAGTTGTGTTTAAAGACCACTGCAAAATATTCATTTGCAGCGCTTCCATCATAATTTGCAGTGTGAAAAAGGGCAGGAAGTAGGGCCAGCAACAACAGACATCATCCTTCAGGGACACATCAGAGAAGCAGATGCAGAAAGATTACAAGTCCCCCATTCACAGATGGCCTTCTCCACCTCTTTCCCTGAAGAACAACAACTGGTCCAAATTTTACAGTGAAATTGTTGGGATTTTTTTCTTTCTGTAGCAAAAAATAATGAGGCAAAGGTCTAACTCATTTCAAAAACAAAGTAGATCCAGTAGTAATTTTCCAACTTGCAAATGAATTAGGAACAGTTGAATGAAAATTCCACGTTTGTGCTCCAGGACTACAGTCCCTACAGTCCTGGACTTTAAGACTCTCACTTCAGGGGTTGAACACAGCTGCAATTGAGTTTTAAAACCCTGTTAAATTAGTAAAAATCCAGAGACAGAAGAACACACAAAATGAATCTTAACCTTACCACATTTACACTCTTTTATGCCTGAAAGAGATATAAAACGGTACTAGAGAATTCAAAAGCCGTCAGTGATAGAAATTCAGTGCAGAAATGCCCCATACTAATGTGTATAAAATACTTATCATACAATTTTGAGCCTGCTCCGAAGTTCCACCAAGTTTATGGAGTAGATCTCAGTCTCTGGTGGCCTTTGAATTAGGACCCCAAAGGAATAAATTGAGCTGTGCAATGCCTGTCAGTTCTCTAATGGCCTCAAAGAAGAAGCAATTAATACTCCAATTAAAAGACAACTGAAAGATTAAAAGAAAATAAATGTTTATAGTCTGGATTAAGTGCCCACATGAGAACTTTGGTCTATTAAAAGGAGACATGACACTCGAGAGCACTCCATACCTATGGGAGGAATGGTGCTTTCAGGCAGGATACCTTCCCCACAGGCACTCTGCATTGAAACAATCCTACAGTCACTCTGTTCTCCAGTCACTTTTCCTCCTGCATATGTGTGGAACAAGCTGTTCTACAAAGATAGCCCGAACAAATCTTGAATATTTTATCATACAAACTGTTCACAGTAAATACAAACACTACTACATATGAAAACACTTGGTCCATGAAAGTACACCTTACCCTAGCTCCCTTTCTTATGTACCCAACTACCTCCTACCAAGCTTTCCATCTGCCATACACAGTTCAGTACATAATCTGTTGGAAAAAATAAAAGGGGGGGGGGGGGGGGGGGGACGACCAAGAGCCAAAATCTCACCAGATATTGCAGGTCCATTAAAAATATGTGCTAATGATTTCATTTAAATTATAACAGAACTAGAATAGAGAGCTACAGACTTGTAAACACACACAGCTCTCGAGGCTGATCCTCTTTATGGCAGCCAAGAACAAGATTAGATCCCTCCTGAAACTCTTTTCTTTACACTAGATACGTACCATATCAAGTAGATCAGAAGAACATTAATAAAGAATAAAACCAAACCACCTCCAGGAGTTTCCATGGAACATTTTTTACCTGATAAAGCCCTTCTCATTTCAGCAGCAAGGAGGTTCCTTGGTCACAAAAACTTGTTTATGATATAAGGCCTTGACATGGTTGTTTTAGCATTGCCGTGTTCCTCATCTCCTCCTCTTTTTTTTATTTTTTTTTTATTTTTTTTCTTTTTTTTTTTTCTTTTTTTTTTCCTTTTTTTTTGTTAAGGATCCAACAGGCCAAACAATCTGTACATTTCAAAATAGTCCTCTGGTTAACAATGTGTTCCCAGCAGCCCAATCTGTGATGCTGAAAAGACAGCAGACAAGATTTTTTGATGACTGCAAAGCAACCAAAATAAAATACACAGAGGAAAAAAAAAAAAAAAAGCAATAAATAATCACAATCATTTGTATCCATAAACCCATATAGCATCTTCCACCTGAGCACAGCAGAGTGGAAAGTGTGTGCTGTAGTCTCTTGTTCCCACGTTCTTCTGGTTTTATGCAATGCATCATTGTGACATAGAAAACCACATGGAGGTCACACAAAATGACCACATGTATCTTTCAGGGGATATCTTTCAATAATAAAAATCTCCAGAGATGCAATATCAGCAGCCACCTAAATGTGAACAAATATAGGCTACCTGCAATGCTGGAAGGGGATTTGTGTGACTGAGAAAGACTGGTGTGAGGTTGATGAGGAATTACAGGAAAGTGGCTCTTGGCACTTGACAGGTACTCAAGCATCAGTTAGAAGTGATGTCTTTAACTTTCTATGGCAAAGCTACATCTTATTCACTAGTACAGGTAAAGTGTATGTATCCAAAACACGTGGTTGAAAATATCAAGGTCCATCCCTGAGGATGAGAAAGCTGCTCAACTAAATTGGCTCCTGGTACATGCTGTTTCTTCTGCTGTCTCAGCAGTAATTTATGCCAGACCTCAGAGCCCACAAACTTTGGAATGATAAAGACAGATTAAAAATTCACATCTCAAAACCAAATAAATAAATACCCAGTGTTCTTTAGGCCACATAAGAACTACTGCTCAGAATGTTTGATCGATGCATGAGAGACTGTTCAGTGCATTAGTGTCAAAAGACACCCAGCTCAGAGTGTTTCCTTGCCATGCTGCAGTTACTCAGATTGATGGCTTGGAACCTGAGAGGAAAGAGCTTAGGTACTGAGCAAGGCAGGATATAGCAGTACCGGTATGAGAATAAAGGCTCAAACTGTCAAGCTTTCTAGTTCTGGTTTGCCTCTCAGCAGTTTATTCAATAGAACTTCAATGTCCTCAGCCCAGACCCGTGGTAGCATACTGTGTTTCTCCCCAGGCTATTGTGAGGATATGAGGACAACAAGAAATGTGTGTTGTTCCACATGGATGTAGGAGGCATCACACATTTGAGACCCCAAAGAGGATCTGGCAGTTCCAAGGCAACTGGGGTCTGCCCCTGACTGTGCACTGGTAGGGTACCACTCTACCACATGAATATCTGCTCAGCCCCCACACAGGGCTCTCTTCGTAGTTCAGTATGGCCACTTCTATAGGGACTCTGGTGACGTCAGGCAGGCCAAGATACATTTTCTTATCCATTCCACTCCAGAGCCAGCAGGGAAAGGAGTGCAGGAAAAGGAGTCTGGTTGTCGTGCCATCATCTGCTAAGCATGACCTGAACCAGCTTATCAGGGTGTCTCTGGGAGCCATAGATGACTGTGTAATCCTGAGATTGCTTCATTTTAAACCACTGAACAAGGAACATCCTCATTTCCCTGAGAAAGCCTGCACCAGGTTATCAGTGGCCACTTCAGACAGGTGCACTGGCAGAAGATTAGCATTTAGTGTATAACTGATGCTGTGAAAATAAACATTGCAGGTTAATGCATAAACCTGTATTAGCATTTACAATATGTTTAAGTACATCATCACGTGGCATAATGTCTTTATCATTAAATGCTTTAGCATCACACAACAGTTGAATAATGAACCACGCTGATACAAGGAAGATATTCCAAGTGAGTGATGGTAATGTGCAGCAACAGTATTTTCAATATTCTCCTTGTAATTACAGTAATCTCATTCTAGAAAATGTTGTAAAAGTAAAATCTGTGCTGGGGTAGTAACCTTCTGTACTCCAGACTGTAAAAGCTTCAGCTTTCACCATCATGAGCCTGAAAGCTTGGTGCTAAAGGGATCCTGAAAGTATTTGTAATCTGACAAGGAGAAAAACAAAATTTTCTCAAGGGATTTTTTAAAAACAACAAGTTTATAACAGTGCAATAAATAGCAGGGATGTGCCTGGGCAGAGGCCACTCAAATGTATGCGATCACTGAAATCCCAAGCAAAGTGAAAAATGAGTAGCAAGGTCTTCTAACTCATATGTGGATTGAGAAAAGTGGAGGAATTCATGCAAATCAAAATATACTTGCTAAAGCAGAACATCTTGTGGGCTCAGAGGCTGAGTTGTAACCATTCTGGCTACAGCTCAGGGTCAATGAGCTTCTCCATTCCCCACTCAGAGGGAAGAAAGTAGCTGCATTCCAAAATGTGGTGTAAAGCATTTAGAGCAGAGAGCATTTTATGTTAATTTTCCATCAGCTTTAAACTGTTCAAGTTTCTCCTCCAAGGAGGAAAATAAAAAGTTTTATTGTGGAAAAGGTTTCTTTACAACACACACCAAAAAAAATGGTTCAGAATGGTATTGTTGTGAGCTTCTATGCTATGAACTGCTACTCAAAAGGCATCTCTTTGTATTAAAATGGTGAAACTCCCAATATGAACCATAGAATCATAGAATGGCTTAGGTTGGAAGGAACCTTAAAGTGTGAGAACACCCTGAGTTTACTGAAGTCAACAGAAAGATTCACATGGATTTGAGTGAAGACCAACTGCACCATTACAAGGGCTCGTTGCATTTGCATAATCACTACACTGAGATTTTATTGCACCCAGAACACAAGATATTACACTAATCCTATCTCAAATGCCACATTTATTAGCTTTTCAGTGCAGGTTTTCTACTTCCAGCCCTCTTTCTCCAGCTTAGTGTAACTGAATACAAGACCAAGGGGTGGAAATGGTACCATGTGAATGGATCAAAAAGTAGATCCCCAGCATTACAGACAGGCAGACACTAGTATGGCCTGAATGATGCAACTCCTTCTTACCGCATCTTCTGCATCTTTGTCTCTACATCTGAAAAAGGGAGCACACAGTTCCCCTAGACTACAACTGTACTACGTAGTAACAACTTAGACTCGTTTTTTAAGCTATTTGCATGGATGTGAACAGTTACAGAGAAGGCATATCAACAGAGAATAAAGCCCTGCATCTAATGTTGATAATGCACTTAATAGTAACATCCCCACTTTCCTGGAAGAGAACATTAAACCTGTTCAAAACACAGTATTTTTTTTTTCCAAATGATAGTATTTCTTACCTCCTACATCGTATCTACCTTAATCATCTGACTCCCACATAACTGGCTCAACTTCAGTGACAGTCTCCTCTACTTGTTTAAAAGTCATGTTATTTCCACTGCCTTCAAAAAGGCATGATTTTCAAGTGGAGTTATTAAGTTTCTAATACAAGGAACATTGTGTAGGTGCTACTAAAGTAGACACTTAGGAATGGAAAAGAGATTCTCCCCTTCTAACAGAGGGTTGGATTTTCCTAGGAGAGGAGTAGCCTTCATTTATTAGATTCTGGCTGTCTCCAAAGAAGAGAAACCCGCGTCCCTTTATCATCCCAGTGATCTACTCCTGGTAACAGCAGAAAGAAGCAGGAGCCCTTTCCTCTGAGGGTGAAGAACAGAAAAATACTACATCGTTTTAATCAGATTGCTTTCATCTGAAGATCTAAACATTAAAGACAATGGGCAGCATACAAACCCAGCTTTCTCCTGGAGGTTCCATAATGCCAATCCATCAACCTGTATGCAAACCAGAGTCCAAGTGAACCTGATTTGTCAGAGCTAAGAGCAATTTGATCAGATTCACATGCTTTATTTCCACCCCGCTACCAAGTTTTTCATACAGGACACAGTAAAATTATTCTGGAATAATCCCTGAGGAAGTGCAAATGAAAAATCTCTTCAATTCTGGCCTACAACTTTTCACCTCAAGCTTTGTGTCTGTGCTGACAGCACCACAGACTTTAATCAACTTTACTGAGCTGTAACTAGTTTTATACCCACCCCCACATGTAAGAACAGACTTGTCGAAAGACACCAATTTATTAATTTTGTGACGCTGAGTTGAACTGAGAGCTGCAAAATTAATCTCAAACCAATTATGTGTTTTGTGAGAGCTTCAGCTTCTTTTCCACACAGCTCTCTCAGCAGCCATCAAATCACCACAAGTCTTCATTTGCTGAATCCTACTTCCCTGAAGTTTCACTTCATTACCTGTCCATTCCCCCAGATCTTTCATCCCTGCTCAGTCCCTCTGAAATCAGCAGGAGGAGTAGACGGAGGGATGTTCCAGCCACTGCAATATGAAAGGTTTATGAAAACTGTGTTATGCAGCACCTACACTATTAATGAACAAAATCCTCCTGGCTCAGTCTTAAAACTTGCATTGTTTCAAAACCTGTCAGATCCCTTTAAAAAAAATTACAGCCTTCTTTCAGCTCAAGATTACACTTGACAGTGTGTCAGTTTGACGTGCAGGCATCTGTCATTCCCTGACAAGGAGAGAAATAGAAAATAATAGACAACAGGAAAAATGAAGGTTTCTTATCTTCCTCCACTGTCCTCCCTTACGACAGATTCACCTCACAGGGCACAGTTTCACATCCATCTGGGGCTCACCTGAGCTGAATACCTCAAAATGCTGAATCATGCAACTGTGCTACTCTGTCATCCAGATTTCCCAGTGCTGTCTCCCTTCACACATGCCTTTTCTGACTGCTCTGGCAAACAGAAGTCCTTTCATAAGTGATGCTTTTCCCAGGAAGAAGTGTTCCTTGTCGATCTCATTACTCTCTACCCAGGGAGCTCATTTTTGTCCCATTCTCAGGCAGATCCCTGTTGTTTCAGTGCCTGAAGACGTTATGCAACACCACTGAAATGTATCAGAAGTGGTCATTCCCATCGCTGCATCAAGGGAAACATGTCAGATGCCATGGCTGCTATTCTGCATTTGTATCAAAAAGACAAGGTCAAAAATATTTGTCTTGCTCTTCAAATGAAAACTACTGAGTTTTAGGAACATATTCAGTCATCACTGCAGTCTATTCTCCATTCTCTTGCTTTTGTTAAAGCAGAAAATTTCCACCTCGACTATTCTTACCCAAGATGGAAGTAGTCCACAGTTATTCTGTTCTCAAGTAATGACTGTCTTGAAAATAAACACATTTTTATTCTTGCTGTACAGATCAAATGACAGGTCCGATGCTTCTGCGCAGGGAAATGGACTTCCCAGAGGCAAGCACAGGCAAGCCTGGAGGTACAAATCTCTCCTCACAAAAGAAACAGCAGGATGTTTAACAGAAAGGGACAGTGCACAAATTGGTTTCTCTGTGGCATAGTCTGCTGTCTGCATGACAAACACAAAATAAAAGACTCACCTGATATCCCTGTAGTTACACTCACTGAGCACACA
The DNA here is from genome assembly GCA_030625065.1 of Alectoris magna. NCBI lineage: Eukaryota > Metazoa > Chordata > Aves > Galliformes > Phasianidae > Alectoris > Alectoris magna. The sequence goes on from CM060560.1 coordinate 89,301,651, forward strand.
CAGTACATACACACGGCCTAGGCAGATGTACCAGCTGATATGCAGATAGCATTTGTGCAACACACAGCACCATTGGAGGGTTCACAGTCATTTTAGAGGAGACAATGCTATTCCTGCTCATCATTAGCTTCAGGTTAGTTGTTGCCTCAGATAAATGCATGAGGGTATAGGCTTAATGGAGCCTGTCCTATCCTCATGCTGCATTTACCTGTAATGGATGAAAACCAACAGTTGTGCTTTAGGCCTGTTCACATCTCTGGCTTTGGACTAGTTGCACCGAGTTCATTCAAGCTAGTCTTGATCTTTGTAGGTCACTTTCAAGTGAACTCTTCTCTCTCCTCTCCTTTCCTCTCCTCTCCTCTCCTCTCCTCTCCTCTCCTCTCCTCTCCTCTCCTCTCCTCTCCTCTCCTCTCCTCTCCTCTCCTCTCCTCTCCTCTTCCTCCACCTCTCTTCTGCTCTGCTCTCCTCCTCTTCCATTCCATTCCATTTCATTCCATTCCATTCCTTCAGCTAAAAATCAGCAACAGCAACTTTCTCCATCTATGAGGTAAATTACCAGTCTAAAACAGAAGACATGATTGCCTGTCTAGTCTTCTGTACTATATCAGAATTAAGTTGCAGGAAGTTTAAAGCATGGCTAAATGATGGTACCAAGCTGTAAGAGTAACCAATTTGATTGATTATTCACTGTTGTCACTTTTTGTAGATGCGCTGCTCAGGTTGGTTTACTGCGAACTCGTGTTCTATCAGAATGCTGAGGCAAACAGAGAGCAGCTTTGTGTGTACAATCAGCCCCCGTTTCAGCGTCTCTCCCTGAGCTGGAGTCAAACTGACTTAAGAGAGAAGATTAAAACTGGCCAGCTAAAGTTGTTACTGCTCCCTGCCAGCCTCCTCTTTCTGACAAACATTGTCTCAGCTGGGGCTGTTTTAATGGACACCATCTCTCCTGCACCCTGTGGTTTTCCAGATCTTTACAAAACCTTCCAAAAACCATGGGTTGAATCATATAAGAACAGAGTTATTAAGTGGGTGCATTGCTGGATGTGGTAGATGGTTCAACACACAGCACTAAACTTTAGACTCCATACAGTGGATGTGTAGATGCTACCCCTGATCAGCATCACCCCACAGATTCCAGAGCTTAACTCAGTACAACGTGCATCAAGCACTGACAGGTGCCAGAGTGTCAAGGGGATATTTGCTGTTTTGTCAGCACAGCTAAGAGAAAGAGGAAAGAGCTGCAAGGATCTGTTGCTGTTTTTCCTGCCTTTTTCCAAATATGCAGACAAAAATTGCATGGACGCACATTTACTCTACATTGGGTAGAGGAGCAGCATGACAATATACTTCTTGGAGGCTTTCAGCACTCGTGCAGTCCTGGAATTATCTGCTCTATCAGTAGCCTCTAAAATGTTTTTCTCTTAGCCTACAGTTCCAAGGCAATAATCACTCCAAATTGGGTATATGACTACCTCACTTGCCCCACTTCTTCCCCAGTAGCATTTGCTCCAGATGTACCAGGACTCAAGGATGACCTCTTAGGGCTGACCCATACCATCCATCAGTTCCTTGGAATAGGGGGAAAACTCCAGCAACAGGAGAAGATTTCTGTAGTGCTCTTTCGCACCACTGAAGCAGTACAATGCAGCATTAACATGTTGAAGGATCTAGTCCATTAACTTTTAAAATTAGCTTACCAAGGGAGATGAAAGCAGTTGTGAGAAAACAAGACATTTAAAGCTTCTTACAAATCCAAACTGTCCTCCTTTAAATCATCATACCTCAGTAGTTATATTTGTAACTTTATCTCTTAAATATGGTAATGTAAGAAGGCTGCAAAGTGAATTTCTCTGTGCAGCTGCCATCTTAATCTTCATCTATCTCCTGTTAGCAACAGAGCTGCAAGCTACAGCATTATTCAGGAGTTGTGCAGAATCAGGGTTCTGATTATGCTCCTTCTTTTGAGACATTTGCTCACAGCAATTTAGTTCAAGATACAACAATAAGCTAAACAGCAGGCCAGCCTGATCTGGCATGAATGTGGCACCATATGTGATAGAAATCAGTTGTGATATTGCTGCTAGGTATTGCAAAAGCTCATGAAACACAATTATACCTTTTTTTGTGGCACTAAGGGACATGGTTAAGTGATGAGAGTCAGTAGGTCAGGTTGATGGCCTTGAAGGTCTATTCCAACCTAGATGATTCCAGGGTTCTATGATATGTTTAACTCAGGTCATGACACCCTCATTATCTTGGGATGATTTCATTTGAATGAGCTCTTTTGTTGTCCTTGCCTATGTATTATGACAGATTGATTCACAGATATTCCTAGTATTCAGCGGTCACATGAAAAACTGGGGAATGTTTCCAAAGATCAGGGATCCTGAAGCACAGTGCCATTCCTGTGGAGAAATCATCTCCCATCTGGACTTAAATCCACTCCATTCCAAAAGCCAAAATGCAGCACGAAGTTACTTTTTGTTTTTGAGATGCTTAGAACAGACCTTCACCTTGGATTGGAAAGCCTGTAGAAATGGCACCACTGATAAAGACAAAGGCACATATTACAGCTAGAGCTGACAGTTCACTAGGGGACTGCATCACATTCCTCTTTTTCATTATCAGTTGGGAACATGAGCAAGATATTAATCAGCTTCCTCTTCCCTCGTGGACACACATCAGTACACAAACAACCTGGCCAAGTTCACAGTGGTATTTGTTAAATGAAAACCTTCAATCTTAACCAAATTTTGAGGAATGCTCCATGAATTACAGGGCCTGAAACCCAGTCATGGAAGCAGCAAATGATTAGCTGTGCTTGTATCCCTGTACTGGCCTCTGAGAGTATCACAGGCTTTTTTACATGCCTGGTGAAGTCAGAGCAACCATTTTGCTCTGTGATTAACAATGTGTAAAGCCACAGTTCCAAATTATTTCAACTTTTCAATGGTTATAGGAACAATTACAAGACTGATGGTTGGACCACGTACTGCTAAAAGCTATCATTTACTAGGGGACTTTCTTGCAGACAAGTTGTGTAATACTACCCCAATAAACTGTGCAGAAAAGGAATTATGAGTAGTGCTACAGCATTTCCACAAATTAGAAATGATGTGAAACTTTCTGCACTACAAATGTTTTTGTGGGGGGCAGCAAGTGTGGGAAGAGGCAGGAAATGCCATTAAATGTTTCTAAAAATGTGTTGAACACAAACACTTCCATGCCATGATGGCACAAAGGCATTTCACTCACTGTCAGCTGATTTAGTCCCATCGTAACAGACTTTGGTGTTCTGGGGTGGCTTGTGGTGCATTCTCACCATATGCTTTAAATAGCCTGATCTATACATCAATTCCCAGTTATTATCTTGTAACAATGTTTTAACTCTCCCAGTGCCTCTCTGATGTCTGTTAATTGTCTTCTCACTGCTGACAGTTAAATTCTCCTCTCCTCCTTTCATATGACAGAGGTAGTCTTCATTTGATGATACTCAACCTATCTCGTTAAGAATTTCCAAGGCTTGTGCATCAAGAACTTGTTATTCTGGGTATATCAGAACTGCAAAATCACTGAACTCAGTATCTTTATGCATCTCTGCACATCTGTATGTGTAAGTGCTTGAGTGTCACAGCCTCATATTATCACAGCACCTGTGACATCCACAATTCTCCACAATTCTGATGATAGTCAATATTTTTTAAAGCATAACTAAAAGGAGAGAATTCCACTGCACAAACAAAAGGAAAAGGCTGAGGAAGCAAAATTATGACTCTAGAATTCACACTCCTTGTCTGGATCCATCTCAACAGGCTTCTGTATCCAAAACAATCAGCTCCTCAGTTTTGCCATCTATACAATTCTCTACTTAAAGCAAAGGGAAGAAATGGTATTAGAAAAGATTCTGAGCTCTGCTGAGACTCTGGAAATGAGCAGAACTTTGCTTTGTGTTGAAATAACAGGATCAGAAAAAGAATGCCGTTCCAAAACAATAGCTCTTCATGAAAACTGCAGTGGTGCTTCAGCCAAAAACATCCTGCTAGTTCACATCAAAGGACAGCAGACAGCCTGCATGTCCCCACATGGCTGTCAAAACGTGTATTCTCACTACGGTAGTATTTCTTCGCTATATACCCTCCTGGAGGCCTTGGAGCTCTCTGCCTCAGTTTCCTCATTTGTAAAACAAAAGCAATATGTTTTCCCTTTCTTTGAGACTTTCAGATAAAAGGTCATTGGAAATAATATCCAAACACTACTACTTCTTACTGTTTCTGAGCCTCAATAATTCATTCCCTGCTGAGCTTCTGGGTTGTAATGCAAATTGACTGGCATATTACATCCATCACTTGTCTTACTGTATTTGCATTGGCCTCCATTTTCAGTAAAATCAGAATAAAACATGATTTAAAAATTGCTAGGAAATACAGGCAGTAAATCATCCTGGTTGTACCAGGCCAATAACATCTAATGCTGTAAGCATATATACACAGCTTGTGCCTGTTCTGCAGTGACTTCGTCAGGAAATGTTTGGGTTTGGGCTTTTTGGGGTTCTACCTAAGCTGACTTCAGATTCAACAGTCATGAGCTCAGCCTGAGGGGATGACGAGCACCTACCCACAACAAGGCCCAGATCCACAGTGGTACTCAGAGGAGAGGCAAGAGAAGGGAGCCAAGGTGGCACTAGTAAAGTACCACCCATTCCAGGAAAAGGGCTTTGCTTCTTTTATCTCTCTTTTAAAAAATAAAGCTCTGCCTGGAGTATGAAGTGAAGGCAGTTGCTCTGTACTTCATTAGGATCCAGGGAAAATGTTCATCATGGAGTGAGGGGAGAGAAGGACATGGCATAGGTTTGGTTAGACACGGCATTCTTCCATTGCTTTCTCGAACTCCCCAGCACATGTCCCATTTGCTAGCCTGCTTTATCTCAAAACTCTTGCATTTTCCTCCCAGGTTTTCTGGTTTACATTTTTTAAAGGAAGCACAAGTGGCTTTAACATCATCTCTGTGGTCCCCTAGTACCCAAGTCTGGTTCACTGCAAGTGTAAGGAGAGAAGGGGTCAGTAAGTTTCCACACAACTGCGCCAAATGCTGTTTCTCTTTCCCATCCTAGAGGTTAAGCATTTCTTAGGTACTCAATAGGACCCCAGGGCTTATGGCTCACAAACAGGCATCTGCTTTGTTGCTTGGGACTTAGGAAGGATCCCATGGATGTCTGTAACTGGAGATGTGAGTCATGTCTGCAGTCTGGAACATCAGTACCTTGGTGGAAGCTGTTCCTTATTTGAAATTCTTCTGACTGAGACTAGAATCTGGCTTTGTGTTTTCCATTTGCTGCAGCATACATTTTTTAAAACTTCATGTTAAACACTCATACGAGACATCAAAGGTGGAAGTCTTTAGCCAGCAAGACCCAGGCTTTATTTTTTCCCTTTTGCCTCTGAAACTCAGAGCCCGTTCTAGCTTATTTTTTGAGAGGCAGGACATTATCAGAGTGAAGGATGTCCAGTTTCAGCCAAGCACTCATTATACAAACCATATATCAGTGAAGTGCTCCAAATTAGCAGTGGTCTGGCAGCAGTAAAAAAAGCTACAAGAAAGAGACTGTGTAATTGTGCTTGTCATGAAGAAGAATATAGTCTGCAGCTGGCGCGCAGAAATGCCTCAAATCTATATGGGAGTCAGAAGAAAATCAAGTAGGCTGCTAACCTCTAGCTCAACTAGAAGTTAGCAAGATTCCTCCTCCAACTACTACATTCCTGCCATAAACACACGCCATCCTGCTGGTACGTCAGCTGCCTGCCTGCCCAAACATTTCAAAAAGATCTTCAGCAACAACCTCTTAACAACATATTCCAGGCATTGCTTGTTTTTCTTCATTTAGATATATGCATACAACATAATCCTTGTGAGCTATCTCTTCTGGTAAGACAGTGCCACCTCATGACTGCTAGAGAGGAATGAAACAACCCACAGAGGTAAAGCAGAAAGCATTCACGTGCCATGATCAGGGAGGGCTGCAGTAGCCCATCCTCTCCATTCCTATCAGCTTTCACACAGCAGCACTGCATTCTGAGACAAGTACTCCTTGCCAAAGATGTGCTTTGCAACCATTCTTCTCACAGAAAAAGCTTAGCATCTTTGCTCAACACCAAGCCTAACCTCAACATTAAACAAAAAATAATCCCTCAGTAGAACTGTGTGAAATTATGCAGGCCATTAGACCAGGTGCTTCAAAAGCCCATTCATTGTGTTTGATCCTCCCCTGCAGGATCTTAGGTACCCCTCCTCTGGGAACTGCACAATTTTGGGTGCAAACACCATCTTCTCCTTACTTGCTCAGACAGCTTACCCCATTCCTAAACACCTCTTCTCAAGCTCAGTAATTTTCCTGTTCTAACACAACTAGCTTTTCTCACCAGCTTAGATAAATATTCTTTAGACTATGGAGAATTTTTGTGGTGTAGAAAGTCCTAAGGACTCTTCATTTCTTCCATAAATTAGGTATGAAAGTCAAAGAAACTACTTTTTTTTATGCTCCATCATCAGCTTGAAATATTTGCCCCAAAATCAGGCACAGCACATGGATTGATCTGTCTACGCCTCACTCAGAGACAGTTAGTTTAAATATTTAAAACACATGAACAGGGAATGGAGCAAAATACCCTTTTGCTGGGTTCTGCTTTTTTTTAAAATCCTTTTAAATGAATTCAGGCACTGAGGAAAGTGCTAGATTGAAAACCCTGGAGCCTGAAATGTATGGCTCCTGCCTTTTTTTCCCAGAATAAAAGTATCAGGAGAGTAGTACTGAAGCTTCCCTAAAATCCTAGTTTTACTGCTGCTATCCTCCTTTATTGGACTCATTGCTAAATTCTAGGCAGTAATTAAAGATCTGATTCAGCTCCATCCTTGCCATCTCAAACAAAACCAAAGTCAATTAAAACCAAATGAAATATTAATTTTTCCAAAACGATTATTGATCTTCTAGCAGGTACATTAATAGCACCTATTACAAGACAGGATGCCACACTGCTAAAATATGGATACACGTTTTGACATAACTTGAATATTAAACAGTGCTTCAGAAGTGAAAGATTTTGCATCTCATTCCCTAAGGCAGCCAGTTTTTGCTCAGGACTGCAGTTCAAAATATGCTGCTAAAGTTGACAGATATCCGACATTATTAACCTGAAAGCATCAAATTATCTTAAGTCTCATCCTATGAACTGAAGAAAAAATAGAAAAAAAATCAAAATGCGCTTGAGATTCAGTGGGAGGATTTCAACAGCACAGATGATTTTCTTCACATAACAGCCAGAAGGGCAAAGAACAGCAAAAGTTCATCAAAAATCTGGGCTGCTTTCAGTCAGGGATTTGTTGGTTCCTTTGTTATGGTAATGGTAACAACTGAATGCACACATCTAATTTAAACCTTAATTAAAAATCATCATTATTACAGGTTAATTTTTAAGGTTAATTTATTTAACAATTTCCCTCTGAAAGATTTTTAGAAAGGAGATAACCTGTCCTAAATAATAGCACTAACAATGGTTTGATTGCTTTAACTCTCTCCAATGGTGTAAATGAAAGGACTGAAGGTCCATAGTAACAAAACTAACTGGGGTATTTCTCCTCCTCCTCCTAAAGCAAACACATTAGCTTGTTAGTTGCTTGCTTACTTACAGTAAGAATGAGAAAGCAGTTGTGCTGTTATTAACCAGAGTACAGAGCTGGACCATTCCAAGTCTCTGTTCCTCATATCCCCGTTCCCATCTAGCTTTCTCAAACTGTATGTGTGACAGTTCCCGTGGTGCCGCTAAGAGCCAGAGCTCTCTTCTAAGCACCTCTGAATCTGTACAAGTCCTCTTGGGACTCTTTCTGGTAAAACATAAATCGAAATTACCGTCTCTGAAGCTGAGATATTTTTAGGAAATTGATTTCTTCAAGCTGTCTCTGCTAAAATCAAGTACCACCTACCCATGTTTAGCTTATTTTCCAGCCCACCTAAAAGGATGCACTGTTACAAAACCACTCAGTCAATCCTACCAGCAAATTTTGTTGCTTACCAAAAATCCAAGTGATTTTGGATTTATCATTTATTTCTTCTTTTCTTTCTTTCTTTCTATTTTTTTTATTTTTTTCTAATGATGCATTTACAGACATCACATCTCACCAACATCTGCCTGGCAGAAACAAGTGCTTTAACCCAACCTCTCTTTCATCTCCTCCTCCTGCTTCACAACAGCTAAACCAGGCTTCAGCAATGCCATTAGCCACAAATCTAGAAACAGCCACCAAATACTTTGTGGATGACTCATATTTTGCTGTCAAAAAGCTAGTGATCTTTCTTGTTTCCTACATTTTACAGCATGCCAAGCTGCGTGCTCACACTGTTTTGTCTGTAATCCTGGGTTCAGAAACATTTCCACAGTAAAATGTGACATTTTTATAAAAAGCTCTAAGTCACTAATCCTTAGCACGGAGCAAAGAGTTCTGTTTTCTTATTCTTTTTTAAGTACAATTCTAAGAAGAAAAGCAAAAAATGTCCAGACATGTAAACTGAAATTATATGTTTAAGAAGTCTGTGTTGCAAGAGGTGAGAAAGTTCACTTGCATTTTAACAAAATTCTTGTCTTGCAGGCATGACAGCACAAATGTGCAGCAGGGACAAGCCATTATAAAATTGTTGTTTTCACAGAAATCACCATTCTTACTGTAGTTTTTTAATTATTATTATTTTTCCCAGCCATCCCTTGGCATAATGGTGATGTGGGATTTCAGCAATGCCCAAACATGTCTTGGTTTGTTCTCAGTCCCAGTTACTATTGTGTGCTAAATAGACATTCCTTGAGGGTGTTTCATCGGCTACGCATTGTTTAGCATAGAGCCATCACAACTGTCAGATATATTTTTCCACAAAGTTTTTATGTCTTAAAGGATGCCACCTTGAAAGAGCTCTGACATGACATAAACAATGCTTTTCCCACTTTCTGAGATCAATGTATGAGGATCCACATTCTCAGCAGGCAGCCCACAGAACATCCTGCTCTGCCCAATGCCACTCCCAGGCATTGCTCCAGGATGCTTTCTTCAAGTGTGTCTGTGATATATCACCTTGCAGCATTAGCCTGAATGTTTTGGAGAATAAGCAGATTTTATGAAATTGCACATAAAAGATAGAGTTTTCAAAAATGAGTGGGGTTCCATCAAACTTTATATTTTGAAGCGTTAGAAGATGCATTTTTATTTTCTCTCCTGGGATTCATATCCATCCCATATCCATCTTCTACCTCCCCAGCAAGGGGTGGAGAGACAGGAACCCTCTGTTGAGGAGGTGATCTCATTCAGTTTTCAGGTCTTTCCAGAACAGTGAGGAACGTGAGCTTGTCTACCTCTTTGTTCCCCAAGATGAGTAATGCAACAGCTCAGACAGTGGCTTCTTCAGCTTCCTGTTATCCAAATCTAGCTTTTCCTACAGAGCCCTTTGAGAGGTGAGAGCAGGGGACTCAGAGTTCTTAGAGGAAGAGAGGCTCCCTTTTGCTTCTCCCGGCCTGAGGCCACGCTGCAGGTAACCAGCTGTCGCAAGGTATTGCAACACATTGGCAGGATGATGCTTGAGTGGGATCTCCTCTCCCTTAGAATCGTAGACCGCTTTTGGTTGGAAGGAACCTCAAAGCTGCCCCAACCCCAGCTGTGGGCAGGGCAGCCCCCCACCAGCTCAGGCTGCCCAGGGCCGCATTCATCCTGGCCTTGAGTGCCTCCAGGAATGGGGCATCTTCACAGGAGCCCCATTCAGCCCTCTGATCATCTTTGTTGCGCTCCTCTGGTCCCAACACCTCTACATCTCCCTTGTGCAGGGGACACCAGGGGTGGACTCAGTACTCAAGATGGGGACTCGTGAGGGCAGAGCAGAAGGAAGAACTCTGAGAACCATCTCTGCCATGCATTTTTCCCTGTGGTCATATGCTGCATTGTTTGATATACCGAATTTCCCAGATTTAGTCAGCAGAAAAAAAATGCAATCATCGTCCATTTGAAAAGGCACAGCTGAAAAAAATGATTTAAATTCATACGTATCAGGAAGCTTGATTTGTCGGGCATGGCCTGAATATAAGGCTAAATGAAGGTTAAATATTGGCTGAATAGTAATTGTACTGTGCCTCTGAGAAGCTGTTTATTGAGAATGTACACGGGTACTGTAGCTGAAAATGGCAGCACATTTGGAGATTGACTGGGATAATCTTTTCTACCTTCCTCAGACTAAGCTACATGTAACCAGAAAGCAAGGAATTAGATACAAAATATTCAGTGAAGTAAATTTCATGTACTCATTGAACCTTGTGGGTCCCTTCCAAATCAAGATATCCATCGATTTTATAATTCTTGAAAGGAGAAATATTAAGTAAGTTAAATATTTCTAATGGGGCATTTTACCATTGGAAAATATCACCTCAGTGACATTGAAATCCCCTACCAGGGGAAAAAATATGTGCATTTTTTTAATATTTTGAAAAAGACTAAAATATGGTCATCTTATACTAATTCATGTTCTATTAATACATCAATTTTTTAAAAGTCAGAATGAAAGCAGGATGCTTTGACTGATCCAAGATGAACTGCGTATAGGATTTAAAATCAAGGAATCTCTCTTTGTAGCACACTGCTGGTACTTAATAAACACAGGAGCAATGTTCAAACACAAGCACAGAAAGTCACTGTGCCATAGCAGAGTTTAAGAGATAAGGTGCACATTCATCTAATTACCTCAATATCAGTGCCATCATCAAGTTGTTTAAGCAATATTCATGCATTTTCTGACCTGTGCACAAGGTAAGGTGCGAAAGTTGGCTCTGATGCTATGAGTCAGAATCCCCTTTTTCTTCATAACTCCTACAGCAATAGTTTCATCATAAGTGCTGTTATAGAGGTTACAGAAATTAATCTCAAGGAGTAGAGAATTTTATAATGTTTGTGTTTGGTTTTAAAAGGTTCTCGTTGTATAAATTTACTTTCTGACAAAGTAAATTGAAATCTTTACAGTAATACTCAGAAGAGGATGTTACAACTAAAGAGAGGCTGAAGGTAGTGTGCTAGGAACATCCCACACACACCTGGAAGTCTCAGCTCCCACCTGAGACCTTGCACAAAATTCACTACTCACGTAAAAGAGCAAAACTCTCCTCACCCCAGAACTGGGGACACCCCACTGTATTCTGTGGCCGCTCCACTCCTCTGTTACTGAGATCTCACTCCGAGCTGAACCATGAAGCAAACTTCCCATGCAAAGACTGAATCTGGTTCAATCTTTTGCAGCAGGAAGTCTGCTTCAGAGGAAATCCGCATTACGTTGGACCTTACAATCCATTTGACATTGTGACCATCAGCCAAGAAGATGAAGTCAAAAATTGGCTGCAATAATTGCAACCTCCCCCATTTCATTTAATTATGTATCTTACAAGCCATTTTTTATCACAGGAGCAGAATTTGAAAATAAAATGTTCTGTTGTTTTGAGAACTACCCCAAATAGTGTAAAAGCTGAGGGAGGCTGTTCCCATGGGTAATCTGCAGTAGGCTGACCCAGAGCTGAATAGCACGGTTTTTCAGACCAAACATATGTTTGACTCTGTGATTCTTATCCCCGTAACGTTTTGACAGTGTTTTATTTTTGATTACTCCCATCACAAAGTGAAATAATACATGGCAAGTGTACATGACACAACTTATCATTGTGTAAGTGATCATGAAATCTTAAATTAAGAGTGCAGTGAGGAAAGGCACCAAGTCACTCTGGGTTACCACAGCGAATCTTCATACCACTGCGAGACAGTGGTAAGCATAAGCCTAAATAGCAGCAGACAGCACGAACAGTCTGTAACCTCAAAATAACTGCACAGGGCAACTTTACAAGAGTAATGAATGTGGAGGTGTCATCAATTTTGTTATTAACTCTAGGCAGTCAAAGGTGGGGTTAGAACCTTACCCTCATATCAGCAACAGCTTTGAGGGAATTATTTTGTCATTCTCATAGACTGCACTTGCAAATAATAAGCTTGATAAAACCTCATATTCTAACTGCAAGAAAAATTACTGATGGGATGCACAGAAACTGAGCCAGTCCATAGAATCACTGAATTACCAAGGTTGGAAAAGACCTCTAAGATCATCCAGTCTAACCATCCACCCATCACCAATAGTTCCCGCTAAACCGTGTCCCTCAGTACAGCATTTAAACTTTTCTTGAACACCTTAAGGGACAGTGACTCCACCACCTCCTTGGGCAGCCCGTTCCAGAGCCTGACCACTCTCTCAGAGAAAAAGTATCCACCTCAGCCTTCTCTCCTAGGTTGTCTGGAGTGGAGCACCTGTCAGGAGCCAGAACATGGTCCCAAATTCTTGTCAAGAGCACCTGCATGTAATGCTATGGATGTGAGCAAGCCCTTTACAGCCTAACTCATGAATGCCCCCTTTCTGGAAGCATTCAAGGCCAGGCTGGATGTGCCTTTGAGCAACCTGGTCTAGAGGGAGGTGTCCCTGCCTATAGCAGGGGGTTGGAACTGGATGATCTTAAAGGTCCCTTCCAACCCAAACCGTTCTATGATTCTGTGATTCTATTATAAATACACAGCACCCTCACCCTGGCACAGATACCTTGTGGCCACAGCTGTGTGTCAACTTTAAGTTGGACAGAAAGTTGTTTAGCAGGCTGCCTTCTGCTCACAAGAAACTCTTCACTTTGCAGTGCAGCTCAAGGCTCCGTGCTGTTCAGTTCCTCACCCGTTGAACATGAATAATAAGCATTTAGGGAATAACTGAAATGTTAGGTGAATTGGCTGTATGGTAATAGGATTATCCAAAATAGTAACTAATATCTGATTTCAGATACACGGAACTAATCTCAGCACTGTCAGCAGGATCTTTTTGTTCTTGTTAGAAAGCAAAACTGTGAAAATGCTGCAGTGTCAGCTTGTATACTTTAAAAAAAAAAAAAAAAATGTCCTTCACCAAAACCCATAATTTATTTTGCCGTCTATAATGTAAAAGGACCAAAATTCAGTTGTGACACTCTGCATAGTTCTGACCCAGGAAATGGGACAAGAGAGCACAGGAATGGTATCCACAACAGTGCAATTCTTTCAGGAGAAAATGGCAATTTTTATGACTGTGGCTGCAGCTCACCAAGTTCTAACTGCACATTAAGCATAATTTAATAATAACCATCATAATAATGTAATATGGCTATTAATTTTACTTCAGAGGTAATTTGCCCAACAACACTCAGTTATGATGTTGCAGCCTGTGTAAACATAAAATAAACAGACTAAAACGCTGCTATTAAGTAAAACAGTAAAACCTAAGAGAAAGCTACAACATATACAAGGGTCAATTATTTGAGTTAGAGGAGTGAGAGAGCCACGGGGAACCATCAGAGGTCTCATCAGCTCACAGTATGTTGAAAGTCCAACATGCAGCTAGATGAACAGGTGCAAGATAAAGCCCACAGCGGTGCAACCTAATCCTGCTTCTGCCTTTCTAGCATGCCAGGGAGCAGAGACAGATGGAGCAGGAGGCTATGGAGCTGCCTCACAAGGATTTACAGGGACTGGCAGCTGCCCCACGCAAACGAGATTGTCCTTCGGTCACCAACAGGCACCCTGGCTTCACTTGACACCCCTCAGCCACAGGGACTTAGCAGGGCCTGAACATCCAGTCTCAAGGTCTTCACTGGACTGCAATGCTCATGCTTGAACAGACCACTCCTTCCAGTTAGAGTTTTAGTTAATCTAAAATGAATTATTTGGGTGTCCTAATTTCTCTGCTGATTTTGAAGAAGTCCAATTAATGCTGAGCTAAGAGGGTCCAAAGTTTCCCCATCCAGTTTTCATCTGCCCAGAAGGGATCCAGTTGAAGTGAAACACTAGTCAAAATGTCAAACCACAGTTATTTTTAAAGCCATTGTAATGCAGATCTCTGGCTACACGTAAACCAGACGACTACTGACTAAACCACGCAATACTTGTAAACCTGAAGTCTTAAACACCCTCACACAAGATGCAGCCTCATTCACAAACTTCAGAATTTAGAGCAAACAATGAGAGCCACATTTCTTTTTTTAGGACAATTTAAAACAATGACATAAAATAAAATATATATATATGTGTATTAGATAATATATGAGAAAGGAACACGTTTAAGGAACCCTGGGCCAGCACAGACACAAGCTGGTAGATCCACGCAATATAGCCTTGAAGAAATCTTTCTGTTCTGCCTCCAAATGCAAGCAGGTTGACTGGCAATCACTTCAAGGGTCTCTGCAACTGTGGGACATTTTATTCTGGAATCACTGTGGTCCACTCAGAGACCTTTTTATGTATAAGCAATCTAAGCTTTTAAAGCCTTTCACATACACACACACACCTTGACAGATTTAGTTTTTTCTTGATTTGAAATTGTTTGCTTCAAAAGTCCTGATTCATTCATTCCAGCTCTGAAATTACTTTGTCTAGCTACAGAAAATGAACAGGTATTAAATCTCTGTGGGAAGGGAAGACTAAATTAAAATGCAGAGATGGATCAAAATTTCAAATTCAGCCAGATTTTAATGAACAGTAACTCAAGCATATTTCGATTAATCTTCTTGACTTCTGCAGAAAATTGCTCCCTTCTTTTCCAGTGGTCAAATTAATGTTTCCTAAGCAAAACAGCAGGAACAGTGTGTACTTGGTTAGAATGCAGGAAAGTAAGACTGTTTTGAAGGCACTTCGGTATTTTTTAATTTAATCTTATTGCCTTTTTAATGAAAACTCCAGATTTTCTGCTCATTTTAAAGTTAAATTTCTCCAGCAAAGGAATTAGAAACACATGAGTGTCAGGGATGACACACTCCATCAGGACAACCCATCCAGGTGTAACTGGTCTCATCATGCCAAAGAATCTGATGGGAAGCCAGACCAGAGATGGATCTGAGACAACAGGAATACATCAGTACTGGCTGCTCCCAGCCCTCTCTGCCTCCAGCCTGGTGATGCCACCACCTCTGCAGCAGGGAGGTCCTATCAAACATCCATTCCAGAATTCTGCACAGGGGAATTACTAGTGGGCATGGTGATGATGGGTTTGATGGTTTGACTAGATGACCTTAGAGGTCTTTTCCAATCTTAACAGTTCTATGAAAGGAAATGGTGCTTTGGGAAGGTGCTGCACATCTAGTGCGTTTGTCTCTTGTATAGTGCTTTGTGAGCTGTCAAGCTCCTCTGTCATTTTATGTGGAAGATGATCTCCTTTAGACTAAAAATCATACAGGAAATCTCGCAATGAACGATTTTGTCATATGACATCCAGTGTCCTTCCTTCCTTCACACCTGTGAAATGAACAGTAAAACGGTAAGATCTTTATATTTCTGCTTGTGTGTTACTTGAGAAGTGAAATGCAAACGTGACCTATGCTGCAAAACCAAGATAAACAAAGGCCTGAGTAGCCCAGTCAGGGAAAGAGAAGTTAAGATTGATAAGCATAGCAGAAGGATGTTCGCTTTTCTAGCAAGTAGAAAAAGGGAGGCAGTTTTCATGCTAAAGCTTCAGTCACCACTCCTGAGTGTCTGTGATGTGGAGAGAAGTTCTGGAGAAGCACCACAGCATGGGAAAAGCCAGCAAATAATTTTGTAAACATAAATGCGAAAGTTTGAATACCAAAAACAGCAGCTTTCACCTGTCAGAAATGAGTTACCTGAGACTGAAGAAACGTTTCAAGAGGATGAGGGGAGAATTATCAAGAGCAGTTAGTACAGTCCTGAAAAAGATGAGAAACATTAAATTATCCATGTGTGCTCTTCCTGAAACTCTCCATGTCACTTCATATGGTAGAGAAATAACGCTCATTTCTATAGAATGTCATTTGTACTCCTAGAGTGAAAGATTGTGTTGTCCTAAATACCTGATGCGTGGGAGACTTATCCAGAGGTTATACATCAGTATTTAATAAGTAAGTGTTTGACATATAGCATGTAACTGAGGTTTGCTTAGGAACATGTGGCTAATAATGTACAAATAATTAAAGAAAAGTGATCACACCCTCTCCACATAAACACATTTTGTTGGGAATACGCATTTGCTTCAGAAATTCCTTTCTAGTGATCTTCTTCCTAGTCTTCTGAGTTTCCCCTTCCACTACTGAGCAACAGTATTTTATTGTTGTACATCCCTGAGCAGTCTGCTTCAGATGAGACATGTTCTCCAAGTCACAGCTCCCCACCACATCCAGATTTTTTTTCAGCCAGAGGACACCCTGAATCAGACCCTGAACTCAGAATGGCTGCCTATCTCCATGTCTCTTAATGCAATGTAGTACCTTACAGATTTGTTGCACTACAACAGCTGCCAGAATGATGTTCAGCAGAGCCGTGAAAGGAAGGTAACAAAGAAGACAGCCCCCGTAATCTAAATTCAGCCCCACACACTATTACAACATCCCCCAGGAACTCTGCTGATGTTTGTACAGCCCAAATGTCAAAGTAGCATAATTAAAAGGTGAATCCCTTGGGAAACTGAGCCAACCTGTGGATCACAGGCTCAGGACTTAGCTCCAACAGAGAAAAGGTTTTACAGAAGTTCCTCAGCCGTGGCAACTGCTGAGTGTGGTGGTGTGGATTTGTTACACAAGTCATCTGTCAGGGAACAAAAAGAAGACAAAAGGAAGTCATACACATTCTCAACAAGCAGTTTGAAACTCAGCAGTGGGCGAGCCATTCACTGATTAAACACAGGAAGAAGAACTGCATTTAATAAAGAATATTAAGACTTTGGTCACAGACGTACTGCATGCTATTATACACACACATAGAAGAAGGCTACACACCATAAAATTACTTTCTAAGTTAAACCTCATGTGAGGTCAAGCCTATTACTTTTCTGGCATGTGTCATTTTACATACACTTCTCCACCTATTTGAAAAAATAAATAAGGTTTTGGGAAAGCAGGTTTTTTGAAAGGTCGTTATAACAGCATTTCTTCCTTCTCTGTTACAGGAATGACATGCCAAGCTCGAAGTTCATATGTTACAAGTGAGATCCTATGGGGTTATCGATTCACCCCTGTCCTCACTCTGGAGGATGGATTTTATGAAGTTGACTACAATAGTTTTCATGAAACATATGAGACCAACACCCCAGTTTACAGTGCCAAAGAGCTGGCAGAGATGGCCAGCCGAGCAGAACTGCCCCTGACTTGGTCTGTTTCCAGCAAGCTGGACCAGCATGCTGAGCTGGAAACTGAAGAGGAAGAGAAGAATCAAGAAGACCAAAATGAAAGAAATGGTGATGTGGCAAATCTAGAGAACGAGTCCAAAGTGTAGAACCAGAGGTGTAAGGGCCACATGACCTTCTTTATCTTTTCCCTTTATGTTCCCCTTTTATTTCTTCCACATGCTTTTATTTTTCTTCCTTGTCATTATTAATTCTGGGAAAATAAATACTCCAGATGTGAAATATCTACCTGCCCAGTTTAAACTCAAGAGTTTCACAGACTAAGCTAAGAAGTAGGTTAAAGCTGCAATACCCATTACTTTCACTGGAATCTCCATCACCACCCTGATAACGACTGCTGGCTTCCTCTGCTCTTCTCTGAGTTCAGACCTCCAGGTTTCTTCAAAGTATCAAAAAAGCCACTGGAATATAAACAAGGTAAATAAAAAGGAAAGACTAATTGATGTTCATCAGAGCAATGGGCCTTGGCTCCAGGTTTTTTTTATGCATTTCAGGACAGCTTTGCAAACTGGATGACAAGTCTCTGTAAAATGGGCCTTGCAGCTTTAAGAGAATGGTGAGCAGAGGGATCTGCACCCCAACTTGATACTGTACATATGCCTTATGTAATTACTTTCTCTTAACATTTAGTAATAAACAACGCATGTACAAAAGTACTGTAGTAAAGAACTTCTAAATAATGTACATAGATGTGTAATTTATATAGGTTTAGAAAACGAGTTCTAGAAATACTGGGATGCAAAAACATGCTACCCCTTGAGTAAGCTCTTCTAATATCCAGAGTCTCATATTGATTCCCCCCCTATATCTATGGCTCTTTTAGTGCATGACATCTTCTTCAGTGTACCAGACTGGCAGCTATTTTAGAGTACCTCACTGTTTCCCAAACAGGTCATTTTATTGACTCTAAAAAGCCATAAGTCTGGGAGAGGGCAGGGTAGAAAAATTGTAACATACTTACTGATATACTGTGAAAATGTTTACAAATAAGGCAAATCATTCCTGGGTATTTTCTCAGCAGTTGGACCTAAATTTAGACTGTGGCAAACAAGAATTTCCTGCATACTCCTAATCTAGCAAGCATGTTTCATGCGGAGGTATCAGCCTTTATGTGCAATATCTAGGGAAACACCTCCCTTCTCCCCACTCAAACCATGGGATTTCAATTAAGAAGTTTGATGCACGAACAGCACAGGCCACTGGAAACCAAGTGGGCCTGTCGCATGCAGATGGCAGCTACCCAGCCAGGAAGGAAACAGCTGAAGCTGTATTGGAAGAATTTCACTCGCCAGCAGCACTGGTGCTTAGTGGGTCCCAAAAAATCACAAAACGCATGCCATCCTTGGGTGACAGGCTTCAACAGGGCTTCTCAGCAAATCACACGGATCCTGCCACCCGTGCTCAGGAGAGGGGGGTCCCTACATCAGCTCCTTGGCTGCCATAAACCACTGTAAATCCTGTACACCCCAACATAATGACTTTAGAATTGACGGGGCAGGGACGGCTTGCATAGCTCACACTGCAATGACTGCATCCGGAGCAGAGCCAACCCACTCAGTCTGTGGGTCATGCCAGGCCTGTGTGTGCTAAGTGCCACCCACTCAAAGCAGGTCATGTTGCTCTCAGCTGGCTTTCTCCAGGCCCATCCACAACTACATTCCTGTCAGTGAAGGAAAAGGAAGCTGCAGCCTTAATTTGTTAGTTTTTGGGTTTTTTTACTTTTATACCTGCCTACTCTGGAAAGAAGGAGCACACTGAAGGGAGTCCAAAGCATCTTTTGTACAGAAACATTTACACTAAAATGGAAAGAAAATTTAAAAAAAAAAAAAAAAAAAAAAAAAACAAAAAAAACCCTCAGGAGAAACTCAGTGGGCAGGTGGAAATTTTGCACTGTGATATAGCTTTCACTTCAAATACATACCCATTTCTTGCTGAAACAACTGCCCCTTGCTAATTTTCACCAGGTGTGGCTAATCCATGGAGTTGTGCAGGTCCTCCCGCTGTGCTTAATGCCAAGGAGGAACAGCAGGGGGTGGGGAAAGGTTTGCACACTGGGGATGGGCAGGGCATTCTGGATAGGAAGCCTTGCTTCAGCTCTGAGCATCTTTTCTAAAGGCTTCCACAGAGCAGAATGATACAAGCAACGGTTCAGAATATGGATTTTTGTTCCATCCACCCAGGATGGCTGATTTTATCGACTCGGTGAAGGTTATTTACACTGAGGTTTCATGAGATACAACTCCTTTTGCTGCAGACATTTTAAAGCTTGGTCATTTGCCCCAGCACAAGAACAAGCCAAGGCCTCCTATTGACCCACCACAACCCATCTGTAATGTCACCCAGCACTTCTAAGGCAGGATCACCTCAAAGCTCTGCTGGAAGACAGAAGCTCCGCAGCAGAGAACCTAGCGATAGCATATGGGTAGCCAAGAGCCTATGTGTGTCAGTCTGCAGTCCTGGCAAAAGGTGCATGAGCTGAAAGCAAACCATTCCTCTGAGGATAAACCTGCTTTTTGCTCTTGGAATATACTGGGCCCCTCTGTAATTCGTTGCTGCAGTTTAAGAAAAGTTTGTGTTAATTAGAACAGCAGCTCAGGGCCCTAATGAAACCCTTTTTGTGTCCTTTAGCACAAAAAAAAAAAATAGACTTTAAGCCACTGGGGCATGCGCATGTGTAAGCTATATTTTTGTGAATAGGGCACTTCAAGCTTAAGGTGTGTGTGTTTGTCTTTTTCTCTCTCCCCTTCTGTATTTTATTGTCTTTGGTATTCATGTAGCACGGACTGTAAAGTTTATGAAATCTCATTTTTGTAACATAAGCTTAAAAAAAATAGAAGCCTCCAAAGCTTTCAATGGGGAAGCTTCACGTAAACTTTGTACTAGAATGTCCCTATCAAACACCTCTATTTTTCTACAATGATTGATTAAGCAGTTTACCAATGTATTTTGTGTCAATGATTTCAACTGAACTGGTAAAAAGACAATTAAGAATTGAATGCTGTTAATTAACAATGGATTTTCAAGCCGTATATGCTGAGTGGCGTTTTCATTATAACAACCTGAGAACTTCATCTCCTAACCCTAAACAGTATCCTCTGAAATGTCAGTGCCCTGCGGGAATATTGTTGGCTAATCACATTTAAGGAACACGAGTAATGCAATATTTTTATTTAATTGGCTACTGAATTTATCAAGATCCATTATGTCTCCATATACTTCACTAATACATGTTGGTGTCTTTGTCTCAGTGTATCTTGTAATTTGCAGGATCAAAAGAATTTCCAGAGATAAATGTGGACTTGCAGTCATCTACTTCAGCACTTGGTTCCTTCTGCAAACAAAAATGCTGCAGATATTCACACAGACTTCATGCACAGTACTGCAGAGCCATCTCTTCCTTCTTCTCACTCTCTCTAGATCTTTGTTCTACAAAACTACAGCCATTGACGTGAGATATCCCAACAAATGTAACTTTGGTTGTCAAAGTGAAATGTCTGCTTCTGTGAATGGCCTTGCTGTAAGCTTGTACGTCTCTACACCTGATGCACATGCAGAGTGGACTACACAGTCCTGAGTTACCTGAGCTCTGAGCATCTTTTGCCATGTGGAGGAAGGAGGTGTTATGCCATAGAAGGGTCCCCAGCAGGCAGCTGCTAAATCAAGCAGTACAGTGTGCTTGCAAGAGGGAAAATGCTTGATGGGCTGTTTGAAGTTACCTCATGACAGGCTCTGGATTTACATACCCAGCTTTGGTGCACAGAGGTGCCTAGTTCTGGCGTTGCCCATATTCTGCTGCAGGTAAAGAAGAAGCTGAGGCCTTCTAAAGACAGGGAATAAATCTATCTATCTTATCTTCTTTCCAACAACAGGGCACAAGTTTCTGTTTTGCTTAACTGTGTGGCATTAGACTACCAAGGAAAGGGAAGACCTAGGCTCTGTGCCTTCTTCAGAATAGGGAAATTCAAGTCTACACCCTACATCTCCCAAGAAACAAACTTAGCCATAATAATAACAACAGAGTCCCAACACCCACGCCAAGGTCAGATGGATATTTGAATTCTTTTGCTAGACTTTAAATCCTTAAAGGAAACTTTAAATCCTTCCTTGCATAAATTTTTAACAAAAGAATGGAAAATTCCTCACTCCCTACGAGGCTCTATCCTATTGACTAGGGCATTCCCTGGCTGTGTGGCAGATACAGGTACAACCCTCAGGCTAGAGGAGGCACACAATTCACTTGTCTCACCTTGTCCAGCAGTCAGCTGCTCTCTGCAGTGGTGCATCACCACAGCATTTGCCTATGCTTCTGAATGCAAGTAGCTTGCACATCTCCTGGGGCCCCAAATCCTGCAAGGTCTGGGCTTCGTGCGTTCTGAACACCACCTACCCAAGCAGCCTTCCTGGGAGCTGGAAGAAAGCCAAGTCATTTTATGTCACACCAGCTTCACTGTGAGACGGGTGCAGAGCTGCAAGCATGTTATGCCTAGAATGGATGGATGTACTGCCTTCTTGGCAGAAGTAGGGGGTACTTGGGATTTCTGGCTTGTGGAGATCTGAATGGTGAATTTATACCACTTGCTCTAAATACTTGAAATTGAAGTGAATTAGAGGCTTCAAGCTGAAAATGTAACCTCTATATGACAATGAGAGGGTAGGACATTTCTTTAGCTAACAGCATAGGTTCTCACTGAGAAACATCCACTTCTTACTATTACTGTAATTTCTGTCTGCAAAAAACACACTTCTCTTCAGAATATCAGCCCTGTTAACAACCACATTACCTCATTTAGACACTACTTAGGCTATAAATCAGGCCTAAATAAACAAGAACAAACATTGGCTTCTATTACACACTTGTTCCTTCAGCTCATAAATGTGCTGTTTGGAAATTACTTGGAAAGCAGCATTCTGCTATCCAATTCATAAAGACAAGACAGGAAATCTATTTATTACTTACAATAAACAATTCTCTTTTACGCTTCCTGAGTTAATTTTAAACTTCTAGGATTCGCCTGTTGGAGAGGAGGGGTGTTGCTGCACATTCTAGAGTACATTTCATTTCGTGTATTTGGTTCAATATTACTTCCACTCATTTCCATTTTTTCAGCTTCTCTGGATTTTCAGAAACCTTGATCTTGTGTTAACTTCAGTGTAACAGAGTATGTATTTTACCACTTGCCATTCTTCCATTTATTGCCCACAAGCCGGTGCTGTAATGCAGTTGCATGTAGACAGCACACACAAATCATACACAAAGATAGTATTCCAAAGAGACCTGCGTATCTTGCTACTTCATCTCAAGTGTGAGATCTGTTTTCTATTTCAAGCGAATTCACAAGTATAAACCACAGTTCTTCTTTCATCCCCTCCAACACATGTGCCATCCATACAGTATAAAAAATCAGGACTTTCAGATAATACCAGCTGCTTTGAGGTTTTTTTCTTGGAGTAAAACTGGGAGAACCCTCCTCAACTTCTTTTTATTTTTTCTTCTTCTTTTTCTTCTTTTTATTTCAGAAGGCAGCAGGAGCTCCAAATCTACTGCTACAGGTCTTGGGTACCCTTCGAAGTTACGAGCACCATCTTGCTATCAGTTTGCACTGAAGTCTCCTCAAACTATTATAAGTAGTCACTTGCACTAACTTTTCTGGAAGGTTTAAACTGGAAGGACTGGTGGAGAGCTGTTACTTCACCGGTTTCCCCCACGTGCTTTTCAAGCCTGCTGGACTGGAGTCCTCTGGACTTCTTCCAGCTCAGGCAGGAAAACAGGATGACACATGAGCACGAATCCTCTCAGCCACCTACCCTGCCTGCTTCCCCACCACAGAAACCTGAAGGACCCAAATTTCTCCCTGAAATATCTGTATTAAAGGATGAACAATGTGGTGGATGAGGTGGTAGTTCTGGAAGGATGGTAATGCAGTATATAGTGTTGGATCCACTTCATTGGATCCACTTTGATCCACATCAGGCACAACCTTCTGCTGAGCTGAAGAAGTGGAGCTGAACCATTGCACCACTAGCAGAGATCATCAAATACCAAAGAAATCTTCCCAAGAACATAACTCTAATCAAATAGAACTCACAGTAATAATAATAATAATAATAATAATAATGTTTTCTGAAAAATATTAAGATACCGTACTAAGAAACCTCTGATCTGAAAATATCAGTAATACTGGAGTTGGAGAATACAAACTGCTACACTTTGAAATCACGGTAATGCATCAAGCTCAGACCATAACCAAAGTTATTTCATTTTCTCAGAAATATTTTTGTTCTAAGTGGATGGGATGCTACAGCTAATTATTTCCTAAGTCTCTACATGCATTTTTCAGCAGTGTTGAACATACATCGGTTCTTAGCAAGATCAGTATAAGTGAGGAGGCATCGCTGGAAAATAAAAAAAGAAAGAAAAAAAAAAGAGACCATCTGCTGAGATGAGTGTATGAGAACTTTGTGCTGCCTTTTGTTCCAGCTTTCGGTCTCCCTAGGAGATGATGGAGTCAGGCAAGGTCTTTCATCTCATTGATGTGCCATCAGCATCAAATACATGCCAAAGTCTTAAGAGAGCCACAGGAAGAGTATTTGGATCCTTCAGTTTTGCAGTAGGGTTTAGGCACATGTTTTTAGGCAAATTAGGGATCACTAAAGCTCCGCCAAAAGTGTTAAAGATATTACCATCAAGAACAAAGTACAGTGTGACTCTCACAAAGGCAGTTCACTAGGAAAGGTTTTAAGGTATAGTAGTGAGGCAAGAAAAGTGAGCTGCAGTTTGCAGTTATGCTGCAGCTTCTGTAGGGAAAGTTGTAGTTCACCCCTCAGCAGACAGGTCAGCAATCCTTCCTCACTTCTAATGAGTTCATTTTTAGAAAAGAAAATAATCTGTGCTTTTAGAAAGTTAATGCTTGTTAATCAAAAGGCTAAAGATGTTCATAGCAAATACAAAAGGCCCCTGGAAAGGGAATGGAAGGAATACAAATAAGTATAATGTCTACAGAAGAAGCCCGAGAAAAGTATTGGCCAGTGGGCAGGAATCACATGTTGAAAACTAAGCGATGCTACCGGCCATTTTTTTTTTTTTTATACATGCACATCTTTTTTCTTCATATTCACATACTTAAATATATATAAAAATAAAAAATATATGTATTGTAAAGCAATGCATAACCAAAACCACTACTTTTAAAGCTTCACTATTTTTTTAACTACTCATATCATCAAAATGAAATCCGTATAAGAAAAAACAAGGGAGAGAATTCATCACTTGAATCACATTTAGCACTTACTTCCTGAGAAATGCATTATACAAACAGATGACAATATTCCTTTTAAACTTACGGAATTCAAAAGAAAGGAGGAAAACATTCAGTGCAAAAAAAAAGACACTGCACATTTTCAAGACTTTGTTTAGGATCTTTGGCCTTTAGTTATGCGACAAAGAAGAAATCAGCTGTGTGCTGGTAGTACCTATGGTATTGATTCTAGAAAAGCTTTTAGCCCTTGGAGATGTTAAATCAGAATGAACATGGTGAAAAAGATCACATAATATGATAGCTATTACATTACTACTTCTACATTACTATTACTAAGACGTCAAACTTTGCTTTGTCTCATTTGCCAGAGAAGAAATGGAAGGAAAGAAAAACTGCAAAGAAATTTTCCTGAATAATGGCAGAGAATCGTGGCTTAATTTCAAATACTTAAGTAAGAATTTCCTTTTCCTTTTTTAATGACCGTTTATTCTCTCTTTGTGTCAACACTCAGATTTGCTAAAAACAAATGAAAAACCTGTGGCTATAAAAAAAATGACCACTCAAAAAAAATTCATTAGAACTGGATCAAAACAGTGAACTCCTTTATAGGAAAAACTCATGAATCTTAAAAAAAGGCTTCTTGATAAATCAGAAGCAAATTATCTTTTCACTGTTCTTTCCCCTCGCATTTCCAAAACAACACAGCAAAGCATTCAGATACTGGAACAAAATGTTTTGTTCAGCTGGGTATTTTCTGGAAATAGGTTAATAAAAAAACCCCAACTTTTGATATCTTTGCAGATAATGAACAAATTCAGATCATCACGTTAATGTCCGTTTACCTACTGTAAAGACAAATAAGTAAGAGATTTTTAAAAACTAAAATAAAACAGTGCTGGAGATACGTAGCAGTGCAGTAACCTGCCATCATGTTTACCCTTGCAATATGAGTCAGTTATTGCTATGACTTCCATTACAGCTAAAATAAAGCTTTTCCCAATATGCCATTCCAAACATTTCCAGAGAAATTGACTTGTGAGGGGTTCATACCAAAATGTCATGGGCCCACCCGGGATTTGGTAATTGTAGACTCAACTTCCTTCTCTAACTGACTCTAACAACATTTTTTAATCTCAGATGATCTCAAATATGGAATTGCAAAAGCACTACCCAGATCTCCTTCCTCCCTCTACAGTTTCTACCGATAAAGTTATGAATTCTCAGTTCAATCTGTTATGAACTCACAAAAGCTCTTATACATAAGTATCTCTTATATATATATATATATATATATATATACACATATATACACAGAGGGGAAGAGGTGAGTTGAAAAACTCTGTGCATAATTACCACCAAATTCACACTGAAAAACAAAGTAACTTGCTGAAATTGTAGCTGTGCCTGAGAAGGCGCCCACCTGAAATAACTGAATAGCTGTCCAAGAAATGAATGATTAAGACATCACAGCTGACAGCCTGTGAGCAGTGGGTTAAAAACCTTAATAAAAAATTACCTGAGAGTAGATATGGAAACACCCAGGTATTCCAGAAACCATACCTCTGATTCCAAAACACTGGAAAGAACCAGCAGCTTTCTTCCTGCATTGTGGCTGCCCCATAATAGAAATGATGCTCTCAGCCATTATCGCTCCTCTTCATTCCCATTGACTCTTCAGCCTTTCCCAGAGGAAAACAGGAGTTGTTGATATCAAGGCTATAGAGCTTTTTGCATTTCAAAACAATCCAAAATAAACTTTTTAAAGGGCTTGCTCCTTCTTCTCTAAATGAGTATCTAAAGCAGATAGTTCGGGTTTTGTTGAGTTTTGGTTCGTTGGCCTGGGTATTTTTGTATTGTCCTTGGGGTTTTTTTGTTGTGTTTTTTTAGCCACCTCAGCCCAACAACTGTGTTCTTGATATTTCTCTTGATAATCACCATCAGAAGAAAAGCCTGCTTTTCCTAAGGAACAAGCACGTGATGGATTGCAAATATATGACCTTAGGGTACCTTAGAGAAACTTTCAGCAATAATAAATTCTAAATTTGTTATCAAGATTTTTTCTCGGCAATTCAACTACCCAGCAGCAAATACTCTGTAGTCTTCTTGGAAACCCCAATCTGTGTCTGAACCCTCAAAACAGGGAACATTTTCCTCTGGGCTTGCTGGCCCTCCAGTCACTACCACTGCAGGTAGGCAGCTGGCTAACCAGTTGCTTCCACTTCGCATTTCCCATGCCATATCACACAGAACAAATCTTACATGACTACAATAAAGACAAAACTCAAATTCATGAGCCTAAAAATCTCTATGACATGAATCAGCAATATCCACTTGACACATAAAACAGTCAAAAACTGCTTTTTTGTTCTCTAGTGTTGCTACTTTATAAAAGTCATCTAAGAAACTTAATTTTTAATATCACTATGATATTTCAGCTGTAATCAGAACCACCAAATAACAACATTTTAACAGTCTAGGCAGTTTCCTATAAGTGACATCATATTTTAAAGTCATTAGTGGCTAGAGCCAGAGCCTGATAGAGAACTGTTACCATTTCTTCTTCCAGTTAACCTTGCAAATGGAAGAACGCAAATAAAAGTACTTTTTTTTTAGATAAACATGGCTGAGTATTTTGACTTAACGTAGAAATTGCTTTACCAGTAGCTCTAAATTCCGAATTTTTCAAAGCCTCAAATCTGAAATAAAATTTCCAGTAGAGTAAGAAATGCTATTGTAGTCAGAACTTCAGTTGCATGGTGTCAGTAGAAATTTCATTCAGTGAATAAACTGAAGTGAAAACTGTCCCACAACTCTTCTTTTTGAGACATCTGTAATCTTCAAAAGTGTTTCACTCCTTCTACTAAGCAAAACAAACAGGTAAAGAGCTTTTTTCCAAACCACTGCAAGGCATGTTTATGTTGTTTTATTGAAATATCAAACAATTTTTGTCTGCACTTCTGCATGTCATTCTGCATTTTTGTAGAATGTTAGATTATGGAAGTTAAATGATAACACAATTGAGTTAGTAAATAAGAAATGCATATCTACCCTAAAATACTTACATATAATGTTATGAATAAATTAGTAACATTGCATAAGTGCATGCAGCACAAATCATCCTAGTCAGTAAATAAAGAGAAATCAGGAAAACAATCTTTAGAAAGTGCAATTACCTACTTGTTCTCATAATCACATCTACTTCATAAGAGAAGATAGGAGGTAGGTATGAAAAAGTGATAGTTCAGCTTATTAACCTACCTTTAAGTCTTCCATATTTCCCTAGAAATAAATTCAATGCATCTGTGAATGGGTTATGATGAAAGCATATTTACTAAGGAAGCACAAGAAAATTCTGTATTCAGACAACTAATTTAAATTTTAAATAATAAATATGAGAAATTACCGTTATAGGAAAATTATTTACCTAATTTAAAATAAAAAAGGATGCTAATAAATAAATTCCTCTGAAACAAAAAAAAAAAAACAACGTTGGGCATTGTCTTGACTTTATTTGCTCATGTTTAATCCACTGAAGTACAAGTGTACAGCCAGGTATTGGCAAGAGCTTAGTCTAGACCTGGAGTCCTTAGTTCATGGCCTGTAGTTCAGGCTCCATTTTTCCATCTTTGGTCTTCCAGAGTACTTCTTGGGCTATTCCAGGACCCAGGAAAAAATAATAATGTACTCTGAACGTAATATTTCACAATTTTACCGTATTAACTGAACTTAGCATGGGTAGAAGTGGATCTGTTTTTTCCTCCTATTCCTGTCCCAGACCAAGCAGTAGCTTTATGCGCTTGCATTCACCTGTAGGTGGTGTACCTACAAGGCTGTGCACTTTGAGAAATGATGGATGTACAGCAGGTGTAGACAGGCTAGTATCCTGTTTCAGCCTCAAACCTGGAAGCAGGCCGTAGCTGAATGCTTTGGTTGACTCACATTCTACTCACCTCAGCAGAAGGCAAACTGCATTCCTTGGCAGCAATTTGCACTTAACTCTTGGTTTATCGGGCAATTGTTTCATCAGAAAATCAGTGAAAGGCTGAGTAAACCTGTCTTATTTGCCTTCAATACCTCTTTCATCTGGCCTGCAGATAGGAGCAGAACTGCAGCACATGTAACTCAAGTACAGAGTGCGCAGCCCCATTGGCCCCTGATGACCTCTTCATGCAACACGTGTAGGCATACATCAAACATTACTTTCATGGCACTACAGGAGTATGCACAAATGCTCGTCTGAAAACTGAGGATACTCGGTCATACAAATGGTCTGTCATGAATCTATGCAAAAAATTGATGATGTTTTTCTGTTGCGTGTTCAGATCACATCTCTTCTACAAGCATAGTTCTTCACCGTTAGCCACTAGGATCACACTATAGCAGATAAACATTGAAAATGTGCTAATGTAAAGGAATCATGGGAGAAAAAAATATCACTCCTCCTCTGACATTTAAGAATGAAGTAACCTTCCAGTAGACAAAACGCTATTTTCAATTATTCAGCACTACAAACTCCAGTGTTTAAAAAAAGTTATCTTAACACACTTAATATTTTAAAAGGTAAGATAATTTTCAATAGTTCTTAAGCTTCTAAATTACTAAGACAGCTATGAAAGTTCAGCTTCCAGTCATTTTCCTAGGAAGAGTTTTGTTATTGCTGCTAGACTACTTGAAATTAAACAATGTTCTGGTAGATAACAGGACAATAGGATGAAGATATTTTCTACAGCTTGTATTTCATTGGAGTTCTGTTTTGTGTGGGAAAAACAGCTAATAAACTGCAAACAAAGAATGTTAAAGAATGGATTTGGTGGGTAATTATCTGCGTCTCTGAGACATTTCCAAACTCCTTTTCAGCACTCCCAGTTTCAAGTGGCGCTTTCCCACATTACATGAGAATGTATTTTCCTTCATGCTTTCTCTAAATATTGCAGTGCTAAATTACAGTGTAACATACTATAATCAGATTTCAAATCAATGGGTATTTATTTGAATGTGTTTCATATTTAAGCCGATCTTAATTTTTGCAGAACTCTGTTTCCTCACTGATAACTCAGTTTTCTGCACTCTGTCCCTTTTCTCATCAGTCTTTTCCCTCTACAAATTCTGGTCACCCATTTCACTACATACCAAGGTAAATCGTTTCTTGTTAAGTTAAGTTCTTCAACATCTGTTTCTTCAGCAAAGCCAATAATAGTTAACTCTAGCTCAACCTTACTTGATTTTTATAAAGAAAGTGGAATAAATCAAAATAAATTAAAGCAATCTAAATTCTGAGCAGTTACCAAAAAATGATTCCAAGCAATCAAAATAATCTTCCTCAAATTATACCCCAGAGGTATTTTAGCTTAACTTTCTCAGTCTCAATTATAAAATGAGAAGCAACAGCTAAACATGAAGAGAAAATAAAACAATGCAGCAGTATTGTTAAGTTAGGTAAGGCTTCAATATCAGCAAACATGGGAAACATCGAGTACTACCGCTTTGGTAACCATAAAAAATAAATTAATAAATAACAGAAGCTGCAAGGAGGAATATTAAAGCTATACATAAAACCATAGTGTTGCTATTTTTGGAGAGTTATTTTCCAGGGCTAAGGAGAAACACAAGGAGGACTTTCAATAATTTACCACTAAATTTGTAAGAAAGAAATTGGCATTTAAACATAAATCTAGTTTAAATTTATGGGCCATGGATCTCTGTTTTAGTGAAGCTGACCCTAGGGACAGACACCTGAGAACGGAGAGGTAGATTACAGAGATTTAAACATAGATGGCTAATGAATATTTGTTGAGGATGGAACAGGACAGCAAAAAGAATAGGTAAAGAAGGGTCAGAGGCACAGTTAATTCCCGCAGAACCTTCTGGAGGAACGTAAGGTATAAATCTGTAGAAATGCTGAAGAAGTGGCTTCAAGCAGGAGGTCTGTGTGGTCAGGAGACCTCGCAGAAGAAAGCCAGTGGAATGGAGAAGTTGAAATGATGGTTCAGTGTTTCAATGGCCCAACATGAGACTGCAAAGATGATGCACCATTCAGATTTCCTTGCAAAGCCATCTCCCCAGTTCCCAGTGATAGTGCATCTGCCCAAGTGAGAGGGTGGGACAAAGGGCAGATGGGAAAGAGAAGGATGCCAGCCACTGCAAACAGCACATTCACTGCATCTAGAGAGGAGCAAAAGGAAGATGGGCAAGAACATTCATGGTGGTAAGATGTTTGCTTTTCATACAACACATGAAGACTTCAAGGTACTATATCATTGAATAACCCCTCTGGATTGAATATTCAGGCTGAATGATTGGTTCCAAAGTTTTTAATTAAAAAAAAATCAGAAACTGAGTAAGAATAGATAAGCAAATTAAATGTATCTAAAGGAGCAAAGTAGGCAAAGAAAGCAAACCTGGGAATATGAATCAGCAAAATACATACCAGCTCCTTCACCCGATCTCTAATATACATTTTCTTCTTAAGTTGTTAAATAACTGAAAATCAGTTTCTATGATTTTATTTTGTTATGGAAACAAAGAAGAGGAGAAATAGCATTATCTATGATTCAGTCTCCTGCTGGTATTAAAAAGAATATTCAGATTAAGTTTTACAATATGTCAGCAGATTATTACTCCCTGTGTGCCACACTTTACATCACATTAGATAACTTCAGTAAAAGGAACAATAGTAGCAAAAAAAAAGTAATCTAAGTCTTCAGAGAAAATTAATACCTTGTACAAAACTGAGTAAAACGTTGATGCTGTACAAAATAATCGCAAAAAAAAATACAACCTTCACTGCTATGCAAAATGATCGCAAGAATGCAACTTCCAAACAACATGCATATTTTACTAGCGAAACGTGCAGCGATTATGGTGTTCATGTTTTGTTGAGATGAGCTGGAATCAAAACAAGACAGTAACCTTTTTATCAACATTCGCATTGTTTCGGGATTTTTTTTTAAATGAGAGTTGAAGGCATTGTGCCATCGGTTTAGGAAACTTTGTCTTTAGGCAAAGGAACAGAGGCACTTAAGGTCGTGGGCGTGTACAAATACCTTTCCCAAATTAGAGTCTATGGGCACTATTAGAGCTACTCAGCACATTGCAGGATCATCTTAAAACCATCTGATTTTGTAAATGACCTATGGTTGAATGTCATTTAACATGGTGGGCTGTAAAGCAGTTATGTTTACTCCCCATCGAACAGTAATTACTAGGGCACATGAGTTACCATGTAAGCATACCAGCCTAAGTCCAAGGTGCTCAACGTAGTGTCTGCATGAAGCATTACTGTCCAAGAGATGAGCTAGGGAAGTCACACCTCCTTCCAGGTGAGGGATGGTCTTATGCGATGACCAGCAGCCAACAGCATCCTTATACCCAGTCTAAATCTCCCCTGTTCTAGTTTGAAACCATTTCCCCTTGTCCTATCACAACAGACCCTGCTAAAGAGTCTGTCCCCATCTTTCTTATATCCCTCCTGACAGGTCACACTAAGGTCTCCCCAGATCCTTCTCATCTCCAAGCCGAACAGCTCCAGCTCTTTCAGCCTGTCCTTGTAGTGGAGGTGTTCCTTCTCATGAACCATTTTTGTGGCCCTTAACACTCAATTAAGCCAGCTTCAATTAAGACTCACCTTTTCCACTGAGCCTGCGCTGCTTTATTTTTTTTTCTATATTTCCTGTCCAAACTCAATGACTGGAAAAAAGTGGTGCCTACTCACTGCAAATTATAATTGCACCAGAAATGCAGATGGATTTCAAAGGATATATTTATTTATTTATTGGCTAGCACTGATTTTTTTACTTTCTTTGAGCTGTATCCACTCTGCTTTCTTCCTCTCACGTTCCACTCTTGAGTGATATGTACAAGTGTTCCATGCTGGATCAGATGTAATTTTGCTGTAGTCATCTGATACAGCAGTTCAGCTATTTCTGTAAGACTTTTCCTCTGGTATGGATTTTGGTTAGTTCCACTGTTCTGACTGCTTATGGATCTCCGATGCTCCAACTCCAGAAACTTACATTTTATGTTCCATTACTCCACCAACATGACTGAGAAATCACCCCTGCAAACATATCTTACTATTTTTACAAATCCTTCTAATAGCATTACGTTCTCAGATTTCTTCCATTGGCTGCTGTGGGATTTTTTCAATGTCTCATTATTATTAATAGCTGTCCATCCCTCATGTCTCTTAACTCAAATTGACTTTCAGTTATTTCTGCATTGACAGTTGCAGCCTCTGCACTTTATCCAACCATGTACATCTTCCTTTCTTGAATTATGTTCTCCTGAAACATCTCAGACTGAGTTTTAACTTTTATCTTTCTGCCCCTAGAACTACAGCACAAATTCCACCTTCACTGCATTCTAGCAGAAGGCTTTTAATATTCCTTATCGAGTATCAGAATATGCTTTCAGCAATATCCTTTCACAAGAAAAAGTACAAAATTTCACCTTCCTTGCAATGTCAATTTCTGCCCTTAAAAGTGATTGCATTCAGAAAAAAAAGTGAAGAATTGTAAATGAACGAATGCAAGACAATGTCACAATGTGCAAAATTAACCACAGGTTGGCAGTGTAGCAAGTGCATATGGGAAGGGAGCTGCATACACACAACTTTACTCTCCCCTGCCATGACCAGAGACAGGTGTTGCCAATGTTATGGGGAGAATGAAAAGGCCACACAGCTGAAGACATTTCACTCCCTTCTCTACAAACCCGCATTTGAGAAAAATTCTGTCTTTCTTCTAAGCTAATGCTTGAGGAGAGATGGCATCAAATGCAAGAGAAATGTAATGGATAAAATATATGTTTGTTTAGCAAATGTATCTTCAGTGTACTGCACCAAAATAGATTTTTAGAACACCTTAAAATGAAATTTTTAAAAAATTAAATAAAATTAAAAAATCAATGCTGTGGCATTAGCTTTAATCGGCTTTAACTTTTCTAGTCAAAATGCAACGCATGAGGCCTGTTACAATTTGGATAGTATTTGCTTCTAAACATAGTGTTGGAATGCAGTGAATGAGGGGGCAGGTTGCAGGCCAACGCACATGCAGCCAAGTGAAATAGCCGCTCCATCCGTGCTGCAAAATCAAACACATGCAGAGCAGCAGCTATAATTAGGCATGGACAAACATATTTTCAGAACCTACTTTAATTCCAATTAAAGTACCACTTTTCAGGTACACCACTCTACCAAGTTAGACTGAAACCTGTTTCAGATGGTTATGAAGAGTTTGTTACATTTTCACATTTTGGTTATTTGTTTTTTTTTTTTTCCCTAAACAAAAGGAAAAACAAATCAGTAGAGATGTGCGTGCTTAGATCTGCTTTTTCCTGGTTCTCCTATTACCCCTTCTAAATCCTCCTCTCTCATTCGGATTTTGAAACATGCCTTCTTGAACTCACAGCTGTGAGTGTTTGGCCCACATTCAAAAAAAGGGTACAAGAAGCTTTTTATGTAATACAAGGGAAGCCAAATGCGGATTCAGTGATGAAGGAGAAGGTTGCAGGACAGGCAGGCTTTGAGAAAGCCCGTACATGGTCACAGAAAGGATCCTCGTAGTCTTGTCCCTAACTATAGCAAGCACCAAACTTTCAAAGAGATCAGCTACAGCAGAAAGCAATACAGGCAGCTCTTTGTACCAAGAAGTAGCAAGGAAGTTTTCTCCTAACTTTCAGGGATTTAGTCTGATGAGTGTCTGTAAAGCTGAGGGTTCACTTTCCTCATAATTATCCATTATTTATTTTGATTAACCATTATCCCTATGTTATCTAACACTTTCTTTTCAGCCCTTGGTTTCAGTTAAAGTTAGGGGAAGGAGTTATATGGGCTCAGCAGTATGAAGGATAGAAAAGCTTTGACTTTATCATTTTCAACTGCAATTCAACTTCAATTTTTCAGCAAAATAATTTCATATTATTCAACCATATGAATCAACAGGTGAACAAAAGTTTCTGCTAAGTCACACAGAGGTATACTTTATGCTTTTTGCTCCTTCTTGTTAAATAGAAGTCTGTCTTTTCAGCCTCCCTCCATGAGAGTTTTCCACTCCCTCCACCCCTTTTTCACGCTTCTCTGATTCCTTCCCACAGGATCTTTGTGCTGAGCTGTACATAGCCAAATGCACACAGCATGCCATCGGGTGGCTTCCCCAGCTTGGTGAGGTGCCTCTCAGGTTCCTCACAGCTTCCATGAACTTTGCCCAAGTTTACCACCATGCATCCTCTATGGGATTTGCCATTGTTTTCCTCACCTTGTTTCCAGATGTCTAGTAAGGACACAGGTGCTAACCCAGGACCTTCTGTGTGTCACCTCAGATATTGTTCCTGCATTCATTCACTTTGCTGAAAGTTCCATCCTCTAAAATAGCATCATGCTTTCCTTCCCTGCCCCAGGCTCCCGCTGAGTGCCTCCTTAACAGAGGAAACCATGTAAGCAGATGGCTTTGGTTCTCTTTTACACAGTCACAGCTACACAGACAGCAGGAACAATTCAGTTCCCTTTACTTTACAGATGATGGAGTAGAGCAAAAGACTTATGCTTCTCTGTCAAGAACAATGTGATATTGCTTTTCATCTAAACTAATGTAAACAACACTTTAAAAAAATTAAAAATGTAAGTAGAGCACTGGCACAGGTAGAATCATTGTGTTCTCTCATTTCTTGGGTTTTTATGGTTTTTCAGGTTTTTATTTATGTAATTATTTATTTGTTTTTGCTAAAATCAGAAAATGTCAACATTTTCCTCCACAAAGGAAAGGAATCCTTTGTGGAGAAGCAGCAAAATGGCGGACAGACAAGGAGAAAGACTTCCAACTCTGTCGTCATGAGAAAGGTGATGTGAATGTTGAAATCTGATCTGAGTAGAACAGTTTTTCTGGAGTGAACACGACACTTTTCATTACATTTTCTTCTCTGTGTTATCACCTTTGTTACCATCCCTTAATCCATGAGGAGCAGCAGTGCTTATAAGCAGCTAAATGAGGGCATAAGTTTCAGGTGACAGTTAAAGTAAAAAATACATTTATTTTGTTGTTACTCGACTATGTTGTTCATTGTACAGATTGTTCTTAACAGTAAGTTAAGAATCAAATAACTATTTCTGCTCATGGATGTTATAAATTATATTAACCCAAGATATTCAAGGCTGCTTCACCAAAACTGCCTCTAGGTGGCACATTGGGTAAGATTAGAAGAGCCAGTAGGGAAGAAAAAGCCAGCCTGTTTTAATGAACATGTAGGTGCCAAGTGAATAAGCTACAACTGTACTACCAGTATGTACTTGGGGGAAAAAAATCATACTGGTGTTTGTCTAACTCAATAACTTCTGTTTAAAGAAATATTTTAGTATCATTCTGAAATTACTTTTAATATTTGTCCAGGAAAAAAAAAAAAAAAAAAGCCACAAAACAAAACACAAAATGCCATAAAAGTTATTTCATTTTACAGTAAAATAGATGGTGCTTGATGGAGATAAGGCTACGTAAATTATCTCTGTGGTAAGTTCCTATTTCTAGTCATTCAAATTATCCGTAACTATTACATTTAGCAAATCAGCAATTACAACTCATCTCCAATTAGAAAGACTAAATTCCCAATGTTTTCTGCTTTAAGAAAAGCATTTTCTTTAGACATGCTTTGCATCCATTTCTATCTATCTAGCCAAAAAGTCTAGAGCTAAAAAACAGATATTGAAACCAGGCAAAGCCCTTACTGAAACTAACTTGCCCATGCTTTACTTTCTGAAAGAGGTAATGAACAGCAAGACATAAAAATCACCACATCATTTCTTTTATCAAGGGAAATTCATGATGACCTGGCATAGATTGAGCAAACTGAAGGTTTCCAGTGACCAGAACCATACATAAAATCTTGTCAGAAAAGAGGAGATGATTGTGTTATGTTTGCTACATTCAGGGCCCATGCAACTGGTACTTGGAAGAGAGTAAAATCTCCAGAGATCAATGTCTAAAATCATATCATCTCACTGCAGGGTATTCTGGTTTTACAGCTGACTTCCACATAGTATAAAGAAGCTGGAGCAAAGAACTACGGCACAACAAGCCCTTCGCTGTTACAAAGAAAAACTACTAAAACCATTCATTATTAAAAACATCAACAGGAACATCAACAATGCTCAGACAGATTTATTTTCAGGAAAAAAACAACGATTAGCTATGCTCATTTTATTAGGGCATAGAAAGGTGAGAGAGAAAAATAAAATGGATTTCCCACAGATGTCAAAAGGTTTTGATGAGAGACGCAACATGTACAAAATCATGTGAATAATTAGAACTGCGTAAATGTCAGAGAGCCCTTTCAACATTGACTCTTTAGATCAGAGCAGAAAGGTTGCTTCAGATGAGTTGAGGCCACTTAAGTTTCTTCTCTTCTCGAGCATCTGAGCAATCAGTCTTTCCGAAGATGCTCTTGGAAATCAAGTTTTGCGGACACGTGCTCAGTGATTGCACTAACACTCAGATTATCAAGGAATACATCTCAGCATCCTCACGCATGAGGTCTTGTCACACAGGCAGGACCAAAACCCTCAGGCACTTCAAGAGGAAACAAAGAATGAAATTCTGTGCTGCTTCACAGAGAAGAAAAGTGTGGGCAGAGACTGGACAGGCTCCGCTTTAAATCTCTCTGATTCATAGGCTGCCTCAGGTCTTCAAGGTTAAAAAAGCTGCCATGACTTCTCTTCACTGGTTATAGGCCATACAATCCTATGTGATTTCTGTATCTCACTTATATGTGCAATATGCTTTCCTGATAGCTGTACTTTTTAATGCAAGAAGGGTACCAAAGGAGGAAGCTGGAAGGCAGAAAGAACTAACGACAGGTATACCAAATACAGCTTTGATCTGACAATTCATAATGTATACAAGAACATTAACTCGGGGCCGTGCCCACAGCCCTGTGCAGCCCGTTCCATGCCCACCGCCCTCTGGTGCAGACCCTTTCCCTGACCCCCAGCTGCCCCTCCCCTGACACAGCTCCATGCCGTTCCCTCGGGCCCTGTCGCTGTCACACAGAGCAGAGCTCAGCGCTGCCCCTCCGCTCCCTGTGAGGAGCTGCAGCCGCCATCAGGCCTCCCCTCAGCTCCTCTGCTCTGCGCTGTGCACACCGAGGGGCCTCAGCTGCCCCTCGCACACGTTGCCCTCAGAGCCTTTCCCATCTTTGCAGCCCTCCCTTGGACATCATGTTATTTATTTTCATCACAGGTGTTCACTAACAGACTTCCAAACACATTAAAATCATTTTTTGTTGATTAATTTGAAGAATTGAAGTTCTCAAATTCATCTTGTGCTTCCAACTCACCTTCAAAAACTCACAGTGACGAGGTTCCGAATTCAGGTTTTTATCATTACTGTCTCATGTCGTGCTTTGCTCCAATTCCTTGCTCTTCCTGCAGCATACAAAAAGCAACTACCTTCCCTTGGTTAACTTTATAAACCTTAAAGTAGATCATGGTTTCCAGGCATCCACAGGCTGAAAATCTTCTGTTTTAAACACATAAGCACTCTTACTGAGAAGTCTCCCCTGCTCCTTACCTTTCTTTAGCTGACAAAAAGACAATCAGAAAAAAAACGGTAAAAGGTTATTATATCTGAAATTATATCAGAACATTCCTGCCCTTTATTCTTTGCTCCCCATTTCTGAAAAACAACAAGAAAAAAAATTGACGAGTCTCAGGAATTAAGGTGGAAACGGTGCCTCACAAAATCATTCTCCCCTAAACTTTACCACTGATGTTTTTTCATGTATCATTACTCTCCTCATAAAGTCTTTGCCACGCTTTTCTTGCTGCATCACATGTTAAATATTTTCCCTTTGTTGTAAGTTCTTGTGCAACTTACTTACTCCACTCCTAATAGCGCATTCAAGTGCTTGCTTTGAAAGTATAACTAATGCCATTTAGGGTCTACATCATGTTTTTATTGACCCTTTGATTCCTTAAAAAAGTAATAATAATAACATAGAAGCAAAAAAAATGTGTTATGGCTGTTCATTGTAGCCAGGTTTTGAAGTTTGTAGTAAAACACGCCTAGAATTCTTGGGTTAATGCCTTTGTATTTACATTCTCCTAACAGACTTTACCAATCTGAAAACATGACATTAGATGTTTTATAAATGCTGTATGCCCCTCATAGAATCACAGACTTGTATGGGTTGGAAGTGATCTCTGGAGATCGAGTCCAAACCCCTGCAAAAGCAGGTTCTTTACAGCAGGTCAACACAAGAAAGCATCCAGAAGGGTCTTAAATTTCTCCAGAGAAGTAGACTCCACAACCTCTCTGGTCAGCATGTTCCAGTGCTCAGAAACCCTCACATTAAGGAAGTTTTTCCTCATGTTCTAGTTTGTCCCATTGCCCCTTGTTCTATCACTGGGTAATGCTAAAGAGAGCCTGACTCCATCCTCTTGATTCCTACACTTCAAATACTCATAGACGTTGTCAAGATCTCCTCTCAGCCTTCTCATTGCCAGACTGAACAGTCCCAGATCTCAGCCTTTCCTTGTGTGGAAGGTGCTCCAGGCCCCTCATCATCTCTGCCGCCCTAAACTGGATCCTTTACAGTAGGTCCCTCTCTTTCCTGAACTGAAGAATCCAGAACTGGACACAGTATTCCACAAGTGGCCTCACCAGGGCAGGGCAGAGGGGGAGGATCAACTCTCTCAACCTGCTGGTCATGCCCTTTTCAATGTACCCCAGGAAACCACTGGCCACCTTGGCCACAAGGGCACACTGCTGTCACATGGCCAACCTGTTGCCCATCAGGACACCCAGGTCCTTCTCCTCAGAGCTCCTCTCCAGCAGGTCAGCCCCTAATCTGTACTGACGCATGCAGTTATTCATCCCTAGCTGTAGGACTCAACACCTGCTCTTGCTGAACCTCATCAAATTCCTCTCCACCCATCTCCCCACCTTGTCCAGGTCCCACTGAATGCAGCACAGCTTTCTGGTCGCTTCATATCATCAACAAACTTGCCAAGGGTGGACTCTATCCCATCATTCAGGTCACTAATGAAAATGCTGAACAAGACCAGACCCAGCACCAATGTCTGGGGAACACCACTAGTTACAGGCCTTTAACTGGACTCTGCTAGTCAGCCAGTTCTCAGTCCAGTTCACTGTCCTCTTATCTATCCAACACTTCCTAAACTTACCTACAAAGATGTTTTGGGAGACAGTGTCAAACACCTTGCTTAAGTCAAGATATATAACATTCCCTACTCTCCCCCCATCTACCCAGCCTGTGATGACATTGTAGTAAGCTAGATCTAAAACTAGATTTGTTGAGCATAATTTTTCATTTGGCAGTGCCACATTGACTACTCCTGACAACCTTCTTCTCCTCCAATGCTTGGAGATGACATCCAGAATAAGCTGTTCCATCCCCTTCCCAGAAACAGAGGTGAAACTGGCTGGCCTGTAGTTCCCCTGCTCCTCCTTGCTGTCCTTTTTGAGGACTAGTGACATTAGAATTCCTCCTGTCCTTGGGCATCTCTCCCATTCTCCAAGACCTTTCAAAGATGATAGAGTGGGCAATCACTTCTGGGCTACATCCAACCAGGGCCCCTGGATTTGTGTTGAGACCAATTTGACTAGAAGGTCTCTAAGTAGGTCTTCCTCAACCAAGGGAAGTTCCCAGACTCTCTCTGTTATCTTCAGGAACTGGGATTCCCAAAGGGCAACCTTAGAAGTAAAGACTAAAGCAAAGGATGGGTTCCGTATCTCTGCCTGCTCAGTGTCATCCATTACCAGGGTACCCACTCCATTCAGCAGCAGACCCACATTTTCCATAGTCTTCCTTTTTGCTATTGAGATACTTACAGAAGCCTTTCTTGTCCTTGTCCTCCCTCACCAGATTTAATTCCAAGTAGGCCTTAGTTTTCCTTGCGGCATCTCTGCATGCCCTGACAAGATCCCTATATTCCTCCCAAGTGAGCAGAGCCCTTTTCCACATTCCGTAGACATTCTTTTTCCATTTGAGTTTTTCCATGAGCTCCTTGCTCATCCGTGCAGATCTCCTGTCACCTTTGCCTGATTTCTTACTCACAGGGATGCTCAAATACTACCATAACGTGGTCCCTATAAAAAGACAGTGATCAGATGGTTTGTGATGATATTGAATATTGTAATGATAGGCAGTTAGTATGAAATCAATTTTTCAGCGTCCGACATTACTATTGACGTATTGACGTATTCTTTTCTTCTTCAACTAACAACTTACATGCCTAGTACACTTTCAAAAACATTAAAAAAAAAAAAAAAAAAAAAGATGTTGGTAAGACTTCATGAAATGGATCCCCACCCTGATGTAAAATGGTTACATGCCCTCAGAGTCCCTAGAGACATATCTGCAGGAGGCATCTAAAGTACGCAGCATAGCCTCCAGCCATCTTCACCATTTTGCCTGTGACACAGATATACAAAAGAGCAAAGTGCTCCTGTAGGGAATACCTGGAATTTTCCCTCCCTACACAGTGACCTATACCCAGAAATAGCTCCCAATTTGAGTCCATACGCCTGCCTTTGCTTTCCCTGCCATTGTGCTAGGCTGCACTTACTCTCTTCTTTGCATTCTCTGACGGTCCAAATGGATCTTGAATTCCTTGCAATCAATAATGTAATTTTAAAGCCTGGAGTTCCAAGTGCCTCTTGTTTCTTTTACCTGTTCTGAAATCAAATGAAAGATTTGGTATGGTAGTATACTCTTTGAACTCACTGTGGAAGGGGGAAGGTAGAATTCCACAACTCTCAAATCTCAGCTGAATGTTTTATTTGAGAAAGAAACATTCGCTAGTGATATCAGGCCTTTACTCCCCATGTTCCTCAGTCTCCAAATTAGTAAGTATAAACATGTCCACTATCTTGTACCACCTAACTACAATTTGCTTTCTGCATCTTCAGAATCAACTCCTCAGTATAAGCAACAGATTGGAATGGATTTAACAGAAGAGAAAAAACATGACAATAGTTTTGAGATATCAAAGTGACAAAGAAGTAGTTTCCATGATTAGAGGAGAAGGCTCCTATGAGACCGGACAGTGGCCTTTCAACATCTAAAGGGGGGCTGTAAGAAAGAAGGGGACAGAGTCTTTAGCAGGGTCTATTGTGGTAGGACAAGGGGACATGGTTTCAAAATAAAAGAGGGGAGATTCAGCTTGGATATAAGGAAAAAGTATTTTACAGTTAGGGTAATGAGGCACTGGCACAGGTTGCACAGAGAGGCAGTGGATGCCCCATCCCTGGAGACACTCAAGGTCAGGCTGGATTAGATTCTGAGCACCTGGTGTAGCTGTGGGTGTCCCTGTTGTTCATGACAGAGGAGTTGGACCAGATGGCCTTTAAGAGTTCCTC
Organism: Alectoris magna; assembly: GCA_030625065.1. Classification (NCBI taxonomy): domain Eukaryota; kingdom Metazoa; phylum Chordata; class Aves; order Galliformes; family Phasianidae; genus Alectoris; species Alectoris magna. The sequence continues at coordinate 89,343,530 of CM060560.1, forward strand.
CCAACTCAAATGATTCTATGATTATCAGCACTTTCATTGTGCCTCAGCACTTAATGCATGCATTTTATTCCCTTCTCTGTGTACTGAAACAAACTCTTTGCTTGAATGTTTAGCAAGGAGAGATGCAAAAACAGGGAAAGAAGAAAGAAGGAAAGATAATAATAATTAAAAAAAAAAAAAAAAGGTGAGAGAGGAAGAGAGAACAAAATGGAAAAGTGCAAATGTGTAAAGAAATTACAGACATTATAATTGCGTAAGGTGGCAAGAAATAGTGCAAGAAATTAGTAAGAACATGAAAGGCATCAAAAGAATGAAAAAAATGCAAGATATCAGCAGATGTAAAAAGAACAGAAAAGACATGAATATAAAATGACAATGGAGTGGAAAAAAAAATTGATACCAAAGAAAAAGTGAGGGAAATGAAAGAGTTGAATACAGAAGAGAAAGAAGGGAACAGATCTGAAAGGCATTTGGAGCAAAGATGGAAAGGGAAAGGGAGAAACCTGGCAGGCATTGAAATTGGGATCTGAAAGCAAAGCAAACACCTGAAAAGCATTGAAAGTAAAGTGGGAAGGGAGGGGAAAGACACAGGAAGCAATGAATATGGGGAAAGTATGTAAAAAGGAGAGAAAAGCAGAAAAAAATCAGTGAAAGTAAAGGGAGAAAAGGGAGTGGGAGTGAGCAAGAAAAACAGAAGTAGAAAAGATAGGCAATGAAAAGAGGTCAAAAACTGAAAAATAATGAAGAGGAAAAAAAACACAACCTGAAAGGCTGAGAAAGGAATGGAAAACTCAATGTGAGAAAGCTAAAGTGGGAAAGAGAACAGAAAGCACCAGAAAGAAAAAAAGGGGAACCTGGAAAACTGGAGAGGAAGTCAAGGGAGGAAAAAGCGGGGAGAGGGAGGGAGTGGTGGGGCAGGGAGTGGAGGCCTGAAAGCATTTAAAACAAATGGGACAGGTGGAGCAAAGCAAGTAGGGAATGCACAACAGGAAAAGGCAGTAAAAATAGGGAAAGGAAATAATGGAGCCAAAAGAAAGACACCAAAAAAACAATTCACAATGAGAAATACAGGAAAAGTAAGAGGAGCAGCACGGGGAAATACAGATAAAAGTGGGGGGGGAAAGGAAAAATCAGGAGAAAAATTAGAAGCTGAAAGATGGGAAGGTGGAAAAACAAAAAAAGTGAGAAGGGCAGGAATGGGATGGGAATAAGGGGATGGGAGTAAAGAGAGTGAGAAAGAAGAGGAACTCGGGTGGGGAAGAAAGAGAGGAAGCAAAGGCCATGCAGAGTTTCTGTTTCTGAAAAGGGAAATTATTAAATACAGTTTCTACTGAAAATAAAATGAGACATTTTAAAATAATTTCAGTCAAAATCAGTGTGTTTACTAATCTGAAATCACTCAGACCAAAAGTTCTTACATTCCCCATAAGCAAGCTCTGGATGTGACATCTCTGATACTCAAAGCTCAGACCCCAGAGAGATTTCTGGTTCTGTTTGCTGAGGTTCAATTGGGACACAAACCTTCCTAGCACTTCTATTTCAACATGACTTCAACTTGCACAACAGATTGTAGCTTTAATGTTTCTGCTTTCTGCACTTCTTTTGTTCACAAAGGCCTCTTCACAAACACATAGAAAAGTATTAATTCAGTGTACTGATTTTCCTAATTTTGAGACAGCCCACACAGAGCAAGTATGTTATTCCAGTACGGAACAAATTCGTGGATAGCAATTTCCTTGGGAAAAATGCTAAATTAGTGCACAAAAAAAAAAAAAAAAAAAAAAAAAAAAAAAAAAAAAAAAGTGTTAAAATTACTTCATCAAGAAAGGCCAGCATTTTATACAACCTGGAGACCAATTCAGGTGACAATAAAAACATCTCAGTGCTCTGGCATGGTGAAGCAAGAAGGAATCCCATAGGTACTGATGTGTGCTGGCCCTGGATTGGGAAAGATAAGAGGTGGGAGCGAAGCTTTTGAACACTGTATTCCTTCTGCTCATTCTTGACTGTAAGGGCTCTGAATGGCGTTTTCTTCAGGTGTGTAACATGAAAGTTTGTTGCATTGAAAACGTAGAACAGTTGAGGGTGTCTCCATTCAGGACTAGGCTTTCTTCCCGCTTGTAAAATACTCTTTATCATCATCCTTGAAGTCTCAAAAGGATTAACTTAATCTATCAACTGTTGGCATTTTATGCTGGGAAGCACATTGTGCTGAATAATCCACAGGGTGGCAGGAAAGCCTCCAGGAAAGCGGCACAGAAACACTGCAGGAGGTGATGTGGAAGAAACCATTTCTACTGGTGAGAGATTCTAAAGAAGACAGTCTGGGCAGGCAGGTTTTCTGCTTTACATCTGCAGTTTGTTCCTGTAGGACAAACTCACTCCATTTTGTCATTCCTCATTTTCCCATCACTAACTAATATGTTAGCTTTTGGTGGTCAACAGCTCACATGAACCTTTCTTCACCCTTTCATTAACTTTTTAGAGACTACTCTGTGGATTGCCTTGAAAATTATGCAAATTTTCTCTACACTACAGGAAAGTCAGCTCAGCATTAGCAAAGCCAGAACTTTTTATACAATATCTAAAAGGAAAGCTACCAAGCCATGTCTTCAAAACTATGTTACTTCCATACCACTGCCTCAGGCAGTAAGAACTGGCTGACGATGTGCAGAAAAAACTAAAGGGAAAACGTGATGCAGATGTGTTAAGACAACAAGCATGTCCTACAGCCAAACGCTGCAACTTTCAACACCTTTAACAAAATAAAATGAAGCAATCCTTTAGACTCAGATTATTTTGTTTTCCAAGAGGAATAAACATCTCTTGCTCCATCAGCAAAACAGTGCCTTCCCAGAAACTGTTCACCATGGACTCCAGAAGGTGAACGTAGCAACGAAGAATCCAAATGGCTGATGTATTGAAAATAACATGGTATATGTTATAAAAAGCATTCATACTGGAGACCAATACATTCCTAAAAGCGGCTGCAGCACTGCCTGAGAATATACATGACAACTCCACAAGGTTTGCCTGTTTGTGTGCAAAACAAGAACATTTTTGCTTTCTGTTAACTGAGCAGTTTTAAATTAAGCTTGACATCTAAGAGGGCATGCTCTAAAAAAATATAATGCCCTTACAACTGAAACATATGCCAAGATGTCACAACTGCATTCCACACTGGAGCTTGCACCAGCGAGCAGCAGGAATTCCTGTCAAAGCTGTTCCTATGACACACTTAGACTCAGAGCTGGACACTGACTTACTTACCAGAGATGAGAAGTGTCTCTTGTGAAGATATACAGGAAAGATAAAAGAAGATTCCGGCATACTACAGAAGAAGTTTAATTGTACTGCCTTGTTTATCTATAGCCACATTAAATTCTATCATCCAGAAAGCATGATGTATGTGTGGGTTTCTCTGCACTGGCTCTACTGAAATTCAGACCAACGTGTTCTGGGATACATCTGCTCTTTAGGGTTCTTAGAATTTTCTTTAGAAAGCCAAATTGCTCAATACACTCTTTCTGAAGACTTAAGATATTTTTACAATAACGGTACTTGTCTTATCAGCAGTATTACTAGCCCAAATTTCCCACACCTCCTTCCCCCCCCCCCCCTTCCCCCCTCCCCCCCCCAAAAAAAAAGAAAGAATACTTCTGTTAAACCAAAAATACTGGGGCCCTTTTCCTTGCATGCTATTTTCACATTGCAGCTTTGAACTATGGCACTGTTTTTGAACTATGACACTATTCAGTTGTGATGCTTTGCCCTGTTCCTCACTGAGGAAAAACTGCTCGTCACAAAACAGAAGAGGTCCTGCCTTTGGAATAAGAGTCACTGTGGATCCAGCTTACAAACACCTTTAGGACATAAAAACGAATACTAAGAGATCCCGTGTCCCTTCTACTCCAAGGCAGCATTTTAGTTTTTTTCTGAAGGATGTCTTTGGGGGCTCTCACTTCCACTCTCACCCTGCTGAACACACCTTCAAGACTTAATAGAGAATCGCTCACTCATCAACATACACTGCTTAACTGCTTTTTTTCTCCTACAGTTCTAGAGCTCTTTTTAAATTCTAGTGTGGTCTGCTCCTTGTAAGGTCTCACTCAGCTCTGCTTTCAGCCCGTTTTTAAATGTATATGTCTCAGCCTTAGCTAGTGAATAGATGAAAATATCACTAGATACCTACATGCTGACAATCTGCTTTTTTTCCATTACTGCTGCTTCTGCTGATCTGTTCAGTCCAATGTATTCTCATTTGCTCTGCTGTCAAAAACTAAAAGCTCCTTCTTCAATTTAGCCTTTCTTAATTGCAACAAACTCATCTCATCTTACATTTCTGCTCCCTCACAAACTTGCAATTTTATTACAGTTTGGATTCAAATCTACCTTGAGATAAATGCATACCTACACTCTGGACTTTTCTCACTTTAATTATGAGAATCCATCTTTTTGTGAAAAAGGTATTATCCATTCAAAGCAGAAGGTGTTAATCTTCACTCAACGTGGCCGTGAAGTTTTTCATTTAGGTTCCATCATATGCTCTCCTCGGACCATGTAAAATATAATCTCAGTCTCACTTCAGGTCTGCACAATTCCACTTTAGCAAAGGGTATTTCTCATCCTTCCCTGTGGTGTTATTCATCTTGTTTAGATTCCCTTCCACAGAACAACCTCCAATTCCAACCCTTATCTTCTACTAAATCAAATCCCTGCCGAAGACTCAATTTCACTCTATTATCTCTGAACACTGATTGATGTGATTAAATTCTTCCCTTCAGCTGAGGAGCCTCAAGTGCACAATTTTAATGACCACTTTTGTCAGGCTCATGAAATATATTACATTCTTGTATCAAGGACTGTCACAGTGACTGTTTTGTGATTGAACTCTGTAATGCTCTGTAACATCTAGCATAAAACACAATAAACAACTGAAACTGCATACCCTCTCAGGTCTAGGTAGGTCTTATCTATATTTGATAAGGCTAATATGGAGAACTGTTGAAACAGAAACAAGGCATCTTAATCCACAGGAAACAAATAGTTAAGCTACCACTGTGAGGTGGAGAAATAAATCCTGATTTCAAACCTTTCAACAAGAAGTTGCTCCTACAGAATGCAAAAAAAAAAGAAAACCCAGGGACATACAACAGGAAACTGCAATTTGGCAAGGCATCTTTCTTTGCTTGACAGGCATAAGACATAGCACAATTCTAATATCCACTCTTCTAAATAAAAATGTATCACTTGCCACAGTCATGCTGCATCACATACAAACTATCCTCATGAGATCAATGCTCAGCAATAACTCTACTTTGCAGTCAGTTATTCGTGCCATTTTGACTGGAAAGATGCTTTCGTACTAGTCAGAAGTTCCATATAACAATCTTATTGAAATATATTTGATCTATAAATCAGCACAGAATGCGTTAAACACCCTGTGTCAAAAGGTTATGGATTTAGATTATTTCCTCATTATAAAAAGGGATGCTTCTGATGGGTTTTGACAAGAATTATCTTTGAAGGCATTTAAGATTTTTCAAGAATAAAATATAAGCTTATTGATGGTTTAATAAAAACAATGGCAGAATGATAAACAATGAATACAAGTCACATCTATAGGTGAATCCAACCCTTCCATAAACCAGTCCCATTCAGACATCTTTATACTTACAGGATGGAAGACTACATCCTGGAAGAGCAGCAGTTCTGAAAAGGACTTAGGAACCATGATGGATAATCAACTAAATTTACAATCTTTTAATGCAAATAACTGAGACTGAAAGATTTAAAAATGCAATCCTTGGAGGTATAAACAAACAAGCAAAGATATAAACTGAAAGGTTCAAGAATGTACCTGCACATACTACACGCACACAGCAATACCGAAATTACTACCAGAATGCTGTATGCAGTTCTCATGTCCACACTTTAGAATGGATTTTAAAACATCTGAATTTTCGGAAGAGCCGTAAAAGCTTTACAGTTAGAGATTTCATCTACATAGGTTATTAAAGTTAACATATTTTTAATGTGAATAAAGTGTAAGAGTTTAAAACTAGAGTAGTTATTAGTTGTTCTAATAGGCAGCTAGCTATGTGGAGGCCAGCAGCTGTAACTAAACAGTTCCAAAACTGAAGGAGGACTAAGAGAGTATGGAAAATGAACTAGCTGAGTCACTTGAGACATGGAGAAATCCTCACATTTGCAGAACCTACATGAAGACTGGCGCTTTTTTTTTTTTTCCTTTTTTTAAAGTATGTTCTACTGCACCCAGGAGATACAGGCTCTGTGATGTAGAAATAACTAGATTGAATCCTAGCGATAATGGCATGCCAGTCAGAATATTTCATTAACATGGTCACTTCTGGCCTTAAAATCAGCTAGTCTTGTATTAGGTAGAAAGCTGCAGTGCATATAAGAACATTCAAACTAACAGATGATAATATAAACAACTCAAACTACAAATACAGTCAAACAGAATCAAGCAGAGCTGTGTTCATACATCATTGATTTGTATACCTTGCTGTTTCAATTAAAAACTCAAAATTATCCATTATGCCTCCAACTTTTACTTTCATATTTTTAAGTCTGTTTCAATGTATCTGATATTTACATATTATAGTATAATCATACCTACCATACCATGGCTTGGAGTAGGTTAATTGCATAGGAAGATTTACTATGTTTACATTTTTTTTTCTTAAATTACTCTCTTTTTTTTGTTGTTGTTTTTTTTTGTTGTTGTTGTTTTTTTCAAAAAGCACAGTAAAGAGTCTGAGGACAAATTATTCAACTGTTTATCATACATAAGACTGCATGACTATAATACAAAGGGCTTGTCTTTTTCATTTAACGTTACAATATACACAGCAAGTCCGGACTAGATCTTACAATCTGAACACAGGTATTTAACCTTTTCCATGCTGTTTATGTTTACAATGCACAGAAGTCCTGTAACCAAACTGTGTAGTAAAGCACACAAAACTGGACTGTAACATAACACAGTATGCAGAAGCACTGGATTTTGTGGTTTCTTCTTTATGTAGATTTTTTAATTTTTTTTTTAACTGCTTCGTTTTTTGGCGCTTGCTAAGGTGTGGCAACCCGTGCACACAAAAATACCCAGATTTCATATTACCCTTATATTCCTAGACAGCAGTAAGTACTGGATTCCTTTTTATATTGCTGAACTCAGTATCCCTTTTTTTTTTTTTTTTTTTTTTAAAAGGTGACAGCCTTCCAATTCCTGTAAACTTCTTTGAATCACTGAGTTTAAGAAGAAAAGAAAAATATCAGTAAAGAAACAACCCACTTTCATCCACAGGGTTGAGATGTCAATGGAAAAGAAATATGGATCACTTGATAAAAAAAAAGTCGTGATTGACAAAAAAAAATGGTAATCCCAAGTATTCATTCTCATGTACATGGTATTCAGCTGCTGTGCTGCTACTGCAAGTATAAAAAAGTCCACCTTTTAGTCTGAAAAAAAAATTACTCAGCCACATGGAACTGATCGGTGCGAACTCTGGAATTTCTGCTGAATTAACTTTTAAAAGGGCTTACTGGCAGAGGTAGATCACTGCTTCTGTAATATATAATGGGCAAACAGTGTTAATCTGGGATGGGCAATCACTGAATCACTCTTATTCTTTCAGATGTTTTTCACCAAGCTTTTACTTCTAATACAAATAAATCTCTGACTGGGCCCATACATTTTGCAACTGCCAAGCTGACTGTGTTATATTAAGGCAGCATTACCCAAAAATTAGGCACCTGTTAAATACAGCCTGCTAACCTCAGGTCTCATGTGAGTGTTTTGCTTTACTCAAACTATTATTTTGGACCTGTTCATGCAATCAAGGTCTTGCCTTCAAGTTTACAATTATGTTAATAAGGAATACAAGAATCAAACTGCTGGTTTCATAGCTTCTGGATCTAGTGTCCCTTTTACCTTCAGAAGCCTGAACACGTTTATAATGTAACAGATGTTATAGTCTTGAAGTAGATGTCGATCTATTATGTTCAGTACACAGATTGCTGTAAATGTATTGGCTATGAATTCAACAACAGTTCCAGTTTTGTTTAAGCAATAGTACAGCCATAATTTTAAACTGACATTTAAAAATGGTCTAGTTACACCTTGTGTCAAAGTGCAGAACTGCTACATTATTGGTTACAGACATCTATGTGCTATAAAAACAGCTTTGGTACAATAAATTATCAAAAAAGAAAATAAATTTTTGTAAAATTCACAGCATAATTGTGAGGCAAAAAAGCAGTCACATAAAATTCTGCATTTTTAAAAATGTTCAGGATGAACAGAAGACGTCTTTGTGCAGAAGTAATGGTGGAGAAACCACGTGCCAAGAAAAAGCAAAAGAAAAAAGTAAAAAGCGGGAAGGGACACAGTTGTAGCTATTTCCATCAAACGCAAACCACTACTCCTGTGACCTTCAACCAATAAGGAAGTCAACTTTATGACACACGCAAAGTGACCTTGCAATACCTTACAATAAGTGGGTCACAAAAGTCTATTTTAAAAGAAAGGCCTCTTGAATTACCCATTCTCTGTGTTTTCAGCATTAAGGACTGTCTGCAAAAGCATGTCCAAAAGTGATTGCATCTGAAATGGTAGGCTCTTCTAACTTAAGAGTCCAAATCCATAAGGCCAAAGGTTATCCCAAAGACCACCACTTAGACCTCCCCACGACTGGCCAGGACCGACCCGTTGATTGCTTCTCAGTGCACCTTAGTTATGAAACCAGTCATATTTCAACACTAACTGACTGCGGTCTCCAAAATATGAGACACACAGAATCCCATTACAATTGCTGCTTTGATCCTCAGTAGATTCAGATAAGGAGAGTTCTGATCACCGCCACTTATGCTTAATGTGCCTTACAAACTCCATTACAACCGTCCCTTTTTACAACTGAAGAATATATATTTGTGTAATCTGAAGGTCCCTCTTTCTTACAGTACTGCATTTCTGTGCCCATGTTTGTTTGGGGAACTAAAAAAAAAATATATATATTATTCACTCCTCTCCCACCCAAAAATTTCAAAGGGCCTTTTCGTAAATCATGTGCAATGCCATTAAAAAGAAACTAGTTTGCAACTACAGCCAACATTTGAACAATAATCCCTGTTGAATGAGACTGAAAAAGGAAAAAACAAAAAACAAACAAACAAAAAAAAAAAAAACAAAAAACAAAGAAACCCTCTTTCTCCCCTCCTCCCTCCCCCCTCCCCCCCCCCCCCCAAGAAAAAAAGCAAACTATGACTAGGTTGTGGCAAGTTAAAATGGGGGAAGCAAAAGGTGAACACTACTACGCTATCTGTTAAGGTGGGTCCGGACATGGCTCTTAAAAAAACAAAACAAACCAAAAAAAACTTCATTGTCCCTTTGCAATCTTTTCAAGTCTAAAAAAATAGTCAGCTTTGCCCTCCTGTAGCGGTTCAGTGAGTTTATCTCCTTCTGATTCAAGCAGCTTTGCACTTTGTTTTTGGAAAAACACCACTTCTATAAAAACACACAAGAAACAAACTTAGTTTCAGTTTAGTCACGAGCTAGCCACAGGACTTTGCTGAACACAAACTCCTGTCATGGGAGACTCTTCTCTATCAATCCCTTGCCTCATTGCAAGGTGTCCTTCAGTCATGTAATGAGCAGGACCTGTATTAGCAGAAAACTGGTACGTTGGATGACCAGCTATGCCAGTTTCTTGGCGCGGATTAGAGTAGACTGTTAAATTCATGTCCATAGCTCCATTTTGTCCAAAGTCCAAGGTATTAGCAGCCACTGGGCGGTTCTGATAGGCCTGATTGCCTTGGTTACCAGTAGAGGAGGAAGATGTAGAGGAAGAAGTAGTTGAGGAAGACAGGGATGTCATGGAGTGGTGACTGTGGCCCACCTCCATAGAATCCTGGGTGGAGGAGCTGTTTGTTGGAGAATTGTAGACCCTTGGCCTGGTCCGGCTACCCAAGGCTTGCTGTCCATGATGATGGTGGTGGTGGTGGTGGTGATGGTGGTGGTGAGAGCTATTTCCGTGATGATGATGTAATGCATTCTGTTGCTGAGGGGTTACATGGAAGGTGGTTTCTTGAACTGGATGGTTTTCAACAGTGACCTGTGTAGGAGCTTCAGTGGCTGTCCAACCAATCGGAGGAGGAAACTGTTGTCGAACCTATGTTAACAGGAAAAACAAATAGTAAAACGATTAATCATTTCTAATACACATTTCTAAATATAACTTATTTTTATAAAGTTTGCATTCTGAACTTCTTTTTCCCAAACAAGCAATAAAAGTATGTCCAACACATGACCTTACTGACAAATTAAAGTAAGCCAGATCTAGAAACACATCAATTTGTTGAATGAGTTAAATTATCTACTTGGGAGAAAAAGAAACTGTCAGCTCCAAAGTAGTATGTATGATCTTTTCTGGTTTCTATGGGCCTTTGCAGGAGCTGCAGTAGAACTTCTGACCCACACCTGGTGCATATCCTGCCCTCCTCTGCTCAGACCTTGGCATCAGCAGAGCTGTTTCTATGGTTAGTCATTCCTTTCTCCCAGCTGCTGCTGTACAGATTTATTTATTTTTTCCCCTTTCTTGAATCTGCTATCACAGAGGTGCAATTAGCGTCACTTCTTGGCTCAGTTCTGGCCAACAGTAGGTCCCTTTTTGAGCCAGATGGAGCTTGCTCTTATCTAACTTGGGTCAGCTCCTGGATTTTTCTCAGAGGACACCCCTGCATTCCCCCTCCACTAATGACATGAGTCCTTGTCATGTAAACCTAATACAATTAGTTTCAGGGATTTAATACTCTCAGAAAAAATATATATATCAAACAGACAAAAGCTGTACTTCAGCATACCTGTGGGCTGTGTGTTTCACAGTCCATAGCTTGAACAGCAGCAGTGAAGTGTCCACCACTATGTCGATGCTGGTGTGTGGGGTCTGACCGTGCCCTTCCACTGTTGCTTGTTCCAGAAGATCCACCTATAAAAATCATAGCAACACAACAAGAGAAAAGATTTACAGAAAGATGCAAAGAATGACAGCATAAAGATTTCAACTGATTCAAGGTAAAAAAAAAAAAAAAAACACGGGCCTATGATAATCACTCACAGTTGTGTAAATCTACTGAAAAATTTTGCTTAGAGCAGTTTCCTGTTCTAGATAATAAATAAATGCTTTTGATGACTATGACTGACTAAACTTTTCTGAATTACAACAGTGATATGACTTTTATCTGCAAAAATCTCCTTTGCTATGATTCAAAAATATAATTTTCTTCTCCTTTAATGAGAAAAACCTCACCTGAGCTTGAAGATGTACTAGAGGTGGTTCCTGAAGACTGTGACTGCTCCATGGCAGGACTCGTAGACACACTGTTGCTTGTGTTGGTACCTTCGTCTGCTGTTTTCTTAAAGAAACTATGCTGTAGGGCATAATAAGGTTGAATTCGTGTCTTAGGGTCATAATCAAGCATCCTTAAGATGAGGTCTTTGAACTTCAAGTAGTCAGCTACAGTATGACCCGATTCCCCAGCACGACGTCCACCTGGTCCTCCTGTTTCAACTCCTAGTATATTGTGAAGTTTACGAGTTCCAGGTGGTTTGTATTCCTGTTGGAAAACCAAGTCGCATATATTAAGCCAATTCCATTCATAGTTTAATTTTGTCATAAAATAAGTCAGTCAAATCAAAGTAAGAAACTATCAGTACTACGTAAATTGTCACTTAATTGCCCTGTCTTATGACACAGAACAATGATAATAAACAATAAAGCCGTGTTTTTGGTAAGATAATGTATAACAAAGTAACATTTCACCATTTCTTTTTTATTATTATTATTTTATTTTTTTTAAAGGGACAGTCCATATTTTCATCCTGATTATGTAACTTACCCTTTTTCCATCTTTGGTCTTCTTCAAGTTCCAAGTGCCATCTGGCAACTTCTCAAAGAACTTTCTTGCTTTTGGTGCTTGGTCAAGAATATGGGCAGGCGGTATCCCCAAAACTTCCACTATTTTATTCATTTGATCCACCTGTTCCACATGAAGAATATTCATGAATAACATGAGACATACCGCTGAGCAATGCAGTAAGAGTCTAATACTCCATATAATCACATGGAATGCAAATGTTAACTACCCATACACATTAAGTTGTGAATTAATTGCAAGTTTAAGAAAAATCCAATATTAACTAAACAAATTAGCGAATAAGGAACAGGGAAGGGGAGGGTACCCAGAAACAGAACATACTATGTGTCAGAGTTCTAACAAAAGGCACTGTTATCATTGATGTTTTCTGATTTTAGAATTATTAGTATTTTCTAATTTATGTATACAAATAAAACAGATTAATATCACAGTGAGAATGAACCAAAAAATCAAATTACATGTACTGTATAATAGCTGCATACCTCATTTGCGCCACTGAAAAGAGGCTCTCCAGTGTGCATCTCAACTAAAATACACCCAAGGGACCACATATCAATTGCAAGATCATAAGGCATTCCCAGTAGCACCTCTGGTGATCGATAGAAACGACTCTGGATATATTGGTATATCTGAAATAAAACATTTAAAAATAATACACAGCATTCAAAGAGCACTATTTTGTATTACAAAATGGAATTACCATAGAATAAACTTTCGCAGTAGGGAAAGCAAAGATTTCAGGTGATAAAAAAACCTCAAACAAAGGTTTCAGTGATACTAAAACTACACTATAAATTTATAAAAATATTTAAATGTTAATTCTTAAGAAAATACTAACTCTTGCTTATATAAACAAAAAAGGGCAGATTCACTCATGATGACAACATTTTACACTTTATGGTTGACGAGAGTAATCTCATGCAATTACAGTTAATTATACAACAAAATTTTGGTCTGCTTACACCAAGAGAAAAACTATTCTATGAGCCACATGAGAATTACACAGCATTTCTGACAAAACTTGCGGTTTAAATGAAAAATAAATAAATTAAAAAAAAAAATTATCAAAAGTCATAGTTTTGATGTGATGAAATCCGATGAAATTACCAGGTGATTCCACATGGAACAAAAAGCTGCTTCCCTACACCCTCAACTATCCTGCTCATTTCACAAGACAGAAACTTCTATCTTAATCCCAGACCAAAAGCTTCTTTTCAAAAAGATTTGGAAGCCAGACTTCTGTCTACAGAAGTTTTCCTTACCCCTCCAGCTAACAATTTGTTTTCAGTGCCAACAACTAATACTAAGGTATCCCAAATAGAAGTGGTCACTCACACTGCCAGATCGGATTCACTCAACCAGAAGAGAGTCTGTACTCTCTTCTGAACTAGACTATACCTTGCACACTGAACAGTGCATTCTGATGAAGTTTTTGGGGAACTCAAGGTAAAAATTAAACATTTGAGCAATGTTATCCTTCTTCCCTCCATAACCTCCCCGCCCCCTCCCCCCCCCCAAAAAAAAAAAGAAGCATCTTTGGCAGCCAAGCAGAATTGTTTACGGACTTAAGAAATGTTAAAATATACACAACAGCCATTAAAGTAAATAAAGAACTATACTGGAAAGATTTTTAACAGCTCATCATCAAAGCATGTGAACAACACGACACAAACACAATTTTTTTTTAATATAATTAATATTATAGAGCTATCCTAATCTAAAGAATGTAATGTGCCCCTTTACCCTAGAAAAGCTTTGCACGTGTCTTTACTCGTATTTATACTACCATTATGGAATAAGAAGATAATAAAAAAGCATATTTAAGAGCATAGAGCACTGCAAACTTCTACAATCAAGTGCTAATGCATGCTACATTATAAAAATAGTACCAAGGAGAAAAAAAAGATGGAGTGTTTATCTACTATGGCATTAAAGTTGCAATCTAAAGCTCCTAAAGCCTGCTAATGTCCAACACCCTATTCAATAATTAATTACTATTTAATTTAAGTTGTCATTACTAGAGTTTAAATTAGCTATCAAGTACTATGACTTACAAATATTACATTTATCGTATGTATCCAGTAATAGCACAACCAGAATTTTTACCAATACGTACCCTCTGCCCAAGTTGACAAGAACTGCCAAAATCAACAATCTTGATGGCGCTTCGTTTGGGGTTACAGAGCAGGATATTCTCAGGTTTTAGGTCACAGTGAATGATACTAAGTTCAGGAGTCGCCAGAAAAAGCAGTGCAGTGCACATCTGCTGTGCAAATTTTCTTGTCAGATTCAGTGAGACACCTCTGAAGTTGGTGTTCCGCAATAAATCATACAGATTGTAGGACAGCATTTCGAAGACTAAGCAGAGATGGTTTCGGAACATGAAGTGGCGCTTCAAATGCACTTAAAAAAAAAAAAGAGAAGAAAATAATTAACACATGCACTGTGTGATTAAGGATTACATACAAATTATGAGACAATGCTACACTGTGCTGATCTGTAAGATAATACTGTTAAATTTCTTTCCTGATATACAGTTATTTAATTACATACTGAAAATAATACATGTTTCTGCTGTGCCTAGGTTTGGTTGGCTTTCATTCACACAGCTGAAGTGTCCTCAGGTGTAAATCAGTAACGCTATACTAACAAAAAATGATTTTAAAATGTAGGAGATTAAAAAAAAAAAGCCAGAATAATTTAAAAACATCCCATAAGATTACTGCAATTTGTAAATCATGACTTCAATAGATTAATTTTACTAATATAATTAATCAAAATCCCAAAAGCATTAAACTCACCCAGGCATAATCTCAAATTATGAAAGGAACAAACCCAATCTAAATCTAATCAATTTGTTTCATGAAATACACAAAAAATTCATCTTTTTAGAGGGAAGTGGAGTTTACCAGGTTTTTACACATTTAAGTTGGTTCCCACAAGAAAACTGAAATATGAAAAAATATTTCAGCTCTCAGATAAATAGCAATACAGTCTTCTCTTTGTCATAATAAAGCCTCGAACTGATGTTAGCACTATCAGAATTCAGACTTGCAGTTAGGGTCATTACTTGGTGTCCTAAAGAATTTTATTATTATATACCAGTTCTTCATTTGTCTATTAGGATTTACCTGTAACAATACCATTTACTTCCATCTCACAGAATCACAGAATTGTAGGCGTTGGAAGGGACTTTAAGAGATCACTGCATCCAACACCCTGCTAAAGCAGGTGCCCTACAATAGGTTGCACAGGTAGGCATCCAGACGGGTCTTGAATATCTCCATGGAAGGAGACTCCACAAACTCTCTGGGCAGCCTGTTCCAGTGCTCTATCACGCTTACCACAAAGAAGTTCTTCCTCATGTTAGTACAGAACTTCCTGTGTTCAAGTTTTAGGCCACAGAGCTCTATCCTTTCACTACACATTGCCGAGAAGAGCCTGGCCTCATCCATTTGCCTCTCACCTCCCTTTAGGTATTTATGAACATTAATCAGATCCCGATGCCAACTCTTAGAAGACTGAATTAGCTAGATCTTTTGTACTTTCTCATTCTTAACACATTTCCAATAACCTCCTACCTTACAGGCAACAACATCTGTTCAGGTTCTTACGGCCTTCCTTCACCTTATTCCAGCCCCTACCTACCCAACCTAAGTTTGCTGGACCTGCCAAATTGCCAAGAAACACCATCTGCTCCAACTAATTTGTAATCACCAGCATGTTACTTGTCCAGCTGTACTACACGCAACTGCTATACAACTCAAATAGCCAGGATAACTGCTGAACTGACAGACCTTTCCTGCAATGGAGACACTACATTTACATGTTTCTCCTCTACTCTGCCACCACAGAACTTAAATACCTTAAAGCATTCCTACACTTGCATCAGATTTGAAAGAAACAAGCTATTAAGGGAGTCTTGGCAGATGTATCAGCAGTTACACCTTGTCATTAAAAATTGAGCTAAAAATGTACATCTGCAGTCCTGTCCTCTAATTTAATCATGTTCCTTCTAAAATCTACATTTTACACCACCTCGTACATGGCAGTATTTGCAGCGCTTTCTGCCTTGCTCAAATACTCTGTGTCAAGCAGCTGAGAGTCTATGCACAAATGAACTATCTCTATGCCCTACAGACAACTTACTACCAAAAAAATATGTTGAATACTTCAGTAAATCTTGTTGAAAAAAATAGGTTTAAGAGTTTTTGTTCCTATATTTATAAATATTGTACAGTGAAGCACCAAGAGACCTCAGTTTTCACAACACATGTAATACATGCTATGCATTCAAAACATGATCTGTTTGGTGTCACTTATTTAACTTTTATTAATGTTGTCATGTTCATTAAATACCGTGGTAAAGAAAAAGGGGAACCATTCAAATACACCTTAAGAGATTCAGAAATCAAGTTGATACAAGCCTAAAACTACTGAAATCAGTTGTGCTTGCCTAAGCAAAAGCTGTACGTTCAAAACTATTGGAACTTTTTTTTTTACTTTTTTTTTTTCTTTCTTTAAATAATGCTCTATATTAAACCATATTTAGTTACGCAACATTGTGAGATTATGTGAAGTTTTGGTCAATCTCATGTGGTATTACAGACTTTACAAAAAATTAAAATTTCAAGAGCTTATTTGGTGATGGCTATATTCTTTTTATTTGCTCTGTATTAATCTGAAACTGGTCATTCCTTTCTCGTTCTTGAAGCATCTTTTTAATGTAGGAGGGTATGAAATATAGATTTTCTTTCATATAAGCATGTTCCTAATAAATTTTAAATACCTTCAAAACTTTTAAACTGCATACATAACTTGTATTATGAAGATAATAGTCTATAAATTATTAAAATGTAACCGAACAGCCATCAAATAATTTAATGTGTATACTACCATTATTTCAAAAATTTCTTTCTGAATTACAGAAATAAATATTAGCAATATTAGTACTGCCATTAGTATTTCAGCTTCCACAAAGATAAAGGATATTTAAAAACAGAGTTTCATTTTCTTTAATTATTCTTTCTCACAGTTCTCCATCTCGCCTTACAACATGCTTTCTTTCCATCATATTTTTGCCAAATACTTCACTCCAGAGGACAGGATTTAATAAACTTTTTACCTGAGCTGACTTAATTTCATTCTTACTATCAAGTTCAAGTAGCATATTAATAACAACCTCAGGGAACAGCATGCCAATCTACAGGAACAGTCAGAATTATAAGCCTTGGAAATACTTTGAGATCTCAATGGGCAAGTCTAAACGTTTAAAAGATTATCTCAATTTTGTTACAAGATTTTAAGCTTTATAAACATGAAAAAATAAAGAAATGATTATCAAGGTAAACTGCTGTTTAACATTGTTTCAGGTTAAATACACATCCTTTTATCCACAAAGTTTCCCAAAAAACTTAAAACATACTAAAAGTAGTGGAAACATGCAAAGTACTACAGCTTCTGGTCCATGGGAACTTGTTTTAGTGTCCATATCATTAAAAAATTCCACTGAAGGTCTGAATGTTGCAGAATAAATAGCAAGCTGGTTATCCCAAAGCATTTAATATATTTTTCTTCTGAATTTGGTTCTACTGCAAAATGACGTCTTGATTATGCAGAGTAATTTACATTGAATACGACTATTAAAAGTTGTGGCTTTTTTCATTTTGTTAGCATCAAAAGCATTAGTTGCAGCATCATGCGCTATATGGCAAGATATAAAATATTCACAGTTTGATTAAATAAAAATTAAGAAAAACTATTTGAATACCTATATAGTACTTCATCTCAGTGTCATGTTTGTTCATAAGCTCAAGCAGTCGCACTTCAATCTGGGCTTGGTTTAAGAAAGCTTTCTTGTTTTTTATTATTTTGATAGCCACCCACTCCTGTTCCACTCGATCATAAGCTTTTACAACCTGAAAGACAAAAGCCAAATACGTAAGACTAACTTCTCAACTTCCGTTTTCAAAATTCAGCAAAAAATAGGATTAAGAGCAAAATTTCAAAATGAATAGGTATAATACATCAAATGATTTGTATATAATTGTTCACATGAATTAGAGGTTGTTCTGCTGATAGATATATTTATTACCTGTCCAAAGGATCCTTTGCCTATTAAAGAGTCAATTTCATAACGATCCATCCACTTCTCCCCATTTTTTACAATATAGTCATAGTTGTCATCATCATAGCCATCATTGTAAACTTTTCGCTCCTTTTTGTGACTGGAATCATCTCCTTGGCCCTGTTGATGCCGCCGTTTTTTTTTTGCATAGTAAACCTAAAGTAAGTAATGAAAAGTATATTGCTTAAGAGAGCACCTTTTAAAACATCTATTCACAGAAATTGCTTTCATTGTAATCACCATGTACCTTACCCTAAGATTTTTGAAATATGACTTGGTAAGCTGAAAGAAAAATACAATTCTCTAGACACATTCATAAATGTTTCTAAGATGAGCTAAAAAAATATTTGTGCCACTCTTTATTTCTTTACCAAACATCAGAAAAACTTAGTTTCCTTACAAAACAATAGAAAATCATATCCAGGATAAAAAAAAAAAAAAAAAATCTTATTGGCTGGTCTGCAAGGAGGACCGTGACATCAATTATTTCAAATGAGACTCGCAGAAAGGAACCTTTTTCTCATCTCTTCCCAAGTCTTGTGAAGTCTTAAATGTTCAATGACTAATCAGAAGGAAAAGAAAATAACAATGTTTCCTTGAGATGAATTTCTAATATTTTTGTAAGAATTTAACATCTTTTAGGCGTGTTTTCAGAACTTGCAAGGAATCAGGCTTAGAAACAGAAGTATCCCAATACTTAATTATCTTTGAAAATACACAGTTATCTAGAGCCAACTCTATTTCAAAAATTTTACCATTTTCAAATAAACCTTCACTGGCAGAGAAAGAAATTAAAAACAATACTACTCAAGGGGGAAAAAAATAGACCGGATTCTCTCTTTTTCCTCTACTCCACATACAGGAACAAAGTATTTTTTTGGGACACGATACAAGAGGGTATTAATATACTTCTGCACTTTGCAGTCACTTCAGATTTAATCAAAATAACTTACAGACAAAGAACTTTACTCTGCAAGACAAATCCAAAATAATGCCAACAGAGAACATGGTATGATTCACAGAAAATATGCTTAATAACTTATTTCAAACAAAAACTTCCTATCAACAATATATTACAAAGATAGCTGGACCCATTACCTCATTAATATGCTTGTACGTTTTAATCAAATCTACGGAGAGTTTCCTCAAAGGAGCAGTAGCTGGATCACGGAAAGTTTGGGGCATCCGCCTCTGTAACATGACAATATTAGATATATTAGAAAAAAACAGGACTTCAATTATATATAATTCCTCCACCAAATCAAGATATTCCTCACAGAAGTGAATTACTTCAATGTAACATCTTCTTTAAGATGACATACACAAACAAAAAGAAAAACAAATACAGAAATCAAAGAAAATAACATTTAGTCCAGTTACTTTTTAATGTATTTTCTGGTCAATTAATCAATCAATATCCAAATACAAAGCCCTCCTCAGTATACATAACTGGCTTAATCCCTACAAACAGTCTTTCCTTTAGTTAAAAATACAGCTTATTTGATTATACAGATTCAAGTTGACATTAACTGCTCTACCTTCATGGCTGATATATGAACTTTATTTGTTGCTTAGCTGCATTAAAATCTCAAATGGAAGTTGGTAACTGCTGAAGAACTGTGGCAATTTGCCACATTAAAACTACGTTACATTCCAAATCAAGAAACTTAGGTCTACTATGCTTTGCAATATCAAGTTTAAAAAAAGAATATAAAACCAAAGAAATCTGAAGTGTGCCTACGAAAACCATACCAAATTTTGAAGTTTAAAAACATCCCAGAAAAGATGGGTATGCTGCTCAGTTGTGTTTCCTAACACTGGTTACTTCTCAAACATTAACATCTTCAACAGCAGCGTATTTTTTTATATTAGTGTCCTAAAGCAGTAAGACTTCTGTGTGACACACTTATTCGTGTGCCTCTTTTTTCCTTGCAGACATGCCCTATAAAGCTTTTGGATCTACCACTCAAGTGCCATTGCTTCTTCGATGTCTTAGAAGACAAAGTTCCTGAAAAGATTAAGTTCCAGTTGGGAAGCTAGAGGTGATTACTATCACTGGATAAAACAGAAAAAAACTAAGTCACAAACCATGCCATTTGGCTAAAGCTGACTAACTGTCCAGCATTTACTTACTTAACAGCACAAATGTACCACAAGACAAACTGTCAACTTCTCTGTCTCACACAGTGTGTTGGATGGGGAGCTGAGAGAGAGACTGAGGAGTTTAGCCAGTGTGACTGGTCCCAAAGCTTGCCTTTCCCCATTCCCTCTCTTCTCATTGACAGCAAACCCCACAGCAAGTTCAACCATCCACAGAAAAGCTTGTTCAACATGTTAAAGCTCCTTTCGCTTCCTTACTCAGTGCTAAGAGGGCCACCACACACAGCTGTACAATTTTCATTTCACATCATCTCATCATACACCAACAAATATTCTCAGGCTCACAACCCTCTTCACTTCCAGTTGCTTAATCTCATCTGCTGCCTCCTATTGCTGAACTCATACTCACCCTCCTGCAGAGCTATGCAAAGAGCACAAGCCATCAACAAAAATAATGAAACTGGATAATATGTAAGTATTGCTGAGCTAATAAAGGAACTGGAAAATCATAATCACTTCTCTGTCTTTTAAAGTATTATACTTAGGACTGCGGCTGTACAAACAGCTCTTCCTCCTTCACCCCCCACCCCCACGATGACCAAACAAAATTATGTTTATATTTTTAATTTAATTAATTTAATTAACCTCAAATAATTCTTACCAACAGAAGCATAACCAACAGTTTGGGTATCTGAAATTTTAGGATATCTGAAATTGGATCTGAACCCAGGCACCCAAACAACCACACTAGAAAGCTCATGCTCTTCTGTGGACAGGCAGCCAGGGAAATAATTCACAAAAACAAAAGAGACAGACAGAGAGCAAGAGACTGAGAACGTTTGTGAATGAGCAAAAAAGAGCGCGCAAAAAAAGCCAAGAAGCTGCCAGTAACCACCCTGCATCTGCATAAGGCCAGGACTCCCAACTGCTACAAACTCAATAGAGCTTGAACTGCAATTCAAAGCTCTGGTGCATACCTCTCAGAATGTGTCTACATAACATTTTTAAACCCATGTGAGACTGCTGACTTTAAGCCTTTCAGATTAGAGACTGTTCCTCAGAGATAGTATAAAAAATTTAAATTTCCTCCAGGGAATTTTAACCCAAGTCACGTTCTAGATGCTTATACTAATCAATCACTCACTTCTGGATATGCCCCCTACCATCAAATTCCTTCCAGCAGGTTTATTAAATTAATTCCCCCTTAATTCTTTTTTACTACAAGCACATGACCATTTTGTAAGTATCAGGAAGGTGCTTTAAAATTTCCCAAACAAATAATTTGACATTTCCACAATATTTTTGTTTCTTCCTCTTATCTGTTAAACAAATCACACCTAAAAATGATCATTTTTGGAACTTACGCTGCAATGCTAAAAACCTAATCTAGTCCTAATCACAATCAACACTATTGAAGGCTTTTCAAATGCAAGAATTCCCTTTAATTTCTGAATTCGACTTAAAGAGATGATTGGAACGCAGGAATACAGGTAGATTTGCCAGTAAAAGAAACTGGCACACAACTACTTGCAGAGACTTCTGTCTGACCTAGGCTGATATGATGAGCCTCTGTTACTGCAGGTTATGTTTTTAGGAGATAGTTTATGTACAGAAGAAATCAACAGTTCAGATTAACCATTCAGACATAAGATTGCTGTGATGTGGAAAAGGAATTTGTAGGATAAGTGTTCATGTTTATTTTCTAATTTAGAAATCAAATTTCCTTTCTTAAGAAAGTTTGGAGTGGGAGAGGAGTGAGATTTGACCCTTTTTTCCTTCCTTGTTATACTGAAAAATGTGTAACATTCCCTTCTTCTTTTAGGATTCTTCTTCAGACTCTTGCTCCCTCCATTTCTGATATAATGTAGATTATGAAACAAAGTGGTCATCATCCAGTTTACATAGGAACTTTTTTTTTTTTTTTTTTTTTAATCATTAGGGTAATACCAATTTCCCTCTTGGCTTTGGAGAACTTTCAATAACAGAAAACAAAAAAACCAACACCCAATTTTGCAAACACCAGTCTCTATCTGGTGGCCAGACAGCAACACTGCAACCTCAGACCGCCCCAAAGATTAAATCAAAAGTTAATTCAGGATTAAGAGACAAGAAACTATTTTCATTATAATCTGTGTGTCAGTACAGGCCCATCGCATTCTGACTGGTCCACACGGATGCCTCGATAGCATCAGCACAGCTACCTGGGATGATAACATGATGAAAATTAAATTGCAAGTAAGGAACTGAAATTCCATTTTCTTTTGATCAACTCTTGAGAAGCAATTTGTAACTAGCATAAACAGGGAAGAATCTAATGAACACACACAAAAAAAAAGGTAGCCAAGAATCCTGTTTATGTGTATTTACCACATTTAAGACAAATCATGCTTTAAAGAAACTGTGACTGTTAACTCACATATATTACTTTAACTAGCATAGCGTTTGAGGCTTGCTTCATGAATGAACAGATCACTTGCACTCTCTATATACAATTTCTCTCTCTTTGTGCATAGACTTTATAATCCAAAACCAGATGGCACTGTTCCTTGTAAAATGTTTGTTATTTTGGTTAAGAAAAACTATGAGCAGGTATCTATGTTCTGTTAATTGAATGCTTTAATGTAGATATTGAAACAAACAAACAAAAAAAGATCTGCTTCTATCCATATTTAAGGGAGGGAGAAAAAGAGAGGGACTGTTGTTACCTATCAAGCAAGATTCATTCTATGAACAAAACAAATAATGAAGATTTAATATTATAAAGATTACAATAGGAATTCTTTTTAAAATTTATCAAATTCATATTAAAGAACTGAACAGACTGGCCTCACCTACTGTAACACCAGCTATTTAAAACTCTTCTTGCATCACAATAATATAAGATAGGAAGTCAGTGCTAATCCCTTATGGCAGGCAGCCATATAAAAGATGTTGTTTCCAGAATAACAGAATAGCTCAGGTTGGAAAATACCTTATAAAGATCAGCGAGTCCAACCACAACCTAACCATACTACCCTAACTCTAACAACCCTCTGCTAAGTCATGTCCCTGAGCACCACATCCAAATGGTTTTTGAACACATCCAGGGATGGTGACTCTCAACCACCTCCCTCGAGAACCCATTCCAGCGCTTAACAACCCTTTCTGTAAAGAAGTTTTTCCTGATATCCAACCTAAACCTCCCCTGACAAAACTTGAGGCCATCTCCCTTCATCCTGTCACCAGTGAGAAGAGACCAACCCCACTCTCATTGTAAGCACCTTTCAGATATTGGAAGAGAGCAATATGGTCTCCCCTCAGCTTCCTCCTCCCCAGACTAAACAGCCCCAGTTCCTTCAGTCTCTCCTCATAGGGCACATTCTCCAAGCCCTTCACAAGCCTTATTGCCCTTCTCTGGACCTGCTCCAGAACCTCAGTGTCCTTCCTGTACTGAGGTGCCCAAAACTGAACACAGTACTCAAGGTGAGGCCACACCAATGCCGAGTACAGAGGCAGGATTACTTCCCTAGTCCTGCTCAGAGGGTCAACAAAAATTGATATGATCACAAGCCATAGTAACACTTCTCTGTAGTATGGAGCAAACTTCAGAATATTAGCAAAATGACTTAAGAAAAAAAAGTATGTGCTACAGAATCAGAGATACGCTGACTGTACTCGTAGCGACATAATTTTTCAGTCACTGACTCACAATCTGTGGGCACTGCCACCCT
The DNA here is from genome assembly GCA_030625065.1 of Alectoris magna. Classification (NCBI taxonomy): domain Eukaryota; kingdom Metazoa; phylum Chordata; class Aves; order Galliformes; family Phasianidae; genus Alectoris; species Alectoris magna. The sequence continues at coordinate 89,367,425 of CM060560.1, forward strand.
TTTCTGCCTTCCTTCCCCAGATTTTCACTCAACTTGCTGTGTACTAAGGAGCAAATATAAGTTAAGCCATATACTTTAAGTAATGTAAATTTTGAAAAGTGGCAGGGAAACAAGCATCATCTTCCAACACTTTATCCTGCCTGATTCAGCCCAATCATTTTCGAAAGAATAAAACAGAGGGTGCTGAAAGAATAAAAGAAATCAAAAGAGAAAAAAAACACACCAAAATTCTTGTTGCCAGAGCCTAAATATATTCTTCCAAAAACACCCGAGACAGAAGGAAAGTGAGGGAAATACTTTTACTGAAATGAAATCCATGCTCACATTCATTACAGACTCTGAAGTCTCGCCGTCATTAATTAACAATTAGGTAGCTGAAATAATTAAGAATTTGCTACTACCTGCTCAACATATTAACTTTCCAATCATATCACTGCAATCAATAAAATCTCTGACCAACAATTTGGTCAGCAAAACCTAGAAATCTGCAGGTGACAAGTGATCTTAGATACACAGAGAGATGTTCAGCCATCAGCCTGACCTTAGAATTCCAGGTGCTTTGTGAAAACTCAACTGTCGGAATTTGTTACCAAATTCTTTCTAGGAATCTCACCTCAACTTCCTTATCAAGTGAATCAATTTTGTAATCTTTTGTATTTCACAGAAAAAATGTTTCGAGCAGTCAGAATATCCATGAAGAAAAACGTTAGCACAGCACAAAAGAAATGCTTGTCTGAAGACATGAAAACTTCTAAGCTCCTATCTTATATTAACATCAGGCTACACTTAACTCTCGAGATAAAGTCAGTTGAGACAGAACAGAGAAATATTACTGTTTGTTTCTGTTTAAGGAGAAAGGTCTCAGATCTCAGCTTTTCTATTCGCTCCAGGCCACATCCTCTCCCTCATTTCCCAAACTGGGCTCTGGCACTTGTCAAAGAGGTAAGACCACACAACCCCATCCTGCAGGCAGGCCCAACACTCAGTGAATCACTCAGTGAGAGTAAACCTCTACAATCCAGCAATTTTGGGGAAATAAGAGCCTTAAGCCTAACTGCTGGGGGGTTGAAGGGAGGGTGAGAGGGGGGAAAGAATTGGAAGTTCTTAATCGTAATTTAAAACCTTGTAAATAAATGGAAAACCAAAGCAGTCTGGTTGGCTTTGAAGTATCTTCCTGTTTATTTGTTCCTTGCCCATGATGAGTAAGTTTTGGCCACCATAACCATTAGGCAATAAGTGCAAGAAAAGATAATGTAAACATTTTAAGGGTAACATAACTTAAAAAAAAAAAAAAAAATTATATAATTTTAACATAAATTGCCATTACTGTTTGCTAACCTGTAAACTGTGTGATTGCAAATGATTCATAAAATACCAAAATATGGTCTGCAAGCCATTACAAATCAAAACACAAGCAGGACAGAGATGGAATAAAACCAACAAATTAACACTCAAGGCCCTGTTTCCTCACTTTTTGGTTACAAATGAAAATCATCATGGGAACTCGAACAAGATAATACTTCTCCAAAAAAAAAAAAAAAAGGGGAGTCAGTCCTCAGAAAACCAACAGATAGACAAAAAGAATTGAAAAATAAATCAACATAAGGGAGAACATTTTCGTTATTCATCAAAATGACACTGTTTACAGAAAGTGCTGCTGTTCTAAATGCTAGAAGTTAAGAGCTAGTTTAAGCAACTGACGAGCAGTATCCTTATGTATCTAGCAGCAGCCTGACATGTATTTCATAGAATTGTTATGTTGGAAAAGACCTCTACGATCACCTAGTCCGAGAGCTGACCCATTCCCACCACACTCACTGCCCACATCCCTCAGTGCCACATCCACACAGCTCTTAAACACCTCCAGGGACAATGACTGCACCACCTCCCTGGGCAGCCTGTGCCACTGCTTCACCACTCCTTCTGAGAAGGAATTTTTCCTAATATCCAACCTGAACCTCCCCTGGTACTTAAGGCCATTACCTCTCATTCTATTTACTGTTACCTGGAAGAACAGACACATCCCATCTTGCGCTACAACCTCCTCTCAGGTTGTTGTAGAGAGCATTGATATCCCCCCTGAGCCTCCTCTTCTCTAGACTGAACAACCTTTCTGTGCACCCCAGTAACAGCACTCTGAACACCAGGCAGGGTGAAGAGGAGAGCTGGTGGCATTTTTGCCTCTCTCCCCCTCGGGGAAGCAGAGTTTGAGCCTTTGCTTACAATGAACAGGATATCCAGCCTGTTCAGCTAACTTAAAGCCTTGCGGGCTTCTTGACTTTTTTTTTCTCCTTATCCCTTTCAAATACTGCCTCACTGAGGTCAGATACTTTTTTTTTTTTTTTTTTAAACACAGAATATTAAACGAGAGAAAACATTAGCTTTTCTGATACTTTACAGCAACACAACATGAAAGTCTTTTCCTTCTTAATATGAGGGAAACACATTATAGACTTCAAGAGGCAGTGGAGCACTCAGCTTGGACAGCAGCCACCAGCACGGAGTGCTGGATGTGGAAGAAACCAGAATGATGTGTCTCTACAGCCCTCATCCCACACACATCCAGGGGAGGTGTGAAGCCCTCTGTGCCCCCACTCTGCCCACTGCAGCTACCAAAATCCCAGTGGGTGCCCAGCATAAGACAGCCACAAAGAATTTGAGCAGAGCCCCCTGTCTCCAGAGGGAGCAGAACACCTCACTCTTCATCTCTTTTTCCTCAGGATGGAAAAGGAGGCTTTTCACTCCCTGTGCAACCCAACAAGTGGAAATATACAGGAAAACAGTGTCTGTTCAGGCTTTGCCAAAGTGGGGAGATCCAATCAGACCCAATGCTTTGGTTTAATGACATCTCACCACTTTGGAACTACACTGGAAGCTGATCCAAGCATCTTAACTTTACAGGGCTGTTTGCGTGAGTGGCTTTGGTTTGTCCCCAGCTCTAGCTGGGTAGAAAATAAGCCATGTTTCATTGTGCCAAAAGAGAATATCATTTATTATCTATTTACTACCTATTTTACTATCTCCTTGCTCTATAAAATGTCAGGATCACAAAAGCTGAGACTTCATCACCCTAGGTTTTATTTTCAATCCAGTCATTTTAGTCTTGACAGGAGCAACACACTCTACTTAGAAAGTTCTGCAATTTTAGCAGTCAACTATCCACCCTTTTTAACACTTGTATTCTTGATTTCTTCAAGATTCACTAGGATGCCCTGTAAATCACTTCACACATTTTTAATTAGTAAGAATGGAGTTTATTTGAAGCATGAAATATTTAGAAGATCTGAAAAAAAGAAGGAGTGCCTTCCTTTAAAAAGACTGTTCCCAGCCCGAGCAATTCCCGGCCGTGCAGTGCTTTGCTCCGGCCAGCAGATGGTGGCTGGAGCTCGGAAAAGAATTTTGCCCGGCCCTCAGCCCGGCCAGCAGCAACATTGGCCCGGGGAGACTCCTGCTTTCCTAACCATGGGACTGCGGCACTGGGGTAGTCTCGACACACTCTCGGGAGCAAAAGAGCTGGCAGTTCGCTGTCCATGTCTGTCAGATAAGTGTACCCAAATAAGCTGCACTGGCTGAAACTGGTAGCAACAAAGCAGACCCAAGCGTCTGGTGTGCTGATGGCCTCCGTTGCATTAGGAAGTTCTGGGAAAGGGAAGCTGAAACCTAACTTCTTGTCTGTCCAAGTGGATGCAAGACATGGTATTAAAAAGTTGTAGTCTTTACCAATTATGCATCTATTTAGCCCTCTACAACAGAGATTCAGCCCCTTCCTTAGTTAACACAGGATAATTTTTCTTCATGCACACAAGTCAAATTCTTAAAATCATACTTGCTGCCCAAGTTAAAAACCATGATCTCCTTAAGCGGATGTACTTCAAAACATAGGTGTATGCTAACTTACGCTACTCAAGAGTTCACCATCACTAAAAGGATAGTTTGATGTCACGGGCTTTAATAACAGGCGCAGACTTAACAAAAAGAAGAACTAAGGGCTGATGTTGGGATTCCAACAGGGAAAAAAAGCAACCACAGGAAGATGGTTCAGACAATGACCTCTGTTCAGTTTTTCCAAACCAACATACACAGAGCAAAGCTGCTTTTATCAAGGACAGAGAGAGAAACAAGTTGCAGCACATTCAAGGCAATACCTTGAATAAAAAGCAGTTCCTGTAAAAATGCCATACAGAAAGAATCTGCAAGATGTATGTATCATGCAGACATGAAAATCTAGATATTATGCAGACTTCATCCTGTACAAAAGGCAAGCTGATAGCGGTGTCCACAGCAAGGAAGAAATTTAAGACTGCACAAAACCTTCACCAATGGAGGCCCATGGTTTGTATAGAAAGATATAAGAATAAAAATCAGGTTTTAATAATGATGAACTAGAATTGACAGCTAGACATCTACAAAAGCGCTGCAAGAAACAAGGAATGAAAATTTCACTCACACAGAGGCAAGGTGTAGAGCAGATGATCTGAGTCACTAGTATAGAGATGTTAGCTGAATTTGGTTTTGCAGGTGAGTTTGAGCAGAAATACCATGCAAAGGCAAAAAGACAGTGAGACTTCCCAGTAGGCCAACAGAGAACCTTCAGATCAACCTGGAAGCTGCTAATCCAAAGTCATTATGTGAAGTATACAAACTCAAAAGAGGAAAGAATCACAAAAAACAAGAAGGCAGAAGATTTCAAAAAGTTGCCCATAGTTTAAGCCAACAGAACTAATAGCAGCCAAGACGATAAACAAGTAACAATTCAGGGCTGCTTAAGCAAAGAGCTATGAAGACTTTAGCTATGTAATTACAGTAAAATATTAAGTCTCAAGCTACAGTGCAGGAAAAAAAAAAGAGGATGGAACTGGAAAAAAAACACTAATTCTAAAATGATATTAATGTTACAAAGACAGGTTTACTGCCCATATCAGGAAGTGGGCAGCTGTTCATTTCTCCATATGCTTAACCTCTCAGAACCAACCAAAACTTCTTGCCTATATTCATATACTCCTCTTGGAGTATACATTCTTTGGTCAACAACTCTAAAAGCTATTCCTCAGATTTCTATTGTTCACCTACCATTTAAAAACCACTGCCACTACAAACAGCAAGAGATGGTGGTATATCCTGAAGTTCCTTGAGCTTGGCTTTTTTGGATAAACAACAACTAAGTGCACTAATGCACTAAAGCTCACAGATCTGATGCCAGATTATAATACTTAGGTAAGTACCCTGGAATGGTTTAAGGAACATGAAAAAAATTTCTTAATTGGCAGACTGGTTCACTAACTTCATTGTGGAGGTTTTGGCCTTTAGCCTAAAAAAAGCCTCATAAAATATTTTTGCAGATTTCTTAGGATAATACTATTTTATATGATCAGACCTACTCTTCCTATTGGACGGCTTACATGAAAGTAAAAACATTCTTTGCCAGTTCCATTCACTTCTCCATTCTTCACAGACCCCTCACCAATACAAATCTCCAAATCTTAGTATCAAATATCTTGGCACTTTGAATACTCTCATCTTCTCTTTTTCTGCATAAGCTCCTTCTGGCAGAGCAATACCAATAGAGCGTCTGTTGGTGGTACTACTGATTTTCTACAGAAGACAGGTAGGAGCAGATCTAAACCTGGTGGCAGCAAAAGACTTCAATCTACACTTTCTTTAAATGAAAGATGTTCCATTAGAATGCATCAACTTTTGAAGTTATTGTTTAGAGACTTCCTGGATTTTAACACTTTGAAACTCATCTCTGTTGAAGTCTTGACCACTGGGCTGTGCCTCTTTAAAGAAAGCAACAAACTTATCTTCTACATGGGAAGATAGTACCAGAAACACTGACCATAACAGCTCAAAAGCATCCACAGACATTACCCCTAATTCTGCTCACTTTAACTGATAGCAGTAGAATCCCCGTGATAAGTAATTTGCCTTTCCTAATATTGTGTTTTGTACAAACCTGTACATTCCAATTGTACTAGCTAGTGACTCTGCATCAAAACACTCATCATTAGAACAATCACATTCTAACATCAAACAGCACTGGGAAAAAAAGGAAAAAAAAAACAACTATTAGACTCTTTCCAACTTGACTTGAATGATCTTGTACTCCCCTCTCATCTCAAAAATATTCTAAGTAGAATAATCACAATAAATATGTACCAGATATTTGAAAACAACTTCCAGAAACATACTTGTCCATTCGTCCTTGAACCATGTGCCTCAATCCTGTAATTTGTACATCTGTACTGTACTTAGAACGTCTACATCTAAAATTACTTTCTTGTTTTCACTCACCTGGTTTGTTAGAGGTTGCTGAATCCGGTCAGTGTATGATGAGGCAGAAACCTGTTGGTCATTTATGTTCTGCTGCCGACGATCACTGTACTGCTGATGCGAATGGGACATCTGTCCAGCCATCTGAAGGCCAGCAGCATGGAATGAAAACGATGGTGCAAGCCGAACAGATGAAGGTTTGCATGCTGAAGTCTCTCCTCCTAGAAAGATAACGGGAGTTTTTAATGCAAAGTTAATGGCTTTAAAATATTTACCTGAGTTACTCTCCACCTCCAAGCCTACAGAGCATACAACAAACTAATTGTTTCACCATTTTAATATGCCAAAGTTTTCATACACAATCAACCCAGAAATCATGCTCATATAAAGATTATCTAGCTGAATTACCTCTTTCCATTTCAGTTGTGACAAGTTATTCATTAGTTATTAATTCATATTTATCTTTAAAATCCCATTTCTAATGTCTTCATCTGTATGTACTAACTCAACTGGAATTTGATAAGGGTTTTTTTCAAACATACGAATCTCGAGTGTGGAAATCCAAGAAAGACAAAAAAGCATTCAGGTTCTGTCTTTTAAGGCTGTTAATGGCAACTTTTTGAACTGATGATACCAAAGGAACAACTTGTGCCCAGCTTCATCTGCTCATCCTATCTGGTCTCAGTGGCTACAGTTTCCTACAAATAGTTTGCTAACTAACCTATATTTTGAATTTCCAATGCACACTGTGCTTCATCTCAGCTTACTGACTCCAACTGTTGAGTTTTGTGGAACTACAGTTAGCAAGTATGCAACTTCAGTTAATCCCTTCTGGGAAGGTGAAATCAGACTGCAAGAAGCAAATGCAAAGCAAGAGACAAACAAAATGCCTGGTGTCAAGTTGCAGAAGAAAGGCAAACTGCACGGCCAAAGTATTATATTCCGTAGCATACTTAAAAATGCCAGATCCCACAGGCACAGAAACTGCCTCCATCTGGGATGGATCCAACATCTCTCAACTGTTATTTCAGATATGTCAGATGGCATTTAATTGATTCATAGTCATCTTGTACCTTTACTGTTCTCTAACAGCAGAGGACAAAATGCAAGTACAATTTGGTCTTCTTTGTCAATGAAAGTTTAGCATGTTCCACGTGTAACACCTATCCTTTTGCTTTTTGCTGACTATGCCAGAGGGGAAAAACTGTCTAAATGGATGCCATGCTGGCACAACATAAAAAGAGAGCACGATGGGACAAGCAGTCAGGCATACTGAAACCACTAGTGCCACTCAAAGAATATGAGTGGAAATTCAATCTAAAATCTAGAAGCATAATTATGGGTAAGGATTAAATTTAGAAGCGAGACATGAGATAAGCAAACTCCTTAACCAGCAAGGGAAACCTCCATTGCATTTATGATCAGAAAATCTGCAAGAAAATTATAATAAAGTACAAAAGTAGATGTAAAAAGTACTAAAGTACAAAACAGTAGATGAACGCCTCACATCAATTTGACTTTCTTAAAAATATCCGACTATTCAGTTTGCCACTTGTTCTAAGTTAAGAAAAAAATAAATACTGAAAATGATAGCATACCATTGACTTGGTAACTATTAGGGAAGTAAAAGAACTGCATGGGATGGAATCAAACATCATTTTAAATTAAGATCATTTTTATCATGCAAGCTTCACAGTGTTCAACAAGGCCACACGCAAGGTCCTGCACCTGGAATTGGGATCATTCCAAGCACAAACACAAGCTAGCAAGTTAATGGATTTAAAGCAGCCCTGGGGAGGAGGACTTTGGGGATGCTGGTTGATAGGAAGCTCACCATGACCCAGCAGTGTGTGACTGCAGCCAAGAAAGCCAACTGTATCCTGGGTTGCATCAAAAGCACAGCTAGAAGTTTTACTAAGGTGATTGTCCTCCTCTACACCACCCGCGTGACTCCCCTCTTGAAGTGCTGCAGCAAGCTCTGTATTTTTTTTTTTTTCTTTTACCCCAGGCCAGTCCCACAGTAGCATAGTATGCTAGATACCTAGCAAACCAGATAACTAAAATTTTATTTTAAATATCTGCATTTGCACATACCCCACCCCCCACCCCCCCCAAAAAAAAAATCATGCACACATACAAAAAAAAACAAAAAAAAAAAACAAAACAAAACAAAAAAAAACAGCAGGAATTTTAATTTATACTCTGAATTCACAGTACCTTCTGGCACACATGAAAGATCGCATCATTCAGAAAATACACTGAAGAATGCATTCGACGCAGCTTTTTGTTTTCTTTTTTGGTGTTTTTTGGTTTTGTTTTAAAAGAAGGAGAGAGGGAGAATAGAAAAATATAATTATCCCTCAAAAAAAACACTTATTTCCTATCAGCTTTAAACCTTCCATGCAGGCACATCCTTTCCCCTCCTGATTCCACTAGTACGATGATACAACTTCAGTTTTCTGCATCTTCCAAACTGAAGACAGTCAGATGGATCAACTCTGCTAATACAAAAGCAGCAGCCCAGAAAGAAGAATTTCATGATTTATGAGAAGGCGACTGGACTGTAGAATCACAAAGAAAGTTTCCCAAAGAAACATTTTGACAATGTACTCATTCAATTTAATTTTTCTTTTTTGGACATTCAATGTCTAACAAGCAGTTACCTATTTGCATGGTGATAAGCTATACACAAACAATGATGTCAGCATATCCCAATCAGAAAGTTTCTTGCTGCAAACAATTTTATAAGTCACTGTTCTTTGTTAGAAACATAAACCAATTCTACAGAGCAACACTTAAATATGTGGGCTTGCCTACAGTCTGATGACTGGAAGTCTGGTAGACAAGTAGACAGGTGGAAATTGGCTAGTTAGTACAGTGTGTTCTTATGCCAAAGAGAGAGGCATTTTAATAGTCACTATCAATATGACGGTATTCAACCATTAAAAATTCTGCAATAAGCAAGAATCATTTGGGTCAAAAGTTTAAGAGCTGTAATTACTGGCTCCAAAAGATCTGTAGCCAAGTAATTTCTATCTGTACAATTTCTAACTGTCACTGAAACGGAGACCCAGAAGTTCACAGGTTTCTCTTCCTGAAACCAGTCCTAGCTATCAGCAAAACACAAGTATGTTCAGGATATGACCTTTGATGAAACACCTGACCTTGTCAGATTTCAGACTTTGTTCCACAATACTTGCAATCTTTCCATGGGACAACAAACCCCAGGAGAACCTCACAACATACCATTATGAGCCAGGAAGCAGCTAGTAGCATTAGGAAGAAATGAAGAATAAGACTAGAATAGGAATCTGGACCTCTAGTGTTAGGCTGAGCTGTCATTCATAGTAGTAGGAGCATTTGTGTGCAGTTGAGGTTCAAAAAACTTATGGTGGCCAAACTTCTGGAGCTCTAGACATTTACAAAATTAATGAATCTATTGACACCATGAGGGTACTAGATTCCAAAGGAGCTCATACACATCATACACATACTACAGGATACAAACAGGTAAAAGAACAAGTTCTGTTCAATCATCAGTTTTCCTTTCCAATCACTATCCTGAAATGGTTACACTTCAGGATGCATCTTGGGGAAAAAAACAAAGTGACAAGAAATAAACAGCATATCAAGATCTCTAAGTAATGAAATACTTCAATGGAAGACACTGCAGATCAGCAGTGGGTAGAACTATCTTAAGAATGGGTTTTAACTAATGTGTTAGGTCAGAGAATGACAAAAAATACATAGTTGAAAAGTCAAAATAATTCGTTCGCCTATGACAAGACTAGATCAGAACTTGTGACAGTAAGGTCCAACTACAGAATGCATCCCTCATTTCAAGGCCAGGTTGGATGGGGCCCTGGGCAGCCTGGTCTAGTATTGTACGTGGAGGCTGGCAGCCCTGCCTGTGATGGGGTGGTAAGGAGGGGGGAGGGGGGAAGTTGGAGATTCATGATTCTTGAGGCCCCTCCCAACCCAAGTCATTCTATGATTCTATGAATCATTTCAGCCTGTAGTATATATTTCCTACAGTTATGAAGGTAACAGCTCTTTGAAGGGAAGCTATTCTGAATACGCTATTTCATTACTGATGTTCCATATCCCATAACATAAGGTAAACATCAACAATGAGAGCAAACTTTTTGTCTTTTGTAAATTTACTGCCTCTGGAAAGTAAAAGGTGAGCCAGGAGTGAGCATTAAAAAAAAAAAAAAAAAAAAAAAAGCAAAGCCATGGTACAAGCAAACCACTGTAATGATAACCAGAAGAAAACAGTTAAAAGGGGATAGATAGCATAAATGTGATAATAGATAAAGCCTAAATTGTAACATCAAATGGGATTCATAACTCAGAACGATCTGAAAATACAGATACTGCATACATGGACTGGCCTATCACATGAAAGAAGGTAAATATCATTTCTTCAAAGAAGTTCTTGAGCATGGTGGAAAAGGAATAACTTCAAGAATATATTTATTTAGGGAGGAAGAAACATAATTCCTTTATTCAAAATGGGTTCATTTCAAATGACTTCTCCACTTATCAAATAAATTAGTAACTGAAAAGAGAAAAACATTTGAGATGGTAGTTACTAAATACATGAACTACAACCGATTTAAAACAGGAGAAAAACGGATACCATTTTATACATTTTTAAAAAATTCAATACAGTTTCAAAATCATCCACCTCACCTACAGATTTCAGAATCTGTTCTTATGATTTTGACATCTATGTAACTCATTTCCACGTTACCTCCTCATCAAAAGTGTCTAACACATCCAAGTGGTGTACCCTATTGCTGGTATTGTCCTTTTAAAATAGAACAATTCTCAAACATCCATCAATTGACTGTTAAGTGTTGCGGGAGGCTCTGTATGCCACCCCAAGAGTGGAACACTGTCTCTGAAACAGAATACACCAAGTAGTTCACTAAGTACTGACTTTTAAAAAAATCTGTTTTCCAAAAAACTGTACACTTTGCTCTTTTAACTTTGGTGTCTAAGAACATGAAAACTTCACTCAAAGTTTTCCCTATGGCTGGGTCATTGTAAGGTCTATACTCTAGACAGGCTGTTCAATATCTAACAGAACTGGAAATCACGACAGAGCCTTTCCCAAGGTTGTTACCTGGGCTACACACAGAATGTATCATGCACACTTTGTCTTTAAAAAATGCCCAGAGATTATATATCAAATTCATATAGTAATAAAAAGCTATGTATATTGACAGTGTTTCATGCTCCTTTTCGAAACGTGGAATGTGGTGAAATGTAAGTCTGGAAGAAGTGCTACATTTAATGCTGAAAACAATTACATTGGAGTCAATTCTGGACTCCAAACATGTTAGAACAAAACCTCCAGAGATGCAAAATGCCAAATAAGCACCATCAAAAAGGTCAAGAGAGCAATCCATGTATACACTCAGATTTGTTAGGTCGGGGAATAAGTTCATCCTTATCAAATGTATTATTGTTCCCATGTGCCTTCATGAACACCTGTATCCTCCTCTAACAGGCGCTGTTAAATACAGAGAGGTTGTCTGGCCAGCTAAGCTAACAGCTTACTGACAAATTATAGATACCCTGACACCCCAACCCAGCTGCATAGTTACATTCTAATTCCAGCAGAAGTGCTGAAGAGAACCTCTCCCACAAGGTGAGGCTGAAAGAGCTGGGATTGTTCAGCCTGGAGAATGCTCGGAAGGACCTCGTAAGTGTCTATAAATATCTGAAGGGAGGCTGTTAAGAAGACCGAGAGAACCAGGCTCTTCTGCAGTGGCATCCAGTGCTAGAACAAGAGGCAATGGGGACCAACTGAAACACAGGAAGCTCTGCCCGACCATCAGGAAGCACTTCCGTGCTGTGTGGGTGATGAAACTCTGGCACAGGTTGCCCACAGAGGCTGCGGAGTCCTCTCCTTGGAGATCTTCAAAAGCCGCCTGAACACGAGCCTGGGAAACCTGCTCACATCAGCCTTCTATTTCATAGTCTTAAAACTGCAGATGTCATTTCCCAAGCGTGAGAATTTACCACTAGCCCGCTATACAGATAAACACTGCCTCAAATAAATAAATAAATAAATAAATAAATAAATAAATAAATAAATAAATAAATAAATAAATACTTCATAGCACCTTCTGTGCCTAAGTCTAGCGATTACTACTTCCCTTAAATACTTTGGCTATTTCTTTTGAACCTCACAGTTCCAAGGTTCCCACCTCTTTGTTCAATTAAGCTCCAAGAAGAAGCAGAATTTCTTACTGTATCCATAAAATAAAGACTGGTAAAGCATGGCACAACTTATCTGGCAGAAAGAATACCGAACTAAATTGGAAGCAGTGAAGATACTGCCTGGGGAGAGGGGAGCTTCCTGGACTGCTGGGTCATCTAATTTTGCAATATGAATATTCCGAACACGTTTCTCTGCAAAATTCACCCTATTTCACTCTCTCTTCTCTGTTCTTCAGCATTTACCCCATAAAGATCGTGACGGTCCTTTTACCTCCTCTACATTCTGCGTCATCCTCCCCTTTCCTATTCTATCTCTACTATCCACTATTTGGGAAATTTAGCAATGTGCTGAGGTATTCCAACTCAGTGGTAAGTTCACAGTTGAATGAGAACACACAGTTGAATGCTAGAAAACATGAGAGAATAAAAGTGTGAACTGTATCATTCACCACAATCAGTAGTCTCATTTCCACATTCCGAGTTCAAGAGCTTGTGGGTCTGTACCACAGCCCAACCGTGGCAGTTCTCAGTAGTGCACACGACTGGTTCACATTTCAAATCTGTTCAGTTCCAATCTCTGCAGTGTCATCACAAGTTAAGGCCTCCATCCTCCCACTATTTTTTTTTTTCCTGAGTGACAAAAGAGCCATCAGTTTCCTTAAAGAGATTACTGTATGAGTTGACAAACTGTACAACACTACTACTTCATGTAATTTTTATTTTTTTTTTTTTGGGGGGGGGGGGGGGTGCGGGAGAGTACAAGATTAATCCCACTGCAGAATTCTATTCAATCTTGTTCTTCAAAATCCATGTTTGGAAAAGTTCTCTACTAACAATCATTACTACCTCAGCTACCATTCAACGCACTTCTTAGAAAGAGGGCTGAAAAAGGGAGGAGACTGACCTCTGTGCTTCTTTAACAGCCAACCACCTCTGCATGGTTAGCACATCCTAAAAGAGGCAGTGAGCAATTAGCAACAGAGACAAATCCCTGGATCTTGAGAACTCCCTGTTCCAATGAACCCCCACATTTAAGAAGACTCAGACTACCTAGGTCTGCCAAAGCATAATAAATGTCAAGCACTTGGGATTTTGTAGTCCATATCAATCATTTTTAAGCAATAAGCAAATGCCAACATGAACTCTAAGTGAACTACTGCTTTGCTGAAATGCTGTTCTGCCTATTGTCCTCATGCAGTACATTTAAAACGACCACATGAGAATTCAAGGGTACACAAATTTAACTCAGCTTGTTGTGGAATGAGGAAGGCTGTGAGAGAACCCAATGAACAAAGGAAAATTACCTGCAGCAGCAACTGCAGAACAAACAACTTCGTTATAAATATCCTTCCTCTGGAGGACCTATATTATTGTGGAGGAATTATATTATTAAGAATGGCTCCTTCAGAAGCTATTCTACAATAACTATTCAGTCAACTTCCCTGAACAGAAATACTAAATGCTACCTTTGGTCAAAGCAAAATTAAGTCCTAAACTTAGAAGCAAGAACGTTATTGAATCCTGTTCGCAACGCTCCCAGGCCACAGAATTTTCTTGCTTGCACTCCTTCCTAATGGAGTAAGCTGCAGAGAAGACAAAGCATTTAGGAGGGGACAAAAAATTACCTCTGAGTGCCATCTTTCCCAGCAGCTTGCAAACCTTTGACATGACACGTCTGCCACGTGCCTGGACGATCTGTGTCATGTCTGCCCTGGCTATCCTCTGCCCTAGATGACCTATGGCAGGAGGTGGATTTGGGCAGGAATTACATGCAAACACTGTTGCTTTTGCACCTGTACTTCCAGGGAATTACATGCAAACACTATTGCTTTTGCACCTGTACTTCCAGGGGACACGAACTCTACTCTGCAGTAGAAATGCCGTGGCTAAGACCTGTGACTGGCAGAGATTGTGGTATACACCTCTACTCAACCACCTCAGAAGTCTGGTACCACCAAACTAGGACTACATTCACAATGCCCTCCATAATCCTCCCACAACAAGAGAAGGAAACTTCTAAAACTCACAAATATAAAATTCTTTAAATGGAAGATGACAGAGAAGCTTAGGGTTTAATCCACTGGCAACACTATAAATCTGCTTCATTACTTTGAGTAAATTGTTGAGAATTTTAGAACAAAGAAAATTATGTGAAAGTGAAATTGCTTTTTTTTTTATAAAGGAAGCCAAAATTCTCAGCTAAAACTTGCAGGAAATATTAGCATGCTAACCCTAACCACCAAAATCCTAAGCTCCATGAGAACTCTGCTTTGCGATGTCCATTCTTGAGAAGTAGGGTGTGTAAGAAGATACAGAGGAAAAAGTCTACAACTCCGAAAGTAAACAGCAAGAATGGAACCTGCATGTGCAGGCCTCCACAACAACCAGAAGCTTGCACCCAGGTATGCACTTGACTAAAGAACATGAAAATTGAAGAAGTTAGGGAACAACAGAATACTTCCACAGTTTTAACTCAGTGCCTCTATGTAAACCAATTACGATACTACCTAGCTACACTAATAACCTATTTAGTTTTAAAGAGAGAATGAAAGTAATGCTGACTGGATATGCTGCTATACCACAGGTTTTATTTTCACTGTATTTAATATAATACCATAGAATCACAGAACAGCTTGGGTTAGAAGGGAACTCAAAGTCCACTCAGTCCCCACCCTGCACAGGGATGCCATCCACCAAATCCCCAGGGCTTCATCCAACCTGGTCTAAAACTGTGTCTCAAATAGAATTATTACTATCTGCAAACATATTCTACATATCAGTAGAATGTACCCATATAATTTGTATTTTCTTTCTGCAGTATTCTTATGAGACTGAATTTTATTTTATCTAAAGAAAAACAAGGAGAGGCAGGTTAAAGACAAAACGTTTTGTGGTGTTACATTTCTGATTTTGTATAAATAGAAAGACTTCTATAAAGACCAGGAACACACACTAGTAGGCAGATCTGTTTTACAGAGCTTTACAGAAGAGAAGCTTAATAGGAAGTTTCAAAAATTCAGGAAAAGTTAACCACATGAGAGAGGTCTGAAAGATGTTCATTTCTGTTCATAAACAAAACTGAGCAAGAAGGGGTACTTGCTTCATATTGGACTAAGAAGCATAGTTCTTTCCAATAATGCGGCACTCACATTGGAATTCCTCCACGTATCAAACCAAAGTTCCATTCAAAATCAGTACCCCGTCTGACAGTGGTCAGCAGCAGTCACCCAGGAGGACAGCAATGGGGCAAACATAGAGCAGTATGTGCCAGGCATGTTCTTCCAGTCTCCAGTTCAGGAGTTACATAAATCCAAATCCTTGTTATCAAGATAATATACTTCACTCATTCTTTCCCCTCTACGGATTTGATAAAAATTTTTTTGCATTTCAGCCTCTCTAGAACATCCCTTGGCAAAAGGCTCTGCAGCTTACTCAGAGCAACACCTTACTCATTAAGCAACACATTCTTCTTGTTGCTTGTTACAAACCTGCCATTTTCATCGGATGCTTCTGCTGAACAGTAAAAAAAGAAGCAGCCTGCTTTCCTACAAAGAGGCAATGATACTGACACGAGGAAATGAATGAGAGGCTTCAGTCCAGCAATTTTGTTTATTCTATTACTAGGGGTCTGGTTCATTGCTTTTAAGCTCCCTTTAGACCACATGCCTTCATGTGATCCTCAAAGATAGGATAATCTAGTATTTAGAGAAGACGCATTCTCTACCGCATACCTGTATATACATGGGCATATTTCGTATTTAAGCTTTTATTTTTATTTTTTATAATATGCATGTTCACCAGAAGTTTTCCTACCACATTGCAACTCTGTCCAACACTTCATCATGAACGTGTAGCTTGAGAAACACTGGTCAAATTCAAGTAGTCTGGGCTGATGAATCAGCCCAATATGGTATTTTAACTGTGCCAAATGAAACACAAATCAGAGCAGCTAAGCAATCAATACCTTATTAATTATTAATAAACAATACTTTAAAAGACTAACATTTGCTTAAAAACTGGGAAAGAAGATTTATTAAAATCTTCAAAACAGAAAATATTCATTTTTCAGAGGACAAATGTCAGAGAAGAGCCAGGCTTAATATTCTCATCTTTTTTTTCCCTCCACAAACCTTTGTTTAAAATTTCATGCAATTATGTCTACAGTTATACATTTATAAGTTACTTAATTTAATGACAACCTTGTCATTTAAATAACATGGCCATAAAGACAATGGAAAATGGCTTAATTAGGTGAAAGGCCCACACCTGTATATCAGTTCTCAGCATAGCCCATGAAGAACAGACACGAATACAAAAACACCACTTACAAGGAGTCCTGACAAACTCGGTAAGCGAAAAAGTGAAAGGGAGAATACTTCATAAGTCACAGTAACTTTGTAATATGGACAACAGCAACTCGGTGACAAAGTTTAAAACAACATGGTTGTATGAAGTCTCTCCATTAAACACACTACAAAAGAAACTCTACACTGACATTCCAGAAACCCTCAAAAGCCAACTCCAAGTTCACACAAATTACATTATATCTTGGATATTTTTGCTTCTTAAAGGCACTAGCAATCACCAAGTACAGCTGAAAAATTAAAACAAAACTCCACCAAACTGAAAACTTGATTTAATCCCAGGTCACTCTGACAGCAAGCTTTGGTCTTTGTGGTGAGTTGACTTGGAAATGACTGCAGTCTATTGCTCTTCTGAAAGCAATGCTCTCACACGAGTTTGGCCAACTCTAAGCATTACATCATGAGAATGCTGCATGTTCTCTTGGTATTTAAGAGCCAATTAATCAGAATTTATGAAAATCAAATATTTTGTGTGCGGATGTTTTCAATTAAATATATGGCACAAAGAAAAAATCGTTGCCAAGTTGTAGCGCTTCTGGCAACATTCCAATTCCAGCTGAATTCAAGGGCGACCAGATCTGCTGACAACAGGGATGTGTCACAAATATGCCAGCAAGAGTAATTTCCTCCATTACTGCTAAGTGCTAGGTGGTACCAAGCCTCACATGTGTATTAATACCTATGTGAGCGGAAGAAGAAAAACAACAACAACAAAAAAAAGAATGCAGAACGTATACAGATGGATTTACTACATTAAGTAACACACTTGCCATGCCGGGCAGGAGGGATGTGAGCATTTGCGTGTAGAAAGGCCACGGTTTGCCCAGCTGAAGAACCCTGAGAGAGGGTTCACCCTGCGAAGAGCAGAACTGAAGGCAAACTAACCCGGGGTCAAACAGGAGAAGGGCAAGTTTGGAAAGCTGACTTCAACAACAACAAAATGCTTTAAAATTAGATTTCCTCAGTTTCTTACGCAGGAATGACACAGAAACCGAAGAAACCCAGACTCCACAGTTACTGCTGAGGGGTCCTTTTTGCGAGGAAAATAAAAAAGACAATGTGAACACACCATTTTTTAAAGGCAAGTGCGTGTTCCAGAAATAGCTGGTTCTATATTCACACCATCCACAGATACGTATCTCGGGAACAGGGGTTACTGCGTTTCAGAGAGTGCTGGCACTAAGCTGCCCGACGGACGCTCCCCGAGCCAGCTGCCTGCACAGACACGGCTATCGCGATGTAAGGCGCTTTAACTAAAGAGAGAGCGAAGAAGAAAGAAGCGGGGAAGCGCAGTGACAGCGCTCTTCCATCAGCACAGCACTGGCGGTGAAGATTTATTTTCCATTACCCGGCGCTGGTACATGCCTACAGCACAGCACGTGCCCACGCACAGGTGCACACCGGGACGCGCGCACACACCCAGCGCTGAACGCCCCGTTCCCGCCCTCAGACCCGCTCCCGCTCGTTGCACAATGCAGAGAGGCGCGCAGAAACCGCCGGAACCCCAGCAACAGCGGGCAATTAGCATAGCCTACCACGGCGGCGCCGTCAGCTGATTGGAAGAGGCGGCCGGCAGGCTGGCCAATCAGGCGGGGCTATGCAAATCGCATCCCGCAGTTGCCAGGGCAGAGCTGCCGGCTATTGTCCAATCCGAAAACAAGCAATAAACAAGCCACGAAATTGAGCTTTGTCACATTTTCAAGTTGTTGTTAACACTTTCAAGTTTAAAGCGAAATCTGCTGCGTCTAGCGGGGATTAGAGGCATGTTCTACATCTCACCCCGCAGCAAGGGCAGGGCCGCGCAGTCACGATACGCGGGGATTAGGGCTGAGCGCTGCGGCGGGATTCGAACTTGCGGCGTCACGGCGGGCCGGCCGGGGGGCGCCTCTCAGGGCCGGGGGGCTCACGCAGGCAGCGCTCGGGCGCTCCCGAATGCGAGATTCCCCCTTAAAAAAGGCTTCAGGGGGCTTTTCCGCCACTGTGACACCTGGAAGGGGGGAAGTTCCCTTTCGGTGCGCAGTCAGATCCCCTGATACAATGGTAAGGCTGATAAACTGTATCAGCTGGCGGGGGCTGCTTCCAGGGCAGGATCCTTTTCTCATAGCCACTACGTTGTATTTTCGGAGGAAAAAAAGAATCTCCTTAACCATTTACCCCACTGGCAGATCTTAAATAAATGAGTTTCAGTTCATTTGACTAAATAGAACCACCAGGTTAAGACTGAACGTAGGAAATGCGTGTCCATAAGGAGAACAAGCCCATTTCTTCCCTCAGTTACAAAAACTAAGAAAATATGAGAGAAAATCATGAGAAGTCTGAGAGAATATCTGCAGTTCACTGTCTGCATACAGTAGTGGATACACACAGACCATGCAGGCCCTGGCCACCAGCACCCCTCAGCTCGCTTTCCACACACACACACACACACAGATATACGCAGTCAGAAAACTGCCATCGGTGAGTGCAGTCAAAATGAAGTGCCCGGCGCAACGACCAATTGACGTATCCTGCAGTCACTGCCTCTCCTCAGAGGGGGAAGGCAGCTGCACAGCCCGGCTCTGCCGCCTGCTACACACACCAGCCTCTCTCAAAGCCACCCAAGGACAGTGACACCATTCCACCCAGCCAACAACCCAGGGCACCACTGAAGGGCGGAGGGCTCCCTACTTCTTTGTCAGACACTCTGACATGCGAAACTTTACAGCTATTAACCACAGAATCTGCAGTTTAAAAAAAAAAAAAAAAAAAGAAGAAAAAGAAAATGCAGTGCTGAAAATGTAGGTTCTGGAGACAGAGTCTGACAATTTTGTTGGCTCCCTCATCCCAAAAATTTAACAAATTCTTTTCAAACACATTAGCAGTAGTAAAATTACTATTTCCTTATATGTCCAAAATAAATAAAATTGCCTTAGTATGTGCACCAGCCCCTCTGACACATGCAAAAAATCATGTCAATCTGTTCTGCATCTTGCTTGAGCTTTTTAAACTAAATTTGTGCTTTCTGATTTATGCCCATCTAGCAGCACACCCTGTACTGCACAGCAGCACCAAGCATTAGAGTGTTATCTGACCATCGGCTTACAAGATTTTCCAAGCAATCCATCCTTGGCCAATACCTTGCAGCACTAATCCTGCTAGTCTGCTCAACTGCCCTCTCCAAGTAATACTTTTATCAGCAGTTAAGTAAGAGTTCCCTGTATTTGTGCCGTGTCTTTTTTTCCCACCTCCAAATAGAAGACAAATAACATTACTTACAATCTTCAGTTTAGAGTGCAAAACTGAAGACTGAACATAAATTACCTGCTGCATGGCAACACAGCAAACTGTAGACCTGTGCATGAGGTGAAAAACACAAAAACGCTGTACCTACACAATGCCTGTAACTAACATGAAGCCCAATGTCTAAACGTCACGTTTTAGATTTAATGTGCATTTCCAGCTGAGCACAATGGAAAGTTAGCATAAATACGTGAATAATTTTCAAAGCCCTCCTTTAATCTACAGTACAAATACATATATATATTAAAAAAGGAATCTTTTCCTACTCACAAAAACCATCAAGGGAAATAGAATAATTCAAGTCATTTCCCATTTGTAGTTACTGAGACACAAGATATATTTAAACAGTTGGTACAGAAAAAATGGAAAGCATCTACCATATCAATGTACAGCTAGCATGCCAAACCATTAATGTAAGAGCTAAACAAGAGATGAATACATCATGTGCAATAGTCTCACATGATATAAATTATTCAGTACCTGACCAAAGAAAACAGCTTTCAGGAGAGAGGGGGAGGATCTGAAAACACTTCTCTAGTTTGAATAAATACAGTACTACCAACTGATGCAAAATAATCTATTACAAAGAAGAAAAACCTTCCTAACTCTACAGCACAGTTAAATAACCATATTTAATGAGTAGGTTTCATTTTGCACAGGCCAAAAAAAAAAAATCAATTTTTATTCAGTTTTTACTTTAAATGATTTTGCACATAGGCAAGCATGTATTTTCACAATTTACGCTATGCCCCCTTCTCCAACTTGCAGGATTTGGACAATGCACTGTCATATGGACACTGCAAACCTTCCTGCTCTCCTAGTTTCAAATTGGCCATGAGACGCTCTATTTAGGATTGCTACGCTGACAAAAAAAAACAAAAAACAACAACAACCAACAACCAACAGTAACTGCAACATAGTTAAGTGATTATGTCAAACAAAAGTACTTTGTAGATTTAAGATACACAGAAAGAAAACTAAGTGACACTTTGAAGAAGAAAAAAAAAAACCAATATATAGATAGATAGATTACAGTTTGATTAAGGGGAATCTACCACTGTAAGTATCTTAGGTCACGGCCGATTTCCTCTATCATCTTAAAATAGTTTATTCCACCCAAACAGAAGTTTAAAGTGCAGTTCTGGCCGCTAACAAAGCAGTTATTTTGCTTTTGGAGATGGCATACTATTTTCACATTGAGTCCTAGTAACAGAAATTCTGCTAAGTTTTCTAAAAAATGAATACTTAAAAATTCATAAGCATGCAGTCCATCTTAATCCATGGTTTATAAAAATAATAAAATACAAAAGGTTTTTTTCCTTTTTATTTACTCTAGAGGAGACTGGAAGCACCAGCACTACTTCCTTTTATAAAATATTTACAAGTTTTAGAATTGTAACTAAATCATTTTTCTGCTGTGTTTTCAGTAACTTGATAATTGATATTCTGAGACTGACATTTTACAATAGATGTCTCAAGTCAGTCCACGCTTCCTGACAAACTGCATTCAGATTTCTTACATAGTTCCCAAGTAAAAAGCTCTAATGCTTCCTTATTTAGTTACAGAAAAATACAACTAAAATCAGAAATAAAACTCAGTTTTCACAAGCGTGGTGAGACCTCACAATTCTAAAGTGCTTATTTTAAAGACTAATTTCCTGCCTTTGTAACCTCTGTATTTGGTATACACGCTTTTAAAAGTAATTACTTCTTTTGATTTGTCTTATTTTGAAGTAGTAGCTTTCAAAGAGGGAAAAAAAATAGTATTGTTGAACACATGCTTGCAGCTAGCAACCACCAAAAGACAGTGATGCCAAGTTTCATTAATCCAAACAAGAACACAGCCCTGAAGTGTCCGGGGCTCACTGTAAATTCATTTCTCCCAACCAGTCTAAGTTCAGAAGAAAAAAAAAGAAAGAAAAAAAAAATTATCAAACCTCTATTCCTCTTCCTTTAGGATAATACTGTGATCTAAAAAAAATATTATTCAAGCATAACTCACTTTTTCTTTAGAGA
Source organism: Alectoris magna (assembly GCA_030625065.1). Classification (NCBI taxonomy): domain Eukaryota; kingdom Metazoa; phylum Chordata; class Aves; order Galliformes; family Phasianidae; genus Alectoris; species Alectoris magna. The sequence continues at coordinate 89,389,588 of CM060560.1, forward strand.
CTTTACTGATCCTACAAACAGGAGGGCAGTCAACTCTTTGAAAGAGTAGATAACAGCAGGACAAGGCGAAATGGTTTTAAGTTAAAGGAGGGAAGATTTAGGTTGGATGTCAGGGGGAAGTTCTTTACTATGAGAGTGGCGAGGTGCTGGCACAGGCTGCCCAGAGAGGTTGTGGATGCCCCGTCCATGGAGGTGTTCAAGGCCAGGTTGGATGGGGCCCTGGGCAGCCTGGTCAAGGATTAAATGTGGAGGTTGGCAGCCCTGCATGTGGTGGGGGTTGGCAATTCATGATCCTTGAGGTCCCTTCCAACCCAGGTCATTCTATGATTCTATGATCTAGTATAAACTAAGCAGTGCACACTTATTAAAAAAAAAAAAAAACAAACTTAAGTTTCCCTTTTTCACACCCATGAGAACAGCAATACCCAAACACCAGAGCTGTGCAAACTGATAAAACTTCAAATTTTGTCTACATTTTCATCTAAATGTATCCATAAATCTTATTTCAAAATCTCTAACCAGAGGATACAGTTCATGCTCACTATGACACGGCTCCTCCTTCCCACAAAGCTCCACCTTTCTCCTCTAGGGGCATTATGGAAGATGCATAAACCAAAGACATTGTGTTCCTGTTGTCCTGCTTAAGCTGTAGCGTTTCAGCTTTTCTTCCTGTCGCTCTCTGAATGGTTTTATATGGCAGTTCTCAGAACAAGCTAAGAGAGCAGCCCATCAGCTATACTGGCAGCATCAATACGGGAAGAAATGCAAAGATAGCAAAAGTACACCGGCCACCAGAAAAGACCTCTCTCTTAAAGGAGTGCAAAAATGGTTGCAAATAAAAAAATAAATTTAAAAAAGTCATTCCACCATTCCCTGAAGGACATCTAAACTACACCTAAGAAAATCTGACCAAGTGCCTAGACAACAGTTTGCGTTTGGTTTTTGTACGTTGTTTTTTTTGTTTTGTTTTGGTGTGTTGTTTTTTTTTCTTTGCTTCCACAGAGTTGCAGAGGAAGAAAAACGTTTCACCTAAGGAATGAGTCTTGAGTGTTTTAAAGAAAGGGGATTATGTAAAAATGTTAATGGTACGTAAACACCAAACTCTAAACAGACAAGCAGTTCTTTATGGTTCAGCTAATGTCTATGTTCTGTGGAAAAATCATCAGAAGTTCAGTTTGTAGCGTAAATGCTAACAAAGCTCTGACCCCTGCAGGCTTTTAATCCTTACAGTTTTAAACACAACTGTGCCAGTGGTCTGGTCAGAGTACTCTTCCAGTTCATAAGTACATTTGCCTTGAAAAGTTAGGTACCAATGCATATTGAAGTTTCAGTGTCATTCTTTAAAAGAGAATGAAACAATTATAATTGACTTAGAAACTATAAGATCTTGTTACTTAAAAAAATAAAAACAAAAACAAGCAAAACAAAATAAACCACCGTCTTTCTAATTCCTTTCTAACAGAAAACTTTCTAATCCAAGAAGTACTGCAGTAAGGCACATTATCTCTTCAGCTATGCATACCATGCTCTATGGAATGAATGGGCATATATAACCATTTGCTGACAAAACATTCAGCTCCTTGGATGGCAGGCAGCTACCACACGTGAGGACTTTGGCAAATGTGCTCTTGGAGACATGCATCTTTAACAGCTCCTCTAGCAAGTAGATGTTCAGGTAAGGGGGAAGCAGTTTGAAGCATTCACCTTCTCATGACTGAAAAAAATCAGGCATCAGACTGCTGGCTATACTAAGCTTTTGTAGGAAAAGATGCTTGGAAAGGGGTGCAGAAGGATCAGAAATCAGGTTACAAAACAATCTTCAAAGTAAAAGGACTCTCCTGTTACTACAATGATCATTTTGGGGGGGGGGGGGGGGGGGGGGGGGGGGGGGGAAATATAATCAAAGCCTAGTATCTGTCATCTAGAAGACATGTTCAAAGGAAAATGAGACCTGGGTAACTTAGTATCCCCAGCCAGTACACTGCCATTGAGCAAAACTTTTGCCAAGTGCATGTAAAGAGTTGAAAATCCTTACCAGGAAAAAGAAAAAAAAAAAAAAGGAGGAAAAACAACAGAGCAATATTGTTTATCATGCTCCAAAGCCAATGGGGGGTGGGGGGGGCAAAAAAAAAAAAAAAAAAAAAAAAGGAAGTTGGTGCAAAATGAGCAGAAGAAAAATCCAAACCACCTGCTACTGCTTGTAGCATTAGCCATTATGCCAAGCAGCAGCAACACACAAAACTGATATATTTGCCAAAGCATCTGGGTTGAAAGCAGCACGGTGTTGTTCACTAGCATCGCTGTGCTAGCCAGCACAAAACTGTTTCAAAATGTCAGTCAGTCTCAGTTAGGCTCTTGAAAACTTCTGTAGGACTTTGCAGAAACACTACAGTTATTAACAACTTCACAAACTCCTATTTTGTACAAACAGAAGACACCACAGAGAAGTTGCCCTTTTTCTCTCTTCCTCTCCACCACAGAAGGGTAAGTGGAGATTTCTTATGCAAAATGTCTAGGAACTAAAGAGAGCGGACAGAAATGGCAAAACTGCCTTTGCTGTCATTTGTGAGAAGGAACACTGTAGTCTTCAGACTGGAACTGTACTGATTGAACTGAAAAGCCAATAATCCTGTATTTCAAGATGTCAGCAACAGTTAAACTTTATGCTACAAAAGTACAGCTGGGCAGAGACTGATGATGGGTGGACAGGATTAGAAGGACTTAGGACAGAGACAACATTCCTTAGATGTAATTATTTCACTGTGGGCTGCACAACTGTAGAGAAGACAAAGAATAATACAACCTGAACTGTCTACCTATGTAAGCATGTCCCAAAGTCATCCTCTTGAGCATAGAACACAAATTCCTACCAGCAATGAGATCCCCAGTCAGCTCCACTTTCATAGATTTTCAAGGGAAGTGAAGACCTCTGTAGTGAACCAGTAACCACATTCATATTTAGTCACAGCATGGTGTTTTCTATATACACAGAAACCGTCATCAAGTTAGCCCAGTTTAGCTAAAGAGACTGAAATTTTATTCACACGCTGTATCTTAAAAGAGGTCCAACCCTACCATACTCACAGATATGACATTATGGTGAAAGTCTCTTGAATTCTCAACAGGCCCAAAAAACATGGGGGACATTTTGCAAGAGAAAGGGAGATTAACCTACTGACCACAAAGCAAAACAGATTTGCTCCTGAGAACAGCGCCCACTCATGATCAGGAGACAACTACTCCTTCTGAACAGACAGAAGATGAAGACAGTTATCAGTCTGCTTGATTCTGAGGCCAGAAATAGTGATGTGCAGAGAGAATCGTGAAACTTACTGGTGCTCCTAACTTCCCTAGGGTTTAAAGTTCCAACACACAAAAGATTGACCTAGACTGCGCTCATCATCCAAAAGGAGTCAGCATATGTTCCTGTCATGGGATGAACCTCTCCAAAAAAAAGAATGGGACCCAATAGGCTCCTGCAGTTTTTTCTACTCTATGCAGAAATTTTCATCTTCAGATTGCAAAGTTTCCACTATCGTCTTTGAGAAGGGAGCAGAAAAGAACTCTGCAGTGGGAAGCTAAAATTCTTCTATTTACTGAAATCCATGGTCAAAAAGCTTCAGTAAATGAGCTTATAGTGATGGCATAAAGGAAAAATGCTCAAATATCTAACCTTGACATGTATAAGTAATAATAAAATAAGCAAATGTGTCTGGGCTAATGGGTGCCAATTAAGAAAGCAAACTTTATATTAAATTCTACTATGGAGAAACAGAACAAATATATAAATACAGCAAGAGATCTCAGACCAAATAAATTCACCCCCACCTATCCACTTATCTCTCACTGGATGTTCTTTTATCTTTCTTTATCAAGGACAACAGAGCTACTGTCATTTTTAAGAAACAAAGCAAATGCATTTTCACAGATGCAACAGGATTTTAGACATTCTCAACATGGACCAAAATTCCTACTCAAATAGCATGGAGCTTTATCATTTGGTTATCAAAGATGCATAGTTGTACAAACAAAGCTTTTCAAAAGTTCTTAAACAGGAATACAAATATATGCATATATGTCCACACTTCTAATGATTTTCCAAGGCATTTCTTCTTCAAGAACTGACCAACTCTTGCAGATAGTTCATATTTCTGAATGAACTTTGATAAGGAAAGAAAGGTCCGATTAAATACAAGGGGTGAGATACCTGTCTAATTACCCAGTATTCAATGAAAATTCAGCTGATTCATTAGATAAGTGATCATGAATCTAATCTTGAATGGAAACCAAATCCCTCTGTCTGAGTAGCCTGCTACACAGACTTGCTTATAAGACACCAATTCACTTTTCTCTAAATTGATCAAAAGGCTTAAATAAGAGGGAGATTAACCATATTCCTAATGGCTTACTGCAGCTTCTTGGAAAGACAAAGCTATTGGTAATCTGTTATCAAGGATAAGGTGGATTTTTGATGGCTAAAATATTTTGCTAGTAATTTTTTTTTTTTTTTTTTTGGAGGGGGGCGGAAATGTGATTCCAAGTAAAATAAAACTGTATTAAAAAAACTCTTAAAACATAACCAGGATGTAAATCAAGAACACGGCAAGAATTCCGTTCCGTCCTCTTAGCAACAACTTCTATCCTTTCTGAAGAAATGAGGTGTTTTGGTTTTTTTTATTAAAGTTATACAGTCTATACATTGCACAGTTACAGGAAACCAATTATTCCTGAGCTTTCTTAATACGGACTTGAGCTGAATACCTGGAGCTGGAGTGAAAGACTTCAAGTATAGAGACGTCACTGTAGATCTGGCAGTGTTTTTAACCCAAATCTTTGCTGTAGACGAAGTTAGCTCCCAAATTCTATTTAAGGAAACTGCCTTCTATTGAAAAAGTGGAATATTCAGCTAGCTGTATTTTGGTGGCACTTTTTCTGAACAGAGTGTCAGAATTTTTGCAGTTGGATGGCAGCCGATAGCGCCTGGATTTCTCCCAAGAAAGAATGAAGTTTCACTACTTGCCTTCCCCTGGAGCTCCACATGCCTCCAGACATAAAGAGGAAAAAAAACAAACAAACAAAAAACACAACAACTAATTTTTGCCTTTCTCAAGATACAAACAGTTGCTGCCTGGAGCCTTTTGCTACCAATATATTTGTAGGAACACAAAGCTGAACAAAGAATTTTAAACTAAAGCTGCAGAATCCACCAATTGATTTAAGTGTGGAATAGTTACTTTTCCTGAGAAAATCTCTTATTCAGAAGAAAAGTCATGAAGACCCATAAAGTTCATAAACTCAGCCTAAGCCACATAATAACTTTGCAGATGAAAGCTATCAGAAGGAGGGAAACACAAATAAATACAACACAAAAATAAAATTTAAAAAAAAAAAAAAAAGAAATCCTGCAGGAAAGCAATACAAAATTCTCTTGGGCTCTGTAATTGAGAATGAAGCAAAGGAGTATTTCTGCACCTCCAGGACAAAAAAAACCAACCCAACAAAACAGTTATATTCATATATATTTATATACTTTCTATATATACATGTAGCAAAAGGTGGAACAACAGCATTTTCTTCGTTTTGTCCAAGAAATATCCTTCCAAGACAGTCAGTCCAAAGGGAAAGAAAAAAAGAGTTCTACCAGTCCTTCTTTAAGAACTAGTAGATTAGTGGACTTCATAGTTTCACACACACGGAACTAACAGCTGTGTACATCTATACTAGTGCATTCAGTTGGGCCAAGGAAGGTTCCCAAGAACAGGACTAAAATCTGCATACGTAGTATCTGTTCCAACTAGCACTCTTCCCCAGAAACTCTTGGGGAACATTCAGCAGTCACAGTATTCCAGGAACTATTCCCAACATGCAGCTTTCAGGCAGCCACCCAGTTTTACAGGCTGGGACAGTTAACTCACACAGATGTGTGCTGTTCCATGTGATCAACTTCAGTGACTGGGAACATTCAATTTACTAACAGAAGTGGGCATTTTTGTCTGTAAAATGTTATTCTCAAATCTCTTCTGACTACATCTGCTCTTGCACCTCTTTTGGCGTACTTTACAGGTACTGTCTCTTGCTGTTCTGAGAAAATCTCCTTCCAAATAGTGAAAATGGCAGGGGAAAAAAAAGAAAGAAAAAAAAAATCAGAAAAGGTTCAAGTGTGAGTACTTTATATACTTTTTTTTTTTTTTTTTTTAGTTTAGAAAAAAAAACAACAGCAGGGTGCAAAGAAGGAAGGAAGACATGCCAGAAGCTACAATTTAAAACTGCCCTGTTTGCTTGAAGACTTTCACCAAATCAATCTGATTCATAGAATCACAGAATCGCTCAGGTTGGAAAAGACCTTAAAGATCACTGAGTCCAACCACAACCCAACAATTCTACTGTAACTCTTAACAACCCTCTGCTAAGTCACGTCCCGGAGCACCACATCCAAATGGTTTTTAAAAACATCCAGGAATGGTGACTCTCAACCACCTCCCTCGAGAGCCCATTCCAGCGCTTAACAACCCTTTCTGTAAAGAAGTTTTTCCTGATATCCAACCTAAACCTCCCCTGGCACAACTTGAAGCCATTTCCTCTCCTCCTGTCACCAGTGAGAAGAGACCAACCCCACTCTCGCTGTAAGCACCTTTTAAGTACTGGAAGAGAGCAATAAGGTCTTCCCTCAGCTTCCTCTTCCCCAGACTAAACAGCCCTAGTTCCTTCAGTCTCTCCTCATAGGGCACATTCTCCAAGCCCTTCACAAGCCTTGCTGCCCTTCTCTGGACCTGCTCCAGCACCTCAATGTCCTTTCTGTACTGAGACGCCCAAAACTGAACACAGTAGTCAAGGTGAGGCCTCACCAGTGCCAAGTCAAGGGGCAAAAGGCACTTGCTCCACAGGAAGCTAATGTTCTAATCAAACAACTGCATAGAGAGATCAAAGAGCAAGAACAATTAGTTGATAATGAGGATAGCCAAGCACAGAATATATACATGCACACTACATACACACTTCACAAACTAGTCTAAGTTCAACTACATAAGACTACCTTGTATCTTTTCAGTTATTTGCCAGAATCATTCAGAATTTGCCAGCACAATTCTCCACTGACATCTCAATGTGGCAATTTTTAAAAACTACATTTCAAAGATGTGAACATTCAGCTTAAAAGAAACACTAGATTTTGTACAACATCTTACAAGAGTAAACACTCTATATGATACGGAAATATCATTTTACTCAGAGAAGTCTCCAAGAATTACTCAGCACTGTATACCAATTACTTAATTTTACAACAGAAAAGTCTCAAAATGTGTAACTTTCAAGAGACAAGAGTAAATTGATTACAAAAGTAATGCTTTTTTTTAAAAAAAAAACAAAAAACCTTGCAGGAGTTATCATATTGCTCACTTTAAAAAAGCAACTTAAGAAACATCAGCTAAAATAAAATTATAAATGAAAGTATGATGGAGATCTGTTGCTTTTCCACAGATGTTTTGATAAACTTTACTAAGTGAAGTACTTCAAATGGCAAACTCAGCTTTGTATTCCAAGGTAGCACAACCCTCTTTGCTAGTGGATAGCAAATGTTTACTTAGTTTAGCTTATTAAGAGCACTGATGTAATATGCATAAGCCAAGATTCATACAGGTATCTCTTATCATTCTCACATTTGATCCATTTTGCATAAGGAGATCTGATCATTTCTGAGACATTTGTAGATTGTCAGAACTTGCACTAATGTAGGACACAATAAAGCATATATACTTTTAGTAGTACATAAAAACTGGCAGTGTCAATTCACACCATCTAGACATATTCAGTGTCCCCTGCAAAGATGAACAGAACTACCTACACTAAGCTAGCATTCAGAAGAGAATAATCCATCAAAATATGTTTGTATTCAGCCCACTTATTGTACTTCTGTAATCGCTGCAGCCTGTAGAGAGATCTTCATGTATCATCAGAAATGGTTATTTACTCCACTGGAATGGTGAAAAAGCAATGAACTGTGGATAGTAATCACACTATTAAAATGCTTCTTCTCTACTCAAATGCTTTACTACCTGCATAACCAAATAAAACATTGCTTTTGTCCACAAACCAGGTAAGAATTAAATCAACTTCACCTACCTTTGTAAACCTGATCCTTCTACAGTAACTCCTGGAGGACACATACCTTGATCCTCCTTGTATTTAGGAGGTAGTGTAAACAAGTGCAATGTATTGACCCCAAATAGGCAAGATGCACAAGTACAAAAATTCTTAAGATGCTAGAAAGTATTCTGTAAGACAAGGTGATAGCACTGGATTGCGTACCAAACTTTATGTTGGATTCAGAAGACAATGAAATATAATTCAGTTTATAATTTTTTTTTCTGCTTTAAGATTTGCTGTATTTCTTCTGAAAGATAACAAAGAAAAATGTTACAGCAAAAGCTATAACTTTGAGAGACCCCATAGGAGCTATCTGTATTACAACCAAAATCTTAAAGACCAGGAAGTTGAAACAAAAAAAAAAAAAAAGGGAAGAACTAACACAGGCACTGAAATTGCCATGGCTAGGGACAGGCAAGGTAGAAATCAAGAGCAAATATCTCTTCCATGTCTGAAAGAAAAGTGCTGCTGCCTATTTTATCTTTATAACAAATATGGTAGAGAACTGTCCCTGACCGCACTACAAAAAAGATCTTCAGAGATATTTAGGTCCTTAACTCACAAAAATGTCAATGGAAATTAGGTGCAAGTATCAATGAGTGCTGGACATCAGAAACAAGGCCACAGAATGTCATTTCAGCTGATCAATACACGTTGTGCTGCAAATTATCACTAACTCCACTGCCAGGATAACTGAAAGGTCAAACACATTTCATGTCTCATCACCATTCATAAAAATAAATGATTATTTCCTGCTTTCTAATTTAATCATTGTTTGTAACAACGTTATCAACAAATACGTAAAAAAAATAGAGCATCAAGATGAAAATGTGAGAATGAAAACATTCTCAGATTCAAGCTATTTTCCAAGTTTTATTATTTTCCCTAGTACAGAAAGTTTTAACTAGACCACCTAGCTTACATTAGAATTGCATCTAGGGACATAAAATATCTGATAAGTACGTCCTTAAGTTGTCTTACAGAAACATCCAAGTTGACAAGCATAGATTATTAATTTCATATTAAGACGCAGACATCATCATAAAATTGGGTGAAAGGAATACCTATTCCCCTATGCAAACCTAGACAAAAGCCTCCATAATCAAGTCTTAGTATACTATTTTGGTTCCATAAGCTGAAATTATACCAGCTTGACATAACGGTTATGCATCAGGCTGTCAGAATGCGTGTGGTCACCACTCTCTGAAATAACAGTGAATATAAATGTACAAATAACCATTTATCAAGAGATGAACTGAATAGGAAGAAGCAGACTGAGTAGTACCAGAGAAAGAACAGTTTTAAAGACATCACAGTGTCTAACTTCAGCAAGACTTGTGAACAGTATTTACATAGTTCTTATAACCTACTTGATAAAGTAGCATCAACAGAATCCCTATTAAATAACTATCAAGTACTACTAAGAACAGGTTCTTAAGAGAGCCACCCCAGGGCCTCTCTCACTGTCTTCAAACCTAACCCCCAAAGAATATAACTGTTCTGAGGCGGAGAAAGAGGACATTTACAACTGAATGCATAATTTATACAATAGGATGCACTAAGGAATTGGAGAAGTGCAGATTTAATTTACTGTTAAGGCTTGTCTAGTGCTACAGCCAGTTGAAACTGACAAACTGAGGGTATCCTGTCTCCACAGATAGCAAATCCAAATAAACCCACTGCTGCGTGCAGGTACCAATGAAAGATTTCAACCCAAGGATGTAGTTTAGGAAAACAAGACTTTGGTCATGATTCCTAGAAAGCTGTAGAATGCAAGTTCCTGAACGAGTATTGTTCTGTGCTGAGTTCAAGGAAAGAAGCTTCCTCTGTACAGAAATTGCTGCTATTCCTGCAAAAGGCTGCACATCACCTCAGAGCCTGTGCACCACTCCAAATGTCACTCAGAAGTCACCCAAGCCACATAAACAGCATCGCTCCATGACAAAAGCCTGCTACTCCAAGCACACAAAACATGACAGAAAAGCTCTGCCTGTTATACAGCATGAAGTGTAGGACACAAATGCTCGCACCTGAGCCAGAAAGCCTATTTGATCCATCACAATGCTCAGAGAACATTAACAGCTCTAAATGCAGTCCTAGCCATCCCATTACTGTGTTACCCATGAGAACTTCTGCTTTTCATTCACACACTGAACACCCCAACACCGCATGTGCTTTTTCACTCCAGCTGCCCATTTGATGACTTTAAGGGTCCTAGAAGGACTTTAAATTCATAGTATTATGTTCACATGAGACTTTGGACATTCCCAGTGGGCTAATAAAAAATTCCAGAAAAAGGTTAACACTTCTTAAATGTGTAGCAATTTGTAGAATGATTAAGATCATATTTCTTAATCTGAATTTGAACTTTTGTTCAAAATCAAATATTTGCTCAAGTCTAAATGAGTCTTTGCTATTAGAAATAGGTAACAGAAACAAACTTCAGCCTCACAATATTGCTGCAGAAGCTCAACTACTCATTAGCAAAACATAATTATCACTTAATTCTTCTTGAATGTTATCTCAAAAAAGTTGGTGTTGTTTTTTGGTGGTTTTTTTTCCAAAAAAGACAACCACATAAATCAGGATACAAAATGAGCATTAATTATTTTCCAGTATACTGAAACAATAGACTTTAATTTGAAGTGTTATGCAGCACCATAAGGCTTTTGAAAGTGCAAACTTGCCCTGACTCTCCTATGTCCTGATGGCCCACCACATTGACATCTCAGCTCCACCAAGACAAGACAGGGAGGGTCGGTGACAGCAGCTAGAATTCTGCATGCCTCCCTTTCCCTGCAGCCCTAAGGAAGTCAGCTCCTGCTGGCTGCTGCCATCCAAGGCCTCCACAGCCCCACGAAGCATTCACCTCAACATCACTCCTAACTTTCTGCCTAAGGAAGCATTTAAATTAATTCTGCCACAAAGTGCACATTAAAGTTCCGGAGATGAAAAACACAACACGACTAACACAACTTTCCAGAGGAATTTAAACTTATCAAAGTTGCCCTCTCTTAAGAGGAAGCAAATTAAATAAAAATCGAGGCCTCTAATGATTTCCTATTCTACATGCTTTGGCCTACTCCTCAACAAGTCAAATAGCATTCTCTATGAGACCATACTTCCACGGTATGAAACTCAGACACAGGTAAAAAGACTTTTTTGTAATTTCTTTCCTCTCCAGCGGGGAGTGAGGCTGAAAGACTACATCTTTAATATCACAGGTACTAAGTACTTTTGGAGGAGGGGAAAAACTTACTTATTTTTTAAATAGGCAACTTCTTTTTAAATATGGATGCAGGAGTCTAACTTTAGCTGCCTGTGTTTTCACATTTCTGATCTCAGGTAGAGAAAGTGGAGCATTAATCTAGTCTCTTGACTTCAAGGTTATCATTCATTGAGGTCAATGACTCCATCTCTGAAAAGAAGAACTTCCACTTTCTGTATGATAACTGTTGCTTTTCAGTAAGCAACAGTGTTCAGCTCACCACTGACTGCTTTCTCACAATTGCTGGCAGAAAACTAACAGCCAGAAAGACAGCACAAACAACTCCTGCTGGGGGAGTTACCTATGTAAAAATAGTGGTTAACCCTAAAAGCATTCCAATTCATACAATGTGTTATCTGTATTTAAAACTAATACTGCTAATAAGCAACCCTGTCTCTTACATTATTTTCTTGGCATCTTCCTTTTAGAGGACGAAATGAAAATCTGCACAGTCAAGACCTGAACAGCCAAGGAAAAATGCCTGTAAGGACACAGTTAAGCATGTGACAAAAATACTGACAGAATCAGTCCAACTGGAATGAAAGCACAGAACCAGCTCATACTGCACTTCAGTACAGAATTATATCATGGGCCAAGCATTTGCCCCTTTTTAATCCAATTCTGGTTTTATGCCAGCGCCACATACGTCTCACAAGAGACTCCAGGTATGCAATTACCTAAGCGGAAGCACAGATAACGCATCCATCATTTCTACAAAATTCAGCAAAATGCAGGTATGTGACAAAAAGGTGATGCCCTAATAAGTTTCTGGAATTTCCCAGTAAATGTTAAAATAGCTCTGAACAAATTATAGCAGATCTACCTAACTGTCTCTGCAGTAATGTAAAACAGATGAACTTCAAAATACAGAGCAGTGATATTGGAGCCGGTTTTCTTTTGACTATACTACAATAGGGTTTGGAGGTTCTTTTTGTGATTTTGTTTTTGTTTTACTCATTTGTTTTTCTAGTCACACAAAGTATTCTTTAGAACAGCTATAAATTCAATGAAATCTGTGGTAAGATTATTATGAATATGAGACGAGGCCCAACTCCTAGTTTTCGTTCCACTCTTACATAAAACTAACACTCAATTACTTGCAAAGGCTCAACTCAACCTAAGAACTTCCCAGAAGTCTTTACTCTGTATCTGTTACATCTTTATAAGCAATGCAACCGGAGGGAAAAAAATGCAATATAAGCATTTACTACTTACACAGTTCTGATACTATTGTTATTGAGTAGTATACCAATGGGCTTTTTTCCTTTTCCAAACATGAACAATATTTTTGTGAAGTTAAGAACAATAAGATCACTTCCAATATTTTTTCAAACCTGAATATAGCATTCTCACATTTTTGATCATTTGCTTGGTTCTCAGAACCTCTAAAGTGGTCAACGTATTTTCAAAATGAACAGAAGAGTTAGATACAACTATTATTTTGATGTTTTCTACATGCAAATTTGCCCATGAAAGACTGAACACATTCAAATATGAATAGATGATAAATTCTTAGTGCACAACTGAAAATAAACATTCTAAGCTTCTTTTTAATAATTTTACATTCTCCAACCTCTGGATAAGTTCAAGTGGATACAAAAAAGGCATAGAATACTATTTAAAAAAAAAAAATCTATTGAAGACAAATCTGATAACAGTTCCCCTACTTCCATGCTGCTCTCTGTGTTCAGAACAATGTTGTTCAATGGTTCTGTGGAAGGTCTAGATCAGTACGAAATCCTTCCTGTGTTTTAATGCACAACTCATCATCATCAAAAAGCAGTTCCTGACATGCAGCCACTTTTCTTTCCCTTCTACTTTCAAGAACAACACTTCCCCAACATTAACTGCTACCAGTTACTCAGCATGTGGCATAAAGGACAGGATCCTTCTGAACACTTACTTCTAGTTTAGTAGATCTACACTGGTCCCTTACACACTCAACTGAAACATGAGTCTTCTTACAAAGGTCAAGGAAAAAGGCTCTTCAGAAACTTAAGGATCAGACAGTTAATTATTCCTAGTTACATATTACTACATCACAATTAACAAGAAAAAAAACAAAGCCCAAGCCAGAAAGTCACTTGTTTTAAATCCAATCATCCTTATAAAGGTAACCTTCACCCCACCCCCCCAAAAAAGAGAGGGGAGCAACAACAGGAACAACAGCAAAAACAACCACAGTGTCCTACTCTGCTTAGCAGGTGCAGGAAAAGATGTAGCAATCAATTGCAAAACACACACTTCCAAACAAGATCAATCCCTCTTGTAACTACACAAACACAATCCCAAATTTCATGTCACTTTCCAGAGAGACAAAGTGATACTCAATGAACCAAAGATTTGTTTTATTTTTCACCCTACACAGGCTCCCATTCTTTAGCCAAAGGTAGCTTAGAAATTATCAAGCATCTCTGAAACCCCAGATCAGTCACCCTCGGAAGCCAAGTTGCATTAAGAAAGTAAAAGGAATCATCCTCAGTAACCACAAAACATTTCAATTTCTGGCCTGAGCTCTCATGAGCTACTTTGAACTTGAGACTGGTATCAACAGGGTCATCATATAACTCCTGCTGTTACTGTATTAGAGAATAATTACAGAACATTTTTCTCATTTTGAAGCATGCAAGTCACATTTATTCTCAGAAACCCGCCATACAAATATTGTCTCTCCCAATAAACAGAAAATTGCAAACAAATCTTACTCATCCAATTTCCAGTGTCAGTGACTTACCAGAAGTCCAGAAGTTTCGCTAAGGTACTACTGTTTTTTACCCTGTGTCTATCATGAGACTTCTAAACAAAGAGTTTGGGCTTTAAAAGATAGAGTTACTAATTAAAACATTGTATTTAAAAATCCTGTATACACTTCTACTTTTTAAGCTTGTAATTCTACAAACTCATCACTATCAGAAATCCCGACCAACACAGAAAGTGTACATACAAAAATACCAAACTTAATTCTCTAAAACAGTATCAGGTACTTAAGTTATTATTTTGTACTGTCACGTCTCCATTCAGTTGTGGAATGAATGCTTTTAAACTTTCAAACCACTGTCTTAAGTTGGACAGTATTTTCATCTACACAGCAATAAGCAAATGACCTAGAAACTAATCAGTTGCTATGACTGTCTACTTTGACAGAGCTCCACAAATTTTAAAGGACACGAAGATTCAATTTTAAGACTTTAAACGCTATTCCTCTTTACATACATACATATATTTAGAACAAATGTAATATCAACTCTTCAGAATAATTTTCCTTCCTCTTCTTTACCACACTGCATTTTGTAATTCTTTAGGCCCAGTTTTACTTGAGCTATCAACATACAACTTATACACGTTCAACTGAAATGAACAAATGCTTAGTTTTTACAGAATGAAATATCCACTTACAGCATCTTGGCCTTAATCCAACATACTCCATGTAAATATACCCCGTAAAGCTGTTTAAGCATGAACAGCTGATGCGACTGAAAACTGTCAATCAAGAGATGATCTGCACGCATACATAAATGTATCTAACTTCTCTCCCAGCCTCAAGGATTCGTAGGTTTTAAAGCAGAGCCAGCAAATGAAAGATTTGTCACAGGCCTCCAAATATAAGCAACGCACACTTCTATGACTTAAATAAGGGTAACGTGGGTATACACTGCACCAATCCTCTTGTAAAACCTAACTTTCATTCTACTTCTGCTTATCATGATTTCTCACATCAAAATGGCGAGCAAAACAGTACCACTAAAAATAAGTGATTTAACTCAGCAAGTACACTCGGGACTTAAGGTATTTTGTTTAGGAAAAAAAAAAAAAAAAAAAAAGGAAGAACTTCCTAAAACGTAAATTCTAAGAATGTCTAATGAGTTGAAGATGTTCAAAGATTTTATCCTTGTTTCTTGAGAAATTTTACAGTAGCTGAACATAAGAATGTGATCAGGCACAATGAACTCCAAGTTTTTTGTTTGGTACGATCTTTCTCAGTTGGATCCACATTTCTTTAAAATAAAGCTAACAGAAAATTGAAATAGTACATTGCTAATCAGGTGGCATATCTGTTGCTAATTGGGCGCCATTAAAATGAGGTAATAACAAGCAAGAGAAGACTAAAACCAGTACACATAGTCCATATTCTTAAGAGCAAACTCTTGTTTCATGAATCTTTGAACACAATATTTCCATTCAGAGGAACCACTTTCTTTAATGGTCAGTTGCAAAAAGTTTCAAAGGGCAAAGAAATATATCTAAAAAATTCTGCAGGTTCTTAAATATTCTACTAAGTTTGGAATGACAATTTTGGAGTTTTAGAGAAAGGAATGGAAACAAAAAATAGATCAAAAACATCCAAGATTTTCCTTTATGAAAGCTGCTGAAAATAAGCTCACCTGTATGCATCGTCTTCTTTCAAGTCTCATATCATCCTGTGGGGTTGTGGGGACATGGGGAGTCCAGCAGGAAACAACACTGCAAAAATTAAGAATAAAAGAAATGTAAATAAAACCAGTAGGATATCTCAATAAATGTCAACCTCTACTTAGAGGGATTCACATGTGTAGTTCAGCCCTAGGTCTCAGATGGAGCCACAGATGTAAGACTATGAAGTTCCAACAGAAAATGAAGTTCTCCAACATTAAAGGCACAGGGGAACATTACTAAGTCCTTCTGACAAAATTTCAAGGATTGACTTAAACTTTCAACTTGCCATTCTACATTTCTGAAAATTGAGGTCATCAAAAAAGTTTTCAAATCTCCCAAACTAAAACTCACAACAAAGTTTATAAAAATTGTGGGGTTTCACCAAACAAACAGGCTAAAGAAATGTAAGTGCATGCAAATCCATAACAAAGAACCCTATTTTCTCCTCATATCTCATATGACATTCATTTAGGTCCATCTTAAATGACATTAATAATGCTCAGAACAATAAAATTGTAACTTTCTACAGAACAAGTAGATATAAAAGGTTTTTATAACCCTATCAAAAGAATTGTGGAGTTTATGTAATGGAAAAAAAAGAGAACAATAAAATCACCGTATAAACAACCCCTGGTCAAAGCAGTTCTCAATTATTTGCTTTTGAAGTGCAATATCATCATCATGTAGAACCTAAACAAATATCAAAAACTTTTACTAACACTGAGAATTTTAGCAAATTACTCAATCAGATTATTGTCTAGATTATTTCTAAACACCTGATATACGTAACTCCATTAAAGTGTTTCTAGCCTAAACTACACTCAGATAGTGCAAGTAAAAAATGTTGCAGTTCATATTTATTTCCTGATCAACCAGAATCATGTAAGTACTGCACCTACCACAGGCCCAGCTACCCGTTCTACCACCAACCCACAGAAGTTAGACACAAGCCCAAGGAGGTGGTGGTAAGACAACATTGTTGCACTGGTTGCATTGTTATCCGGTGAGCAGGTGATTTTTTGCTGTCACTTCTCCAGACCAGAGAAAGGGAGAAACAAAAACTTACCGTTTCTCATCATAAATCAACACCTTAGTTTTCAAAACCGAAATTCCACAGACACATCAAATGTCACCGTCAACCACAGTAGCTGTGACCTTGGCGAGGCCGGTAAGTACTGTCTAAGGCAGGCACGCCCAACCCATGGGCCACATGTGGCCTGGCCCAGCTCACAATGCAGCCACACTCCCTGCCCTGTGCCATCATGGGGGCAATTCCCAGCCTGTTCACTCAGCACCGAACACTAGGGCATTATGAACCCCATCTGCACCGAAACCAGGGTTCAGGGTGAAGTGCAGTGCCAGCTCAAGTAATGGCAAATACGTTTACGTATTTTGATACATTGGCCTGTGAACAGCAAAAAATATGGAGTCACGCTGTCAGTTTTGATAAAGGAATTTAATAGGTTCCAAACTTGCCAAAAACTAATCAATGTTTTACTTGCAACCGCATTTTCAGTCAAATACATTACTTGTGAATTTTCAAATGAAATATATAAAGCTACAATTCAAAATTTGATCATGTCCCTTACCAGATTTTCATAAGCCCTCTCCTACCAGAGAGAAATACCCCTTGCTTCACCATCACACCTTACTCACGTCATTGCTTTTGGCAGTACGTACATTTGTGAACAACTATCTTCAGGGATGAAGCACAGGAAGAGTAAAAATTCATCAAAAATCTCTACTGAACACCTTGAGAACTCAGTAAGAATTGCAATCGCTGCCATTGAACCAGACTGATGTGCTAGTTTCACAAAAACAAGGTCACATTTCCCACCAGTTTTATGGTACCGTGGCTCTCTTTTTTTATATGTTTAATTACACACACACACACATATATATATTTTACTAAAAGTTTTGTTTCTTTATATATATTCATTACATATTTTATGAGAGCTGCTCCAAAAATAATACCTCCTAGTTTATCATTTTGGCCTATGACATCAGAGGCTGATGCTTGTGGTATGGTAGTAGAGGTTGAACCAAAAATTACATGTGACAGATGGCAGCAGAGGGGCAGTCAGATACAATGGCATCTGACATGGAAGTGCATGTGAAGTAAAGGTGTGAGTCACAATTCCTCCACATGGAAAAGAATGCACCCACTGATATTCATCAACCCTTGCTGGAAAAACAAAAACAAAAAACAGTTTGTTGTAGCTGAGAATTTGCTCTATAAAATAGTGTTATTGTGCTCTTTGTATCAGTTTTTGTTTCCATGGAAATAAATGGGAGGCATTATTTTGCAGCAACCTACTCCATGTGCACAACCCAAGACAATTTCTCTTCACTCAGTGTGGCCCAGGCAACCCTTGGACACCATGACCTACACTGGGTCCAATGGGCTACACAAGATCCTACAAACTAGGTGCTGACACGCCTAAGTTACTTCTGTTTGGACAAAAAAAATAAATAAATAGATAACACCCAGCCTGGTACTTAAGCTAAGCCTATATACCATATAAACAGACGCAGCAAGTCTCTTGCACTAAATTTAGTCCAGCAAAATTCAGTAGAGGCAGTCACTTGCATTCAAAAGCAAGCAGAGAGGAAGAAGAACAAGCTTGCCTCTACTTAACGCTACATACTCACTAGATTTAGATAAACAAATAAGAGTCCTAGAGCGCTAGATATGTGCAGCCTACATGGTTATCTTAAGGTTACGGACCCATATTCCCATATTTGAAACTCTCCAGCCAAGATTCTCTTTGCTTTTAAACTGCAGCACCTATGGACGCTAGTATTACAGAATGTTTATCTAGTAGATTTTGCACGGATCCAATACATCACTATTTCGTCTTTACCACCTTGTAGTTCAAATACAGCAAGGACCTCCTCTTGCTCATTCACTTCAGTACAAGGCCACTTTCACAGAATCATAGAATGGCCCCAAGGACCACCAAGTTCCAACCCCCCAAGGCTGCCAAATGATAGATCAAGTACTAGAGCAGGCTGCCCAGGGCCCCATCTAACCTGGCCTTAAACACCTCCAGGGTCGGAGCATCCATAACCTTCCCAGGCAGTCTGTGACAGCATTTCACCACTCTCTCAGTGAAAAAACTTCCCCCCAACATCTAATCTGAATCTTTCCTCCTTTATTTTAAAACCATTCCCCCTTGTCCTACCATTATCTGCCCATGTAAAAATTTGATTTCCCTCACGTTTATAAATTCCCCTTAAATAACGAGGTCTCCCTGCAATCTTCTCTTCTTCATAATGAAGAAGCCCAGTCCCCTCATCCTGTCTTCATAGGAGAGGTGCTTCAGCCCACTGATCGTCTTTGTGGCCTCCTCTGGACCCTCTCCAAAAGCTCCAGTCCTTATTGTGCTGGGGGCCCCAGGCCTGGATGCAGTACTCCAGATGGGGCCTCACAAGGGCAGAGTAAAGGGGGACAACCACCTCCCTGCCCCTGCTGGCCACCCATCTGATGGAGCCCAAAATACTGTTGGCCTTCCAGGCTGCAAGCACACACTGCTGGCTCATGTTAGGTTTTTTATCTATCAGGACCCCCTTAGGTCTTTCTCAAGGAATTCTCCCAGTCTGTATACACAGCTGAGATTGCCCCCATCCAAGTGCAACACCTTGCACTTTGCTTTGTTGAACCTCATTAGGTTCACACGGGCCCACCTTCTGAGTTTATCAAGGTCCCTCTTGATGGAATCCCTTCCTTCTGCAATTGTTTCAAATACTGAAACTGTCCATTTAGTTCAAACTATCAACAAACATAGTCTGAACAAAGCTGATTTTCAGCCAAAATAGACTTTAAAGCATTCATACAGTATCTTCTGTCAGTTCTACAATGGGATGGTGAGCTCCAAAAAAAGCCCAGTAGCACATCTCCAGTGCTTTACAACAGCATAACATATTACCTAACTGATGGCAACACTAGCAACACATAGCAGACTCGTCATGGACAAACAGATTCACAGAGTGACAGAATCAGGGAATATCCCAAGCTGGAAAGGACCCACAAGGATCGCAAGGTAGTCCCAGCTCCACACAGGACTACCAACAATTAAGTCATACACCCAAGAGCATTGTCCAAACGCTTCTTGATCTTCAGCAGCTCGGAGCCTTGAAGGCTCCCCTGGGGAGCCTGTGTCAGTGCCCAACAACCTTCTGGTTAAGAACCTTTTCCTAATACCCTATCTGAACCTGCCCTGAGGCAGCCTCATGCTTTTCCCTGGGGTCTTGTTACTGTCACCAGGGAGAGATCAGCGCCTCAGTCTCCATTCTTCTGAAGAAGCCGAGGACTGCAATGGTCATCTTTCAGCCTTCTCTCCACTGGGCTGAACAAACCAAGGCACTTCAGCCACTCTTCATATAACTTGCCATGCAAACTTATTATTCTGAACTATGAGAAAAGGAAATCATTTGATAAGAACATGCTGTCCAGTGAACAGAGAATTTCAAGCTATAGCTAAACAACTCCAAATCACACGTAGTTCATTTTGTCACAGCAATAAAGCAACTCTATACATATGAGAAGCACTGCTTTTTGCTGATAGTCTATTAACTCTAAAATGCTTTTAGTTCACTTTTGATACTAACTCAAAGTATCCACCTTACAAAGGATTCGTAAAGATACATATATTAAAAAAAAAAAAAAAAAAAAAAGGAAAAACCAAACTGGAGAGGTATCACAAGGAGACCCAAACCATTTTTTCAAGATTGATTCAAAGCTACAGGCAATAAGCAAAAGTTACTGAAGTAACTACAAGGTCATTAACAGCTCACAGAAGGGAATGAGTACATCCTCCCACTTCACAGCTAACCAGCAGAACGTACCCATCACAAAGCAATGCATTTCCCCAGCCTGCTTACAAGCACAAAACAATTCCCACATTCTGAAGAGTTGCATAACTACTGGAGAAGTGCAGAATGATGAGGAGCAGAAGGCAGCTGTCTATCATAGCGCAATACTCTAGGAACTGACCCATGATCTAAAAAGTAATTTTAAAACCCTAGGCAAAACCAAAAATAATTAGATTGCGTGATATCAATATCATAGACACAACATCAAAGGGTAAAATTTTACACTATTTTATCCTTTATAAAAAAGATACAACACAAAAGCACATAATTGCCACGCATTTAAACTCAGTTATTGAGTGTCTTCTATTGCGTCTCTGCATTGCTGAGTTCTTAGAGCCAAAGGGTCTCTTACACAGACCGTACAAGTTTCAGGTAATCATAAATCAAGGATGAAAATAAGGAAGAACAAATCCCACTCATCACACAACCTGCAAGACCTTTACTAGATTACTAAAGGAAAATAACAACACATTTACTGGGCTTCAAGAATCCAGCTTGGCCTACTTACTGGTACACAAACGATGCAAATTGAAATTAAAGAATGGGAAAAGGAAGAGATGACAAGAAAGGTGTAAAAAAAGCAAGTTATTTAAAGTGATACAGCAAAAGAAAAGTGAAGTATTTCACTTACAGAGAGCAGTTCTTAGAAATCAATTGTGTATGAAACTACCATGCTAAAACCGTACTTCAAGCTTTTATTTCCATTTTACTTGCTGTTGGTTTCTAGTCTTCATCTGTCCTTACCAAAACAATGCTCTTCCTTTGATCTCTTCAAAATACACATGGTGGGATTACCTACCTTTCCAAAACACTTCCACATTCATCAGTAATTTCAAGTATACATTTTCAGCTTTACTACTATATGCTTAGCTAAATTAGTCAAAGATGCTGAGTATATCTTATACCAGATTACACTCTACCATTGTAAAGATGGCAACAATGAAAAAATATAAAGCTTGTGTCTTTTACTTTTCTTAATTCCATAAGCTGAGGTTGTCTGTTAGCGTTTTTAAGGTCACTGTGAGTTATTCCACTACATTCCTTAACAGCATTTCCTCCTTCTTTCAAGACATTCAATAGTCAACTTACTTGCCAGTAGGCTCACTGTAAACCAAAGTTGGTTTCAGAACCGTCTTACATACAAAAACCTAATGAAGTGCAAAAAACATCAGTAACATCTCTCAAGAGGTTTCATCATCCTTCCCCATTTTTCTTTTTTTGTGTGTTTGCCTGGATATCAAACTAGATCATGAGTTTTTTGCGAATGGGGACAATTTTATAACATAAGAACACAAGAGGAATCCAGTTCAGCAGGATCTATAGGTAGCAGAGCTGAAAGAGTCTTTTATACACACAGTATTTGATAAACCTAAAAGAGTAGTAACATACTGAATATTTAGCTTATAAAATTTATATTAAAGCATCTACAGTTAAAAGATTGTTCCAGATGATACAAATATGCAGTGTTGAAGGCAACAAACACAAAATACCTTTAAAATAAAGGCCACATTGTCACCACAACTTGGGTTTAATTTTAAGCATCTGTGTAGCATTCCTTCACAACAATTTAAATCAAAGTTTTCAGAATATCAACAACAGAACACATAAGAATATGAATTAAAAGAAAAGTCAGCTGGGTCAGATTCTACTTTTTACATGTTGCTAATTAAAACTTTGTACACAGATTTATTATCCTTATTTGGTTATCACTGTGCTGTTATAAGATTCTGCATGGCACTTTTAGTGAAGAACTGGAAGACTGCGCTAACTAAACACAACTACATTCTGACATCTCCTTTTCCCTCTCTGAAGAGGTTATTGAGTATTACTTCAGAAGTCACAAGAAGTACCAGAGAAATCTCTGACATTCACTGCTGTAAGAGGTGAACAGAATTCAGGTCACTGGCCTTCAGTATATGCAAGCCTGTTGCTAGAAACATAAAATACAAATACTTTCTTTAAAAGCAAAAAAATATTTATTTACTGGTAAAATTATCCTGAGCTACATAATTACTGAAATGATTGAGATGATTAACATATTAGGATGTAATGGAGAAAGACACATACAGCTGTATAATAACAATTTATTAAGCTCCTGTTAACCTGCATCTCAACAGCCTACTCTTTTTAAAGTACACATGGGCAATAAGTGATACTGCTCAATATAAGAACATATTGAGGAAAAAATTCAACAAAATGAACAGAACTGGTAAATTATTTAAAATATTGCGCAACAAAATGAGAACTAAAATCAACACTAATTTTTAATAAAAAATAAATTCCATAGAGTGTTAGTTGTTATCAGCTTCTAGGACTGGCTCCCAGAGACACACAATTGAGGAACTTCCAAACCACTGTTCTGACAGCACCTAGCGCATACACTGCATTTTGTTACTAAGTAAAAATCCCATCAGTTAGACAAACTGATACGCATCTGGTCAAACACATAAGACAATATGTGGCACAAACTGGAACACAGGAGGCTCTGTCCGAGCACCAGGCAGCACTTCTGTGCTACACAGGTGACAGAGCACTGGCACAGGCTGCCCAGAAGCCATGGAGACTCCTCCTTTGGGATCCTTCCAAACCCAACTGTGGTTCTGGGCACCTTGCTCTGGATGTCCCTGCTGGAACCGGGGTTGGGCTAGGGCCTAGGGTCCCGTTCCCAATTCAGTCGTTACAGGGGTTCTGTGAAATTTTGTGAAATTATAGTCACTACAGGAGAGGTACGGTAATGCAATGTAATTGTTGTGCATTGTTGAAGTATAAATAGTGCAGTCTGGATGCTATCTCCAGTCCTCCAGACATCAACACAGATCCTCAGTTAAGAAGTTATCTTCTGATATCTTTAACATGTTAATTAGAAAAAAAATTCAACAGCTGCAGTGTTATGGGAAGAGACCTTTATGGTACATGGCTGGCTTTCAAGCCAGTACAAGAAGGTCACAACAATGCAAGCCTAGTTTATACTAAACTTCATTAACACAGCATTTGTGCCAAGAGCTTATGTTATCCTTTTTACTACCAAAGAGTTTTCAATGCATACTGCTGAACTAGATTAGTTTCTAGATAAACATTTTTTATTAGACACTTGTGAAGCAATTACATCCAAACCAAAACATACGTACCATCCTTATTCTTGTATACTGTACAGCTATGATTGTCAGTGCTCTAAAAAGAACTGGTTCCTCTAAAGAGAAAATGCTGCGAATGACTAGTTTCACTCATGCTAAATTTACACTGCGTGATGCAAGAACCCATCCTTTAAGTGTGAAAGCATGTGCAAACAGCTTTACTGAAATCACAAAGTTTCTCACCCAAATTCAAATCTGGCAAAGGCAGAACTACAGTTGCAGCTCAGCAAGAATTTCTTTTCCCTAGCAGTACTGCTTAAGCAGTCTGTGTCCTTTCCTCTGCTACCTGCTTGGATGAGAGAGTGCTACTATTACAGAATCAACCCAGCAAATAGAAACAAGGCAGGTGGAAAACAAGGTGAAGCAAGAGGAAAAAAAGACCATCATTTTTAACCCAATTCTCTAACCAGTTCTCTAACCCAATTCACTAGAGCTGCACAACACAACTGCAGCAGCAACCTGCCAGCAGGAACAAACAGCTGGGACACAAAGGGGTTTCCTAAGTACAGTGCTAGCTTAACACTGAAGTGCACCTAATGTTATTACAGAAAGACCTCGAATGGTGTCACATCAAGTGAGACTTCAGATACGATCTGTGAGTGAGACTTCAATATGGATCTCCAAAACAGCTGACTTATAACATGCATGTGGTTTGGTTTTTTTTAGCCCAACCTCTTCATGAAAATAAAGTCATAACTCACACTTCTAAAAGCTGTAATCTTCCTTGAACTGAGCAGAGCAAACGTTACAGTTGATCCATAGAGCCAGACACCTTACAGTTTTTCTTTAAAAAAAATTGTTTGTGCAAACTGTGGAATAAAGCCAATTTTAGTGAGCATTAAGGTGACATAAAACAGAAGAGGAGGAAAAAAAAAGAAGAGAAAAAAACACTAAATAAAGTTCAATTACATTAAAGTTATCTAGATAACTTGTATATGCTTATTTCCTTACTCCTTTTCTAGAATCACAAACCTATAATACTTATCACTTTACTGACCATATAAGGAATCACAAAGCGGGAATTTACTTCTTCTATTTAATATCATCAAGCAAAACGGATATTATTAAATTCAGCTGTTTTAGAACAGCTAAGTCATGCCACTATTTACATTCCCCTCCCTCATCCAAAAGCAAAGAGATGCTACAGCAGGAACTGCCTATCCCCAACAGTGTCACTGAAACATTCACAGTAGTTTGATGTCATTAAATTCCTATAAGCACATACTTTTTTCTTCATGTTAACACATACGTCCCACCTATAACTCCCTTAAAAGATGACCTCTTAAATGCAGATGAATATATATGAATTTCTCTTAGAAATAAAATCATTTTAGTTAATAAGTTACTCATAAAATAAATAGTAGCGTGTGACTGAAGTCATAATTCAGAGTAGAGTATCTATGAGGGCTATAAACTAGTTTAGCCCATTTAATTTGCTCCCAGAGTTGTGAAATGCTTCTCAGTGCAGAGATTTTTCCACAGATGTCCTCAAAAACATCGATCACTTCATTTACAAAAACTGTTTCTGCTCCTTATAGTTGAGAAAATAGCTTCATAACTGAAAAGTAAAACACACGTCACTACATATTTTCATTCATCATTTTAGAACTTTAGGTCTAAAACAAATGTCTCGAGACAGTGTACTATTCTTCTCGTCTACTGATCATTAACTTCCATTTTCTCTTGTCCTTCTATTTACAAAACATACTACCTATTGCTTAGAGACTTGGCCAGAGAAGAGTGCTCAGATGCATCAACTTCAACTTAACCTATCCAAGAGCTGGGACAACAAGTAACACATACTGAAATGATTTTACCTCTCAAAATCTGTATGAACTCAGACCCACAATATACAAACAAAAATACATTCAACATAGTCCAGCTTTGAAAGTGAGCCATCCTTATCAAAACTCATGTGTTACTTGGTTTCGACATAATTTGTTCCTTGTTCCAACTTTTTTTTTTTTCTTTTTCCTTTCTAATTCTGCCCTAAAGCATGAAAAACTCCCTCACATGCCACAACACACATGCAACAGAATATGGAAATTAATTCATAGGTTATCATCATGTTTTAATAAACATTCCTGTAATAGAATTGGTTAAAAATAGAGACAAAGTAGAACAACTACTGTAAAATCTGACTCAGACCACAACAAGCTCTGTTAAAAAATACTTTATATACTTAAGAAATCATCTGTACAGCACGTCTAAATGAAATAAGATAGTCTCTCCACTTTAACTGTAGCAGCACACAGTTTTTGACCTTAATTTCAAAGGCAATCTAAAGTTATACATTTCAAGTACATTTGTGACAACCTACATCTTGGTTGCCCTGATCTGCTACAGTAAGACCTTCCATCTTGAAGGCTTTCAAAATATTTTACTACATGCAGATAGGCCCACCAATAGTGTTTGAAATAAAAGCAGACAAACAAACCAACTGTAGTTCTGTAAATAGATAGCTCTTTGATGAGACTTTGGTTAAGTGGTTTGTTCAAGCAATATACAGGCTTGTGTGCTTTTTAAATACTCTTTAAACTTTATAAACGCACCATGGTACAACTGCTGGTCAACTGATCCCCATACAGCAGCTCCCATTGACAGCTGGAATGCCACTATCTAATTTTACCTTTCATTATCTCTGAGATTCAGCTGTATATGCATACATACAGCTAGGCGCCCTTTCTTCATACGTTAACCACATGCCTGGATCTTAAAAGAGACTATCTCCAGAGTCCCTGCATCTTTATATCACGTTTCTGATAGAAAAATGATAATAAAAAATTAGCACTGATATAGTTTCCACTTTAATACAATATTTACCTTCTGAAGTTCCAGTTTAGGCTGGAAAACTGAAGCTTGTATATTTTTGCCTTGTATAACAAGAAACTAAATGAAAATATTTAGTTCTCAAACATCTGAATTTTCCTTAATGTATGTGTCAAACTTCATCCATTTAGATGGGTTTTCCCATGGATGCTTGTTCAGGTATGTTTCTGAGACACCTGAACTAAAAGAAACAGAAAAAGGAAGAGATTTCTTCAGTTAAAAATACATTTTACCCATCCTGGATGTCCCACAGAACTCTATGTAAAACTCTAAAACAAACTGCTAGCACTTAAAAGAGACATCAGTCAATAAGTTATACATATCTTAAGCCTTCTCAACAAGGCTAGAGTCCATGCCATCATTCTGATGGCAAACTCACTACTGACTGTGAAAAAGATTATTACGACCATTATTTAGAGTACAGTTACTTAAGAAGGCTGACATTAGATGAGAGGGTGGCCTCAGCTCTTAACTTTCTCTGTTTTTTAATTTCTTTTTTTCTTCTTTCAGGGAAATAAACAAGACAGTTTGTCTTACCATCAGGGTGATGATTTTTATGCACGACATGTTCCAAAGCTTCACATTCATATTAAAAGAGTTAAACTGAGTACTTCACGAACAAGGTAGATACTGCCTCTCCACAAGGAGGGTAGGGGCTGATTAACAGGTTGGCAACAGAAACCAAAGCAGTTTTGGTTCACAAACACAAAACTAACTTAAACACGTTCTTCAAAAGAGAAGGATACCTCATCTCTCTTTGCACAACTCAATCTCAGCACCTTACTTTTCTTTCTAGAAATCCCAAGAATAGTACTGAAACAGAAATGAAATCGCCATTTTGCTTTTCTCCTCCATTCACTCAAGTCGAAGAAATTCAAGTTACATTAAGTTCGTGGACAACACAGCGCTGGGAGGAATTGCTGACTCCCTCAAGGGTAGAGAGGGGCCTTGCAGAGAGATCTCAACAGGCCAGAGGGATGGGCAATTACCAACAGGATGAAGTTTAACAAGATCAAGTGCCTGTGACAGGGAAACCCTGGATCGACGTACAGACTGGGGAACAAGACACTGGAGAACAGCCCCACACAAGCTACATGGAGGGGTTCTGGTTAGTGGCAAGTTGAACATGAGTCAACAGTGTGGAAGCCAAAAGGGTCAACAGAAAGCCAGTCAAAAGGGAACAGCACTGTGATCAGGACATGGAAGTGTCCCACTCTGCTCTGCACTGTGCAGCCTTACCTCGAGCACTGTGTGCAGACTGGGTGCCAAAATATAAGGACATAAAACTACTAGAGATTGTCCAAGGGAAGGCTACAAAGATGGGGAAGGCTCTGAGGGCAAGGTGTGCAAGGAGCGGCTGAGGGCCCTCGGTGTGCTCAGCCCAGAGCAGAAGAGCTGAGGGGAGGCCCGATGGAGGCTGCAGCTCCTCGCAGGCAGTGCTGAGCTCTGCTCTCTGTGACACCGACAGGGCCCAAGGGAACGGCATGGAGCTGCGTCAGGGGAGGGACAGCTGGGGGTGAGGGAAAGGGTCTGCACCAGAGGGTGGTGGTCGTGGAACAGGCTGCACAGGGCTGTGGGCATGTGCCCAGTGCCGGAGTTAAGAAGCGTTTGAACCCTGCTCACAGACACAAGGTGTGAACTTCGGGTGGTCCTGTGTGGAGGACAGAGCTGGACCTGATCTTTGTGGATTCCTTCCAAACTGGAATATTCTATGACTCTAAAAAGAGGAGAATCCCTTATTTCTGAAACTACACTTACCATGACTGCTCTTTCAGCTCTAGCTTGGAAGTCTAAAAACAAGCTCTATCACTTGCCAGTCGTGTCAGTACAGACCATATTTTAAAATCTTTTCCAATATGCTTTCAAATAGCAGTTCAAATGAAGTTCAATATCTTTGAAAATAAACTAACAGTGGTCAAGGTCAGGCTCCAAGACAACCAGATGCATTCAAAAATTATAATGAATAAACTGAGTTACTTCATTAAAATAAGAATTCTTAAGCTGCAGTTCCACAAAAGCCAAAGCTTTTGATCTAGATTCGGTGGCTACATTTACATCCCCACCCTCCTTGTCTTCAGCCATTCAGCACAGGCCCATCTCTTGCACCACTTCTGGCACCTGCCCCAGTCTTGTTGAGTCATTTCCGCAATTTAGCATGATGTAAAATAATCACCTTTTTTGATAAGTTTCCTGCCAACTCTATACACACCAGAGCCCAAACTTTCAGCTTAAAGATCTACACAGCAAATAAAAACCTAACAGACCTCTTTAGTACATGCGAACAGCTAATACATTTATACTCTACATACTAATACTTCATCGGGGAAAATTTTTTATTTGCATTTTTGCATCAAGTCTCTGATGCTCAGAACCATTGAAACCGACAGTTCATAAGTCAGGACCACAAGTCCAGGTACTTGGTAGAGGATGTGAGTAGCCAAGCTGTAGAACAGGTCTGGGCTAAGAGATGGGGTATTCTACTCACAGAGGAAGAACATCATCATCACAGGTGTTTGTGTGACACAAAACAGAACTGTGATCCTTGCCTAAAAAGCTCATCATTTAAACAAACCAAGTTTGTGCACAGAACAGCAAAAGTGGAGAGCTCACAGACTTTGTCTATGATTACATTCACTGCATACACTATGAATACAGTACAGGAGAAATACAGAACAGGCTAGGTAAAGCGTTTCAGGTAGCATTTGCCAAATTGCTACAAAGCAGCTCGAAAACCACAGTTAACACCTGGTTTGATATCAACAGTTAGAGACCCTACCTCTACTTCAAGAACACAAGTGATATGTTTACTGCCTTTTCTATATATAGTTCGTGTCTGTCATAATAGTCTACATAAATAAATTTGAAGAAATAAATTTAATCAGGCATGCCAGCCACAAACTTCTCTGATAGCAAAATGAGAAAAAAAGAAGACAGTCTTCATCACAGCATCCATACTACTCAGCTTTTGGTGTTCCAGCCTAAATACCTACAGAGACATCCACAATATGCCTTAAGTTCCAACTCACGCTCAATTTGACCAATGCCACAGTAAAGATATTTGAATTCTAAAGCAAAATTGCTTCTATTTTGGATTACTGCAACATTAGGGAATGTTCCATTAATAGGGAACATTATTCCCACCAAACTAGAGATACCAGGTTAGAGGAGCTAAAGAGAAACCCTGTTTCCAGAACTGAAGATACCTTAAGCATAAGGACCACAGCATCTATTTCTTACAAACTATACCTCATACATACACTCAAATACTTTTCAAAAAATATCACAGTGCTTGTAATTTTGCCATATAAATTAACAAACACCAAAACATACAATTTATCAAAGTCCTTCAGAAAACTAATTTTACTATAAAAATCACTTAGTATTAAAGCTCTTAGCAAATAACTGACGGGGAAGTTGCAAACACTCTTACATGCTACCCACACTCCCCACATTTTATTCGCATGTCATTCAGCACTCCCAACCTGGTGATTGTATCTTTGCACAATAAAACATAATCCAGGAGCCATTTCCCATAAAAGGCACAAGTGCTGCTTGAATCCCAGACTTTTTCTTTTTTGCTCTTCCTTCATGGTAGATGAGCACACTGGTCACTGGATTGGATAGTCATGTTTCCTCTTCTTGCCCTGTCCCATGATTCTTTGATTCTTTCTTGTACAACAGCAGATTAAATGGGTCTTGTGGACAATCACCAAGAACATGTGAAACGTCAGGCACTTGGAGGTTCTCGTGCAAAGCAAAAAATGAGTTTGTATTCTTTAGCATGTCCTCCATGCGAAAAGTGAGGTCCATTCATAGCTCATGCACGTCCTCTTACCGCTGAGGTCTCGATAATGAAACCCCCAACACCATCTGCATGCCCTCTGTTCAAACACCCTCAGTTTTAAACAATTCTCACAGATTTCTAAAATAGCTCAGATGCCTAACTCCAGAACAAAGTTATGTGACGGAACTAATTCTGTCACAGGCATCTTAAAAAAGAACACCATTTACAAAATAGCTCTTAAATCAGAAGAGGTATCTTCCAGTGATACTGTATGAGCTATTAATGCTCTATCCTGAGAAACGTGGCATTGGGTGCTAAGAGCACAATTTTGGATCTACAGGTGAAATTACGCCTTTCAGCTGAGACGATCCAACAGGCTACCAGCAGCAGGGAGGGCAGCCCCTCTCCCTGTTTCTCAGATGCACAGTTGTATGCCCTATTCCTTGTGAAAGTGGCACCATTTATTCACACTATGGTAAAACAAGACAACACAACGATCCAACCAAAAACCCTTCACATCTTTGTCAGGTTCATTTCCCATTTCAGTTCAGCAAAAGGCAAGAAAAACTTAAAGCTAGAACAAAAGATGGAATAGGCCTTCCTGCTGCAAAAAAGATGTTAGTTCAGTTTATGCCCCATTACCTAACTTCACACAAGTGCATGGCTTCACAAGCTGATGAAACTCATGTCTCCTACTCAAAAGAAAGGCCCACGTCACAGGCAAGACTCATCTTCCTGGCGCTCTTCCACCTCATGATGAAACAGTTCAGGTAGCTAAACTAGCAGTGAAGTTCTTACCTTTGTATATATCATTAGGCTTTTGCACTTAGCTTCTTAAACTAGCCTAGCATGAAAAAGTAAAGCAAAGGTGCCAACAAAGAGTAATTGCAAGTAACATAGGAACAAGGGAAAAAGCAAACACAGTTCCTTTCAATCTGATTTAGGCTGCTGTCAAATCAGCTCCATCACATAACCCATTCTGACTTCTGATTGCTGGTTCCCCTTAACACCCAGGCACTTTGTTGCCACAAAGACAGCCCCAAGTCCATCAGAGGATGCAGATGAGTTCCCCCCCATCTCCTAAGTCAGCTTTGAAAGTAGGAAGTTACCTCATGAGCGTAATACGTGAGTTACCATGCCTAAAACATCACAAGGCACTCCAAAACTATGCTAAAAAGAAGGCTAAGTAAGTCAACAAAAAAATGCACAAATGGGTTTTTCCTTCTTTGTTCCTTCAGTGCAATGAATAAATAAAGATGAATAAATAAATGATTCCAAATTTACCTCACATCATTCACTCCATAACTACAGCCCCATTTATTAGAATACAGACCACTGCCAGCTCCAAAATTTAAGAAGCTGCTAATCATACAAACAATTATTTTCAACTAAACGTAATTCAGTACGGTTAAATTCCATCTGCAGTTCTTTTACCATGGCCTTATTCCCCAGTTAAGGAATCACTGACCTAGAAATCTCTCATTGAGGAAGGAGATGAATTAACAAACTTCAGTAAATTGTCACGTAATCTACTGGTGAGTTCAAAATACTTATTTTTCAGAATTAAAACTCGAGGTCTCATTTTATTATTTTGCTGTAGCCTCCATCCCTTCCATTAAACATAGTATAGACATATCCAAAGGATACGCTATACTACATAGGTTACAAGCAGCAAATGCTTGGTGAGTTTTAACTGATATGATAAGCCATTAAGAAAAATTTGAACACCCCATTCAAGTAATATATGCCATATGGATGTAAATGCAAGCCCACGTGGAAAGAAAAGCCAGTGCAGACAACGAGTACACATCAGCTAACAAAAACTTTACTGGGCTACATTTATTATAGACATTTCATCTAATACTCATGGTAGGTCCATGTCCCTATAAAATATGATTGCAGGTAGCTCACTGGAGACTCCAGAATGCTTCTTGGGCCAGATAAAAATCATTTCTGCTATTAAAAAATAATAATAATAAAATAAAAATCAACCACCATTAAGCTAAGAGCATATTCATCATAAGCTAATTAAACTTCTTCGAATTTCAGCCAGCAACTCCTCACCAAGCCCTCACCTTTCCGTCAAGCTATGGAATACCTCACAAAAAGACCTCATAATTTAGAAGTTTCCAAAGATCAAGAAACTGCAATACCCTTTTGTCAAATTTAAAGAATTACCAATTAGCATTAAAACAGTATTATTTCCTGCCTACAGATATCAAAAACAGGGACTTTCTAGTGTGGAGAATGTTTCATGAATCTAGCAAAAGTTCCAGTGACCTCACCATAAGATAGTAACTTGCCTCCTTTCCTCTCTCCCCCCCCCCCCCCCAAACTCTCAATCACTCTTCCTCTTCCCTTCTCTCAACTCACAACAAACGTGAGTTTGCTTTTGCTCAGATGACAGCAAAAGAAGGCTAAGGCAAGGAAAAAGGTATACATGGGAGGGCCATGGGGGGCATTCCGCCCACATTCCTCCCCTTGCCAGTCCTCACTGCTCTAACACCAATTGATCCAGAAGAAAACCAACTTCAATCAGGCCTACTAACCTGGTTTCACGAACAAGTACACACAATATTTGAATAAATATGTAAAATTTTAGTATAAAAAAGGTTTAAAGAATTCAGAAACTTGTAATTTTTTTTAATAACTTGTTAAATTATTGTCCTGAACATGTAGGCCAAGCTTAGTCAGTCAACTTGAGATAATCTTGTTTTGAATCCCTTTTTTGGTGCGGTCGCGATGAAGATGATGTATGGAATTTATTTTTTAATGTTCTTTGATAGCAGCCATAAGACAAAAGTCAAAAAAAAAAAAACAAACCTCTCATCAATATAAAAGACCAGAAAAACTCTCATAGAAGCCCTCCAGATGAAATTTACTGAATCATGCTTTTCTGAAGTCCAAATGTCAAATAAAGTTGTTGAAACTTTGGGGTTATTTATGGCGATATTTGGGAACTCCAGCAGTTCCAGCATCCAAATACCGAGCAGAAATTGATGAAATTAATGCTCTCCACGGCACTAACACTGACAAAATTATCCATTTACGTAACTCCATAGAAATACGAAGAAATACTAAGATTTTACCTCTTTCTGATTATTTAATAGTATCTCCACAAATGTCAGAAGTTGCAAACATTTTGTCCAGAGGGGTTTGGTTTGCTGAAGCACAAAGACTGACAAAGCAGGAAGCTCTGAAATGCACAATAATAAACCTAAAGGAATTCCAGGAAAATGAGAAATAAGGTTTTATGAGAAGTGCAATGGATTGCTGAAGAAGGAAGGGGGATGTCAGTCACTCAACACTGAGGTATCTAAATCATTATTTGACTGAGGAACCTCAACTAATCCTAGAAACTGAGCAATGCTTATCTTATGCAAGAAGTCTCATGCCATGAAAAAAACATGCATAAAACAAGCACAGGGAACTCGGTTTACTTACAAGTAGACTGGAACAAAACCAAGAGCAGAACAGAAAATGGATGGGGTTAAAAAAAAAAAAAGACCAATCACTGAAGAGGCATAACAGTTATGAGTAATACATTTATTTATTAACCAAGTAGGAACCAAACAAGCATTTCCAAAGGCAACTATTGTAATCCACAAAAGCGTTTGCTTATTAGCATGTACATCCTGATAGTAGGCTGCTTCCTACCCTGACTTAGAACAGTCGCCCTAGCAAAATAAACACCTGCAAGCTCAGGGAGTTTTAGTGCTTCCTCATGTAAGAATGCAAAAGTTATGTTGTACACCAGAGTTACTGAGCAGAAAGCATGCCTTGCATACAGCAGACTTCAGGTCCAGTCCACCTAAGAAAAGCAAAGGAGATGGGAAGAATTTTTTTTTCCCCATTACAAAGAACTACATTATCTGATTTTCCACATTTCTATCTGAATTAACTTTGGATTATTAAGATGCAGATGAAATCACAGCTCAGATATTAAGGAATCAATACTCTTACCTATTTTCTCAACTAACAGGTGAATGGTTAGCAACAAAATTTCAGCAACTCAAACAAGAATATTAGAAATCTGAACACACAGCGTGAAACAACAGCATAATCCCAGCAGCTCAGGTCATGTATTTAAGAGAACAAGCAAGCATGGAATTTCCAAAGGAACTATTTGTTTGAATACATAGTCAGAACCTTTTATAACATCAGGAAAATCATTTTTTCATATCTCCAATCTATAGCGGAACCAAAAAACCTAAGCTTCTATACTCCCTGATTCCCTTTTAAAATCAGTAAGTTCGGTTCGTACTCTATAGAGAGAGCTGAAAATACAAATTGTATTAGAACATTAACTTCAGAAACTTCAGTTCATCTTTCAGTTTGTCCAAGTAGGAACAATACATATTTTGGGTGCACATACCTATTATACGGCAGTATAGAATTCAAGTAAAAAATTTGGAAGGACACAAGATTGAGAAGAAATCAATACACTCCATTGCTTTGTGATAATATTTGGAAAAAAGAGGTAAATAAAATTTAAAACTTTTAATGAAAAGCTCCTGAGAAACCAAAAGTTGAAGTGTTACTTCCTTTCCAAAGTGTTGTTCTCATGAGAAGCAAGTGAAAACAAAAGAGAAAAGCAAGAAGGATGAGAGAACACTGAGTGAGCAAGAAAGAGAAAAAGAGGACCTTAAGAGAGAAGCACTAAAAAAGGATGCAAGATTATAAGGGCATACGCACAAGTCGGAAAAAAAAAAGGACCAAGTGAGGGAGAAAGAACCCGAGTCAGAGTAGAAGCAAAAAAGACTGCAAAAAAACAGCTGAAATAACAAAGTAGTCATGAGAGTTAGAGCAAGAACTTGTTATCAAGAAAGGCTGTTAGTTTTCATGCATGCTAGAACACACGCAAGCAGGACAGCATCAGAGTGGGAATAAGCACGTCAATTTGAGATAGCAAGAGAAAGTTGGAGAGGAAGAGAGAGTGCAAGAGAAGCGGGGCGGGGAGGGCGGGTAGCGTGCATGTGCGCGTCTGTCTGTCTGACATAGCAGCGATTTACTACAGGAGGGGTGGCAAAAGCTCTTCAGAATGATGTTCTCCATTAAGTAACCGAGCTATCAAAGCCAGCTAACCAGCCCCTGCCACTCTTAGGCACCCTGTCCACCCACACAACCCATTCCATTATCCTGTCAAATGCCTCAGCAGCAGCGCAGTATACTGGGCCTAGGAACCGATCTGACTGAAAAGTAACCTGATTCTCCACCCCCACACACACCCAAATGTTATATATATAAAATTATGTATTTCAGCCAACTCTGTTTCCAAGTCTGATTCACTGGTTGGTCTTATAAACAGCTGTGCCAACACAAAGCAGGTGGGAACAAGCAACCAGAATCTGAAGAGAGGAGGAACTGCTTAAGCTGCAGTTGCCTTCAGAGAACTGCTTGTTGCACACTTTGCCTTAGAAACTACTCTCAATAATCTAACCCAAAGTGCTTCAGTGGCAGTACATATTACAGCAGGATCGGTTTGGGTTAGGGTTAATGCATATTACTTCATCAGATTTCAGTGCTGTTCATGTCCCGTGGCCCTTCCAAATTAAACATTAAAACAAAGAGATGTGCTTTTCCTAGTTTTGCCTCTGTATCTATTATTTCAGACCTGGTATAGGTACACTTTGAGGGAGAGCAAGGTAGGAGAGGAAGGTGGGGAGATAATCAACACTGTCTATGTTTTCGTCTGGATGTACTGTTCTTCATGGTGCTGCTCTTCAGCATTCTCTAACACTGAAATAATGTGCCAGTGTACTGTCTTGTTCCACGCCAGAAGACTCAACTGATCCAGATGAGAAAAAGGTAATTAAGCATTACTGAACTTTGCCTGAATTTACAGTATAGTACCAAAGACCAATAGTTTCAATCCTTACCAGCTTCTGTCATTTGATTCCTCCTCTCTGCCACCACTACTAAGCAGTGCCCCAAGATGTTGAGACAAGTCGTCTCAGCTGAAACTAGAGCAGGTTATTACTGTGGAAGAGTCATGACTAAGACACAAAGCCAACTCTGCCTCCCAAACGCCAACCAAACCAAAGCATGCAGAAGCGTGGTTTACACAACTGTTATACACTTGCACAAGTCACCCACCATTCTCCAGACTACTCACTCTCAAGTGGCTGACCCACAAAACCATGAACTCACTCCTGTCAGATGCAGTAGTAACCTGTTAGGTCAAGTAACAGAGGTGGCATATTATCTGCTAATAGGACGGTTCCATTTACAAAAAGTGTGCAAATACCATGCATGACTCCTTCTCCTATGTGAAGGTTCTACAAGTTTCATAAAATCAAAGACTAAGAAGTTAAGAAATGTTTGAGTTAAGATGGGCACAACATACAGTTCTGTCTGATTTTGCAATACAATCTACTTTCACAGTCGAACACTGTTTTGTTCATTGAACAGACATGAGGAGAGTGGCACACAGAAAACAAAGTTACACAGTACGTGCCAGCTATACAGTAAATGATACTATTACTGAAACACTTCACCGGTTCTTCCAGAAATTGAAGGATGCAAACCAAGCAGGGCAAGAGACTGAAAGTAAAATCAATTTAATTATTTTTCTTAAAACACACAACTATCAAGAAAAAAAAAAAAAGAGTTCCAACTCGAACGCTCTCAAATTTCCCAACAGATCCTAAGCTCCAGGAGCAGACCACTATCTGGAAATGCTGAGTCACTCTCCAGCCTTAAGAGACTGCTTCTGTAAGCTACAAAGCACTCAGAATATAAACTCAAGACAAACGCAACTGCAACTGCTTCTCATCCTGCTATTAAAACATAAGATGCCTAAACTCCTAACCTCAGCTCCACCCTTTGCATCACAGTATAACTCTGTGCAAGTCACTTCACCTTCATCTTGTTTTCATTTCCCTTGCTAAAAAATACCTGTGACTAAGCTGCTTATCTCCTGTTAGCAAGACAAAAAGTGCTTTCTGTATAAGCAAGACATACCAAAAAAAAAAAAAAAAAAAAAAGTTGAAGGTTTTCCTTGCATCAGTTTTGGTATTAATTTTCCTGTGCATTAGATCCTAATCACTTAAGAAACATCTCTTCCACACATCACTAAAAAAGGTTAAATGAAACAAGAATGAATCAAGACACTAAAAGCAAGAAGTAGTCCTCCCATTTCTGTCACTGAGTTTTTGACTCACTTTGGGAATCTTTATGGAAACAGTTGAGTCAAAGACAGCTCCACAGATGCTCACACGATTAAAACATAAGGAGAAATACCGTGATTACAACACATTGGATACAATGCGTCCCTGTTTCCTCAAATGCACAAAGAACCTGGCACTGCCACAGCGGAAGCTTATAGGTTCTATAATGACTAACACGTAACTTAGAAATTATATTCTGAGCCCACTGTATGCTTGCTAAAAATGCAACCTGAGCTTGTCTCACCTCGTACCACAGATCTCAAGTTGTTTTGTTTCATGCAAGCAAAATTTTCCTCTAACATATGAAGATTAAAGTTAAGATCAAAGAAGTAGCCGTAGTCCAGAGAAAGAGAATGAAAGCAAAGCATATAAAGAACTCCATAAAGGAAAATATCAAGGACAAACTTTTCATATACGGAAGTCTAAAACTTAAACTCTTTGCTCATATTCAAACTCTTGTATAGGAATAATTACATTATTCTCACATCTCAATGAAGTCTGGTAGAAACTACAATACTCAAAATCTTAAGAAAAGAGTGAGGATGACAGTATGGTGAAACAGCTTAATGTATACAGGGCTAAGAAGATACTTTTGGAGGAAAAAAACAAGTTGTGATAAAGGTACATAAAGCGATAACTAACACAAGGCAGGTCATTTAAGTCTACTCTTTCATAAGAGATTTATCTTGATGATCTTGAGACGTATTTTAAACAAGTATCAAGAAAGTCAGAGAACTTTTTATTTCCATCTGCTACTTAAATAAAAGCCGTACGTCCTAAAAATCCTTAGTTATAGGAAAACAAATCACAGACAGATCGCTGATCCTCTCTAATGCTGCTAAGCGCAAAGCACCACACGTATAGTGACAGTTTCAAAAGACCTGTTAAAAACGTGACTATGTCAAATACATACATCCCTTCCCCTCACACGCGGAACACTGAGATGAATGTTCTTGCATACGACTACATACATATTACCTTCATATTTCACTTCCATGTGAGCAGTAGTGAAACTGAAACAAACGTATTTTAAAATACTTAAGACTTAGAAGACTTAGTTGACTTAGAAGAGCAATTTTTTTTTTTAATAAATTTTGCAAAATAGACAATGATTTCCAAACACAGTACTTGAAACTTGTGAACTGAAAGTTGACTTTTTCGTGAACTTGACTGGATGATGTAAATCCATGGAGATACACACATGAAGATTCTGATGGGCAAAAATACCGACAGTTGACTCAAATGGAACAATATGGAGTCCGCAAATCACAACTGTGTCAAATACACAAGGGAAAATGTCATTTAACAAACCCTACAAAGCCAGGAAAGAAACCCTCTTGTAAGGGCATCAGACATCACTCATGATTCCCACTCACATCTCCAGGTTATTAAAACTCACACCATCATTAAACTTTTGTACAACAGCAGCAGATTATCAACCTACAATCACTCACAGCCTTCTGTATTTGCATGAAGAAACAGAGACCAAACCACAAACGTGTGCATTTGCACAGCACTGTCATCAGAATACTATACAGAAGAACACCGGGAATGAACAGGTATGCCTCTTAAAAGTCATGAAATCAAATGAAGAAAGAAGTAATACTAACTTCATATACAAAACAAAATGGAAATCTGATCCCAACAAAGGTCTCCAAGTGGTACAACACTGCAAACCCAAACAGTTTTAACTACGTCCTTATGCTACAACATTCAACCATAGTTTTTAACACAGTATCACGGGTACTTTTTCCAGCCAGCCTTCAACGTAAATGCATCATTTATGACACTGTCTCTAGTAGACACAGCTCACAGAAGACGTTACTCACTTAGAAACTAGGCTTGTAACACACTGTGTATATTAAAAATAATAAGCCATCAGGGAAAGTTTGAGGAGATATAAGGGTCATTCAGTATGAAGCTGCACTAACTGCACTGTGAAGTGCCCTCACCCCAGAGCTGCACCTACCAGCACTTTTGATTTCAGAGGAAAGAAGAATGTGTGGTAAGTCTGCAGCCTTCGCATACATAGAACTTGACTTGAGCAAAAACCTGACTTGAGTGGGAAGACACAGACAGATAGACAAACATGTTGATGTTCAACATTTGTGGTAACGCTCATTTTCCTGCATAAGGCCTGCCATAAAAATCCCAGCTTTTGAAAGCACTCTGTGACACTGACAGGAAAGTCACCCCAAATATAAGAAACACGGGACTTATGAACAACATACACTCCCAGAAGTTATCCCAGAAGCACAACCTACTATTTGTAGGATGTCATCTCTACAGAAAGGGAATCTCCCAAGATCTTCCAGCAACAATCACTTCTAGCAACATTAGCAAAGACATCAATACATTTTAAACACTAACTTGCAATTTTTGGCAGACCATTAAATTAATGCCTCCCTGTCCACAAATTAGAAAGAATAACAGAAAGAAATCAGAACCAGACATGATCCAGGAGTTACTAAGAGCTTTCCAGATCAATGGGATTTTGAAAGAGAGTGCATTAAAAACTTATTTGCTTGCAATCAAACACACACCCTACATGTACTGCATTTGTAAATCTTGTGAAATCATATTTTAAAATGAAAATACATATGGTTATGTATTTATAAGGCAATACTATTTCTTCTGTAAAGGAGATGGATGCACTCTGACTGGCTCCTCAGCACAGATCCACTGGCAAAGAGAATCAAAAGCAAGCAGTAATTTACATAGCTCACTGTAACACAAACGAAGATTTGAGCATGCAGAGATGAACAGGATTCCAAAACGACAACCTGTGTTTGAAGCCAAAAAGCCAAACACTGATGAGCAAAAGTTTTTCAGGTCACTAGGATTTGAAAGTTTCTTTTAAAAGTTTTACAGACATGTTGGATTTAATCACTAAAATATATTTATTTTTGCTTATGCCAGCTGTCATTGTACTGGTTGGATTTTTTTGAGTTACTCATCAAAATTCACCCTGAATGTTTTCAACTATGTTTTGAAAGAATAATTCTGCCATCAGAAACCAATTTGTACGTTTCCATTACTCTTGTTTCACTATCCAAACAGTTATTAAAGCAACAGAGGAAACTTTTCAACACGTAGACATATTAATACATTATTATCCTTTCCTTTAACTGCCTCAAAACTCAGTTTACCTTCATTTGCCTCTGGGGAAAAAGAAAAAAAAATAGAAAGCTTTCGAACTTTACGTAACACAAATTGAAAGCTTAGTTTCTCACAGCTGGAACAAAACACTGACACTTAACAGAGTTGATTTCACTTTCAGTTACACAGTTTCGCTTTCAGGTACTAAGTGCTACAGATCCTAGAAACAATGCAAGGAGTATGCTAACCAGTAAGTGCCAGCTTATGCTATTTTAATTACAAAAACATTTTCACTGCTTTTGAATTCAATAAATGCTATATTCACTGACAAAATTAAACTGATTATGTCTGTCACACAAGTCAACTGAAGTAGTTACTACCTAGGCTTCACAGGCGCCATAGTATTTATATTGTGTGGACTTAGGAAAGCTGACTGGGAACTATCTCCTGCATGCGCCAAGTCCGGGAAGGGAAGGGAAGGGAGTTAAAATCCAAATACAGCTGAGGTAGGTATATGCTGAAGACCCATCCTAAAGTAAAAAATACATTTGTACTAGCAAAAGCAATTGAGCTATTTTTTCATACATGTTTATCAAACAGAATAAAAAGTAGAATTTTATATCTTTTTTCCACATAAAGGGAAAAGATAATCTGGGGATATCAATTGCAAACTCTTAGACGAACTGGTGATTGGGTCACTGCAATTCCATGGGCATACTGAGTCACCTCAAAGAGATTACCAATTACATATCAAATACATCTTTCTGGAAGGAACAATTGTTTCTAAAGATGTTGTTCCCCCCTCTCTCCCCCCACGTGTTTTTAAAATTTTAATAGACCATAACTCCCAGAACTTTCCTCTTGAAGGATCTACCAAAGTGAGGAAGGAAAATGAGAGCATTCCTCTTTCCAAAGTTTTCTTTACTTTCTTCACCAGTCTTGAGTTTACAAGGCAAGATGTGTTGGTTCAGAAAGGTTTTCATATTATTTCAAATGGTCTCAGATCAAAAAAGAAGTCCCACTAATCAGACAAGTCTAGTTAGTGGAACCGTTACTACACATTAGGGGGGAAAAAAAGTTTCTTAAACTCTTGCTGGAAAAGGAAAAGAAAAGAAATTGTAAAGCAAGTTAACAAATAATCTATTGTAT
Organism: Alectoris magna; assembly: GCA_030625065.1. Taxonomy (NCBI): domain Eukaryota; kingdom Metazoa; phylum Chordata; class Aves; order Galliformes; family Phasianidae; genus Alectoris; species Alectoris magna. The sequence continues at coordinate 89,431,450 of CM060560.1, forward strand.
TCAGTTATAAAGACAAAAGCAGCAATTCTCTGTAAATAATCCTATTCTACATCAAGATCTATTTACAAAAGGATTTCAGTAGCGATACGAGTTTTTCATGCTTCCATAAAACAAAGGTATCAGGAAAGCTTTTGACTTCACTTTAGAAAGCAGCTGTCCAAATGGCATTAAAAATGACTGCAGAGAGACTAACCAAGAACATCAGCTGTAACACCTTTAACCCTGACTACAGGACTACAGGTTGGAAAGCACCTGAAATAAAGCCACTTCAAGAGGAACACTGAATAGAGAATCTAATTATAGCAACAGAACTTGCTTCTTTGCAAGTCATCACCCATTTCAGTTCAGATAAAACTACAAAATGCCATCACAGCAAATAAGGAATAGTTCTTTGTGAGTTTTATTAACTGGTCTTCTTGCACATGACCACACAAGCAGGTGTTTCATACACATTAGTATAACCTATTCAGGACTTTCACACTCTGTAAAGCGCTGACTAACTTATATGAACTAAAATGACAAAAGCTCACAGCAAATTCATTAAGGCAAAGCCTAACAATATAGTTATTAACTATACTGTTAATATTGTTATAATCTGGGCTATATTGTTAATATAACCCAGACCCACTTCTTTCCAAGGCCCGACTGGAATCAAGATGTGACATACATGTTAGCAGCTATGTCCTAGTTAAACGTAACGTTAAAACCTCCGTTTTTACTTGGTGCCAGTCATGTTTTTCTCCATTGCTAAACCATCTACCAGTGTGTAGGAAGTTATTTATGGTCATCATATGCTAACTCCTAGTCCGTTCAAAGCCCACATGCTTTAAAAATTGAAAAATTCCTGATTACTACATCCTTTTTTCATACAAGGAAGATTACGCTATCCATAAATTGACACTGAAATACAGATCACTTGGCTGCTATTAGGTAAAATTATCCTTCTCGCTGCTTCTCTGAAGGGATTCCGGTGACAAATTCCAAATACACCTGAGTATTGATACAGGAACTGGAATACTGCAACAAACTTTCTTACCGATTGGCCTGGAAACAATATTAAACTACCCTGATGTGTGCATACACAACAATTTAAGAGAATGGATTGCACCCTTTTTGTGATTTAAGAAGACTGCGCTATCGGACAGCTCAGTCAAAAATGTTCAGGAAATATGATTGAAACTCAATAAGCTTCATAAACTTTGATTCAATTTCTAATTCGTAGAACCAACGTAAATCCAACACATGCACTCTACTTCAGACCATGAATGAAAAGGCTCTGGTTCTAAATATTTCATATAAGCAAAAAACATTAAGCACAACATACAAAACTAGTCTACATATACACACACACAGTTCACAAGATACAGGTAGATAATAGTTATAAATACTAGCTCATATTCAGAGTTATCTTCAGTGTTATTCTAATTCTATAAAGTATAATTAATTTTCCAAAAATATCCAACCTACAGAGGTTGGGGGGAGTACAAATAAGGAGAAACAAGTTCTACCAAAACTTCTTTGAGCTACATTATTCCAATGTGGTAAGTTACATTCTGCTCAGTTACTCACAGATAATAAAGTACCACTACAAACAAAACATTAGTTTATTTATCCTCAGACACTACTGATAAATTCTTCAGCTCTATCAATACAATGACAAAACAAGCTGTTAACTTATCCAGATCCCCTACAATGCTTAAAGCCATGTAAGAGCTACTGTGTGCACCTACTGGCAAAAGTTACCTGCACGCTCCCATTGGGACTAGAACACTAGGTTGTCCAAGATATTCCTGTTGATTTATTTCATAGTCAGATATTCTGCCCTTGTTAATTTTAAAGAACAAAGAATGTTTATTTCCACCGATGACTGTGGAGTAACAGGAGAACTAAGTAACAGCAGCAATCTAGACACATGATCAAAGGACCCCTACATGGCCTTTGGGCAGACTAAACTCTAAACTTCAAAGCTGATCGAAACTCAAAAATGCACCAATTTCGAAATTCCAAATTACAGCACTTCTAATTGTATTTTCTGATTTTGTGGCAACGGGAGGGAACACCACTCCAGAGAAAGAACCCCGTATACATCAGAGGAGGTCTCCGGCACCTCCAGCAGCACAAAGCTCCATTCCTACCGGGCTACAGCCAGCTACTGACACCCCGCAGGTCCCCGTGCGCTGCTCAGCTGCCGCTCCCCGCACTCCCCAGTGCAGCCCGATGACAGCGGCCTCTCTCAGGTACTCCTGCCCCGGCCTCAACTCCCCCCGACCCCTGCAGAAGGTGCGGGCAGAGCCACCACAACAGGTGCCCGCCGCGCTGACGGCCCCGCTCCTGCCACCCTCCTCTCCCCGCTCCCAGGCCGGGCCGAGACCCCGCTCCCGCCCACCGCAGGGCGTTGCGCATCAGAGCGAGAAGAACCGGGCGAACTCCCTTCGTTCATCCCCGCTCCCTGGGCCCGGCTCGCTCGCAGCCCGGTAGCCTCTCCCGGACACCAACGGGAAAAGGGCCGCAGAGGCCGCAGCCGCTGCCCCGGCCTGTCCCATTAGGGGGCGGCGGAGGAGAGGGCGGGGAGGAAGGGCAGCCCCGAAGCCCGCAGCGGCTCCGCGCCCCGCCAGCGCCGGGCAGCGGCCCGCCGGGCCCCGCACTCTCCCCGCCGCCTCTCTCTAAGATGGCAGCGGCGCTGCCCCCTGCGCTGCGCCCCCTTCGACCGCGCCGGGCCGGGAGGTGGCACCCGCCGGTCCCGCTGCGCAGCGCCCCGCCGCCGGCTCACTCACCGTGCGAGCCCCGCGCTCCGGCCCGGCTCCTCCCGGCAGCGGCCTCTCCCCTCCTTTCCTCTCCTGCTGGTGCGGTGGGCAGAGCGAGGAGCGAGCGCTGCTTCTTCTTACCCCGGCCTCGGCCCGGGGCCCCGGCGCGGCGGCGCCTCCCTCTTGCGCGCTCCGCAGTCCGTCCGGCCGCCCCGCCGCGCTCGGGCCCGCACGGCCGGCGGCGGTGCCGGTGCCGATCGCAAGGTCTGCTCGCTGCGCGCCTTCTTCTCCGGGCGGCGGGGAGAGGGGGGGCCCGGCCCGGCCCGGCGGGCGGATCCGCGGCGCTTCCTGGCCGGGCTGGATTTTCTATCGCTCACAAAATGGCGCGCGTTCCAAACCTGCGCAGCGCCCGGCGGCGGCAACGGCGGGGCCCGGCCTCGCCTCGGCTCGGTGAGGTGCGGCGGTCGACGGCGGCCTGAGCCCGGCCTGGCAGCGCGGGGACAGCGGCGGGCGGGCGGCGAGAGCGGGCGGGGGGAGGGGGAAGAGGAGGAGGTGGTGGAGAAGGAGGGGGTGGGGGGAAAGCGCAGCGCTGTACCGAGCCCCCGGGAACTCCTCGCTCCCTCCCTCCCCCGCCTGCCAGCCTCTACCTCCTCCCACCCCGCCCGCTCCTCCTCCTCCCTCGCGGAGCGGCTCTGCGCCGGCACCGCTCCCTCACGGTGCACCGCAGCGCGGGGTGAATTTCCGGCAGACCCTCAGGGACGAATTATTGCCCTTTTTGGATACATACATACATATATATATATATATATATATATATAAATATATAATTGAGAGTGTTCTTCGGTTTTCTCGTCTTTCGGAGGGGAAGCGGGGAAGGGGAAAATAAATAAGTGAATAAATTAAAATAAAAAAAAAAAACGCCACCACGGTTCGGGCGGGAAAGGGTTTTGGTTTTTTTTGTTTGTTTTTTTTGGGGGGGCGGAGGGGGTAGGTTAAAAAAAAAAAAGAAAAAAAAAAAAAGGCGAACCGACAAAATGGCGGCGGGGCGAGCTCGTCGCTGTGGCAACTGTCCGTCAGGGCGCCCTGCCGCCCCACCCCGACCGGGCGGGCGGGAGACGGCGCTGACGTGGGGAGGGAGAGAGCGAGCGACGGGTAAAGGGCGGGGCTGCCGTCGCCTGGCAACCGCTGCTTCCCCGCCTTTTACCCGGGCCTCGGAGACGCTGTGACGCTGGCCGTGCGGCCGCGGGATGGCCCCGGCCCCGGGGCGTGAGGGAGGGAGGGAGAGGCGGGGGGCAGCTGAGGGGACGCCGCCCGCCACAACAGTGGCGCCTCCCCGGCCTGCAGGGGGCGCCGGCAGCGTGAAGGGGGCGCGGGTTGTGGCGCCCCCAGGCGGGTCGTGGCGGTGTGTCTCGGGGCTCGGGCGGGCAGAGCTCCTTGCCGCTTTAAAAAAATACCCGTTCCGCTCATATAAAAGGCGCTGAGAAGCTGGCTCTGTCGTGCGCTCTGCGAAGGGAGGCACGGGTTCCTGAGGGAAGGCTGCTTCCCTGGTGGGTTGGTGTATACAGCCGCCCTAAACACGCACTGGAGTTTGGTTTGTTGGTTTTTCGTTTGTTTCTGGAATGCTCGCAAAGATCAGAAAGTAGAGGATGACCTTTACCTCACGTTTTAGTTCTAACCTGTGATAGTTCTTTTCAGCTCCCAGACAGCCTCCTTGAGGAAATGAGGACACGTTGCTGATACCTGTTCCCTTAGCTTTTATTCCCACCTTAACATTTTTTTCTCGCAGCAGAGAAGGTGGCAATAAATGCCCAAAGATAGGCAGATAGGCGTAGCAGCGGCCAAGTATTACATCCCCCAAATACCTCATCATTGCTTTACCAATGCAGTATCTCAAGCAGTTCATAGAATCATGGAATCCTCGAGCTGGAAGGTTAGCATCACTGCCACACTTCAAAACAGGAGTTTGTGTTGTATTTCTTAATAAGATGGGCTCATAAGGAATATCTGGTTGGATTTTCCTTCCAAAAAGGCAAACTGCCCCAGAAAGCTCAATATTTGAGGTCAAAAGGAACAACAATAAATGAAATACTTCAGGGGGGAAAGGAAGAGGAAAAATGTACTTAAAAAGAAAAAAAAATGGGGAGAAAACACGGAGGAATAAGATTTGAGGGAAAAAATAATTTACAGCAGACGTGAAAAATAGATGTAGAAGAAAGCATAACAATATAAAAGTTTTCTTAGTTCAGAAGGTGCAAGGCAGCACAGTATGCAACACCCAAAATACTGAATTATAGTATCCTAATGGGACAGAAATGTACCATAGAGTCAAATCTGGTGACTATTCCGCCTCTCCTTCTGCCTGTCTTTCAACATGCTAAGAAATACAATCCTTCATGTCTTCCTCTATTTTGCTGGCGTGCATTTACGTCTGTGCTGTCAACAGAGAAGACTTAGGACCAGTACAGAAATGGTTGCAGGTGGAACTCAGAGGATCCAAAAGTTTCTGAAGGTGCAGGACTGTCACAAAAAGTATGCTGTTGAAACAAGGGGTTGGCCAGACTGATAACTTATTGCTACTAGGGAAAGAAAAGAATGCATACGTTATCATCCAAAGGAAGAACCATATGATATGGCACAAAAATGAACGTAAAGTTATAAATATTCATGTTTCTATTTACTCTCCCTTTTATCAAGGAAATAGAATGGAGATCAGTGAATTGGTGCTAAAGCTGAAAATTACATTTCTCTCGTGCTTTGAAGGTTGTACTTAGTAAAGTTTAAAGATCTGTTAGGTCTACTTGTTTTATAGTTGTTTCTGGTAGCGGACACTACTGTACAGGAAACAGTACTGAAGTGGATGGACCACTGTTAGCAGGGACTAACATGAACTGGCTGGAGAACTGTGATTCTTTAATACTTTTGAAAGTCAAGTGACACATGTACTGTTAGTGGACAGACTACGTGGAGTTCTCTCCAGCCACCAGTTCTGCTTTTTTATTTGTTGCCTCATTTGTTTGCCTCTGATTATAGGCACAGTCTACTACATGCGATGCCAGATTTACCTGTCTTGGCCCACAGATGTTGAAAGCAACAAGTAATTTCAAAACCTTCCTCACTTTGTATGGATTACTAGGGCTTCAATTACTCTACTCAAGCAACTAGTATTTTAAGATAGCATTTTAGTTATTCAACCAAGCATTCTGCCATAGACTTAATGCAGTATAGCTGTGTCAGCAGACATCTATGTGGACTTCTGAACACACATTATATCAGTAAGACTGTTTCTATTGTTTCTGGGGTGAAAAAGTTTTCCTATTTAGGGATCTAAGTACTTCCCAAGTCTATAGAAGTTGCTCGATTAGCCTAGTTCCGTATCTTTGTCCCGCTTTAGACTGTGGATGTGCTTTGTTTGCTTGTTTGTTTGTTTTTTGACCACACATCTCCTGATAGTGGAATATGATTATGGATAGCATGTCCAACTTGTTCTTTTTAGTCTTGAAACACAGAGTAGAGGGGTGCATTTTCCTCTCCAACCTAGGCTTTGGAAGTCTTCATTCCCTAATCCAAAACTTAGAGAGCCCTCATACCATGCAGTTTTTCCTTTGGAATACATGCATTTCTGTTAGAACTCCTGGCTTCCTTCCTATCTGTCATGGGAGCTCTGACTTTTCCAGGGTTTAATATTCGTACTTTGAATATGTACTTCAATCTAGAAGATGCTTTGTACCAGCAGCAACTCAAGTAATCCTTGGTATCCTACACATCTTCTGCAAGAGTGACTTTCTTAGCCCAGCAGACTGAGCTTAGAAGATCTTCTGAAAGGATTTCTTCAGAATGTGGGAAAAAGATTGTCAGCTGTTCTGTTAGCTTGTGTTTTTCAGGCAAAGCCACCATATAGCTCAGTCCCTTTAGTGCTAGGCCGCAGTCTGAAGTTAAGTCCCAAAAGGAGATCTTCTCTCTGGGTAACATCATTAGCACTTCAGAGAACTCCACAGCAGCTCTCAGACAGACTTAATTCTAAATCAAACCATCATCTGGAATGAGCAGCTTGTGTTTCGCCTGTCAAAAAGGTGCTGCTAAGTAACTAATGTGGTCCATCTCTTTTTAGGCCAGAGAGGTTGCCATAGTAACTTATCTGAATGCAGATAGATATGCTTTTGAGTCATCATCAGAGCCTGGCTTTGATAGTACAGGGTTTGGATTGACAGCAAGTACTGCATGTTGTGTAGGTTGGCACGCCTCTGGACCAGAAGGTCCTGGAATTGCTGCTGTTGCTGCAGGATGAGGTTTGCTGAAAGAAAAAAAAAATAAAAATTATGCAGCTCCTTGAGTTTTCTCTAATATTCTCTTGACTGGTTGTTAGGTATTCCTTGCTTTTCTCACTCTGTAAAATGGCAGGCTGGAGATCTCTTTTCTAAGAGTGACAAGTTCCTCGCTCCAATTTCGAAGTCCTTCCCCAAAACAATGGAGTTTTTTGGGAGAAGTCTCTAGGAAAGAGGCTGTGTTACTTCAGAGCAAACGTGTAATTTAAAGTTGTACCACAGAACTTCTCTTGAAACCACTTTCTGTGATACATAAATTTATATGAGTGCAGAAGAGTTTTCCATCAAAATCAGTATCAGGCATCTTGAAGAACTGGGATTCTTTAATAATTTTGAAAGGCAAGTGACACAGTCTCAAGTATGTCCCATCTGGGAATTCCTCTGCATCTTCTATTTCCAGCTTTTAGAGGGAGGTGTTTTCTCTGCGTTTGGAAACACGCAAAAGACATTCTGTTAATATAATCATAATACTTCACTCACATCTGAAAGGGCTAGTATAAAATCAGGTCTTTCTTTGGCAGCTTCTTCTAAAGCTTGTCCGGTGGTGGAAAATACATTTTCCTTACCCCGTAGTTGTGTGGCAGTAGCATGTATGTCTTTGCTGGCTAAAATGAAAATTTTGTTCTTGATGTCAAGAGAAAGCTTCTTTCTGGATGGATATTGTCTTTGAAATGCTGATGCAAGGTATCTGCAGTGTCCTGACTTCATAATCCCATTCATGGAATTTCTCAGAAGCACGATCTGCAAGGTGCCTGCCTACATTGGCCATAAAACCTCTTGCTAGCTAAGGAAAAGAAATTGTGGCCAGTTTTAAACTACTTTTCTCTAAACTTGCTACATATGGCATTTTACCATACTAAGAAATCACTCTTCAAACAGTGGAAACCACAATGCTTGGTTATCTATCCCTTTTTCCTCCCAGATACTCTATCCCCTCCCAATCCAAGATTTTATCTCAGGGTTCCAGATTTCCTGTGTACCTCCCTGTGAATGACCCCAAAGCTTCAGCATGTGACCCTTTTGAGCAAAGGTGACTGTAAAATAGGATTTATTCAGAGTTATATGGGTGTAGCTTGGCCAGTTGGCACACCAACCAGAAGCATTAACATTTAAGATTGTGGTTCAGCTTTTCTGATAGTGAGAAATAATTAACTAACTGACCAGAATCGATCATCTCACCAATTTTTTTCTAACTTTGTGTTTCTCATATGTGAGATCTCTGCCAGAAAAGAGTCATCTGTGATCATTATTAGGAGTTAAAAAATTATTATGAGGGATGGACTGAGGGACCAATCAAGAAGTTAACCCAGCCTTATAAAACCAGAATAAAATGAGTTCGTTCTTTTTACTATGCATGTGAAATAAATCAGCTGTGTATACATTGTTTTCCTGTACGTTTCAGAATCAGTTCCTTGGCTATCCAGACTGCTTTGGCCCTGGAGCATATTCTGTGGCATCACAAATGTAGGCTAATTGCTATGTGGGCCAGGAGTCTTTTTTTTTTTTTTTTTTTTTAGGGCATGCTTATTAGGGGCCTGCAGTTTCACCTTGGCAAGTTATTCCAGGGAAACTAGCAAGGCAAGGAGGGTAGATATTGACCTTACGCTGTGGATGTCCTGGCCCACCTCATGATCACTACTGCATGCCAGTAGTGCCGCCAACCAGGCCTGTGGTGTCAAGTCCCACAGGGACAGTCCTGCCAGAATGGAGTTACTAAAATAGCACATCGGCTGCCAGGCAGGGTTTTTCTGCTGCTGTGAGGATATCCCGTAAGTATTCCTTCTGAAGGTTCCCCGGGCTGTCTGTGACAGTCTGGGGGGGGTAGAATGTCACAAGCATCTGTGGGGGAAACACGCATGGGGCCACTAATCTGAGACTGGCATGGGAAGAATAACATCATACAAACAATTCAGTGCTAGCAGGTCAGCCAGCCTGCTCTCCATGTAGACAAGTCCAGGTCTCAGTTCCCTCTGGAGGTACAAGAGTGGGGGGATGAGTCCACAAGTTCACCAGATGGTTTGCAGTGAGTTATGCTGATATGAGAAGCCTCAGGGGAGACCTCACTGCTCCCTTCACTCACCTGAAAAGAGGTTGTAGTGAGGTGGGGGTTGGCCTCTTCACCCAGGTGACAGTGATAGGATGAGAGGGAATAGCTTTAAGTTATGCAAAGGGAGGTTCAGGTTGAATATTAGGAACCATTTCTTCTCAGCAAGAGCAGTGAGGCAGCGGCACAGGCTGCCCAGGGAGGTGGTGGAGTCAACTGGAGGTGTTCAAGAGCCGTGTGGATGTGGCACTGAGGGACGTGGGCAGTGGGCGTGGTGGGGGTGGGCTGATCTTAGAGGTCTTTTCCAACATTAACAATTCTATGGTTCTGTTATTCTCTTTGACTGTTCTCCAGAGTTTTCCATCCCTACTCTTTTTAAAAAGGCCGTGGGGTTGTCTGCATTCTTGTTTCGGTATTAGTGACTTCCACCCTAAATTTCCTTGTGCTCAGACTCTGATGTTCACTTACCAGCCAGTTGTACTTCCAGTATGAGAAGGGAAAAAGAAAATAGGTTGAACAAATGATTGCGTTCAGTCTCAGGAAATGATGAAAACCTGCGAGGAGTGCAGCCCACCAGAAACAAACCCGGGCTAATGCACGTTCTTTCCTCATTACCTGAAGTCAAGAGGTTTGATTGTTCATTTATTTAGTACAGACACGTTTGTGAAAAAATCTTCAGCAAAAAGTTGTTAGAGTTAGGGTAATATGGTTAGGTTGTGGTTGGACCTGATGATCTTTAAGGTCTTTTCCAACCCAAGCAATTCTATGAAAAAATGGCTTGAATTGCATTCAAATCAGCACGAGAAAACCTGAGATCAACCAGACTTTGACAGTATATTCTGGCTAAGAATTGGCCCGTGTGCATTACGGAACAGATATCTGGGCTGTTCCCTACTAGTGGTTTTTCCTCTGCAGGATCACGTGTTTTTTTATTAAGGTCAGTTTCAGGCTTTGCACATTGAGTAAATATTTGACAACACAATATGTATGACTAGTAGGCTAGCATTCTCCAGCTATTTGGAACTCATGTAGTCACATGGATTTGTTTAGGATATGTTTACACACCAACAAAGTCGTAGCTACTGATTGCCTAAAAATGGTAAAGTGTTATTAACATCAACATGTTTGGAGTGCGTTTCTGCATAAAGTCTTAGCTTTACTTTAAATATCTGTCTAACACTGCATTTTGGCATCTAGCCCATCTTAGCCCCTCCATTGTTGCTTCTATCACACATATGTAAATAGTGCCGATCCTGTTCAGCTCACCTTTATCTGCTGAGATCTACTGCTCTATCACCAGTAGTAACTGTGGAAGGTGATACAGTAATAATATGAGAAAAATATTTTATACTGGGAATGATGGAATACTGGCGAGTGCCGTTATGCACATAACTGAAGATGAGATATGTTGTTGGCATGACTGCTATAGCTGACTGGGAGCAGAGGAGTAAGGACTTCTACTACTGTTTCATTTGTCTTTGGGTGTTTGTATTTACATTGGTAGTCTCGTAAGCAGTATTTAAATGTTACCGCCCCAAAATCTGGCAATTTTAAATAGTAACACAGACTATGTAAAGGTCAATCCTGTAGAGGTGTGAAAGCACGTCCAAAAAATATTTCATTCATCAGCAGCTGCTGATGAAACTTACTATGACAGTGGTTGCACAAAACTACATCTCTGCTTGTATACTCTGTTAAGTGCACTGCCCATAAATTCTGTCCCTTCTGGAGAATAAAATTAGCATAAATCCAGATAGCTAATATCTTTATGCGGAAGGCCTATCAGGTTTATGAATGCGCAGGCTATCATGCTTATGAGTGCACACATCGTCAAGTTTATAAGCTTTAGCACATAGTTACGCTCGTAGCACGTAAACTTTATCTCTTGGTATATAAAACTCAGTTATGAAAAACAAAAGCCAAAAAGACTACCTCAAATCCATTTTTTCACCCTTCCAACCTACATGTCATAGAACAGCTTGTCACAGTAAGCCTCAACCAATTTTTGCATATAATTGACAGTGGGTTGGGTTTTTTTGTAAGATATTACCCCAGTTATATGAGATTGGGCTTCTGTAGCAAAATTTCAGGTAGAACATAGTTTAACTGAAATTCAATTCAAATTTAGAAATCATAATAAAGATAACTGGAAAGCACATAGAAAATTCAGTGTCTAAACTAACTTGTGAATGGCCATTTCAAAATTCTACTGCAAAGGAACTCACAAATACATTCATTTAAAAGTTGTTGGTTTTTTTACACAACTACATCTTGTATTAATCAAGATGAGTCTGCAGTAATATAAGTAATAATATAAATATAATAAATATATATATAAATATTTTAATAATGTAACTCATTTTTAAGTTTATTCTAGTTGCACCACTATTTAATGTAAAACCCGTGTTTGACACTTAGAAGTCTGAATGAATCCCTCTTCTGAAGAACTAGAATACGTAGATTGCTCCAAAAGTAATGCCTCCTACTTATTTCCGTGGAAACTACAACAGACACAAAGAACACAATAACATCGTTTGATAGAGCAGATTCCCAGCTACAAAATACTATTTTTTCAACATAGATTTACATTTTTGCCAGTGATGAACAAGAACCTGCACGCCGTGCTTGTGAGAATCTGCACCAGCAGAAGTGTCTTACTGTCACTGTCACCACTGCTGAAACAAACCACCCACCCCTCACTGTACTCATATCCACTGTTTGATCTCCATAAACGTTCAGCAGTTGTTGATGAACATCACTGAGTTCCATTTTTTCCACATGAAGACATTCTATGAAACATCTTTGATTCATAAGCTCTTCCATGTTTGACACCATCTAGACAGATTGCCCCTGTGCTGCCATCTGTCACACGAAAACAAAATGTAATGGAATGTTGGTGGAAGGGTTCGACCTCTACTGCAATACCACCAACATGCTCCTCTGACATCATGGGCCAACATAATAAAATAGGAGACATTACTTTACGAGCAGCCTTCTTATATTCATATTCACTTAATAAAATATCAATTACACAGAGCCAATTATGAGAGACATACAAAACCAGTGCTTGGATTTACACAAATACTTTATATCTGGAATGGGTGTACACTTTTCTTTCATACACGAAACAGAGCACAGAATACCATGTTACTTAGGTCTTCTATTTTATAATTGTTAACTCTCCCTTCCTCGTACTTAGCTGTTCTAAATGTTGCTTTTAATTGCTGGGTTAATGCCTGTGGCCACTGGATAGAACAATGTGCACCTCACAGCTGAACTGAAAAGCTGGCTAACCTGGTCAAATGCTCAAGCAGATGAAGTAATACTTGAGCTGTGCTGTGGGAAGTGGCCCAGCATACTGTTGGCACAACATAGCAACCTTGGCTTGACAGCCAGCCCTACAAGGGCAGGTACCTCCTTACCTCTGATTGCCTCTACCTGAAGTGAGGGCATGGTGAGGCCTTGGTGTCTGTGTAGGAGCTCACGTGAGAAGCCATTGGAGGCTTGTGGCCTTTACCATAGTTAACCGTTTTATACCAGCCCACGTAGTCATTTTGAACAGTATACTTCTGGGTCTGACTCAGAGTTGAGAATTGTATGCTCGTTATGAAATAAGGCAGAGTTCTAATATTGCAAAATTCCATAGGCTGTATCTAAGATGTAAAAGCAAGGGCTGATAGAACTAACCTGGCAAGAGCACCAAGAGCAGTGAGAGGCTCAAGGCTAGTCTTACTGTTACTTCTTTTGCTGAAATTGAAACTCCTGTTTGTATCATCTGCCCTACGCTCCAGCGATATTTCTTCCCCTATTTCTACCTATCCTCTTGCCCACAGTAGCCCTGCTTCTTATCCTTCCATGTTCAGCCTAATATATTTCTCTTCTAGACCTCAGCAGCAGAAATGCTAAAGAGACAAAAGAAACATTCTCCCTGCAGATGCACAGAATTTAGATGCCACCACAAGCAATGCCAGTTAGCCCACTGCCTTATTAGCTGGAGAAGAAGGGAATTTATCAGTGTAAAGTTCCTACAGCGCACAGAGAACCACAATTCTTCAGACATTCATCGTTTCAGCTGGGGAAGATAATAGGAAGGGTTGAGTCTGCTTGGTTGAGGCACAAGAACCAAGTCCCTGTTTCAGATAGGTTCAATAAGCCTGACACTGCATGTGATTGATTTGTGTATGTCATGTAATCACTGAGACCAAACTGTGTGCGTGTGTGATACAGAACCATCGTCTGACACGTGGATTACGTCAGATGTCTTGGACACGCTGTGCTTGCGTGTATGGTGTTCACAGCCTTGAGCATCCATAACAGGAAAGGAACAGAACAATTCTCTCTCATCAGGGCAGCGCCTATGCTGATTATGAAGAGCTGTTTTCAGTGTTTTTAGTTAAAAGACTAAGGATTTTACAGAAATTTAAAATAATGTACATATGTCCTTCTAGCTTCATTCTGAGTAATGGCTGAAACCTTTCTGGTATTTTTTTTTTTTCTTTCTCTCCAGAACGTTCAGGCTGAGACAAACATTCAACTCATCCTTGTTTGTTTGTTTGTTTTCCACTGTTTATAGTTCTACCAAGCTTCAACAGCTTGGAAGAAATTTTGGATCCTGGGTGTTCCTTCAGGCTTGATTTTTTGTTTGTTTGTTTGTTTTTTGCTTTTGAGAGGGAGAGGAAAGGAATCGGGAGAGGTTGGGGTTAGCTTGGGAAAGGTAATATTTCAGTGTTGGAAAATTACAAGCAACTGCAGACAAAATGCCAGTTTAAATGGCTGAGGAGAGCAGCAAAACTATTCCAATCCTAGGTTTTCACAAGAAGGAACTTTTTGTTGTCCTTCTCATGTTACTTTTTAGAGCAATGAGAGCAGCGTATAATAAATTATGGTAAAGAACCCAGCACAGTGTTGTTAATTCTTGCCCAAATCGCAGATAGCTCTAGGCATCATCTACTTAGCCAAAGAGACAATATATGGTTTTGTTACACCCAACACACAAGTGTCACTGTACATGTCTACAGAAGAAAAAAAAAATGCATAGAAGTTTCTTCAGAATTAGGGGAAGTTTCTAGGCATTTGTTGTTCCTTTTCCCAACAGAGTATCAAGAACTCCAGAAAACAGGGCTTTCAGCAACAGCTTCCTGTTGTACGGCAAAATTCTGTAGTGACTGAGCCACAGTTAGTTTGGAGAGAATAGGTGTGAAGTCTCCACACCTGTTCTCAACAACAGAAGCAACTTGTAGTTCTGATTAGGCGCACAAAATACCCCTTCTTTCACAGGTTTCCTTTTATGGCTAATAGTAAGAGTAAGTACATTACATCAAATAAAATTATTTGTAAATTAGCCGTTTTCCTATTCAAGCGTCAAGATCTGTTGTTTGATACAGATGTTATATATGTGTGGTATACAGATCACAGTGTAGCAGCCTAGTCTTCTAAATATGGTCACCTTTCTAGTCCCCTCTTGGGTAGGAGAAGTCTGGAGTTACCACTTCCCAAATGGCACAGCACTTGCAACAGAGATGTCAACTACAGTTTGAACAGTTAAAACCAAAAGTCCTTTAAGGCCATTGCTAAGTTGTGTAAGGGAACTTTGCAATGAGAGTCATCAGTATTGTAGCAGCTCAATATTTGTATAGCTCTACAAACAATTTTAGCTGTATGTCACCTGGAACGAACAGTGGTTTTTACTATGTTGGTATAGATATTTTAATCTTAAATACTTGCACCACCAAAATACTGCATTTATTTTCTTCAGACTTAGATTCCAAATTTATTATTTTGCATTATGTTTGTGTGACGTTCAAATCAGAGACTAATGGAAATATATTTTCCTCCATGTTATGTAAATAAAAAATGTTTTCTCTTAAGTTTCCCAATAACTTCTGAGTTTAAACAAATTACACAAAGCTTTACTCTGAAAAGATTTTTAAGTGATGAAAAAGGGAGATAAGGAAGAACATTCAACTATAACTTTAGCTAATACAGTTCAGTGCAGCAAGCATTAAAATCTGGTGAATGTGCAAACAGCAGAGATAACATGAGCATTTCCTATACAGTCAGCTTTCAAGTTACCTTTATGGAGCTGAATAAAAAGGTTTAAATTTAGGCTGAATCATAGTATGTTCTACCATACATCTAAAAGACGTTCTGTGTATGCAAATACAAAGGGAGGAAATTACATTTCCTTTCTCTCACGCAACAGTCACGCACCCTCTTGCACTTTTGCCTCCCACGGTTGCAGTCTTGTCTTTTCTGTTTCTCATAATGGCATTACCCATCTGAATAATACAATGTTTTGAACAACCCATAGGGATCTTCCATTTCTCTCTGGAGAAGGATGTTGAAGTGGCCTCTTGTCCTGTAGGGAGATAGCCTTTCTTCTACCATGTGTTCTTTCTTTCTTATTCTTGCCTTCAAAGTTAATTCTCTTCCTCTGCAGAGTGACACAACTTTGGAGCCAACAACTGTCCCAGAGATCACCAGCAGAACCCACAGACACCAGAGTTCCTTCCCTGCAAAGAGGCAGCGTTAGTTATTACACATAGGTGACTGACTTTACTGCTTAACTGCTTTTGACACTATTTTTCTGCTGTATGGATTAAGATTCTCTTCTTCCAGAGGCTATCACTGTGTCTCCTAACCCTTCATAACTCTGAATTATTTCACAATGGTAAATCTTGAGGTATCCAATTTTTTTCTATGGTGTTTGCATGACAAACTGCTATACTGTGAACTTTAAAGTCATCTAGTTCACTATCTGGTTTCCAGCAACAGCCAATAGAGTATATCCGGCTTAAGAATAAGGTACGTGTGTTGTCCCCAAGCAGTCCAGTATCTGCTAATCTGTGGTTTGGAGGCTTCTGCAGTGTGGATGATGAATGTTTTCTTCCTTACACTTAATGGAATTTTCTTCTATTAATTTGTCTAGCTGGGTTTTAACTCCCACACCTTTAACATCTTGCCACATCTTATAGTATTTTGCAGCAAAGGATTCCACAGCTTAATATCCTGTGAAGAACTCTTTTGTTTTGAGCATGTTTCCTAACAGCTTCATTAATATCCTTTGAACTTGTTTTGGAAAAACAGTAACGGTGTCTCCATATTCATCCTTTCTCTACCACTGGTGATTTTATAGACCTCTGCCATGTCTCCCCTCAGTCATCTGTCTTTCAGACTGAGAAGCCTTTAGGTATGTCTCATGCAGAACCATTATGTTTCTTCAGTTGTCCTTATCAAACCTTTTCTGAATCACTTTCAGCTCTGTTATGCCCTTTTTGGGATGTGAGGAAAAGGACTGAACATACTACTCAATGCACAGTGTGCTATGGGTTGATACAGAGGTGGATGTATTACAATGTTCTCTGTTCCACTCTTAATTATTTCAACTATTTAATTTACTTTTCTGCACACAGGGGAACACTGTTTAGATGTTTTCAGAGAAATATTCATCAGAACCCAAAGATGTCTTTTGTGACTGGAGAATCAGCTCATAGTCCACCACTGTATGTATACCTTGCTTTTAACGCTCACATTTTATCTGTCGTTTTATTAACCAGTCAGTCTTGTAAAGTCTTTCTATAGTTCTTCAGTTCTTCACAGCCACTTTAACTTCATCACAATTTGTCCTCTAACTTTCCTTTACCTGAATAGCTTAATATCATTAAGCAATCTGTGATACCTCACTGCTCACTCTCTTTTTCCAGATCATTTATGAATACATTAAGCAGCACAAGTCACAGCACAGGTCCCTGCAGACTCCTCTTATGATCTTCCTCTTCTATGAAAACCAACCTTTATTTCTGTTTTAATTCTGCTTCCTATCTTCTAGCCATTTTTTGATCCATTCCCTTTTCTCCTTACTGCATAAAGGCTTTTTTTTTTTTCCTTTGCTTTTCTCTTTTTTTAATGAAGCTTTGTCTAGGGATCTCATTGCCATTGCCACTGGGAATCCTATAGCCCTTAAACAGGAGCTCTCCTTGTCCACACATGTCAACTCTACCAAAGAATTACAGATCTGCAACATGTGATGCAGCACAACAAAAGCTGTGCTGTGTCTTCCTCAAGATGTTCTATTTCTATTTGTGTCCATTGATTCTGTTAAGAAGGACAGATAAAACTTATTTGCCCAGACGGAAAACACAACAGACTTATTTCTATGTAGCTGCTTGCATCTTCACTGGAGTCATTCTGAAAATGGCTGGCACATTCTCTACTGAGTTACCAGGGAAAGGGGTTTTAAAACCAGGGCCACGCACTTCAGTACTTCAGCTCTCAGATGCCTGATTTCTCTAGCGCTCTCGGGTGGAGGCCATCTGGTCCCCCCAGTGTCTCAACTTATTTGTTTGTTCCCTAACATTTTCTGCCCCACATTTAAATTTGAGATAAATCTGCTGAATTCCTCAGAATGAAAAGTGCTGGCATGAATTTCTCTAAGCTCTTGCCCTGTGAAAACAGATGCAAAAACATGGATGTAGTTTTTTCTATGGCCTTGTTTTCTATAAGTGTTCTATTTCTAGCTTGATGGTCTTCAGACCCTACCAAGTCTGTGGCAAGCCTCCTCCAGACACCTAATGGGAAAGGGCTTGGGTTTTTTGTGCTGTGTTTTGTTTATTTTTCCCATGGCCTTGCGAGTCATTCTGCAAGCTCATTTTTTTTAAATCTCCTTTGTGCTATTGATGTAACAGAATCTATAAACCCATCTATACTTTAAGAAGTATAATTTCCGTGCTGTCCTTTATCCAGTTTTAAAAATATTGCCATCCAAACACTTAGAAAAGTATGCCATTAAAAATGTATGGCATCACTCAACATTTTGCAATAATATCTCATTGCCTCCGTAGTTATAACACATGAAAGAAAAAAGCCATTTTAGGGAACAAATTCCATAGTTTTATTTTTAATTTACAAGAAGAAAGCTGAAAAAAATATCTATTTATTATCTCAGGTGGTTCCACCGTCCACCGGTCAGAAGAGTATGGCTGTGAATCTCCAGTCACTGGCATTAAGTTGCCTGCCTATTTATGTAATCCCTACCAATTGCAGAAGGAAAGACAACTGGATAAAAACTAACCCATAAATAAGATTTTAGATTTGGAGTTAAAAAAACTAAATCACAGGAAAAGCGTGAACAGTCAGGGTTATTGATATCAGTCACTGATATAAATTTTTGTTACTTTTTCTAGCGTCACACCTATATATGTATATATTTTTTTTAATGAAAAAGTTCTGTTACATACAAGCCTCCTTTGAGTCCAATACAAAACATAACTTTGCAAAAGTTGTTGATTATAAAAGCTGATGTAAAATGTGAGGTTTATACTGTCTCGTTAGCAAGAACATGTGCTTGTTTCCTGGAAAAAAAATAAATAAATAAAAGGTAATCTGTGCTGCTCTAATTGGCTGCCGCGATCAAAGTACTGGGCTTAATAAACAAGCAAGTAACAAAATTACAAAGTTAGATCAAACCAGTGAGTTGATCGATCCAAGATCCTGTTATCTCCATGAAACTTGTCAGAAAACACATTACGGAGAGTTAGGGAATATCCAGCTCCCAGGTATACTTTGAGCGACAATTTTATGATGTTTAGTGATCATGGATGTTTCCGTAGAGTCACAGAATATCCTGAGTTGGAAGGGACCCATGAGGATCATTGAGTCCAACTCCTGGCTCCACGCAGGACAAATCTGACCCTTGTGTGCGCAAGGGAAATAACGCAAAGAACCTGGGTGAATGTCAGAGCTGCTACTTCTGTAATGAATAATGTGTCTGTCAACTTAAAAATCAGGAAAAAAAAACAATAGTTCTTTTATTCTGAGATAAAAACGTTACATCATTGTACAGAATCTCACAAAAACCCATTATTAATGTTTTATACTACAATATATACATATATATATAATTTATTTCTACAGTTTCCTATCTTATTCTAAAGTACTTCTGACGCTATTTTCTTTACCTATGAGACTCCTTCAAGAACAAAAAAAAGCAACCTGAATGTCTGAATCAGAAACAAAAACTTGTTTTCTGCACAGTTGGTTGTCACCCCCCACGTGTTCCATAATGTCATTTTCCATATTTCCTAACACTTTTGAGAGAAGAGTAAAGCTTGGTGTAATTTTCACTCAGTTCTAGCCCTTTTTTTTTTTTTTTTAAACAAGCTAATCACATTTAATCTGTGGCAATTCCATTAAAAATGATGCATTTTGGTGGAAAAAATGTTACTTGGTTCTTAAAAGCCTTCAGGATTCATAACCAAATATTATCCTGTATATGGAATTGACTGTGTTTAACTATTTCCTGTTTTTTCAGCAGCTCAGGTTCCAGCACTGCTTTGCCTCCTGACACAAGTACCCCCACATTTCCTGTGACCGATCAGTTTGCAATGTTTTTACCCCTTACAGAGGAGTTCTCATCATGCTGCCAACTGTAGTTCTCACAAAACAGCTCTGAAGATTTCAGTAGACAGAATCTCATCTTTTTTGCTTCCTAATAGTTGTGTATGGCCCTCTAACTGATAAGTACAGTGGATGTGTACATACCTCCTTCAACTTTCTGTCTATTGTTTGCTAGTCTTTGAACACTTTTTTTTTCTTACTTCTTTTAATTTTATCTTTATCTGGTTTTTTAATTTTATCTTTATCTTTAATTTTATCTTTTATCTGGCTTTCTTTAGTACCTTCTGTATGGACTTTTCTTCAACGAAGTTTCATTGACTAGCCTTCTACAGCCTTTTCTTGTCTATATCCATGCACAGTTCTTCTAAGCCTGATAAAACTTAAAAGATAATTTTAAAATAAAAATAACTTTCTGTGCAATGAGAAGCGTTTCAGAAAATGTGGTTAAGATTTAATGTGTATACAGGTCCTATGTGGGATAAAGATTTTTCTTTTTCATTATCTTCCTTGTTGCTGAAGCATTCAGGAGCCTCACCAAACACTTATGTGATGCGATGAGGGGCTTTGTCACGATTTCTGCACCAAAGATAATGAATTTAGGTATGCTCCGTTTTGTTCAGTAGATCAGGTACAGCTCTCTTGTGTTACTTAGAAGCAGAGAATGGCTTTTCCACTCCTGAGGTCTCACTTCTTTTTGGCTTGTCAAGCATACGCTTCCATAAAGCAAATAAAAAATATTCAATAAATGAATATTTGTAATAACTTTTTTATTAGCCTTAATAATCTCTTTCAGCAGTGTGTGTTCTATATTCTTCTGATGACAAGTAGTGAACTTTCAGGTATAATCTTGTATTATCTATGATTCTATGTTCTACCTGCACAACTTCTTCCACTAAATTCCTTATTGCTGTTCTCTAGGCAAAGGTAGTTATATTTTGTTTATTTCAAGTTACAAATGCAGTAATGCAATACATATTAATGCATAAATTTCAGCCTTGTGTTGAGGGAAAGAAAGAAATCTGATTATTCTGAACAATTTAAACATATTTCTCAAAATGAGATTTTAACATCAGTTAAAACAAATGCACGTGCCATTCTACTGGATTTAATATATTTTTTTGTTTACTTTCAGTTTAGGTTCAACTTGTACAAGAGATCTTCTAGTTCAGTCCCTACTCAGGGTCAACAAAACTTAAAAACAACGATAGAAGTTCACATTCAAGTTTGCGTTTGGCTAATTCTGCAAGTAGAATTATATCCAATGTGAATTAAAGCAAAATATGTACCCTAGTTCTTTGTGGGGAAAAAAAAAAAAAAAAAAGCAACACAGGAATAAACAAAAAAATTAAATATTTAATCTTATTCTTGTAGCTGAATGCAGCACTGCGTGAACCAACATCAGTAACAGGGATATGAATTAAGTAATAAAGAGCTGTCTCGTGACAGTAGTTTCTATGTTCCTAAATCAATTCCTATCTCCTAAATAAAACTATGTTTAAAAAAAAAAAAAAAAGAGAGAGTGGGAAGGAGGATAAAAGAACGACTTCGAGGAACAGAAATATTTAGTATGATTTTTTTCACTGAAATGCATACACAGAGAGCACCTGAAATCTGCTGAGTAACCTTAACTTTATAATTACCAAACCGATCATTCTTTCATTCTGGAGTCTTACTAGTGCATATGAATACCTAGAAACTGAGGAAAGTAACAAAAAAAAAAACAAAAAACCCTCCCAGATTCTGCTATATGGAACAGCAGTGATTCCCACGTTCGTTTCTTAGACAAGAATCTCTTTATCCCCATCATGGAACACTGCTGCTT
The DNA here is from genome assembly GCA_030625065.1 of Alectoris magna. Taxonomy (NCBI): domain Eukaryota; kingdom Metazoa; phylum Chordata; class Aves; order Galliformes; family Phasianidae; genus Alectoris; species Alectoris magna. The sequence continues at coordinate 89,452,777 of CM060560.1, forward strand.
AAGTTGACTCCACAACAATACCGGTTGTTATCTTCATGTGGCAGTACCTGCCCTCAGGAGGGCACTTGCTTTGTGCCAGGCACCAGGAATGCTGGCTGATAGCCAAGGTGCATTGAGAGGTGCCCTGGTCCAGAGCGTGTGTGCTGCAACAATCCTTCATGTAGCCCAGTACCCCTTACTCCCTTTTCATCACTCCTGCACTTCCAGATTGGAGGTGGTTGGTGTGTATAAAGCTGCAGCTCTATGAAGTACCTCCCGTTGGCTGAACAAAGCCTAAAATTTTCAGTCTCATCATTTCTCCAAATTTGGAATGGATTTTTCAAGTGGACAGAAGAAGCATCCCCTGACAATGAGAGGACTCCCTGCCAAATTTCAAGCCTTTGCTCTAAAGCTTGAACTGTCACATATTTTGCTGAAATTTTCAAAATAATTCCCTATGAGGTAAATAATGCATTTAGTAGAGAAAATGTATAACTTTGATCGATCAGAAGAAATCAGTTCTTATGAAGAAATATAGTTATGGCTGTAACTAGTAGCATGACAGAAACAAATAATGTAAGTGGTGATCACCTGGGGACTCAAAGTCTTCCTCTCTGGAAGAGCTGGATTAGACTATGATGAAAGCTTTTCTTTTCTTTTTTCTATCTTCTTTCTATTTTTTTTCCCCCCTAATCTGTGGATAAAACTGGTTGAAACTAGAAAGGACAATTGAAAGCATTATGCATATAAACAAAAACATTAAATATTGATTTCACATTTTGGAAATGTGAATTGAGGAGATGAGGATGGTATTTGGCTCCAAACTGGCCAAAGCATCTCTAATTGTTCTGACTAGTATTAACTCAGTCCACACATTTAGAAACACTGACGACCACATCTGCAGATCTCTTTATTTTAGCCACCAGCCTCACTAGTCCAACAGAACATACCTTGAATCAGAGACCGCAGTCAAGAAGGAGCTATCGTCCAACGCTGGCCAGAAGAATTGCACAAAGAGTGCTTGCAGAACTATTGATACAGAGACCGTATTTGGACACTGCTTCAATGGGAGCCAGGGTGCTCCAGACGGATTTGTTTGTGATGATCTGTGTTGCTAGGCAGGAGGGCAGCTACAGCTTGTACCAACGGGAGCTTTTTCTGGACATGAGACCTCAGTTCCTAGAAATGAGTAACTGAAGTACCTTCAAAAGTTTCCTAAGGATGATAAATACTTGATTGTGAAAGCAATGGCAGAAAATCTGCATAATCTGAGGACAACTGCACTATCTGGGCAAATACTCTTTCCAGTTCTTCTTTGTTGGGGTAAAAAATAAATAGAAAAAATAAGTCCCTTTTTACCTGTCTCAAAGTGACTAGCAACGCTAACTAGTTATGAAGCACAGTACTAATCCTTTGTAACTAAATATTTCTTTCTCTTAGCACTTAGATTCTGCCTTCAAAACACTCCGCAGAACATTCAGTGACAGCTGTCTCCACTCTTTCCCCAGAACAAAAGATGCTGCTAATTACAAGCGTGTACTGTTCATTGGGTTTTGTTTGTTTGGCCAAGCTTTCAGTAAGCACTTAAGCAGCACAGGTGGCACAGTGTTTTGGTGGTCTTCTTCCTTAATACAGTATCACTTCTAGCACTAAAGAGGGCAGAGGGGTGAGAGGGGATAGGCTAGAACTGCATGTGGCTGGGAGGGCTAAACACGGACTTGGAGCTTTGCACCCTCTTCGTGTCACTTGAGTGCTTCCCTCCTGCCATTTCTGGAGCCCATTCGTGCTCAGGAATGATCTCTGCATGCTGTTGCTAGGACATGGTACCTCCAGACTTGTATTTATTTTTTGAGCTATTTGAAGCTAAGAAAATGTATCTTCTAAATACCAATAACTAAAAAAGGACAATTATTTATACTAAGGCAATAAAATTAAAGATGACTTCAGAATTCTTGGAATGCTTATTCATTCTCAAATGCCTTCAAGAATTATTTATCAATTTTCACTGAGAATACCAATAAATAATACTGATTAGTAAGCTCAGGTGATGAAAACTAGCCCTAGCATTCAGACTTCAAAGATTCACAATATCACCAATGAGCAGCTCCATGACTCTCTATTTCAGGCTACCTAACGCCTTATTGGAAGACAAGGCTGCAGAAAAATGTCCTTACCTTCCACCCATGCACTGCATCCACGTCATTCACTGTAAAGCCTGCTCACCATAGCTGCCTCCCCAGAGCAGTGATCACATCATCGAGCTGATGGAGCTCAGGAGAATTTGGACAACACTCTCAGACACAGGGTTGGAATTTTGGGTGGTGCTGTGTGGAGCCAGGAGCTGAATTGTGGATCCTTGTGGGTCCGTTCCAGCTCAGGATATTCTGTGAATGTATGATTCCATCTCCAGATTTTTTTTTGTTTAGGATCTCAGTGGTTGCTGTTTTCCTTGCAGGTACTCAGAAAACCTATGGCAACTCCCCTCCACCTCTGCCACCAATGAAACAAAGTGAATGAAAAAACTCCCATCATGTAAGATGAGGAAAGAATGCTGTTGTGTCTCTGAGGTTGCTAAGGTCTGCATTTGCCACATCTCAGTTGAATGCTTTGGATTCACATTTTGTATATTTCCTCTGGGACTGGAGATACCGTTGGTGGATGAGTCCTGGACCCACTAAAATTGCAGGAATTAACCATCTGTGCTCCACATTTGTGGGAGGTTTAACCATTTCCCTCAGAGCTGACACATGGCCACATGCATTTGAGGCACAGAACATCCCACATTGGAAGGGACCAATAATGATCACCACTTCCAGTGTCAGGTTCCACACAGGACCACCCAAAATTCAAACCCTACTTCTGAGAGCACCGTCCAAACTCCGCTTGAACTCCGGCACTGGGGGCCGTACCCACAGCCCTGTGCAGCCCATTCCACGCCCACCGCCCTCCTTTCCCTCACCTCCCGCTGCCCCCTTCACTGGCACAGCTCCATGCCGTTCCCTCGGGCCCTGTTGCTGTCACAGAGAGAGCAGAGCTCAGCGCTGCCCCTCTGCTGCCTGTGAGGAGCTGCAGCTGCCATCAGGCCCCCCCTCAGCTCCTCTGCTCTGGGCTGAGCACACCGAGGGCCCTCAGCTGCTCCTCACACACCTTGCCCTCAAAGCCTTCCCCATTTTCGTAGCCGTCCTTCAGATACTCTCTAACAGCTTTATGTCCTTTTTGTACTGCTGTGCCCAGAACTGCACAGTACCCAAGGTGAGGCCACACCGGTGCAGGGTAGAGCCTGTCAAATAAATTCATTAGTTAACCTCTAACATCCACCAGATAGATCTCTGCTTCAGATTTTGTATTTTGTTTTTCTTTTTCTTTTTTTTTTTTTAACAGATTTTCTCACTTTTATATTTTACAAGGCATTGCCTTCTTAAATTCATAAATTGCTGAGAACTTTCAGGGCTCAGGCTGCACACATTATGAAATCCAATGTGCTGAATCGTACGTGTAACTGTAACAGAGACAACTCCAGCCGTTATGTATTTACGGGCTCTTTATGTTTTCCCTGAGACTGTAATTCCTTTCAGCGTAACTCACTTAAACGGCTCACCCAGGCGCTGGGCTTCTCCTAGCCTCAGCCCCTCCCGGTTCCCGCCGAGGCGGGCAGTTCCCTCAGCAGCGCCACAACGGCTGCGCACAAGAGAGCCCGCCCAGGCCGCGCCGAGCCCGACCGTTAGGGCCGCTCCCAGTGCCAGGAAGCGGGCGGGGCGGGAAGCGGAGTCACGAGTCGAGGGATGACGCCACGAAGCCCCGGATGTTGGCGGCGCCCGCTGCTCCAAGCGCCGCGGGCGGAAGCGGCTGGCGGGAGTGGGTTTCCTCCCGCAGGGGCCGCTCCCGTCTCGTTAGGGCGCGATGGGCACAGCGCTGGACATCAAGATCAAGCGGGCCAACAAGGTGTACCGCTGCGGGGTGAGTGCTGTTGTTTGTACCTGACGGGGAGTGATACCCTCTTAGATACACTCTTTAGGCAAGAGCAGTTCCACTGATTGAGTGCTTGATAGTTTGTTTTTTTGTTTTTTTTTTTCCTTTTTTTTCTGACCGATTTCTTAAAAATTTTACAATAATGTAGTTGTTGTATGTGGTAAAGTGATTCTATGTAGTTCAGCTTTTGCAGCTACTTGAAAAATGCTGTGACTTTTTCAGTCTCTTTTTCATTCCCTCTGAGAGCAATTGGCATTGCTCCTTTACAGCCACCTGAAAAGAGGATGTGGTGATGTGGGGTCAACTTCTTCTCCTATGTAGCAGCAATAGGACTAGAGGAACGGGCACGAGTTGCACCAGGGAGGTTTAGATTGGCTATTAGGAACAAAGTCTTCTCAGCAGGAGCGGTGAGGCAGTGGCATAGGCTGCCCAGGGGAGGTGGTGGAGCCACCGTCCCTGGAGATGTTCAAGAGCCGTGTGGATGTGGCACTGAGGGACGTGGGCAGTGGACATGGTGGGGCAGGTACAGCATCTAAGCATGTTTCAGCTTACTGAATTCTTTTAATGCTGGGAAACAGCTTTAAACAGTTTTGAATGGAAGGTTATGGAACATCTGCTCTGCAGTTGTCAAATCATCGAGACAGCAGCATCCGTAAAGCTGAGCTGTCGTGCTGTGAACAATACATCCCTTTGGGTGTGATGTTCTGGTGGTAAATGCTCTTCTCTGTTTCTCACTTTCTCAGCATTTTGCTGATGCATGTTGTTGTACTACTGTGTTTCTTTTCAGTTTCTCTGCTTGGCTTGCTTTTGTATCATGCCAAACAGGACTGATTTTTTTTTTTAGTACAAGAAAAGGGATATTTCTTCTGTCTTCAAGCTGAAATTAAGTAAGATTTTTACCATTAGTAGATCTGTGTGGTGTGTTTACTGTCACTCAAACTCCACATGAGGAGGTTTATAGTTTTAGTTCATTAACAAGGTCTGAAATTCTGAGATTTGAGTGATGTGAAACAGCAGTGAGCTGTGTGCTAGGACTACACTGTGAATATTTGATGGTAATTTCCTAGGCATTGGAAGGTTTTACAAATCTCTCCTTAATTAGGTATGGAATACATGCAGCTTTGGGGTTTTTTTTAGAAATGTACTGATTGTTGTATGCTTCACTGACATCAGCTATGCTAATAATACCTTCAGTCTATGACAACTTTCAACTCAAAAAATGCTTTCATTGACACTACTTGAAATTGAGGAGATTCCTGTAGTAAAAACTGTAGCTTATCCCAATATAGATGTCTTGCTATTTATATGAAGGCAGTGGGGATACTGGGGCTTGAATCAATCTTTCATTTTTCAAACTCATTTAAAGCTGCATTTGGATATGAAAAAAGACGGTCACAGAATCACAGTATTGTAGGCATTAGAAGGAACCGCTGGAGATTATCAAGTCCAGTGATGTTCAAATCATGCAGTGGTTAGGCCTGTTAGGAGATAATGGCACAGAGCTTTCAAAATCATAATTTGCCTGAAACCACGATTAATCCAGCATAACTTCACAGTGCAACTCACTTTCACAGCCATCCAGTGTCTGCTACCTTTCTTGCAGTGATGATGTTACCCAGTGAGCCAGAGGAGGGCAATGGATAGAATTGGGATGGAGTGACTCTTAAATATATTCAAGAATAGAATCTGTTGAATTGGATGTCCCTTTTTGATTTTCTTATGAGTGTCTTCTCAAATAGAATGTAACACACTGTATGTAACAGTGGGTATCAGAATGGACTTGTGCTGGATATGTAGGAAAAGGTGACAGCAGAGAGATGCCCTAACATTCATTTCTAGGAAGTTTATGAGATAGCTCTTAATAAAGTATGATAACATTTGTCTGTGTAGGTAAATGTTTTTGCATAATTAAGCAGACGGATAGTTAAGGAACCTTTTATGTTCCTTGTGCTTGTTTTAGTGTGCATTATAAAAGAATTTTTTAATTTTTTTTTTTAGCAGACTGCTTTAAAGACAGTCTGGTTGCACTCCGTAGTAGGTATGAAGTATTTGCTCAGAGAGCTGATATGTAGTATTCTGGTGTGTTTAATTTAATACATGCTTCTTGGTGATTTTATAACTTCTGAGAGCCATTTTGGCTTTAACACCCATCTAAATGGTATAGGCTTGTGATAGTGTTGTTACCTTTTCTATCATCTCCTCACATTGGTTGTGATTTCAACATTAAACCTTTAAAAGTATGTGACATAGTTGAGTCTGTAGGTTTTCCCCACATCGTGCAGGAATCAATGAAGTTGTGCCTAATGTGATCTCTTTCTTATTTTAAGAACAGCAGGCGGCCTATGGAATGGAGACTGCATGGAGTGGAACAGCTCCAAGAGAGAGCAGGAAACTGGACAAAACAGATAAAGTTGTGTGGATGAAGAGAAGTCTGAGGAATCTCAGCCTGTGCTTCTAGGTCCTAATAGACCAAAGAAGTGGTAATGGCAGTGGTTGCTGATTCTTCCATTTGAGCTCTGGTTTTGTATTCTGTGAGAATGCATGAAATATTTGGGGATTTTTAGCAAGCAGCATCTCTGAATCTGTTGACTGTATGCCATTCAGCATCTCTCAGTCTCCTGAAAGCATCTGCTGTGTTTTCATGTTACCTCCAAGAGGGAAGGGTGAGGGAAAACAGAAAATATGAAATAGACCCATATTTAACAAGTTCAGAGGTTCTCATATTAGTGAATTCCATATTAATGAAGGCCCTGAAGGTGTGGGAGTTCATTTAAAAAACTTCCAGAGAGAAACGCTTAAAGATAAAATAAATTTGTTAACTTCAGTGTTATTGCAGGTCTCTTTTATATTCTTGTTAGAGGAAAATAGTGTTCAAAGTACACAGCAGAAGGCTGACGAGAGAGGAATGTGTGTGTCCGAAGTGAATAGCTGGCCAGGAAAATTAATAACATCTGAGTAACTTCTCATTTTTTTTGCTTTTTATAAGGTTAGAGTGGTATGTGTGGTTTTCTGTAGGCTTTCTCCGTGAGGCCAAGACCTCTAAATTTCTCCTTGGTGCTGAAATAGCCGAATCATTCAGTCTTCAAATTACTGTTCCCTGCTGTCTTGGATTGGGTCGGGTTACTTTTCATCCTGGTACAGTGACCTTGCTTATATTAAATCCAGTTGAATTTGAGCATTTTTCATCATTACAAAACAGTCTTTCGTGCCAAGTTGAAATCTCTTCTCCTAATTTTGTTTTATTTTTTTAGTGCAAGGCAGCATCTTGGCAATAACTTCATTATTTTTAATTCCTCTTTTCTTCTATGTTAATTGTTTTTTGTTGTTTTTTTTCACTGGGAGAAAGCAGACAACATTTATAAAATAATTACGCATGATACAAATCACTGCTTTAAAAGATAAAAACTTGCTGTGATAATTGGTAAGCTGTTTCTATGTTCATTGTTTATGATCATCAGAAACTGGAGGAAATAAGCAAACAAAGACCTTTACTTTTTTTTTCCAGAGCTCAATTTGAGAAAGCTTGGTTTAAACAAGTGACCTTAAACTGGGGGTAAAGAACAACAGCACATTTGCCACTTCCTGCAGCAAAAAGAGTAATAGGATTTTTAGGGCGCAAGAGAGAAGTGATTGGGGATATAAGAACAAAAAGATAATAAAATAGATCCTAGTAGCCTGTTCTGCTATCCCAAAATAAGGCTTACTACAGCAACTAGGAACAGAAGATCAGTGTTCAGGAGACTTCCCCCCCCTCCTTCCCTCTCCCGCCCTGCCCCCCCCCCCCCCCCCCCTTTTTTTTTTAAATTGAATAGAGAATTCCAAGCCATTGAGGCTAATTTAACAAACTTTGGAATGCTGGAAGAATGAGAGGGGACAGGCACAGCTAATGATGTGTTTTATTTAGCAAACCTAACAGGATGACTGGAATATCTGTGATAGCCCAAAATGGATAATTAAAAGAATTGGAGGCTGAAAAGGCTGAAAAATGCAGCATACAAAGAAGAAAGCCGTGATTAATGTCAGTGAAAGACTTTTAATGACAAGTGACTCCAAAATATACTTAAGTGAGAATTTGCCTACACAGAAGCTTTTTATTGTTTCTGACAAAGCAAAGTGCTTGGTAAAACTAAACATTGAGGCTGAAACATCTGATGTCCTGTTAGTTGGGTATAGCAGGGTTTTCCTATTAAATGCAGTCTCTTTCTCTGTAAAGAATCAGAAGAATGCTTAGTTAAGATCTGTAGGTAGATCAGTTGGATCGAATAATGCATGTGGCAGAAAATGAGGAAGAATATTTAGTAAATGTGACTTAAGTGAACTTAATGGGAAATCTAAAACTGCCAAATTCGTGCCCTTAGTCCTGAAATTAAAGGCTTGTGATGTGGAAAGAGGAACCCCAAGAGAAACTAAAGCATTTTGTTGGTAACCAACTGACCATGGACTCCCATTCTACCAAACCAATGACAAGCTTAATTCATAGTTCATAGTTAATATGAACTGTAACTGGGTAATTGATAAGCATTTCTGTATGGTATTCAATACGGTGTCTTCTGCTGCTGTCAACACTTGAAAACATGTGACAGCGGATTTCAGGTGGTCCTGAAAGCCTGCCTTATGGTTTGTTTTGTGTGATTTATTTTGGTGGTGGTGTTTTTTTTTCAAAAGTACCTCCCGTTAGAAAATAAAGTAGGCTGATACTTCTTACCAGCAGGTCTGTCAGATGACTAGCTCCAATCTGAAAGTACATCGTATCTAGCTGGGAAGCTTGTTGTAGTGCCTTACTCAAGCAAGAAGATGTAACTGTAAGTGGTCAGATTGGAATTGGTACGTGTTCTAACACTAGAAGTAATTCTCAGCAAATATTTTATGGGACAAGACAGTGTGTGCTTTGATCCTGTGAATCTTTACATCATGTTTAAAGAAACAGATTGGCTGCCTGGTTTAGTCGGAAGTCGCAGCTTGCCTTAGGATTTTAGAGACAAGGTTCTGTGATCTGTGCTATGCACTGTTTCTGCTTACTGCACAAAGATCACCCCTAATTGTCCTCAGCCAAACTCAGATAGCTCTGCTCAAGAACTGCGGAAATAAGGGATGATGCAGTTGGATGAGATGAAGCAGATGTTTGTTGTAGTTGTAACTTTTCTGGCAGATTCATATGCCTGTTTGAGAGGTAAGGAACTGACAACAGAAGACTAAAGAGCTTATTTGGGGATTGTTAACTTGGAACAGTTTTCTCACAAGAATGTTATGTTCCAGTGTAGCATGCGCTACTCTGCTTCACAGGATATGGTGTCCTTTCTGTGGATAGTTACTCGTGTTAGGAGAACGATTCGCTGTAGAAGTGCATTAGCATTATTCCATTTTGCGAAGTTTTGTCATCGTGTGGTGAGGAGTTCCTGGTAAGTGTGAAGGCAGAAAGTGAGCAACAGATGATAAGTTACTCCATTGTAATGAGTAGGGCTTCATTTCAGCAGCGACTTCTTCTATACCTTTATAGAATTGGTTGGAAAGGACAGCTAATATCACCCAGTCCAAGTGTCAGCTCACCCCCACCATGCCCACTGCCCATGTCCCTCAGTGCCACATCCACACAGCTCTTGAACACTTCCAGGGACTGGTGACTCCCTGGGCAGCCTGTGCCCCTGCCTCACTGCTCCTGTTGAGAGGAAATTTTTCCTAATACCCAATCTAAACCTCCCCTGGTGCAACTTGAGGCTGTTCCCTCTCATGCTATTGTGGTTACCCGGGAGAAGAGGCTTACTGCATCTTGCTACAACCTCCTCTCTGATGGTTGTTACTGCATCTTGCTACAACCTCCTCTCTGATGGTTGTAGAGAATGATAAGGTATTAAAGATAAATTAGTACCTTTTTATATGAATTGAAGACAGTACTGATTAGTGATGCCAGATAACTTTTTCAAATGTTATGTGTTTGATTTTGCAGAACTAAGCAGCTTTATCGTAAATGGTGTGCTGACTGTATTTTACCATCTTGATACATTTGTGTTCTTTGGTTTGTACTTCTTGTAAGGACAAGTGAAAGCTTTGTGTTTAGGGAGGACATGAAAAAGTACAAAGTGGCTCTTCTTAAGAAAAGGCATAGCAGATTTTCCCACCCATTGTAAAATGGAGATAGAATCTGGTTGCATATAAACAGCTTAAATAAAAATTAAAGCGTCTCTTTTGTGACGTTACGCTCTCCCCCGACCGGTGACTTCTTTAAGTTACTTGATAAAAAGCGATTTCAAGGTTTTTGTTTTAATTTCTTTTTTATGTCCTAGGAGATAGTTATTGTTTAAAGAAGAAATCACATTTAATTTTAAGCCATTCTTCTCCCCTCTGCCCTAAATGCATGCAGCCTTCTTGTGTTAAGCTGTGTAGGTGATAGCTCTCTAATAGGTTGTTGCTATATGATAGGAGTCTGTTCTCATTTACTAAAGCTCATCATACATTCAGGGCTGTCCTTGCTTCTTATAGTTCGGCAGTATTCATTTTTCAAAGCAATAACCTAATTACTGGTACTAATTAAAGCCTGTTTGCAAAGCAGTACAGTATTTAGGTCAGCTTTTCTTCACCGTCCTTTTGTGCTTGTGCCTTCTGTTCCTGGAGTTTCCCAGTTGCTGCAGGTCCTCTTCTCAGATTTGCAGCATGTCAGCCTTCATTGTGATGCTTGATATTCTGCTGCTACCCTGCACTGCTTTAAACTGCCTGACCCATTTTCTATATTGTCATGCTGTACCACCAGTAAAGACAAAAGGCTGGCAGCATTCAAGTAGTGTCTGTCAAGTGTACAGAGCTAAGCTGGTTCTAACTGGTTGAGCGTGGAGTGGGCAGTCTGAGTTACTGTTTGAATCTGTAGTTTGGTGTGTAGCCTGCAAGCCTGGTGAAGGCACAGAGCTTTACTGTCAACCGGGAGAGAAAGTTAGTCCTAAGGAACCTCCAAGTTCTCAAATCACTTGCTGCTGTTTCCAGACGTGTGTGAGTGTTTGGCATGGAATACTGGATTGGAGCGAATTCTCTGTTGTAGGAGAGGGGAAGGAAAAATGATGGGGTATGTAAAATGAAATGTGTCTTGCAGTCCTGCAGTTAATACTTGTCCAGTGTTCGACCTTCTAAATTGGTATGTAAAAGATGCCATGTTCTTGTGCAGATATATTCTTAGTGGGATAAGTGACCTGTCTCTTGGTTCACACATCTTACCCTTAGATTCAGATACACTTTGAAACTGTTTCCCACATAGTAGAGCATAGGTTTGTGTAGCAGAATGTCTATGAAGTGTTTTTGGTTGGTTGGTTTTGTTGCTGGTTTTTGTTTTTATTGATTAATTTACTCTTTACAGCTCTTGAGATTAACCTGATCCTCAGCTCAGGCATCTCTTTCATGGCTGTGCTCTCTCTCCTATTCCCTGTGACTGACCGTCTTGCTTTTGGTATTTACATTTCTCCTGAGATTTGGAAATGGAACTTAGCTGTTACCAGCTGAACTGACAGCTGTTCGTGAGGATATTTTTCATTTGCAGGGAGAGGGAAATCTTGAAGCATTGGAACGCAATTGAAACTTGGAGTAGTACTTCTGTGAGAAGGAGAATGTTTTTAAAGAAGACAAACTGGAAGTATGACAGTCTCTTCCTCGCATTATTTTGTTATCAGTATTTGTCTCTTCTAACAGGGTTAGACTGTAGTTTGGGAACAGCTTTGTTGAGTCGTTGGAAAATCAGGTAGAATCATAGAATCATAGAATGGCCTGAGTTGAAAAGGACCACAATGATCATTCAGTTTTAACCCCCTGCTCTGTGCAGGGTCACCAACCACCACGCCAGGCTGCCCAGAGCCACATCCAGCCTGGCCTTGAATTGTCTGAGTAACAGCAATACCAGGAATTGCTTTAAACAATTGTTTACTTGTTTTCTATTCTCCTATTAGGAAATCCTTTCTGGAGTCGTGGTCATAACAAGTAAGGACACAGTTCAGCACCAAGGCATCTCACTGACAATGGAAGGATCTGTAAATCTGCAGCTTAGTGCCAAAAGTGTGGGTGTGTTTGAAGCTTTCTATAATTCTGTCAAGGTAAGAATATATGCAGGTTGATGTTTTCAGCATGAAACTTTTCTCTATTTTCTTAGATTTTTCCTTATTGGCTCTCAGGAAGTTACAGTACTTCATGGCATGTGAATGATAGAAAGCAGAGAAATGCTTAACATTCTCTCTCCATTTGGGAGAAATTGGAGCGTTTCTTCAGGGCAGAAATGCAGTAACATAAATACTAAGGTTACTGGAGGATGCGTTGGAGGCACATTCTACAGTGACAGAGTTTAATTGGAATTCTGTGCCAGGTCAGTTGTTACACCAGTAGTTAATGCAAAGGCTGTTGAGGTTGTGTGCTACTGGGCGTGATACAGGTTCCTCTGTGCAGCATGACACCGCAATCCAGCAGGTTGAGCACAGAATCCTGGAAGGCCTCTCTGCTGCTCTCCGGGTTTGGAAGCATGAAGTCTGGAATCTAGCAGGGCAAGTTATCTCGGGCTGCGCACAGATGTGGCTCTATTGATTGAGGGCCTATGTCTAGAGCCAGTGTAGCTGTATTTGTGGCACAGTTTGCCAAAGTTAGCGTAGCTTGAGTGTACGGTCTTTTAAAGTCTTAATTTGTATCATAGTTACTTTGATTACAGCATGAGTAATCTGTCCATGAATGATTGAAAAATAGAAAAACAGAAGAAGCAATAGGATTTTTTTGTTCCAGCCTACTAGAGGAAAAACAGAAGTAAAACTGTAGAGAAGTGTAATTGTCAAGCAAAGCTGCAGTGAGCATAGTTCTTTGTAGTCATCTTGTACCCTTTTCCTAGTAAACTCGGCATTTATTGATTAGCTCCTTTCTAAGTGAGTAATAAACACTTTATTATGAGCTGGAGGAAAAAAAGTTCCCTTTATGATGTTCCCTAAGATAGGCTGAGATCATTTAATCTTTTCTCTTCATCCAGCGCTGCTTCCGCTGCTTTGTTTCTGCTCGTTTGGGTTGATTTAATTTATTAGATTAGTAGATCAGGAGAGGGCAGGTTTATTTCTGATATAGCAGTTTAATTGATTTGAATTGAATTATCTTCCTGATAGGTCAGATGAATGTCTAGTTTGGCACAAAAGAAATGCCACATGGAGGAACAAGTTAAGCTGCTTCTTTTAGCACGAGTGAACAGTTAGCTTGGCTCAGTCATTCCTCTTTGTCATGTTAAAAACACAGGTTGGAATAAACTTAAATAGAGAAGGTTTAGCTTTATCTCATTAAATGTCAGAACCATAATTATTCTTTCAGCTCTTACAGTTTTTATACTCGATGAATACATGCAAGTAATGGAACAGTAATATAAAGAGGGATTGCATCTCTTACCAGTGAGACACTGAAGCAACTTTAACTGCTTGCATGAAACTGAAATCTTGAATGAAAATAAGATGCTAATAGTAATGCTGTGCTGGATTTTTAGTCTGCTTCCCTATTGTGCACTAGTCCTGCTGCTTTTGCTCTGTTCCATTTGTGTTTATGTGTGTATATTTCATGATGATTATCAGGCTTTCCCGGTCCAATGCCAAATTTTAGTTAACCATAATTCCGGAGATAAATCAGCCCTTAAGAGAAACCTTCAGGGTGAGAAGTGGTGGGCGAGCGGGCAGCAAGGAATGGCTGCCTGCTGAACTGGCACATGTACATGTTGGTTTCTGCAGCTCATACTACAGGTCATCGCTTGGAAAATGGAGCTTTGCTTTCCAAGGGGCTTGAGACTTTGCTGTTCAGTTCTCTAAATGCACCTAGTCATTACTTTGATACAACCATTAAATAAATCATACATCGCTTTTCTGAATGAAACATGGTTAATATTTCCATTCCTTGTAAGACTGGAGAACTGCGTCTGAGGAAGAAATATCTGAATTTTTTAAAAATTCTTGAAGCTGGTTATATATTCATTGATATTGTTCATCAATATTCAGTGATATTGTTGGTTCTTTTGAAACGATGTAGCTGTCACTGCCGTTCAAACTAAACCTTTATATTTATTTTTGCAGCCTATTCAAATTATTAACAGCACTATTGAAATGGTAAAACCAGGGAAGCTTCCCAGTGGCAAGACAGAAATTCCTTTTGAATTTCCATTGCAAGTGAAGGGCAACAAAGTTCTGTACGAGACGTATCATGGTGTCTTTGTTAATATTCAGGTAAGGGAGTCCTACCTGTAAAAAAAAGTCTGAGCTTTTGTTACCTGCCATATCTCTTCTTCCGTGGAGACAGAGGACAAAGTTTTCTGTCATAGCGTCTTTATGTTTGTTTTTGTCAGTTTGAAGGATAAGCATAAAGTTAGAGGTCCTCTTTAAACCAAAGCACGGTGAGAAGCAATACAGAAATCAGTCTTAACTGAATGTCATTTGGGTGCTCAAGCCATACAGGAGTGTTACCCTCAATCTTAGTGGCTGTTATATAACATAGGAGACCATTTGAAAACATGATGGGCCTGTAAGCACAAAAATTAGCTTTCCTTTGGGGCATCTGTAATCATGTACCTTCTATCTCCTTCCTTCCCACTGCATTACTGGTATATATGCATTACCTACAAATCTGCTGTAAGCAGTGCCTTAAATATTAAAATCTGTATTCTGCACACACACACACACACACACACATATATATATATACCTGTACAAAGGACTGAAAGTTAAAAGATGGAGGAAATCTTAAGTTTTTTAAGAAGTCTCTCTTCTTTCTCATTGTCATCCCATTCTTGCCAGTATACCCTGCGGTGTGATATGCGGCGTTCTCTGCTGGCAAAAGACCTAACTAAGACTTGTGAATTCATTGTCCACTCACTGGTGAGTGCAGTTTGTATTAACTGTACAAAGTGGGGGGAGGTTGGTTGTGTGTGTGCTTTGTTGGGTCTGATTTGGTTTATTTTATTTTTCAAGTGAAGTTTGGAGGTAAGTTTAGAAGATCAAGTAAAACAATAAGTAACAGTATGTGGTATGTGTAAGTAAAGGACATGCATAACAACGTAAGTATCGAGAAGATCTAATGTGTCAGTTTTTTCTGATAAGAGTAACACATGGTTGGTTTTGGGTTTTTTTGCATTTAATGAAGAAGCCCACAAGCCCTGCCCTAGAAAAGGGAGTGTATTAGTTGAGAGACAGCACATGATTTGTTACTTAGATGCCTAATTGTGACTTAGAGCCCCAAGCCGGAATATCAAATTTAGGACTGCATCAAGTTGGAAAGAAGAAACTTGTCAGCTTAATCACCTTTATTATATAAGCCCATGGCTGGCAATATGCTAGATATCCAGGAGAGTATAACCACACTGTCCAGTCAGTGACAGTCTTTCTTCTGTATCATTGTGGGATGAGATCTGTCTCACAATAAATGGTTTACTGCATGTTATTTGGAAGTTCCTATATCAGATTTTTTTCCTCGTTTTAGTTTGTATTGCCTTGTACACACATTCTGAGCGTCTGTTATCAGTACAGATTGTGCAGGCCTAACTAAATACCTCTTTTTTCACGCAGAACTTACTGGAACATACTGTTTTGTATCATTTCTTTGAGTTTTTAACAGAGCAATTAAAGTGTTAGACTCTGTCTTTCTTATGGTGTAATATAGTGGAAATATGCTGTTTTCATTCTGTACTAGCACAGATTTAGCTAGGTGCTAAAAGGAGGTCTGTTGGCAGAATTGTATTATTTTCCAAAATGTATTATGCTTCTTTTTATTAGTCCGTCATTATATTATAAGTAAGCCACAGTTGTCAAATTATATTGTGCAGTTTCCTGATTTTATTTCATGTTCCTACTGTGGCATGTCTTAGAACACAAGTCAATAAATCATGATGAATCTTTCAGTTGGGGTGAATTAATGAGTTTTTACTGAACATATAATTCTCACTGTCAGTGCTCAGTGTACCATTTTCCTTAACGTTATTCTTTGCCAGAATTTGTCATTTGTGGGAGAATGCAGTCAATCTTTTTGCTATTATCTTCCATCTTGCAGCTGGGCAGCAGAAGCTGTTTTGAATTCTTAGGTAGTGAGAGTAAGTCCTAACTTAAGAGTGCAAGTTAAGGCCATTGGTATAGCAGTGCTCTACCAACTCCCATATAATTGGGTCTCTCCTGATTGATGCTGTGCTGGTCGCTTGTTCTAAATATGTAGAATATGTAGGAAAAAGACAGCATTCCTCTCTCTGAGATAAGGATGGGGAGAGAGTGTGGTGAATTACCTTCCTGATTCAGTGCACAGACTGCATCACAGCCGAGCTCAGGGCCCAGCCAGCCATTTATGTGAAGACTAACTTCTTGGTTTTGTGATAAGTGGTCTAAATAAGCGAACAACTACAGGAATGTGCCCCTAAAATTGTTTCTTCCAATGCGGAAAGTTAACTTGGACCACGTTTTGCTTATTTTACAGTTAAAGAAGCTGAGACTCCACACCAGTTAGATCAGTTCCCTCAACTGAGGATCTCCTTTGAATATGAGGATGGCTTAAGAGGCCTGAGCTGTTCCTGAAAGGGCAGCAGAAAGAGTTCAAAGTGCTCAGAGATAGCAAGAGTGAGGGACGTTTCTTTAAACATATAAGTAATCTTGCTTCATTACTCCAGTTTACCCTTTTCTTCCCTGCCCAAATTCACAAAGTAATGATAATTTAAGGAAACCTAAGGCGTAACATACAAAATGTCATTATTTGTGAATACAGGTGTGAAATTGACCATTTTTTCTATGGCATTCAGTATGTTTCAGAAGATTGGTAGCATTCTTTTTTTGCAGGGCGTTTCCATTACTCAAACACTCGGTTTGTTTGTTTGTTTTTTCTGGTGTGGTTGGAGCTCATGCCAAAAACTTAAAAACGGAGATGGTGTTGTAGTTTATTGCAATGGCAAGTGCAAAGTAACTGAAATTTTGACAGTTTTGTTTCTATAATTCAGATTTGCAATATGCTGTGATTTGTTCAGACAATATCATAATATTACTTCATAAAAAATGCAGGAAATCTCATGTCTTTTGTTACACGGATTCGTACTTTAAGTATGCAGGCAATCCTGAAAATTAACACAGCCAATTGTTAATTGATGTTAGTATTCAGAGTGTGTGTTCGTGTGCTGTACATCAGTTACAGCTTAACTGTTTCATTACCCTTTAGTCACAGAAAGGGAAACTGACACCGAGCCCGGTAGACTTCACAATTACTCCTGAAACTTTGCAGAATGTTAAAGAGGTAAGTTGTTTGGGTTTTATTTATTTACTTTTAATTTACTACTTGTATGATTCTGATTGAGAACAAAAAAAGAATGAATAAATACTTTGCTGCACATAATTAGCTTTTTTTTCTTTCTTTCTTTCTTTTTCTCCTCTCCTCCTGTTTTTATTTTGTAAGGTGATGCGGACTGTTCTCTTCTGGTAGTGATGATTACAGTTATGTTTGTTTTCCCTCCATCTTCTTAGAGAGCATCACTTCCAAAATTTCTCATCCGAGGCCATCTCAGTTCTACAAACTGTGTCATTACGCAGCCACTGACAGGGGAGCTGGTAGTGGAGAGTGCAGAAGCTGCAGTCAAAAGTATTGAGCTGCAGTTAGTGCGTGTGGAAACCTGTGGTAAGTTTCTCTATAGGTGGAACGTGTATATGCTGCAGTAATTACCACTTAAGGTGTTCAATATGCAAGACTGTCAGAAACCATACAACTAAAAAAGACTGGCGAAAAATAATTTTGCATTTCATGTGGAACAGTTCAAACATTAATTTAAATCCAGTCGCCATGACTTAATTTTGAAGCATTCATGTGAAAACTCACAAATCAAAGGGCAAAAGGCCATGCCCCATTCCCTTCCCTGCTCCCACCCGCAGTGAATCTTCATATTTGAATTTTGGCCACTGCTTTGCCTTCCCTTCCTCTCCCTCTGAATTTCTTGCTTTCACCAGGGTGCGCAGAAGGTTATGCCAGAGATGCCACAGAGATACAGAATATTCAGATTGCTGATGGGGATGTCTGCAGAGGCCTACCAATTCCTATATACATGGTGTTTCCCAGGTTGTTCACTTGCCCTACCCTGGAAACAACGAACTTCAAAGTGGGTAAGCGGATAGGATCTTATGCTCTGTTTGCATCTCCCATTAAAATAAGCTGCTAGTTTCACTTCAGCTTCTGGCAGATAATGAGATGAATCACTGTGCAAGGAAGATGTATTTCCTTGTAGAGGTTCCATGGACAGGACTGTAGAGTATGCTGTATTTCATATAGGCTGAGAAAGCAGAGACCAAGTGCTTCCAATCAGAAGTAGTTAGGATACTGTTATGCAGGTTCTAAGAGAATTACATGGACGGAGTAATCAATGAGTAATTTTTTTCTGCCAAAAAAATCTGGTGTTGTTCATCACCTGAGTAGTAGCCCAAGAATAAAATGCAAAGATGATCACTTCCTTCTTTCCATCACTGCTGAGAATCCCTCCTTCCATAGCATCTTTTTTTGCTTCCCATTCTCCTGCTACACAGACTCAGAAGTATGGCAGACTGTATCTGACTTTACTTTCTTGATCTACACAGGCCACTTCCTGCTAACTGTATCCAAACTCTACTGTTTTCATTAACAAACATCTAATATTTAGGATATTTCTCATTTGTTCAAATAAGTACTTCAGAAATTCTCCTTGCTAGCCTGTAGTTCTCTCTTTTTTTTTTCTTTTTTCTTTTTTTTTAATTTAATTGCATCATATTGAGGCTGCTACTACAGTAGTAGCTGTTCCTACAGTAGAAGTCCCTACTTCCAGAATCCTTCCCAACCAAAGCTCCTGTTACTTTTCTGCTGTGTATCTTGGACAAATATGCACAGGTAACTTTTCAACTTTGACTACCCGATTACCTGTTCCTCCAAGAGCATTTCTGTACCTGATATGCAGTGTTTTGTTCTCTTCATCCCCCGAAAGTATTATTCTGGTTTACTTTGGTCATTTCTAACTATTAAAAAACAAATAGCTGCTGTTAACGTTATGCCTACTTTTATGTATTTTATGTCTTAACTGAAGTATGAAGGTGCCCAAAAAACAGTTACGTTCAGTGTAATCTCTGCCTTCCTTCATCTGGGAACTCTACTTGTCTTTATATTGTCTCCACTTAGAATTCTTTATAGACCTGATATTGATACTATTTCTTACCAACACAATGTAAGATTTTGAGATATATTTTTTTTTCATCATTTGCACATATATGGTGTTTTGGTGTTTAACTTCACTTTCTGTAAGGCCTTAGAATCTTATACTACATTCTGACAATGTGGGCAGGAATCCATTCCTTAACTCTTCTACATGCTTCTAAAAAAAAAAAAAAAAAAAAGAAAGAAAAAACCTATGGTTTATAGTGAGGTTTCTCACACCAAAGTCCATTTTAATCTGTAGGTGTTTGATCTCTGACCTACTGGTCAACAGGCATCAACTTTCAGTCGCAGGGAAGTGAATCCAGAAGAAACACAGCTTGTAAGAAGCCAAGGGGCTGAAGGACTGGCCCAAGGTCTCTAATGCCTCTGATTTGGTTCTGTTTGGAATACCTTGTTCATCCCTGTATGACTTGGCCATAGAAACAGCTTGGGAGAGTCCTGTGATGTGATATATCTGAGAGCAGGAACTGTCTGCTCTGTTTTTACAGTTACAGTACATTTGAATGGATTAATTAATTGAACTCTTTTCCCCCACCCGCTCCCCCCCCCCCCCCCCCCCCTTCCTGTAGAGTTTGAAGTGAACATTGTTGTCCTTCTGCATGATGATCATCTAATCACAGAGAACTTCCCACTGAAGCTCTGCAGGATGTAAACAGCCAGAGGAAGAATCACTTAAGGAGTCACTGGAGAAAGACGAAATCATTCAGAGACAAAATGAGATTTTATCTTATCTTGTGTTATTTGAAGTGAAAACTTATCACTTCCTTCTTCCTGATGGTGGTTCTTGGGCTTTCAGCCTACAATTCTTCCTAAAGCCTGTGCCTGTCTTATGATAGCCTATGTGAATTAACCATCTCAAGAGCCCTCTCAAGTGTTTGATTTCAGCAGCCAGATTTTCTGCAATTTTTTTCTCAGCCAAATTGTGAATGATTTTTTGCATTTTTTCACAAGTTACAGAAATACGTAAAGTAAGTTTTTCTGCTTAATTCATAATGTAACACTTCTTCCAAAGTCCTTTAAAGACTTCTTAAACTGAGTCTGTCCTGTTATATATGGTGTATATATATTTGAGGAGGGGACAGGACTGAGATATATAATACTGAATAGTATCTGTGGAAGTATAATAAATGGTGCTACCACAACACACAGTGTCATGGGATGAATACTGCAAGATGACTGAATTAAGAGATGTGAAATGAGTAATGATGTGAAATAACATCAAGTGTATTTTGCTCAAATTAGGAATGAGTCTGCCTTGAAGTAGTGCTTAGAGCTGAAGTTACTTCTTCACATGTAACTTCTAACTGGATATTCCCTGGAGTGCCCTTGCTTTACCTTTGCTATTTGTGTAAAATAGTGCCAAGAAAGATAAGTCGGAAGTTTTTAGCTTCAAACTGTACTTATTCTGGGCATTTTAACATCTTTCCTCTTTACTAGACTTGTACAGCTCAGCTCTGATGTGAAAAAGGAATGACTGACATGACAAACAGCAGCACTGCACTGTTGCATAGCTGTCTGCTCCAAGTGTAGACTACACCAAGTACTGGAGAAAGTGCCTAAAATACTTTCATGCAGTGGCACCTTGTGCCCATAGAAGAATATTTTTCATGATGTGAGCAACCATTCCAAGGGAGATAGACAGACCATTTGCTGCTTAAACAGGTGGGTTAATGTTGCTGCTTACCACTATGAAAGTACAAATACAAGCACCAGAAAGGAATATGTGAAAGTAAATATACAACTTTACACTAAGAAATATGTTAAGTAAGTCTTTGTAATCATAAATCTTAAAGGTTCATATAAACTGGCAAAGTAGGAGCTAGATGGGAAAAACCATTCCAGCAAGAAATAACCTTTCCCCAGCCAAACAGGTAATGGATTTTGATGTTATTTAAAGTTAACAGAACAGCTACAGTTGTCTTCTAATAATTGTTCATTTTCCACAAATTTTGTGTGGGATGGAGGCAGGCTAAGTATACAGGACGTTACATCAAGTATGAGTAAGAAGATGACAACCTAAAAAGAATTGAAAACTGCCAAAATCAACTTCCTGTAGCTTTTTCCAGCAGCACTGCTAAACAGGAATGTGTAGTTCTGAGTTTGGCCGTGGTTCGGTATCAGCTCTGCTTCAGGAGTAAGCATTAGATGTTGTTTTAATACCCTAAATTTATTTAAAAAACAAACAGAAGAAAAAACCACCTTTGCTCTTCTCTATCCCCTCTCCTGCCCCCCTCTCCCCCCCCCCCGCACCCCCATTAACTAGAAATAAACACTTTTTTAAAGATCAGGAACCAGTAAGTACAGCATGATTTCTGGAAAACAAGAGCCCCTGGTCCTAGTCTAGATGGCTTTAGTCTGTTTCTAGTCTGCAGGAGTGCCACCTGCTGCTCAAACCTAAAGTGGCAGCATCACTTCACACATTCCCAAGTTACATGAAAAGAGGCACTGGCATTCATCCTGCCACTGGCCATTGTATCTGTGGCAGTAGCACTCCTTTATAACTGCAGTCTACTGGGTTGCCCCTCTGCCTGTACACACAGTACCTGTTCCTGAGGTACTGATGGTTAAAGAATGGTTCAAGAATCCAGGAGAGGCAGTCAAAAAAAATTTTGCTACAAAGTGCTCCTGTTGCTCTCTGTGATTTTCTTGCTCTCTAAAAGGCAGCTCTGATCGGAAGCCAAGGATTAATGTGAGACTGCAATAAACTGCTGACAACTAAGAGCTGGATTAGAAACTGGACTCTTCTCACAGATGGATACTTCCTTCTACTGTTATTATGGAGCATGTCCCCAGCCTTTCCACGTACAAAGAAGTCAACAGCATCCTAACACAACAGGAATAATCATTCAGCATTTAGTACAGCCCCGAGTCAGGACTCCTGAATGCAGAGCGAGGCTGCTTTTACCTTGTCCTGGTCTGAAAATAAACTACCTTGTGTGCACTTACCATTGGAGTCTGAGACACCTCGTCTCCTTCAAAACATATAAAACCAGACCTCTTTTTTTTTTTTCTGCTCTAAGACCTCCTTTTAAAGATGTGAATGACCTACCTCTGGCTATCAGTAAAACTTGTGGGTTTTGGGTGTTAAGAGAAAAGGAGCAGAAATTTAAGAAAAAGAAAAAAACACATCCACCTTACTAAGGAACCTGAGATCCTATCTATCTATCTATCTATCTGTGCTGTGAACACAGGGGACAAGATTGGCTGGTAACAAGTGCGAACATGAACATAAATGTAAATATCAGTTCAATGCCAAGACCTCACATTAACAGCCAGTATTGCTTTACCCATTTTCACACCCAGCTTGCCCTTATCACCTCATGCCTAGCTGTGTTCTGATGAGAGAACACCATCACCTGTGGCATGCATGGGGCTGCTCTGCCTGTATTCCCTCCCCCTGCACACTGAAGAAACAATGTAAGCTGACAAGGATGCAAGCAGTGTACCACAGAGCAGAACAGCACCTAATCCTGCAGGCAGCACAGTGCCTTGGCTCTCCAGCAAATAGTACCCTACTCATCAAGAACTCACAATTAGCAAACGTTATACAAGAAGGACCACCACAGCGGCTGCAGCAGTAATTTTATTTTTGACCCAAGTTCCAATAAACATACTGACTTACTTACTTATCGAAAGATGCTTTGAAACTTCATCTGTATACTCAGTGACTTGGGGAAACAACTGATCCATTAGACCATAACCTGAAATAGTTAAACATGGCTTGTGCCCAAACCATAGTCAGACTCGACACATTTTGAGGGTGTTTACACCATGTGGCGTACCTTATCTAGCCCTGGATGTTTAGCTGTCAGAAACAAATTTTACAAGGCAGAAGGCGCTCATGGCACGCTTGGACTTTGCAAGCAGCAGGACAGCCATTCCTTCAGCTGGTTGTACCAGGAGCCTCACACTGCTGGTAAACTGGCATTCGTGCACAGAACACAACTGCATTATATTGCTTCACCGAGAATAAAGATCCTTTAATACCAATTTAAACAAATCAGCTCAACGAGGAGGGAAATTTAAGACATATTTTCACATTACAAAATTTAATCTCAGTATTCTAAAATTGATGTATGAACAGGAAGAATCACAAGAATACTCAGTGCTTCAAAATATAGCTAGGAGTTATCATTTAAACAATTTGAATTATCAGCTCCAGATTTACATGGAGAAAAGAGTTGCAATTACACGAACTACATTTGTAACGATCTAAAGAAGCCCGATTTGAACCCTGCAGTTGTTTATACCAGGGAAGGTGATGGCTTGGTTATTCCACATTCTGCTAGTCTGCCGTTTGGCCCACCTATTTTATTTTCACTGTAGTATCAGCTCTAAGGAAAACCCCCCTTTTTAGAGGAATTGTGCACAGACAGAACCAGCCTTTGAGAAAACCAGATAAGGGAGTTTCAATCCCTTAAGCAAGAACCCCACCAGCCTCGCGTGGTCCTGGCCTCTGAACTACGTGAGGTACACATGCTTAAGGCAGCAACCAGGAGAAACGCTGGGTTATGGAGCACACTGTCTTCATTAAGTGCCACAGCAGTACCCACGTCTTACAGCTCAGTGCGAAATACTGCATTAGAACAAATTCTGCTATCATTTCCACTAAAACCAGCATTCCACCTCTTCTTAGGCATCATATTTCTGTGCCGTGTCGGGATGGTGATTTATCTGCAGCCACTCCACATCTTACTGAGTGTCAAGTAAAACAAGGTTTAGGCATATTTGTTGCGTGCAGGGAGCTCAGGAAAATCTTCAGGTAACAGAACGTGGATGCGACAGATAGGGCAGGTACTTGAATGTTCCTTAAGCCATTTTCTAATGCACTGCAAGGATAGGAAGATTATGTTGAGGAAACACTCTCAGTCTGGTATAAAGAGTTCAGCATGACTTTCTTAATAACTGCTCCTGACAGGTAAGAGATTTTCTACCCCCTTCTACAGCTTGCTAAGAAATTTGCTGTTAGAAAACTATTCTCCAGTTCTGATGTTCTGCTCACCAACCTATTTTGCAAGTGACAAAAAAAGCAGTAAACAAATACAGAAACGGGAAGAAGTCATGGACAGAAGTATTGTGTTATGCCAGCATAATTTTTTGCCTCCTTACTACACGAAGTTACACGTGCAGTTCCTGACAGGTGGCAAATGCAGCTTTATAGCAGTGGCCCCTTCTCTAAGGATGCTGCAAACAGAAACCCGTGATTTGATTACCAAGACTTGATTATTCTGAATTCAAAGTAAGCTTAAATTCGTTCTGATGAGTTAGTTGCCGTCTTAGTTAAGATCTAAAACTGAAAACTTTCCAAAACAGAAAGACTGCATATAGCAAGTCTTGATGCAAAAAGTATGGAAAGGAAAACGGTGTCCCGCCGTTCCTAACTTCAGATACTGAAGGATAAGGGGGAGGGAGAAGCTTTTAAAAAGTAAAACAACTGCATAACTGAACAGAGAGTTAGTCAACATTTGCATCTAAGCGGTAAGAAAAAAAAAAATCCTTACTTCTCTGTGAAAATGATGCCCACATTCCAGTTCACATGAGTCTTTGCTTAACTCATCGTGGCATATGGTGCACGGATCATCGCTGGAAGGCTATACGTTTTTTTAAAAAGATTATTTGAACAAAAAGCGATTAGTAAACAAATAGCAACAATTCATCATCAAATCCTCTACTTAAGTTTTTGTCCACAAAATGAAGTCCTGATTATTTTTTGTCCAGTAATACTTTGATTATTTCACATCTCATAAAAAAGCACACGGTAATAACTGGAAATTCACAATGCAGTGGAGAACTTACTATATAGTCTAGTTTTTTCCATTTAGATTTCGGTGTTGCTCCAGCATTCCCCCAGGGCTGGAGATTTGGCTGAGATGGCGACATGTTTTTACTTGAGGAGCTTTTGTGTGCAGGCCTTGCCTTGGGTGCGCTGGAAACTTTTCCTTCTGCAGCTGCTTCCTGACTCTGAGTTCCTGTCTGTCCTGCTGAAGCAGATGACGCTGACTTCATAGGTCTCCCTACAGAAGTTGATGCCTAGACAGGTATTGGATAAGAGTTTTGAGCAAGTTCACAGTTCAGAGCTTGACAGCAAGGAGAAATTTGTATTCTCTTTTAGATTGCGCTGCATTAATTCCACTGTCAGAGATGCACAGTAGAAATAGCAGCAACTACAACAGACCTCATTTTGCTGGTCCAGAATGAGATCTGTCACTCTGCTTAGAATTTCAGTGGAGCTCAAATTTAATGTATTCCCACTTCTTCTTTGTACATCTTTTATGAACCTAGTAAACTCTGAACTGAAAGAAAAATGACATAATTACTGACGGGTAATAATACAGCTACTATAAGGCAATAGTACAGCTAATATAGGCAATGACTTATAGCGGGAGAGCCTGTCAAAGATCCTAACCTCTCAACAGAACTGCAGCAAACACCTACTTCTAACGCCTCTCAATAACTAGGATCTAGCTATCGTATTCATAAAAATAAAATAATACTACTTCACTGAAACATTAAGTCAACTCTGTAGGTCAGTTCCAATAAGGAATATCTCAGTGAACAAGGTTAAAAACATAACATTATTCTTTTTGAGAGAAAGGGGTACCCAGTAAGAAATCAATTCTTTTTGTACTTTATCCATGAAAGTTTAGAATTTCTATAATAGAGCATTACACACATTAAAAAAATACCTGCTGTAGCCCGGAAATATGGTTTGTAGATGAGCAATAATATTTTCAAATGTGTTGTTTGAAGAGGGCTTCATCTGTGTAGCTGAATCATCGTGGTGGGTTTGGTTTGGCTGTATATTCTGAGTATTGCTTCCTGAAACCCTCGACACAGAAGTTAGCGAAACTTTATCGGCATACGATCCTGTCCTAGCTTTGGAGTTTGTTTTCACCGATCCATCACTTGCAGAGCAAACCTTAGAATTTGCATTTGCAGGCTTAACTCCAGCCTGGGTATTAAATGAAGCAGTTGCTGGACCTTGATCTTCAGAACTTGAAACTGCAGGAAGTAAATTAGGGTGTGCAGATGCAGAGGAGTACAGGACAAGGGCTGGATCACTGACAGCAGGTCTGCTTTGCTTTCTCTACAAAATAAACAGATTCCACAAGAAAAGCAGTAATTGAAATAAACTAAGCAGAACTCTTGAGCATTTGCAGCGTGAACTGCACTATGTTTTGGTCACGACGAGGGACTGGAAGGTCATATCCGAACTTTTCTGCCTAGGTGAAAATACCGTACAAAAGTGCCCTTTGTTTTGTACTGCACAGAGACAACTGGCTTGAAGTAGGATTTAAAAGGGCAGCATGTATGCACTCAGCATGTTACTTTTACATATTCCGGGCTTACTAAGGAGTGAATGTTGCTGGGCAGCTGTGGTATTTGAAGTATAGTTTGATGTTGGTGTGAGAAATCACTGCTTTAACACAAGTGTCATCAATTTGAAAATACAACATTTACTGTGTTTAATTGGCAATATAAACAATATATAACCCAGTGCAATATTTATTCACTTCTTTACTTTAAAAACAAACACATCAGCTAAAGGCATCATGTTGAGAATCCCAGAGTTCACATGATCCAGGAAGACTTCTCTTTGCACTAACAACTCTCTTTCATAAATGGAAAGTAGTAGTGAGAACTACTGGTGATATGTGGATGGTTGGACTGCATGATCTTGTAGGTTTTTTTCAACTTTGGTGATTCTATGATTACTGCTCTTGTTTCGGAACTTGACTGCTCCAAGAAGGCTGCCATCTAACACGCACAAGACCAGGTTGGATGGGGTCCTGGGCAGCCTGATCTAGTGTCTGATTTAGTAGTTGGCGACCCTGCGCATGGCAGGGGGTTGGAACTAAATGATCTGAGGTCCCTTCCAACTGCAGCCATTCTGTGATTCCTTCGAAAGCAAAGAAATAAATGGAAGTACATTTTGGAACAAAGTAACAGTCTACAACAAGCCCAATCCAGTATTTGCTTGAGAATGTGCTATTTGTTGGGGTTTTTTTTTCAGTTTGCATATAACCAACTTCTAGCTTTGCTAACAGAGATACGTAGAGGTAACCTGACCTAAATCACTACCTAGTACAGCAGGCTAAATTGGACTTATTTTCACATTCTTTAGTACATGGCTTGAGGTTTAGTTTGTTGATCCTTAGAGATTTGTTTATCAAATTCTGTTTCTTATACCACTTTATTAAAAAATGGTAAGAATTACAGATGAAATTAAACAGTCAAGGACAGCAACCATTTTCATCAAGTCAAGTCGGATTCACTATTTGCCTCTTAAGGTCTCCCTGACACTAAAAGAACTACAGATACATTTTCTAAGGAGTTACTCCTCCATCACTACAGTAAAAGCAGGTGCCAAATGCACAACAAGTGGAACAAAAATCACTCTACTTCCAAACTTCTAAAATGATGGTAACCTAAAGAGGGTATAAGAATATCTACATATTCTTAAGAGTTCTGTGCCAATAAGGAGAAAAAATGAGACATAAACCTTAGTGGGGAATAAAAGGTATTCCATAGAAGATAAGGGAGTATGAGTCCAGAAAAATAGTAGTGACAATCATAATACGCTACAGTTTTGGAACAAATTACACCAAAAACAAAGTAAAGAAAAAAACATGACTTTAGGCAGAGAATACATATTTTAAAGGAAGTTTCTTCTGTGGAATCTGTGATGCATTTGAGGATTTCATTTTTGCATGTACCAGGAATGCTTAGCACTTAGCTCCCCTGTTCTAAAGGACAACTGAACCCTTTTTGCTTTTCTCTAAACTGTCCCAAGGTACAGGAACTCATGCATGCTATCTGTCTTCATGACTGGGCGTCAAGCTCTGTGCCCAGGTTTCAATTTTACTTCAGTGAATGGTAGCATTCAGGCTGCTGGCATCATCACTGCAGCTAGCTTGACTACTTCAGCATGGTCATGCATCTACCCAGACCATGCTGATAAGGAATTAAATGAGTACTGACTTACACTGACTTAGTCCTGGCACCAGGAACTATTGGCACCAGGCACATTGTTTGGAAGTAACTGACGTGATTCGTGCAAAGCATGTGTGGAAGTGCTGACCTATAAAGAAAGTACTTTTAATAGCATTTATCTGGGATGTAACCATTGCAGATTAAGTTCCATAAATGGCTACACTGCTCTGAATTCAAGGCTATGTACTCAAGTTCTCCATGTACATGTTCTGTAATGGACAGCCACGCTGATGCAAACTTACAGAATTTCTTTTCAGAATTTCTGAACATACTGCTATCACACGTAAGATACATACTAAGACACTGGGAAGAGATGAAAGATCCACAGCTTCTATTTTGGTGAGGCAGTTTCGGGCACCATTTTTCACCTTCTCAATTTTTTCTTCATACCCAACCTGTGGAAGGAAAACAAATTGCTCTCCAAATCACCATTAAATAAAGCTCTTCCGGTAGTTCGAACAGTAAAAGGCAGCAGGCCTTTCAAGTGGCTAGGATAAGGCTGCCATCTCCTACGGTAACATGAATCTCTATGGAAGTACTTGCATTAATGCCTGAAAACATTTGTGAAACTCAGTAGCTTTTCAAACTTCACCTACATGTTCCATACAACTTCCCTTTTAAAAGACAATTTTGTCATTTTAAAAGAAAGTTGCGTGGACTTTAAAGAAATACAAAAGAACTCACAGACTTGTCAACCTGGGATTCAATAATCTTGAACGACGTGTACAAAGGAAAGAATTTTGCCTTTCTAAAACGGAAGGTGTTCATTGCAACTGAAGAAGATTTTATCATCAGGCCTTATAATCAAAACTTTCTTTCGTCATTAAAAGAAACGCAGATTGGCATGTGGAGAAGACATGGGTGTTTTAACAAAGGAATGCAAAACTATTTATTCTGTTTTAATTTCCAAAATTCAACTTATCCCTCATTAAGAGAAATTAAGACTTACCTTTACTTTCTCCATTTGTTTCTTTATATTTGAAATAAATACTTCCCAATAATTAATCTGTGACGTTACATCAGGAAGTGCTGAAGCTGAGCTGCTGAAATAATGAAGGTTTTCAGTTAAAGTCCAACATTCCCATTAATTTGTCTACTTTGAAGAAAAGAAGGCTGAGAGGCAACCACGTTGTTCTCTGCAGCCTTCTGAGGACAGGATGCAGAGAGGGAAGTGCTAGGCTCTTCTCTTCGGTCACTGGTGATAGGGCACACAGAATGGCACAATGCTGCACCACGGGAGGTTCAGAGTGGGCCTTAGGAAAAATTTCTTTACGTGAGGGTGGTCAAACACTGGGACAGGCTCCCATATGCCTTCATATATGCCCCATGCCTGTCAGTAATCAAGAGGCATTTGGACAATGCCATCAATAACAAGTTTTAACTCTTGGTTAGCTCTGATAGCTGTTTGGTTGGTCAGGCAGTTGGACTCGATGACTTTTGCAGGTCCCCTCCAACCAAACTATTCAATTATTTTTAAGACCATACCCTAACAGCTTTAGTCACAGTTAAAGACTTACAGCTATTTTAAGCTAGCATCACTTAAATTACTTGCAACTATGTCCTATCCAATCTTAGAAGCAGACTCCTCAAATGTAAAATAATATTTTGGGGCAACCTAGACAGGGAGATGGAACACGGCGTATGTTTTTGAAATATTAATTCCTTCACTCTTGTCAAATGCCCAGCTGTTTTGTTTCACCACTTTTTTATTTACGTCGTAGCCCTCTACCAGTGCGACTGGATAACAGTAACTGGAGCATTCCCAGCAGCCTCATCTTCCCAGGCTAAGAAAGAATTAGAAGTTTGCTGCTCACACGTTGGTAATTTAAGCCCAGAATAGAAATCCAGCTTCAGGAAAGTTGCATTTAATGACTGTGAACATTTCAGGATAGCACTGCTTTGTGAGCAAAACTGACTTGTCTAGTTAAAACGGTCATGATTAAACATCCAGTAATTGCTTTTGTTTAACAACAAATAGTACTGAAATTGCTAGTGTAAACTCTCCATACCTGCTTAGTGACTTCAACGTCTTGAGATTTGCTTCTGCTTTGGCAACTATGCCATTTAGTTTGCACAGTTCGCTTTCTTTCCAGTTTTTGAGTACTGATATCTGTAACAAAATAACAGATTTTTAAGAAGTGCAACAAAAGCACTGCTGACCCAATGAATAAAACCTCAATCCTCTCAAACAACATTTTGATGATACAGGGCACAGCATCCACTCACAACCGAACTTCAAGTAGAAATAAGGGCACGGGCAGGCCTCTGAGGGGTTAAATATATTCACTTCAACTGACTGTAGAATGCATGCATTTGCAACTTAAAAATGCATGTGTGTATGTGTATATACATGTTTTAAGTGTTTAAGGCAGACTTTTAAATGCTGTATGGTTGAAGACCAACATGGACCAACAATCTAATCTTCGTATAAAATCTCACAGCAGGTACAACAGCCTTCAATCCTTTTCTATGAAGAAAGAATTGTACGTCATACGACTTATTTAAAGTCTTTCCTGTATTAAATTCTGTTTGGGCAAAAATACTAATGTTTATCAGTAAACTCCTCCTCCCAGTGAAATAACCAAGTTGCATTCTGACTGCCAGATTATGAAGCAGCTATACATTCCCTAAGTATGACTTATTTTTGCAAAGGAAATCCTATCTTCCTATGGTTAACACTCACTAATGAAATGCATTCATAACAGGGCTAAGTATGAAACTGAGTTACTAGCTAAAAGTTAAGGCAATACCAGAAGCCTCAAATTCTGTACAGTTGTAACACTAGCCAACAATACTGATGATCTGCAAAGTTCTGCAGGACAACATAACGAACAGCAGTTGTCAATATTTGATTAAAACTTTTAATGTATTCTTATAAAATGTCTTAGGTGCTATTTAAAGGGAAATTGTTAAATAAGACTTCACCAGTCATCTTCCCCATCCAGCAATGCAAGTGATCCAGACTGTAACAGAAGTGTTTCAGGGTTTTTTTGTTTGTACCTCTGCTTTAACAGCTCTTTTCTCATACTCCTTGAAGTCATCTTGACTCTTTTTAATAAGTTCTTCCAATTTTACTTTCTCATTAGCAAATTTATTACTGCAAAACAAAAAAGGTTAAATATTTGAGTAACACAACACAGTAGTACTTAAAACTGATGACATTTTAGAGGTTTTCTGTGGCTATTACTTCTCCCCTCCTCAGAACCATTACTCTGCATTTATGTTGTACATGTGTCTGGCACATTGTCACGTTCTTGCAGCTATAATGCTGCCTCCATGGACATAACTTTGGGATTTCTGAACTAAATTTCACTGTGCAACATACTAAGTTTACAGGAGCTTGACTACTACAGTCATGCAAGTTTTACTGCTCCAAATCTGTTCACATTTATTCACATTTATAAAAAATGTATCTATAAATTAAACCTTGAATTCCAGCTACATGCAACTTTTACGAAGTGTTTAGATTACTATGTATATTTAGAACTACAAATTTAGATACGTGGTATGTATGTAGCGCACCCAAATTCTAAGGGGTTCTAAAATACAGGATCCTGTTATCAAGAGAAATATCTGACAGTATTTTGGAAAGACAGCTTTTAATTATTGTAAAGCCACTGTCCCTGGAGGTGTTCCAGAAACATGGAGATATGACAATGAGAGACACAATCAGTGGGCGTGGTAGGGATGGGCTGATGGTTGGACAAGGTGACCTTAGAGGTCTTTTCCAACCTTAATAATTCTATGACTGTAAATATCTAAAAGAAAATAATGTTTACTCACGGTAAATAGAAGTAAACTAGCTGAGAATAAGATATATAAGCTAAAATGCTTATTTTTTCTGATCTTTCACCCAGAGTAAAACAGGCAAC
Source organism: Alectoris magna (assembly GCA_030625065.1). Lineage (NCBI taxonomy): Eukaryota > Metazoa > Chordata > Aves > Galliformes > Phasianidae > Alectoris > Alectoris magna. The sequence continues at coordinate 89,484,759 of CM060560.1, forward strand.
TTCAATAATGGAAAGTCAATAGAAAAATATAAATACTGCTGAGAAGTACAAGAGTTTTACCTGGTCTCAAGATATGTATTCAAATATGTGTTATACTGCTTCTCCTTCTCATCAATGGCCTTTGAATACCTGGAGTAATCAAACATTCATTAAGCTTGTTCTGAAAAATATTCTCTAGCAAATACATGTCCCTCTATAACCAAAGTGTCAGATACACAGCAGCAACAATCTGTGCATCTTACATATTAATATTCTGTGTGTACTTAAATGTACTCCTAATTAAGAAGCAAGTAATCAATGTAAGTGCTAGCTTCAATATTCAAAAACATTTGGCCCAAGCTAATCATACTGAAGATAATACAACAGCATTCTATGACAAAAATCTTCTCAAGTCTGTAAATTGTCAGAGAATATTAAAAATACAGCAGGGATTGACAAACTTGCTAATTAAGTCACCTTCATCAGTTATCTGGCAGCTGTTGTAAACGTTTACCTGAAAAAACAAACAAACAAACCCAAAAAACCAAAACTAAAGTAAACATTCATATTTCACACATACCGTTACTGTGAAAAAACTTCTAGCTGGCTATACAGCCAATGATAAAGTCACTTAAAGGCTTCTGCAGCGCTTAAAATGCTATGGGAAAAGCTACATCAAATCACACAATTTATTTTTCAGTGACGTGATCTCTGAGATGCCTGGACTGTGGTAGAAGGCTGAATGAATCTGGTTCACGTTCCTTCACAGCCAGCAGAAATACTTGCCAGGGGAACACCTGGGTTTGCTGCAAACAGGACTGTGGTAGGATATCACTGATCTAAGTTCCCTGGGAGGCTCTGCAGACTTCTGTTAGAGGGTGAAGAATGGGTAACAGATACATGCATCTACGTGGCTCCTGCAGTTTTACTTCAAACTGAGAAATAAACGATAAGCCTAGAAAGGAAAGAAAACGTGCATCCCAAAATAACCTTAAGAACAGATAACAAGAGTGAAAGAAAGACGCAGATCAGAGTTTAGTTGGGTTGACTGAGGAGGATCAAGACATGAAAACTGAAATGAATTGAAAATTTAAGACCGATCATACAGCAAAAGCAGAGCACAGTGAGGAAACAATGTTAAGTCATGAAGGACAAAAGTAACAAAGCAGTGCAGATCTAAAGGATTCTGGAAAACTGGAAGATTCTAAGTAGTGAAGCAGCAGTATTTATTAGGTTACTCGGTATTTATTTCGTTAAGTAACTATACGTATACCCTACTGACAGCAGTTCTAATCCAAAAGTTGTATTTAACTTACTTTCAGAACTATATTATCAGAGCAAGAAGTTTGGAGTTTTCATTCTGCATACATCAAAGAATCAGTGGATATGAAATTTATCACAGTCTATTAGAAACAGCCGTACGTACTGCTGCTTTTGGGGGAAAAAAAATAAAATCAAGCAAAAGGACAATAATGTAAGTCTGTGTTCAAAAATGGTACCTATCATTGGTATCCATATGCTTTTTGGCTGTGTTCCTCATTGCTTTTAAGTTCTCTTGACTTTCCTTTTTCTCCTGTTGCCACTTTTTTACTTTTATTTCTAAAGCTTGATGAAGCCACTCCACTTCTTTCTTAAATATCTAAAAGCAGAAAAGAAGAAAACATTTCTGCAAACAGTATTCTATTAAAATGCAAGTTCGAGCAGGTTGCTGACACATGCTCAAAAGAAATGCCACTGAAATTTACAGTGACAGCTTCACTTAATTTACTTTTAAGTCAGGTATTTAGCACAAGATCGTCTCCCTCTACTCTGCCCTCATGAGGTCCCATGTGGAGTACTGGAGTCATCCAGGCCTGAGGTCACCAACTCAAGAAAGAGTGGAGCTGTTGGAATGAGTTCAGAGGAAGACACGAAGATGATCAGAGGGCTGGAACACCTTTCCTATGGAGAAGAGTTGAGGCAGCTGGGCTCGTGCAGCCTGGAGAAGAGAAGGCTCTGGGGAAATCTTACAATCTTTCAACACACAGAGTGCTTATAAGAAAGATGGAGAGAGACTTTTTACCACAGCCGTAGTGTTAGGACAAGGTAAATGACTTTATACTAAGAGAGTGGAAATTTAGGTTCAATATTAGGAGGAAATTTTTTCCTCAGAGGGCAGTGAGGCGCTGGCACAGCTGCCCAAAGAAGCTGTGGTGCCCCATCCCTAGAGGCGCTCAAGGCCAGGTTGGATGGGGCCCTGGGCAGCCTGAGCTGGTGGGGGGCAGCCCTGCCCACAGCAGGGGGGTGGAATTAGATGATCTTTAGGTCCCTTCCAATCCAAACCATTCTGTGATTCTATGAATGTTAAAGCCAGAATTCCAGAGATCCCAAGATGCAGTAACAGAATTTACTTCAAAAAATGCACAAATGAAATGAAAATACATTAAAGAAATACTGTAGGATAGACCCTCCTCTTTACTAAAGAATAATGTGGGGAGATGGAGAGAATGGCTTTGGTCTAACCTGATTTATTTATTTAACTAAAAAACTCCCTTTAAACGCAGACAAATGAACAGTTTGTAGCACACTCAGCTTTAACCATAAAATCAATCCAGTCAAAGTGCTAACAAGCTGATGGTGATGTCTGGAAACTACTCTTGCTCCCAGACATTTTCAAAGAAACAAATCTGTTAGACTTCCCAACAAATCAATCACTGACCACTGGAAGCCATTCTCCTCAAGAAGAGGGAAAGTGACAATAGCACAGTGCTTTTTTTTATTCTTTAGTTGAATAAGAACCAGTACCTATCCACTAGATGGATGCAACCAATTTTCCATCGTTCAAGTTTCAAAAAATAGTGCTGACCCATCACAACCAATACTGTCAGCCACTGCAGTTTATCTTTGCTAACCCCACTGTTGCACAGGTAAAAATGTTACCCCTCTCTCTTGAACAGTTTTCTTTATCAACTCTTCTAAAACACTGATTTCCTCTGAGCTCCGGGTTTGTAATTGTTCATATTTTTCCTGTGCTTCTTTAAGTTGTTCTTTTAATACTTGATGCTCTTTTTCCATACGTAGAATATCTCCCTGAAAATAAATCAGTCACAGAAAGTAATTCAGAATCTACCATGCACAGAGCAGCAAACACTCATGACAGTCAGTTAGCTGATATTCAAAACCGTGAATATTTTTTGGTGTCTTTTCACTGTTGTTTTGTTTGGGAGTTTTACAATGGTTTTGCTTTTGTTTCTTTGGGACAGAGAAATCTGTGTAACAGAAATGAACATCTACGTCTGAAAAGAATGGAATACGAAGAGTCTGAAGATCGTATTTTCTCATTCAGACAGACACATAAGGTCGCCACTAGTATCAGCCTGAGATATCTCAGTCTGTATCCTCCAATTTAAATCAAACTTACAGATTTTTTGAGAGGAAGTACTCCATTTCCCTAGAACACAGTCCAACACCTGAACGGCTACAGTACAAAGCTCCAAAGCCTCCTTTCTGTGGGCCATGGTGAAGTTCATAAAGACATTACAGATTGCAGCCCGCCATGATGGGTGGGAAAAAACAAACAAACAAAAGAAAATAACCCCAAATCAAAAATATCTTTTAGAACATGTTATTTTCAGAGAACCTTTACCTTCACACTATTATGAATTTGGGCCACTCCTTTAAACTTATTCATGAGATCATATGTAGAAATAAATACACCGGTAACTTACTTGTTGCTTCTCAAATGGATGAAAAGGCAAAGTATTAGTTTCCTTATTAGTTACTTCATTATTCACCTAGAATACAAAGAAACATTAGCTGATTAGAAAAATCTCTCCTGTTTACACATGCAACTACTATGCCAGCTCCGTTCTGGAGCTTTTATATCTAAGCTACAATTCTACAAATACAACTACATTATGAAATAGGTTTACCTACAATGTAACAGGAAACTATGCACATATTCCCAAAATGGACTTGAAGCTATAATGAAAGCACCTTTTTTTCCCTGATCTTTCCCAGCTTTAATTGACTATGAAGCATTATACTGGTGACGATTCTTACAGCCTTCAAACACAGCTGTGCTCCATTTAGGCACATTCACTCTATTTATATTCTTAAGACTGGCAAATCCAGTGTCTGACTGCTCACAGAGCAGCTGCGTTTTGTTGCTCGTGATCTATGACACAAATGCATCTCCTTAAAAGCAGCTAAACTCAACGACCTTTGGAATTCTTGTTTTCTTCTAGGATCGCTCATTAATAACGCACTGGAGCATAGGAAGTTCCGCACGAATGTGCGCAAGAACTTCTTTACGGTGAGGGTGACGGAGCACTGGAACAGGCTGCCCAGGGGGGTTGTGGAGTCTCCTTCTTTGGAGATATTCAAGACCCGCCTGGACGCCTACCTGTGCGACCTGCTGTAGGGAACCTGCTTTGGCAGGGGGTTGGACTCTGGAGGTCCCTTCCAACCCTCATGATTCTGTAATTCTGTGATTAAGGATTTACTGAAAGAAGCGACATTTAAAGTTTAATCATGCAATATACTGAAGATCCAGTTTATGTTACCATACTAATATGCTATTAAAATCATAGCCAAATAATGGTAATTGCTTTGCCATACCACGCTTCCACAAACACATCTGTTGCATTCTGACCTTTCAAACTCTGCTAACCAGAATTCACTGAATTGAAAACTGTTGTTGTCTTCTGTTGACCATTTGTTACATGTGCTCAAAAACTAAAAAGAAATTCCACCTTAAAAGCCCTATTAGCCAAGTAACTGAATTCATTTGCCAAGTCAGCAACTGCTCGGGAAAGATTTCAAGTAAGTGCAAAAAAAACAAGTCTGGGAAAAAAAAAAATAAGGGTAATGATGAAACATGTTAACACTTTAGTAATTTAGAAAGCAATAACAAAAAAATGACTATCTCACAGCTATAAAATGTATTATTTCCTTAGTAATGAGAAACAAATTAAGATGAGGAAATTTTCTACAATCACTCTTCTAGCATGCTGGATAATCTACCGTAGGAATGGATGTGAGAAACTGCCATACCTGTAACACTGAAAACCTGGCATCTTAACACAAAGTGCTTTCTATAACAAAAAAACCTACTAGAGAAATCTAAATACTACTATACAATACCCCTTGTATTTGGGTAGCTTGAAGTATCACTGCTCTTGAAATACAACATTTGACCCGCGAGGAAGTCATAAAGAAATCATCCCAAAAGAAGCTGTGCCTTCCACAGCTGCAGAAACATAATGCAGGATGTCAACACAATCTTTTGTCACTTACAAGTTTTTACATGAGTGTTCCATTTTAACCTCTTACCTGAGCAGCTACCATCCTTGTATGAGGATTGTTTTTCATTACAGGTATACTTCTGCTTTCTTTTTCCTTCTTAATTGCCTGTATATCACATTCAGCTTCATTTGTACTATTTGCAACAGCAAAACTGTCCTCATAAAATGCGTTATCCGAGTTCTCCACCAGGCACTGAGGGTCTATGTATGTTTCTATTTCAGCTGGTATAAAGCTGCTGCTGGCATATTTTCTGTCTGAAATGGCTAATTCATCATTATCCTGATGAGCGACATGATCAGCATAAATATACCCAGGTTGCTTGGCAACATTTGACAGGAGAGGCATTGGAGAAGTCACTGGCGATGTTCTTTCACACTGATAACCCCAGGAAGTCTGAGGCAAAAATCTGCTTTGATTCTGAAAATCTTGATAAAATAAAACTTCTGAAATATAAGGCATATTTTCGACAGGATCGATATCCTGACCAAGCATCGATTGCCATGAAGTAGGCAAAGAATAGGGCAAATATTGTAGAGTCTCACAGCTTTCTAATGATATATCAGCAGATGCTGACATATGACGCTGTTTAGGATAAGACAGTGGTTTGAATTCCTTAGCAGCTGGATTTAACTGTATCTTGTTCGGGAAAGAATTTTCTTGCACATCACAGACAATATAATTTCCTTCTTCGTTATTTTCAGTCTCATCTCCGTTTTTATTTTCTTTAATAAGAACACCATGCCTTAAGCTAATAAAATTATCCACCATAATGAAACGATGGGATTTCAGAAGAAAAGACTTCAAACCACCCTCATCTTCTACAATCTTTCGAGCCTCTTCAGGGAAATGTTCATATTCCCCAACTAGCAACTTATTACTTAATTCCATCGGACCATGCTCTTCCAATATCTGAGAGAAATAGCTTAAAAAAAAAAAAAAAAAAAAAAAAAAAAGGTGTAATTATTCATTAACAATTTTTCATACAATTCTCAAGTTCTATTTCACTTGTATTTACACAGAAATAAAAAGCGGTAAGTCTTCAGCACTACTGAAGAATGATCATTTGGCGTTCTATCTAAGCATAAAAATTGCCTGTGATACTGGCACTTCTCCACATCTTACTCAGGAACCTGCAACCACCTGAAAGCATAGTACATATCTTTATGTACATACCTAAATATAACAGACCATCAGGACTTAACTCTGGCCATTATCCAATTGTGTGATTTAATAAGATGTTGCATCTAATACTGCTGCCTCCAAAAGGCCTGTTATTTACGTGAGAAGTTACTGCATGTAATCTACATACCATTCGATGAGAATTGAAAGGAACAAAGAAATAAAGTGACAGTCTAAGGAAAACGTGTTATGTTGCTGTCAGATGACAGATACATATAAAATACACTGTTAGTAAACTGTATCGAGATACACTTTCCATATTGTTATATGTCATCATTTTCTCATTGAGAAATGACTACAAGGAATATCAACGATATGAACAGTTAAATTCCACCTTCAGGTGTCAGAAATGTCATCCTGCTCACTGGTTCAAAGCTAAATTGCGGTCTGCCATTTGACAGACTTCCTTTATTCCTTACAAGCAGATTCACAAGTTTGAGTTCAAGGCCTCAATTTTTCTGCACTCGTCCAAAATTGCAGTTTTTGTGTTTGTAATCATCAATCGCTTCTATAGTAGGCACCAAAGATACTTCAATTCCGATTACTTTTGTCAGTTATTTCTTGGAATACCATAGCATTAATTCTCTAACAAATAGGTACAGAATTTACAAGCATTTAAGCTAAAACAGTAAAACCTTTAAACTGCTAACCACAGAAATGTATACGTACTCATACAAACTTTCACAGGTTTGATTTAGATTATCATCCAGTCTTTGATAGCTGTTACTGTTTGAAATGCCATATACAGATTCAAACTCCTCTAGTTGCCTCCGAAGGTATTCTGGGATTATACATGGTTCATAATATGTAAAATCTCTACAGCATTAAAAAAAAGAAAAAGACAAAGAAAGACTCAATGCTTCTGAAAATAATTACATTCTTCACATACACTGAGAAGAGTATTACCACATGGCAGCTTCACATATGCTAAGAAATATGCCAACAGCAAACATTTTCTAACAAGTAGAACGTGCACGATTTCCTAAATAGTGAACCACTGAACTTCTTAAATTGAGAATAACTAGTAACTAATAGCAACTAACGGTAATAAAGCTTAGCTGTCTCCTAGCAGCTCTTCATCTGCCAAATGTATCAACTGATTTCTTTCTACAGTAAAGTGGAACAGGAAGAAGATAAGAAGTTATATGAAAGAATAGCTTTTGGCCTAGAAGCCTTACTGAGTTACTTACAAGCAACCTGCTTGTTATTTGATTACCTCTTAGATCACTAACATCTTAAAAGCTCTAATATCCATCATACCTGTCCCAGAAGCAGAAAAGTAATGCCTCCCTGGAAGCTCAAACGAAGGTTATTTCAAGAAATACTGAGATATGAACCCAGACTTTCTAAGGTGTTTTTAGGCCTGTCTTCTCTGGTACCTGCAAAGTACTTTGGAGCTTGGGCAACAAAAGTAAAGGTTCGTGATGATACTTACAATGTATTTTCTTCTATAAATGTATTTTCTTCTTGTGGTGCTGTGCTAACTCCACTGGATAATACTAAAACAGACTAATTAAAAACAGATTATTACGTTTCATCTCGGAAAATGATCCAATGTAATGAGTATGAGTAACTTACTTACACAGAACCTTGTTCTGTAATTTTATTGCGTTCAGATGCGAGACTCTGAATGGCAAAAACCCTCAAGTACAATTACCTGCAAGAAGCCATGCTAAGAAACTTCTTAAGTTATTAGCTTCTTCAGAACTTACATTAGAACATATAACACTGCAATATTCCAACAGTCCAACCTGTCTTTTTTAATTTTTATTTATAGATATCATCTAAACCCTGGATGTGCTTGATTTTTTGCTGAGTCCTGGTAAGACACACAGAGTTTACGGCAAAGTTTTGCCTACTGCAGCACACCAATTGAATTTTTAGGGATCTCTACCTCGAAAAAAGCAAGGACCATAATTTTTGTCGTGAAATTTGGGCAAAATTACAGAATGTTGGGGGCACAGAGGAAATCAAGATGACTGTATTCAATAAAGCAAGATTCTAGAAAAGCGGGACAAAAGATGCTATGTTTCGGATTCAATATTGTTTCTAGCAAAATCTATAAAATACTGAATGAGGTTTTATCTCAGCACTAAGCACCTGCAACTTTGCTCAGTGAGCCGTCCATAAAAACGATCAGAAAGGCAGTCAGAGACAAAATGTCAGGTTTATCTCATGAGGACTGGTAAATGGTTCTTTGTCACATTTGCTATTTATCTTTGGAAAACAAAATGGGGCTGAAATATCAATTACGTAGTGCAGTCTGTGGTTCGTATTCACCGATCATTTTTTTATTTTCTCCTACGGGAAATTAAGATCAAAGTGTGAGGACAGTGGACGGACTGAAGTTACCAGCGCACAGTTAGAACCCAAGATCTTCATTAATAACTTCTTTTTCAAGTGCAGAATCATCTTTTATACTGACCAATTCAAACTGTAACAACTAAAACTGTATTAACTGAGTCTTAACGTATTTCCGCTAGAGGAAAAAAACACTTCAAGAAGGAGCTTCCACAAGATACTGACGGAAACCACCTCTGTATCTGATCTCCAGTAACTCTGAAAGAAAACTGTTTATAGTAAGCAGCTAAAAAGTTACCGACCCGTGAGTCTTTACAGTTCTTCTTTCTGCTTTTGTTTTTAACTTTGATACCATTAGTCTGAAACAGAAAGAGATCAAATTATTACGTAAAACAATAATAATAAAACGATGATGCATTTCCAAAAAGCAATCCATAAATTTAAAAGTCTCGTATTAAAGTTCTGTTTTGACCAGGAAGACTTCCAAGGTTAAGCATGCATGCCACCTTGTCCCTCCTTCCTACGCTCCCAGCTGAACAACACAAAAAGGAACAGAGCGTTGCAAAACCTTATCCTTTGGTTCCTTTTTGTCATTTTGCTCCTTGAACGCTGAACAGAATACAGACAGAACAGTGCACTGTCTTAGTAGTTTGGATGCTTACTCACTACTTACATCTGAAATTGCATATTTAGGCAGCTGCGAACCTGTGGCAACACAGATTTTTGTAGGGAACAAACGCAAATAGAACTGTCAGAAGTTTTGGTCACTTCAAATTCCTATTAGGATAAGGAAGAACGAAAATGCCTCTTCACTTTTTAATAGGACTTCATTATACATTAACATAACAATAATTTAATTATACTAGAAATCACCATTTTATTGTAGGATATAAATAGGGATATGAAATAGAATGTACTGTGGGAGGCTTTATTTAATGCTTGGATTTCTAATTCATCCAGTCAAAGAGCAAGGGATCTCACATCTCATTACGATTTTTATTAATTAACAACTCGCAACGTTTATTCTGTATCAAAATTGTACTGATAAACTCATCTGCAGGCTAGAATAGTTCTAATTGAGAGTGTTTCAAACACATAATTAACTAAAATGACATATTCCTGCCAGTTAGGATTGTAATTAACATACTAACCAATAAGTGATTCAGAACGATATACGTTTTTAGAGATCTGGGTTTAATCTGAAAAGCATCAGTGAAAGTTGTTCACTACAAGTGCTAAGTATACCTCACTTCAAATTTACCGCACTTATTAGTGGGATGATCTTCTAATTCCATCCTTACAGTTTAATGACATCTGAAAGTAAAGCTGGGTTACACTACGCATTGCTTTGGATGTTAAAACACATCTACTAATACATCTACTAAAAATTAGTACAGCTAACATCTGAAGTTCTTCAGGTTCTAATTAAGCACTCTCAAGGAAGAATCGTTCTTCATGTCAGTTATGGTAAATATGCAGACAGGCAAGTTAGTAAGAGTCTCTGCCTGTAAACTGGGCACACCTTTTTCCTCCCAATTCCTCTACAGTTCTTCTAGAGAGACCTTTTCAACTTAACACCGAACTGCTGTGAACACCACTCCCCTACGCCATATTTGCCTTGTCCAAAAGGGGCAGTGTAACACATTACTGTAGTCTCGCTCGCTTTCACTGTAACTCCCTCATCTTCATCCTTGAAATGTGCATACTCTACAAGCTGTCCTGTTGGTTTAATTGAAGAGAAAATCCTATATAAATACTCACTGACCGAAGAAAAAGAGTATGCAATGCATTACTAAAGGACAGAGGCTATTTTAAAAAGCCTCAAAGTGTAAGTCACTAATCAGGTCTAAAGGATGATGTTAACAAACAACAACAACAAAAAAAGAGAAGAAATGCGTGTGTCTCATTCATTTTTTGCACGCTTTTCTCAACACCAAACACATATTTGTTTCTGAGCTTATATCAGCATGGATACTTAGGTTAACATACCAGTATATCTTCATTTCCGTGCTTCTTTAATACGATGGTAGGGTTGTCTATAAAAGGATAATCACACTCATAAACTCGAATATTACTATTTAGTGTAACTTGCAACTGTGAGCTATGCAATCATAGTTATAATTATTATACTCCATCAAACACCACTGAAGCATCACATCTCAAAGACTGGTTACAGAACCTTTATGCTTAAAATTAAATACTAATTCTGTATGGACTGCATATACGCATAAACATACGTGCCAGCACGTGATACAAACAGCAGAATGTAGCCCACAACAGAATGCCTTGGTTTTTTTAAGACTATACTGTATTTTACGCACTGAACACACAAGCTCACATGTATGAGGTTAGCAATTTAAAGACATTTCAGTCTTTTGCAGAGTATATCAAATGAGGCACAAAAAGCAGACAAGATTCAACGCTTGTAAGAATGAAGACCTTTGCAGGCTTACCCGTTTTATCGAAGAATTCATCTAAAGCCTTATGGAGAGATGGAAAATTTTCTCTGTTGTCTTCCAACAGCCATATAAAACAACGAACCTTTTCTAGAGGTGGTTTTAAAAAATAGTCAAGAACTTTTTTGCCTTGAGAACTACTTGACACATAGTCAAATTTTCTACCATACTTCTCATTCCAGAGTGAAGATAAAATAGAAAAGTCAAGTTGGTTTAAAAACTGTCCATACTGAAGGATAAAGTTCACTGTAGCTGTCAACCCTAAAAGAGCAGAAAAAAGACACCGTCTCATTTCAGCCTCAGAGTTCCTTTTGTTTTTAAGTGTGATATTCTTGAAAGAGCAACAGTCGGTTCCAAAAATTAAATATATGGTAGACGAAATGGATCATGTAAAACCTTTTTAATCTTGAAAGTGAAAGCTAACACGATGAATTAACTTTATATGAATTTTACTCTCGGTCAACAATGACTATAATGCATCCGAACAAATCTTTAAAGGACGCGGACACACTGGAATACAGAATCCTTGCTGAAGTTTTTGGCATCTTAAGTCCTTTCTGTGAGCAAACAGAAGCTTTCATCTTCATCCAGGTATAAATTCAACAGCAAACTACACAGCAAGGCAACAATACCAAAGAATACGGAAACAAATTTCTTCCAAGTTAAACAATCAGATAAATTCAAATGACAAAATTAATTAATTCATTCATTCATTAAAAAAAAAAAAATAAAAACACCAACAAAATCACCATGATACGCTTTCCAGAAACAGATCATATATGCAAATATTCTCATTTAAGACTATTCGGGAATTTTAAGATGTAAGACAAACAAACAAATAAACAAATAGATATCGTTTCTTTCTCTCAAAGCCCCGCATCCACAAAAATGCTTTACTTTTTCTGAAAAGTTTGTCTCTGCAGAGATAAGAGAGGTTGCTGCTCTTACCGATGGTCACATCTACTTCCCCAGAAATCCTGCTGATGATCAAGTCAATGAAAAAAGGAAGAAAGTTTTACTTCGCCCTTTAAAGTTAAGAAAGCGAAACTGGGAAATAGGGAGGTTATTTTTTCATCTGTAGATCGAACGATAACGACCACATTATCTGCTGCTACATAAGCATACAGCTTACCCAAATCATTAAGGTGTTTCATCCACCTCTGTAACTTGGGATCCACTTCTTCCAGCTCACTCAGGACATGGATAAATCCTCTTGTTTTCACTCTGTTTTCTTCCCGAATCAAGTAACCGATGAGCTGCTCAACAACAGTATGTGACACGCTGCTAGTTTTGCAGTAGGATGTGTAATCCTCTTCACTGATTACAAACCAGGAAAGTAATTCCTTTAACAGTTTGGAGGCATCACGAACAGCAGTTTTTATCTGCTCAGCATTTTGAATGATACGCTGCAGGATTTGATCACCAGCATAACCTGCATAATCTACAATGGGATTTAAAAACAAACAACAAAAAGATCTCATGTTGTTTTGTTGTTGTTGCTTTTCTTCTTTTTACAACTGAAAACATCAACTCCAAAGTACAGATAACTTGGACTAAGTGGTTCTTTCACATTAGCTTTTTTACAACGCTCAAAACAACGAAATATTTAACTTTTTTATATAAGCTTATTTATCATTATAAATGTGATAGTATATGGTTTTAAATTCAGGATACGGAACAAAGTAATCCTCAGCACCTCAACTAGATTGCAGAGAGAAAAATATTCTTCACTTGCCAGTAACAGGAACTTCAAGCAATTGCCTGCACAAATTTATCTGCACAGGCAGCACACCAGCCCTGGCACAGGGATAGAACTCCCCTGAGCACCAGTTCCCAGAGCAAAAGCGCATTTCTGAACATCCAAGCATACATCCAATAGTAAACCTTTGCCCTGACCCTGCCTCTTGCTCTCTGTCGAACAACAGTGCAGACATTATGTGCTCATACCAGACTTCACCTTTTATTGTTCTTCAAAACCACACATCTTCAAAACATCACTTTGAGATCTTAATTGGCAGTGCCTAGCTTTAAAAGATCTGAAAAGACTTTTTACAAAAAAAAAAAAAAAAGCCTTTAAAAATCAAGGCACTACATATTACATTTAGAATAACTGATCATTCTAACAAGGATACAAATTCAAGCATACTAAGCACATTTCCTTATATCCAATCTAAATTTACTCTCTTTCATAGAGTCACAGAATTCTTTGAGTTGGAAGAGATCCTTAAAGGCCATCCGGTTCACTCCCCCTGCAGTGAGCAGGGACACCTACAGCTCCATCAGGTGCTCAGAGCCCCATCCAGCCTGACCTTGAGTGTCTCCAGGGATGGGACATCCACCGCCTCTCTGGGTAACCTGTTCCACTGTCTCAGCACTCATACTGTAAAAATCTTCTTCCTTACATCCAATCTAAATCTCCCCTCTTTTAATTTGAAACCACTTCCCCTTGTCCTAGCACAACAAGACCCTGGTAAAGAGTCTGTCCCTTCCTTTCTTACAGCCTTTAGATACTGAAAAGCCACACTAAGGTCTCCTCAGAGCCTCCTCCTCTCCAAGCTGAACAGCCCCAGCTCTCTCAGCCTGTCCTCATAGGAGAGGTATTCCATCCCCTGGATCATTTCTGGTTTCTGGACACTCCTCTGGACACGATCCCATAGCTTCACATCTCTCCTGTGCTGACGACTCCGCATCCGGACGCAGTACTCCAGCTGAGGCCTCACCAGTGCAGAGCAGACGGGCAGGATCACCTCGCTCGCTCCGCTGGCCATACTTCTTTGGATGCAGCTCAAGATGTGGTTGGCTTTCTGGGCAGTGAGGGCACATTGCTCGGTCATGTCCAGCTTGCCATTCACCAGTACTCCCAAGTCCTTTTTGTCAGGGCTGTGCCCTATCCTTACATCCTCCAGTCTTTACTGATAAGTGGGGGTTGCCACAACCCACGGGCAAGACCTTGCACTTGGATCAGTTGAACCTCATGAGGTTCTCCTAGGCCCACCACTTGAGTCTGTCTAAGTCTCTCTGGATGGCATTCTGTCCCTCATGCATGTCCACTGCACCACACAGCTTGGTGTCAGCCACAAACTTGCTGAAGGTGCACTCAATCCCCCTGTCAGTGACACTGACGAAGATATTAAAGAGTGTCAGTCCCATTACTGACCCCAGAGGGACACCACTTGTCACCAATCTCCATCCAGACATTGTGCCGTGGATCACTACTCTCTGGGTACGGTCCCCTAAACAGTTCCTTGTCCATTGCACAGTCCATCTGTCAAATCCATATCTTTCCAATTTGGAGAGCAGCATATGGGTGAACTTGTCAAAGGCCTTACTGAAGTCCAGATAGATGATATCACTGATTCTTCCTTTGTCCACTGTCCACTGGCACAGTTATGCCATCATAAAAGGACACAAGTTTGGTCAGGCAGGATCTTCCCTTGGTGACGCCAGGCTAGTTATCCCACGTCACCTTCCTCTCTTTCATGTGCCTTAGCTTAGCTTCCAGGAGGATCTGCTCCATGGTCTTCCCCAGAACTGAGGTGAGGTTGACAGGTCCATAGCTCCCTGAGTTGCCGTTTCTACCCTTCTTAAAAACAGGTGTGATATCGCATTCTTCTTTCCGGTCATCAGGGACTTCTACCCTTAGTAGAAGCAATGTCATCTTAGAAGTTTTAAGGTCACCGAGGTCAAACCATAAACACACAACTGAACACTATGCAGTAGATCCAAGGATTAAAAATAAAGATACGCCATAAGAAAGTAGATACCGAAACTTAAGGAAAAAAAAAAAAGAAAACAGCAAAGCGATCTGAACATGATTTTAGAAAACCACAGGAAACAAAAACAGTAATCCACACTGCTAATGGAAGGGCCACTCTCAAACAAAATGGTTAAAGCAAAAAAAAAAACCAAAAACCAACCAAACTAAAAAGTCTGCATATATGGAGAAAGTGACAGGATTTGAGCCAGCAGTGCCTTTGTGATATACTGCTGAACAGGCAGCAGGGCTCTGGAGAGCTCTGAGTCTGGTTGAGTACGGGACGAAAACGTGTCCTCTGAGAATCTGATAAGATTCCACAGCTTCTTACAGCCTTTGCTGCTGCAGAAACAAGAATGAAAGTTCCTTAAAAGGACCTTAAACAACCATACAATAACAACTTACAGTTACTTAGAAATTAAAACCGAAACTGAAATAATAGTAATCTTAAGTGGAAATTCAAGTCCCTAAGCGAAGATTATGCAGGTCTTCAAGGGTGCCGGTGTGAGAAGTATGTCCAATACTAATAATCTGTTCTTCTGTTATCATTTGATTTAGAACACCCAGAACATTACCTATGGTATCTTCTGCTATCTTAACACAATAATCTGTACTTCTACATACCACTGCGATTACGGTATTGACATGGTTCATTTCGCATCTGATTTTCTTCTATTTTCTGTTTAGAAGAATTCAGTGCATCTTCCCGTGCACGTTTTCTTCGTATTTTTTTTTCTTCTTTCCTTTTTAACTTCCTAAAACTGACAAAAACAATTAAACAGTGAATCCAGTGTTACTTGAGATAAATGTGCCTAACTCCTTTGGTGAATAAACTCGTTCCATGTCTCACAACAGTTATACACTTCCATTCTACTGCAAAATATGATTTGGAAGAGTATAAGTATATTCAAGCTACTTTTCATTTAAGTTAGTAAGAGATCGCAAGCATTCATGAGTCAGGTATTTCCTCAAAATTCCTGAAGAATTTTTTACTCTCATTAATAACATCCGAATTAGGCTAAGTACCTGAAATAGACATTTTTTTTCCTTAATTTTTACTCAATATTTTGCGCCAAACATCAACCTTTGGATTTCCTTGACATTTTAAAATGAATCCAGCTTTATTCTTTTGGCATATCGTTATTTATAATTTTACTTGAACGAAAAGCATACAAACAGTTATATTTAAGGCACATGCATCAACCTTATTAAATAGCTTTATTATATGCAGTTTTTATTTAGACTTTTTAAGCAACCAGATAAAGTTTGCTAAACAGATTTCTCTCCCACGCGGTTAAAATCCTGCTGAGTTCTTCCCTTTACAAAGGAAAGAGCACAATGCTAGCAACCTCAGACTGAAAATGAAGGTGGTATTCTAATCCAGATGCACTCAACTTGAAACACTGTATTTTTAATCAGGACGCTCAGTCCACTACCAAGAGTAACAAACACGCGCTCTTTCAGCATTCCAACTGTTGAGCATCTTAGTACAAATGAAGGACGTACACAGAGAGCCCACAAGTCACGCTCTTCCCAAACAACGTGTTATCTCACCACCAACAAGTTTCACAGTGAGATTAGGTTTGAGCGAGATGGACTTGAAGATGACTACAGCCATTTACACTCAAAAGCTATTGGCTGAAATTGCTGGGAAGTCAGCGGTGCAGTGGGCAACGCATCCCCCAGTACAGACGCGTGATAAATCAGTGTTGTATTAACTCACATCTCATACGTATGAAAAGAGTCTCCCGTGACCAAAATAAAAATGCTGTTTTTAAAATCTAAGACCACTGCAGAGTTACCAATAATTTCTTCAGCTATACCGATCAATTCTCTCCTGTGATCACACTGTAAAACAAACGCACAGCGCTACAGGTTTATAAGTTAATTTAAATAATTTTATGATTGGGTTGTTAAGTACTTGTACTCAACCTTTTAGCTGATTTAATTTTCTATTACAAAAAAAATCAGTTCACTCAAACACATGTTTTCAGAGGCAAATGACAAGAACAGCTTTCCAAAGTATTTGTGGTATTCTATCAATTCTTTAAAAAGGCACGAAGTTCAATCCTAGAGAAAACTTTTCCTCAAATTGATTACACTTACTCTTAAATGTCAGAGAGTTTACCTTGAACATTTCTGTTTAATAACGGCTCTTGGCGGTTCCTTGGGTTTTGTGATTTTTTGTTCAAACTACAAAAAAAGTGACATCACATTACTTAAATTTGGGTTGCAGTGCAGCATTGTCTTTTCCCGAAACCCAACAATATTTGATGCTTTGGAAAGCAATTAAAAACAACACTACCACAGTGAGTTTGCACCCCTGCAAGCTACTTATGCCTCATGAAGGTCTACATGAATATATCTTCATCAAACATTACAACTCAGTGCACAGCAATAGGTTTTTATGTGCAAAAAAGACAGGTGGAAAGGTAGCGCAAAGTCGGGAGGTACTGGATACTGTTTATATGTACTAGCGGACAGGAAGAAAACTCTACAATATCTTTTCTTGCTTCTCATACACCAATGCTGGCCAAGGAAGAAGAATCCATCTCCCCAAGGCACCGCAGGGGATAAGTACATCATCCCAACAGGAGTATTTCATTTAGTCAGACTACTGCTAAGTTAAACTAATTGAGTTCCTTCCATGTCACCCAAACTAAATACAAAACACTGCTCCAGTACACCTCAACAACAGTTGTAACCAAAACAATAAGGTAACACCCACTCCAGCAAGTTAAGACGAGAACAGGCCATTTAAGTTCCTAGTAATGGTCAGATTCTTTAGTGAAGATAATACTTATGAGTTTGCGTATTACTTGTGAGTTACATTATCACCTTCACTTTATCTCCTTTACCAGAGTAAATATTTTAGAGGTTTTCATATTTTATATAAACTTTTACTTACTTCACGTTTTACCAAACCAGAAGCACTGAAAATAACTATTTTTGAAATAAGGCCTGTACAGTCAGGAGTGAAACATAATTCTTGAAGAAAATCCTGTAGGAGAAAAAGATAAAAACAAAAACCTGCAAATTCTATATTCTCATACAAATTAGAGCTTCTTTATCAGAGGTGACTGAGGTAATGAAAGCTAGCATAGGCTTAGACTCCTACTGGATGAGGAAAGCAAATCACTCACAGCTATCTAGGCAAGGAATCCCAACCAGAAGGGCCCCAGACCTGTGGCAAACATCTGCTGTCCACAAAGCAAGGGCCCTCCTCCAGCTTCAGTTTCAGGAGTCAACTTCAAGACCATTACTTTATGTACCCATACCCTCCCAGAATTTCCTTTTATTTCAGATTGATTGCCAATATAATCTTCTGTAAAATTACTTTAGATATGATAAATGTCAAATCGCTTCTTCGAGAACAAGACTTTAGAAGGAATAAATTTTCTCGTTGAAGGACAGAAATAACGCAAGAAAAACAGGCTAAGCACATCCAGGCCTTTCTTCTGTAAATGAAAGCAAGCTTTGCCAACACCCGCGTATCAGACCATTCAGCAAGAGAATCCTCTTTCCTCTCTTCCTGTCAAATGAGTAGAATTTGAGCTGTAGCACCTCATTTACCACAAACAAAAAGAATGTTGTAATACTGACTAGACAAAGAAGAAATAAAATGCTTCTAGTCTAACATAGCCCTTACCTTGTCATTCTTATCACTGTAGTTTGCAGTTTTCAACTTTTTCCAACAGCTGGTATGAAACTCCACTCTACATTGCTGACAGCAAGTAATACGTATGAAACCCTAACAGTAGAAAATAATACAAATTTAGCATCTTTAAAAACACAGAAAACAGTGCACAGCTTAACAGAAGATATGATATAGGGCTGAAAACAGGAAAATAGCCAGTTTTATATCCCAAATGCTCTTGAACTAAAACGTACCTTAAAGTCTGGATCTGTAAAAAATATTTGGATTTTGGAGTGGCCATGGCACTGCTGATAGCGACAAACTGCATCCGGTTCTGGAGGGAACTTGCATTCCTCGATGCAATTCTTTAAGAACATCTGAGAAACGCAAAGTGACAGACGATAAATTGCACAGAAAGCAAGAAAAGATCAATTGTTTTCTTCTAGGAAAATCTGCAGTGAAACAGACATCTCTTTTTGAACAGCAGGAGGCAACTAATACCAAAAGAACAACTCTCTCATAGTGAAAGCCATGCAAGGCTGCCCTTTTACACCAAAACATTCAGAAGTTCATTTGAACTGCTATCAACTATATTACTTCCCTGCAAGCAGGTTTATACAAGCTTAACAATTCCAACTGCGTGTGAATATATAAGACTTCAATTACCAAAAACGATAAGCCAGACTATCCCAATATAACATGATGAAAATTGACTGCTTGTTCCTGCCATTGCACACCACCTCTGGGATCTGGGTTATAACATTAAGTACATTCCCAGGAACAGCTCAGACCTGGCTCTGCAATGGAGCTAATGAGCACTGTGTGAGCAGCAGTGTGTGAGGTACATTACAGTGGCTTTGTGCAAAGTATGTACAAGTTCCATGGGGTTGGAACCGGCCTGAAATTAATAAAACATTGTTAGAAATGAATAAATGCTCAATCACAGCCTCCAGATATTTGTATGACATTCTCCAAGAGTCTCTACAGTAATAATTATTAAAAATTTTTAAAAGCTTTTCAACATACAAGAGTACTTTTTAATTCTAGAACCACAAGCTGGATTTTTCTACTCAAACTAGGAATTTTACCATGCTACTCCCAATACAATCGCTTACCAAGAACTCAGTCTCATTTTCAACATCAAAGCCTCATTTTTGGTTTTAAATACAGATCACTTAAGCAGTTTTCAACTTCACATTTTTGCTAATTCTAATTTCTGATCTGTCCTCTCTAGCTTTACATAACATATAGCCTTTACATCTACCCAAAACAAAGTTTAATAATACGCAACTCATGAATAACTTGGAGCAGATCAAAACTACGTTATTACGTAAAAATACCCAAGCACAGACTCTTAAACAGAGACTTTGTGATTTAAATAGAATGCTTTCCAACAGTACCATTTTGCCATCGTAAACAGAGCTCTTCTCTACAGAGACCAGGCTTTGAGTTGGCAGTGCTAAAGAAAACAAGCACTGCTCTGGCTTCTCCATGTTGAACTCTCCCTGCTTCTGTTCAAACACCTTCTTTGGCCTTGACAATGTGAGGCGAGGAACAAAGTAAAGACGACACGCTAGAAGTCACACTACAGAGCTTTGTGAAATATATCCTTTCTTCTTTTTTTTTTTTTTTTTCTGGAAAGACCATTTGAGAGAACAGCACTGTTATTTCTGTTTTTAAACATACCTGTAAATTCTCTGTTCGTGTTTCTTCAATGACTTGAGATGTCGTGGGCCAAGTTAATACTCCAGGTACAATCTTATGATTAATCATGGTTTGTGACTTCATAAACTGACTGAGCGCATCTGAAAATCTGACGTTTAAAACAGGCAAAACATTGAGATGATGTATCAATATCTTTTACATGGCTCATAATTCTTTCACGATTCATTCTACGCTTCAAGAAAAAAACAACAGTAATGGTAAGAGTACGTAGAACGTAAGAGCACTAAGTTATCTGGGAAAAAAGGAGTATTCTGCATAAAAGAATCATGGCCTGAAGCTGTGGCTGAATAAAGGGTCCCAAAGCACAGGCATAGCTATTATGCAGACTGAGAGCCTGCACTGATGTTCAAAGGATCCATGAGGATGGGTGTGCTCATCAGTCTGGAGAGTGAGGTTATGCATATTTTCACTAGTGACCTCTGATCTCTACCAGCCAGAGAGGAAGCAGAGGATGCCGCTCTCTGTACTGAAGTTTTACCTGCCTTCGGACAGTGTTACATGCTTGCTACTCTGACTGTAGCCTCTGTGGGCAGCTGTGTTAATGTGTGCATGTGTGTACCTCTTCAAAACACATGCAGTCTCTCTACCTGCCAAAACTGCAAAGGGAAGCAGCAGTCACATCCACGGGACTGGGCAGTCACCTCCTGTGCCTTACAGAGGACTTGGCTACACTGCAGCAGCAGGAAGGAGGAACCCTCTCACAGAGTCCAGCACTTCTTGACCAGGTTCGTGCAGATATTCCACAAGAAGAAGGTTGAATGTTTGATGCTAAACTTACTTATCTGATAAACTTGGCATTGTATTGGGTTTACATAGCAAAGACAGGGGTTTTGTCTGGTGGAGGAGAGCAGGAAGCGTGTATAGTGGCATCCAATGTCAACCTACCATAGGCAATTCGTGAGATCTTGATTTAGTAGAGCAATATACTGAAATCATGACACAAGTATAACATAGTAACTGCAATAAACAGTTGAATCACAGTACAATCATGGTTCCCATTACTGGTCTGTCTGTGCTCACTGTCACAATGCTGGGTGTTCCCAGTTTACAGGAAGGAATATGCAGGCTGACACCAGCTCAAGCCTGCTGCTCTCTTCAAAGCTGGTTAGTTGTCCAGTTTTCACACACACTGGATCAGGCAGAGCCATATATGCACTCTTCCCCCTACCACTCTGGCTAGCTCAGGAATCTCTTTGCTATTTATCTCAGGGAACTGAATGACTCCCTGGTACATCTGTCTTGGCTAAAACCAAGGTTACTCTTCATCCTCCCTGATCATGCGGTAAGTTCAGCTTTCTCTATAATGCTCATCATTTTCTTTGTCTAAGAGCTCATCTCCACAGCGGAGGCATGCTGGTCAGTCACATCCCCACAGCCTGGAGACTGCTGGAATCAACTGCTTCTATTAATTTTTAACATTAACAAAACTGAAGTTGTAACAAATCACTCTGACGTTTGAACTTGTTGATTAACAAAGACTAACTACAAAAAAAATCCAAAACAAAAACAAACAACCCGCACATGTATTTCTCAAATGAAAAGAGCTTTTGTATCAAATATTGAAATTTCATATTACACAAACCTGTTTTGTCTGAGGTATACTTTTCCAATTCCGTAGTATGCCAGACAATCAAATCTTTCTTCCTGGTACTGTACAATTATTCTCTTAAACTGGTCTTCAGCCTTTGTCAATGCCTTGAAAATAAATTTAAGACAAAAATGAGATGCTTAGACAGCAGCTTTCCATTTTTTCCTCTTATTTTTCCTGCAGTATGCCCTTGTTTGATTTGTCCTAAGGGCAAAAAAGGGAAATCAAGCAACTTTATGCTCATGCACAAAGGGCTTTAAAAACAAGCGCTCTAAAAAGTAATGAGCTTACTGAACTACAAATGACCAGATAGTTTTCAATTCACTGAAAGACACTGAATATTTGTAAACAGTACTGGAGGTGAGGGATCTACTTTCAGTCTTCGGGAACCAAAAGCACTGTCTCCATCTTTCTTTTGTTTTTTAAAGAATATTACATGAGCATATTACAAGAAAGATGGAGAAAAATAACTGACCACTTAACTAATACTTAAGAATCTCACTTGAAAGTTTAAAAAGTAGCTTTCTTATTTGGTAGTTTTATTTGTCCACAACTATTAAAGACCCAATCCTACAAAACATGACTTTATAACCCATGATAAAAGCTTTCCTTCCCAACTCATCTTATGTCTGTTAAGAGTTAAGACAAAAAGGGATGACCAACCATCTGAACTAGAACTTCAAATAAAAAGCAAGACAGTGGTTTAATGTCATACCTCGGGCTGTCCTATTCCAAGAAGAGAAGTGGCATGTCCATAGATGAATACAACATAATTAACAACATGAAGATTCAGTTGCTGCAAATAGAGTCGGATTATAGAAATAGCATGAAAACACTTGGCTAGTAACAAGCACATTACTATCTGCCGCGAACTGAAGATCTACAGCAGGCATAGAAAACCATCATAGCTTCCAACCACATTAATGTTGCACCTGGCATAAAGAGTGAAGGCTAACTACCCCTTTATCTTGGCCATTTGGCAGCCTTAAATATTTCAGAATGATACATCCTGAGATGTCTGCTTTTAGAAATATTACAACGTAGTATGTTCACTACACGTAGTACAACGTATCTGTGGTAGATTTCATATTTAGAGTTGTTTCTTTTTATTTGAAAAACAAAAACAGTAACAGAGAGAAAAAAAAACAACCACCTTATCTCAGACTTTTTTTTTTTCTACCTAACAAACTAGGTCACAGTTCCAGATGGGTTGATGCATTATTTGCCTGGTAATGCAATTAGTACAGTCTTGCTCTTGGCACTACAATACAGACAGCTTGAAGTACACATGCGCAGAGATGGTCACGTAAAACCTAACACTACAGATCAGTACTTTTTTTTACTGCCTGTTTGATGTTGTCTTCTAAGAAATCCAGGATCACAAACAGCTCAGGGGCAAAATGGCTAGACGCACTCAGAAATTGTAACACTTGCATCAGGGAATTAGCTGACAAGAACAATATCAATGCTTTTCACTCTGTAAACATAATCAATAAAGGTTAAGCTAGCAGGGCAGTCATTTTACATTAAATATTTTGGTAGATACCTTTAAAGCTCCACTTAGAAATGCACATATACACCTAGCATTACAAAGATACATCATATAATCCCATAATTACCCTGTTTTCACTTTTTCTCATTGTTAAGCTCCTTGACATACACAGTGCAACATATAACACGTAGTCAACCTGATGGGCAACAATTCAATAATAATGATTTATTTTGGCAGAGGGAAAGAATGACACAGTATTGAAAGCATAAAGCTCAATTACCTTAATAAATAAATGAATTCCTAACAACTTACCTTTAATTCTGAAGGATCAATAATGTTCAACAATTGTGAGAACATCTGTTCGGCACTGTGACACCTCTGGTCCATCAAGGCTGTATAACCATCATGAACGAGGGATTTAACCACTTCAAGCAACATAGTTGAATCCACCTATAATATTTAAGAAAGCAGCTACTCAAAACGACAACAGCATTTCTTTCCCCCTCTTTTTCTTTAGAAACTTCCAGATTCGGTTCAAGCATTATCTTATTACTTTGTATAGCAAAATGCAGATACGTTTTCCCCCCACTTGTACATTCCTTGTGCGCAAATGTATTTCCAAAAAGCTGAGAATTACTTCCTTCTGCCTACAGTTTTTTCTCCACCTAGGTTACAAGTTAATGCTTGAAGGCATAAAATTGCATTAGGTTACAAAATTTCACTATAGCTCCTTCTTGAAGTCTGGGGGAGTTTCCAGCAGTATGACTTCATACAAACAATTGAAGAATTAGGAACTTCTGTTCCGTTGATCTACCTAAACACAAAACATAATGCTGGCTTTGGGAAGCAGATCATTGTGCTAATGTAGAAATCCTTTTGACTGTTTAAGAAGCTCCTCTATCGCAAGCAAAACCAAGCAAGAAAAAGTTATCTTTTTTTTTTTAACCATTACAATAACATTACAAGTAACTGTATTCCTGCAAACTGAATTAACATTTTGGCGTGCTAAAACTAATGGATGTCCAAAATGTACTTTCTGGATCATCCATGATATTTGATCATGTTTTCACCGCTGCTCTGAAAGCAATCCCTCCTATTATGTTGGCTCATAACATCAGAGATGAATGGTGGTGATATGAGCAGCGGAAGGTGAACTTTCCCATCCATACCCCATTTTGTTACATTTTGTTGCCATGTGACAGATGGCAGGAAAGGGGCACTCTGACAAAACAGCATCTGACATGGAAGTGTGTATGAAGCAAAGCTGTGTCAATGAATTCCGGCATGTAGAAAAAACGGCACCCACTGGCATTCACTGATGCTTGATGAACACTGATGGAGACCGAACAGTGGGTGTGAGCACAGTGAGGCAGTAGGTGGTGTGTTTGAGCAGTGGCAACAGAAACAGTGGGTCACCTCCACTGGTGCTGCACTTTACAGGTGCAGCAAGGAGGCTCTCATCCATTGGCGGCAAAAACAGTTAATGGTGGTGAGTGTGTTGACAAATAGTGTTTTGTAGCTGAGAATTTGCTCTATCAAGCAGTATTATTGTGCTCTTTGCTGTAGTTTCCATGAAATAAATGAGGCATTACTTTTGGAGCAATCTATATATATATTAAAAAAAAAACAACAACCCTGACCTAATGAAAGTTAGAGATGGGGGCAGCAGAAACTACCACTAGGAACAACAAAAAAAAAAGAGAACAAGAAAACTGCACACCAAAATGCAGAAATGAGCTCCTGAAAGCAGGATTGAGACTATTTTATTACCTAGAACAAATGTCACAAGGTAATGCTGTCAGACTTGGTAATAATGGAACGGAAAAAAGTAGTTTACTGTTAAGCTAATAACGTATCCACATGAAGTATGAAGCTGACTAAGCTAACTCCAAACATTATCTTTGATATTAGTTCTACATTACTCTTTCAAAAACAGGCATTTTTAAAGGAATAAGGAAGGTTCGGCTAGTACCTGCATCTTCTCCTTAATTCACTTTTCTCTTACAATCAGCAAATGACTGATTATGTATTTCCCCTGAATTCATCCAGCAGCTTTGGGATACTTGTTACTCATTGCTGACAAGGCCCAATAAGGACAATCCTCAATTTGTGAATTGTATGGAGTTTTTTGAACAGCCGTTCAACAAAACAATCGGTAAACATTTTCAAACGTATGTTTCAAACACTCAGAAACACTGAGTCCCAATTCTAGGGAGGGCATTATAAATCCCTGAATGACTCCAAGTGATTTTTAACATTTCTCTTACAAATTAATATGCAAGGTTACCAGTTCATTAACTCATGTTTCTAGCTAAGTCATTCTATGAGTAACACAGGAAATTACTGTAACAAAGCTGTGGGAGGTCTTACAGGAGGGCAAGAGATATGATTGTACAAAAGTACCAAGTGAACTTCTTTCACAAATCTGTGCTGGCACACTCATTCAGACACTAAGGAACAGGCATTCAAAATGGTCTATATAGAATGACCTGGGTGTGACATGGGGTATGTTTAAATGCACTGTATCTCTGGGGTTCATCCTGACTGGCAGCAATAGATGGATTTTGGATTTGCCACTTGCCCTTCTAGGAGCAGACACCATTACAGGTCTTTGACCTATTAACTTTGTCTAACTACTCACAAGTCTTAGATGGAATTAGCAATTTCTCTTTTCTATCTTTCCTTAGCTGAGTATTCCATGGTTCTAGATGTGCTCTCTATCTTCATGTCAGTTTTTGTCTCCTCGTCACTTGAATGAAATCACAGATAGGTGGTCTGTAGCAATTAACATTAGCTTCCCTTTTAACACTGCTGTTAACACTGGTGCATGCACGAACACCAGAGAACATCTCCACTCATATTTCACTCAAACTAAACTTAATTTTTCTGTAACAGAGTTCTGGCTAAGTTCTTTCAGCTGAATGGAAAAAGGTTGATCTAAGATAAACTAATTGTTCAAATGAACTGCGTAGTGTAAGTATTTGGTGGTTATCAGATAGATAGATGCATAAACCCCTTACGATCTCAGCATTAAAAACATGCATATGATACAGAACTAGTAAGGTTTTAAGTATTTAAGCATTAAGAAGTAATTCTGAGAGAAGTTAGGAAACCACATAGACTCCTTCTGATGCCAAATCAAAACAATCTTGCTGCATTTTCTTCAGGATCACACAAACACAAAAAGAAATTTTCTTTTTTCTAACTAGACAATATTTTCCAGAGTTTTTCAGCACTGACCATCGCTGAGACAGCTGCCTTTTTGTCAAATTAAGGCTGGGCAGTGGTGGAAAGGGGAAAGGAGAAGTAAAAAGGGCTACCAGCAATGAGACAGCATAAATCAGTGCAATCATATGATCCTTGTTCCCTGATAAAAATCAGGCTAAGTGTGAAATGCTAGATTTTTGAGTGAACTAGGATTTTGGACAGCATTACTAAAAGGCAACAAATCATTTACAGCTAAGGTCATATGCTAAGTAATTCCCCAAGTTACCTGGTGCATAGTACAGACGAGTTTATCTTGGATGGTTTTAGACTCTATCTTCAAATCAAGGTGATCCCTACAAACAACAGGACAATGGCATTATGAGTTTGTAGATGTACTTTACATGTACTAAACTTTTGAGAAACAGGAATGTCTGTACTTTTATCAACAACATCACACCAGCCTATATGACAGAAGTTATCACAGCACACTCTTTCACAACAGCAACAAGAAGTATTGGAACATTTCAAAGGATGATGACACTATTCAATCTTACAGTCTGGGATTCACTAAGGCTTCAGGGAAGTAAAGGCCTTCTTCATCATCTTAGTCATTTTATTCGACCTCCTTTACCTCACTGTCAGCTGAGCTGCTTTCACACTGGACCAGGTGACTTTCCAACATCAAAGGTTAAAGTACACTTTAGACCTCTTTCCCTTTTTCTGAGTACAAGATCCTTTATTCTAGCACATCTACTTAAAATCAATTACATGTGGCAGTTTGTCAGGGCACAGGCAAGGAAAACACAGAAGAGAAGAAAGGAGTTCTTTCCAGCTATTCCTTTCTCCTGCTGGAGCACAAAGTCAATGCAAAACTGATCAACAGAGAAAGCATCATGCAGAGGCAAAGCACTGCTTGATGCTCTAAATCAAATCCCAACACTAAGATTGCAACTCAGTCTTCAATGTTCCTATATCATCCAATAAACCTTTAGTTCTGTTCCACATTCAAAGGCATCGCTCATCTCCTGGGAAAAATGCTTTAGAGTGTCAAAGGATCCCTGATTATTTTTGAAGCCAAGCAACTTGCCAATTACAGAAGTGGAAATTTGACTGTAACTGACCACACACCTCCCTTGTTAGGAAATGCTGTATTTTCCCAAGTCTAAAACTTTGCTGTGAGAGAAGCAATTCTGTAGATGGTTCTATTACTTTAGAGAGGATTGGTTCTCACAGTGACTTCTAAAATTCGGAGCTTTTTTCCCCGTTAAACTGAAAGAAGAAACAACTCAGAGGCAGCCAAGTTAAATGAAATAAAGGACGTCTCCCACGTCAAAGTTTCGACTGCTCTAGCTGTTGTGGTATTCAAAAAGAGTTACAGAGGGGAAAAAAAGAAAAAGAATTATACAAACAAAAGCATATAAAAACAGTTTGAAAGATGATAGGTTTCATGGTGACACTTTAATTTGGACTACAGGTACTCAGGTTCAGCTCCTTGGTTTCCTAAAGGTTTGGCCTCTTCAAGGTAAGAAATCAATACTTCAAAAAACAACACTTAATGGAAGCTCTATGTCAATGTAAACAACTTATTTTGCCACATCCCTTATGTGAACACAGATGAAAAATATCAGCTCAAGAAGCATATGACCAAGAAAGTACAGTTAGAGCACAGTTTGTCTCATTTCACGTTCCACGTTACAACACTTACAGTTTTGAACTCTGCATTGTATGTCATCATTTGCCTCAGTTCTGCTACAAAACAAGTCAGCAGCTATAGTTCTTCACCTTTAACAACCTATTCAGTGAGGAAAAACACTGGCAAATGGTATCACCTATAAATGCACTGACCTTGCCAACTTGTTTGGATTACGTCAGCCCCAGTGTTACTGGAAATAATTATTTCTTCTGTTAAACCCTTTTAAATTTTAGAACAAATGTGTATAAAATCTATAATGCTGTTCAGATCAACTGGCTCCAAACCACTAAACATACTGATTTACATTCAAGAAAGGTATTCACATTCTAAAGATTAAGCATCAGTGTCCCTTATGCCAAGATTCGAGTTCTATGAAAGTACTAAAGAACTTTTAAAGTAATACTTCTTTTCTAGTATTAAACAAACCAATGCTCTCTTCATGGTCAAATCTCATATTTTGACTAAGTGCACGAAGAATGAAAAAGGTTTATAAAATGATTTGGTGCGCAGAACAAGTAGTACAAAGAGACCTTGAAAATAAGATACAGCTTGAGTAATGCTGTGGCGTAAGTTTGAATGTAACAATAAGAACAAGATTGCTATTATCTTCTGCCGCAAAGGATGCACATCTATTGGTAGCCTATATCACGTGCCTTGCTTATGGGAACTCTGCTTTTTGTTGTTTTTTTTTTTAAGTAGCAGAGATTAAGTTAATGCCTTCCTTTACTAAAGTTCAACTGAGATTTGTAAAATACGTAGTTTTCAAATAAGAATTCAATTTCTTCATGAAGTTGGAATACTGGGAACTTTAATCCGCTGTCTTAACCTGAATTATATCCTGAAGAGGATATAAACAATATAAATACACAATAGTGTATATTAGGTTTTAATTAAGAAATGTTTTACCAGTTTTCAGCTATACTTTATTCAGTTATCTTCTTTTCATATAAATCCCTTATTATAAAGGTAAGTTGAATTTCCAGCTTTAATTACTTTGACATTCTACTAGACACAAATTTTCAGTATTCAGGCATCATACACCAAATGGCATTTCCAGAAGTCTCTTTCCACTAATGCTATGGGAATCACTTTCCATATCAAGATCTGTTTTAATATTGCCACGTTTCAGCAAAGCATTTGACTATAAGGGCTGCTTCGAAAATAAAGCCTCCGATTTTATTATGTTGGCCCACGATGTCAGAGGTAGAAGTTGGTGGTACAGCAGAGGAAGGCAAACCTTGCATCCAAAACCGTTACATTTTGTTGCTGTGCAAGAGACTGCAGCAGAGGGGCAATCTGACAAATGGCGTCTGACATACAAGTGCATCTAAAGCAAAGACGCACTCTGGCTTGTCACTGAATTCATCCATGTGGAAAAAACAGCACCCACTGACATTCACTGACACTTGCTGAATGTTGATGGAGACCAAACAGTGGATGTGTGCACAATGGGGCAGTGGATGGCGCGTTTCAGCAGTGGTGACAGCAACATGAAGGACTAGCCACATTCCAGATGGGCCATGCGCAGCTGTCACACCACAAAATGAAGAGCATCTCAGTCAGCTCATCTGTGCAAATTGGCAGATTAGAACCAGGCAACTGTCTAAAGAGGTGAAAGTCAGCTTCACTGCATTGGAAACAATGGTGGTGACACTGGAATATCACAAAGTTTGAATCAGGTAGGACCCACGAATGCCCACATGGGAAAGGAAAGAATACTGTATGCATGTTTGTCAGGATCTACTGAATCAACACGAGGCTGAAGGTAATAGTTTCCTGAATCATATCATTACCAGTGATGAGATGCAGTGTCACCATTATGGAGCCAGAACGACAGTCACTGAGTGGTGACATGTGAATTCCTCATTGAAGAAAAAGTTCAAGATGCAGTCCTCAGCAGGTAAAGTGATGTACACTGTCTTATGGGATAGGAAAGGGGTGATCTTTCTGGATTTCCTGGAACCCAGACAAACCATCAGCTCTGACCACTACACTGCAACAATGACTAAGCTGAAGACTCCACCTTACGGAGTCAGGACAGAGAAGAAAATAACCTTTCTCTTGCAATACAGTAATGCCTGGCCCCATATCTGTTTAAAGACAGTGAAGCATTTGGCTTGTCTTGGCCGGACTGTTCTACCACACCCACCATATAGTCTGGATTTGGTGCCTTCTGACTTCCATCTGCTTCAGCCAATGAAAGACAGTCAACGTTTTCCCTAGTAATAAAGCTGTCGTAGCAGCTGTGAAGCAGTGGGCCACCTCCAATAGTTCAGATTTTTACAAGCATGGAATGTAGGCTCTCACTCACTGCTGACGAGAAAGCATAGCTAATGGTAGTGACTATGTTGAAAATGAGTGTTCCGTAGCTGAGAATTTTCTCTATCAAATAGTGTTATCATGTTCTTTGTATCTGTTGCAATTTCCATGGAAACAAACAAATAGGAGCTATTACTTCTGGAGCAACCTACATATTCATTATAATTTATTTAAGAGGTAAAATTTGTCCTTATCCAAGAAAAAGAAAATCAAAAAGCGAAGAACAAGCAGCAAGTCAAAGCTTCTTTAGCCCTTTAAGTGCTTTGCAACTCAGTGATTAAAAAAAATAAATAATTTTAGTTCTACTAAATAATTAAAAAATATTCTTACTGTTTCTTTTCAGGTTCACCAGGTTTGTTCTTTGACCTTCCTTTGTGTTGGTGACTTTGGCCTGTGATGGGAAAAAAAAAAAAAGAAGTATTTCAAACAGAATGACCATCATATAAAAAAAAGATAAACTTAAAACTCATATTTTGCTTTCTAAGTAATAGATCCAAAATATTACAATATTCAGAGCTAGTACAACTGAGAAGTTTTTTAAAAAGCCATCGGAGTGTTACAATATAAATTTCATATTATTTTTATTACATAGTAAGTACAGAATTTTACTAACCCTACTGTGTATTTCAAATACACAGAATAAACTTGAGATTCTCTAACATATGATCTGATTCCTATACTGTAACAGCTACTGAAGCAGCCTGCAAGCCAAATAAATCATGTATGTTACACAAAGCCAACACTGATATTTTTAACTACCAGACGATAACTACAACTTCTGAAAGGTAATAATGGATCACTTTGGCTGCAAAGTGTCTTTATCCAAGCTTGAGTACACAAATTTTACAGAAAGTCTCCTACTTCAGAAAAACACTTCTAGAGAAGCCCAGTACAAGCCACATTAACATTAGAATTCCTAACATATGAGTCACACTGAGATAAACATCCCTGATTCTAACTTACAAATGTTTGGCTATGTGAAACCACTGGGCTACAACAAGAAGAAGGAATCTATCATGGTACTGATTAGTTTCTAACTCCCACACTGCGTCAAGGACTATGCAAAACTCTCCCTTACTCTAGAATTTCCAGTATGTGTAGTTAATTAGTTACACTGCTCTACAAAGTAAACAAGATGTTATGAACGAGGAACAAGAGAAGATGTTTTAATACTTTAATGCAATTGGTCAACACCAGGAAGTAACTCAACTGTTTTCTCTAGAATTACAGCATAACATAAGGCACTTGAATGTGCATATGCATGCTGGTAATGAAGCCATGAAGTGTGTAATTTCCAGGACTTTTCAGTTAAAACTTTACAAGGCTGTAACAACAGCAACAGTGAAAAAATCCAGTTATGTGGAGGGCTTCCTTCTGATAAATAAGCAATTCACAAGCAAGGTTAAAAGTAGGATTTCTGGACAGGCAACCAACAAGCAACTGACAAATTCAGTTACAGAACTGCTGAGCATCACACATTACATGAGTTCCAAATTACCTACAGTAAGATGAAGGGGGCAGGGTTTTTTTGCTAGTTAAACCTAATTCATTTTACAAAACATACGGGAAACTCTGTCTCAGCTATATGTTGGAAGAGAAGACTGTTCCAGCTATGCTCTTTTAGGAGACGACTACAGCTTCCTAGCACTGGACAGCATCACACACACACACACACACACACGCACACACTCCAGCATCTGGATTTAACCCATTGGAGCACTTGAACCCAAACATAAAGAACGGCTACCAAATAAATCGAGCAATTGCTCAATTACCACCAGTTCAATATGAAAGAGTTAATAATTTCATATATAAAGTTTCAATAATTGCCTACTCTTTAAAACGTTTGTGTTACTCAGAAAAGTCTTCTACGCACTCAGATTTTAAATTTATTTAGCAAATAGGTATTTTAAAATACTGAAATACATTGATCACAGAAAAACACAGATCTATCCATTTGACATCTCACTCAGGACAGCAAAATGTCTAATACACTCACAGGGACCCTCCCATTGATTTTTCACTGAAAACTATTTCATTACATAAAATTGAATTAATCCAAACAAAATTCAGATGTCATGAAGACTGAATATGTTCAGAACTATTTTACAAACCGTTTACTGAAAGTGACACAGGAGCCTGAACAGGTGCCTGCTGAAACAGTTCATACACATTCAAAACTCCAAAGTAACACTAACAGTCATTATAAATTTTAAAGACATTAAATTTAAAGACATTTAAATGATGGAAAACAATATTTTCAGAGTCAGACATTTCAAGCATATAATCGGTTTACCACTTGGAGATGAGTATTCTATTCCCTTCTCTTCATTAAATAAGTTTCTGTCCATTAAGGAACTGATGTATCATCCAAAACAAAATCTCAATGAAAATAAAGCAATCAAAACCATTCCTTGCACAAAATAATTAATCAGCCTAATTATTTCACACTAAATGAACTTAACATTGAAAGCCATTAAATAAAAACGATTTTAGGGAAAAACTTCCTGCACGAATGATTACTCTCACGTAGCAACCAACTTAAGATAATCCCTGAACAACTTTAATTATAATTCAGCACGATTTACTTGCTATTTTCATTTCAAAAGACATTACTCTTAGATTTTAAAAAGTACTTTTAATTCAATAGCAAACATAATTCACTTACCCCACCAACATTTTAAAGTATTAGTACAAACAGCACTGCTTTTCATAGAGATTCTCATTAGGAACAAACAAATGTATTTAACAGAAACACACACATGCTCAAAAAAATAGTACATGCATACAAAAACTGTAACGAAAAAGAACAGTACTGTTAAAATAAGATACAGTGGCATAAAGTTCCTTTACATGAAACCTCCTGCGAGTCACAAGCCTTTATGCGAACAAAGGGTACGAAAGAGAAAGCTGTTCTTCCCCACCCACACTAAACATGTATCAGCTAGTCATTCAATGCATAACTCCTCCTTTCACATCAAAGCCAAATCAAATATTTTCTTCTACATCAGTACTGACATAATGAGTATCAGGGGGGAGGAGGAAGCAAGAATAGAAAGAAAAAGTATGGAATCATCCACGGGTTTTATTTTTCCCTAACGACTTCAATGCATTTCATAATCCTACAACCTCCTCGGCCTGGAAGAATTTGCAGTTCTCTCCCTGCATTCAATCTTTCATTATCCCTCTTTCTTCCTTAACCTCTCTAAAATGAGTTATTCTTCTCACTCAGGAAGAAATGAATCCAGGCATTTTACTTGTCAGTTGCTTCAGACTTGTTCAATAATCCTTGTGGCCACAGTACATCTCATATTTTTCTCATTAACATTGATACCTGGAAATAAATTCAGGGCCTTCAGCAATTAATTCAAGCTCCTCAGCAAACTGACATTCTGTTTTTTTCCTCCCCAGATAAACGGGACATCTGGAGCCTAAAAGCAGATTCTCAACATTCCACAAGCCTTGAGGAGGTACTCTGTATTAACAACTGAGACTAATAATACAGGCGCCCTAACAAAGTCAAACTGCTAATCAGAAACTTAGTTAACAGACATGTTTTTTGTAAGTAAGTTCCTATGGGACCTGGCCTATGTATCACATAACCTATTGCTGGACCACCAAAGATCCCCTCACCAAAACCCCATATTAGCACACGTGTAGCATTAGATTTTAGTATGTACATACATAGCAATTCTAGGAACAGGTGGGCACCTCGTGGAAACTGCATGAATGTTCACATGTTATAATGTATAAAACCCCTGTGCTTTAGATCCCGGGTATGTATGCTATTCTTTCCTTTAATAACCCCACCCACACTAGGTTAGATATTTAGAAACTTTCAAATGGGGAAATACAGGTAATGGACATAATAATCTTTTCTAGGAAAAAAAGGAGGTATTGTCTGTGCTTAATCAACGTGAACATAGGATCTTTTGATTCTACTAAAATGGAATGCCTTAGCCAGCAAAGTTATCTGATTAATCAAGGACAATTAGCTCCCTTTGGAGAATTGGGAAGAGTAGAACTTTTCAGCTTGTTCTTAGGTGACCAGATCAGGATAAAGAGTAAGAGGAGCATTCCGCAAATGACCACCAGGGTTGCTGAAGACCCACAGACAACCCCACAAAAGCAGAGATGGCCAGGAAAGCAGCCAGTAGAGGACAGAGTGCACAATCCCCCATAAAAAGCATCATCTCCCCTGACTGTGTGGGAATAGGCTCATTGCACACCAGCTAATAAATCCACTTTTCTGACAACGTTACCACAGAACATCCTTTCAACAAATTAGTCTTGACAACTTCTTTGGAATCTTTCTACATTTTCCATTTCATAATAAATTAATTAATACTTCAAGATATTTGTATATCTGTATAAGTCTACAAATGGAGGTTATTTTTTCCTACTGCTCGTTTTTAAATATTATATTGCAATATTTCTTCATTAGCTTCCTAAGATCAAATTTTGAGATGCTTCATACTTTGGCATCTGTTCAGCTAAATATTTAAGCATGCGAGGTCTACAGAAGAGCACAACAGAGCACTTCAAAATTCAGACTTCTCCCTGGTCAGGGCCACAGAAGGACCCACTGCAATGGAGGTCAATGGAGGGAATACACCACAGACATGCACCTGGTCCAGATACTGCAGGAAAAATATTCCACATAAACCTTATAACTAACAACAATTTCTGAATGTCTGAGAAATCTCTTAGGAATTTTCAGTTCAAGTAGGTTTACCAGATGATAAAAGCAGACAAAGCTCACGAGAATTCACTTTGAAGATGAGAGCTGTTCCTGCTTAAAATGAACACACTCAACCACGGGAAGGTAATTCAAGGACCGTGGTACATTCGGGGTTAGCAGGTTCTTCTACAAAAGTGTTCTTTTAATTTAAAGAAGCACATGAATGATAAAACATACCGACTTCCTCCTCCTGAAGTTCACAGCAAAACATTGTCTCTGTCAAATAGTTTGTAATACCCTTTCTCTCTAACTGCAAGATTATTTTCTTAAAGACGATATGGAACTTTTAGTAATCATAAACAAACAATGAATACTAAGACAACAACACATATTTCTTTTAATTTTAGTTCCTTTAGATCCAAAAAGATTCTTCAGATATTAAAACAAGGAAAGTTATTTCCAGATTCTAACTCATCATTTTACTTTTCAGTTCCACTTTAAATTCCAAGATCATCCATATAAATCAGACTGAAACTACGGAAGAGGAAAGGAAATAAGACACAGAAATAGGAGAAACTAAGTAACTGCATCGAACAGAAAAAAAAACCCAACAACATAATAGCTTATTGTTGTGAAAATGACACTACATAAACTCGCTTATTAATAACAACAACAGTGAAAGAAGAACTGACCCAGACTTGATAAACAGTAAAACAAACTCACCTGGTGGAAAGTCCAGAGACCACACTTTGCTTTCTGTCCTGGGCATGTTGGTCACCTAATGCCAAATACAATAGTTCAGTTTTACACAGAAAATAAAAAGCAAACAGGTATTATTCAAGCTACACAGTCACCTCGCTGCATATTAACAGAAACAATCTTTAAACCTGAAAACTGATTTGCCCATTTCAGTACTGTGCGGAAATTACAATTAAATTACAAATCACAATTTCAACAGTGAAATCACCCATTATATCATACATTATGGCCCCAAAGAAAATTTCAGTTACTCAAACTGCACTCGTACCCATACTTTTCCCTAATTTCATATCAATTTACATTATCTAAAAATGGCAGCTTTTTTGAAGTAACATTCTTTAAGATAAATTTATACAGACCTACATCATAAAGATTATGCATGCACAAAGGAAGATTCAAGTTCTCAAAAGCCAGTCAAAAACTTGAAGCACTTCTTGTACGTTCTGGAGCTCACTGTCTTTTCCAGCAAGTTATTCCAACTTACATTTCCCTCCCTTTGCCTTTGTACCTTAGTTTCATTTTCCTAACTATTGCGTCATCTTTACTCATTGTCCCACCCTCCCATAAAAACTGAGAAGGTTATTTGCTGAGTTTAATCCACAACGGCACGGAAAGCCTTTGCACTTTAACAGTGAAGTAATATTCTAAAAGGCAGAGTTAGAGGCTTTTGTTGGTACATTTCTTTGACCGCCTTTCTCTACTGTGTATCCTTAGCTCATTTTTCCTGAACAAAACTCAACCCTGATCAGAGAACGAAGTTTAAGTCTCATTTTATCTTTTGAGTCTTCCTCACCAAAAAGTTAATAAAAATAATCTAGTAGAACACTGATGCTTGTAAACACTTACTTAAATTTTAAGAATTAACTTGGACTCAACGATCCTTATGGGCCCCATCCAACTTGGGACATCTGTGATTCTGAGTTCTAACAGTATATTATGCTTGTTTCAAACACACAAGCCAGACATATGACTGAGAACCACAAAATCCTAGTTTTAAATATAAGCCAGTTAAGAGAATCATAGAATGGCCTGGGTTGAAAAGGACCACAATGATCATCCAGTTCCAACACCCCTGCTATGTGCAGGGTCGCCAACCACCAAATCAGGCTGCCCAGAGCCACATCCAGCCTGGCCTTGAATGCCTCCAGGGATGGGGCATCCACAGCCTCCTTGGGCAACCTGTTCCAGAGCGTCACCACCCTCTGAGTGAAAAACTTCCCCCCAATATCTAACCTAAACCTCCCCTGTCTCAGTTTAAAACCATTCCCCCTTGTCTTATCACTGTCCACCCTAAACAGGAAGGGGAATGGCTGTTTATATGCTCCCTTCAAGTACTGGAAGGCCACAATGAGATCTCCCTGGAGCCTTCTAGGAGGACTACTCAAACAACATTGTTTTCTCTAGAGAAAAAACTGCTTCACACAACAACAAAATAATGGTCTGTAACCATGCAAATAACTTAGCATTGCAACATCAGTACAAAACATTCCTATTTAGGAAAAACTTTGTATATGATTTAACTTTTGCAAAAGCATCTTCCAGTGAACTCGATTACACCAGGAGACACTAGCAGAATCCTCTTGGATTGAGAGCACTCTCAATCTAAGGGCACTCCACTTGCACTTAGCTGAGAAAGTAAACAATTACTAAAATACCACTGGAGGAAAATTTCAGCCAAGCATTAATTGGCATATTCCAGAATGGAGAAAATTAACATACTGGTAGTCTTGGAATTCCGTCTGTAGCATATCTTACAGTGGTATCATGTTTTTGATGATACTGGTCATCTTTATGATCAAACTGCATTTGTTTTCTGTCCTTCTCTATTTCCTTCTGTTCTTGAGAATTGATCAAATGAGATTTTGAAGAACCGCAGTCCCTGAAAAGTAAAAAGAGAGAATCCTAGTTCTTCCAATGTTAACAGTTAAGGTATATCACATATATATGCTGTGAGTAAAATAAATAAAAGCCTACCCTCACAGCAGCTGTCATGCCACAAACATATTTAAAACATTTGATCAAACATATATATATTTTTAAGCCTCCAAGGTAGACAGTATTAGCTTAAGAAAAGATCTCTAACAACAACAACAAAAAAGTAATACAAGAAAAAAAACAAACCCACACAATTTCCTACAGATAGATTGCACATCACCAAAAGTAGTCCAGCAGAAACCAGAACAGTCTTTCAAAGGCATTTAATGCAAGAGTTAAGGATTATGCTGTAACAAAGTGGAACAGAAGAGGGAGTATGAATATGGAACCCCTCTTAACCCTTTTGCTTTCCCTGGAGAGATTAAAACAGATGTGACAAAATCAAGTTCCTATTAATTAGGATTCACATTATTTTTTTAGCATTGCCACAGTGCGTTTGCTACCATTCAGCTCCTCTCATAATGAGGATTTGAATCGGCTTAATCTCCTCATGAACATTATACAGCGAAGTCAACACAAAGCAGAGGACGTGATTACAGAAACATTTTCAACAGTGTGCGTGAAACAGCATGGACAAAAAATACAGAACTGTAACTGTTTCCTGTTATTTCCAACATGGCTAG
Source organism: Alectoris magna (assembly GCA_030625065.1). Classification (NCBI taxonomy): domain Eukaryota; kingdom Metazoa; phylum Chordata; class Aves; order Galliformes; family Phasianidae; genus Alectoris; species Alectoris magna. The sequence goes on from CM060560.1 coordinate 89,523,373, forward strand.
AACTTAATACGCTGAAGGAGACTACTTGGAAGCAGAAAGCATCAGAAGATAGCTTATTTAGAACCTAGAAGTCATCTTTACTACTAGGCCACATTCTGGCTGCAGTTCTGGTAGTCTTATTTCTTTCATTTTTATTTCTTAAACTGTAATAGATCAATAAATACCTATGACATATATTACCTAAATCTTATGCTAAGCATTGTTAATTAAAAAAAAGAGAATTTAGCAGCTGCTTACTTTTTCTCAAGAAGCAAATCCTTTGGCTTCTGCTTATATTCTTTAGTACCTACAGAAAATTTTATACAAAGGAAAGAAAATTAGCTGTTTTCAAGGGAAAGTTACCAATAAACGAGATTTCCTTTTTTCAAGGCAAATCTTGAAATCAGAAAAGGTTACCCTTGATTTCTTCCAATGTCTTCTTTAATTTGTCATTTTGTTGAATAAGATCCTTAAGTCCATCAAGAATGTTCTTGCACAATTCCTGAGCTCTCTCATTAGCTTCTAAAGCCAGTTCGTGTTCCCCCAGTAATGACAGCGCCTTACAGAAGTGGTAATGACCCTGTGTGGATATCAGTTTAAGTGTTCATTCACTCAAATAAGGAAATACTTTATACTTAAAACAGTTGAAGTACACTGGACAGTATGAAGTAAAAATACTGCACACTCTAAAAAAATCTATTGAACCCATGAATAACCAAAGTTTTCAACTACTCAGCACACTGAAACAGAAAACAATTCATCAGAAGCAGTATCTAGCCTCTGGCTTCAGAGAAAAGCAATTTTGTTTTTTCCTTCCAATTTCAACTATGGATCTGCAATTCTGTAACTACCCCTACTTTAATCTCCTTTAGTCCAAGAATACAAAGAAATACGTTTTGTCCATCAAACAGGGTTTTCATTTCTCTATGGACTATATGTACTTTTTATTAAAGCACTATGATAACATAGCTATGCATTATGAAGTAGTAAGTGTATTCTTCTTCACACATGCAGAATATCGTTTATGCAAGTGCGCCAAAATAACATTTTTAACACAAATATGCCAGAAAGCTATGTGCTTGTCTGACAGAAGCAGAATTCCCAGACACTCTATTCATTCTACTGTCAGCAATGCTAAATGCAGATATGAACACTTCCTATCTACCCGTGTGATACCTGTAATTCAGACTCTGGGATCCTATGTTGATTTATGATACTAGTAAAAGACAACTTTGAAACACATATGAAACTAACCTTTGGCCAATTAGGCTTCAAAATAGTGGCCCTTTTTCCATCAGCAAGGGCTCTCCTTAGAGAGAAGGTAGGAAAAAGAAGAGTTATTTATTATTCAGACTTCAAGAAAATCTACAGACAAAAGCTTCAATGTACACAGCACTACAAAAATTTAAGATAAATAAAAGAACAGTTCATTCGCCTGCAAAAAGGCCAGAGAGAATAGACATAACTGGGAATTCTCAAGGAAGGAGATGACTAAAATTATCTGAGAAGACTACTTCAGGTGAAGCAGAAACAAATAAAGCCAGTGGCTTGGCAATGGAGACCTCATTGCCATTAGCTACCCACCAGTGGTCAGTTAAAGACACACCAGATGTGGACAAATAGGACTTCAAGAATAACGAAAAAGAGGTATCTAGTAGCCATTAGAAGTACCACGTATAGTAAAAATCAAAAGTAACATGCACAGAACCAGGAAAATGGGCAGAAACTATGAACTGTATGGATGTCAATTTTTAATTCTATTATTATTTCTTTTTCTTGCAACAATTAGGTGTGGATTAATAATAATCCGACCCTTAAGACTTCAGTTTTATTAGCAACAAAATCTTTATATAAAAAAAAAATACACATCCACCGTGGTCACAAACAAGATTTTTGGCTTAACATCTGGCTAAATGTACAGTAATCCCAGAAACACACTCTTCTCTGAAAGGTTTCATAAATCACAGTGCTCACTGGTACTAAGGGCTTTTTTTTTTTTCCCCAGTCATGTAACCTCCCCACCGTTCCAAACTTTAAATAGCATTACATACAACCAGCAAATACAGCTAACATTACTCTTTTCTCTTAATATCAGTTTCCTGAGGTAGTGACATCACAATTACTATATATACACTTCAGTTTTTTAAATACTTTCTTTGCTCACTGTTAATTTGCACTTACAGGAGACCACAATATTTCAGATCATAAACAAGGGTTACTTACTTGTATTGCTTCGTGAGAATTAAACAAAGAGCTCGGTTTCCATACAGAAGATGGTTTGCAGGACTTAAGAAAAAAATCAAAAAGTTTGTAATATATATTACTTTCAGAAAACTTAAGGAAAAGTTCTCCCAATAACTGTCTGCAAACACCACAGCACAAACACTGCAAACAATTATATACAAGTTTCCTGCAATAGTCTCAGCAATTTACAAGTCATTAACATTATAGTTTTAATTATGTAGCAATTTGTAAGATTAGTAAGGTGAAAAGAATAAAAGAAGACAGATTTAGTTCTGCCCCCAATACTTTGCTGCGACAGATGCACCAAAACACAACTCAAGCCATCCAAAGACACAGCTAGTACACTCCCTCCCAGCTCTGCTTTGCTTGGGGAAAAGAAAATAAAATGGTGTGAATCATGGAAAAGCTAGCTTGACTGTCACATACATCCCATTTTCTTTTGTTCTGCAATTCTTAACTTACAATTAAACTAAACGTTTCACAAACACTTTTGGATCACCGGTTCTAGAGCTCTGTTTCATAACCATCTGTCTGACCGGGCCGATCAAACAGCATTTCTAAAGAATTAAAGCACTGCTCCCAAAGTACCTACAGAAGAGTGAGAGGGAAACCTGTGTGCATAATCCAGCAACCGTTTGAAACAAAAGGAAAAGGATGCAGCTAGCTGGGGAAGAAGTGTGATGATGAAGCAGATGAAAATCAGCTCAGTCAGGGAAGAAGAAGAAAGAAAATAAAGCCCGGGAAGGTTGAAATCAGCTTGAATTTGGGACTGAGATGAGACTATGTACTATGTGACAAAATCTGAAGAAAGACAACAGCAAAATGCTAATCCCATCAACCGCACGGTTATAAAACTATGGACCAATTAAAAAAAATAAATCATTTTTTTAATGGAACTCAGATTTACTCTACTTATTATTTAGTCACCTTAGATCAGCTCCAAACCTAACAGAAACTCTTGGAAATAAAAAGTGCAAACAACCACTAGCAAGAAGAAATAGAAAAAGTTGTGTAACGCCTTTTTTTTTTTTTTCCAGTTAGACATCATTTGGCTTCTAGAGTGGCTCATGCAAAAGTAAACAAACTCAGGATAGATCCCAGTAAGCTCAGTTCATATGACACAACACAATCTAGTTAACCAGCTGAGTTCTTACCAAAACTCTATGGCTTTAGTATACGATACTATAGCATGATCAATTTTTCCTTGGGAGAACTCCTCATTTCCTTTCTGTTTCATAGATTCACTCTTCTGTGAAATTAAAAAACAATTCAGAAACCACTGTAATTAAACTCGGTTGCAGTGTGCAGTAAAGAAAACATCTGGTAGTAGACAGCTCCAATGTACAACGGCAACATAAACAACCAATGTTCTGTTTATTAAGTCAGGATCTCTCAAGGAAATAATTTATGTCTGGATAAGTACTCACTTAAGCTTTAGAAACTTGAATCTTTGATCACTTGGCCGGTTTTTTTTATGGCCCACAACACATGAAAATGACAAACACCCTGATATACAGTCTCTTACCTTCCTACAGTTTTCACAGGTGACAGCTTTGAATTCTTCAACTAGATTACAATCTTCCAAAGCAACTTTAGTAATATAATGTTTGCCTGTAGACAAAAATCAGAAAAACGCAATGGATGAAAAACTAATCAAGACAAAAAGTAGAGTTTATTTTCTGCTAAGAATTGCACTCCCTTGTATGGCTGGAAGCAAAAATTGACATAGCAAACAAATAATAGAAACAAATGACGTGACAGAAACGTTTGAAACAAAGGTATCATTTACTATTGGGTAAGCCCAAAAAATGTGTTGCAAGCAGTAAAACCTTTAAGGATTTGCCCTCTTTCAAGCAATCAATTGAAATTTTGTTTTATTTTGAAAAAGTTGGGACTTTAAAGATTTGTAAAGATTTCTGTTGTAAAGAATTTGTGCTTTGGTATTTAACTACAAAAAGATTTTCTACTTACATGAAAGTCCAGCTCCCACCACTCACTTATTTACTGTAGTAGCTGAATTAGAGTGTATATACGCAAAAATTAAGAACAGAATACAAGCTGCCCAACAGGCAAGAAAAACAGTAGGCCTGGCATCTTCTGCCGTTTCAACTGAAGTCCTACTGCTAGTGTTAATAGCCTACGGTAATGTCCATGAGCTGTGTAAGCTGAACTTTGAAAGATGAGTGTCCAACATCTAAATACAGACAAAATCCTCTGTCAAACTTTTAACAATAAAACCCTATTAATATTACAGTCACATTCCATTCCTATATTAAAGATTGAGAGCCTACAGGCACACAGTTCACAAAGGACTCCAAACTCAGGAATCATTCTGAACACCTGTTCAGAAAGTGTGTGCACTGTGAACATGACAATGTACAGAAACTCAAGGAAGAATTGACTACTTTAAATAAACAAAAAAAACCAACACAACAACAACATTTTTTCCTGTCATTCTTGCAGACACTTTCAAGATAATATAAACATTACTATTCCATAACTTGAGCACAGGTAACTTTCCACGACTGTTTCTTCGCAAGAGTTCATACTTACATTCACCAAAGAAAGTTTCGAGATAGAGCCAACCAAAATCACCAAGTTTCTCCAGCTTCTGCAGAATACTGATATCACCTGTACATCTGATCCAATCAAGTGCATCCCTAGCATCGAAGAAACCCTAGTTCAATTGAAGAAAAGGGGGAAAAAGTCAACAGACAAAACAGTAACTTTATACAAAGTCCTAAATGAAAAAAACCACACCAGGTAAGCCAATAATACATTGGCAATACTGAAAGCATTCCATGTAAACATAAAAAACAGTTCTTTTACCTGTTTGAGGCACTTGATCCCAATTTGTTAGCCTTTCAAACAGGCAATAGTTCACAAATATAAATATCCAGGAAACTCGAACACAGCATAAAAAAGCATATTCACAAAATGCAGACAGATATATTTTCAACAGGAGGCAGGAAAGCCATTCAAATCATAAAATTTGATCTAGAAACTTTTTTTTTCCCTGCTGTCTTTTTTTACAAAAGACAGCAGAAACTAGGAACAGAAGAGTAAAAGTGATAAGCATAGGGCAACTAAGAACAGTCAGAGAAACAGAAAGAAAATGAAAAACTTATCAAGTATAGCTCTACCAAATGCTGAATTTGATCATGAAGATGGATCAGCACACTCCCATACCACAACCTTAGTCAATCATTCACAGTTCTTCATAGAATCATAGAATCACAAGGTTGGAAAGGACCTACAAGATCATCTAGTCCAACCATCCTCCCTTTACCATAACTACAGAAGATCACTAAACCATATCTCCTAGCTCCTTATCCAGACGCCTCTTGAACACTGCCAGGGATGGCGACTCCACCACCTCCCTGGGCAGCCATTCCAGTGCCTGACCACTCTCTGAGAGAAAACGTTCCCTCTTACGTCTAATCTAAACCTCATCTGATACAACTTGTAGCCATTTCCTCGCATCCTGTTTGTTGCCTGGGAGAAGAGGCCAAGCCCCTCCTCACCACAACCTCCCTTCAGGAAGTTGTAGAGTGCAATGAGGTCTCCCCTGAGCCTCCTCTTCTCCAGGCTAAACAATCCCAGCTCCCTGAGCCGTTCCTCATAAAACTTGTGCTCCAGACCCCTCACAAGTTTCATTGCCCTTCTCTGGACACGTTCCAGGGCTTCAATGTCTTTCTTGTAGTGAGGAGCCCAAAACTGAACACAAAACTCGAGGTGCAGCCTCACCAGAGCTGAGTACAGAGGGATGATTACCTCTCTGCTCCTGCTGGCCACACTATTTCTTATAAAGGCCAGGATGCTGTTGGCCTTCTTGGCCACCTGGGCACACTGTTGGCTCATGTTCAGCCGAGCATCAACCATCACCCCCAGGTCCCTTTCCTCTTCACAGTCATCCAGCCACCCTTCAGACTCAATCAGTACCACTGCATGAGAATCTCTTAGAATATTTCCCATCTGCCTCCGAAAAAGAGAGGCAGAGAGAACCCAGAAGAGAGGTTCTGAAGGTTTTTATCATTTCAGTAATCAAGCATAGTCCTATCTATAGTTCTGAACCCTCATCATACATCATTGCCATTGCTTACAATCGGCCACAGGACTGCAACTTGCCAGGTTTACTACTTGCATGTTTTAACTTGTTTCATCTCTAACAGAAATCTCTTTTGACCAGGAGGCTATGATTCACTTGGCTCACTTTTGCACAGTACAATAGTTTATATACAGACAGTAGTAACAATAAGTGACTTGCTACTGCTATGGTTAACATAATGATGCAATATTAAGAAATGTAAAAATAAAAGACAAATATAATAGAACAAAGGACTCAGTAACTGGAGACATGAAATAGTTGAGAAGAGTACAGGCACGGGAAAGATATCACAAGCTGATATCAAAGACCCAGTAGCAATAAGCAACTGGTGAACACTCATTATAGAAAGAGAAAACAAACAAAAAGAAACAAATACCCAAACATAGAAATGGATGAAACTGGGGCAAAATGTATGTAACATACATAAAACACAGGAAGTACAATGAAATCAGAAGCAACTTGAACATGCACACCAATGACAATAGCAAGCAAGGCACAAAAATGCATTATCAAACATGAAAAACAAAAGCAAGTAAATTCTAGAATTAGGAAAAACATCAACAGTACTCCTCACAGCAAAGAACTCTAAGAAGCAATGCTTATTCTCCCCACATTAAATTGAAGCCATTAACTCTAATTCCTAAGGAGTTGTAAATGCTAAGCATAACACCTCAGATACGGTCAGAGACCAGGAAACGCATTTATCACAATTTTAATTGTATTATTACTATCATGAGAGTTTCTCCATTTACTTTTCTTTGCTTTCATTCTTCATCTGTAATAACCCATCCTGGAAGGCTTCAGTTATAGTAACGATTCCTTGTCATTATATGCAAAGTTTTTTTTTTTCCCCATTGGCCTATCCCAAGATTTTTAGCATAACACACAAACACCAGCACAGAAAGAGGACAAGCAAACACACCAGCAGTAGGACATAAAAGCCACCCCCAGAATTCCCATCCATTATGATCTTCTTACACAGATGGTATTTATTTCACAGCTCCTGTCACACACACATTTTATTTTGTGGCTCAGAGTTGCAAAAACTGGGATGTATCAACATAAAGGTCTGTATAGTTAAGTAATCATTTTAGTATTTTGGATACTGGTACAAATATTTTTGTTTGCATTCACACATAAAAAAGCATTTCAATTAAAAAGAATTCAAGAAACTTACATTTTCTAACCTGCTGCCAATTCTCAGTATGCCCCCAATAAAATGTGGAACGTTCTAGCAGAGAGATTAAAAAAAAAAGAAAAAAAAAGTTAACATCTGTTAATTCTAGTTGCTGTCTGCTCAGGTTCAACTCAATAACATTTTCTGTTCTGCTTTAATGCAGTGCCATTTGAATAACTGCTCTGGTCCATTTCAAAGTTTCAAGAAATATTTTTGTATTCAGTAGCCAATCCCCAACTATTGTTACTGAAAGATAAATAAATAGTGAAGATGCTATGATGTCTGGTTAGGATAGCCAGCTGCTTTACCCACTTCTGCAGTTACCTACACGAAGTACCAGCTGACACATCAAATGAAAAATATCCGAAACAACAGCACTTCCTCTCCTGAGCTCTGGATACTGGATATACAGTCTTTTACAAGAAGATAAAGGCTGAGCAATTAAGAATAGCAAAGTATAGGTCAGTGGGGATGGGAATACACACAGAGCCCCTCATATAAAGACTCAGTGAGAGGCTCCCATGGAGGGAAACAGCACAAAGAACTCATCACATCAGGCAAAGTGGAATGACTGCAGGGACATCCTGAAGTACAAGGATAGGGCACTCAGAGAGCCTGAAGGGGGGAGCGGCACAAAGAGTATAAGCAAGTATGAATCCACCAGATGAGTACCTAATAATGTAACAGTAAGGTGGACAGAAAAGCACACTCAGAGTTCAACACAGAACTTCAGTAAATCAGTATTTTTTTTTTAACGTCATACTTAGATTCTAAAAACCTACTATCTTTCCTTCAGCTGCTGAAAACGTTTATGTCATTCTCTCTTCCACACTGTCAATGCATGAAGTCAACAATGGTATCTATTTTAAAATAATCTGTTGAGTAAGGAAACAATTGGACAAAAAAAAAAAAAAAAAAAACACCCCAAACTTTTCAACTTACTCATCAGGGTAAAGTGCCATTTTTTTTTCCATGGATATGACTCTCAGCAGTTTACAAGGGCCCCAGTCACACGTATTAAAAGGCTTTGCAAGTACTTAATAAGGACTCTTCCAACTGCAAGAAAAACTATGATCTGAAACTATATTTCTAGAAATCTGTACCTTGACTATCAATTTATTCACTCCAGTAAAAGGAAACGTCTAAATTAAAACAGTCTCAAGTTATAATACTTACAACCACTTTTTTAGTCAAATCAACAAGGTCTTCAACGAGCACTAAATCACAGAGTTTCTTCCAATTCCAGTCTAAAATCTGTAAACTGCTGCAAAAAAGTTATCAATTAGAAAAATAACACTGTGCAACACAGTCTTACCTACTAATAGTTACCTACTAATAGTTACCTACTAATAGTGATTAGATCTAAGCAAGAATGTGGCTACTAACTCAAATCAAGCATTTCAGAAGGGGAAAAACAAAAAGATGCAAAGACTTCAGTACCTTTCAAATAGAAGACATCCGTTTAAGCACTTAAATACCCTCATAGATTCCAAACTTCAGAAACCCTTTCTTAACATTTTCATCACATTTTCAAGAACCGTGCTTTCTGATCTTAAGTAACATAGCTCACCGTAAAAACACTCCTGCAGATTGGTTTACCGTTACTGAGAGCACAACTGTCACATCTGTTTTCCTTCGCAGATGATGAAAAGAAATGCAAAGGCTGATGAGTCATTGTGAGAACTTACCCCCAGTCAGCTACCAAATAATTACTTTCACTTTGGAAGAGAAGAGGCCAGAAGATGCGTATCTTAATAATGTTGCAATACTCTCTCAGTTTGTCAACCGGCTGACGGCACCACACTTCACAGGGGTCAACATCTTTAAGAAAACAGTTAAGAACTAGACTATACAATTCAAGCACTAGAAGTAATCAAAGTCCAACTACACATTCAAAATCACCAGTTATTTCCATAACACATTCCTATGTACTATTTAATCAGAAAAAGACAACTTGAAACTTCCAACATACCTGATAAATTGAGTTTTTTGCTTATTTTTCTAAACTGAAGGAGGGAATTTATATAGAAGTAAGCATACAGACCTACTGGCAGACCTTACATTCTTTGCCTATGTTCTGAATTGTATTAACATAAATGTATAAATGAATAAATGCTGCCTGCTTTTAACAAGAAGCCTAACAAGGGTTGTGAGCTGCTTAATGGCTAAAAGAGATACTATTTCCAAGGTACAACATGAGCCTCTTCTAGCTGTACCTGTTTAATTATTTTCCACAATAAATTTAATGTATTGTGGCATGTAGCAACATAGCACAAAAAGCACAAAAAATAATTAAGGATTATAGGTAAGGAGTTTTGTAGTTATTAAGAACCATTTGAATGTGTCTTTTGATCTATACAGCTAAGATACAGTTACAGTTAAAACACAGGTAATAAACATCAATCTTACGTGTCCATACTCGTAGTATTAACCACCTGAATATGTCAGTGTTACTGTCTACTCACACTGTTCTCACAAATGCATAGTAGTATACTGTATCAGCACAATAAGATGAGAATTCCTTCAGCATTAATTAAATACAACAAAGCTTCTGATCAGGAAGTAAATGATTTTTGCTTACTCAGACAAAAGGGGGGGAAAAAAGTGAAACAGAAATTGAAAGATGCAAGCACAGCACAGACATTGCTTAAGAAAGTTATATTATATTAACTTAGTTTACGTACCAGTTTTAGGCTTATGTGGAGAACGTTGTACAAATACTCCATGACCCTAGAGATAAACATGTTATTTCTTAACACAGCATATCTTGCAAATACGTTACTTAAGGAGTTTTGAAGTATTAAACCAAAATACAATCTTTACATCACAGGAAGTGGGGGAATAGAGGCAATTTTTAAGCTCTCTCACCAATTCCTTTTCTCAATACACTTTTGCTTTCAGAGCACAGATACAGAGGATAAGTAAAGAAGATGATCTGTGGCTATGGTGGCAACCTAATCTAGCTGGCGTATCTCTGTTTAGTGCAGGGAGCTGGATTAAATGGCCCTCAGAGGCCCCTTCCAACTCTGAGGATTCTATGATTTTATATCTTCATAAGTAGCATGATCAAAAAGGAAACAAATCTATGAAGCAAACCGTTTGGTACTGAGGAGCCTACTTTTACATTACATGCTTCTCAAGGGGTTGTTTTAGTTTGCACTTCTTCAAGTCTAGTCCCACATACAGCACACCCACTCACGGCTGATGCACATTACCTATGCTTCTAAAAGCATCTTACAGATTAGTCTCACTCTCAGTGAATCCCACTAGCACACTCCCATACATCTTCACGATGAAAGTCAAAGTATAGAAGACAGGGACAGCTGGGATATCTGCTTCAAAATCATCCTGAGTCAAAATAAAATGCTAATGCAGACACATCAACTAAATCAATCAGTAACTAACTAGAATTGAGTTAGCCATTATTAACTCTAATTTCTTAGTAGTTAACTCAAATACTAATGTAGATAACATAGCCAGGAAAATGATTTCTGCGTACCTACTTGTTCTGAACAGAAGCTTGTAATAAAATCTTAACAGAACTCATTTAATGTTCACCATCATCTCACTGTCTTCTATGTCCAGTCGGAGAAGGGTGAACTCCCCCAGCCTTCCCCCTGCCCCCAATCACATTTCACAAAGAATACAACAATACTAATGTTCCTAATATGCTCCATTTCTGGAATTCTGCCATCTGTTTTCTGGGAGAAAACAAGGAAACTTACGATCTGCAGTATTTTGCACTAACAAATTCCTCTGACAGACCCCTTTGTATCAAGTCTTTCTAATTCACATTTAGCGAAGCCAGAAAGCAAGCCAGTAGGCAAAGAAACAACAAAAAAATGCATTTTTATTAGTTAGCTAACACAACAGTCTAGTCAACTACACTCTTATGGAAAATAAAAAGTGTATCTACATAACCATGAACGGAAAAGCATACTCACAAATCAAACATTAAGAATGGACAAAATTTTTTTAACAGTTTAAACAACATACTTTAATGGGTTTAAAGCACAGTACAAGCCTCTAAAGCTGAAAAATAAGATACTTTCTTCTCTTTTACAAACCCCTATAAAGTCTGTTATTTTAATAAACACTATGTGTGCCATTTGATGCATACTGTATGCATTATGCCTTCACATAGCAACATTATCATTTCAAAGAAACACACACCTATCCCTGAATACAACTGGAGAAAAGTCCGTAAATGTTAAGCATGTTGTTCACATTTCAGAAAGTTCCTTTCACAGCCCTTTATTGTTTCAGCAGCAGATCGCACAAAAACATTAATATGTAGTGCAATGATGACTTACTAACTTGACCTGAGGTGATGACAAGGAATCACATGGTTTTGCCCAAATTAATAGACCTGAACTGCTACAACACTACAGATAAATCAAGGCTTACTCTCAAAAATAAGTTATTGTAGCGTCAGCACATTCACCAGATCAGGGCACTAACACAGAGAGGAAAAAGATTAACTGGTATTTCAAAATCAATTCATCTTGAAAGATGACTGAGAAAGTCTTATTCATTCCACACGATGGATTCCGCTACACTACTGAAAACAAACAAACTCATCCTCCTCACCCCCATCCCCAATACCTAGTACTGGAGACATCAAGCCTAAGGTGACATTCCCATTAAAGCAGACATCAGAAACAAAATTTAGCATTCACACAGAATCAAGGGCTTTCAACAGCATCACAGCATCACCAAGGTTGGAAAAGACCTACAAGATCATCCAGTCCAACCATCCACCCATCACCAACAGTTCTCACTAAACCATGTCCTTCAACACAACGTCCAAACGTTCCTTGAACACCTCCAGGATCAGTGACTCCACCACCCCCCTGGGCAGCCCATTCCACTGCCTGACCACTCTTTCAGAGAAGCAGTATTTTCTAACGTCCAGCCTGAACCTCCCCTGGCACAGATTGAAGCCATTCCCTATCACCAGTTACACAAGAGAAGAGGCCAACCCCCAGCTTACAACAACCTCCCTTCAGGTAGATATAGAGAGCAATAATGTCTCCCCTGAGCCTCCTATTCTCCAGACTGAACAGTCCCAGCTCCCTCAGCCGCTCCTCATAAGGCCTGTGCTCCAGACCCCTCACCAGCTTTGTTGCCCTTCTTTGAACACGCTCCAGGGCCTTGATGTCTTTCTTGCAGTGAGGGGCCCAAAACTGGACACAGAACTCAAGGTGCAGCCTCACCAGAGCTGAGTACAGGGGGACAATCACTTCCCTGCTCCTGCTGGCAACACTGTTTCTGATGCAAGCCAGGATGCGATTGGCCTTCTTGGCCACCTGGGCACACTGCTGGCTCTTGTTCAGATGAGCATCAATCAATACTCCCAGGTCCATTTCCTCTACAGTCTTCCAGCCACTCTGCCCCAAGCCTGTAGCGCTGCCTGGGGTTGTTGTGGCCAAAGTGCAGGACCCAGCATTTGGTCTTGTTGAACCTCATCCCATTGGCTTCAGCCCAGCTCTCCAGCCTGTCCAGATCCCTCTGTAAGGCCTCACTACCCCCAGGCAGATCCACACTTACAGCCAACTTGGTGTCATCTGCAAACTTACTGAGGGTGCACTCAATGCCTTCATCCAGGTCATCAATAAAGATATTGAAGGTATAGCATAGCACATATATTCCTTTAAAGAGCATTTACAATATTAACACAACTGTTGAAGTATTGTATTCTGCCCATAGCATAGAAAATACCTTCAGTGATTTAAACAAATTTAAATGAGACACACTACTACTAATGGCCCCTAGTACAGGTCATAGAATCATAGAATATCATGAGTCAGAAGAGATCCACAAAAGATCACTGAGTCCAACTCCAGGCTCCACAGAGGACCACCCAAAACTCAAACCCTACATCTGAGAATTTGTCCAGATGCTCCCTGAACTCCCACAGACTTGGTGCCATGCCCTGGTGAGCTTGTTCCAGGGCCCCACCACCTTTTCATAAGCCCCACACCTGATACAGCTTTACAAATCAGAAAGTCACTTTATCCGTACTTGTTATTTCTCCACAAGATAAAGAATTGTGGCCCAGCTAGTTTGTAGCTGGCAGCGGCAACACTTCAGATAAATAACCCATGAACAAAAGCAGCAAAAAGGTTAACTACCTCAGCGTTCTGAAGGTTTCTAAGCATAGCAAGAACTGGGAAATAAGTGTCAAGGAAAGCATTCATGGAAATATTCTAAGAAAAGCATGCTACAGTTCAAAAAATAAAATAAAGAACTAAATAAGCAGAAGCCATATTGGGCAAAAAAAAAAAAAAAAACCTAGAAAAAAATATATATGTATAAAAAGAAAGAATAAGTGAACGCTATGCAGTCAATTCACAGTCCTGAACTCACACTAACTGTTGTGACAGTTGTGAATGCTTTGTGATTAAAGAGACACATCTGTCATCCCATACATGGCCTGCATACACAACCAAGGGATTTGTTAAGCAGTCATTATGACCCACCTATCACTGTCTGGTTTTACATCAATTGTATATGCATTCAATAAATGCCTGATAGCAGATATGCTGTTTCTGGTGCCCTACCCAGATTTACTATTTCTTCAAGAAAGCAATATATAGAGTGGCACGAGAAATCTTTGCTTGAGGGAGACCTAATTGCGGCCTTCCAGTATGTAATCGAAGGGAGCTTATAAATAGGAGGAAGACTAACTTTTTACATGGTCTGATAGTATTAGGACAAAGGGGAGGCTTTAAACTAAAAAGAGGAAATTTAGGTTAGATCTTAGGAGGAAATTCTTTCCTCAGAGGGCAGTGAGGCACTGGCACAGCTGTCCAGAGAAGCTGTGGTGCCCCATCCCTGGAGGCACTCAAGGCCAGGTTGGATGGGGCCCTGGGCAGCCTGAGCTGGTGGGGGGCAGCCCTGCCCACGGCAGGGGTTGGGGTGGGTGGGCTTTGAGCTCCCTTCCAACCTAAGCCATTCTACAATTTTATGAAATCCCAATGGAAGACCTCATTCCAAACCCACTCACCAATTCACAGCAGGACTTATAACCAGCGCTGAAAGCCAAGGCCGCAAACTCAGATCCAGACAAAGGTTCACCCATGATTCCAGATCCTGAAAGAAAACGATTAAGAGAAATACATTGAGGAGGGAGCCAAGAGGCAAACAACCCATGTTTAAGAGGACTTATCCAGATTCCTACAAGAGTTTCACGGAAGACCTGTGTTATTTCCACGCGTCACATCCTTCAGGTTGCTGATTTCAATGCTAACTCACTGCAGCGCTCCGAGCCCCTCGTACCGCCCCGGCGCCCCGCCGTACGGCACTGCGCTGTTTCGGCACACCCCGAGCGCGGAACCCCGCAGCCACCCGGCAGCTTCTCTGACAGCCGCCACCCGGAAGCCCCGCGGCTACCACTGACGCGTCGCAGCCCGGCCCCACAGCGCCGGTCCCCACCCCAGGCGTCAGCCAGCCAGGGGCTGCGAAGAGATGGCGATCGCCCTTCCCTCCTGCTGCACGGAAAAAGGCATAGGAGGGAGGCAGGGATGGAAGAACCGCACCCGCCACTGTAACCACTCGCCAGCCCCTACTAGAACCGACCGCCCGCTCTCAGCTCAGCGCTGAAGCTCAATGCTCCTCACAAGCTCGGGCTGCCGCCTGCCCGCTCACTCGCGGGCTATGCGCATGCGCTCTCTACTGCACCCGCTGTTTCTGACTGCGCATGCGCGGAGACGACCTAGTAGACTCGCGATACCGAGGGTGTGGAGTGAGCTTGGGTGTTGTTTCTCCTGCGCCTTCCGGTTTGGGGGCGGAGTGGTCTGTATTGCAGCCTTCACTCAGAGCCGCTGCTAGCCGGGTGGGGGTGTGGTGGCGTCGTCCTCTTCACAGTAGCCGTCCTATGGCGGCGGTGCTTGGGGTAGCCGTCTGGTAGCCGGGCAGACATTTCGGGCTGCCTGGTCTCCCGTCCCTGCTCGTAACACAGCTCTGCGAGAGCCTTCTGACCTCTTCTTACCATTGTTATTTGTTTTTTCCCTGAGTTAGAGGGAAGGAGCAGCGAATATGGTGGAGAACTCTCCAGCCCCGCTGCCTGAAAGGGCAATATACGGATTTGCTCTGTTTTTGGGATCTTGGTTTGGCTTTAGTAAGTATGTCGGCTACTGAAATCTGTTGCTTTGCTTATGGGACAAATGTAATTCTAAAAAGACCGTCTCAGAAGAGTGATGTTAGTGTTGAACTGCCCGCTGTAAAGAGGTGTAGTGGAAGAGTCAGTGTTACTTCCCAGGCCTGTGTGTTGGTACATTACCTTCTGTGATTCTAATGTGTTTTGTCTTTTATAATTTTGTGCTGTCTTTCATAGTATTGTAGATAAAAACTAGTTTAAAACTCTCTGCAATCTAGTTTTAGTAAATCTTATATCTGAATTGTATATATTGCTGCTGCATAGTAACCACTGTGGAGAGAAGTGGGTATCATAGACTTGTTTGAGTTGGAAGGAACCCTTAAAGGCTGTTTGATCCAACCCCTGCGGTGAGCAGGGACACCCACAGCTCCATCAGGTGCTCAGGGCACCCTCCAGCCTGACCTTGAGTGTCTACAGGGATGGGGCATCCACCACCTCTCTGGGAAACCTGTGCCAGTGCTTCACCACCCTTTTTGTAACAAACTTCTTCCTTATATCCAATCTAAATCTCTCTTTTCGTTTGAAACCATTTCCCATTGTCCCCTCACAACAGACCCTGCTAAAGAGTCTGTCCCCTTTTTTCTTACAAACCCCCTTCAGAGACTGCAGGGCCACTCTTAAGTCTCCCCAGAGCCTTCTCCGGGTTGAACAGTCCCAGTTCTCAGGCTGTCTTTGTAGGGGATGCAAAAACCTTCCTCACATAAACATTGGAGGAAGGAAATAGGTCAATTTGGTTAGCAGCAGTGGAAAGTGATCAGGGTTACACGAGTGTTTTGCTGCTGTTGTGACAGCTGCCTTAGCGTTTCACTGGGGATATCTTACATGCTAGAGACGCAGGTCTCCTGTAGGTCTTTCTCACCTTTAGGAGAGAAGTAGAAAAGGAAGTAAGTTGGCTTCCATTCTTCCCACAGGAAGCTGCGTCAGTTCTGTAACTCATGTCACTGCTTAGCTGCTAACCTGTTCCCATCAAGTTTTGCTAAATTTTACACTGGATTTGTTGATGAGATGTAAAATCTCACAGAATTGTTTTTGTTGATGTGAAATTGGTTTTTAGCTAAAAGAGTCAGGAAGTATTTCCAGTGTTCAAGAAGCATTTGGACGGTACTTTCAGAAACTGGTGGTACTCGAGGGTCCTTTTCAACTTGGGATATTCTATGATTTTACAAAATACTAAAGCGAATACAGAAATGTTATTGTATAAGTAGCTACAAAATGTTATCCCCATGCTGGACAAGATTTTTCTGAGATCTTTCTACTGAGATGTATTCATATTTTAGTAGAGCTATTTTTGTTTAAATTCTAAAGCAAAGTAGTTTCTGTAAGTCCCAGTATGAGAGTATTGCTCTAAAAACTTAAGAAGGAGGTCTAAAATGGTACTGTTTGAACTGCTGTGATTCTTTTAATTCTTCTGTGCAGTACTGTATCTTATCTGGGCATATGTCCCCGAGACTTGGCTCTTCTCATTGGGACTGACATACTGGCCTCAAAAGTAAGTTCAAGCTTAATTTCTTAAGTTCAGCCCCAATCTGTTAAGCCTGGATATGTGTAATGATTTCCGGATAAGAAATTGTGAAACTGTTTTTAAAATATGTATGTTTTTTTTTTTCTGATTCTAAAGGAATGTGATGTTTGTAAAACATTATTTTATGTGGATAAGCTTTTAAGGTCAAAATTTCTCATTGTGTCTTGGGAGGGATGGTGGTATTTTCGTGTTTTATGATAAATTTGAATTTTTGTTTTCAAAGAGTTTGTCAAATAATATACAGTAGACTTTAAACTGTAAATATAAAAAGTAAAAACTTTCTGTAAATGAATCTATCTGATGGTTTATACCAAAGTACTTACACGGATTTTGCAGTTGGGTATCTTCTGTGGGGAAACCATGATCCGTACCCAGAAGTGTTGTTTCTTTGCCCATTGGTAAAGCTTGTATTGGATAAAATAGCCACTACATTAAAACTGTTACATCGTTAGACATTTGTTGCTAGAAAGGATATGAACTTTAAAATCTTCTTCCTCAGGTACTGGGCAGTTGCATTGCCAGCATATTTATTAGTTGCTGTAGGAATTGGTTATGTATTGCTTTTTGGTATTAACATGATGAGTACAGCTCCACTTAACTCCACGCATACTATTACAGGTAATCTTTTTTGTGTGGGATTTCTTGTTTTTTCTAAGGTTTTTATACTTAACTGGTAATTTCTGTAAATATACATATGTAGATATAAATAATATAAAACAAATTTTAAGCTTTCAAATATTTTAACATAGAAAAGAAGTTCTTGGAAATACTTTAGGACCAGAGTAAAAAGATCCCAAAAGCCTGACTTTTGCTTCTTTGTTACCTTATGGCAGTAATTTCCAACCGGTAAGGTGTACCATATTAGTAAAGCAGACAGCGTTAGAGAAACAGGTCTTAGGTATGTATTCAGGCATGTGTACATCTCTCTCATATCATCCTCTCACTTAGTGCCAACCCAAGAGTTTGTATGGCAGGTGGGATGTGGGTCTTGCTCTCTTTGGAAAACAACTACTCTCATCTTTGTTTTCTCCTGAGGTAAATGTTCAGTGACTTTGTGCAGTGTGCACCCGTGAACATGTTTATGCTGCTATAGGAGCGGGAGCTGTGTGGTAATGGGAACAAGAAGCTAAGGTAAAGGAAGGGTAGCCAGCATCTCAGTAGAAATCCTAAAACAAAATGCTCATGCTACAGACTGAGCTACTCACTGCAGGGCTTGTTTACTCTTTTTATCTGTGGCTGTTTATGATTTGATGTCATACAGCATCTTAAACAAAGTGCAGTCCCTGATGGATGTTCCAGCAGGAGGGCAGGGTTGATTTCTTCAGGGCCTTTGTTAACACATGTTGATGTGAAGTGTTTCTGGTTTACCATCTTATTATACCTCGGCAAGATGGGGTTTTCAGCATTGCTTAGTAGCTGAATTTATACAGTATTGCATTATGTAACATCTATTGAAAGCAGAAAAAAGTATCTTTAATATGTGGAATGTTTTCATTGTTTCCTGTAGATAACTATGCTAAAAAGCAACAACAGAAGAAATTTCAAGAAGAAGCAATTCCAGCATTGAGGGATATTCCCATCAGTGAAGTAAACAGAATGTTTTTCCTTCCTGAAAAAGGAATCTGCAGTAGCAGATAGTAGTTACTAAGACCTGTCTGAATAAAGGATTATGAGGAGCATTACATAACCTCTCATTGCTGAAAGAAACCTTCTCATGGTGTAATAAAGCATTTTTTTTGTGTGTGTTTCTAACAAAATTTATGTACATGTATTTCACTGGTGTGACTTGGTAACCTGCGTTAATATGAGAATTATGGCACATTAATTCATTTAAACATTTTGTTGATTTTAAAATTATGTTATATTAGTTGTAGGCTACTTCTTCGAACTTCCCACTCAGAGTAGAATGAATGTTTGAACCCGGCTTAACTCTGTCATTGAGTTCAAGGGAAGCAAATGTGTTTTGTTTGTCAAATGCTTGAGGCTTTTTTTTTTTTTTTATATAAGTTAAATTGTTTACATTGCAAATGTATAGTTTTCATTTGTAAATATTAATAAACTGTAAGTATTTTTAAGGTTAGCAGTGTTCCTGTGGTTTAGTAAGATTTGTTCTGAGTCAAGGTGTATGGAGTTTGGTTTTTCTTTACATAATTCTTTACTCATCGCATTATAGAGTCGTAGAATCATTTAAGTTGGAAGAGACCTCTTAGGTTATCAAATTCAACAGTTAACCTAGCACTTCTGAGTGTACCACTACATCTATACATCTTTTATGTGATGATTCAGCTGTTTCCCTGGGCAGCCTGTTCCAGTGCTTCGAAGCCCTTTATGTAAGGAAATTTCTACTGATATCCAACTTAAACCTTCCCTAGTGCAACTTGAGGCCGTTTTCTCTTGTGCTGTTGCTTGCTGTCTGGGAGTAGAGGCTGACCTTTGCCTTGCTACAAACTCCTTTGAGGTAGTTGTAGAGATTAATGAGGTCTCCCCCGAGTCTCCTTCTCTTTAGGCTAAATGCGCCCATTTCCCTTAGCCATTCCTCATGAGACTTTACTAGACCTTATACCAGCTTGTTGCCCTTCTCTGGACACACTCCATCAACTCAACATCTTTCTTGTGGTGAGGGGCCCAAAACTGAATGCAGTAGTCAAAGTATGGCCTTATCAGAGCTGAGTACAGGGATACAAATATTTCCCTAGTCCTGCTGGCCTTGCTTTTTCTGATACAAGCCAGGTTGCCATTGGCCTTCTTGTCCACCTGGGCATGCTGCTGGCTGGTGTTCAGCTGGCTGTTGACCAGAACATCCAGTCCTTCTTCACTAGGCAGTTTTCCAGCTATGGTGGCACTGCATAAGATTATTGCGATGCAAGTGCAGCGCTCTTTACGTAGCTTTGTTGAACCTCATACAGTTGGTCTCAGCCCATCTGTCCTGGCTCTCCAGATTCCTCTGCAGATGCTTCCTACCCTCAAGCAGATCAACACTCCCACCTAATTTGGTGTGATCTGCAAACTTACTGAGGGTGCAGTCAATCTCTTTGTCCACATCATCGATCAAGATATTAAGGAGAACTGGCCCCAAAACTGAGACCTGAGGGTCACCGTTTGTGGCTGAATTTAACTCCATTCTCCACAACTCTTTGGGCCTGGCCAGCCACCCTATTTTTTACCCAGTAAAGTATATACCTACCCAGTCCATGAGCAGCCAATTTCTCCAGGAGAATGCTGTGAGAGACAACGTCAAGAACTTTACTGAACTCTGAATAGACAACCTTACCATAAATAAGGGAAGCTCTTCGCAAAGATTTTCAGAAACAAGTCTTGAAATGACTTTACCATACTGAAATCTAGGTTTAAGGAACCCACAAGCCCATCTTGGTATAAGGTTTTATTTGTTCTCTTTCGAGAGTCAGAAACTGAGTTAAAAACTTCTAATGCATTTATCCTAAGTTATCAAGGTCATTTGGCTTGGATCAATCATTAGATCCTCATTATTTGACAGGTCTATAAAACAACTTCAAAGCAGCA
Source organism: Alectoris magna (assembly GCA_030625065.1). Taxonomy (NCBI): domain Eukaryota; kingdom Metazoa; phylum Chordata; class Aves; order Galliformes; family Phasianidae; genus Alectoris; species Alectoris magna. Next base: position 89,544,086 of record CM060560.1, read on the forward strand.
AAGAATTTAATTTTAAAATGTCTCTATTTCAATAGAAGAGATTAAGGAAATATTGAAAATATATGTGTAAGGAAACACATTCTGGTTCTTTAGAAATCAGTCAGAACAGCCATCACTTCCTGTGAGAAGTTTTAAGATCTGATAACAATCAATTAGTATGATATATTATATTACCAATATATATATTGGTATGAATATGAAATTTGCAGTTTCTTAGTCTACTAGTAACTAAGTCTTTAGTAATTTGCTACTCTTTCCACCTGCGTTTGAAGAAAAAAGAAAGTACTGTGGATATGAGAAGAAATACCTTCTTAATTAAGGAAGAAAACGCATCTTGACTTTTCACTCTGAAATAGCAAATTTTAGATATATAGTTGTTTGGGAGCATTTCATAATAATTACTATTTGTACCTCATCTTCATGAGTGCTAATTAGTAAAACGTTTATTTGCTTAACAGTTGTAGGCTTCTTGGTGTTGCTTTGTTTTCCAGGTTGCTCTCAGTTACTATCATTTCCCCAGCCACATTTTTACCCTTCGATTAATTTTAATTTACATGCCGAAACAGCCATCTATAAGGTGAATTCAAACCTTTATGATCAACAGACATGAAGATGCATTTACTCTTCTGTCAGTTCTCTATTCATGTTGTAGACACCAAATAATTGACTGTAATATTTTTATTTTTTTTTCTTTCCTGTGGAACTTCTGTGTTCCATGTTCCTATTGCTTCTTGAGAAAGCAATTTCGTTTTTAATCCTAAATTGACAACTTGTGAAGGCCACGTTTCTGTTATCATTTAATGTGAGGATTAATTTAGTCCCCCGTTAAGGATACTCAAATCCCTTCAGGATAAAGAAAAGCTACTGGAAGTTGCCCCCAAGCCCTGAAAGCACACAAATTAACGGACTGTAAACCTTGGACAAAGATTGTATCAGTGATGAATCTGCCATTTCATTTAACTGCTGACCTCACAATTATGGGAAAACTAACAGAGGCACCTAAGTGTGTAGGCAAACTGGGGCCATTTGTTTAAGTAAAACTTGCAGGCATGAAACTCAATCTTTGCTTTTCTGTCATCCCCATATAGCGGTGCTTCAAAGGCACTGTAGTGACCTTTTCTTCAACTTACGAATCATAATTGACACTTCAGAAATTGCCTCTGTGGTCAAAATAAAACCAGGTAACACAGGGTATGTAGAGAATAATAAATGCATTTTGCTGAGGGATACGTCTGTTTTGATTGGGATTCATCATTTCATCATCTGCCTATGACTGCAATTAAGTGAAAGATACAACTCTGCCAGCAAAAGGAAGAGAGGTTCCATCTTCTGTAAATACACAGTACCCTTTAGCTACAGTTACTTAGAGGGATTTTTATGGATTTGCCTCAAGTTTTAGTGTTCAAAGACCTGAAATGATTGAAATGTGTTGGTAATAGAGCCTTTCTTTACAAAACATACATCTTTAAAGACTTTGGATATCAGGTATCCATTCTTCTCAGACTGACACAAAACCTAAATAAATAAAAGCAAGAGCTAAACTTGCCCCCTCTTTCACCCTTATGACTTTTGATGGCATCTTTTTCTACCACAACCAGTAACAATGTTTAAAGTCAGAGCAATTGCTCTGTCCTTTCTAACACACACACACACACACACACACACAAAGATGCAACTTCTCTTTTGTTTTTCTTCATTTTTTATTGTGTTAGAGACTGATGAGAATTTACGTATCTTTATATAACCTTCATTTCATAAGACAGGTTCCCCTCAGGTGGTATCAGAATGTACGTATATGTAAATAAGTAGTAAAAAATCACAAAGGTTTAGTATTTCAAACAAAAAGATTGAAAGCCAATGAAAATAACAGAGCTGTGGTTGCCAAATTTGTGTAATGATGATAAAAGTTGTTGCTCTTTTCCATCTTAGCTGTGGAGGGAAGGGTAGTAACAACACATATAACGTTTATGGTGTTGAAGTTGAAAAACACTGAATAAGAAATGATGGGAATAGCCTTTCTTTTTAATAATTTCCGTGAGTTTATCTTGGATTTTGGTCTTTTATTGTGTTGCACTGTACTGAATACTGAAAGCTTGGAAGCATCAGCACAAATACTTAATATATGCATATGAAGTGGCAGAGCTAAACTCTCTCTGTAGCCACAGCGTTTTTTAAACACATTTCATTAATAGAAGTATTTTTCCACTTTAACTGAGTCAGCAAAGAGTTGTAATGATGGAAGAGGGAAAGTGCTCAGTTGTGAAGTTCAAATGTACAAAGCATGTGGAGTAAAATATATGAAAAGATAGCACAGTTTTGTTTTTTGTTTGTTTGTTTGTTGTTCCTACAGATAGAATGACTGAAATAAAAAAAGGAAACAAAAAGAAATATCCCATCTCAAATTTTACTTCACGAGTAGAGGAAAGTACACAAGAAGAGACAGTGGGGGTAAGGTAGTAGGTTTTGTCATTCCTTTATGGTGGGCCTTAAGGTGCTGTAAGTTAAATGAGGCAAAGCGACCATAACTGTAGAACAAACCATCCTGTGACAAATTTGTGGGTGGAGGCAACAGTGAGGTAACCTAAACAGAATTTCAGGCTTTTTCCTATTCTCCACTGCTTCTCCTTTCTGGCTCAGAAAAGTTTAACAAACTTGTCTGTCCCTGGATCAATTCAGTTTGGTACTAGTGGTAAGAAACTTTGAGATGTTTGCCCTCATACAGAGCAATGTTTCTCTAGTACTTCAAATCTGTGCTGAAGCTCCCACTTACTATCAGAGGTCCAACAATGAAGTCAAAAAGCCCTTTCAAACACTTCGAAAAAATAAATCCTTTTGAATATTTTCTTTACCAGGCAGTTTATATGGGCTTCACTTTCTTTTATGGATGTAAATGATAAAGTATAGCTGATTCACAAATAAAATAGTTAATAAATAATTTCTACGTAAACACATTTTGTTCCATAATGCATCTTTTACTTTGGTGCTTGAGTCTGGGTGGCTAAAATACTTAATGCAATGTCCTGGTTGCTGATGTACTGTTACATTTCCAGTCAGTTGTAAAATAACTAAATTGAATGGGTTTGTTTTGTTGGTTTTTTTTGTTTGTTTTGTTTTGGTGTTGGGTTTTTTTTTTGTTTTTTTTTTTGTATCTCTCCCTCTATTCTTGAAATGGACTGTAGTCTGAGGAGGTAGTTTTGGAAACAATTAATCTTATTGCTCTGACAGTTTCCTTGCAGAAATGTTGCCAAAGTAGATTTTGATTGTGTGCTGCACAGTTGATGCCTCGTCTTAATTATGAACCTAGAAGCAGCTGATCCAGTTTAGAAATCATGACTGTGTGGAGTATCATCAAATGTTAGGCGTTCCAGTGCTTTGGACAGATTTTGTCTCCAGAGCTCATAGAAACAACTGTTATGAGGATTACCTTGTTTCAACTGCTGTGATTCGGTGCAGTTGATGATGTTATTCTCTCAGTATAAATATAGTGTAGGAAAAAAAGAAAGAAAGAAAGAAAATTGCTCCCCTGATAATTTGGATTAAAAGAAAAATAGCTATTACTGTTTAAAAAAATAACACTTAAAAAATATTATGTCATATAATGGTTATGCTTCCCTGAGACATATGTATCTCTTAAGAGTTTGTCATAAAAGAGCTTGGAGATAGGATTCAAGACTGTTTGGTGAATACACAGTTTTTCACTTTTCACATGAACACATACAGTAGAAATAAAATCATGGACCTTGTCTACATATCTCTCCAGCATTCAACTTCCAGCTTTCATAATGTTAAACAAACAGCGGAAATCAAAAGGAAGCTTTTGCTGGAAACATTACAGTTAAGGAACTACTGGCGGAAGTTCTGTGAAACAAAGATTCAGAGCCAACAAATTAATCTGTAAGGTGGTAGATAGCTAGCCTTGTCTTTGAAGTAGTACACTCATGATGAAGTCGTTATTTGGGGATGCTTTGTTATCTTTTTCCTGGAACTGATGGATGATTCTAAGGTCACTGAAAGCTTCGCAAGGTCAAACTCCAGATGAGGTAACAAACTAGAACTGAAAACTGAAAGTTAACCGCATTTGAGCAGCAGGGATGCTATAATTGATTCACTTTTAGTCCTTGTTTAGTTGTTACCAAACAGGTAATGGATCACAATGCACATTTTATTTAAGCGTGCAAATAAGTTTATGTTGACGCTGTAACATGAAGAGATTGCCAGTTATCTGACACACACAAAAAATTAATTGCTGGCATGATGGGGAACAGAATAATATAATTTGTCTTCCACTAATAACTGTAGCTAAATATTACCAGTAATGAAAATAGTATAGTACTATTACCTGTATTTGAAAGTGGAATTCAATGATAAAGGGGAAAGCAAATGGGATGTAGTCAGAGTGGTACTGACTGAGAAACTGAATCAGCACCTGCTCATACAATGCTATCAGACCTCTGCATGTGTGTAAGGTGATTTATTTTCATATTTCCAACTACCTTTGGTAAGATGGGCATCTATCATCCAGTTGCGTTTTCCTAATAGCAAGGTTTATTCTACTCTCCTAAGGAACGTATTTCTTTAAAGCTGTCAGTTGTTTTTTTTGTTTGTTTCAAAGGTATGAATTTACAACAGCACTTGCTTGCATCATTGAAACTACTTCTATATCAGATGGGATTTTTGGTTTCCCCAACCAAAAATCATTATGTTCTGGCATGCTGCTGGTGGTTGTCCAGGATGGTTTTTTAGAGACCTCAGTGAGGCCCCTGCCCACTGTAAGCTGGTTGGCCACCAGCTGGTGAGAGTGCAGGGCAGGATCACAGAGTTCCACACAGAGGAAATGAGGACGATAGGCCGATACTGAGAATAGCATTAGCTCCAGACACAGATTTTCAAGAGCTCTGTCTGTTTGAAAACATGGTAACTTCAGTGTGGATGACCAGCAGCATGTAGTCCCTCCTGTTGATGCAAATCTTTCTGACTCAAAGCTTCTCTTCAATGCAGGAAGGCTATTGTTGTTTGCAACTGAGACTGGCATTACGGGGAGTTAAGGATCAGCAAGGAAGAACCTGCAGAATGTTTCTGTTATTTTGTTATTTTGCATTATGGGTCCTTACTTGGTAACACCATCTGTGTAATGCAAATAGCTCTTCAGTGTAATGTGTTTGTTAGGGAGCACTGCTCAGTGTGGAGATGTGAGATAATATAACTACCAAGCTACTGAACCATTTTCACAGTGGAGGCAGATGATAGAACATTCAGCACATCCCTCTAGATTCCAGCAAACATCAGTGGAGTTCTGAGCACTTTAGCAGTATCAGCTTGGTTTGTGGGAGAGAAAAATAACAGCAGGAATGCACACAGAAGTGTCTTAAAAGGTGAGAAGTACTCAGGACTCCAAAAGTGAGGGCAGAAACATCAGATGTTCTGACTGAACGCAACTGAGAATAAGCGCTTCTGGCAAGGAAGAAGTTGAGGCTCAATGTACAATAATCTGGCCAGTGTTGGAAGTATGTCATTATAACTGACTTGTTAAGATATCTTGGATGTTCTTCTGCTTAAATGAGCTACAAGCCTATAATGCTGAAACTGGACCATATATAATTTTACGATCTCTATGAAAATTTAAAATGTCTATTTGGTAATTCCATTTGTTGGGAAGGGAATATATGGAGATGGTGAATGAGTGAAGTGTCAAAAAGCTGAATTTTCATTTGTCATATTGGGATTTACAAATTAATCTAGTTATTGTAATTATGTATGTTACAGGATGCTGTCTCCCTGTGTAAATTTAATTAATAGATCCACTTTCTAGTTTGTAAATGGAGTTTCTGAAAAAGTAAAAGATCTTCCATTCTCATGTGATGGCTCATTTGGAATCTTTGCTAGACTTACAATTTATAATACTCTAGCTTTGTTTGACAGTATATGGTACAAAGAGGAATATCTAACATAACCATCTGACCTTATCTACGCCACCAAGAGTAGTATAGGCCAAGAGCCTTGGATGCTGCCTCTGCCTTTTCTCTGGGGGTGTATGACAGTTTTAGTTAGGGAGAACTGAAGCATAATTCTGAAACATATTGTGATCCAACACCTTATCCTTGTGCTATGTAAAAAAATCTTGACATAGCAATGCAAGTAATGGCAGACTCTCTGAGCACGTACTATTTATGTAAAAAAAAAAAAAAAGCTTAAACAGAACAGGTTATAACAAGCTTTTAGTTTTTTCCTAATGGATTAACTGTGTAAGGATAGATATATTGACATTATTAATTACAGTACAAATGCTTATGAAAATTAGTAATTTAAGTTTTTCTGAATATCAGTGTAAAAGAAATACCAAAATTGCAAAATACACAGCAGATAGGAATCAACAGGAGGTCAGTTGTATTAAAATCATAGACTCAGGCACACTAGAGTGTAGAAATATGTTTTGAATGTTGCAAAAAATAAGACCAAAACAACCGTACATAACACGTTTTAATGCGCCATTAATTGACTTTTCTGACTGACAGAAAGGCACTTCTCTGATTAGAGTGGGAAAGTCTGAGAATAGCATAAAACATCACAAGACTGTCATTTAAAACTTGTCCTGACAGGGAAGTTGAAATTAATTCGGTTAGTCTGGCATACAGCACTCATACCAGAATAAATGTGCTCCGCAGAAATAATATGCAATATTCTTTGCATTTGAAATAATTTCTTACTTTAATTCTTAAAAACATCATTGTTCAAAGCCTTTGGTTTATTTTGGGGCCTTATATTACATTATTTTGTCCTGTAACCAGTCCTATTTTCATGCTGCATGTAAAAGAAAGTAACTAAATGCAGCGTTCTTCATGTTCTTAATATAACTGATGTTTAAACCAACACAATCAAAAACATTACGATCGTTTAGTAAAGTTTCAGGGTTTTATTTAAAAGTCTTTTGAAACTCAAAAGCATTTCCTCTGTTTCCAGTTGTATTGACTCATTCTTCTTGGTTAGTCAGCTATAGTCTTCATATGAGCTTTGATGTGCTTCTTTGTTCAGTCAGATGTTTGTTCATACATTCTTGACAGTTCCTTTTTAACTCTTTTCATTATTTTTTAATTATGTATTTGGAAAGGCTGGCAATTGTTAATTACTAGGCTGAACTGATTTCTTCCTCATCTTCTTCAGAGTCAGTGTCATCATTGTAGAAGTGAATTGTGGCTTGTACTGGAAAGTTAGCCAGAACCTTCTCTCCAATGTTATTAAGAAACTTTTGGCATTTGGATTTGGGCAAATAAAGTCTGATAAGAAAGCATATTTAAAAAGAAAAATTAAAATGATAAGACACTTTCCCAGCTAACCTAGCTTGGCTATTAACATCTATTTTTTTTTCCTTCTCTGAAGGCAGAAAAATCCTGGGACTCCTTCTCTTTTAAAATAAGAGTTGCTGACTAAAATGTACTATTAACTTCAAATTACCTGCTTTTAAATTAACTGCTTTGGTCATATTTTGTAATGTACTTATTTAAGGTTCCTCCATGATAAAGTGTTGACAGGGCAGTGACGTGTGCTTGAGATTTTTGTTTTGTTTTATATTAAGCACAGTACATGGAAGTGTCCTGTGGGACTGTGAGAAGGTCGAAGAATGTTTTGTGATTCTGAAATTAAGATTAAGACACCAGATTAAGTTTGGAGTGGGTTGCCTCTTGCACACAGGTTGATCTTAGGGTTTTTTTTAGTGTCTTCAGGTGGAAGAGATTTATTTCAAAATTACTTTCTTTTTCTTTCTTTCTTTCTTTTTTTTAAATCTTGAATGTGTATTAATTTACATTTCAGGTTTTCACCTGTTTTCCCACTAAAGCAAAATTTTACTTGGTCTTTTTACATATTTTCATGAGTTTTACATGCATATGTGTGCACATCTATTTCTTTGTTCCACTTTTTCCAGATTTCAATTAATTTAAAATTTGCTTGTAAAGAAGAGTGATATTCCATTAATTTTTCTCTTGCAATTAGAAGTTCACATCAGGAGTTTCTATATCATTAAGCCATGCAGAATTTAAATGGGAGTGGAAAGACTTACAGTTCCTCCAAGAATAGGAAATAGAGGGAAAGATTTACCTGGAGTTCAATTTTTTATTAAAGAGCAAATTTCAGCAGACTCAAGAGAAGTATGTGTAACAAGTCACGCAGCATTAGTATCTGCTCATGTTCACTATTTGGCATTCATAGGTCAGGAATAACCTGTAAGTTATTATGTGTTATTATTATATTATTATGTATTACATGCAAATGCAAGTTAGATTAAGTAGGATGTTTTTTTTTAAAGTGACTTTTTTCTTATTTTCATTACTGGAGTATTCTTTCAGGTTCTGTTCAGCCTGGGCATCTTTCCTTGTGGGAGGATAAATATCTATGCAGTTTGCTGAGTTGTTAAAATGCACCATAACAAAGAGACACTCCAGAGACAAAGTAATACTTTTCCCTACAAGAAATGTTTTCTTTCAGGATGTTAATTTCCCTGAACCAAGTGATAGTTTTAACTCACCTCACTGGATGTTGAAACCCCAGGGCTCCTTTTGATCTAAAATTTGTTAGCTGACCATCTGGTTGTGACTGTAAAGAGACATGCTTGTTATATAGAATGGACTAAAAATGAAGATTTCCCTTTTTTCTTCTACAAAGAACTCTAACATCGTATGGTTATGCTCCTTTGTTTGGTGTTCTGAGCTTTTTTATTCCAACTAAACATTTTTCAGATATTATTTGTGCCCATAGGCTGCCTGTAGCCATGCATTTAACAAACCATTTCAACTCGTATGTTCTAAGAATCATAAAGCTATGAAGTACAGTACATTCTGCTTAAGACTGTATAGAATATCTGTAGAGATTGGTGATCTAGTAATGCCACCAAACAGAAGTTCACTGATTGAAAGAAGAGGATTTTCAGTCAGTTTCAGAGATTGGGGATTTTAAGGTATTATAAAATACCCCTATTTATACTAACCAGCAGATTGGAGATGGAATTTTCAAGTCAGCAAGCTTAGCTGTAATCAGAGATCCCACAAGCGCGTTAAGAGTCCAAACATTTAAATAAAGAGACAACTGGCATCTGACATTTCTATGTACTGATTTTAAAAGCAAGCATTTTTGATAGAAGAAACTAGGCAGAGAAAATCAATTTTAAATTTCTATACAAAATTTGACAAATACTAATTCCTTTCAAATTAAGTTCACAATGTTAGTAAGAACCTGCAAATGTTAACATTACCAAATCCTATCAAGACTGTAAACCTGAAAGCATCTCCCAAAATCACTGAGCCCTATTACTTGGTCTTGTGAGCATCTGTTCTCTACTATATCTGTATAGTATGTATCTACTATACCCTAACCCTAACCCTACCCTAACCCTATTCTATTACAGTTAGCATAAACCTGACTTTGCATAAATAGTAAGATTTTACCCTGTTGTGGTGGAACTGCTAGTGAAAAGTGGAACAAACAAAGATGTCTTATGCCACTGTCAGTGCAATTCATTCATCTTTCTGAGGAAGTAGGTTTCAAAATGAGTATTTTGGTGGGCCCCGAGAAACCCTTTGGTTATAGATTATGCAAGGGGTCTTAAATAATTTCCTCTGTACCTTTTATTTTGGCCCTTTTCTCCCATGTCTGTCTGTCATGTGGCCAAAATGTTTTGCCTCAAGCCTTTTAGGTTGATGTTGGTTTTTAAGCAGACACTCATTTACTTTTTTTTCCACAGCACTTGGTAAAATGGATTCCTGATTTGGCAGAACATTGTAGTTGTGATCATAGTATCTATGTTAAAAAATAGACACCATATGCAATTTTTCTCCTTTCATACTTACGTTAAAATTAAAATAGTCTTTTTACCTTTATTGACCTGTTTTTCTACCATTCTCTGTTCAGAACACATATTTTTTAAAATTATATATGCATTAACAGGTATTTACTAAATACATTATAAACATTTATTTTTTAGGCTGAAACACAGCATTTCTGAAAAGCAGTTCTGATAACGCCGATTAATTGCAAATCTCATTCGGTCAGAAACCTCAGTAATTTGCTGAAGAAGATGCCTCTTGTTTTCCACAGCTGTGGGATGCACCTATGCATTAGTGAGCACCTCTTGTGAGAATAAGACAACTCTCATCCTTAACAAATTTGCAGGTGCCTCTGGGAAGGATGCTGTTCCACAGGTTTTCCCCACAGTGCCTGCCAGGAGCATGGCACTACAACAGATCTGTACAGCTATAGCCTCCACCTTCAGGAGACAAAAAATTCATGATAAAAAAGGCATTACATGTATTAGAATGTGTTAGAAATTGTGAACATTTTAAGATTTACACTAAGGAAAGCTGATGTCCTAACCTGCTGAGCCTTTGGGGAAAAAAGTTGAAGATATAGCTGTGAATCTGATGCTGCAAAAACTCACTGATTTTCAAAACTAAGCACAGGAGCACCATTTCAATACATTTTTTAAAGTCTGCAGTGTTGGGACCTATGTCGAATGTGCTTATATCTCTCTTTAGTTTTATCCTCTTATCTAACAAATCTTCCTAAATGAATAAGTAAAACTAGTTGTTAATTGGTGGGCCTTTCAGAGTAGGAGTTTGCCAGTAAGAGCTTTTAAATTGATTTTTCTGTTGATTTTTTATCTGCTTTAGCTATAGCAACATCCTTCTCAAAAATCTCAAAAATCAATCAGTACAACTGTGCACCTGAAGGTATTTTTTAAAAATTTCACCTCAAAATCATTTTCACTCAAAATCTTTTCTCCCCTATACAAAATTTCACAAATGAATTAAGTGTGGAAATTTCAAACAGACAATGTTCTTATTTTTGTAAAGAAATAAAAACTGATGTTAAAATATGAGCTGTCTTAGTAAGCAGTGTTTTCTGCAGCTCTTATGAGCTGATAATTATTCTATCTCTGATACAAAATTAGAGATACTCGTACACATTGCCATGCATGGAGCATCATAACTAGAAACATTTGTCACTGATGAAGAAAGTACTTTGAAATTGAAAAAGGAAATGACTAAAAGACCAAGCTTCACTTGCTGTGTTCAGATAGCTTTCATTTCTGCACCTGTTTTCAATGAGGATTATTTTCTCCAGATTTAATCTTACCATTTGTTGATTCTCTGTCATTTCACCATCCCTGGGTGTGGGCATCCAGGGCCTCCACAAAACAGGGCTGCTGAAAAATTAAGATAGAATAGCGCTCCCACAGTTAATTCTCTGTGGTAATATCCATAGAAAATCCCTTAAATAGTTCTTTTGTAAGTTTCTGCTGACATCTCTTGAAAAAAAAAAAACAAAAAACAACATGATTTTTTTTTTCTCAGTGCATTTTGATCACAAAGTCATAGGATATCCCAAGTTGCAAAAGACTCTTTTTGATTTGGTAAGTCTAATTTTCATGGCAATATTGGTCTGTCTTCTGCCCATGATCTGATTAAACAAACTAGATAATCACTTGTACATTTATAACTAAGGTATCATTCCCTTTCAGGAATTCACTGAAATATTTTCTATTTAGGTACCACTGCTGCAAAATGAAAAGTAACTCCCCATGTTTGGCACTACGTCTAATTAATTGTTACATATGATCATTGAGTGCCTGATCATTTATTGATTAGACAACATTAAAGTATCATAGGAGACTGGATCTAATTACCATTTTTGTGATAGGGGAAATTGAAAAGTTATATCAGATGCAAAAGCTAAATAAATAAAACAAACAAACAAACAAACAGTTATTGCAAGCTTATTATTCATTTGCTTTTGTTTACAAATATATTCTGAAATACTTGACTGAAAAGGATAAAATATCAGAAAAACAAATAAAATATCAATCCCAAATCAAAAGTTTCCAGAAATTTATTTTGCCTATTATTTCTGAAGTTAAAAATTGTTTTTCAGTTTCTGCTCAAATCTAGAATTATTACATTCAAATGGTACTTACAGTCTGAGCTTCTTAGCAGTCTTTAAAGTGACCATATTCACCTTCTTACTGGTGGAATCCGTTTATTGCTAACTGTAATATAGCCAGCAGTCTTGTTTTAAAGGGGACAGTTATGCTTAGAGACAGCTACAATCGCTCTCCTTTGAGTGGATTCCTGTTTTAAGGGAGTCCTATTTTTTCAGCATTTCTGCTGGCATTTGGAAAGGAACTCTGGTTTAAAAAAGTTCTCTGCCTGTCTCTGTCTTACCTCTCTGGCTGCTCCCTTGGATTGAGCAAGTGTTGCTGGGCATCTCTGGAGCACTGACAGATGTGATCCACTGTAGCCCGGAGCAAGAAATCTACAGCTGCACCCTCCATGGTTTTTGATGATCTAAAGCCTGCCGTTTCTGTGGCAGGCTGGCTGCTTGTGTTGGCCTCTCAGCCCCTCCTTTATCTTAACTCCCAAAACATTCTTACCTAAAACAAACATGGCCTCAGGTAAAAGGAAAGAAACATCCTTAATGAGTTTTCTTAGGAGTCCTCCAAATAGTTCAAAGATGTTGTTCGCATGTGGTCAGACTACTGGCGAGAGCAGTTTTGGAGAAACATACTATTTATTAAACTTAAGTTAGCAAATCTCATTGAATGCTGTGTCCTTTATCTTTCTGTTGCCATTTTACACTCCTTGTGTGACTTGGGAAAATGCATCAGAATCCAGTCTTAAAGAATTGTAATGGAGGCTTGAAGAGAATTTTAATTACGGAGTGAATTTTACAGTGAATGAAATATTTTCCATCTTTTAGCTACAAAACACAGAAAGGTACCAAAAATCAGTGATGGTGAGAGGACAGGCCTAGTGCCTGCCTCAAGTCTCTGGGGATAGTCCTTTAATTTGCTACTTGATGGGAGGAGAAGAAATCTTATGCCAAAAAAGATCATCTATCAAAGAATAAGGGTTATGAATGCCATTTCTTTGAGGCATGTTTTATTTCACAATATACAATATGTTTTAAACCTACAAAGACTGAACACAAACTGTCTTAGTCCAAACTTTCTTCCCAGTGTTTTCTTTTGTACTGAAAATTACTAGTTACCTATTTTATTGTACAAGAGCAATTCATTACTTGATAGGTAACATTATCTGTTTTCACTGTTAAGGTTCATTGCAACAGTTCACTTGTTTCCTTTGTTTCTCAACTGCTGCAGAGATGCAAGTGGATTGTAAGAACCTTCTGCCAAATTATTTTTCCCCTGGTGCTGCTTATGCATAGACAACAAAAAGAATAGATTGAGCTATGAAATATAATCGCTTTATGCTCTCAACTTTCTTCCCAGAGATAGAAAAAATGATTTTGCTTACTGAACATGAAATATCCACTGATTACTTGGTATAAATTAGGTCCCTTCTAGCTGACTGAGCTGAAGAAGCCATCAAAATGGTCATTTTGTGTGGACACTGAAAATTCTTTGTGGGAGACGGGTTCTTCTTTCATAATACTTCATGGCTCTTCCTCAAGCTCTGATACAGCTGAAGGTAACACGTGTTCAGTCAACATGAAAGGGCAGGACTCACAAATGAAGACCACTGGATATGCTTTCTTGAAAGATGCCATTTTCCCCTGCAATTGTTCTGTATTAGAAGCCATAATATAACTTCGCACATGGGATTTTCGCTTCAAATTAAATATCCTTTGTCCATCAGGGAAGAGGTTGTGTCATATTTGAAAGACTAATTTTGTTATATTTATGCAAGTTGTACAGTTGTTACTAGCTACTTAGCTGATACAAATAGCATTACAGATGTACTTTTGTTTTTGAGGTAGTCTTGGGTAATATTTTCTGGAATTTGATTTGTTGAACTCAAATTTCACATTAATTTTCTCCATTTTTATAACAGCCATTCCTGCTGTGACTACTAGATACAGCTTAAACTCAAAGATCAAATCCATTAAACACTCTTGTGGAAAGCACTGAAAACATGGATTAGAAAATTGTCAGTCAATACCAACTCTGTCATGTGTTTAAATGCTTTGAAGAATTTGTAAATCTATAACTAAGTAAAAAAGACACGAAGAAAACATATGTACAGTCTCTATTAGATTTAACACTTATGTATCAAAATCAGTACAATTGTTAGAATGAACAATATATTGAGTTAGGTTCAAATAACAAATTGTTTGTTAAATAGTAGCATGGTTACTGAGAAAAAAAAAAAAAGGCAAACTTTATAAGTAACCTAAATTATAATTGACTATCTTGCTGAACTACTGTCTTAAATGCGCATATATAATCACATCAGCTTTGTTTTGTTTAGATCGAATTTATCTTGATAATCAAAAGGAAGTGTTCATTACACAACTGATGCCTACAGTCCCAATCTTGCAATCAGATCCATATGTGAGAGTGATTGATTTATAACTCTAGACAGAACCTGCCAACATGGGTATTAGCGCAGAACTGAAGCCTGGGCTACTGAATTACAGCTCTCTGAAAGATACAGAGTTACATCAAATAACTCTGTTGTTAAAGACTTGCAAGACCAAATCTACTACAAAATTACAAAAAATATACTTTTGTTAATGAAACTATAATGTAATCTAATGTAACTCTTGGTAACATTGTAGAAAAATGTAAATTAATATTTTGCTGGAGACTTGCAGTTCCTGCTGGACAAAAAGCTGGATCTGAGTCAGCAGTGTGAACTGGCAGCCTGGAAGACCAACAGTATCCTGGGCTACACCAAAAGAGGGGTGGGCAGCAGGAAGAGGGTGGGTGGTGGTTGTCCCCCTCTGCTCTGCCCTTGTGAGGCCCCACCTGGAGTACTGCATCCAGGCCTGGGGGCCTCAGCACAAGAAGGATGGGGAGTTGTTTGAGCAGGTCCAAAAGAGGGCACAAAGATGATCAGAAGGCTGGAGCACCTCTCCCATGAAGGCAGGCTGAGGGAGGTGGGCTTGTTTTGTCTGGAGAAGGATGCAGGGAGATCTCATTGTGGCCTACCCGCTACTTGAAGGGAGCTTATAAACAGGAGAGAGACTGACTTCTTGCTTGATCTGATAGGATAAGGAGGAATAGCTTTAAACTAAAAGGGGGAAATTTAGGTTATATGTTTGGAAGCAATTCTTTCCCCAGAGGGCAGTGAGGCGCTGGCACAGCTGCCTAGAGAAGTTGTGGTGCCCCATCCCTGGAGGTGCTCAAGGCCAGGTTGGATGGGGCCCTGGGCAGCCTGAGCTGGTGGGGGGCAGCCCAGCCCATGGCAGGGGTTGGGGCAATGTGGGCTTTGGGCTCCCTTCCAACTTAAGACCTATCACTACACTACCTTATAGAATCCCTCTCCAGATTCCATGTAGGCCTCCTTTAGGTACTGGAAGGAATAATCGTATTTTGAAATACACTTAATTTCGATATGAGGAGCTATATTTTGCAAAGGAAAGAAAATACCGATACCGTTACATGTGCTTATCTCTTTCTCCCAGAAGCAGGGATTATTTTTCACACTTCTAAAACTTACTGAGAGTAATTTTGGCAGATTTGAGTCAGATTTTAAGGGAATTAAGGGTAGTGTATCAAGAGAGAAATGGACTGTAAGATAATTATTTTTTTATTTTTTTATTTTTTTTTTACCTTTGTGGGAAACTCATTTTACTCAGTTTTCTTATGAAAGCACATACGCATTTGCAAGAATAACTAGTATACAAAATGAATTGGTACAGTTAGGAGACAGGATAACTCTACAGCATGTACAGATTTGAATATTTAGCTGGTGTTAAAAAACTAAACATTGACATTTGGAGCCATTAATAGAGTACAAAACTCCTCAATAATACTTATTTTAAAGTAAAAAGTAAAAAAAAAAAAAAAAAAAGGAAAAAAGAAAAAGGGGCTCCTTAACTTTTGTGTTCCATGGCAGTAGTACTGGTTCCCTGTTCTGAGTCATATGAGAGAGCCTAGATGGACTTAACCCCTCTAGACTGAAGCTGGTCTTTCTGTCCCATTTGGAAGGGGTTATTTTCTCCCTGTCTGCAGGCAGAAATTCAAAATTTAGCTAATTCCCTTTATTCAGAATTTACCTCATTTTCTTTGTAAACCATTTCATGACTCTATGTGTCTGTCTTCTACATCTTGAAACATCTTTCTGTAAACTGTGCTCTGTGAAAAAAGTGCAGGTGTTCCAGTAAGTCTGAGAGCTAATATTAAGCACTGTTCCTTTTCAAGGCTTCCTTCCACCCTCTTTTGTGGGGAAACTGTCATGCTTATTTTAGGATACCTGTTTTAGTAAATATCCTAGTGTGTACATGGCCTTGATTTCATAACAGTACAAAAATGTTCCCCAATACAAAATACTTAACATTTTAAACAAAGCTTATCACTATGAAGTCTAAGCTACACTATGATCGAAATCTGGATACTGACAGCAACTTTATGGCTTCAAATTATTCTCACTGAGAATATTCCAACATTTCACTGTCTTAAAATAGTGACTGCCTGTATATTTTTCTGCTTTAGATTCCCTTGCATCACAAAATTTTGACTCAGTTTTCTCATTTACTCATGACCTTTTCCTGAGCAAAGGAACCCAAACAAATAGAGAAATAAATAAAAATTTAGTTGACTGCATTCAATGCTGTCATTGAATACAGCAGGATTAAACAAAGTATGTTGCTCATCGTGCAAAGGTTATATAAACAGTTGTGTTTTGCAGTGTGCTCTGAAGGTCAGCAATTGAACTATTACGGAGAAAGTGAATTCCAAGGCTGAGAGCTTTCTTTTGAGACTGTGTATACTTTGCTTGTTTTCCTTCTTTTGATGTGCCTGTGTAAGTATTTTGACTTCCTCTGTAAGATAAAGCCACATAAAGAAACAGCGTATAATGGAAAATTAGGACCACTAGAGACTTTGTCCCTTTCTCTACAGAATATGTGCAGGGGATAGAGCAGCAGTGCCACCACACTGATGCTTCATCAGCTTGAGATGAATCGTTTGACCGTTCTACTGAAAATGTTAACTGTTTCAGCCATGCCCTGTGGAAATCAAAACTACTTCAGAGATTTCTGCCATTTTGGATAAGCTGTCACTGTGGGTGCAGATTAAAAAAAAATAAATGTCTGTCATGATACTAGAATTGTCATGGTTTTCCTCCCCACACCAAAATGCATAGGTCCAGCGTGTTCCTTGTTCATCTGAAATGCCACTGTGTTGTGATAGGGACCCTTTTAGGACACCGTGATTTTAGAATAACTATTCTAGTAAATTTCCGAGTGCATATCAGGCCTAGAGTTCAGCATAGTAAAAAAGAATGTAGCTTTATGTCCTGCTCAGGAAATGTTTGTTACATATCATCCAGCAGAAACTATTTCACATTGGTGTCATTATTTCTTCTAGGCTTTTTGTATTTTCTTCTCTTTTTTTTTCCCCTCTCTCTTTCCACTTACTCACTGAATACACACTGGGATCAAGCTGATCATAAAATCATAGAATATCCTGAGTTGGAAGGGACTCGTAAGGATAAGTGAGCCCAACTCCTGACTCCAAAGAGCAGCACACAAAAATAATGTATGTATCTCAGAGCGTTGTCCAGACACTTCTTGAACTCTGGCAAGTGTGGTGCCCACAGCCCTGTGCAGCCCGTTCCATGCCCACCGCCCTCTGGTGCAGACCCTTTCCCTGACCCCCAGCTGCCCCTCCACTGACACAGCTCCATGCCGTTCCCTCAGGCCCTGTCGCTGTCACATAGAGCAGAGCTCAGCTGCCCCTCCGCTCCCTCTGAGGAGCTGCAGCCACCATCAGGCCTCCCCTCAGCTCCTCTGCTCTGGGCTGAGCACACCGAGGGGCCTCAGCTGCTCCTCATACATTTTCCTCTCTAGATCACAGAATCACAGAATCATAGGGATTGGAAGGGACCTCCAGAGATCATCGAGTCCAACCCCCCTGCCAAAGCAGGTTCCCTACAGTAGGTCACACAGGTAGGCATCCAGGCAGGTCTTGAGTATCTCCAGAGAAGGAGACTCCACAACCCCCCTGGGCAGCCTGTTCCAGTGCTCCGTCACCCTCACCGTAAAGAAGTTCTTGCACACATTCGTGTGGAACTTCATATGCTCCAGTTTCTGGCCGTTTCCCCTTTTCCTGTCTCCACACACTGCTGAAAAGAGTCTGGCCTCGCCACTTTGCCCCCCACACCTTAGATATTTATAGACCTGGATCAGGTCCCCTCTTAGTCTTCTTTTCTCAGGGCTGAACAGACCCAGTTCACTTAGCCTTTCTTCATAGGGGAGATGCTCCAGGCCCTTCACCATCTTTGTGGCCCTCCGCTGGACTCTTTCCAAGAGATCCCTGTCTTTTTTGTACTGGGGAGCCCAGAACTAGACACGGTACCCCAGATGAGGCCTTACCAGGGCAGAGTAGAGGGGGAGGATCACCTCCCTCGACCTGCTAGCCACGCTCTTTTTAATGCACCCCAGAATGCCATTGGCCTTTTTGGCCACGAAGGCACACTGCTGGCTCATGGCCAACCTGTCATCCACCAGGACACCCAGGTCCCGCTCTGCAGAGCTCCTCTCCAGCAGGTCATCCCCCAACCTGTACTGGTGCATGCAATTATTCCTCCCTAGGTGCAAGACTCCACACTTGCTTTTGTTAAACCTCATCTGGTTTCTTACTGCCCAGCTCTCCAGCCTGTCCAGGTCTCGCTGAATGGTAGCACAGCCTTCAGGTGTGTCAGCCAATCCTCCCAACTTCATATCATCAGCAAACTTGCTGAGAGTGGCCACTATCCCCTCATCAAGATCATTGATGAAGCTGTTGAACAAGACCGGACCCAGCACTGACCCCTGGGGAACACCACCAGTTACAGGTCTCCAAGTGGACTCTGCACCGCCAATGACAACCCTCTGCACTCTGCCAGTCAGCGAGTTCTCAACCCACCTCACTGTTCACTCATCTATCCCACACTTCCTCAGCTTTGTTATAGAAACAGTATCAAATGCCTTGGTGAAATCAAGGTAGACTACATCCACTGCTCTCCCCTCATCCACCCAGCCAGTGACAACGTCATAGAAGTCTACCACATTGGTCCAGCATGACCTCCCCTTGGGGAACCCATGCTGACTACAATGATGATCCTTCACCATCTCAGTAACTTCCACACATGTGCCAGAGGGGTAACAGATACCTTGTGTAAGTTGTCTTGGCTTCCTGTGTAGTGGCAAGTTGTGTCTGCAGCACACATGACACATGCACTGCTATCATTTTATTCCCCACCACACTCTTCTTCATCAGTTCAATGACAGGCTCCTTGGGGTAGCGATTTCATGTTTCTCATTTGGTGATCTAGTTGAATCAAATGAAACCAAGCATGTCATCTTATTGCTGCTGTACCCTCTGGCGGCTATGCTGTTGTACAGATGGTACCTGAGGTCTGTCGCTTCACCTGCTGTGTTTGTGACCAGGAGATGCTGCTCCCAGAAGGCGCAGCAGGCACTGAAATAAGCTCAGGTAGCAACATGGAGTCATTTCTGAGGAAGATGAGAATCGTTCCTTGTTTCTGTATGGAAAAAAAAAGTAACAGACACACTTGGCTGATCTGCTAGCTGCACTTTCATATGACCCATCCCGTGCAACTGATGGGATAAGAAACAGATTTGTATAGCAGAAACATGAGTGCAGTCCTCCGAATTGCAGCCTCATCACAGATAGGAACATGAGACAAGCAGGGCTGCATAGCAGAGCTCATAATCTGCAATGCTACGCTGCTAAGAAGAATCACAGAATCTTTAGTTCTTTACTATGAGAGTGGTAAGGTGCTGGCACAGCTGTCCAGAGAGGTTGTGGATGCCCCAACCCTGGAGATGTTCAAGGCCAGGTTGGATGGGACCCTGGGCAGTCCGGTCTAGTATTAAATGGGAAGACTGGGAGCCCTGCCTGTGGCTGGGCAGGGTTGGAGATTCATGATCCTTGAGGTCCCTTCCAACCTGGGCCATTCAGTGATTCTGTGAATCACAGAGTGGCATGGGTTGGAAGAGACCTCAAAGATAACCTTTTTTTTTTTTTAATTTATATATTTTTTTCCTTGCCACGCTGTTCCAAGCACAGTCAAACAGCATCAAACATCGCTTCACCCCAACAGCACGCGCCGGCAGGGAGCGGGACGTATCAGCCAGGCGCGAGGATGGACCGTTACAGCCTCGCGCACCTCCTCCCACCGCCGGCAACCAATCGGAGCGAGTGCGGCGCGGGGGGAGAGCAAGGCGGTCGGCGGGCGGAGCGTGAGGCGGGGCGGGAGGCGGGACGGAGGCTCCTCTCGGCGGTTGCCGGCCGCTGGAGGCGGGGCTGGGCGGGGGGACGCCCGCCATGCTGATCACGCTCTGCTACCTCTACCTATGGGCGCGCTGGGGGCCTTCCTCGGCCGCGCTCATCCGCCGCACCGTGCGCCGCCTCCACCGCTCCCGTTGCTCCTTCACTTTCTGCTGCACCACCGGCCCTGCGGCGCCTCCAGCTCATCCGCCGCTCAGGCCGGTGCCGCCCGAGGAGCGCGTCTGCCTCAGGATAGGAAACAAAGTCTTCTTCACGGACGAGACGCAGGTACGTGCGGGGGAGGGCGGGGAGGGAGAAGCGAGGGACTGCGGCCTCCCCCGTTACCGTGGCGACGGCGGCCGTGGCCCAGAGGGAGGGGGCGAGTGTCCGCTCCCCGGGCTGTGCCGCACTGTCCTCACCCGTCAGCTGCCCATCCTCACCAGTACAGCTTTTGTTATGGAAAACTGCATGCTTCTCTGGGTACAAAACGTTACCTCGGGTGAGGAAAATGCAATGCGAAAAACGAGGTCTGTGAAAATCGCGTTCGTACAGGGGGACAGCGAGAGGGTAGGGCAGTGGGAGCGAAGCGCGCAGCACCTGGAGGAGTTCCTCTTAGTTTCAGTTTTACTTTATGATATGCTAAGTTTGCTGCCAGCCTTGCAGGATTAGAAATGGAACTCCTCGGGCACACCTCCTCCCTACGGATCACCTGATTTATCTGAATTAAGATTGGGTTTATCTACATTTGTAACTAAAGGCCAGGGTAATGCTGAGAGCAGGCATCATCGTGATCTACCCCCCCCCCCCTTTTTTTTTTTTTTTGCTGATTTTCAGAATTGTGCATGTGTTTGTGGAAGTTATTTCAATTATTATACATCTTCCATAAATGAGTATTCCTGAAATATATTTATGAAATGTACTGTTGGCTAAGGCTTTTCCAGAAGCAGGAAAGCTGATTTTTGGGTGGCCCTGTGTGGAGCCTAGAGTTGCACTTAACGATCCTCGTGGCTTCATTCCAACTCGAGATAATTCTATGAAGTTAAGCAGTCCAAAAGGCCAGTTTCAGTGCAGTACAAGTAAGGGTGTGAATGGAATGGATTCAAAAGTAATTCCTTGCAATCCAGTGATTGGATTATTTCATACTTGGAAGAGATAGTGACAGAATCTCTCACAGGGCATTTAAGCAGTTGTTAACTCATATGAAGCCCTTGAAAACAAAGTCAAATAATTTTCCCTGTCTTCGGAGAAGTTCTGTGTAAATGGCAGAGTCCTCTGCTGTACTGAGCATGAAGAGCAGAGTTCTGCATAAGTGGTGGAAAACTCTGTGTAAATATGAAATCGTATTTCAACAAGTCTACGCTTTCTTTGCTCCACTTGTGCTCATTTCTAAAATAGCTTCTCCCCAATCCTTGCATACTAAACACATTTCTTTTTGACTGCTATGCTATTCATGCAAATTGACTTCATAAGCTCGTCAGTTTATTTGTATTTGTGCAAGTTAGGAAACTCAAGGGAACTGAATTTGGCTTGATGCTTGACATAAAGTCAGTGCTCTTATTCACAATGTATTTGTCTCTTAAAAATGCGCATCAGAAATTACAAGCTGCATTTGTTGGAATGCTTGTGCAAAAGGCCTGTTACCCTACACCCTGTTCCTGTGACACACAAGGGCTCTGACTTAACTGTATTACAGACAGAGGCAGCATTGCTGTGGAATGCTGCATCATCCATTGAACACTAGAGGGGGGGAAAAAAAAACAAAAAAAAAACTAGCATGCTTTTGGCTTCTAGAAAGCTAGAAGAGCTATACTGGTTTCTAAATAGCAACCTAACAAGTTTCTCTTTCTACCCCACCCCCCCCCCCCCCCAATGTGAACTCATGTGTAGCATTTTCTATGGAAATTCTCTTATGCTTCTACATAGAGTTACAAAAGGAATACAAAGCGTGTGTTTCTAGCATAGAGGTACTAAAATAGCTATTTCTTTTTACCACTTTTAAAATATGGTGGGAAAAATAATTTCAGTGCAATATTGTACAATTAACAAATGTGCAGTTAGAAGAGTGGCATGGTTAGGATGGTATTTTACAGGTTTGTAGTTAGAAAGATTATTGTGGTGGAAAGGGACAATAAAAAATGAAAACGCTTACCTGTGCCCTAGGCTTGCAGTAGAAAACTCCAAAGGGAGCAATCTCCAGAAAGGGATTCTTCCCTGGTGGCAGTCAGCCCTTAAATGGGGTCTAGGAGAGGTGCAGGCAGGCTCCACCCCTTCTGGTCACACAGCTGAATTGCCTTCACCTTTGCTCCTATGGCTGACTCAGTGCTTGCCTCAGGTGATCAATCAGTGGTTCAGGCCGTGACTCAACAGTTCCCATACATATATCCGCATTTTGTACTAATTTTTAGGAGGCTGTACACATCCATAAAAATAAAACTATCTTTACATAACTGGCTTCACAAAAGAGTTCCTAAAACTATAAGTTAGCTATCCTGAGTATTAGACCCATGTTATATACAGTCCTTAGGTCATTTGTGGCTCGTAGGCTGATGGATCTTTTGGCAGATGGATGTAGAGACAGTGTGTACTACTTAGCTGTAGGACAGTGTTTCCCAGAGAACTGTTACCTAACGGTAATGATTGCCATCTGAAAGCTAGCCAGGTAATGGCACCATGCTGACTGAGTCTGTGAGCAGTGTTGTGACTGCCTTCTCAGTCTTTATGAAAAATCAAGCAGCGCTCTTCTGCCATCAGGAACCAGCACTGAGATGGCAGGAGGAGGCAGGGCAGTCTGCAGTGTGAGGATTGGGTTGAATGAAACATACTGCCAATGGCAGAATCCAGTGGCAAATGGCCCAATGGAGGTCACAGTGCCAATAGCACAGCTGTCTTCAGTGGCCGACTCAGCTGCATGCTTCTACTGTGAAGTTGAATGCTGGAATCTGAGTTGTCTTGAAAGCTTGGGTGATCCATTGTTTTGCTTTTAACACATCCCTTCTTAATGGTTCAGGACGATTTCCCCTTTTTCCTTATGGGAAGTTCTTTTCCTTGTGAAATTGGAGAGGCTGTTCATGTAAAGCTGAAGAGTTAGATTTGAATTTGGTCTGGGAAAAATTCAAAAAAGAATTATTAAATCAGATGTTCCATTTAGAGACTTTTCCTTTCCTGCTTCTTTCAGCTGCTCGATGATTTAAACAGATGGAGTCTACTTCTCATTTCTCCTTTTATTTATCCTGATAAGTTACTAGAAACGGAACATATAGCTTTTGTGACAGAAAGTGTTTCAGCTCAGACGGATAACTTGCCGAAATCACCTGTCTCTTCAAAAGAGGTAAGCACTTCTTTTTGTTTCGTGTAAGGAAAGTAGTAGTGCAAAGTCTAGCATTGATACGGACATAGAATAAAGCAAAACTCTAAACACTTGAAGGAACAAATCAATCACAGATTTTGTACATTTATAATGTTGTTGGGAATAAAAATGTAATGTAGTCATTAAACGATCACTTTTAATACTCTAGTTCTATTTTCTACTTCAAATAAATGTATCAACATTTGATATTAAATACATTCTGATAATTTTTTTGAAGTCTATAGAAGTGAGGCCAAAGTCGAATTCTTAATTTCTTTGGGTTTCTATAAAATGCAGCTGGGAAATGGTAATGCTTCTTGTTCAAAATTTAAATACTGTTGTAGAGGTAAGGAATGGACCTCATTGCTCACTGAGGCAAGGAGAGAAGAGGTGGAAAGGCATGCATGCATCTCTGGGTAGACAGTAATAAAACATCTGGTCTGATTACTGGAATAGCATAAAATTGACAGAGTCCTCCACAAAATAGGCTATACCACAAGCTAGGACCACTATCTGGAGGGGGCTAATAAAGTGTCCTCCTGAATTGTCGCTACTTAGCACCCCACAGAATGACCCCCTGTCACCCTTACTTTCTGGCATCAGGTTACCAGGTCCTTTTAGTTGTTAAAGATGCTGTCGCATCTGTAAGTAATTGTGGTTCATCAGCTCCCTTGGATGAGGAATATGCATTTTTCAGGCAACTTGTTCTGAGAGATGATCTGGGAGTCCTGTGCTGTGGTGAACACAGAGAGCAGTGTCTGAGTGCAGGAACGGAAGGGCAGGCTATGAATGGGAATGATTCTGGATATCTGCAACCTGATTTTAGTACCCTTGGTGTAGGCCTTTAGATTGAGAACAAAGAATGCTAATGGAATCCTAGAATCATAGAATGGCCTGGGTTGAAAAGGACCACAATGATCATCCAGTTTCAACCCCCCTCCTATGTGTAGGGTCACCAACTACCAGACCAGGCTGCCCAGAGCCACATCCAGCCTGGCCTTGAATGCCTCCAGGTATGGGGCATTTACAACCTCCCTGGGCAACCTGTTCCAGTGCGTCACCACCCTCCGAGTGAAAAACTTCCTCCTAATATCTAACCTAAGTCTCCTCTGTCTTAGTTTGAAACCATTCCCCCTTGTCCTATCACTATCCACCCTCATAAGCAGTTGTACCCCTTCCTGTTTATATGCTCCCTTCACGTATTGGAAGGCTGCAATGAGGTCTCCCCAAAGCATTCTCTTCAAGCTAAAAAAACCCAGTTCCCTCAACCTTTCCTTATAGGAGAGGTGCTCCAGCCCTCTGATCATCTTAGTGGTCCTCTTTCAGGACCTGCTCCAAAATTTCCATGTCTTTCTTGTGCTGGGGTCCCTAGGCTTGGACACAGTATTCCAGATGGGGCCTCACAAGAGCTGAGTAGAGGGGGACAATCACCTCCCTCTCCCTTCTGGCTGCTTCTCTTTTAATGCAGCTCATAACACAGTTGGCCTTCTGGGCTGCAAGCACACGCTGCTGGCTCATGTCGAACTTCTCATCTACCAGAACCTCCAAGTCCTTCTCCACAGGGCTGCTCTCAAGGGGTACTTCTCACATGGAACATGTTAGTTTTTGCCTTCTAGAGGAATGATGTCCAGGTGAAGTGCTGCACCAGGCATAATCATTATCTCCATGAAGATCAGATTGTGAGGGCTGGAGGTACTAGAAGTTTGTTCTGAACTGAAACCTTTCTTGCTGAAGCCTACTGACCCTGGTCCCAGCTGGCCTCATAGCAGTAGCCACACTAGCTGGTTTGCAGATGGCTTTTTTTTTTTTTTTTTTTTGTCTTTGATGTGAGTCAGTGGAAGCCATCCAGATGGGCTCTGCTTGTAGGAGATAAATTAGATTGGATACCTGCTGTTTTGCTTCTACCTTGTCTTAGTGTGCACCTGAAGTGTACTGGCCCATCTCAGGCAGAAGGCTAAGGGAGATTTATAACACAGATCCACAAAAGCAACATCTGGATTGAATCATGGTCTTGCGGTTCTTTTGAGGTTTTTTATTAGGCGGAGTTGTGGGTTGTTGTTTTGTGTGTGCTTTTTTTAATCTTGTTGATTTGTTTGTTTGTGTTTTCTTTAGAATGAAGAAAGGTTGCATTCTTCTTTAGACATTAACAATTAATTTATCAAACTGAAAAGCAATAATCCAGATAAAAGACTTCCACTTAAGTGGAAAAGGACTGATGTTTTATTTTGTTTATTTATTATTATTCTGTGTGTCACTTCACCAGAAGTGCTTTTGGCTGCGACATCTGGCATCCAACTTTTGACATAGACAGGGACTATAAGAATAGATTACTTCTGTGGCAGACAAGAATGTCTTGACTTATTTGAACAGCTGTCAGTGATCTGTCACTAGTTTCTGCTGAAGCTGAGGTGGATCCATAAAGCAGGAGTATAAATAATTTCTCATCTCTTAGTAAGGGCTAACCTTTTGTTCTGTCTGATGACAGAATTTCGATGAGGACTTCTAGTTGTAGCAGGAAGGCTTGGCTGCTTTGAAACAATTCTCTCAGGGCTTTTGTTCTGCTCTGGATTGTTGCATTAGCAGGATTTCAGGTCATATGTCTTGGCAATAGCCTAAGTTTGAGAGGTTCTTTTGTTGATTCACTTTATTCATACTAGACAGCAGTAACTACTTTTTCCTTGTTATTATGCCTAGTGTTTTACTTGGTGCCATGAAGAAAAGGAAAAAGCATCAGTATATTCTCACAGTTTACAGGTGATGTGGATGTTAGCTGCTTGTGCGTGTTCTCTGGGTAAGAAAGGATGTCTTAAAAATGTTATGACTCTTAACTTTCACACTAGGGAGCAGCCCAGAGTCACATGGTGAGGAAAAGAGAGGGAGCTGTGGAAGACTTGGCTTGAAAAGCATGCAGAGAAGAAGAGATTAAGGTTTTTGTAGACATGAAAGCAGTGTACTCTAAGAGTTCTTTGGTACCCTGAGTGTCTAAGACTGGTTGCCCTCTTGTTGAATTCCTGGGCAAAGAGACATGGCAACAGCATAGCACTTGAAGAAAAAAGCTTATCAGGAATAGTGAGTGATATGTTCAGGTTTAACAAACCTTCTCTGGGAGGAGAAGCCCAAATGTGTCCCATTATGCTTTTCTGGGGACCAGAATTCACAATGTACCAAGCAACTTAAATCTTGTGTACTTAATGCTTCTGATAAAATAGTTATGTTACTTTTGACACTTAGAGTTTGCCAGTTGTGCTGGTTTGCTTTCATAACGTCCCTGTGGCTCTGCCTGTTGTTGTGATGTTTTTCCATACCAAAATCTTTAGAGAAGGCAGTTCTAACTGCAGTTGATCTTGCAAAAACATAATGCTGTTGGTACATTTTGTATTTTTCTGTAGCCTTTTCAAGCTGAAAAACATGCGTGTGGTTTATTCTTAGATTGTGAAGTGGTCTGACTATTGTTCACCGTTGGCCTATAAACCCGGGGAACCTTATAAATTAATTGCTGAAGCAAGTGTAGATAATTTCAGTAACCTTGGAATAGCATTTATGGAAGACAGGCTTCAAATGGATAACGGAATGGTTCCATGCAGGATTGTTTGTGAGTATTTTCACAAATTTGTTTTTAATAAAAACGTGTTTGTTTTAGAGCTGTGTATATGATCTTAATATCTATGTAAATAAGCATTTGGCTTTATGGCAGTGGACATGGATTCAGTCAGTTTTTGCTTATTTTGACTTGTAGTATGGAGTTTGCTCTGAAAGTAATAGAATCATAGAATCACTTAGGCTGGAAAAGACCTTAGGATCATCGAGTCCAACCATGACCTAACCATACTACCCTAACTAACAATCCTCTGCTAAATCATGTCCCTGAGCAATGTCTCCTGCTTACTTCCATGGAAACTACAACAGATACAAACACAATAACACTATTTGATAGAGCAAATTCTCAGCTACAAGACATTATTTTTCAACACTCACCAGCATTAGCTATACATTTCCATCAGCAATAAACAAAAGCCTGCATGATATGCTCATAAAAATCTGCTCCAGTGGAGATGACTCATTGTTGCTCTTGCCACTTCTGAAATGCACCACCAACCCCTCACATTCACTTTTGGTCTCCATCAATGTTCAGGAAGTATCAATGAATGTCAGTGGGTGCCATATTTTTTCCACATGGGGGAACTGTCATGGCAACAAAATGTAATGGAATATTGGTTGGAAGGTTCAATCTCCACTGCCATACAGCCAATATCCACCTCTGACATTGTGTGCCAACATAATAAAACAGGAGACATTACTTTAGGAGCAGCCCCTGTATTTCTGTGACTCAGAAACTGAAAGAAATAAGTTATCATATGAAGAATAATTTTGCTCTCCTCTTTCTCAGTTACTTGGCTCACAGTTAGGTATCTTTGCCCTTCTTTTTTTCATTTGTACATACCAGGAAAGTTTTATCTTTGCATTTCTGTTCTTTTTAGGGGAAGGAATTTACACTTGCTATTTGTTTTTTCTTTGGATTTTTCGCTCCTATATACTGCTATAGCTGATTATGTCTCCCTTTCTGTAGACTGGAAGCGGTTCAGATGTATCTATTCTTTTTTTTTTTTTTTTTTTTTTTTTTTTTTTTTTTTAAACTTATGCAAAGCTTTTATTTTACTGCCTTCGACACTGCAAGAGACATGGTTCAGCATTTCCATCTTACCCAATATCATGACTATAATAGCTTATTTCAAAACAACCTATTTCAAAATAACAGCAGTTTTCCACTCTGCCCTCCTTAACAGATCAGTATTTTTCCAATGGTATTTCCCTTGCATTATTTTGTCCACTTTTTTAGTCACAGACAAAAGCTGACAAACTGATACTTTTATGAAAACTTCTTTACCTTCTTCTTATTTGCTATTGTTCTGTTAAGAGCATGTCTGAATTGCATACAGTAGTTGTCAGGCTTTGTTTTTCTCCATATATTTGTGCACTGGTAATGAATATTAGTGGGTTTCCACTGTACATTATTCACTGTAGTGAATAATGTTCAGTGTTCACTGTAAATAACAAGTATTACACTCTCAGCCAGACTTTCCTGAAACAAATAGTCATTATAGTCAATGACTTGTTTTACTAGTATAAACTTATTCTATTCGAGGGAGTGGTTTTGATCTGTCAAACAGATAACATTTGTAGTATTCTAGAGCCTCTGAAATTAAGCCTTGATTCTGCTGATATAGTGATATTCATCATAGATCTTCTAATACAATTTTTTTTAACTCCTAATTCTTTAACTCTTTCAGCTGTCCATTTACAAGAAACTACTCTGAAGGAGTTAAAACAGGTGACACCATCTATGAAAGAGAAGAGTGTAAGCATTACACAGATGGGTGAAGTAACTCCTGACACTTTTGGGACTACTGTTAAAACACAATTAGGAGGAGTAGCTGAGTCTACAGGACAAGGTGATCCAGAGGCAAAAGAAGAGAAATCTAAGCTAGAGGAAGATGAATCTAGCAGCCTGTCTGACAAAGAGACAGGTTTTGGAGAACATCATCACTTGCATCTTTCCAGCTGTCGTGAATGTCTGCAACTTGAAAACAGCACTATTGAATCAGTCAGATTTGCCTCTGCGGACGACATTCCAGAACTTCCTGATGATTGCAATAGCGAACTGGAAGAGAATGGTGATTGTCTAACAGCAGGAATAAAGAGAGTAAACCTTGCCGGAAAGCCCCCTAATATATTGATTTATGTTGGCTCTGGAACTGCGAAAGTGGACTTTGAGCAAGTAAAATCAACCATTCAGGAATGTGTTGATACAGACAGCTACACCATCTACCAGCTGCATGAGGAACAAGTTCTGAAAGCTCCATGGATTGATAATTCGCTGCTGTTGATCATTGCCACAGGAAGGCCTATTTCTGAGAAGAACAAAAAACAGTTTATGAAGTTTTTATCTAAAGGTGGAAAGATCCTAGGGTTATCTTCCTCTTTTACGTTTGATGGTATACAAATAAAGAGGAAAGACAAACTGAAGAGAACTGTTCATGAATTAGTGGTCTCTAAAATGGACAGAACTGAAATGAAGTTAAGTCTTTTGATCAGTGGCTGTATTTTTGAGGTAGCAGTGGAGGAAAGGAGCAGCCAAGTGAAGCCACTGTGTTGCTTAAATAATGCTGATAAAGATATAGTTGTTGTTCATCTGCCTTATGGAGACAATGGAGGAGAAGCCATTCTTTCTCAGGTACTGTGTATGCAAAAGCATTAATTTGCTCATTGGTACACGGTGTTGTTGTGTTCTAAAAAAGTTCATTTGTTGATCTGGCATGCTCTTTGGAATGTTTGTCAAGGGTCAAATATGGATATGTGTCTTAGTGAATGTACAAGAGCTCTGAATACAGAATGGTATTCACTTTATCCTCAGGAAACCTAAAGAATGGTAGAAAAATGTCACTGCTGTTCCAGGTTTTCACTATGTAGCCATGCACATGTTGGTCGTGCACAATTGCTGTGGATGATGGAGGAAACAACATGTGCATAGTAAGAAAGCCTCTTCAAAGGCAGAGCTATCAATTTCTGCTGCTAGATGATTCACCGTGTTAAAACCGTGTGCTTTGCTGACTTTGGGAAATGGGAGCAGGAAAAGCAGAGTCGTTGATGAACGCTGGGTAAAAGCTTAGGCTGCCAAAATAAAAACTTAGGTATAAAAATATGAAATACGATGGAGAGTCAGAAGAGGAAATATAATAAAACATGCAAGAAACTTTCAAGAATTTTCCTTTCAAGTTCTAAGAATAAGGTAGCCAGATCTCTTTGAAAAAAGTGCATGAGAAAAGTCCCAGACTCTATTGTTGAATACTGTGTGTACAAAAAACCACCGTACAATTTCTTGCATGAGCAAGTAGCTACAATAAAGATTAGTCTCTGATGGTGCTGAAATGCCACTGTTTATTTAGATCTGTTTGTGCCATTTTTCTGGTATTGTTTCCCTAACCCTATTTGTGTCCCAGCACTGTGAATGAACTAAACAGTTTCATGCTTTCTTTAGTAGCGTTCTGGGTGAAGATAATTTCCAGATGGATGTTGGCTTTGCTGATCTGTAGTTTAAAAAAGCAAAACCAAAACAACCTCCCCACACTTTTATTCGTTTAGGATGTATTTCTTGTATATACAATCAAAATTGAAACAACGTGAAATTTTAAACAAACCTTTTTTGCTTTCTAAAAGTTGATGAGTATGTTTTCAGTCAGTAATATATGCTTATAATTTTGGGGAGAAATGGAGAGGTCTGGTCAGCTGAAAACACTTTTTCTTCCCGAGTCTTCCTTCAGGATTTAAACTTTTAACTATGTAACATTCTCATCTTAGAAGTAGAGAGGGAGAGGTTCAGGGGGAAAAAAAATTAAAACTTGTGAGTTGAGATAAAGGTAGTTAAATAGGACAGAAAAGGAAGGGAAAATAATGATGATGAAAGAGAATACAGAGGAATTGGTGCTCAGTGAAGTGCTCACCACCCACACACAGTGAAGTGCCCAGCCACTCCTCAAGCAGCAGCTGCCACTATTCTTCACTTCCCAGCTTTGTAGTTCAGCATGACACCATGTGGTATGGGACATCCCTTTGGCCATTTTAGGTCAGCTTTCTGGTTGTGTCCCCTCCCAGCTGCCTGTACAACCCCAGCTCCTCACTAGTGGAGCAGTGTGAAGAGATGAGATATCCTTGGCTCTGAGTAAGCACTCCTCAGCAACAACTGCACTCCAACATCAGTGTGTGATCAGTGTTATTTTCATCTTAAATCCAAATGCAACGCTCTACCAGCTACTAGGATGAAATTTAACTCTGTCCCACGTGAAACCACGATACTATCCTCAGTTTAAGTTAAATCTGCTAGCATTTTAGAAATTGGTATATGTAGTAACATGTTTATAACTCTGGTGGAAGTTTTGCTACCCGTGTGATCCATCTATACTTGGACTGGAAAATCGGTTAGATACCATTGCTATTCATTTCTGCAAGTTCCATGGTAAAACCTGCTTTGCTGTGCCATTTAAATGAAGTCTTCTGCTGTAATAAAACTTAATACTGCAAAACTTTTCCCCAGGGGAAAAAAAAAACACAAGATGTTACAGTATAGCTTCAAAAATCAGATTAAAAGGATTAGAGTGTCATTTTATAATTTCAAATGACTTTCAGTTTGGATTTGAAAGACCTCATTGTTTTCTTTTTGGGGGGCTGACAGTGACATCAGCCGTTAAATATTCTGTAACAGAGACTTGTTGTTTTCCTTTTTACTGTACTCTTCTGTTGTCCATTTGTTCTACCCACCCTGGCTACCTTCAGCAAATTTCTCAGAATTGCAATGAAATAAATCATCAATAAAAGATGTAGAACATCTTTAAAATGTGCAAAATGGGAGAAATTAACACAGTGGCTTTTGATTTTCATCAAATATGTGTCCCTGAAGTAGTGTACAAGGGCTCCTAAATATTTTGAAACAAATAGACAAACAAAAGTAAGCCTTGAAGCTGTTTCATTTCTTCTTTTAAACAACTGTTTGAGCCCTGAGATTTGTTTATGTACAAAGTCCTTTTCTGGGGTTCTTAGGGGTTCTGTCTCTGAAATGTTCAGAGACGTTTCTTTAGCTGTGCTTTTGGCTACTTAATATGTGTGACACAATAAGGATGTGTTCTGGCAGACTGCTGTTGATCTTGTGCAACCTCTGATAAAGGTCATTCAATATTAATGTAATTCTACTTTTGCACAAGCCAGAATATGACCAATATTGCTGTTGGTTCTAAGATGCCCTCTTGCAGAAGTTTAAATTAATGAGTATATGTAAGTTTGAACTTCTCCTTCAGAAGAAGATGAGTTTATTGTGTAGATGTTAGAGAAAATTGTTGTATACTAGCGACTGTGATCCCTGAATGTTAAGATATAAATACTCCCTAGGTTTTAGTGGAGTGATAGTATCCAAAATATAGGTGTGACGAATATGTGAGAAACTTTTACGTTATGCTAGTTATGCAACCGCAGTCAGGATGGAGCTGTTTTTGTTGAGCGCATCTCTCTCTGCCAGTATAAAATGTGTAATCCAGCAAAACGATCGTTTGAATTCTCTTTGCACGTATCCTGCCAGGTACATTTGGAACTGGATACCAATTCTATGGATATCCAAACTGAAGAGGAGTTTAATTTGCTTAAGATGAGCAATCCCAAGAGATACGAAGTTCTCAAGGAGATTTTGATATCACTTGGCCTGAGTTGTGAATTAAGTGAAATTCCTATGTTGACGCCTATTTACCTTCTCTCTTCTGATGAGGTAAGGCTTCTACTTAATTACATTTGAATTGCCTGACAGTTACATGACAAGGCAAATTCGGTGTTCACTTTCAATATGACTTGTTAGTGTGGTGGGTTGTTTTTTTTTTTTTGGAGAGCTTTGTTGTGAATGAACAAAAAGCTTAATTTCTACTCTCTTATTATATTACCTGTTTATGGTAGTTTTGAATTTAACAATGGGGGAATATTTACTGTATATTTTAAGAGTTGTGCTTATTTATATGCTTCTGAGTATCAAACATAAGTCTGTGATAAGCTATGGAAGGAACTAATTTAAACAATGGGAATCGTTTTTTATTAAAATTAGGTGGAAAGTTCTGTATAGGTTGGGAACAAAAGATCAAATGACATGAAATTGTGTGACTGGCAGATCAGTAGCAGATCCAGACTAACTCATAATTGTGCAAGCCAATTCTTTTTCACTTCTCTTCAATTAATTCCATTTGCCCCTATGAATCTGAAAGTGTTCAGTTTCATCATGCACACTGATGTACAGGAGCAGGCTTTGCCTCTGAAGACCAGTGCAAAGAAGGCATTGAATACTTCAGCTTTTTCTACAGTGTCTGTCGCTAGATTCTTCCCCATTTGTCAGTGCACCAAGGTTTTTCTTGAGTAACTTCTTTGAAATGAGAAAATCATAATCCCTTCTTGCTATTGCTACTGTCCAGTACTAAATTAACTCTAGGTGGATATTTAACTTCCTGAGTTTCATCTGTAGGCACCCAAGTTATGTTTTTATATAC
This sequence comes from Alectoris magna, assembly GCA_030625065.1. Lineage (NCBI taxonomy): Eukaryota > Metazoa > Chordata > Aves > Galliformes > Phasianidae > Alectoris > Alectoris magna. The sequence continues at coordinate 89,577,726 of CM060560.1, forward strand.
TTCTTGCATTACTTGTCCTAGTTTCTACTATACATATGTTCTTTTTCTACATGTTAGTTCATTGAAAAGCTCCCTGTTTAACCAATCAAGCCTGGTCTTTCTGTATAACAGCGTTTCATAGCAAAGTTCTTCGTAAAGATACTTTACAAATGAGTTGTAGTGCCTGAGTACCCTTCCTGGTGTGGTTTCTTTCCAAGGAATTCTAACAAGCAATTCCTTGAATAAGCTGGAATCTACTTTCCCAAGACATAATCCTCCCATTTACCTTCCTAGCCTTTCTTCAGATCATATATTCTCATTGTTGCTGCAGTCATTGCAGCTGTCTGTGACCAAATTTGAAACAAGCACTTGTCTCTCTGTCTGCAGTAAACTCAAAAGAATCAGTTTTTTGTCTGTGTGGAAGACAAAAAAGTAAATTAAAACTCATTTAGCCTTTCTGTCTAATATTGGATATGCTCTATATGGAAGACTTGTATTTATGGAACCATTTGTGTGTGTGTGTGTGTGTGTTCTTTTCCTTTTCTGTTTTTTTGTGATTATCTTTCCTATGCACTTGCAATTTTCAAGCAGTCATGCTGTGATTAAAATAAGTTAGCTAATTTTTATCCAAACTTGCCATCTAGTGGCACATTACAGGTTGCAGTCCATTAAAGATTTTCCTAAATACATACTGTATAGTTAAATCTCACACCGAAATTGTTTTGTAAATGTTGTTTCTCCATAGTATATTGTATTTTCACTGTGGCCAGAACATGTTTCCAGAATGTTGTGTGAAAGGAAGTTGCAACTCGTGTGTAAGAACTACAGTTAATAATGAAGAAATAACACAGTAAAATAAGTAAGAAATACGCAGTAGGTGAGCTTTCTAACAAGCTACTTATGTTAAACATGACGTATGTAGAAAAATAAGTTTTCTCACTTTCCTATATACAGTGAAATGTATCTATAATTGCAGAAATACTTAAACAAGATTTAGGTTACAGTGTATATCAGAAGTATTGGAAAGGGAGGTGGAAGAGCTGCCTTGAAAGCTTTGTTATTCTTGAACTTTGATCTATTTTCTATGTCACTATTGAAAGTATTTGCTATATGGGTCTATGGGATGTACTGGAGTATATATGCCTTTCCTGAGAGATTAACCAAGTTATGCTGACTGGTGACAAGTGATTTTTTTGATTTATTTATTTGTTACATTTCTATGTATTAAGAAATGCTATGATAAGTCAACCGATGAACAAGCAAGCTCATGATGTCTTGTTGGCAGTTGCCAGTAGTAGATACTTAGGCAAAAATAGAAGAACGACACATGTGGTGCTCCTCCTTTCTAAGAGCTGGCAGTTCATTGATTCATTTTTTTTTCAAGCTGAAGGTTGCGTCTGTACCACTCCATTTAAAAATCGCTAACCTCGACAGATTTTTTTCTAATTCTAAGAAGCTATGAGCTCATTTTGCTTATATGTGGGAAATATTTGATTTTGCTCTTTATTTTCTACTGCATTAAGAATTTTTTTTTGTCATTGTTTTTAGTTCTTTGAGTTTTAATTACTATTTACTTAGCTATTTTTTTTTCCTTTCTGATCTATAATCTTCAATTTACAGTAGATCTGTTTCCTGTTCTATGTGATTTATTTGGTTTATCCTAGCCATTCCCTTTCTTCTTTATCACTTCATGACTTCCACCATACCTAGCACCTTCTACGCTGTGGACTTTAGATAAAACTTATTCAACTTCATTGAATGAGTGATATCTTCCTCAGCCCCAAATTTCTTAACAGTCTGCCTTTTTATGTTATCAGTGCAATGTTGTTAACGAATAGTTCTTTCTGCCTACTCTCTAGGTCTTAGGAGAATTACAGTTCAGTATACGAAGAAATGAGCAAATGTATAATTGTCTACCACATAAGCAACTTCCATTTAAAGTTAATTTTCTTCAAAAAAAGAATTAGAAAGACAAATGTTAATATTTTTTGCCTTTAGCATATGAAACAAAAATCTATTTTGAGATGGAACGTCAAACATTTGGGAAGAAATCTTTGAACTTTTGACCCTAGTTACATTGAAAATTACATAATTTTATCATTGAAGAAAAGTTTTAGAGGTAGAATGAACAAGCTTTTAAAATAAGTGATATATTGGCTTCTTAGAGCTTTGCTGCTAGATTTATGCTGCTGGTGTTCTAAAACAGGCAGAGATCTTCAGCTTTTCTGTAGTGAAGCTGGAGACAGGATGAGTTAGAGGCTGTACTAACTGAGCAGTGAATTTTGTTTACTCTTAGCAGTTGAATAACTGATTCTGAACGATGGAAGTTATATCACATTGTTACCTCTGTTGGGGCAGCATATTTAGGTTACTTGTCAGTAGGAAATTAAAATATCAGACTGAGATGTCAAACTGGAAAATAAACAAAAATTGAACAAGTTATACGTGGCACTTTTCAAATAATATTACTACTGTGATTAATTTCCATATCCCAGGTATTTTCAGTTTTATTCTTTTTTTCTTCATTTCTTTCGTTTACCTGACTGTTTCTAAAAATGGCCACAGTTTGATATTGAAATTCTGGTAATACTGTGGCTTTGAATTCAAGTTGGAGCTCTTTCTAAAAACTTTTAAGTAAAATATTTACATTTTACTTATATACATTACACATTTTATGTATGGCCCATGACAATTCCTCTTAATGCTCAGGGCAGCTCAGGCAAGCCAAAAGGTTGAACACGTCTCCTCTAATACCTGAATAATGGATGATATTGTCTATCTGGTTAGAGGTTCGTGTCTTACGATATGGAATTATGCTAGTCAAATCCTCAGCTCATGCTGGCTTCTACTGGTGATGAAAGATTGCTATGACAGCTTGTGTGTTTTATTCATGGTCTCCTTTCTTGTAAATACAGTGTAAGATAATGGGCCTGGAAAGCAACAATGCTCGAGGCAACTCTTTCATCACAGGGTTTTTTTACAGTAAGACTTGCAAGTAAGGTTTACTTCTGATATGACATTTAAAATTCAGTTAGCTGGGGAAAAACATTTTATTGATAATAGTGCTACAACAACGAGGGCAGTGTTTGTAAGTCAGATCACTTGTTGGGTAAAAGTTAAGTTTAATCTACAGAACTTGGTTGGTCTTAGAAGTTGTTGTAGTGTCAAGTATGGATATTGAAATACAGGACTTTTCTACTCTCTTTGATCTGATATAACACAGTTAAGAAAATTGTATACTTGTGCAGTGCTTTAAAAACAAAATTTTGTGTCGCTGTAGTGCGTAAAATCTAAGTGTTTAAACAAATGGTGATCACTGTATGCCTGTTATCTGGCCCACATATGTTCAGTGGTAGCTTCAAGCATAGAGATCTGATTATCTCTGCAGCTTTGCCTTGAAACACTCAGATATTTACTCTTTCACATTACCATTTTAAAGGATATTTTTTTCAGAAATAAAGGCTAGGATTGTATTTTATCGCTCTAAGTTTCAGCACAACGTATTCTTGGTTTCATGGAAAATGGAAACAAGAATTCACTCCTCAAAGAATGGGCGATATTTGACAGAATAGTGATTATCTCCATTAGGAAATATGTTATTCCCACACATTTGTTGGTCTGATGCTTCTTAGACTTGACTAGTGACTCAGGCTGTGTTAGGCTGAGTCAGTTTTTTCATTATCTTCCAAATGGATGGCAGCCAAATCATGAAATATAAGCAGTCTTCATTGCTTTGGCTGAGCTAGTAGCCATCTTTTAAACAGTACGCTCTTCCAGAATAATAAAGAGGCAGTACAAAGATATTGACTGAAGTTTGAATTTGGGGGCTTTAACCTTTGTTTATCGGAGACAGAGAATAATTAAAAGTACAAATGAACATCTCTTGCACTTTAAGCTTGCTTTTAGAGGACACTTTGAGATCCAGAATAGCACGGTCAAATGGATAACAAACTGTAAAGGTGACTTTGTGTATTTGAATAGCTGGGGTACATTACAGCAGAATCAGTTGGACCGATTTTACATTTTGAGCTGCAGTTCTAAGCTCCAATTCTGTGATGCCATCGTCTGTTTGGAAATTCCAAGTCCATTATGTCAGCAAAGAGAGTATGAAGTTATTTTATCCTGAATAAATCTTTCTTTGAGGATGGGAAATTTGATCTCTTAGCTAGCACTATAATGAACATAGATTTCAGGGTACATTTGAAGTCAAATTTTCTGAAATATTTCCATGTGTATTAGTGCCTATTGTAGAGCTTGAGATCCAACTGCAAAACTGGTAATTAATAACATATATTACCAGTGTTAAAGTCGTAAAAAGTTACACTAAAGTTCAGAAGCCTGTTGGTTCTTGTTATCTGATAATTTTGTCCTTAAAAGTGTATCATCTACAAAATAGGAGAGTTGCTTATTCTTTTGTATCATCCACAAAGCGTAAGCATTGTTCTTGTCGTTTAGCCAGTGGGACAAAAAACAGGAGCCTTTTGGAATGATTTTTTTTCCAGAAAGGCAATTTGCTTCTTGCTTTAGTTCAGGAGTAACCTGAGAGCTGGGAAAAATGGTGAATGAAATGCATGCTGTTGTGAGCTATCTTTTGATCCCTGGTAAATAGTTTGTGTCCAAATTTTTTTTACTGTTGTTTATGTATTATTATTATCATTTTGGTTGAACTCTGCCTTATTTCCAGAAGTCTTTGTATGTGAAAGCATTGAGAGTTTGTCTTTTGGCTAGAGGGTAGTTGTCTTTTAGTGAAGCTAATTCATGAAAAAACGAGCCTGTAACATAAATGCAACAATGTAAGTGTAGATGTACCTGTCAAGCACCCTACTTTGTGTTGATTTTCTATCGTTCTGAATGGAATGACCCTCTAAGAGGGGATAGCTATTTGTCAGTCAGCAGCAGTTAAGGTGGTGAGGATATCCAGGGACTGTTATGTGTTTTGGCACTTCAGAGCTCTGCTGGACAGAGGAATATAGAAAATCATTCATCTGAAAGCTATCTCTACCCTGACTGAGGTAATAAGCTGCTGCAGATTCCTATTTTTCAGAATGGCTGAAGTTGGAAGGGGCCTTTTGTTGGTCATCTGGTCCAACCTTCTGCTTAAGCAGGGCAGCTTAGAGCATGTTGCCCAGAACCATGTCCAAGTTGCTTTTGAAGATGACAGATGGATGTGGAGTACGTACTGTGTATCTTTCTTTGTTCTCATATGTCCTCTGTTATTCTGTGTACTTGTATTTGCATAGATTTCCTCTTACAGGTCTGCTGGTTCTGTCCAAATGTAACTGTGACTGAAACACAGACCTCCTCCTTGTCTCCTCCCAGCTGGCAGGCCTGGCCGTATTAACGAGGCAGTAACTTGTGAGGGACTGAGTGTTGTTGTGAAGGAAGGAAGGGGTTGTCACATGGAAAGTGAGTTAGGGGAACTTGGGGACATGGCGATAGTTGAGGTAGAGTGATACCAGCTCTAAGTATAACTACAGTAGGTCATTTTATGGGGTGCAGCAATGACTTGAAGACTTCCTGTTGCCTATGCTCATCTCCCTAGATGATGGAGATGATGGGAGAAAGCAAGAGGGGTATTTGAAATAACAGTAGTGACTGTATGTAGGGGGGGACAAAAAGATTATGAAAGGTGTAGTGCTTAAACTATTTGATACAATTACAAGAAAGTAGGCTTTCCTGGCTCTCAGCTTGGAGGCTGCATATTTAACCTGTCATATAGTGCGAAAAAACTAATAAACTATAAATGGATTTTTTGTAACTTTTGGGAAAAGAAATTAAGTATCTAACAGAAATTGCTTTCTGTAGATACTAACTCTGTAGTAGAGGCTCTTACTGACAGCTGAGTTTGCTTCTCCTGGCTCTATAATTATCAGAAAGCTAAATTATTTCTCAATTACTTGTTCACACTTGCATGTTTCTTCATACTTCTGTTTGGATCTCTTGATTGATGAATAGCTGGTGTACAGCCGGTATTTTTAGTGAATTCACCAGGGAATAGACTGTCTAGCATTGTGAGACTTCAGTATTGATCAGCTATAATGGTGTTGGCATTGCATTAAGATCAATGAGAATCTCTATTCCTCTAAGAAGCTGGAAGCAGTGGAGGCTTTTTATGCAATTCTGAGCAAGGAAATGTACCTTACCGCTAGGGGTCACTTATTAGCTAAATTTAGAGAACGCATTGAAAAGCCAATAATATGGAAGGGATGGAAAAGATTTTATGCACAGTGCGTTGTATATAGATTTGCATTAAAATTTCTGCGTGCATTTGCAGCAACTGGCCTATATAGTATTTCCTCAATTTTAAAACTGTGTTGTAAATGTTACAAGATCAATGAAATGTAGTGTCAAAATACAGTAAAACATTTGCAATTAAGAAATCTTGATGAAAGATGAGAGAGACTCTGAAAGTGGAACCAAGTAATTCCAGGTGGTTGCTTCCTAAAGTTATCCTTCTGCGTTCTGCTATTACACTCCAGGGAATACTTAACATGTATTGGTGGGAGGGGAAAAAAAGAAATGTGGCAAATGTTCCCTTTCTTTTACACTTCTTTTGTTAAGAAAGTGTTTTGATGTTTGTTTTTTTTTTTTCTTGTGTGAAAGCAGCAAAATGCTGCTAATGTTAAACAATGGTGAATAGCAAACTTCAGTTGCATTACAGTTTGTAAACAACTTTTGACTGTGTAATGAGTTGATAAATGTTTTGGATGATCATTTAGAAAACACAAGAAGCTTGGAGAAATGAAAGAAAATACCTAGCTTATAGGTATAAAAAGGGTCTTTATGCTGCTGTGAGAGCTAAAATCTAGTGCCTTTGTACTGGGGAGCATTTAATCCTATTGTAGAACCAGCTCTGATATGAAATTCGTGTGCGCTGACATCTAACCAAAGTGCAACTTATTGAAATTTTATTCTGTCATGTTTCAGGATTTGCATTGTTCAAATCAATATGCATGATACTTCACTACCATTTTCTTCAGTAGGTATGAACTTTCTGTACTGTATAGAGTAGAAGGTATAAGCTATTCCGCAGCTATAATGATGTGATATGTACTTAAAGCTTTTCAGAGCTAGGTGTTCAGCTTTTGTGTTAACTTCTCACCCTTGAAATTATAGTATATAGCATTTTGATTGAATACTGTTTCTTCAATACAGGTCATTCAGTGTAGAGTGGTGCTAGCCAGTGTGTGAGGCTGAATTTTCTTGGTTTCAGTTTATCTTTGAGTTTGCAATAAGAATCTAAGTAAAAAATGCTGAAATCCACAGTGGCAAATTAATCCATAGTCATGTTGGCTGTGTGTCTAGTACAGGTATACATTCTAACTTAATGCAAAGGCTTCAATTAAAGTGACTGGTTTTGGATTTTGTTTCAGCACTCTGTAAGTTGTAACCGTTAAACCTTTTGGAGTCAGAGTTCATCTGCCTTTGAGCAGATGGGTGATTTTAGATAGCAAGAATCCATAACTTGTGACAAACGCTCTGGAGATCCATGGCAATTTGGCATTGATTCATTTACTATGACCTCACTGGTAAAGATCTGACAAAAGTGGAGTATTTCCAAACTTAAAAAACTTGAGATTCTCTGACTGTTGGTGAGGCCTGTAGCTAATTTATGTAAGTGAGACTGGGAAAATGAGAACAGGCTTGGCATCAGCTGGAGTCCTGTGAGATGCTATCATATTACTGTTGCTCAGAAATGACGATACATTTCCACAATGGGAAATCATCATAGTGGTTATCTAACAATTTAATTAGGGCTTCTTTTGTGTATTTACTTTAAAACAAATTATAGCTAGATTATACAAGATCATGCACTTTAATTAGAGGTAGAAGTTGAATAAGCAAGAGAAAATATGAGTCAACAAGACAAGCTGCAAACTCTGTCTGTTATTTGAACAGTGCATTTATCACACTGAGGTCTTCTGAATATATTTCTTTAACTGTCAGCAGTTCTTTGACAATTCAGATGCTCGATAATGTGGTTGATACCTTATGAAGAAGTTCGTTATTGTGAGAAAAAGAATCATTCACAACAAAAACCTTTTTAGTTAAGTTTATTCAGCTGATTTTACTCTGGAAAATTAAGATGGGAATTTATTTAACATTATCATTGATTCAGAAGACATTCCAGTATTCTCAGAGTTTGCTGTACAAATGTTTATACTGGAGAATATGGAGAATGCAAAAAATATTTCAAGTGTGACTTCTGTCAGTAAATGATAAGAAGAGATTGACTTACAAATGCTTTCATTTTTTGACAGTTCATTTTAAGAAATGATTTGAGGTTTCTGCCATGTTGAGGAAATCCTGAAATTCCAGGTGCAGTAGGAATGGAATTTGGCATGTGACTATCTGGCTGACTTTATGCAGTTCTTGTAGTGAAGAGCTGATTAAAGAACAGCTGCTAGCTTAAATCAGACATTTGCTTTATTTTCTACTACGACTTTTTTATAAAAGATTATTTTATTTGGGTTCTAGTCAGTCTTCACAAGTGAAACATATTCCAAATTTATAAATCACTTTACTCAGTTCCTTGACAGTTGTAGTGGTGGCATTAATTACAGAGGATTTACACAAGCAATGAAGCAAGGCTTCACAATTATTTGAAGAAATTAAGTCTAGTTTAAAAAAGAAAATCAGAATACATTTTGTTCTCCCAGTAATGTATTTTTCTTTTGCCCATGAAAGTATCCTCTTGAAAGATGCTGCATAGTCACGTCTATCAAACAAACCTTTATTCTTACAGTTCGGTTATACAGGGCAGTTCTTTGCAGGATTGCATGATTTTATACTAGGAATTTCAATCAGTCACTGTTCTTTATCTGTGCCAGCAGCAAAGAATCAACAGCACTGCTGGAGTTCTGTACCTGAGTGCATTACTGAGTCTGTGTATGATTACATCTTATTTTAGTAGCCATACTGGCAACTTCAGGTTTCAGAAATGAAGTCCTCTTTCTTTAACCCTTTATAAATGGACAATATAATAGAGATTATGAAAATGAGACTGGTGTAGAGAAAAAAACCTGAAGAAAGTGGAGATGGGAATTTTTCGTCAAGTGTTTAAATTGGAGCATGACTCTTCACTGATAAGAAATTCTTTGAGAGAGGAAAAACCTCAAGAGGAAGAACTGCTTGGTCTTCTTTGATACTGGATGAAAGAGAAAACAAATGCTGTGTGGGTGGAGGGAGGGGAATGGGGCAACAGCTGAAGAGGCAGAGGTAAGAAGTGAGTTTTAACCACATGGAAAACAACTCCTGTTGCTGCATGTTCTAGCATTCCCTACATCTGCTAGCTATAATGCATATCTAAAAAAACTTCGGTTATCAAATCTTTGCTACTTCTCGGCTGATCATTTCATTAGGATGTCAGGTACAGATGAACATTGATTTTTACACCTTTGTAGAGAATCATTTTCATTTTCTAATGTGTATTATTTACCCATTGCATGGTAAATTGTACTGAACTTGCTTCATGAACATTTGGAATAGTAGTTCAGCAAATATTGTAAAATATCCTCTCAATTTGTGAAAATTGACTGCATGTATAATTCAAAGCCCAGCCTTAGCAGAATCAATAGTCAAGAAGGTAGTACGGTTTGCTCCCGCTTGTTTTAACAAGGATAAGAATCTCTACTGCAATTTAAAGTGATAATTTTTACAGCTTTTTTCTTGGCAAGAATTAAGATTTGAAGGCAGAACAATAGATCACTTTATAACTTAAGTCTTCAGAAATGGATACACAAATTGCAAATCTCGAAACATTAGCCAGATAAAATATCTAGATTTTTATTCCTTTCAGTAAAAGACTTTCTAGAAAGTGAATATCATGCTGTAACTTCTTCAGAGAGGCTAAATAAAGATAATGTGATTTTTATTTGCAAAGAACCAAATGCGAAGCGAGATGTTGGGATATAAAGTGTGCTACTGAGTAGTATGTTTCCTTTTTCCTGCTTTGTCATATTTTTTAAGATGTTACATTTTAAGAAAAGCAATTGGTCATAATTTCTTTGTTGGTTACCTTTCAATGGATAAAGTAGGCAATGTTTTTAGTGGAAACATATAGTCATAAAAATTCTTTGAAAGGGAGAGCATTACTCAGTCAGAGAAAACATGCTGCCATCGCTTCCAATTTAAAGAACTGGACTTAGATGTTCTCCTTATGATGTACAAAATCAGCTTTTAGTAATTGGAAAACATCTTAAGATCCTCTTAATTTTAACATGTAGAGAAAATGATTTTGTGGGATTTCCTCAGCTTTTCCGTGTAGGCAAAAACAATAATAATAATAAAAAGATATTTCTGAAATTCTTTTGTTTCACAAGGAAAAACAATTGGTTTTTGCTGCATAATCTTGAAAGATTTAAACAAAAAATTACATACAGCGTGCTTTCACATTGTGACTCATTATATGAAATAAGCAATTATCCATGCATTTTTCTGATCTGGAAGACAGAGAAACTTTCCAAAACTGAAGTGTTAATATTACAATTAGGTCATATGCCATAGCCTACCTGACAGGAACAGCAGCTGCAGAGGTGGAATTACCTAATTAGTGTTCCTTTTTTTTTTTTTCTAACTGCACTTTAGATGTTGATTTATTATTTGCTTTTCCATCACTATTATATTGTATTGCAGTAGCTTAAAGCAAATACTTATTCTTTTTCACGTATTATAGAGAGGGGGGCAGTTTCCCAAAGTTAACATAAGCAGTATGAGCTGCAAATTAGCATAAATATTCATGCTACTTGTTTCTTCCTGGGGTTTCGATAGGAATACCTGAAAACATTTAAAGTTTTGTCTTTAGAATACTTGTTTTAAAGGAGTGTTTTTTGACATCAGAAATACTCTAAGCTGGTGATGAAAGATGCTTTGTCTTTCACATGAGAATAAATCTTCAGATTTGAGACGTGCAACATCTGACTCATAAAGTCCTTATTATGTGGATTGGTAGAACAGAATAGTATTACCTTTTGCCCGCTATATTCTTTTCTCATGTGTCTCATGCTGGCCACTGTTGGAGAAAAGGTATGGGTTTAAAGAGGATCTGACTGCTGTTTTGTCCTTGGATTTGTATTATTTCAGCAGCAGCAGCTTTTTACAAAATCTGCCCCTTTCTTTGAAGTCATTGGTTATTTTTGCATTTGAAGGGAAAATTCATCAGCTTTACTAATTATGGGAAGATTTTCCTCCTATCTGTTTTAGCCATATGCCACATCTGGGAAGCAGCAATATTTAGTTCGATATTTCCACCGGGTGGTATGGATGAAATAGCTAGCAACAATAGGGATATGCTTTTGTTACCTCTGTGGCAAGCATTTCCTTTTGGAGTTGGGAGTGGACTTCAGTTTTTTCTAAATATTTTCTAGCTTTTTCTCTCTTATATGCTCTACTCTGTCTAATGATGTTCTCACCATTTAGCAGTCCAGCTGTAACAAGTTAAGGCACTTCTGAGCTGCAATAAACCTTACAGTAATTATTGATATCCATATTGCTCTGTACAAAAAGATTTCCTTATGTACTCAGAGAAGTCTCTCTGTCTGTGGAGCATATTTTAATTTACTGGTAGAATGTTACTTTCGCAGTGATTGCCACATTCCCAATTTGAGCAATAACGTTACTTAGACAAACTGAAAGTACACATCAGACTACCAACTATTAAATGATAATCACTTTATTCAGTCTCTCGTTTCTCTGTCTGTTTGGTTCAAGGAACAAAGACCCAAATTGTCTCTATTTAACCAAGGATAAATCATTAGATGTCACAGACTGAGCGTTCAGGTTTTCTCTGTAGCTTGAGTTCATTAGCTTTCATGGAACTATCCTGATTATTTATTTATTTATTTATTTATTATTTTATTATTTGAGATCATTCCTGAAACTTTTTATTTCAATCTGATTTGTTAACCATCTGATTTGGGAATGTTAATCAAGAGTCTTCAACACAGGTTTGTATTTAGTCAGAAGTTCATCTTTGGAGTAGATAGCACAGGGCTGTTTTGTAGTGTTTTAAAGCTTTTACTTCATTCTGTCAAGATTCTTGATTTTCAGAAGTGTTGTCTGGGTAGTAAGTTGTAGTTTTTGTCTTTGTTTCTCTATGACTCTGGGCTATTTTTTTCTTTTTAGTAATATTACAGGGCTCTGAATTTCAGCTTTACCATTTTCATGGTCAGACAGAATGTCTGGAAGGCTCAATACAGCCATGTGGATTGGGAGCTGGAATCGTCTTTCATTCACAGGCTGCTCAGCCAGAATGAAAAATCATATTAACCTGTATTGTTACTCCACATAAAAGCTTTCACACCTTGTCAGAATGTTTAACCTCACTACTGCACTGCAGTCACTAAACCTTTCCAGTAGGGTATATTATAGCCCATACACAGCAAGGATTTACTACTTAAATAAATTTACGAAGTTTTACCAGAAGGTTGTTTTTTGTTTATTGTATCCACTTCCCTATTCCCCCACCCTTTTTCTTTGATGGCATTTCTTTACCTGGGTTAATAACACATTTTAATGGGCAAAGTCTGAAAAATGAATTCTTTTCCGGGTATGCTATTCAGTGGAGTCCTAAGGCAAGAGCCTGTTTCTGTGCATTGTGATTAGTTTGTATTAATAGTGGTCTCCTTAACCTGTATTCTACATAGAATATTATAATTTCTGTTAGTGAATTTTACTTCAGAAAGCTTTATTTGACAGATTGTGTCTTCCCTCAACTGTTATTACAGTGACAGAAAATAAATATTCATAAGCGCAGAAACAGATGGTTATCCTCAGAAACAAGTCAAGGGAATCAAAAGTCCTTCAGAGTAAATAATGCACCATTGTCGTAAATGGCTCTGAATGCTTGGATTTGCTTCCATTGATCATTTTTCTTACACTGCTTCTTTCGAAATTGAGTCTTTTCTTTGTTTCTTTGAGCACGATGTTTCCCAAGTTGCTATTGAAAAAAAACAATATTTCAGTCATGAGTTCTGATTTCCACTGCATTGTCTACAGTATGATAACTTCTTCATGTCTGTTTAGTCCATTGGAATAGAGCTAGAGGTGTGTGACTTGATTAAAGTGAGCTCAGTCCTGGAGTGGCTGAAGGATTTGTCGTCATAAATGTTCATCCGTATCCCCATGACGGCAAATTGTAATGCATGTCCACCTTTGAGTGACGAATTGCATTTTTGTTTGTTCTTTTTATTTCTTTTTTCTTCCCAGTTTACCTCTGATAATTGCAGGAATGCTTTCAGATGGCTGCTGTCTGGGGAGGCTGGTTCTGAGACTAGTTTCACAAGCTACCTCTGTATTACAAACGTTATAGTTACAGACAGGTGTACTGTGTGCTGGGTTACTATTTTGATATTTTTTATCTCTGGGTAAAAAAGTTACTTATTTCTTTTGAACAAGGTTTCAATCCTAGCAGAAGAACATGAGCATTAGATATGAAAGAATTGCTGTGTTTAAAAACAACAACAAAAACAAAACACAAACCAACAAATGTGCATGTAAAAGCAGTTTGTATTAACCACTTTTACAGCTAATCACTATAGTACATGTCATGAATACTGTATGTTTTCCATATTTTGTAAGGAAAATGTATTAATTTATAAGTTGAGTATAACTGAGACTTTCTTCACTCGATTTAATACCTAAATTTTATACTTCCTATATATGATGTTTGTGTAAAGCATGAAGCTTAACTATTTTTTGTTATACTTCACTGGATAAAAAATATTAGTTTATCATTATTATATTAAATAATCCCATGCTGTCATGCTCATGATTTTAGGATCTTGGATTAGGAGGGAGATCTTAGTTGCAATGAAATTCAGTAATTGTGATTTTAACACTGTTGTTCTTTCTATAGAGTATTTGTACTATAAATGCTATGCATATTCTTGCCTTTATAGCATATAATTCCCAAGAAAGTCTATTTTTCTAGGATGCTTCTTTTATCATATTTTGTTTATTTGTTTTTTTATAAACTGTTATGCCAACCCAAGTGTGTTTTAGGAAGAGTAGTGAAACATATAGTATGGATTGAACATAAGCTCTACAACTTTAGAGATGTAACTGTATTGTAATCTCTTTGACTTGTGGTACATTTGAAAGTGTGTTGTGGTCTCACCCCAATGCTTAACAAACATTTCTTTAGCTCAGCCCCCTCCTGCAGTTTTACAGAACTGGGATTTGCTTTTAAGAAGAGGCAAAACGTAGATGTAGCTGAAAGTTTGTCATTCAGGTCTAATGCATATTTACAGTGCTCAGAAGAGAATCCTTGGCTCCTATGCCCCTATTTCATATTCATGAACATTAGCTTCACTCACATTTTATATACATAAATCTGCTGAAAGGCGAAGCAAACCTGATGGAAAACCTTAAACTAGGAATGGTGTATTATCAGTGCTAAGAAAAAATATTTTCTTAAGTTTTATTTACTTAACTTGTTCTACTACGGATTCCAGGGTTTTCAGCAGACAATTGTATCCTCAGTTAGTAAAAGAAAAAGTTTTGGTACCAAATAGAAATTCTATTATGTGATAGCTGTTTAACAGAGCCAGTTTTACCAGCTGAATATATTGCATCTAATTTATTGCCCTATTAGCTGAGAACAAAATTCTTCTGTATTTTTTCTAGTCGATGCGGAATACTTTTGAGAGCAATTTAAAGTAAATGCATGTAACGTTTAGGGTTATACTGTAATTTATTCTTCTAAATGTGACTTTGATCCTATTTTAAAAACAGAACAAAATACGACTTCGGCTAATATGCATAATACTCAGATTTTAGTGCCAAAATGGAGTGTCTTTCCACTTCTGCATGGTTTCTCTGTACTTATTTTTAGCATGGTTGTACATATGCTCCACATGCTATGCACTGTTCTTTTTGAAAAAAAAAAAGAAACACAAAAAAAACCCCAAAACAGTGTTGTTATGAAGTAGGTGTCACAAAGAAGTAAATGGGCAAAACATAATTTATCATGCTCTTTTTTCTGGTAAGATAAATCAACACCTACTAGTCCTCTGATTTATCGGGCCTTTCATTGCAATACTTGCTTTTGTGAAGTGTTATGTAGTGATGTTATGTCAAAGGTAGACCTTGTTCTTATTGATCCTTTACCCTCAAAGTCAACTTTATGGAATGTTGCAGCAAATGTGCCCCAATTACTGTATTGTATTCTGAAAGCAGTTCCCATTGCATACACGTTCGTCTGTAGTTTAATTACTGAGGTTAAACAGCTATGTACTACTAAATGAGATTTGCACTGTAATTTTTGGTATCTTTTAAAAATTATCTTTAAAACTTAATTATAGGTGTTAGAAAATTATGCAAGATTTGAGGGTCTTTTGATGCATACATTGTTTTTTTGTGTGTGTGCATGTTCATATGCTTAAATGTAGCACAATGATAGCATGCAATTACGATTTTGCTTGGCTTAAAAGATGGTTAAATTCAATTCTCTAGTGATTTTTGACAGAGTTGTGAATTCTAAGAGACATTTTAACATCCAAATATGTGCTATTGCATTCAAAAGTTTTCTAATAAGATTTGAAACTGATTTGGAAAGTGTTAGCCAAGGAGTTAATACTTAAAGAGCTCAGTATGTCATCTTTCTTTGCTACCTGTATCATAAAATTTAGATTTTTTTATTTTGTAAAGCTGTCACTGAACGTCAATCTGTTTTTTTTTTTTTTTTTCGTTTTCTTCTTTCCCCCAAGTTTGACACATAAAATGTTGATGTTGCACTTGTAATGTATTAGGGGAATACTAATCTTGTTATTGCTGTTGCATATGGATGCTGAGCGAAGTTATTCCGTGTTAAGAAATGTTAAAAAAAAAAAAAAAAAAGTTTTAGTAAAAATATTCTGAAATATTTTAGCTTTAAAACACAAACTGAGTTTTAAGTAACTTCTGGTTTCATTGGAAACCTTCAACAGGTCTCAAAATCAGCACAAGCCAGAGTAAGTTAGTTCAACATTATAAAATACTGCTTCATCAAATTGAAGAATTTTAGATTAAGTAGGCTTTTAGCCTTCTCAGAATGGAGGATCATTTCCTTTCACATGTAACATGCTTTTCTCATGTGTATGGATGGCTACAGGTTTTGCTGTTTTCGTTGTTGTTTTTCCTGTTTTAAGATACGTATTCAATTCTGGATAACATTTACCCTTTGACCCAACCACTTTCTTACAATAAACAGTTTGTTGATGAGAGCAGCTGCTGAGGAGATTGCTTCCAGACTGTTCTGTTGCAGCTGAATAAGAAAAGCAAAAGCCAGAATGCACCTTACAGGGTTGCACTGCTGTACTCCTGGTTTCCCTGCTCAGTTTCTGTTTTGTTGAGGGTAGTGCAATGGGCCTTCTATAGTCAGTATTCTCTTGCAGCTGTGAAAGCTGTTACTTAGTGAGGGACCACAAAGGATAGTACTTTGGTATCAATACAGAGAAATCAAGATAAATGTTTTTTTCCTGAGGATAACACATATTTTCTCTCTCTCTCTTTTTTTTTTTTTTTTTTTTTTTTTGGTATCTCTAACAAATTGGTCCATACTTTTTTTGTAAATTTGAAATACCTTTTTGCATACAGCACTTTAGAATGTTGTGATTGCCTTGTTTCTTAATTTCTTTTGCGTACAGGAATGGCAGTATATGCCTTCTAGCAGCTTAACACCTAGGAGCATCACTGTGTTAAAAACCAGAAATGCTGATGTAGAAAACCTGAAATGTTGATTTCTTATTATCTTGTTTCTACCCTTATCAGAAGTGTTCTGTTCTATACAGAATGTAACATCTGATATGTTTTTATTAGTTGATGACTTCTGACCTAGACCTGTAGTCCATTCTTAGTATTTACTGCAGCACATTGAGCAAATTAATTTTCTGTCTACATGTAGTGATCTTTTAGGCTAAATTTAGTTTTGGATTCAAATTTAGGCACGGCTTTATGAGCAGTTGACAAACATGTAGGCTGAGAATTGGGTCAAAATCAAAATAAGTTCTTGTTCAAAGCAGTGCAACTGTGATTTTAAAGAAGTGTTGCTTATAAGCCTTGCACAACTTAAAGTATTTTGTTAAGTCTTCCCCTGTCTTGGATTAGGTGTTCCACACTTTGTTACCTGACTGCTTCTACTCCTCATGCTGCTGAGATGATATACTGTGTATACATAGTGCTTCTACAAAGTAATAATTGCTTTTCAACGCACAAAGAAGAGTGGAAAAGACAAGGTTTCATATTCTTGTTTGGTTTAGAGGTGATGAGATTTTTCTGTGCCTCTTCAAAGTATATAGCAAAGTAAAGTAACTATCCCAACCACTAGAAACTCCTAAAAATCCTGTTGGTTGTGAATTATAAAGTTACCAATCCCTACCATCTTTCTGAATGCCATTACTAATAAACTGAAACACATTTCCTAGTTAAGTAGCATCCTGAGAATGCATAGCAATATCATTCAAGTAATTACAGAAGTCCATGAGAGCATGAAATGACAAGGCACCTTGGCACTACAATAAAATCTTTATGAAGTTATTCGGGGACGGGGAAGGGAGGACCCGGAGAACTGGGGATTTCTTTTCTTTCTAAAATTTTATGTTATGAACTAAACATGGAACTGCAAAAATAATTGCCCTCTACTTGCTGGAGAGACTAAGGTGAACAGATTCTCCCCTGATTTGGCCTATATTATCGACCCCATTGTAATATATGTTTTCCTATTTAAAATTGCTAAACGAATGAAAATGTTTGGAAGTAATCTAGAGATGGACTAAAATCCATGCAGCGTGGCAGTGGATGGAAACAGTCTAGCTTGTTCCATTTTTATCTCTTCTCTTGAACAAGGACTGAACTTTGTAATGAATTATGAGCAGTTAGTATTAGGAGAAATGTTTTAC
Source organism: Alectoris magna (assembly GCA_030625065.1). Classification (NCBI taxonomy): domain Eukaryota; kingdom Metazoa; phylum Chordata; class Aves; order Galliformes; family Phasianidae; genus Alectoris; species Alectoris magna. The sequence continues at coordinate 89,595,581 of CM060560.1, forward strand.
ATGTACTTTCTGAAAATTGATTCAATTGAGTACTTAATATATTTCAAATCGGATTTTGAATGTTTGTATTCTAAATACCCTTTGTGCTTTGCGGTTCTGTTTATACTTTTTGTTTCTGCTATTGCAATATCTATCATCAAGCTCAAACTTACTTAAAACTATTCAAGACACCAAGTGTTGACATGTAGTTTAGTAACATTTATTAAGTATTAATGACATCTGACAGTCTAATGAAATATCATAGCCTGATTGTCTGACTGGGGAGAGAGTGAGAGACACAGACTGGCTTTGGCACACGAACACAAATCTGCTATTTACAGCTTTCCCAAGTCCCGGTGAACAAGTGGAAGATGTTTGCTATGGTTTAATTACTGGGAGGGAAGAGCGCCCCTTCTCCCACCTTTGTGAGGGCTTACAGCAGGCCTGTTCTTGGCACTCTTTCGGTTCCTCTGTCTAGGCCACAATCATTAAGATATTATCTTTTTCTTTCCCTGTCTGAGCTATCTAGAAGTTATTTTTTTCTTTACTCATTCTTTCCCTAAATAGATGAAGAAAGATAAAGTAATACCTTCTAGTGGGTGGACGTGATGCTAAATTTAGTATCCATAAACTGTCTTACAAAACTTCAGTAAAAGGTAATATGTACATAATGGAGTATGAAAGCAATAAGGATATTATATATATCACTTTCTGCATCAACAGTTTATATACAGTAGATTTTTTTGGTGCAATTTGATATGTTTATTTTTAACATTTTTCTCTATCAACAAAGTACAAACATGATTTTAACATGGGTTTATGGTTGCATTATGAAACTGTCATCTGCTTCAGATCTCAACGTATGCCATTATTGCAGGAAGTAAAAACATAGCTAACATCAGAAAAGCATTTTTTTTTGTGCCTCATTAGTCAGAAATATCTGCCAAAGCATTGCCCTCTTATGCTAATAACTGACTTTTCCTAGTGCTGGCCTCCTAAGTTGCTGGCATTCTGGGCTGAGGTTGCCACTGTAGGTGTGCTTTTCACTGGCACCAGCCTACTGCTTACTGCCACGTTGGACTTGAGTTTGTTTCTATTGGATTCAAGAGATGGTATGGAAGCTCTCCAGTGGCTAGTTTAACACCAGTTTAACACCTTTAAACTTGTATGCCTGCTAAGCAGAGCTGTATAATGCAAGGAAGATACACTTTTTGTGTATATGCGTGTGTGTTTATTTTTATGTTCTAAATTGGAAATCAGATTCCAAATGCTGTGCCCTTTATGAAAATGTGTTCTTTTCCATCAGTGTTGCTATAGAAGAATTCATATGAAATGTGTATGTATTTAAGATCATATCTGAAGCAAGTAATGCTTCATTTCATTCGTTTGAAAACTGCCAATTTGGAAAAACAGCAGGTTAGCCATATGAAGGTGTTATTCCCATTAAGTTACTTATGCTCAAAATGGGCTATTCATGTTCTCCTCTGAAAGATTGGCACTTTATGTCCGTGCAGTATTAATTACCTCGGAGTTCGTAAATGTACAAGCTTGTGTGATTTAATCAGTACGTCAATTAATAATTCATCAACCAGTGCATCAACTGCAAAGTTTTTAAAAATACATTGTAGCAAAAATAGAGTCAGGTCATTGGAAATTATTAGATTTTAGGAAAAGGAAGGAGAAAAATAGTTAAAAGTCCCAGGTGAAGCGTTAACTACAGAACATTTCTGAAGTTGAATGTTTCCACTCTAGAAAGTGAAAACTTTGCCATTCTTAACACAACACACAATAGCTAAAATAGTTTTTATACTGGAGTCACAATATTGTGTCACGGGTAGAGCGTTGCTGGTTAAATTTGTCTGATTTTTCCTCCCAAAAAAGTGGAGCGCTACCTGATGCATACTGTTTGTTCGTTTTATGGCATTTTATTTTTAGCTTTCATTCAGTTTCCCCTTCATGTTTTTAATAAAAACCAAATGAATTTAGGCTGTGACTGAAGCTTTGTTTCAACAAAGAATTCCATTGATACAGAATTTAAGATTTATTGTCAAAAAGTTTGGTAGAAAAGACCCGCAAATATGCCCAATGTATATGGGGGGATGATGCATATATGTCTGTCTGTGTACATATTTATATATGTAAGTAAGGAAATGCATAGAATGAAATGTATAAATAGAATATAAGAATAAAACCTTGGAATTGGGATTATTTTTTTTACCATTTAAATCAAAAGTATGTGCTTTGTGTATAAGTCTCATTAGCTGATATAGCCCAGGTGCAAATAAAATCATCTCCATCAGGAGCTATAATTTTCTGCTATTTTATACTACAACAGAGAAGGGTGCATGTGCAGCTGGTTTTTTTTTTTTTTTTTTAATCTGGTGTCTGCCTCTTCTTATTGTTCAATCTCAACTGCTAAGTAAGCATGAGGAGAAAGGGAGGCTAATGATTACAAAGAGAGATTTTTATACAGCAAGAGTACTGTTGTGTAGCAGTTCCTTCACACACCTGACCAAACTCTTAAAATCATAGAAAACAGATGTTAAATGATGAAAAAAGTATAGCTTTTACTCTTCCTTCTTAATTTTGCAATTACCACTTATACTTTAGTTCAGTAACTTACAGTGCCAGATTTCCAACTTGATGCAGCGAACCCAGTAAAATTCTGTGCTTGCGGAGGAGTGTACAAAGCATGTGGTGCCTTTGCTCTTTATTTCTATGTATTTTGTGAATTGCCATCCACTCTATTTCCCTACCTTCTTCAGAACAACTTTTCATTTCATGACATTTTCAGTTTGACGATCAAAACTCAGCTTGTTCGTATGTTTGTCCCTCAGTACCAGGTCAGTGAGGCTTTCACCCCTTTGAAATGCTGCTTCTTTCCATGCCCATGTCCTTTGAAATTCAGGTTTCACTTTGGAGTGCATGGGAAAAACTTTTTAGTGAGACCTGGTGAGTGGTTCCTTTTAGTATAGTGCTTTTCTGCTTTTAATAATTGCTTTTTACAATGCATTGAAAACATATTGTGCTTTTGTCATTTGAAATATGACTAGAAAATTTTTCTTGTAAAGTTCATAGTTGAGTCTAATTGCGAAGAGCTGATTTAACCTCTTGCCATCTGGTCATTCAGCTGAGATGTCAAATTTCATTCGTCCTTTAAGAAAGAAAATGGTACTATCTTTTGTTTAAAGAATGTACAGATCAAATTGATTTGAAAAGAGAACAGTTTCAGACATAGGGAATTAAACTTGTCTTGGCTTTTATTCTCCCTGCCAAAAATGATGCAGTAATGGTGGATAACAATTTTAAGTGTATTTATGTCACCCTAAAACATGTAGTTTCTCTGTTTATGAAGTACATTACTGATAATTTGCGAAGTAGTGATTTTTAGCATGATTATGTTAGTATGTAGCTGCAGATACTGTGACTGCCTGGACGTGTGACAACTACAGCTTTTTTTGCATGCATACTCGTGTAAGATTTGTATCTGTGTGTTTTAGGATTTTGATAATGAGCTGTAGGTCAGGGCAAGCAGTGACCAGTATCTCAGCTGTTCCTTTACCTTGTGTCTCAGTTGAGTGCCTTGTTTGACACACCTGATGTGGTCCCAGAGGTACGTAGGGCCAGGCAGTGCTTGAAACCAACACTTACTTTTAAGTGGCCACCAGAGGTTGCTGCAGAACGGTGTACACAGCTGGGAATAGGTTTGCTTTCTGCCTACAGCCTGTAAATGGTGTTAGGTTCCTCGTTTTGAATTCAAAGCTGAATCCTGAGCTTAGCAACAAGTTGTGCAGTTCTGGTTCTGACGTGATTATTATTTTTTTTTTTTCCAATGGAGTTGAAGCAAAGGTTAGCCCTGACTCCTTGTATATGTTTATGTCATTACATAAAAATGTATTTCTCTGTGTGCCAGTGGGGACCAAAAACATTGGTTCAGCATCCATGTTTCTGTAACTGATTGTATGAAGGAATTTCTTACGAGGAAAATTAATTTTTCTAGTGTGGATTTGGGGCAGAGCTTGAAGGTTTGCTTGCTAAAAATGTAAAAATGTCTGTTGGTTTTATCTGTTTGGTTTAGAAAATTCTAAAAATACTGTTTTTGATTACGTAGTGTTTGTGTTTATATTTTTCATCAATTCAGTAATATGCATTGTGGGAAATATTTTCTTCATAATTACGTGAATGTAACAAATCTTAAGTGGCTCAATATGCATTAGAAGCAAGGAGATGAAATCAAGAAGTGTGGGAGGAAAGATCACTTGAAAGAATATGCTCAAGAGGATAAACGTTAGGAACTGTGTGGCTTATTTGTAATAATGTAACCTCACACATGAATATATGCTATTTCAGACTTTTCCAAGACTGCATTTTGGCAAAAGTACACGGGACTTTCGGATGCGTGGTATCAAACACTTTTACTGTTTGCTTGGAATGTAACAGCACTTCCAGCACCCTTTCTTTTTAACTTAACGTCTGTTTCTGTGAGTCTGTAAATCCATCCTTATGTGAGTTAAAATGATGATTTTGTACCTGGGAATTGCATCTAGACAATCATGCTAAATGAAATTCTGTGATCAGAAAGCAACAGAAAAATGCACTGCCAGATGAAGCACGGTTTCCTTATGCTCCCTCATACGTTTGATCTGTATTAATTTCTAAATATCGGCTGCAGCTTGTAAGTTATTGTGCGTGTAAAACAGACAATAAAAAGGACAGTCTGTAAAGAGTTTAGCAGCAGTTTGCCCAGCCTGTGGTATTACAGTGAGTAAAGATACAAGCGGTTCATGCAGATCAAATCAAAGAAGTGTTCATTAAACCTTCTGTGCTACATCATCATGTATGATGTAAAAAAAAAAAAGTGAATATCTAAAGCGTATTTTATCCAAGTTAAATGGAACTTTAGAGAATGGAGAAATGAGAGGTAGTTTATCTGTAACTAAAATGTTGCTAGAGCTAGTCTTAGTCTTATTAGCTAGCTCCTGATTGTATTTAGTAAAAGAATGTTCATTTCTTTTCATTTCTTCATGTTATGCATAGTTATCCTTACTATAGGATTGCAAAACAGTAAGTCGGCTGACATTCTCCTTCCAGAAATGCCACACCAGAAGCAGTGTCCATGTGAAACCTGAGAAAGTGTGGTTTCTGAGGATGGAAAATCCATAGAAAGGTGTTAGAAACAGAGCCACTTTTCTCATTCCTTTTTAAGATACAACAGTGGGATTTGGAAAATAGGGGTAATTCCTTGGATAGATAACTATTTATAGGAAGCTTGCTTTTAATTGCAGTTTGTAGGTTTTAAAGAGTGGGACTGGAGCTCAGGGACATCTTTTTCAAAAGTGGGAGAGCTAGGCTTTGGAACTAGCTTAGGAAACCCGCAGCACTGTGGTTCCAAGATACTGCCACAATGAGAAGGAGAGGCACATACTTAGAAACTATGCATCGAAGAGAAGATTTTGATTAAGTCAATTGTCTTCTTAGAAAATTTGAGGGTAAAAATCACTGATATGTTACTTTGGGTAGAATAGAATACACATTATTTTGTGACTTTCATTTATCTTCTTCTGAAAGTGAGAATACAGTCATGAGGGCCACATTTTAGAATTTTGACCCCAGGTCCAATTTTGATGTCTGTGCTCGTCTTTTGGTATTCTGAGAAATCATTTCTCCATACATTTCAGTATCTTGTTATGTTTCCTGTATTTCTTCCCCACAATGTTATATATACCACGTAAAGTATCCATTGCCTTAATCAGTGAGTAAATAGCTTGTATTTAGTTTCCTGGTTTACATTCAGTAGATTGTGTAAAGTCACAGCATCTGTTTTTGTGGACTGTTAACTCACAGCCTCTATAGAAAAGGTAAACTTTTCATGCCAAATGTCCTAAAATCATATTAGATATCTACAGAAAGAGGGTATCACCAGACAGGTAATAATTGCACTAATTCATTTCTTCATTTCACATTCAGTAAAATGTATGTCTAAATAACCTAAAATAAAGGAGAAATAAATGTTTTGATGTGTATATATATAAAACTATATGTACATACAGCTAATTTATACTTCCTATTTAAAATACTTTTCAAAGAAGCGTCACAGCCAATGGCGTAGCTCGAAGACAAGAAACCAAGCGTACTAATTTGTACACTGGTATAAACATTTCTTAGTTGTGTGCTTCTTTGTGTTACATGCTTCTGCTTTAGTTGGCTACTTTACAGACACACTGGTGTAAGGTAATAGTTGTGAAGCTTCTGTTAAGCTAATGGTAGGAGTTCTTTTAGTAGGTATTCCACTGATAAATCAGTAAACTATTTTCTTAACTGCTGATTTGTCCTTCAAATCATATCTTAGCAGTGAGTTGAGAGGCTTGCTGCAAAGAAACTTGTCATGATGGAAAAACATGCATAATACAGAATAATATATGCACTCCATGATTCATCTAGCAGAACCATCACAAACCCTGTTACAGAGAAAGATTAAGCCTTAACCGTGCAAGTGAGCATGGCCTCAAGTTTAGGAAGAGTGTACCAACTAGTGAGGACAGGCCAGAGTAAGACAGGTGACGGAAGCTGATCTTCAAAGAGGAAATAGTGTTAATTTATCCTATTTTGAAATAGGAGGTAATTAGATGAATATGAATGTTCTCAGAAGAATGTTTGTATATCTTCCTATATTCTGGTCTGTATTTCTAGGTCTTATTTTATTTCCCTTGCCCACAGGAAATCCATCTTACGTTTTTGAAATGGCTTGAGGAGAATGTAAATGTTGAAGGATTAATAGAATCCAGCAAAGTATCTCTTAAATTTGTTTCATCTTGTGAATCGAAAATGGAGATAACTCCATCTCTCATGTCAGTCATCACCAAGATGGGAAACTTCTCATCAGAACATTTCAGCCTGGAGACATATCAGCAGAATCTACAAACAAAGAAACTTGGAAAGATTCTTTTCTTTACTGAAGTTACCACCTCAACAATGAATCTTCTAGACGGGTAAGACAGTGATTCAGACCGTCTTGAGTAAGATTTCTGATCTAGAATGTGCAGTTATAGTAACACAGTTTTCAGAAAGAACCATTTTTCTTTTTTTTTATTTGTCACCTACAAGAAACCCAAAGTCAAAGCAGCTGATTGTATTTGAGATAGGATGTAACAGAGAATTTTGCGTTTGCAGAATATTAATTGATAGTGTATAAAAAGCTAAGCTACAAAGGTTGGGAAGGCTTGAATGTGACAACTTTTTACTTATTGGTCATCTTAATCGTTACTCCTCTTGCAAATCATTTAAACTATTGTAGTAATGTTTAAGGTAGTAAGTATCTGTATCTAGGAGATTACATACATTTTCCAGTGCAAGTTATTTTCTAAGCTAGTTATTTAGCAAAAGTAATACTGAATAGATTGGGGCATTAGTTTTAACATTGCTGTTTCTCTCGTTCTATTTAATATTGTTTTGCTCAATATTCCACTAGAATGTTCTTTGGTGCTTGGTGGTTTGTTTGTTTTAAATGTCATTTAGGGTTACAGTAGGCATTTTCTTCATCATCGCGCAGATGACACTTGTGAATGAGTTGTGAGATATCTTTGAGGAAGTAGTTTGTTAGAGTTTTGAATGGGATTAAGTGTTATGAAAATCATAGCTACCAAATCTTAGATTGGAGCCTATGTACAAGTAGTCTGATGGATCAAACTGTCTTTGAGAAGTCATTGCTCTTCAGAACAGACTTTTGTTTCTACCTGTACCTATAACTCTTCTTGATAGCCACTTTTGAGTATCAATATTCATTGCAGGTGAATTTTACTGTCGAAAAGAACTTCAGTAATTTCAATCTGAATTTTCCTATGAACATCATGAGTTGAATGGCCTTGAATGTTATTGTATCTGATTAGTTAACTGGTAATAATAATTCTACTTGGAATCAAATCAAATCAAACTTCTTCAAAACCAAACTATTTTGTGTGTGTGCATATGTATATATGTTCATACGTTAAAAAATGTTGCTATCCAATTTTGTCACAACCCTTTTCCCAGATATGCATCCTGGTCCTGCAGCTGATTTTACAAGAGTTTTTGGACATCAGCAGGCTTTCTTTTTCAGTAGAGCCCGAAAAGGAAAAAGGGCTTTTTAATTGAAACTTCTTGCTTCTTTTCATTCAAACCCATTGGATTGAAAGAAGGCTTACTGGGAAGAAACAGTAGGAGAGATAACTTAATATGTCAACACCTTTAATCATTGGCAGTTTTTTTGGTGGTTCTCAGTGCTAGTATCTACACCTCTCATTAAGATGAAGCATACTATTAGGAATTTGTGAATTTATTTAGATGTTACAAGCTAAATATAATTACTTCTGGTTATTTTATGTATAACATATGCCTGTAACAGTAGGCAAGGGAGCTGAGCAAAGTGGTCTTGGTTTTTGAGTGAACCTGGAACCTTTTATCTCTAAACTGATGTCACAGCAGGGTGTTCAATTCTCGGATTTTTTTCTTACTAAGTAGTCCAAAAGTAATGGAATGAGTCTTCAAGATTTTCCCCCTTGTGATGCAATTCAAATACCTGTTTTTTTACATGTAAACCAGGCGTAAACCAGATCTGTCTCTCAAGTGAGAAGATGGTCCTACTTGGATTACAGTTTTGGAAATAAAATTTCTTACAGAAAGCCTTTTGTTTTAATAGTTCAAAATATTTGTCTTAAATATTGTGGTTGATGCTATTGTAAGTATACTATTGCCATAGATGAAAGAATAACTTTGCGATGTGATTTGTAGTTCAGTACCTTGAGACTTCATAAAGAGTATCAATGCATAAACTGCTAGAAATTGATGCAATTACCTATTAGATGTTTTTCATTGAAGAAAAACTTGTCAGTTTTTAATGTACTTCCTAAAGAACCAATATGGATGTGTTAGGATATATAATATGTCACTTTTTTTCTGCCTGCCAGTTCTAAGTGAAAGGAAAACATATACTGGGAAAAATAATTGCTTTGCTTGCATACACACAAAAAATCACCTGTTGGTCATTTGCAATTATACATTGTATGTATACGTACATACATGTAATCATTTATTGCAATAAGCAAGTGTGGTAGGATGGAATATCTCAGATTTTTCCAAAGCTTGTGGATGACTGAAAATGTGACTCCAACATCTCAATAATGTATTCCATTGGCTTGGTAGCAAATTTATTTAGTAAATTATTTAGTTAGTAAATTGTAAATAAAGCATTTAGATTCTGTGGCTTTATATTTTCTTATATCCCTCCCACAAACTGAATGTCAAAGTTTTGCCTCTTCCTTTTCATTTCCCTGAACCTTCATACCCCCCCAAAAATTAAGACATCGAAGGAGAAAGTGGGCTGGAACTAATTTAATGGCTGAGTGACCTCACAGTAGAGAAACAGCCGGAGCCTAATAGGGGTCTTTGTCTACATTTCCACCCTGGCTGGTAACGTGCCAGTCAAAAGTCAAGCAAGAGAAACAGGTGGAAACTATTAGACCTGTCATAAAGTTTGAAAAATTGATTCTGGAGTCTAAGTGAATAGATTGAACTTGACAGTGTTGTCCTAAAGATTCTAAGGGAAAATTCTGTAGTTTAATTTGGAAACCCTTGATTGTTCATTAGCTTTCCAGATGGCATGTCTTAACATTTTGCATATTAACATACATTCTTTATTATCATTGGCATACATTTATATGTCCTAAGGTAACAAGCGAAGTGTGAATTCACCTGTAAGTATCTAAAATTAAGTGGCATTAGTCTAATTGCAAAACAAAGGTTTGTTTAAATATCGTATAGTTTTAAATAATGAAAATTGTCTCAGCGTTCTCAAGTTAGAAGTTAAAGTGAATTGTATAAGACTACTTTTAAAAGCATTTTAACTTTTGTTTCTTAAACTAGAATTTAAAATCCTCACCAAAGGTAGGATCTCCTGTCTTGTTTTTTTTTTCTTTTGTCTTTAAGGGGTTATTCTTTCTGCACGTCAGAGAGAAATTAATTTCAGAAGTCTCATGTATTTCTTCAAATATATTTATCCCAGTGCCACCTGACCAATTTAACCTTTCCAGAAGAAGTTCCACATTCACTGTCTTCTCAGAGAATGCCTGAAATTGTATGATTTACAATGAATCATTATTTTTAAAGATACATCTGCTGTAGTAGTTCAAGTACTGGATTGTGGAGATGCACTTAATAGGCTTGCAAGACCTGAGATTGATGAATAAGTGTTTATTTCTAGCACACTTAAATTGACTGGAATGGTTTCTTGACAGTTTCATTAAAAATAAATAAAATAGGTATTCAGTTTTATTTTTTACCAGCACTTGTTATCTTGTTTTAATATTTTATTTGGCAGAAGCTGTGATTCAAACGTTACTAAGCGAGCATGTGAGATATTGTACATAAAATCACTTTGTGGAATCTTTCCCCAATATTTAAGAGTGAAGGCAGCTTTTATTGTGCCATTGGTAGGAAAAGTTTAATACAACAATGGTGCAATTCAGTTAAAATGAAATGTGGGAGAAAATTACTTTCATAATTGCTGAATAGGATATTTAAATAAAATGTCAGTTTAGAATAAACAATTTCCAAACAGTTAAAATCTTTGCCAAAGAAAGTCCTTTGCATTTTTAGTGCGTGTTTAGATTTTCTTTATACTTTTCAAGATTCATTGTACTACAGCTCTAATTTCAAAAAGCATGTATTAGGACTGAAATTTTGCATTAAAACTCACATTTTGTATTTAAATACATGTGCTGCTCATGCAGGCTAGTGAAAAGTAAAAACAGCTTATATCTGAAGGAAATTGGTGTGCCAGTTCAGAGGTACAGACAAGTTGTGATTGACAAACTGTACTTTGTACCTAGTGGGTGTTTTTGTTTCTTTTTCTCCCCAAATCCTTGTAATGTTTTACTCTATGTAAACAGAGCAGACACCCGTTTAGTCATTCAGTGCACCTCGGTGATTTTTTATATTCTCTGTTTAAACCAAATTTTATATGAAACAAATTAAAAAATTAAAATCAGATGAGCTGCGGGGCTGGGGTTGGTTTGAAAAGTGGTTTGAAGACAGAAACTTGGAATTAACACTGCACATGCAAAATACGTCATATAGTCACAGTGTATGTATTCATCCCATCATTAGGCATGTCTGTCTAAAGCCTGACCTCTCAGGTATTTGCATCAGAATTCCATCATGACTGGATGACAAGCACAAAGTGTTGCTCTTGCGGCTATTCACTCCACTTGATTGACCAGTTTCTTTAAATCTTTGGAAATTGTTTGCTACTTCTAGTATTACCTTAGCAAGCCATGTCTCATAATGTAGGCTCAGTTGAGTGGAGGAAGCAGTTGTGCTGTGTGGTCAAAACCAGTTGCAAGGAGGCTGGTTTTCACAATATTTGCAAATAGAAATCTTGTTTTTCCTCACATGAAGGTATATGGGTAGTTGGATTACAAAGTCTTCAAAGAGTGGTCTTTTTTAGTGTGATTCTAGTACATTCATAACCTTCTGTAGATACATATCTGACCATCAACGTTAACACTTGGTAAAAATTACTGCTCTATGTCCTACATCCTTCCTCCTGAAGAGTGCATGTTAGGAGAGCTACAAAAAGGCAGTGGTGGTAAGGAGGGATTCCTTTGTCTGAGGAAATAGGCATTGCTGTCTGATATTTTAAAAACGTATGCTGGTCAATTGCACTTAAATGCATTTTCTACGCAATCATTAATACAGATAGCTAAAATTGAAAAAAATTCTTCATTTTGGATCACCAGTCCTTCCCTATGTAGAGAGCTCTCAAAATAGTGTATATCACTTTTAAAAGCTAAGATTCTTTGGGTTTGTTTGTTTGTTTGCTTGTTGAGCTGTACTGGGTGATAGGAATATTTGGCTTGACAAATAACTAAACTGAAAACTGAGATTAGGCACCAGTGGCTGGAGTTCTGTTCTTTAATGAATTTCGCTCTTTTAATCTACACCTCTCAAATTAGCCTTGATCCAGTACCATGTTCTTTTATTCCATGTATCATTGGGGTTACTAACTTTAAAATGTTTGCTTTCTTTTTAGGATTGAATTTGCAAAAGGGTTTTTATTATCTAAAGAAAAAATGTTGGTGTACTGGAATAGCTGCTTCCATGCTTGTTTTCCTTGAGGTTATTTCTTTTTCTTTCTGTCGTTGGCATATTATGCCTTTCTTTGGTGGTAGAGATTAGCTCAAGTCACAGAGCGTTTACTTCCCTTGAATCAAATTAATTTCAACAGTAACTTTTAATAATTTATTTTTAAATGTGTATTATTTCTTTCTTTATTCTTCCATTAGCTTATTGGTACTGTTTTGCATCATCCTGTGTTAGAGAAAGCTGTCCTTCATCCCGATAACAAAAGATCATACAGGAATTTTTGTAAGGCAGCCAAGAGTCTGTTCCCTTCCTTGCCAGTGAGGAATTCGGAAGTTTTTGGCACTGGTTTGGTTCTGTGCCATTCCCAGACTCTTCCTCGAGATACCATTTTTCATTACATGCTTGCTGAAAGACTTCTGTATTAGGATTTGTCAGCTCCTTTGAGTCAATTTTCCTTGCCTTTCTTTCCACCTGTTGTGAATGATTCGTAAGGGCACTGAACAATTAGGTCCCTATTTTCTTGTCACGCACCTTGTGTATCTGATTTTCCATGGAATTGAAGACAAAATATGTTCCTTTTAATTTTTTTATTATGTAAAATTAGTAGATTTTCTTCCTGTTAATGAAGTGGGCCCCCTTCTTGCATGGTTTCTGTCAGTGTAGGGGGAGGTTTGACATTCCCAAAGGGGATTGAATTTAAAAAAAAAAAAAAAGAAAAGATACCCATTTTGCAGAGCAATTAACCCACATTGAACTCTTACAGTATATTGCATTACCCCACTGCTGGGAGTTTCTAAACAATTTGCATTGTGATATGAATACTTACGTATCCTTGGGATGCCCATCATTTGTTAGATATGAGAAGTAACCTTACAAGACTGCTCAGTTAAAATGATAGCTAGAGAATGGAAAAGAAAGGATTTGAAGAATATTTTCCTGCTTTGTTTTACATGGTGCTGTCTTTGTGCACCATGTAAAACACTTTGTGCACCACTTTGCTTTAAAACAAACTTTTCAAATTAAGATGAAAAAAGTTGAGTGCTGAAATTAAAAATCACTTATTTGAAAAAGAGAATTGCCTTGAGAAAGTGTTATATTTTAGATTACAATATATGTAATATAACAGAATACAGTACATGATATATTGTTAAATTATTGTTATTAATTTGCTAACTTTGTGACTGCCAATTCAACCTTTTAATTTTAAATTTTATTTAGTAGGAAAACAGTTGCTTAAACTGTCTGGATGCACTTGTGCATTACTATTTGCACCTCATTGAAAAGGCGTGTTAGGTTAGAAAGTTAAGAGTTTTGATGGGAAGGCTTGAAATGTATAGGTTATGGATAAGGAGCCCCTTTGAGAGAGGAGAAAGTAGAGAGATTTTTGTGCATTTTCAATCATTTTGTACCGTATTGTTAATCAAAACAAAGTCAATTCTGCAGTATCAGTGTAGATGTGAAACAGATAGGTCTGTCATTCTATTCTTCACATCAATTTCTGTGTACTTGGAAACCACTTTATTGCCATGAGTCCAAATTCAGACCAGAATATCGCCTCTGATGAAGTTTTGTGTTTATGATAATAAGTAAGATGGACATAAATCAGTGTGATATGACCTATTGACTAAAAAAGGGGAGACAAGGCAAGAAGACTAAATGTCTTGATATCTGCCTCCGTAGTTTACCTTGCCTGGTAGCTCAGAACTTTGGTAACCAGTGGGGCTACGTTTCTCTCCATGTCTCTTTACTGTAATCATTAGGCTAGTAGTAAATAAAAGATTATGCAAAAAACCAAACAGCAGTTAGGTATTCAGAAGCACTGGGAGGAGGATATGGAAGTGATGTGATAATGTGTGCTGTTAACAGGTTACCCACAGATGCAGGTGAGGACACCTCAGTTTAGGAGCTAATAAAGAATCAGTTTGTCTAGACACTGTAGACCTTTTAAGGAGATGTGCTGGAGATATTCAGCACATGCAAGTTCCAAACAGACTCCCTGTTTTTTTCAGAAAGGGGGAATTTGGAACTGGTTGGAAAAGTAGAGCCTTGCATACTTTGCTTTGGCAACTCCTCTGGCCACTATAGTTGTTTTAAGTGTTGCATAGTGCCTATTTCAGTCTTGAAAGTAGAATTACATCTGCAGAGCAGTTTTTGTCTGATTTTAGCAAGCTGATGGGAAGAATCCCTCTTACCAGCCTAAGATAGAAATGTGTTGTGTGGTAGGTTTTGGCTTTATCTGTTTTAATTGAAACTACAATAAAGATCTGGACTCTAAAATTAGATACAGCCACACAAAATGTGAGTTATTCTGTGGAGAAGCCAGTTTCTCATTCTGACTCCACATGGAGAATAATATAATCAAATTTCTTTGAAGCTTGAAGTTAGGTCATGGCTTTCAGTTTCCATTTAGTACATGTCCGACACTTTGCCCTTGCCAAGAAAGAAAAAAAGAAAGGTTTGGAATCATAACACTGTAGGTGCTAAGGTAGGACCTGATAAACTTAAGCATGACTGTTTTGGGGAATTTTAAACAGCACCTGTTCCAGTGCTGTTAAAAATAAACGTACTGATTTTTTTTTTTTTATTCTTATGCTGCCAGTCAGAAGATAGTGATTTGGTTTCAGAATAATTCCCTGACTGTTTGCAGTGCCTAAGCCTTTCAAAGCTTGCATAATTTCTACCTTAAGCAGTAAAATAAGAAAATCCCACAGAATCTGAATTCTTTTCTTAAATCCCACTGGCCTAATTTATTTTCACTTATACTCCTAGTTAAAATATTTTAAGAATCTGTTTGTATTCAAACGAACCCTTGCGTTTATCGCACCTCATATCATTTAGCCAAAATGTCATGGCCTGTAGAATGGTGTGTAAAAAACGGAGGTTCCCCCACTGCAGTTTTGTAATCCCCAGGATTGCTATAAAATACAGTACCTCGTGTTGCTTTCAAAAGAATTTACTGGCATTGTTCTTGTTGCTTAACAATTAAATGTGGATGAACTTCCAAATGTTATTTTGTGAACTTGAACCAACCCCGTCTTTTTACTGATGATACTGTCTGACATTAAACAAGCAAACAAACAAAAATGTAAAAAAAAAAAAAAGCAACAAAACAAAAGCAAAACGCAACAGGAAAAAAAAAAAGTAACACTAATATTTTGAAAGATTCATAGCAAACACAACACTTTTATTGCATCTTACATTAAACAGCTGTGGAGTACAACTGTAGGCTGTGTATAGACCTTTCTAGTTCATGTCTGAATGGGTCACCAGTATATCTTTTCATGGAGGAATTAAAATGAGGGTAGTGAAAAGAAATCAAGAAGAGAAAGGGGAAAAAAGTAGGGAGATGGAGGCTGAGATATGGGAAAGAGGAAATAAAAGTATGATATTCAAGGGAAACAAATCTGTGTTTACTGAATATTTCCTTAAGAAACCTTAAGGTAAAATAAGTGATACATAAAAAGATTGCAGTATTAATTGGGAAAAAATCTACACGTTTTCAAGAGTGCTTAGCAAACCAGTTATTTATGAGAAGTATAATATTCCACTGTTCAAATGGTAACTTATGTACTGAAAGAGACTTTTTTTAGTATTCCAGTTGGCTTTTTTTTCCTTCCAAGTCCAAGAGGCTGGTAATAACTCCACTTAAGTATGTGGTGATTTCATTTCTAGCTTTTTTTGTTTGTTTGAGAATTGTGAAGTATGAGGAGCGGACTTCATTTCTCTCAGGTGAAAAATAATTTTCTATACTGTTTTTAATAAATCTTCAAATGATGATGTTCTGGTTTTCTTGCTTGTTTTTAGCTGCACTTTTGATCATATGCTCTTTTAAATATCATCAGAAGCATCTTTGAATACTTAATCAGAATTCTCAAAATTGCTTATATTTCATGATTTAAAAAATGTGACATACAACATATTGTGTTGTATGTTTTGGATTTCAATATGTAATTCATTAAATTGTGTGCCTCATGACAGTAGAGAAGCTTCAAAATTTATTCTACCCAACTGTAATGTTTTCCATCCTTTACTATCTTTATTCAAATACTAGAATAAGCAGCCCCTAAAACTGATCGGTAAACTCAGATGGCCTGTGGGCTTTGTTAAAGAAAACAGTGTATTTTATGTACTGTTGTATTTATCTTTCAGCTATAATGTTTCATCCATGTAATCAATGGCTTAAACCACGACCTGATTTTCTCATACGTCGAAACCGTTTTGTCATACAAACAAGTTGCTACAGAACCAGTTCCCTTTTAACTAGCTATGCTGATTTTTGTACCTAGGAACTGAAGTTTGTTCAATTTGCTTAGATGTCCACGGAGCTGTATGCTGTAGGCACACAAATGAAAATTGATTATAGAATATGTTGTCATAGCCATTTCCTGGCATGCAACGTTCTTGAGGGCTTGGGGGGTTTGTTTTGTTTTGTTTTTTTGTTTGTTTTTATCATTTCCAATGAAAGAAGGTGAGGAACTATTCTGCTTAGTAGCCAAACATAGACTTCATAGCACCAACAACAATACTATAAAACTGCTTTAATCTGAACTGCTGCTAATCTAAGCAGTTGTAACTTTGGGTGCACAGAAGACATTAAGACCTTACAGGTAAATTGATTCTACTTAATCTGTGTTTGTGGAATCACAGAAGGGTTTGGGTTGGAAGGGATCTCAAAACCCACTCTGCCCCAACCCCTGCCATGGGCAGGGCAGCCCCCCACCAGCTCAGGCTGCCCAGGGCCCCATGCAACCCGGCCTTGAGTGCTTCCAGGGATGGGGCACCACAGCTTCTCTGGGCAGCTGTGCCAGTGCTTCATCACTGCTGTTTCCAGTAGTTTCCACACAAACTTCCAGCATTTTGCTTTGTCAGCTAATTTTGTTCATTTTCTGGTTTTGGTTCAGTTTGGTATACGTTTGAGATGGATAAGATACAATTTACTTTCACCACTAATTAGTAAGTGCCTCTGTCATTAATTATTATTATTATTATTATTATTATTATTATTATTATTATTTTTAAGTAATTTCATGTTGAAACAAATCTGGTAGATGCTGACTAATAGGTAAGGTAATGCTGGCCATATTCAGCAGAAAATTGAATTAGGAGAATTTAATCATATTTCACTTCTGTGCTCAGATCTTAACCTGGTATATAATAGGAAAAAAAACAAAAAAAACAACCAAAACTTTTCTTGGTAAACTTTATTTGAATGTAGCCTTTATCAGTAGTCAGTTTTTAATCTTGCATTTCTGAGCACAGTTTGAAATTAGTAAATTGTGATGGTTAAATTCTAGAGAAAGAATAAGAGAGAGCTTCTTAAATCTCACTTCCTTTTGTCTGTGCCAGATCAGCTGACTTGAAATGTGTAAATTGCCCATATACCTGATGTATGTCATTAACAGTTTTCATGCTTTCTCTGTTTTTTCTGTTATTTCTGCCAGCTTATTCTCCCTAAAACCGATGAATACTTTCTAAGGCTTGAGAATGGGTTCAATCTTCTGTTTTTGTATTATGAATAAATAGTTGTGTCAAGTAATATAATTCATATTTGTGTAAAATTATTCAGTCTGGGGGAATGTCTGCTGGTCCATCGTTAGCTCTGTAAGGAAGGTTTATTAATGCTCCAGATTGTTCTGTTTTTTTTTGTTTTGTTTTGTTTTCAGTATGGCATGAGTGCAGAAAGTATGCTAGGCGGTTTTGAGTGTACAGAAAACAGAATATTAGGATTCTGCCTGATAAATTGTTTTTCATATAGTGTACCCGTTGGAATTTTCAACATTCAGCAGTGATCAGAACAGGTAATATATGCTCATTTGCAAATTATTTTTCGACAGTGACTGAATAAAGTGTAGCCCAAAAACTCTGGCTAACAACTATAGCCCTTTACATGTGAAGGAGATAAATATTCTACAGTCAGCGGAAGCTGTAATTGAAGATATTCGTAACAATAGGATTAAATTGGTTTGGGGGTAGAAAACAGTAATTTGCGCTGATGCATTAGCTTAATATACTGGTGTGCCAGCAGTAGAGGTTAAGAAGGGTGAAAATGTTCTATTTTGATGTTTTGCCAAGTGAAGCAGAGAAATACTGTGAGCATGAACCAAGTGAAATGGAATGCTTTCTACTGGCTGAAGTTTTTCTTTGGGTTTCAAACTAGAAATCTCAGTGAATGAGTGATAATTCATAAGTGGTAAAGTGTAACAGTAGATAAGTGCCCTTCCTGCCCTGCTTCCTCTCCCACTGAGGAGAAATTGCTGAGCAAAAATTTGAAGTGCTGAGGTGTTTATTTTAGCACTGAGAAACACTTGTTACTTCAAATATTTGCCTGCTTGTATATCATATCTATTATACCAGATGTGCCACATACAAATTAGGCATGGCTCATAAAATGTGGTAACCCTAGATTTTTCGAGATTTTGAATGTAAATTTTCCCTTTATTTAACTGTTCTCTAACTCATGTCAAGGAGACTCTACCAATGCAAGGCTCTATAACTTTAATTAAAATCCTCTGTATATTTCTTCCCATGCTTGAAACATACACTGTATTCTTTTCCTCACTTAAATGCATTTTATATGTGTGTGTACACATTTAGATGGTGTTACAACAAGAAATGTAGAAACAAAGGTTTACTGGGTCCAGAACCACTTGTCTTCATTACTTGGCTTGATATGCAACTGCATTTACTATCATGTCCTTATTGGAAATAGAGAAGTTTCCTTACAGTGATAGTAATTAT
Source organism: Alectoris magna (assembly GCA_030625065.1). NCBI lineage: Eukaryota > Metazoa > Chordata > Aves > Galliformes > Phasianidae > Alectoris > Alectoris magna. The sequence continues at coordinate 89,614,415 of CM060560.1, forward strand.
ACAAAGAAGGCATAAGCTGGATTCAGATTACTAGATCCTAGGTCAGAGATGTGTAAAATATAAAGAAACCAGAAGTCAAACTACCTATAATTTCTTTTTTGCTTTTCCTTATACTATGAGATAGTTCGAGTAAACATTTAATGCAGAATGTGTTTAACTCACTCCATGTCCAATGGCTGCTGGCATAGGAGACTTCACATCGTGTGTTATTTTGATGGAAGAGAAAGTTGGGTTTTGGCAGGCTGCGTTCCCAGCACCCTCCTCTGGACTTCACAGAAGAAATCTCAACTCTCTTGCAGGCTAGCCTGTTAGGTATGTTGTCTCATTTTAGCTGGCTGTATAGTCAGCAGGCAGTAAGATCAGCAAGTAAGGCAGTAAGATAAGGCAGCACTTGGTGATATGAATGAACTAGTTTTCAGTAAACCACAGTGGGTTTTTTTTTCTGTATTTAGCAGAAATCATTAAACACTGATTTACAGAAATCTTTTTGTGAATGTGTTTATAAGCTTCAACCACATAACTATTAATAAAACTAAATGGGGAAGGTTGTGTATTAAGAAGGCTGTTAATTTTTAAAAATCACAAACTTTCATTGTTTTACTTTCAATCTGTTATGTACTTCAGTATTACTAAAGATCTTTTTTTATTTGGTGATATTAATGTCATCAAGGGATGGAGTTGTGAGGCAAAAATATTTGCTTAGTGTGTTTTCAGTTTTATGTGTTCTAGTAAATCTGAGGTCCTTCGTTCTGGTTTTTAGGTTTTGAAATACATTAACCATCTTACACAGTGGCTCTTACCCACCTCGTTACAAGAGGGGTAGGAATATGATCCCTAGATGTGGTTTTGCTTAAGTAGGTGATTATTTGTGTGTATGCCATTTGTGCATAGATTTCCGCACTGTACCATATTACATACTGTATTAGGTCTTCCTAGCATTACTTACATGTACATATAGTTTTTTTTCTGTGTGAATGAATTCTGGAGGGCAGTTTTGAAACACTGATATTCGTGTTACTAAGGATATGTGTGGTGTCTGCATTATTTGCCAGTAATCTGAGTTGGATTTGGTTTCAAAAAATGTGAGCTAGTTCTATGCCCACTCTGATTTTACCTACGTAAGTTTTAAACCACCAGCTGTATGGCAGATGCTCATATTAAGGTCTTGCATTTCAAGCAGAACACAAGAAATTCTTAGCATACCTTACTTGCTTCTACTGCCAATTTTTTCTCCTTCAGATTCAGCCAGTCCATAATCTTGGATATATAACAGTTTCGGTCTTTTGTTGAAGCCTACTGACTAGAACCTGTTTCCCTTCTTCGGTTTCTCTTCCTCTCTGTACTGCTTTCTTTTCTGCTAGACCACAGTTCATAAGTAAGTTTGAATGGGGAAGAAAATTCTATTCTGCTTGTTCATCTCTATTAAGTAAAAAATTTGTCACTGCCTGCCAGAAGTGATTATATGTTTGTATTTTGTTTTGCACTTCACTGTGTCCAAATCTTTAGTTCTTTTGATCACTCAGGAGTCCAAGGAACTGTCAACCTCAAGCAGATTGTATAAATAAATGGCATAAGTAGCCTGATTTTCCAACAGTAATGGCCTTTAGCCTGCTCTTCTTGGAGACCAGCTTCTTTATTTTTGGTGGCTGTGATTGATCTAGTTGGTTTTGCATTTTTTCTTTTTTTTTTTTTTTCCTCTGAAACTATTTTTATTTTAATTATTATCTCATCTAGTTGCCTATCATTATTTAAAGCCTTGTTTTTATGGTGGTACAACAGTTTCCACAAATTTAAGTTCTTCATGGAAATGAACTCATAAATTAACGAGAGAAATAGTCCCAGCCATAAAGTACTTGTTATAATATTTTCTTCGCTGTATTTTGTCTGCTGCTTCAAGACTGACTTGCATATGTTTTTACTTGCGTGTCAAATCACTTCTTGCTGAGGCTGTGTATGGCTTTATGGGTAGTTACAAAGTAGAACTTGATGCATGAGTGGGGCCTAAAGTTGTTGTTGATATCTGGGCCATTTTCCAGCTTTGTTGTTTTGTTTTTTTTTCTGCAAATTTACAATTGTTATATGTAGGCTGTAGTTATACAAATTGAGACTACGGATTATAACTGAAAGTATAATTTGACCTTCCTTAATGTGGGAATTTGACAGTCCAACGTGGGTTTTCTTGAATAATTCGTTTTCTTTTCCTCCTTCATATGCTTCAGAATTTTGCTTCCAGGATAAAAAGCTCTAGTCTCTAAATATATTTATTTTGTGGCAATTATATTTTTAATGCATATATCTGATAGAAGATATTGGAGTTCTTTGTTTAGAATGTACTTAAGTACACTTGAGTATGCAAAACATATTTGCATTTGTAAGCTTTAATAACATAAGCATGGGATAGCTTATGAAAGGAAGCAAGTTTTGTTTTTTTTTTTTCCTAGTCTTTTGTATGACAAAGTTTAATCTTTGAAATGGTTTCATGATGCTTTAAGGCATTCTTTTCATACATTTATATGAATAAGTTGATAAACGAAATTGTACTCTGATTTCTTTATGCTTAGAATTTGAGCAAGCTTAGTCCTGTTCTGGGTACTATCAATAATAATTCTCAAGGATCTTCCCTGATGTTTTTAATGTGTGAATACTGTGCTGTGTGTTTTCAGGGACAAATGAGAGCATTCCAATAAAGCTGGGTTATAACATTTGAAATAAGTAAGTGTAATTTGTTCATCATCCTTCTAACTTCAGTTGTTGTTATTTCATGCATTTTTTCTTTACAGGTTTGCGACAGACTAAAATTGGGAAAATTTTGAGGGAGCTCTTTTTACTAAAATAACATTATTTCAGTGCTTAGGAGGATTTGACTTGTTAGGTTTCATTTTCAAAATGATCCCAAAAAATTATTAAATGAAATTTGTTCAACAGGTTTTAAGTGACACCAGTTCAATTGTCCTCTTTATGGGAAATCTCTAGTTCTGTGTGTATTATAGGATGTTGAATAAAGATTACAAAATAAGGAGGACTATAAATGCTTGCGGAAAATGCAGTTTCTTGGATAGTATAATGCAACAGAGATGCAAAAGTAGAAAGCCAAAGATGTACCCTCTTTTGTGTGAACATAATAATCAGCAAGCATCTTTCTGAATGGCTTTTGTGTTGTTATGTTACACACCTTAAAAGAAATGTCTGAACTAAAAGTTGTTTGCCCTCTGGAAACCAGACATTTCTGTTAATGTTTAAAGGACAAGAATTTTGCAGAGGATAGTGAGAAATGGTTTATGTTGAATTTTTCTTAATAAGACATGGTATATGATACATAATTACTAGACCTGTTACACAGGGAGGGTGTAAAACACATGATTTCTGATTCATAACATGGAAGATTTCTGATTAGTCGCTTTTAGGTTACTACAAAAAGAAAGCTGTGCTCTTGATATTTGGATATTTGTTTCTAATAGCACAAACGTTTTGATATTTGTTTATAGGAATGTTTGTATTGTGCCCAATAGAAAAATGTAAGCAAGAGGAAATCATTGGAAACTCAGCTGGGAATACAGATTGCACCCTTTGACCCACTTCCTACCGAACTGAAGTGGATTTTCTTGTTCTGATTTAATTCTATAGCATTGTGGCAGAAAAATGTCACTTCTGAAACTCTTTCACTGGTCCTTCTGCATGGTTTTGGGAAGAATAAATGAAGCTTTCTCCATGTATCCTATACATGCCTTTGGTTGTTCCAAGCATCTTTTTGAACATAAGCTCAGTTTCATCAGCTCTGAACTTCTGGCTAGAAATTATCTCACAAATCCCTTGTTTATGATGTCTGACAAGACAACACCTTGGAAATACTATCAAAGAAAAGGGTAACAGATCTTCCAGTAAACTCTCTGAATGTTGTGAAATATTGCCCAAAATGTTTATACCTTGTCGCAACATCCTCTCACAATATCCTCAAATAGCAGCAATGCCTAGAACTAGGAATATAGTGTAGCTTCCAGCTCCACTTGGATACATCTCCACACATATGAAACTGCTGTATAAAATACATGTCTCTAGAGGCCCAAGTTTCGGGGACTATAGTTTGTAATCTGGTAAGGGTTGCCATTCGTTATGTTTGTATTACAGCTTCTGCCAAGTACTTATGACAGAATTATGGAAGTATGAAGTGCTTAAACAGAGACCTTGAGAAAGAATTCCTCTGAGGAAACAATATTTCCTTGCTGTGGTTAGGTGACCGGATGACTATATACCACTATTTCATTTGCACTGCATAGGATAAGTGGTGGTTCATGTGGGTGGTTCATTGGTTTATTTTGCTAGGGATGCAATATTTCCTTTTCGTGCACTGTTACTCCTGATATATAATTTAAAGGTCAATTTGTGATAGTTGCTGCTCTTTTACTGTGATAAGAGCACTTTGTCCTTTCCAGGAGTGAGTGACACAAATGAGGACAACCATTTCGAAGTACTGCCCAGTGAAAAATTGCAGATTACCAGAGAAACCCCCTATGTAGTTCTTTGGAAAAAATGCAGCTAATTGAAAGGAAAAACCTTTTGTTAGATACAAATGGCATGCCTTCTTTGTGGTTGTGTACGTGGAATTGTCATTGGTGCAGTTATGTACAAGAAGATCTAATCTGAGAAATTTGTCTGAGTTAAGATTGTAGCAGATCAGGCATTTCAGGGGGCATGATGAAAAGCAAGTTGCAGTCCTTATTCAGACATGTGTAAACAGTTAGTCGTTTTCATGACAGTAGAGTTTTGGAAGTGTCTGTGTTCTTGGATGGGAGATCAGCTACTAACCTGCAGACATTTTCATTTGCTCAGTTTTAGTCTGTGTCATCAGGGTCTAAGATTTTCATCTGAGTTTAGTAATCCTGGATTGCTCTGGAAACTGACTAAAAAAGAGAAGACATCTAGTAGAGATGAGTGTGAAGGACTAAGTGCTCTACAGCAAGCATGATGATAAGGGGCTGTGCGTGGAGGAGGGAAACCTGATTATTTATCTCTTTTCACCAGCGCTCACAAATTTATATGATTGTTCAAACACTGTGCTTTTAATTGATATCTCTCATGATTGTCAGTTGGTGCAAAGGATTGTCTAAATCGTAGTTGTGCAGTTTTATTCAAGAAGCTGCTGCTTGCTACTGTCAGGGGAGTGGAGCCATCAAGATGATTTCTTTCACTGGGATTAAAGCTATGCTATTTTAAAGTGATATTAACTTCTCATCTTAATACAGTTATTAGCATTTTTGTTAAAAGTTTTAACAAAGCATACTTTGTTAAAAGTATCAAAGCTGCTGCAAAATTGGTATCTGCGTAGGTGACAGTAAACGAAAACAACAGTTTTACAATCCAGTTACTTTACTGCAGAAGTGTGAAACAGAGCAAATCTGTCTTACTCATTCATGGAATAGCACTGTTTGAAATCTTGTGATTTAGTTTGTGTTAGACATGCCCTGATGCAAATGGAACTCTGCTGATATTAGGGAAGGGTGTGGGGGAGAAAGAACTGGAGATGTCAAACAGGTGTTTAACAATAAGAGAAGAGTGTGTAGAAAGAGATGCTTGCAAACTTCCCTAGAAAAATACCAACAAACTTTATTTGGCATAAGATACTTATAACTACTGTAGTCCAGTGAAATCAGTCTTGATCTGAATCATAGAATCACCAAGGCTGGAAAGGACTTCCAAGATCATCTAGTCCCACTGTCCACCTACCACCAGTATTTCCCCACTGAACCATGTCCCTTAGTATCACATCTAACCATTTCTTGAACATCTCCAGGAATGGTGGTGACACAACCAGGCAGCCTGGGCAGCCTGCTCCAGGGCCTCACCACTCTTTCCAGCCTGAACCTCCCCTGGTACAACTTGAGGCCATTCCCTCTAATCTTATTGCTAGTTACATAAGGTCAGGAGAAGAGGAGGCTCAGGGAAGACTAAACAATCCCAGTTCCTCATCTGCTCTCCATAAGACTTCAGTGCCCTACTCTGGACATGCTCCAAGGCTTTAATGTCTTTCCTGTAGTGAGGGGCCCAAAACTGAACACAGTGCTCAAGGTACAGTCTCACCAGAGCTGATTATAGGGGGACAATCATCTCCCTTGTCCTACTGAATACACTATTTCTTATACAAGTTAGGATGCCTTCGGTCTTTTAAGCTACCCAGGCACACTGCTAGCTCACATTCAGCCAAGCATTGCCCAACACCCTGTGGTCCATTTCCTCAGCACGGTCTTCCATCCACTCTGCTTGGGATTGTTTTGGCCAAAGTGCAGGACCTGGCACTTAGTCTTGTTGAGCTTCATCCCACTGGCCTCAGCCTATCAATCCAGCCAGCCCAGATCCCTCCATAGGGCCTTCCTACCCCAAGGCAGATCAAGACTTCTTGCCAACTTCGTGTCATTTGCAAACTTACTCTGGGTGCACTCAATCTCCTTGTCCAGATCATCAGTAAAGATATTATACAAGATGGCCCCCAATACTGACCCTTGGGGAACGCCACTAGTGACTGCTCATCAGCTGGATTTAACTCCATTTACCACCATTGTCTGGGCCTGGCCATCCAGCCAGTTCTTTATCCAGCAGAGAGTGTACCTGTCCAAGCCATGAACTGCTAACTTCCTCAGGAGAGTACTGTAGGAGACTGTTGAAGGCTTTGCTGAAGTTTAGGGAGACTGCATCACCAGCCACCAGGGGGTCACTTGATCACGGAAGATCAGGTAGGTCAAGCAGACCTGGGCCTGATCCCCAGTTGTCCAGCACCTGCCAAGCAATCTCCCTCAAGATGGTCTGTTCCATAACCTTCTCTGGCACCAAAGGCAGGATGACAGGCCTGTAGTTTTCTGGATCCTCCTGATTCTGAAGCTTGTATGACTTCTCTGAAACGGTTTCTAACCAACACATGTACTGCTATAGTTCCTGTTTCAACATGGATTCCTAACCTGAGTTAGCTTGAGTGTTGTGCTTTGCTGCTCCAGTCATTTTTTACTGATACTTGAGCTTATGTAGTGAAAGCAAGTTTGGGAATCCCACATGAATCTGACTTGCTGCTTTTAGCTTACTATGCACATTAGGTCTTGAAGTACAGACCGCATCAGCCATAAGATGTGCAGATCTATAGACTTGGTTCTAGGAAATCTGTATTTCACTTGGTTTAGGTTATGTTTTAACTCTGTAAATCACACTACATTGTAAATCAATGTAGTTGAAAGCCTGCAGGAGGTGTTTAACAGAGGAATAGCAAAATCTAAAATATGGGAGATTTTAACTTTAGATAGCAGTTTTGTATTTGTGGTTTTGTATATGCTACACTTATTAAGACAAGATTATAGAAATATAGCAATTTTTAAAGTTCTATTGCAATTTTTTAAAAACAATTTATTTTTATTATCCAAACTTGCATGTAATATCATAGTACAGAAGTAATATTAAGTATCTAAATGGCAGAAACGTGGATTTGTCACGTAAGTAGTCATTGGTAAATCCAGCTTTGCCAAGGGAGAAGGACAGATTGTTTTTATACTACAGACATTCTTCCAAAACAAACCTTTTCTGTAGTTAAGTTATCCTTCAATGTAACGGACATGTTTGGTTTAGATATTGCAGATGTCTGCCAAAAATTTCTTTACCAAGTGTTTAGTGCAATTTGCAGTGAGCTGGTGAATACTTAATGGTCTTTGTAGAACCTCATCTTTTATGTGTTCCTCAGCTGGAGCAAATCCTTTCATCATCTGTTATTTAGGTGCTGCTTTTTGCTATATAGATGCATTCCGTTTTAATTTGCAAAAGGTGAGGTTAGATTAATATTAAAATGGGAAACTCTTAAAAAGTTGCTGGAAGTGGTAATTGTAGCCTTTCTTCGTTTCTAATTCTTTATGTGTAGATGCACCTAGTTCTCTTTTCATTCCAAAATGTTGTATCTTTCCCCCTCTTTTCTTCCTCAGGCAGGAAGACTGTCCTGATCAGTGCAGTAAAAGAAGCTTGGGTTGCTGAAATCACCCTCGCCATGCAAATCCATTTTAAAAGTGGTTAGGGTGTTGCCGTGCACCTGGCAACCCATGTTCTTTTAGCTCTGCGCCTGTGCTGGACTATCGGGTAAAACCTACCCGGGCCAAAGAACTGCACGTGAATACCAATATGGTGAGCAGAAAAATGGCGTTTATTGTGTTGTGTGATTTAGCTATATACCTATCCTACTTCGTCTATGCCCCTTATGCATACATTAACCTTTCAACACCGAGCAAGGGGAGAGTCCTACCACGTCACATTCCGAATCCTCGCTGTCGCCTACTACAACATTAGGGTTCTGAGGGAAAGGTGGCAGATGAGATAATCTATGTCACTAAAATTTCCCCTTTTTTTAGTTACATGTACCTATAGTCTCTAGAATTGTTGGAGTGGGGTTGCGGATTTTTAAAAACAAAGGCTAATTTTAATTCTATTACCTACCCAATCTCAAAGATACAATTAATAACATTATACATAGCTAATTTTGACTGGAAGCTTGAAAACATGCCAACTACTCTTTTTTATTTCAAAATTATCAGTGATAATCAGCAGGATCCTCAGCCCTACAGAATTAAGCTACCCACTTCCTTTACAAGAAATAAAGAAGTCCACAGTCTATTTAGACTCATAAATGCTAGATGAAGGAAAAATGGCTTGGAAAAAAAAATCATAAGACATTAAAAATATCCTTTCTAGTAAGGCACAGAGAAGATGGATAAGGTGATAAGTTTTTAAAGTAGGCAGCATTGGGCCAAGCTGAGTAAAGACAAGTCTTTATTGATGGGAATGTTTTCTGAAAGCTCTGATGTTTGCTTTCAGATTTAGCTGTTGTTTGGACAAGAAGGACTCATATTACTTTTTCAGATCTGTATGAGCACAGCTTCAAGGTTGCAGACGTAAAGAACTTTTTTACGAATTTTATACTTTCATCTATATTAATTTATTTTTAATGATTTCAGCTGTGTGTTGCTACTGGTAGTAAAATGTGCTGACTAGTGTTGATTTCCTAAGCTAGGTTTGTTGTAAAAAGTGCTTCGAAGTACTTAAACTACTTCACATTTTGTACAAGCCACAAAATTCAGGAGCTTTGAAATCTAATTTTCATTTTGTGAATTAAAAAATGTATTAGTAGAGTTGTCTTTTTCACCTATTCTTTTTCAAATATTACAAAATAATTAATTTTGCTTGTTGATAGATCAGCACTTAATAATTAGTTTATGAATTCTTACAATGAAGTTAATACTAATTTTAATATGTACTGTTCTCTGTGTCACAGCATTTTTCATCCTCTTTTTCATAAATGCTTTGTCTAAACCTTTAAGCCTTATATATTACATGGAAAAGTTCCAGATGGAAAACAGGTTCTGGAAAATTTAACTGATTAGGTTCAGAAAGACTTTTGGCTACAGGTTGTTTCTGCAGTTGAGCCCTTTCACCTATTACCTATTCATAACTATTACAAATGTGCTTTAATGCAGCTTCGCTTGGTTAGTTAAACCTGTAACTCGTTATAACTACTGAACTGGATGTCTTCTCAAAGAACCAACCTTGGAAAGTCCTGTGCAAGTTTCTGTTACTGAATTTTGGAGTGCTAATAACCAGAATAGAAGCATTTTACTTTCTATCAGCTGTTGCTGGTCAGGGGAATATATCTTGAGTAGTTTGTTGGAAAACACTGTTACTGGGTTGTTCCAGTTTGAGAAAGACTGATGAAGGGTGCTTCCAATCAATAGCATGTTTCAGATATACTGAACATCTGTCTTCTCGTTCTGACACTTTAAAGAGGCTACTGAATCAAGTTCTTAAGAATAATTTGCATATCATAAGCATGCGTTGTAATCAAAACTCATTTGTCTTTGGCCCAACAAATGAAGATTTCCGAACAAGATTCATAATTGTTGTTTAAAAGTAAAATCAATCATTTCTCCGTAATTGCCCAATTTATAACCTTTCCTTTGCCTTGAGTTTCACCTCATAGAACTATGGCAGCGTGCTGTAGGTAGAGAGGAAAAAGAGGAAGGAAAATGGGTTATTTGCTGAAGCATAGGGCATGCGATTGTTGTTTGTTGTTATATGAAATCACAATCAAAATTGACACAAGTTGCTATTAAACTCTATTTCCTGTGTTAAAAAAAGTCAGTATTAGCTAAAAAGAAACCTGCAGCAGTAGATTTGCACATAGACCTTAATGAGCCCAATTGACCTTCTGTGCTGTATTTACAATTGCCTTAAAATTGTAAGCAGATGTTTGAAAAACTTTTGTTAATAGGTCTCTAACATCTGTTTCACCAATGATACTGCCCACCAAAGCAGCTGTAATTAGTAGAGCACCTAGTGCATGCATCTTTTTCTTACTGGAGCAGATGATCATATTTCTCCCTCAGGTATTAAAGTAAAATCTTATTGGCACTTTTATTTTAATAAATTCTACAGCATTTCTTTTGTAAAGTTCTTCCACCAAATGTAGAGCAATGTAATAGTTTTTCCTTGTGAAGTCTTATAAAATGCAGTACAGTACCAATACATCCACTAACACTAGGCAAAATTCAATGGATAGTGAAAAAACAGAATATGAAATACTGTGTGCAACTGAAACTTCTGATAGCATTTGTCCATTTGTGCTGCTCTGATGCATGATAGAATGTGTGTTTGAAGTGGAAAAAAAGGAGAAATGAAAAGATGAAAATCTTAAACTCTGCTGCAGAAAAAGCCAGTGTCATTTGACCATTAAAGTTCTTTTATACGACAGAGTTTCAATTTGTGTGAGAACACAAAGACCTGTCTGCTTGTTTAGTTTATATAGCAGTCGTCTCGAAGAAATTGTTATGACAGTCTGAGAGGGTAAAGGTTCAGCTCTAACCTTGTGTTGGTTGCCAGCCTTCATAGTCTCATGGCTTCATTTTTTAAAAAATAAACTACAATTTGAAAGTTATTCTTTAACTCCTACTTTATAAAATGTAATATGGAAAATACAACTGGGAGAGAGCTGTGCAAAGCTGCCAATAACATTTCCACTACAGTTGTTTCCATGTGGGCTTCACTGGATCTAAGTCACTGACAGAGGAATAGCCCCTTTTCCAAAGAGAGGAATCTGTTTGGAAATGTTCTGCTACCTTCTTAAGCAGCTGCCAGGCTTTACAAAGTATGGGAGCTTTCTAAAACATTCTCCATGTCTTCTCAAACTTGTGGAATGAAGACTGCACACACAATTTATCTAATTATAATAGATTTCATCTACATCATTGTCACAGTACTGCAGGCACAGGCTGTAAGATGATGTGAAATATACCTTCCCAAGAGCAAGGGAGGAAAGGGAGTTCTTAAAATATCACATCCCCCGGTGTTGTTAAAACGTAATTGTGGAATCTAACTTGAGATGCAGGACTGTTATTATGGAGGCATGTCTACACATCTTCTGCTAGCTCACCTGTATGTTCAGGTAATATTTAGATCAACATTACTGAGTCACTGTTTTGGTTTTTTTTTTCATATGCAAGCAGTGTTACTAAGAAGCATTATCACGGCCAGATGCAAGATTAATACAGAGAGGCTTTATAGACAAATAAAACTAGAGAAAGATCTGGGGGTCACTCTCCTATGTTATACAGGGATTTCTACCAGGCACAGAAAGTGTCTGGAGCCTGTCACCTGTTCATCCAAGGAAATAACCAGAGTTGTCATTCACAGAATCATTCACAGAATCATAGAATGGCCTGGTTTGAAAAGGACCTCAAAGATTATCTGGTTTCAACCTCCCTGCTGTGGGCAGGTTCACCAACCACTAGACCAGGCTGCCCAGAGCCACATTGCTGACTGCCCTTTACTTTTCAGATTGTGTAGTTGGTTTACTTGCTGCATCTTCCCTTTTTTCCTTTCCCATGGTCTTTATTCACATATCAAGACAAGAATACAGTAATGTGTCCCGTATTTTCTACTAGCGACTCCTTTCAAGAATGTTCCAGTGTGTTGTTTTTGTGAAATGTCACTTTCCATAAGAAAATTGTCTACGTTAAGTTTCTGTAATGACTGTGCAGATGTAGTTACTACTTAAAAAAACCTTGAATAATCTCCCCAGTCTCATTTTCTTTCCAAGAGTAAAATGAAAAACAGCTTATTTCCTATTCTTTATGTGAACCTGAAATCACGTGAATGGTAATGAAACAGGTTTTATTTCAAGATGCCAAAAAGAAACATACTTGACTTATAGCAAGAGAGACATTTGTTCATTGTTTGTATAGACAAATATAAAAATAGAGAACATCATTATGAAAATCAGCTGATATACAGAGACACTTTTGCAAACCACTTCTTTTTTATGTAGCAAAGATACTTTCATTGATACTTAGAGTTATGAAATGGAGGAACTGAACATTAACTGCTGTAAATCACTTCCAGTGCCTCTCTTTTCTGATTAAAGTGCCTTTGGAAAAATGCAATAGAGTTGCTTACCCAGTGGGTAAATGAAATGCACAATTCAGCTTTTAAACTTCTTTTTAAAATGTGTTTTTATGAAAAAGTGTCAGCCTTCTGTTTTGAAATAAGCTAATCTAAAGGTAATCAAAATTGGCAGGTAGAACATTCTCACAAAGCAAATAAGGATATAAGATTTCTGCTGTGAAAACCTGGAAGATTTTTTGTGAAGTTTGAATTAGTGTGGTGTTAGCCTATTGCAGCAACTGCGCAAATACATAGCATCATGTAGATTTCTTTTTGACAATATTAATACATTCAGTTTTTCCTCTAAAACTTGGATGAGAATCAATTTTTTTATTTTCACGTATACGCTTTATTTTTTTAGATTGCAGGTAGGTCGTCTGAAATGATTAATGTTCTTGGACACTAAGCTGCCTGTAGAAATGGTTGTCTTTTGTTAACATCGTATGGGCTACAGAAGATTCCAATAGGGCCATTCTCCTTTTTCCCCATTTCTATTTTTATGGTTACTGGAGATGTATGTAGGAAGTTTTACAATTTAAGGAAAAGCCACTGGATATATAAATTGGAGAGTTCTGAAATGATTTATTGTTTAAAAAGTGTGTGTTTTGATGCTCAAAAATAAAGAGTTTACCTGAATAAGAACAGAAACAAGAAGCTGCTAAATCTGCAATAATGTAGTCAGCTGTATTTTTGTCACAAGGACGTGTAGTAGTATTTTCTTTTATATGGCATTGTGACCATATTGCCTTCCTCTTACCTGTACAAATTCAGTTTGATGAACGATAGGGATGTTTAGTCACACGTAGGTATCACGCAGCTGTGGTTTATGGTTTTATAATTGTAAACTGTGGTTTCCAGCTCTGTGGTTGAATCAGTGGTCCCATTTGTTTATGTTAAAGTAATGGCAGTGGTCAGCCTAAAATTAACAAGTGCTAAAATCCATTCCAACTGTGGCATTTAAGTCTGTCTTATGCAGTTTCTGACATACACTCTTTTAAGGATGTACGTATTATTAAACAACCTTGTTTTGGGATGATGCCACTTTTCCCTTTCTCCCTTTATGTTTTGCTGCCTTCCCTCTTTTCTATCAATTCGGCACTTGTGCAGGTAATGTGTAATGTGGCTGTGGTTTCTGGAAAGCCTGTTCATAGTGGGTCTATTCTTTCTTCTAAAGGCTAGTAAATAACACATGCAGGCAATCTTAAATTGTATGTGTACAATTCATGACTCGCCTAGGAATTTTGGCAGTAAGGAGCATTCAAAAAAATAATGTGCAAACTGTTAGGAAACTTTAAAGCTATTCCTATCCTTCTTTGTCTGATAGGCAAAATGTTGAACATTGAGACTGAAGTACTGAAGTCTAAAAAAATGTTGCAAGGCTTCTTATAAAATAAGAAGGATTGGTAATGCTGTGGCACATAATGATGAAGGCATCTATATTAAATATTTGTACCTATGTGTTTTGTTGTAAATGATTTGTTGCTAAATGGGCTCTGTAGGAAAAGCAGATAACCTACTTGGAGAAAACTTGTATTTCACAGAATCATAGCATTCTTCACAAGAGAAGCTTCACAGACCTTTTTGAACTGAATTTGGGCTCAAGTCCCATTGCAATTAACTTTACTTTATAGATTTACAAATGCATCAGGTTAAGTGGCATGAACTAATAACCTGAAATCTCTTTCCTCCCTAAGTCAAATGCACAAAGTGAGATATTATCTTCAAAAGTTGGGAGCTGATGAAGTCCATCAATAACCAGTGTGTATGTATTATTGTCAAAAATTGCTCTTGATATTTCAGGAGACACCCTAACTTATTTTTTTCCAATATATATACTGCTCTCATTAAAAAGGGGGGAAAAATGCTGTTGAGGAATAACCAGAAATCTTGAGTGTACTGACTAGAAAGTTGGACTGAATGTATAGGATTTCATGGTTTTATATGGGCTGTATGGAAAACAGTAGCATTCATTATATAGTTTGACAAAATGTTCGTGATTGCAGTTGACTTCCAAATTTCTCTAAAATTACACTTCTGTGAGAAAACAGCTCTTTCAATGTGTAAAAATTACCATTCAGTTCTTTAGTTTTGACCTCTGTTGATCTTACTAATTCTTAGTTATTCTCATATGTTCTAGTTTTGCTGAGAGGAAAAATGGGACTTTAAAATATCTTATTATTTTCAGTTGGAGATTTGGGAAGATTGCTTCAGAGAGTTATAGCAGCACCCATTAGCTGTCCCATTTCTATCTCAAATCTTTGAGAAAGGTTTAAAACTCCATTACTTGAATTCCATTTAAAGTGCAACATACCAACTGTGAGACTTTCAGTACTGTTTAAAAATTAACCCAAATTTTAAAAAGCATTTTAAAAATTAACATAAAAAGAAATTCATTAAGCACACTACTGTATTCAAGTTCAGTTGTTCTATGGTGGTTCTAAAAACTCTAATGCAAATAGTTATTCTCTAAGAGACAAAAGCAAGAATATGGATTTTGAAACAGCTGTGCTCTTGCAAGGCAATAGGTGCATCTGTGTTAATTGGGCAGATCAGGAATGAACTTTTGAAAGCAATCTGATTATCCTCCCTTACTGCACTTGAATTCATGTTCCAGTGTTCTCATAATGTGAGCTGGACTCCTTTGAGTTTAAACAGGTGCTCCAGTAGTCCACATAGCATACTTCAAGCAATGACTGATATTCAGTCCCTGGGGGCAGACTGTAGTTATTCCAGAATCCAACCCCTAACCTTTCAGAGTATGGCTGTTCATCCTTGCTGTTGGCTGATCCACTCTGCACGTCTGCCTTTCTGTTGTTCGTTCCTCTGAGGCCAGACTATTGCCAAACCTACTGGTATCTTACGGACTTGGTGGACTAAAGGGCTTCCCTGACTCTAGATTGGTGCTGGAATACACCTAATTTTCAGAGAATTCAGCTGTCTTTTAGAGGGCCTGTAAACTGAAGTAAAGCTGGATGAAAAATATTTAGCAGTCTGAATACTGAATTTATTTCTGTTACCTTGTTTTGGATTTTGGTGTTATAACTAGTTTATTTTCATTCAGTGAATGATAAAAGTTCTCTTTTTAGTGTAGATGGTTCTCACTAGCTATAAGAATTATTTGGACTAGATGATCTTGTAGGTCCTTTCCAGCCTTGTGATACCACATGTGATTCTATGATCTCAAATGACATGACGGATGTTTCTGTATTCTGGTAGTATAGGGTCTGATCAGTTCCATTATTTAGGATTTTATAGCAATGACTGCATAGAAAAATCAAGTGGTGTTTTCTCCTGGCCATAGTTAAGAGGGGAACAAAAGCACTGGAAGCAATTCTGCATTTCCACATGAAGTGCACTGTGTTGTCTTAAATTTCCTCAAATTGGTACCCTTTGTTTCTCTCTCTTCATTCAGGCTATTATTTGAGAAGTTCTGGAGTGAAACAATTTCGTATTGACACATAAAGTAACTTAGAATTGCAGACAAAAATGGGTTTGGGTGTCTCTTATCTTCTCAGTAAAATGTTGTTACCTGCAACTGAAAAAAACAAACAAACCAACAACATGTTAATTAAGTCTCCTTTATTTATTTTTTATTTTTTTTTAAAGAAATTAAATAGCTTATCTTACTACCTGTCATTTTCGTGCTTCAATTACTGCAAATTAGCAGTGCTTACTTACTCTGGGTTTAATCTCACATTCAATACCAAGCTTGGTCTAAACAATTTTATACTATTTTAACTTGTCAGTCAGAGGCGTGATTTATTTTTTCGACCAATGTAGTTGTATTGATATCATTCTTAGAATAAATACAGTTATACAGGTATGAGAGTGTATTTCCACCAATGTATCATATTTCCTTTTCCTGTCTAGCAATATGGTAAAGCAAGACAGCTTTGTATAAAAGCAAGTTCTTACAAATAATAATTAAAAAAAAGAAAGAAAGAAAGAAAAAGGAAGAGTTTGTTGTTCTGTTATGTATTTCGTATTTCACTGGCCACTGGAATGAGCTCAGTGTGGCAGTTCCATTACTCTGGTGTCCAGAAGATGTGTCATGATTTGGTGTATTCTCAGCACTGTGCCAGTGAAGATTAGGTATGTCTGTATGAGTACCTTATTGAAGGAGAAATTGCTATTCTTCTATTCCTCTCTAACTGCTAGTATGATAATTTTACCTTTTTAATTTTTTCTTATCTAGTAAGAGCAGGTTTTCCTGCTCTTTCCTTCCTTTTATTTGGAAAGTATGCTTATAGAATACTTTAGTAAACAGGATTTACTCAATCAAATTTACAGATTAGTTCATTGATCACAACTATTTCATGCTGGAGATCGATGCTAATGTACTTCAATTCTTTAATTGCTAATCCATTTTTTAATTAACATTGATGTTTGTTGGTATAATCCCTGCTCATTTGATTATTTTTGGGGTGCAGAAAAATTCTTTCTTATCCATTAAGGAATTTATGGGAAGAAAAAGGACGCAAAGCAAACCGTTGTTTTTATATGTATAATTGAAGTTGTTGCTCTTTAGATAAAGGCTTGATGTGGGACATAATTGCTGGTAGATATATGTTAGGATGTCACGTATTCTGTTTAATACAGAGAGATATAGAAGATATGGGAAAGGTAACAAACATTGTCAAGGTTCAAGGCTGGGAATTTATTCTTATTTTGATCCAAAGATCGGTATTGTCCTGATTTCTGAGCCATTGCTGCAGTTCTGTAAAGCTCCAGTGTGAATTGCTAACTGTACGTGCTAACATATCGTTAGCTAACTGTATTGCTAACAATCCTGGCAGGCGGGGTAGGTGGCAGGTCTATTGACGGTTTAACAGACAGACCTCTAAGAGTTGGTGTCCGATGCAGGGTTACTTGCTTCATCCCCTGTTCACTGAAAGGCGAGGTCTTTGGTCTGCTTGGGGAGTTGGTTGTGAATAGGGAGAAATAGACCTCCTTGTGCTGTTTTCCCACTTTATCACCTTTCTCTCCCACAGTGCTAAAGGTCTGAGACCTGAAGTGCATGACTTCATGTTGGCTGAACATCTTTGGGCAGTTTCTTTGTTGTTTTTTTTTTTGGACTTTGCAGAATGATGCTGCAAGTGGGAGAAAGACAAGCATCCATCCAGCTTAGGTCAGCTTGGCCTGCTGGATCATGCAGGCAGTCTGCAAATTCGCAGCATGGGAAAACATGTGGTAGTAACACTGAAAAGGAGTAAGAGAGTAAGTTAGAAATGCTTTTAGTCTGCCTTGCCCACGTAAGATGGAAGTGGATTGTGCAAATGCTTACCTGTACAAACAGACTCCTGCTTCATCTGGCAATTAATATGGTGACACTGCCTCATACTACCAGATTTTCTGAGGGAGGGAAGATGAACCTTCAGGTATCAAAAATAGGCCAGCATTGCCACTAAATCCTCAGCATTAGCATATACTATGAGATACACTCCGAATCTGTTTTAATCTTTTATTTTTAATAAATAAAATTTCTTAGCAGTCTTTTTTTTTTTTTTTAATATAGACTTTGAAATGCTAAAGGAGATTATTTAGACAGCAGAGTCAAGCACTTAGGTTAATAGATCCCACATATGCCATTTATTGCATACTTCTGTTTATTGCTTAAGGCACTAAATCCCTTAAGTGAAACACAGTATTTTATAGAATTAAATAAAATAAATGATATAAATTGTTTCTTTACCCACTTCTAATATGTCAAACAGAAAATTTCTCTAGCAGATGAACATTGCTGTAAATACACAGTGAAGTCTACTAAAGATGATGGTATTGTTGTTGCTGAATGGAAAAAAAAAAAAAAAAAAAAAAAAAGCATCTCTGTAACTTAAGCTAGCTGAGTGCAGACATCTTAATAAAAAGGAGATAGTTCTCCAGTATTTGCACTAGCAGATGAATCAAATGCCATTTGAGTCATGGAATCAAAGAGTGTCTCTTGTTAGCATTCCAACATGATGTTAATTAACTTGAAGTATAAACATGCTTGATTTTTGTACTGGAAGGGGAGCCTTCCTTAGGCTCTGGTTCAGTTTTAGATTACTGTCTTGGTGCATGCAGTGTTGCACAGGAACAGAGAGTTTTGTCCTTAGAACTCTTGTGATCTTCAGTCTGCAACAGGATAATGAATCTTCATGTACAGCTGTGATAGATGGAAAGTTCAAGAGCATGCTTTGTCTGTAGAAGCCACTGCAAATACAGGTTCACTGTCATATCCTTATAAGAATTTGCTCATTTACAGCGCTGGGTGCTAAAGAGATTTCTGCTCTGTAATAAGAGCTGAATCAATGAAAATGTTGGGCTCTTGATGAATTAGATAAGTTTTCCTAAATACAACTTGTTGATACTTAATTATTAAAAATCAGCATGGCCAAGCAGTGAAAATCTGATATAATTTTGATACAGTTGAAAAAACATGATTGGTGTTAAAAGTAGATAATTGAATGTGCTAAGCACACGACCAGAACAGTCTAACTAAAAACAGCTTGGGTCTGGTGATAAGGAACATATTCTCACTGAAGTGTCTGCTTGTTTTTTAATGGCATACTTGTCAACGTGTAACCTTAGAATATAGACACCATGGTAACAGTTTTAACACAGTCTCTTTAAAGAGCATAATTGTGTGGAGCACAAATAGAAACATCTTGACTCTTGTAGTCTTTTAATCCACTTAAAGAAATGCTTTTCAATCCATCAAGCAGCGTTTTGTTTCTTGTTGAATATCTGTCTGTCTTGAAATGACTTGGATCCAAGGACTAAGCAGGTCCTTCAATGCCATTTTTTTGCAACAGATCTTAAAATGAGCCTTTAGACAATGTCAGTATTTTATTATTAAATTTGAGCTGAAGAACACTAAAAACGGTATGCTGAAAATCACTTGGCTGTGTTATAGTAGAAACATGCTTATAACTGTTGTCTAATTCCAATACAGCAATGTACTTAAGCTTATGCACTGTCTTAGGTGTGTGAGCAACTCACACGAGTGGTATCTTGTAAAATGTGTGCACTTTGATACCTTTGCTGTGTTAAACAGCTATTAGCTGCCATGATTCTGTAGTGGTTTCATTCAGTAAAGTGAGAAAAATAACCTTTTCTGATAGCATGTGAATGCACAAATGGCTGTGTTGGCTGGCAACAGCATATTGCCAAGGGTTTTTCATAGAACCTGTCTTTCTCTTAAATATCCAAATACCATGGCTGTGTGGGTATCTTTGGGAAGAAACAGTCCATTACTGCACTTAGGGCCCTATTGGGGACAAGCTCTGTTTCCTGCCTTTGGAAAATCTTCAGGGTTGATTATGGAAGAGCCCTGCAACAAGGCACATGGAGTCTGGACTTACTATATTGCTCTTTGGAGAGCTTTCAGGTTTATATAAACAGTCTCTGGTATGCAGCTATCAAAATGCAGTAGAAATAAGTAACATTTCTGCTACGCTTGACATCAACAAAGTGGCTTAATGTGGTCTCATCTTCTGATATCTTTTATAATTCTGACAATGCTTTTACCAAATGCAGTTCAATAATTTACCCTTTCCAAGATGTGATGACCCACTTCTTTATTGCGATAATAGTAGTTTATTTTCTATAAATGGCTTATCTTCGTAACCTGATAATAATTGATGTTCTGGGATGAGAAAGTAAGTGTGAAATGACAGGCAGTGCAAAAAGGTGAGTCTTGAAAATGATATCACCGTTGTCTACATGGTTATTTTAGTATAAATTTAAATTATCCTGAATTGCTAGTAATGTGGGGGAAAAAAAGTTGAATTTCTCTACTTATGCATGTATCTTTTTGTTTAGGAATAGCATTACCTGAAAAACATCTGCTGTAAGAAGTCAGTTTTTCTATACATACATGACATTTTCCATGGAGGAATACCTTGGGTGGTATTTTACAGATCCACAGTATACTGTTGGCCAGTGTAGTCCTTACTTACACAATAGCAGCACAACCTTTTCACTCCTAATGGAATTCAATTTCATTGCCTATTGTAGTAATTAGGACATATAAGTACACTGTCAGTTTAGCAAATAGAAGCACCTTTAGGTTCACAACACCAGAAACATTTATTTCAAAATCTGAAAACCAGTCCATTTGAACAAAATCACTGACTTTTCTTCAGCATGACCTAATTCTATAACTGCAGGAACGTTTTCACATGTTGTGTCTCTTAGGTTATGAGAAAATGAGAGTTCCCATGAGTTGTTTTCCTAAGGACGCTGCATAATTATGGTCTAAGATCAGACTTCACACAAGTGTGTAACTCCCATCTTATTAATATGTGTGATTCAAAACGATGTTCCCGTTCCTACTCCTATGTCTCCCTTAGAATAAATAAAGTTTTGAATAAACTGTATTTTATTAGGAGAAAGTACAACTTCTGTTTCTTTTCCTTACTTCACATAGATTAGTGAAGTACTCCTAACTTTCAGTTACAATCTTGTCACTTAAGGTTTGTTTCATATGAAAAGTTGTATTTTTAGGCTTCAGTGCTTTCCTGAAGAAAATTCTTATGTTTTCTTTTATTTTTTTAATCTCCATGAATTTGTACAGGTTTACTCACAATATTCCTTCACAGATAAATCATAAAGTATTAGTTTCCATCTTCATATCCTTCTCAGATATAAAAGGTCTTGTGGAGCCAGTTTCTTCCCAACTTCCCACATGAAGGGTATTTTAACTAAAATCAATGTGTTTTTTGCTGTGCTTCACATATGAGCTATTTTATTATTTTCATCTACTTTTTAATCAATTATTTCTTTTTGGGGTTCTACTACCTTTTGATCGCCGACGTCGCCTGACTCGGAGCCGTCCCGGCCGATCAGCAGCGACTGACCGCGTGGTTCAAGGGGGATCTCGGGCGGTTCCTTCAAGCAGGGAACCCCCGGGCTACAGGAGCAGCCCGGCAGCTCTCGCGGGAGCCGCTGACGCAGGCGCTGACGCAGCGTGTGGGCGTTGCCTGGCAACGGCGGGAGATTTAAACCGGCACAAGGAGGGCAGCAACGCGTCGCTGCCCACCAGAGACGGATAGGAGGGGCTAGGGTCTTTGCACCTCGTGACTTCCTGTTTCAGTGCTGGTAAGGTAAGTATTCTGCTTAGCTATGGTTGTGCCCCGGCGGAAGGCTGCAACCAGAAATACTGAAGAGGCTCAGGCAAGGGTCCCATGCTATCAGAAAAGGGAGGCAGCAACTAAGAAGAGTGCTGAGACCCAGACTGAGGTCCTGCACATGCCCAATTGGAAGGCTGCTACCAAGAAGTCTGAGGATACTCAGACTGAGCCCCCAACCCGTGATGCTGGTGTGCAGGTCTCTGGCTGTACTGAGTGCCAGAGCCTGGCCCTTGCAGTGCTGGGTGAGGGAAGCAGTGATTGTGTACGCTGTGAACAGGTTAACTACTTGCTCAGCCTCGTAGTTGACCTGAAGGAAGAGGTGGAGAGGCTGAGAAGCATTAGGGATTCTGAGAGGGAGACTGACTGCTGGCTCCAAGCCCTATCAGCTCCTAGATCCAGGCAGCCGGATGAAGCTCTGCATGGAGAATGCCACCCCCTGCTGCCTTGCAAACAGGTAATGGAGGGGAACCTACATGCAGATGGCGTTCCTGCTACAGTGAACCCACTGTCCTCCCACCTTCCTGGGAACAAAGGCAAGGAAATGGAGGATGTAGGTCAGTGGCATACGGCCCCTTCTCGACGATGCAGGCGTGCCCCCCCGGTGGGTCCCCAGCCCCCCCAGCTGCCCCTGCAAAACAGGTACAGTGCTCTGCAGGAACAACTGGATAATGGTGGTGATGATGGATCTCATCGGTTGGTGCTTTCCAAGTCTAACCAGCCTCCTAAAATTAACACATCGTCAAATAGGAAAACACGACGGGTCATTGTCATTGGTGACTCTCTGCTGAAGGGAGCAGAAGGGCCAATATGTAGGCCAGACCCTCTGCATAGGGAGGTCTGCTGCCTCCCGGGTGCCCGAGTAAAGGATATAAAGAAGAAACTTCCTTCCCTTGTCCGACCCACTGATTACTATCCTTTGTTGCTGTTTCAGGTTGGTAGTGATAAATTACACAGGACTTCCCTAAGGACTCTGAAAAAGGATTTCAGAGCCCTGGGGAGACAGGTGAAGGGTTCCGGGGCACAAGTTGTGTTCTCCTCTATCCCTCCAGCTATAGGGAATAATGAGGGACTTAATATAATAGGCCAGCGGATTAATAACTGGCTCCAAGCTTGGTGTGCTCGGCAGGCATTTGGCTTCTTTGACTTGGCCTCTGTCTGCAGGAGACTGGACCGGCTAGAAACTGATAGGAGTGGCTTCTCCCAGCGTTCAAAAAGGATCTTAGGCCGAGAGTTAGGCAGATTCATTCAGAAGGCTTTAAACTAGGTATGAAGGGGGATGGGTGTGTAACTGGCGTCACTAACACAAAGTCGGTGTGTAGCAACCCGCTGCTCGCAGGAGAGGGACGTGCTTGTACAAACCCATGGTCTTGTGCCTTCGTGACAGAGGAGGATGACTCTATGAAGGGGGAAGGGGGTAAAGGCAGGTCTTCTGGGGATAAGCCTGATGAAGTGGTATTGGGATTAGGAGTGAGGCGAGGGGCTCGGCTGAGGTGCGCCTATACCAATGCACGCAGCATGGGCAACAAACAAGAAGAGTTGGAAGCCATTGTGAGGCAGGCAAACTATGACCTAGTTGCCATAACGGAAACATGGTGGGATTGCTCCCATGGCTGGAGTGCTGCGATGGATGGCTACAGACTCTTCAGGAAGGATAGACAAGGAAGGAGGGGTGGTGGCGTGGCTCTCTATGTCAGGGAATGCTTTCATGCTGCAGAGCTTGCGACTGGGGATGATGTGGTTGAATCCCTATGGGTGAAGATCAGGGGAAGGGCTGATAAGGCAGACATCCTGGTGGGCGTCTGTTATAGACCGCCAAACCAGGATGAAGAGGCAGATGAGCTGTTCTATAAGCAGCTGGCAGGAGCTGCGCGGTCACCAGCCCTTGTCCTCATGGGTGACTTTAACTTCCCTGACATATGCTGGGAGTATGGCATGGCGGAGAAGAAGCAGGCTAGGAGGTTCGTGGAATGCATAGAGGATAACTTCCTAATGCAGCTGGTGAG
This sequence comes from Alectoris magna, assembly GCA_030625065.1. NCBI lineage: Eukaryota > Metazoa > Chordata > Aves > Galliformes > Phasianidae > Alectoris > Alectoris magna. Next base: position 89,637,981 of record CM060560.1, read on the forward strand.
AGAGCCCACGAGAGGAGCTGCCCCGCTAGACCTGCTGTTCACAAACAGGGAAGGTCTGGTGGGAGATGTGGAGGTTGGGGGCTGTCTTGGACAGAGTGACCACGAAATAGTAGAGTTCTCGATTCTAGGTGGAGCCTGGAGGGAGAATAGCAAAACTGCCACCTTAGACTTCCGGAGGGCAGACTTTGATTTGTTCAGAAGACTAGTAGGGGCAGTCCCCTGGCGTTCAGTCTTAGCGAACAAAGGGGTCCAAGATGGCTGGTCGCTCTTGAAGAAGGAAGTCTTAAAGGCGCAGGAGCGGGCGGTCCCCCTGAGCCGCAAAATGAGCCGGCGGGGAAGAAGACCGGCGTGGGTGAACAGGGAGCTGTTCTTAAGGTTGCGGGAGAAAAAGAGAATTTATCGCCTGTGGAAGGAGGGAAAAGCAACTCAGAATGACTACAAAGAGGCTGTTAAGACGTGTAGAAGGAAAATCAGAGAGGCAAAAGCCCAGCTTGAATCTAAGCTGGCCGCTGGGGTAAAAACAAACAAGAAACTCTTTTATAAATACATCAACTGTAAGAGGAGGGCAAAGGGGAATCTCCAGTCTTTACTGGACGAGGCTGGGAATGTGATCACAGACGATAAGGAAAAGGCAGAGGTTCTGAATGCCTTCTTTACGTCTGCCTTTAAAAGTCATCTCGGTTATTCCCAGGGCTCCCCACGCTCTGGCTTGGTAGTCTCGGCTGGGGAGCAGACTGAACCCCCTGTGATTCTTGAAGAAGCGGTCAGGGAATTACTACTCCAACTGGACTGCCACAAGTCCATGGGTCCGGATGAGATTCACCCGAGAGTGCTGAAGGAACTGGCGGAGGTGATCGCTGAGCCGCTTTCTGTTATCTTTCAGCGCTCCTTGTTAACGGGTGAGGTCCCAGAAGACTGGAGGCTTGCCAATGTGACTCCCATTTACAAGAAAGGTTGTAAGGAGGATCCGGGGAACTACAGGCCTGTTAGCCTGACCTCGGTGCCAGGGAAGGTAATGGAACGGATTGTCTTGAGGGAGATCACGCGGCAGGTGTGGGATGACCAGGAGATCGGACCTAGCCAGCATGGGTTTGTGAAGGGCAGGTCCTGCTTGACCAATCTGATCTCCTTCTATGATCCTGTGACCCGTCTGATGGATGAAGGAAAGGCGGTTGATGTGGTCTACTTAGACTTCAGCAAAGCCTTTGACACTGTCTCCCATGCTATTCTCCTGCAAAAGCTGGCAGCCCGTGGCTTGGATGGGTACACTCTCGGCTGGGTAAGGAGCTGGCTGGAAGGCCGGGCCCAGAGAGTGGTGGTAAATGGAGTCAAATCCAGTTGGAGACCAGTCATGAGTGGTGTTCCCCAGGGGTCGGTGCTGGGGCCTGTCCTCTTCAACATCTTTATTGATGACTTGGATGAGGGCATTGAGTGCACCCTCAGTAAGTTCGCGGATGACACCAAATTGGCAGGGAGTGTCGATCTGCCTGAGGGTAGCGAGGCCCTGCAGAGGGATCTGGATAGACTGGTGAGCTGGGTCGAAGCCAATGGGATGAGGTTCAACAGGACCAAATGCCGGGTCCTGCACTTTGGCCACAACAACCCCAGGCAGCGCTATAGGCTTGGGGCGGAGTGGCTGGAGGACTGTGTTGAGGAAACAGACCTGGGGGTACTGATTGATGCTCGGCTGAACATGAGCCGACAGTGTGCCCGGGTGGCCAAGAAGGCCAACAGCATCCTGGCTTGCATCAAAAACAGTGTTACTAGCAGGAACAGGGAGGTAATTGTCCCCCTGTACTCGGCATTGGTGCGGCCGCACCTCAAGTACTGTGTTCAGTTTTGGGCCCCTCACTGCAAGAAAGACATTGAGGCCCTGGAACGTGTTCAGAGGAGGGCTACGAAGCTGGTGAGGGGTCTGGAGCACAGGCCTTATGAGGAGCGGTTGAGGGAGCTGGGATTGTTCAGCCTGGAGAAGAGGAGGCTCAGGGGAGACCTTATAGCTCTCTATAACTTCCTGAAGGGAGGTTGTGGTGAGCTGGGGGTCGGCCTCTTCTCTCGTGTAATCAGTGATAGAACTAGAGGGAATGGTTTCAAGCTGCGCCAGGGGAGGTTCAGGCTGGACATTAGGAAGTATTACTACTCGGAAAGGGTAGTCAGGCATTGGAATGCACTGCCCAGGGAGGTGGTGGAATCACCGACCATGGGTGTGTTCAAGAAAAGTTTGGATGTTGCGTTGAGGGGTATGATTTAGCTGGGAAGTATTGGTAATGGTTGGACTGGATGATCTTCTAGGTCTTTTCCAACCTCGATAATTCTGTGATTCTGTGTGATACTGTAACAAACTGTTAAGATTGAAAAATGGAAGTTCTAGAAGACTGACACACATTTAAGTTTCTGCATAAGTACCTATCAACTTACATGAACATAAATACTACTAACATAAAGATACTATGACAGAAAAGTGATGAGTGAAGTGGAATTACTTTATATTGTTTAGCCTGTCTTACTAATTTGTCTATGTGATTCTATAATCAAACTGTTAAAAATTAAAAAGCACTGTGTCACTTTTATAGCTTTCTAGATTTCTACTGTTTTGAGTAATATGAGAAAATCACTGTAATTTTCCAGATTGAAGTGTGTGGTAGGAGTTATTTAGCTGTATGAATTCCCTTGAAAAGTCAGTCCTTAGCTTTTTAATTGCCATGCTGAGTACTAAATTAACTTGTAATTTAGTTTTCACTTTTTACTTAACTGTTCTTAATGTGTTTTATTCTTTTCCATAGCCATTTCTTGTGATTCATTTATTTCTGTAAGCAGAGACTTTATCCCATTAAACACAGGCAAATAAATGCCAGTCCATTGTGTTGTGGAACATATATGTTTCGGTCATTTTCTGTGTTTTCAGTGTATGAAACATTTTAATGTCAGCATTGCAATATTCCATTAGGCCTTCAGTTCCCTTTTAGGAAGAGTAAATATATCTCATTTTTGTTGAGGGAAAAAAATGTGTTAGAGCATTTTTTCGTCTTTAAGTAGGTCAGTTTGTGGTATTCAGAAATAGTGGAAAATACTAGTTTCTGTTTTCCATCTGTTATTAAAGCATCTTCAAGATGGTGCTTGTGCACTGATTGCAGGATTATATCACAAAAGCAGACCCAACTGAAATTTAGTTTTACAGACAGCTTAATAGATTGTGGTGGTATAAATCCTTTCTCCCCTGTAAGGGTGTGAATTGCTTACTATTGAATTGCTCATTTGTCTTTCACATTGTTTTCTGGATTTGCTTACTCTTAGATGTAAGTATTATGAGTAGTGTTGACTAGAAACTAGCTAGCTGTAGTATGATTTCAAACAGTCATAGAAAATTTTTGCCAGAATCTTTTGGCCTAAAATACTGTATTCCATTCCCTTTCTGAATTTAAAGCATCCAGTAGATAGACATACCATAATTCTTGGTCTGTTGTGCTAAGAAAATCACAGTGCATTTTAATGACAGTGCTAGACAGCATGCATGCATAAGGAGAATGACAAATGAGTTTGTAGAAGTGGCACAAAGCGTCATTGCTTTTTCTTCTCTTATTCCATGTCACATTTTATTGACTTACAAATGAAACCAAGATTGTTCTTACCACAAAATTTATTCTGGGATTCTGAAATTAAGAAATATGCTCTGTAAACAATAGTCTACTGTTAGTAATAAGTTTTATGATACAGTTTTTAATTAACAGTGATGGAGATATGTTTTATTTTCTAAACTTTGAGGAGCATAAAATCATACAAAATATCTGTTCTTAATGCACTTTTCTAAAATATGTAGTGAGTGCTGTGTCTTTTATCAAGATATCTGCTTAATCCAGTTTTGGTGACACAACTGCTTCTAGTATATTTGACATGCTGGAACTGATTCTAGATTTACAGAATGCAAAGGGATTGCTTTTAGGTTCTTTCACTGATGCTTCAATCACACAGTGGCAATTGTACACGTTTGTATATCCTCTTCATCTGTAGCCTCTTCTGAGTTAATGTTGTTCTAATGCTCTCTCATAATTACTGAGGAAAATTTCCTTATAATATAAAATGTCTGTTTTATTTGATTATCCATCTTCTTTTACTGTTTGTCTTTGGTGATGAATAAGTACTCTGATTTTGACCTGTGAGACTTTTGATGTTGCTGCCCTCAGAGAGCAGAAGGTATCCAGATGATGTTTAGCCTGTCCAGAGATTTCCTTCTGTTATAGTTTGTCAGTGCTGAAATTGCTGACTCAGACACAATATTCACTTAAAAATTCTGGATATTGTGCAAGTTTATCATGGCATAAAGCCTGAAAATGCATTTGAAATGTTATTGGCAGTTACGAAATTAAACATTAGTGTATTAGAAGTGCAAAGTTCTCATGTTGTAATTTGATGATCTGCTTTTGTTTTTGAACTGCTAGAAAACACATCTAGTTATAATTGCTTATGCTGTATTGCTGTAGCAGGTACTATATAAGTTTTGTGCGCAAACATTAGCTTAAAGCAGGCTTGACTGTCCTCTTTTGTATTGGATTTGCAATGTTATAGAACTACAACAATTCCTATTGGTAGAGATGACAGTAATACAAGTTTGCTCTTATTTATTCAAAGTTTTAACAGTTTTTAGTAACAAATGGTGTTTGCAGGTGAGTAACAAAAGACACTTTGAATATTTTCTATCCGACATATTGTAACACGAGTCAGTTCTTTAAGACCTTGCACTTTTAATGAACCATCTTATTGTCAATTCTCAGAATCTAATAGTGTGCCTTTTGGTGACGTTGTTGAGAATTTTAATGCATTTTAGTTCTCATTCGGCACGGCCTATGTGCTCCTCACGGGAGGGTCTTTAGAAATGGGATTAGCTTCTAGTGGAATGCATTAGCCATGCCACAGAAGTAGGCAAAGCTCTAACTAGCCTGATAGATTGCTCCACGCTTCAAATCCTCCTAACCACCCCCTCCCTCTTTTTATTGACAGCTTCTCATTGAGCGTCTAGAAGCATTAGTGTATTTAGGAGTTAGATGTTTTGTATGATCCCAGGCTGATCTCATATTCACTTTCTGAAATTAATTCGACACTGCTTTACATGTTAATCCGCAAAGGATTGATTTTGGGAAGGTCAGAGCAGTGCAGCCTCAGAAAATGGAAGAAAAGCCCCACTTAAAACAGCTCATTTCAGTTCCCAGAAATAAGTATAGATGCCTTTTCATTGTGACACTTAGCCAGCTCTAGGAGACATGGTCATTTTGCAGAATACATCAAATAGTGTTGTTTGATGTGATCTGCAAGGAAATTGAACTAATTAAATATAGCTTCATTAACCAATTGCACTTTTCAAATTGCACAACTACACTTTGAAAACTGCAGTATAACAGGAAAAGTAGTCTTTTTTTAACTGCCTATATAACTTGGCAATGAAGGTAGTCGTGAACAGAGCTTAACTTAATTTAATGCCTTCTATTTTTTTTTCTATTGTTTGTGTATGTGTAGAATTTTTGGAGTTGCTAAAACTGGCAACAAATGCACATGAAAAAGAATCTTCCTTGTGGGATATAACAGTGTTGGAACATTATGGATAAATAATATGTTTCGTCTGGAGCTATACAAAAGAGTGAATGGACTCGAGTTGTAGAGTATTGTGGCAAGAGCAGGATAAGAACATCCTGTGAAAGAAAGCATTATGAATATTGAGAAAGTGTAACTGAGTTGCAGCTGCAGTTTACTGACATGATTCTTTTCATTTGGAAGAGAATGTCCCTGATAAGATGGTGTATAACAGCGTAGTATTCTTTTATGAATCCAAAAAGTCGAGCACAAAAACAGATCGTTCCTTACTACATAAACTAGTTTAAGAATCCATACTATTTTATATTGAAATGCAAGAAATTTTCATTATAAGTCACTTTTGACTTGTAGATTCATTAAGTCATCAAAACTAAAAACACCAGGAAATTGAACATTTTACAGTTTGTGTTTGCACCTTTTCTACTTTAACGTTCCTGAGTGCAAAATGTATGTGTAAACTTTTTACAAGAAAAGAATTTGGATTCACATTTGATTTGAAAGAGGTCAAACCATTTCTGGTAAAATTTGCAGTGAAGTCTTTTATGGCATTCAGATGTGGTCCATTTTTGTGCTCTTTTTTTTTACTTAACTATTTTTTTGTTGTTGTTGTTGAGCTTCATCCAGGTACTTCTCTTTCTGAATGTCACAGGTGATTAAATGTCTTTACCCTCCTCCCCCACAAAGTAAGCCAAATCAGTTCAACCATGATACATTTTTTTGTGTAATAATACGCACACCATAGGTCAATGTTAGCACTGAACCTGTGGACTTTTTCTTGCTTTGATGTCTTTTCCTTTCAGAATTCATGGGCTGCACTAACACCTCCTTTATCCAAGGAAGGTTAGGTATTTGATGGTTTTCTTCTAGAAAACAATCTTCATACAGAACTTTAGGATTCCAGTAATTTTATTGTAGATGTTTGGAGCCATCAGCAATGGACATTGTGTTCATATTGACTTTGATAATAATATTTGGCTGGAAAGTGTAAGCTTCTTAAGTGTTTGAATAACATAATATAAAGTGGAAGAAAATAAATAAATTCAGATTTTAAATTGTTTCAGATAATCATCTCTTGTGATTTAGACAGTCACCGGATAGCTTTCTGAGTCATTCGTGACTGAAAGTCTGTTGATAATTAGGAAGCATAATTGGGAAGACCATGGCGTAGCTGTCAGTATAGCCTCTTTCTTTATGCTTCCATAAAATAGGACACTATTCTGGAAAATGCTGTATAGCTAGTGATTATGCAAAAGAATGCAATTTAGTTTTTCACATAACAGTAGGTCCTCAATTAATGTATAACTTCTTTTTGCAGAGGTTGACAGCTGCCAGTCTGAGCGCAGAAAAAGCGAGAACTAGCCTATAAAACATAGAGTTCAGTCATTGGAGTTTGTTAAACACTGTATTGATCCTGAAATGTAAAAAAAAAAAAAAAATGCTAAAGTTAAGACTGTAATTCAGATCTGAAAGAGATCTCATTTATAAATATAAATATTAATTTTTGGGAGGGGGAAATATTCCAAATTAGTGTTTGTAGAAAAAAAAGTGTAAGTGGCATTGTCAGACTAAAACATCTAACTGTTCAGTGTGATTTGAGAGTAACATATTTTGCATCCAAACTATATTAGAAAAGTTTTGAAATATTAAATGATGACCTTGTGTCAGAATTGTCTTTTAGGTGGCACCTAACAAAGTGTATTCTGCATAGAAGTTCTAGCAAAATCCGTAGTGTGATACTTCCAAACATGTATTTGAGTAAAACCTCAAGCAACAAATAATGCATTTGCAGATATGAATGGGTATGACTTACTGAGACCTGATTTTAAGAATTTTTTAGTTTGGAATTTACCTTCATTAAAAAAAAAAAAAAGAAGAAGAAGAAGAGTGAAGGAAGAAAGAGCAGAGTAAATAAATTATCTTTTTTTTTTTTTTCCCCTGACTTATATTTTATCATTTGGAGGTGATTCTCCATAAGTACATATAAGTATTCCATTAGTTGAATGTCTTATTTTCTGGAGGAAATGCTGCAGTATCAAATCTTCATTTCTTTATGGATAGCAGAAGCAAACTATTAAAAAAAAAAGAAAAAAAAAATCAAACTAAAACATTAAGCAGTCATAATGAGTCTTCTGTTTTTTGTTTTGTTTTTTCTTTTTTTCTTATATTTCTCAGTAATGTGAAGGGAAAAAAAATGGAGACTGACAAGCCAAAACCCGCAGCTGAATGCTTTGATTTTAAACACGAATTTATCTTCGCAGGAAGTGCCAATGACATTGACTAACATAGAAGTCAGTAGTGTGTCTTTACTGAGTACTTTGTTTTATTGTGTATTCATTTGAGGGAAATGTAAAGAAAACTCTTTAAATAGACATATACTGGTCTGGATCGACTTTCTGAAAATGCCATGAAAATTATGGAGCATGTCCACTAGTATGACTATTTGCTTTGTGTTATGCCAGGGGAAAAGGTGTCATAATAAGGAAGTCTGGAGTCCGAAATTTTGCCAAAGAAATATATTGTCACTGTTGTGTGTAGACTTTGGCAGAGTATTTTGGAGATATGGGTCTCTCACTTTTTGGAGAGTAAATTGTGAAATGAAATAATTCTGTCTCAACAAAAATGGTGTTTCGATGTTACATACGGTCTGAATGCTCATGAGTGGAAAAAGAGGTTTAGTTTGAATAAGTTCAAACACGAGAAAGATTACAAGAACTGATTACAGTTCAGCTGGATGTGGACCATAGTAGCTACTTAATAGGTATGCAGAAAGTGCCAAGAGGTGACTTATCCATCCTAAATGCAACTAAGGCGTGTGGAAAAAAATTAACCAAACTCTGGGAAAATAATTTGAAATAATGTTATGGTTCTTAGCTGTGACAACCTAAGTGTTTAAACTAGGTAAAGGACTTGAAGACAGGTAGTATTTTTTGTTTGACTATGTCTTCTTAAGGTTTTAATGTTGACTCTCTTGTTTCTGTCTGCCTGCCTTTATCTGGGTAATGGCTGCCATGAGTCTGTAAATTAAGAGCCGGTGTTGTGGTGGCTGTTGAGCAGTTTTCTCTCTGCTTTGTATTCAATCCATTTTTAACCTTCTGGTAGCACAAAAACTCTTGTTCTTTTGTAACTTAAAGAAATAAATCCAAATATCTTTAGTGAGACATCATTGAATAAAAAAGTTATGCTATGTTTAATATCTGCAAATTATCCTAAGAAAAATGTTCATTCATAAAACAGAATTTTGTACACTGCCACTGGTTAAAAAATAGGAGAGAACTGATGCTTTTTAACTATGTAGTTCCAATAGCCTTCCAGCTTCTTCAACATTTTTTTTAGATGTGGAACTGAGGAGCATTGTGAAGTTACAGTGTGATGGCTGGAGATCAAAGAGCGAGTAAAATGCAGATCCTTAGTGCTGAGTCAGAAAGAAGGATGTGAGTCCTTTTTAACTGTATCTATGCCAGAGATGTATAGAAACACAGTAATTTCAATTGGAATTTCTGTATTTCAGTGGTGAAATACAGAAGCAAGCATGAAAGCATTCTATGAAGGCTGTCTTTTAATGCAGGGTTTCTCGCTAGTTTATGTAAGTGTTGTTTCTCGCAGAAATTTCCTAAACAGCTCTTGCTGACAAAGTGTAAGGGTAGCAATAGAAGATGGCATGGAAATAGATTATTTTTTTTTACTTCAGCTTCTCAATCTCTTTTGCTTAGAGAATGGACAGTAATTATATAAGACTGAGCATAAATGGTCTTTTAACAGCAAACTTCCTTTCATACCCCCATACACCTTTCCACCATAGCTCTAGGAAATGTTTCCTATTTGTTACAGCTTCTGTTCTATCAAGACTCTCCACCTCTTCTGGATAAGGGATGGGGACAGGGAAAACTGCATCCTGAATCTCAAGCTTTCAGTTAGGAGCATAATTATGTGTTGTAGAGGGCTTCAGATTTCCTCTGACAAAGCTCTTCTTCCAAAATCGTCAGTTGGTAAATGCAACATGGCCTTAATTAGAGGTATCTTTAAGCCATCTGTTAGTTTTGGGAAGAGGATAATTGAAGTCTCCCCATACAACCAAATTCTTTTTGCAATGGCTAACAGCTGCATTTGGACTAAAAGAAGGTATACTCCACAACTTAGAATGTTATAAGAAAGAACAGCCTTAAAACAAGATTTATTAATGAATATAAGAGGCATGGAATTGTGAAAGGAAAAATTCAGAATCTGGCTGGAGTGTCAGACATCAGAAATACAGTCCAGGGCTTGAGAAGAGGATTGAAAAATGCCACTTGTTCCACGAAGTTATCCAGATAAAACTATGGTACTCTATATCATACCATGTGTTAGAGTATTGTACTGAAGTTAAAATGGCTTGTAAAATAATAATTACAACCTTAACTAGTTCATCAATGAATTCCTACCGGAATGGACAGCTGGCAGAAACAAATGCAAAATCAATGGCTCTGAGTAGCAAGTGGGCAAATTAATCTTAGATAATTGAGTACATACTTATAAAATAAACTCTATAAAATTCAGGGAGACTTTTTTTCTTGATCAACCTATTGGCAAAAGTGTTAAAAGAAATTTTATAGGGCAATGTCATGGTTTTATGATTTTGGGCTATCAGTATTCCACATCATAACATCATGTAGTGCACTGGGAGTTAAAGAGTTAATACTCCAGTTCTGGGTACCTGTCCCAGAAGACAAGAACTACACACCCCAGAGGACTTTGCATTCAGAGAGAAGATAAAGCCCCTGGCAAGGTCACAAGACCAGACTCTCCTCCCTGCTGCTCATCCCGACTGCACTTCTCTCCTCAGCATTAGAGCAAGGCCTTCAGTTTTTGGACGCTCTCTCTCATTATATTTGATTTATTAGCTTCAATTCTAATTATATTGTATTATATTGTAGTGTGTTATTATATTATATTATTATATTATAGTGTGTTATGTTGCATTCTGATATTTTACTTTGTAAATTAGCTTGTTTCTCCCTCATATTGCTGCTGCTGTTATTTTTGGGGGCCCATCTCTTTTTCACTTTATTTTCCCTTTTCCGGTTTGCAGATCCATGGGTCCCTCCACCCTGCTAGTCACACTGGGCCAGATCAGCCCATAACCATTGACAGGAAATGTTGATACTAAATATTCTCACGCAGTGGCAATGCTGTTGTTGAAGAGCCAGGTTCAGGTCTGACTGATTCACTTCTGGAGGGAAAAATTCCTTTACACGTCAAAAAGACCTCCATTAGGCTAAAGTTTGTCTTCAGCCTTCCTTGTAAACATCTGCCAGGAGCTACACTAAACTGTGCTACATGTTGCAAATTGATTCTTTTCGGCATAGCCATGATATTTGATGAGTCAATAACATAAGAATCATCAAGCTATTCCAGAACAAAACTCCAGGTAGCTCAACATCCTGTCTGCAGCAATAACCTGTAGTACATCCAGGCAGAATAACAGACCATAGAAGCAGAGAATCACAAGGTTGGAATGGATCTACAAGATCGTCTAGTCCAACCAGCCTATCAGAGAACAAGCACAGATGATACCTCTCCAAACATTCTCCCTGCTTTGAGCAATTTACAGCTCAGAGACTTCCTCTGCAGATGGTAGTGTCATTTGACGTAGAAGCCCTCAATAGACTTCTTTTCTATGAACTTATTTGTAGGTTGTTATTAAGCCTTTATTTATTCTGTATATGTCATACATATTCATAGCTCATTACTTACCTCTAGTTTGAAGCCCATTTCTTTTGCGTGCTGATAACCTGTTTTTTGTAAGTCACATGTGACAGGTGTAATACATGACTCTTAGAATCAGTTGAAAGTCAAACAAATATTGAGCATGTTTATTTTGCAGATAGATGAAGTGGTGCAAACCTTAGAGAAGACACCAAAAAACAAAGGGTGCCCCTGCCGGTAATCACAGTAGAAGCTAACCTCAGAGGACGTTCTGTATTTTAATTCTTTGTACATTCATTGATAATTGATTCCAAACCAGGTTGAGAACAGGTAGCTTTAGGGGCATTGCTTGCTATTTGGGCTATTGGGTTATGCTTTTCCAGCTAGCCAATGGAACTGTCATGACTGGTGGTTTGACTTACGAAGTGAGGTATATATTTCCAGAATTTGAAGATTTCAGAAGCTGAGGCACCTTGGAAAAAAAAATACACACTTGCCATGACAGTGCAGTAGAGCTTTGCAGCAATGTCTTGCAGCCACTACAGTACCGTTACTAATTTGTGCTAGGTCCTTTATGGCTGGCTGTTCACAAACATTCTGGAAAGAGAGAAATACATTTACAGAGGTTTGAATTATACTAGCTGTGTCATTACTAGGCACTTCTAGTTCTTTTGTGTTTGATTTTGGATATAAGCCTAACAATATCTGAATAATGAATATGCTGTCCACTGAGGCATCTCTATTGATACTTTATGTTGGATGTTTGGATACTTTTTGAATTAGAAATGATCTGAGAATGAAAAAACAAATAATAGTTAAGTAAGGATGTGTATTGCAGCCTTTTCAGTTGCACAGAATATGTGCAGGTCCTACCTCATGTATTGTATGTCCGAGTACATTTCTGGTTGTATTTTTCATACCAGTGAAACACATACAAAAATATCTTTTGTTAGACATATTTTACAAAAACATCTGCATGCTGATCTTATTATATTCTCACTTCAAAAAAAAAACCAAAAAAACACGAATATGTATTGTTTGCTCTTTGTTTTCTCTAACATCAATTACCTTGAAATTAAGCCTTCATACAAAATATAACAAGATATAAGTATGAGGGGAGACATATGGGGACTGACTTGTTTTAAAATGCATTTCTTTTCTGAGGAAAATTGTTGTTTCTAATCATCGTGGCCTTTCACATTCTTCTGTCACATGTGTCTTGCTCAGGAGGATGCAGTCAAGTGCTTCGCTCTCCTGTAATATGTACTTATTTCTGTATGTAATTATTTCTAATCACTACTCGACATAATAGGCTGCATTGATATAAATATTTTGAAATAGTAATCAGTATTCTTACATTTCCATACGCTTCAACTCTTAACAACTGTGTAAGATTGACAGACATTTAGGATCTCTGTACAATAAAAAGGAACCAAAAATCCCCGCTTTGTGAATGTGACATGTGAGACAGCTCTTCTGCTGCTTACTTGTTATCGTTGTAGCTGTTCTTGTTTAATCTGGAAGTCAAGCTGTAGATTTCACCTTCTGAATTTTATCTGAATATAGTGTTAAACAAGCTATCCTGAAGTCTATGCAGATTTAGTGCAGCCAAAAAAAATCAAACCAAACCAAAAAAACCCAACAACAAAAACAAAAAACAAGCCTTCTGTCATTGCTCTTCTAGTGTGTTTCACCCCTAGTCTTCAGGGAGTGCCTCTTCAGATGGTCAAAATCATGCAGACCTTTGAAAAGTGTCAGCAGAGTGGCCGGTACTTTGTCAGCTGATGCTATAAGCAACAGTACTGACACTGTGGATGAGTTGTATTCTGTGGAGGATTTAGCTGTGTGATTTATAGGATAACCTGTACCATTTATATATGTGGAGCATCCCTTTGAGTATTACAAAGCTACACTTCTAAATGAGTCCTAAGGGTTTGGAAATGAAATATCAAATTTGTTTCAGTAAAATGTGGGATTTTTTTAGAAAAAGAAGTTTTACTTTTTCATCTGTCAGCTTTTGTGAGCATTTATTTCTGTAGTCTTATTACTGAGTGCTATTATTGCTCTTGAAAGCTCTATGAACAAAATTATATTTTAGCTTTCCTAATAAAATATTTCTTACAGAATTATTCACTGTCACCTCCTGTGATTCTTAGTTCTCTTCACACAGTTCTCAGCTGCATTATCTACCCCCAATGTAGAAAATTAAGCCAATGTAAAAGTATACTCTGTTTTTTAAAAAGAGGTCACGAATAGCCTTTCTTCCCTCAGTAGTCACCAGTGTTCTTATTACACTTCATTTATATAGTTGGAGGATTTGGGAGAACCAGCTGGGCCCCCTGTCTGCACTCATCAAGAGTTAATTTCTGAAAGAGGTGCTGTTGTCATGAACAAGTGCAGAAGGTACTCTGGTGGTCCTGCCAAACAACAAGAGCTCTTAATTAGCAGCAATGTTCAATCAGACTGCTTAACCTGCCACAGAGCGGAGGAGGTCATGTTCCTTCCTGATACACTGGCAACCTAAAAAGCACCCAAGAACCGATCCCAAATGTTTTCAAAAACATTTACTTGGTTTTAGAGGCAAGTAAGGCAATGTATGTCAGTGAAAACTGTCATCAGGATAATGAAGTTTTATTTTTGTGACTGCTGTAGGCTTTTCTTCTTTTGTATAAAGTGCTCTATGTTTTTTGAGGGGAAAAATATTTTTCACAGTAGTCTGAAGAACATGGAAATTCAGACTTTCCATGTGTTGACTCTAGTTTGTGAGGGAAGTCTGAATTTTCATATTTGTCAGGATTACTGAGTTATGTACGATAATTAGTAATTCAAGAGTTTGTCTTCTCATGGTGTTAATTACCCAGCACTTCACATCTTGAGCTAATAGTTTCACAGGCAGACATCTTGGTCTTGGAAACTTCTCTCCAGTAATTCAGAGCCGTGTACTACCAATCATTAACAGTTAAGCATTTAAATATCTCAACAAAAATCTGCTGACAAATAAGAGCAAAGGATGCAATGCAAAATATCATTGGCCTCTACTTTTATCTCTGGAGCCTAGCAAATATCCTATGAAATTATTAGACTCCAGGAGGGCTACCTGTCTACTTACGTATCAAATTATTTTAAAGAAGGAGAATAAATAGCACATGAACAAGGACCCTGATGTAAATACCCCAAAAGCAATTAGTTTTTTCCTGCATGAGCAACTTATAGGAAAGATTTACCATTTCACTGTTATATTAAGAAATTACCTAAATCTTTAATTCCTACTTTTAACCTAGTTGCATCTATATCAGTCTTAAAAAAATCACATATGTTTTGTTTACTCTCTGTTCATAACTGTCATTGTAAAGGAGACTGTTTAGATTACGATAGTACATCTTTCTGGATTTCATGAAGTCTTGACTAGATTTCAGATGTAAGGCTCACAAACTGTATCCTAGTCTGCATCTGAAGAGTGGTGGCCAGCAGGGCAAAGGAAGTATTTATTCCCTTCTACTCTGCCCTTGTGAGGCTGCATCTGGAGTACTGCATCCAGATCCAGGCCTGGAGCCCCCAGCATAAGAAGGATGCAGAGCTGTTGGAATGGGTCCAGAGGAGGCCACAAAAGATGATCAAAAGGCTGGACCATATAAGGAAAGGTTGAAGGAGTTGGGCTTGTTTGGCTTGGAGAAGAGCAGTCTCTGGGGAGGTCTAATTGTAGCTTTCCAGTACCTGAATAGAGCTTAAGAGCAGGAAGGGGAGCAGCTTTTTACACAGTTTGATAGTGGTAGGACAAGGGGGAATGGCTTTGAAAGAGGAGAAATTTAGGTTAGATGTCAGCAAGAAATTCTTTCTTCAGAGGGCGGTGATGCGCTGGCACAGCTGCCCAGAGAAGCTGTGGTACCCCATCCCTGGAGGTGCACAAAGCCAGGTTGGATGGGGCCTTGGGCAGCCTGAGCTGGTAGGGGGCAGCCCTGCCCATGGCAGGGGTGTTGAAGATGTGGCACTTAAGAACATGGTTTAGTGAGCATGGTGGTGATGCGTTGGTGGTTGGACTGGATTATCTTAGTGGTCTTTTCCAACTTTAATGATTCTGTGATTCTAGGATTTTGTACGAGTAGAGGCAGTATATTTTCCATTAAGCTTTGTTTCATAGTTTCCGAATTCCAGCATCTCCATGTTTTGAATGGTTCACAAAAGCTGTACTTATAAAAGTTAACACATTGATGTGCAAATATCTGTGTATATTCTTTTAAGTAAATTGAGATGTCTATGTTCTAAAATGAAGGAGGGTATTCTTTAACCAGAAATGTGTCCAGGCATACGCTTTACTATGTCTAAATGAAACTGCACTGGAATTTTACATCAGCAGAATATAATCGCACTGTTGGCAATTAGCCAGGGATCTAATCCTACTGTTCTGTAGTCTCATGCATCCATTATTTCATTGAATAAAAATGGAATATTCTGCAGTGCCATTAACAGTAATGACTTCAAATGACTTTTGTACTCTATTATGCCTGATTTGCAAATAATTAGAGCTTCAAGACGTAAAATGATCTCACAGTTTTGTTCAGAACTTCTTTTCAGTTGTGTCTGCAATTTCACAGACTCTGGTGTGATTTAAGCATTTTTGCAATGATTGTACATATTCTTTGCATTAATATGTTAGGACTGGTTTGTGTGTCTTGGAATGCACTTGGATTATGTTGGGTAGTTGCAGGTGTGTTTGATCTCGTTTGTGTCAATACAAGCTAAAGAAGTCAAAATAATTATTTCAAACTTGATTAGTATCAAATGCATATTTTAAAAAAGAGGCCATGAAAGTTCACTGTTTTGCTTTTTCAGCTTGAATAACAGAATTGAACATTGAATTACCTACCCAACTCTATATATATTTAGAGGTGTAAAGGCACAACAAATTCAACAATTTTTTTGTGTGTTTGTCTACTTTAATGTGATAAAATGTGTAGTTTGGCTTAGGTGATGCTGTCTTGAATCTCTACTGTATGGTCGTGAGATCTGGATATCATTTTGATAGTGCTTCAAAGAATCAGGGAAACTTCTAAATTTTTCTGCGTACCTCACCTTGAATTATCTGCAATAACAAATTCTGTAGTTTTACTGTTCATCTCCTACATGATTACTGAAACACTAGTTGGCTTTGACATTCAGTGAAAATGGATTATGAATGAAAGTCCAGGTGACTCCTATACCAGGGCCTAGAACTAGACATTTTAAGGTATGAATGCCCTGCAGCCATTTTAACAGTACTTTTTAGCATGAAACAGTATATTTGTTTATGGTTAGAACTGCTGCCAGACTTTTGTTGCACTCTAAGGCAAAGGCTAGAGTGCATTGTGAGTGATAGCAACAAGCTGTGGTGTTGAAGCAGAATAAAGGACAGAGCAAATTATAGCAGCAGTAGATGTGCTTACAAGGTGTGCAACAATGTCAAATTTCTGGAACATGAAGACTTTCTGTGGGAGAATTAGAGGCTTTACATAAAACCATTCCCTGTAGTAGTTGTGTGGTCTCTTGCACATGCAGTTTGATTTCTTTCTCTGACAAGTGTCAGCCGTAGGATGTATGATAAACACGACAATTCATCTTAGATGGTTGTGCTACTGTCTCTGATTTTTAGAAATGCATGTAACTGATCTGCATCATCTTTGAGATTAGAAATAGAATTCGCATTATGCATCTTCCCTTCCTGTGCAGTGAGAGCAGAAATCCGTATGTTTGGAGCCCAAACAAAGCACACCCTTTAAATTACTCCATCTGTGGGACTTTGGTAAACGTGCAAAGCTCTTCATACCACTACTTGCGTAGGGCAGGTACCACTGAGTAGTAAAATGGTAGTGCCTGAAAGTTAGTAAATAGATCATTTTTCAGGAATTGAGCTAGTATGGCTTTTGTGCTTTTATACGTTTGGATGTTGTGTTGAGGGATATGATTTAGCTGGGAAGTATTGGTAATGGTTGGACTAGATGATCTTCTAGGTCTTTTCCAACCTTGATAATTCTGTGATTCTGTGATAGCTTCATCCATCTGTTGTTTATGAAATGCTTTGCAAATACTTATCATTTAGCTTTCCAAAGTATCTTAAGACACACTGTAGATGGTGATTAAATTCATACTAACATGGAGAAACTTAACCACAGAAGTTAAGATTTCACTTTGGATCCTACGGAGGCATTCATGGAAGTTGTTTATGTGAAAATCCCACACTGCAAAATAGAATTGAATACAAAGTACGGACTATCTAGGCTAACGAATTGATTTTATCTAATAATAATAGATTTAAAGCAAAATTTTAACCATCGTTTACATGCCATCTTCATTATTCAAAACTACTTGAAGAGGGGGCCTGCAATCAGAATTCCAACATTACTATTCTATTTGTCACATAAAGATTTTCAAGTATGGACTGATACTGATAGTTTTTCTTCTTCAGCTTCTCATTTCTCTATCTGTGATGAGAATATCTATAAAACTGTACACAGTTTTATGGTGTCTGAACTGAACTGTGCCGTGCCCATGACATCCTCATATGACAGCCCAATATGTAGTCCGAACTCTGGGGTAAAAGAATGCTTGTAAGGACTGCAGAGCCTTTGTGGCAATAGAAACTTAATCTTGGTTTCTCTGGGAAAAAGGCAGCCATGCGAACAGCTGCACTTCATGAGGCCTCATGGCACACTGCCTTGCAGATAGTGTTTTCACTGAGATGCAAGACAACCAAAACTGTTAAAATATAGTCCAGAGGTGTTAGTGAGCCATGCAAATGATTTTGTGTTCATACAAGAAGCCGCATCTATAATTGTATATTGCTTCTTTAAAGTGCTTATTTACAGCAAATGATGTTTAATGTATTATCAAAATTTTTCCACTAAGAAAGATCTGTGGGATTTTATTGATGTGCACGTGCACTTGGCAACAAAGGGAGGGCTAAGGGAGTAATTTACTCTTGACTGGAAAACACATCTTTTTTTCAGTTTCTGAAATCAGTTAATTTTTTTGTGTGTGTTTATGTGTAGCTATAGTATGTTACAAGTTCTGTTTGGGCTTACTCCACACTGTGTACATTCCACTTGGAAAGAACTACTAAAGTTATAGTGAGTTTTGCCTAGTGGACAGCTAAATAAAGCATTTTCCAGCTCTCACATTTTGTTTTGCTGTCTCCTTGCTAAAATTCAGTCATCTTTTCTTTGTGTAAGTGTCCTAAAAGCTAATGAGGAAAACAAAGTTTATTCATAGCAACTCTTCAGCAACAAAAACTTCCAAGAAATTTTTTTATGATGGTGGGATTTTAAAAATGCATTTCAATTGAGAACTTGACAATGTGTTTAGTGATTTTGGAAGCCATTTTACTTAGAGGAAGGATTTTATTTTTAGTATTAAATATATATATATAGTAGCTTTTAAAAATGGATAGTTATATTCATGATTTAATAATAACCGTGCAGTATGCAAATGTAATTTGACAAGATTAAACTGTTCAGTTGCTGCATTAGATGGGAAGATTTGGGTTTATTTAAAAAATAAAAACGTGTTCATCCTTTTTGTTGGTTTCCAAATAGTGCCATACTGTATATATATGCTTAGTACTTTCGATTTGAGAGTTAAGCTGCTTTTGTTGTGTTTGGCTTGCATCACTGCATGTCTCAGCTTTCAGGGTTTGTGTAAAGGTGGAACAGAAAACCCCACCAGAGAATTAGGTTATGTTCTATATATTGACAGAGGTCTATTTGATTGTGTCTGCATTTGATTTTGGAATGAATGTACATTTCTTTCTGCATAAGATTATCTGTGTGTAAAGTATTCTGCCTGAGTTGGGTACATGACATATATCTTGCCTGTTAGGAAACTTCAGGCTCTGCTTAAGTTTTGATGTATTGCCATGGAATTAAAGTAACAATTGTGCAAGTTGATATCTGAAACAGATTAACCTCCAAATATATATACCTTGAAAATGCTACTAGAATTCCAGAAAACTTGTATATTTATGATAGAGACTTATTCATGATAAGAAGCCATAGTGCAGTGATAGTCTGTTCATTTACTGATCTCGCAGTTCTGCTCCTTCTGTTTGTCTGTTCTGTTATGACTAGTAGGAATTTTGCTTGTGAGAGATAATTGTTTCACTGTGGTCGATGGACTGCAAAGATGAGAGCAAAGATCTGCCTTCACTGTCTGAGCCTTGTGTTTCACTTGGACCTTGTAACCTTGTCAAGTGACAGTATGAAAACTCCAACCATTTGAATATCCCCCTCTGAATCATTTCAACACCCTAGTGATGGGTCTAATGCTGGAAGACATAAAAACACAAAAAAGATGGTTCCTGAACCAGGGTTTACAAATTGTGTATAGTAAAGAGAACTATATGGACAGAGTAACCTTGGGATGTTTGATTGATTGGTAGTGAAAAGGGTATCAATGAGTAGCATGTATTTGTTGCAATAGAGAAGATGTCCTTTAAATGACAATAAGGCAAACTGAAAGTTGAATTTTAGTTTTGTTCAGGTTGGATCATAATATTGTGCTTTGTTGTGTTAGCCCTGTGTCCATCTTTGAAAAGCCAAAGTTATTTAGAGTACTTGATGAAAAAGCCCCTTTGATAAAAACATCTAAAAGGAAGAGTATTTTCTCACCTTACTCTTTTTTAGTTAAATTCAAGAAGTAAATATCTTGTGAAAAGATGTTGTGCCAGGACAAGGGGAAAGGTGAAGGAGAAGGCTGCAAACACTGAAAATTTGCAACTGCAATTTTATTAATTCTGTGAAGTGTTTCTTGCTAAAATTCTGTTGGTGGAGAAAGGGGAAAAATGACCTATTTTTATTTCAGTAATCTTTTTTTCTTTCAGATACTTAACTTCGTAGCATCACTGTTGAAGTGTTTAAACACCGTTCTTTAAAACTACAACCCATATGGAATGTGCTATTACGAAAGATTTTCCAAGCCTTAAGACAGTTTATGTATGTCCAGTTGGATCTTATTTTATCCAAAATTCCATATTGTTTACAGAATAGGATTGCCTATTGTATTACAGCTTCTTGGGCTTATGAAATCACTCTGATTTTTCCAAAAATCCAAGTGCTTTGCCAAGGTATTCTATGTTGGCATCTAATCATCAGAAAAAGAGGGAAAAATACTTCAATAAGACAGTCTTGTTACAATCTTGTTACGGCAAATCCAAAAGACAAATTAGTGAATGAAGTTTGCTTATATGGTTTATAGATTCATATAGGACTGGACGTAACGACCTTAATATTATTAAAAAGTAATTCAACATAGTTTGTTCTTAACAGTTCACATTAGCAGAGACTGTGAAAAACAGTTCCCTAAAATCACTTCCTAAGTGTAGAATGATATACAAGTATGCTGTTAATGTAGTTGCTTTTTACCTTTTTTTTTTCTTTTTGATAATGGAATTTATGATGCAACACCTAATGCTGGTGTTTTAACTAAAGCATGAAGACATTTCATCGATCAGCATGTTTCTGCTTCTACTGTATTTGTAGTTGTTCTTCTCTTAGCCACAGATTAGTTTATAATTGTTGTATTAAGGGGTGGCTTATAAGATGTTGTGGAAGATTACAGTTACTCATCTACCTAGACATGCTTGAGCAAGGAGTTTAGGTGAACCTCATGAAGTTCAACAAATCCAAGTGCAAGATCTTGCACCTAGGTTGTGGCAACCCTCAAGGGTTGGACAGCCCTACTGAAAAAGACTTGAGGGTACCAGTGGATGGCAAGCTGGACGTGAACCATCAGTGTGCTCTTGAAACCCGGAAAGTCAACAGTATCCAGGGCTACATCAAAAGAAGTGTGGTCAGCAGGGCAAGGGAGGTGATGCTGCCCCTCTGCTCTGCTCTGGTCAAGCCTCACCTGGAGTACTGCGTCCAGATGTGGTGTCCTCATTATAGGAGAGACATGAAGATGTTGGAATGTGTACAGAGGAAGGCCACAAAAATGATCCAAGGGATGGAATACCTCCCCTATGAGGACAGGCTGAGAGAGCTGGGGCTGTTCAGCCTAAAAGAGAGGGCTTCAGAGTGACCTGAAAGCAGCCGTTCTGTGTCTAAAGGGGGGCTATAAGAAAGAAGAGGACAGACTCGGCGGAATCTGTTGTGGCAGGACTAAGGGAGATGATTTCAAACTAAAAGAGGGGAGATTTACATTGGATATAAGGAAGAAGTGCTTTACAGTAATGGTTATGAGGCACTCTGAGCCTCTTGATCTAGCTGCAGGTGTCCCTGTTCATTGCAGGGGAGTTGGACCAGTTGGCCATTAAAGGTCCCTTCCAACTCAAATGATTTTATGATGGTCTTGTTGAGTGGAGTTTCAGTATGACAGATCATATTCTTATTGCCAGATATATGTGTTTGAAAAGATTATTTGTGGTTTTCTGATAACACTTAAGCAATGCTTATAGAGTCATCGCGTTTGGAAAAGGTCTTCAAGATCAAGTCTGGCCATCAACCTGACCTACTGAGCCCACTACCAAACTACGTCCCTAAGGGCCATATCCTCAGTTCTCTTAAATACCTCTGTGGATGAAGACTCCACCACTTCCCTTGGCAGCCCGTTACAGTGTTAGACCACCCTCGCCGTGAAGAAATTCTTCCTAATATCCAAGCTAAAGCTCCTGTGGCATAACTTGAGGCCATTTCCTTGCATCCTATTACTTGTCACCACAGAGAAGAGACCAACAACACTGCAGCCTCATTTCAGGTAGTTAGAGCAGTGAGGTCTCCCTTCAGCCTCCTGACTGAGCAACCCCAGTTCCCTTAGTCACTCCTCATAACTTGTTTTCTAGCCCCATCACCAGCACCATACTTACTTTTGTTGCATGGGACTTCAGTGGGTTCTGCTGATTCACTTACTGCACTGTACTGCTGAGGGTTTATATCTGCCATGCTTCAGAATAACTTGATTGTTTTAATTTCATTTTCATTTCATTTGAGAGTTGAGGCTATGCTTATTAAAACTAAAGTCAATATGAAGGAGGTATAAGATTATACAAAAGTAGGTTTCAAATTCTAAACATCAAAATCACAGAATAGCCGGAAAGAAATAGGATGCATCTCATTATGGGTAAGAATGGCCTATAGGAATAATGAGATGCAAATCATTAAATGAAGATAGTGTAATTGGATATCAGTTTTCAATAGAGGTTATGGAAGCGAGTCAGGAATTGAATGGAGGGAAGAAAGTATTGCTGTTGTAACCAAAGGAGGTGAGGAATGAGATGGAAATTCATACAAAAATGATTTTAGAAAGTGCTATGTGTAAAATGTACAGAGTAATGCTTTCAGTTTTACTCAACACTGAGAATGCTTAACTGGAGTTGTTGGTTCAGCTTTCAGGCTTCTGCTGTTGCTCTCAGCACTGACCTGTTGTTAGAGTTAGGGTTTTAGCTTGCTTTCATGCAGCTGTGGCTCATTTTTTTCAGGATTACAAATCCAGGTACCAGGAGATAGCCTTCTGCTGGTATAGCACATTTTTTATTTTACATGCATGTGCTAACCACTGATTTTTTTTCTTCCATTTGTGCATTCTATTCTGACAGTAAAGCATTTTTGCATAGTACCCTTTGTCTGTACTGATACTTCCCATTTAAGACATTCTTCCAAGTCCATTTTTTTTCCTTCTTCAGAGCCAAAGGAATTATTTTCTGCAGACCACCCTACCCTTTGATAAAGCCTTTTCTGTTTCATTTAAAATAAAATACCACCATGTGTGTCCCGTGATTTCTGTATGCTTAGCATTAAGTGTAGCTAACAGTTATAGTATCATGTAACTAATCCTCCAAGTCTTCCTTTCTTTCTTAGATGCTGGCTTCTATTGCATGTGATCTGAATGGTTCTGCTGATACCTTTACTCGGCCAGAACACCTCTGCTAACGCTTCACATCTGACTGAACTTCAGTACAATCCATTTCATTTGTCTAGTGTCTGCTGAACACCTATTTTGTATAAGTTTATCAGTAAACCAGAATGAGAAAAAATCTATATATGCCTGTATTTTCCTTTCACTTTACAGCTAAAGAGTGCACAAAAAAAAATGAGTGAAAGAGGAGCCAGAGGTCTTTCAGGAGGTTCAGTAGTGATTTTTAACAGTTTTGTATTATTACTCTGTGAGTAGTGACTACATGTCTGGCAAATAAATGCAAGAATTATATGTGATCAAGCACATCCACATGAGAGCTAGTAACAGACAACAGGATTTGGGATGAGATCCTAGATACTGAGATACTACAAGAGAGTTTCACTGTGGTAGAGATAGGGAGGAGGGAGAAATGGCAGGGAGTGATTGATCCTACAGCTTTCTTTGTTTTTCCTACAAGAAAGTTAAAACGCTCTTTATAGTGATATACTGTTAGAATCTGACATGTTGTGTTTGTTGGTTTGTACAAGTAATTCCTCAGGTTACTAAGGTAAGTAAGAATGAAAGGCATTTTTTCTTGGCAGTGGTTTTGATGATATTCAGTATATTTGATCTTCAGCTTCCACTGTGTGCAAATACTGGTGATCGTTGCTCTGAAAAATGGCAAGATGCCAAGATCCAAGTGTGGATTTACCTAGGGGCTTATTTGGTTTCTTGCCCCCTAGCCACCGCTGTTTATGCTGCACATACAATCCAGACGCACAGTTTGGAAGGGTTGTGCAGCTGTCCACATTTGCATATGAGCTCTCTTCAGTTCCATTCAGGTCTTTACCTATTCATCCACCTCCTGTGAGGACAGGTATTTGTATGCGTTTGATTGTCTTAAAGTGGGCATTCCTTTGAAATTTACAGTTAGGAAGTAACTGCTTTTCTTACGTTGGAAGAATTGGAAATAATGAGGCTACAAGGATATGTTTGGATTTTCTTCTACCAGCCCTTACAAAGAAAATCCACAGTTTTGAGATTTAAATACCGGCTACATTTTGTGTTGAGTCTGTGGTTAAAGTCTACATCATGATGACTGTTTCTGGAGTCTACAGAGGATGCTGTGGCCAGCATAAAGTAACTTCCTTATTTTGAAATCCATTCTTAATCACCCATGAAATTAACTATTGGAGTCTGCCTTCGAGTTGGCACAGTCTAATAGTAGGGGTTTTAAAAATATTTAACAACATATTTGGAAACAGAACTTTTCTGTTCCTTATTTATATGTTTTTGGATGTTGGCTCTTGCATGAGAAAAGTGCTGTATGCTTTACTGAATACTGAATTTAGAAATCTTGTGGTTTCTGTTGGCACTACAAGGGAGCAGCTAGTCTAAGTCTCTCGTACTTGACGAGAGCTTTTTTGTGTTTTAATTATTAGACGCATGAATAGAGAGCCAGCTCAGTTCAGCTATTGTGTTTATTGCCTTTTTTATTCACCATAAAAAAGCAATAATTTTTCTGGATTACTATCTTTAACACGGTCTGCAACTTGAAATCAGAAGAAAGCTGAAATATCGTTAGTTCTTTCTTCTTACGGGGAGCAAGAAATTGCAGAAAAAAAATCTATTGAGAGATGTTGAAGTGTAATATTCTGGATTTATAACCCAGTTAAATGTTGCAGTTCAAGTCAACTCAACAGTTCATTAGGAGTGCCTATAGTACTTGTGCCTTGTGAAAGTACTAGTTAGGATACTCTGGTTAGTAGGCTGGACACTTAATACAGAATGATGGGGTGACTACATCAATAGTCAATGGAAGGGCAGCTGATGTGATCCACCTGGACTTCTGCTAGGCTTTTGACATGATCCCATACCACACCCTTATCTCTGAATTGGAGAGAGATTTGAAGGCTGAACCATTTGGTGGATAAACAATTGGTTGGATGGTAACAAAGTGTTGTAGTCAGTGGCTCTGTGTCCAGGTGGAGGCTCAGGGGTCCACCTTGGAACCAGTGCTTTTCAACATCTTTATCAATGACACAGACACTGGGATTGAGTGCACCGTCAGCAGATTTGCTGATGACACCAAACTGAGTGATGCAGTTGATATGATGAAGGGACCTGGGCAAGTTTGAGAAGTGCCCCCTCATAAACCAAGAGATTCAATAAGACCAAGTGCAATGTGTTGCACTTGGACTGAAGCAGTCCCAGGTATGTGTACAGACTCACTGTACACTGAGTGCCACCCTGTGGATGACGTTGAGGGTCCTTGGGAACCGGAGTCTTGACCTGAGCCAGCATTGTGTGCTTGTGGCCTAGAAGGCCAATGGTATCCTGGGCTGCATGGCCAGCAGAGTGATTGTCTTCTTCTGCTCTACCCCATCTGCAGTATTGTGTCCAGGCCTGAGGCCCCCAGCATAAGAAGATGTGGTTGATGCCCTGTACCTGGAGACTTTTAAGGCAAGGCTGGATAAGACCCTGAGCAACCTGATAGACCTGGCTCATTGCAGAGGAGTTGGACAAGATGATGTCCTTCAGAGGTCCCTTCCAACTATAAGGATTCTACGATTCTGTTATAAGTAGGATGTGGAACTGTTGGAGGATTCATGTCCAGAGGAGGACACGAAGATGATCAGAGGGCTGGAGCACTTCTCCTGTGAGGAAAGTCTGAGGGAACTGGGCTTGTTCAGCCTGGAGAAGACAAGGCTCCAGGGAAACTTAATTGTGGTTTTCCAGCACTTAAAAGGAGCTTACAATCAGAAGGGAGGCAGATTTTTTACACAGTCTGATGGTGATAAGACAAAGGGGAAAAGTTTTAAATTATAGGAGGAGAGGTTTAGATTACATGTTAGGGTGAAATTTTTCACTCAGAGTATGGTGAGGCACTGGAATAGGTTGGAGAAGCTGTGGGTGCCCCATCCCTGGAGGCACTCAAGGTCAGGTTGGATGGGGCCCTGGGAAGCTTGCTCTAGTGATTGGTAACCCTGCCAATGACAGGGAGATCTGAGGGCTTTGCAGTCCCTTCCAACCCAAGCCATTCTATGGTTCTATAAGCTTGATTGCAAAGGTAGCTTGCTAATGGAACCAGAGCCTGCAGGGGAAAACTGACATTCATGAAAGCACAGCTAAGGTATCATGAATGAGTATGTTTCAAAGTTTAAGTGATCCAAACTTCAGCACTTCCATATATTTAAAGAACTACCATGTTTGAATTTGGCTGAAAACGCTCCAAAAATTTGTTAAGGTTTTCTTAAAGGAGAGAGGAAGTAATTTCAGACAAATTAATTCCTTCACTTCTCAGCGAATACTGGCTTTCCTCAATCTGGATTTTCTATGAAAATTTGTGTATATGGAAAATATTTGGCCAGATCTAATACAGCGTTTGAAAATTATGTCCTAAACATTACTAGCTAAACAGAATATTTCAAATGATTACTAAAATTTTAGAATTAAATTACCATCTTCTAAGAATTTCTCAAAACCTGTATTTCACTATAACAGCTTTTCTTTAAATAAAATGCTAGCTTTTCAGTTTTGCATTGTTTTTCTGTTACATTTTACTTAAGAAATGTTTAGATGCCAGTTAAGATTTTTTTATTGGAGAAGGAAAAAAAAATCTGGCATTTTTGTCTGTGGGAATTTTGCAGTTAAATTCTGGGCTTACTGACATTTTTAGAAGAAATGAAGTGCTTTTGGTTGGTTTTGTACATCCTATTAATAGCTTCTTCAAAGTTTTAATATTTCATAGCGCTTAACGGAAAAAAAGACACACAAGTAATATGATAATGCTTTTCTTGCCAGTTTATGAAGCCAAAGTTGTTTTATAATGGTTGTAACAGCTGGGCAAAATTATGAAGCTTTGATCTAATGCCAAATAACGTGTCAAATTACCATCTGCACAGCAATGCTTGTAACATACATTGTACAGTAGTATATTGCTTATCATAAAAATCAAATATGAACAAGTGTTTAGAACTTCCAAGAAGTTGTACATATATTTTTAAATCACATTGATTTGAGACTAGCTGATAGTCATCCATACTGGTGTCAAAAGTATATGACTTCTTTTTATACACACTGTTGATCTAAGTCATGGTTTTTACTCTTCAGTAGAAGGGGAAATACGGAAACAGCATAATCTAATAACAACTTAAAAATTGATAAATGATGAGAGGCACGTGAAAATTTTAAGACTGAGACTCTGTTGCTGTTGGCCAATGAGTTCAACACTAATTAAGAAAATTGTTTAAAATTTCAGTTGATTTTCATGTCAAAATATTTTCAGTAAGAATATTTAAGTTACTGACAGAGCTCTCCCAAACTAACTCTTATCTATAGATCAAAACAGATGTAAAACAATGTAATAATGCTACCTCTTGTTTTAATTTCTGAATACTATTGAGTATACCTTCATAAAGAGGAGAAAAAGTAAAAATATTTTTTACATAGTGCTGAGTAAGGAAGATCAGAAATTTACTACATCTCTAGATTTATAACAACAGCCACCTTGACATTCTAAAACATCGGGGTCTATATTTGGAGTATGGTATATGTTGCAGTCATAATATAAAAGAATCATAAGCAAATCATAGAAGAAAATTCCAGTGCATATGGAGCTTTTCATATACCTTGCTTCTTTGATTTGGAGTATCATTGTTTCTGATGAAAACTTTAGTATTAAAAAGCTAATTGGGAGAAAACTGGTATGTAAGTGAAGTGTTATAGTCAAATTTGTAGGTCTTAACTACAACTATTTAGCAAATTAATTTTCCTGGAATGTTCTAATTTTTTCCTGTTTGCACTGAAAACCTCTGGGGAGGATCTGGACAGGGCAACCAGGTAGTTTCTGCTCAAGTGGAATTCTTTTGAATACCTTTTTTAATTTGCATGATGTGTCCTACGTCTTTTGTTCTATGTTAACTGTAAGTATCTGGCTGGCTACTTGGGAGTAACTTCATCCACTTTTCTGATGGAATGTAGCAACTATTTAATGCCATGTACGATTTAAGACAGGAAATGAAGGACTGTCTTCCCAAATTTTCATAAGGAAATGTTATTACCCAGACCAGAATTTGGCTAGAATGCAAAGTTTAAGTTGTTGTCTGTGCAAAAAAGTTCTCTGGGTTTGTTTTTTTTGTTTGTTTGTTTGTTTTGTTTTGTCTTCTAATCTGAAAGGTGACTTCAAATAAAACTGTATGAATTCAGAATTGTTACTGATCACTTTTGAGGTCCCAATGTTTGAGTGTCTTCGTGCTGTAAGTTATTAAGGGGTAATGCTTGTTTAAAATAAATTTACTACCTTATTGAAATGCTTCTATTTCTTGCTGTGCTGTAATAGGGTTACTTTCAGATTTCCCTCTTATTGACCTAGCCTATATACTCTTATCTAACATGATGAAACTACTGATAAAAGTGACATAACAGCAAGCTGCCTTGATCTCCGTGCTTGAAATTTTTATACCATCTGTACTGTGTTTTACCTTGGACAAGAATACTTCAGTCTGGTTTTGGTCAATATGTTTGTAACTTTTTATTCTGCTCTGAAGATTCTGTTCTTGAAATGTTAACATAGATGTGTTTCACTGCATTCCAGCAACTGTTCTGTTCTTAGATCTTGGCACTGGAGTTCTTTTTTTTTTTTTGAAATCTATTTCATTTCCATTTTTCAGTGTTAAATTTTCAGTATGCTTCAGGTAGCTTTTTCAAATACAGAAAGGTCATGAATTGAAAAGGTTAATTTTTAAAGGAAAAGTAAGTTCAAAATGATGGGAGTGTTTGCTTTTCAAATTAAAAATTGAAACAAGTTAAACTCCTAGACTCTTCTCACATCTCCCTTGGAAACTCCCTCCTTTACTGTAACTTTGTGGTCTTGATGATATTCACAGAGAAGCTGATTTACTGAATAAAGAAGTTCTTTAAGTTTTGAGTTTTGGAACATTACCAGTGTGTCTGAACCCAGGTTTCAAATTTTACTGGCATTTTGTTGGCAAACCAGTTTTTTGGAGTCCTTTCTTATTTGGGTATGTTTCCCGACACCTTTGGCTGTATGGTACTGTGTTTTTAAATTCTCTTTCTCATATTTTTTTTTTAAGAGAAAAAGCCTATAAACATATACGGAGGATTAATTATGAAATATCAGGTATAAAAATAGAGAAGCAAGAAAATTAGCAGCTGAAAAATGCAGTAAGAAAAAAAAAAAAAAAAAAAAAAAAAAGAACACTGAAATGTAGTTTTACCCTGTCTGTTCAGCAAGCTTGATTCCATGTGCAAAGCATGTACTATTCTGAGTCTGTAATATGGTAATTTCAAACAGGCAGAAATACATATGTGGTAACGAAGAGGTGGTTTGGTCTTCCCTTCTACCCACTGGCTTTTTTACTTCCCTTTTGCCAACAGCAGTATTCATTTATGATGAGCCAGATTAGAGCACTGATCCAGCTGAAAAATAGCTCACATGGCTTACATGCCCTACTAACAATCTTCCTATTTACTGTAATTTTGTTTAAACTATACTACTTTCCAAGTGTATAGTATATCTAAGTTGCCAGTCTGTGTCATTCAGTAGATTATTCCCTGCTGAAAATATCGGGACTAACACAGGACTTTTTTTTTTTTTGGTCATATTTATTTCTATGAAGTACAAGAAACTAGCATTTCAGTGTGCTAGTACTTCTTTAGTTTTCCACAAGTCTAGGACATTGTAATTACTTAGGCTTTTTCATGGGAATATGGGATATTAATATATCTAAAGAGTTCAAAGAGAATTTGATACTAAATGGTCCTTTCTGTACTAACATTGCTACAGGGAAATCCACTGTAACATGAAAAAAGCTATGAATTTTTGCAATAGAACAGAAGAGTGCATTCATGTAATAGTGTACTCTGGCACATATTTTGCCGGCTGGATATAGGCAAAGTTATAACAGCACAGAGCAGTATGTTTCCTATCATTTAAATAAGCGTCATGAGGATTAACAGTTTAGGTGTTCTTCTACCTGTCTCAGCTGTTTGAGTCAATCTGTTTGGGGACTGTGTATCACACCTGGTCATGTATAAAATGCTGAATGGAAAGTGGAAGATGGATAAAATTAGGTGTTAGTTAAGGTTAGTAAGAGAGTATGAAAATTGCTTTAATCTAGGATCATATTTGGGATAGGGAATTCCAGTGAACAGCTTTTGGGATAAAGTGCTGATTCTGTAATTAGTAGCTAGTGGCTAGTTGCTGACTAATCTCAACTGCATTTTAAGGACAAATAGAAACAGTAAGGTTACCAGGTTTCTGTACATTTCCTGGAATCAAAGAATCATTCAGGATGGAAGGGATCCCTGAAGGTCTCTACTCCACCCCTCTGCTTTTAAGCAAGATCAACAGTGAATTCAGACTAGCTAGACAACAGTCCAGTCAGGTCTTGAAAACTCTGTGTATTGAGGTATTCCACGACCTGTCTGGGCATCCTATTCTAATGATTAGTTATCCTCATAGCTCAGTGTCATTTGCAAACCTGATTCAAATGCGAGTTTGGATATGATTTAGCAGTGGGTTGCTAGAGTTAGGGTAGTATGGTTAGGTTGCAGTTGGACTTGATGATCTTGAAGGTCTTCTCCAACTGAGCTATTCTATTATTCTGTGTCATTTTCTCTCACGAGTCATCAGTAAATATATCGAGATAATAAATAGGATGCATCTCAGAATAAACTCCTGAAGAACTGCAGTTGTGACCAGCTTGCAGTAGAATACAAGCCATTAAACACCACTTTTCAATCCCAGAATTCAGGCGGCTTTGTTTGCTCAACTGGTAGCACACATATCTAGACCATGACGGCCAAATTGGAATACAAGATGATTGCAACATTTGCCCCATTCCATTGTGGGACTTCCCCTTATCTCTTTGACCATGAGGACACAAAGCAACCTCAATGTGACTGGCATCAGCCAGCTCTCTCAGCACTCTCAGATGCTTTCATGGACTTGAATGAGTCAAGATTTCTCAAGAGATTTATGAAATCAATCAATTTTTAATTCCCCCTTCTGCTCGAACGTATGCATAAAGGCCTGGGAGATATGAAAGAAGTCAAAGAAGATATTTTGTAACTTTATTTAAGCTTTATCTGTATGTCCCAGTCAGCTATGAGACCTCATTTTCTGTGTTTATTTTAATAGTGTAGCAATAGGAATTCTTGTTGCCAGTTTTCTTGCCAACTTCTAATGTAGTTGAGGATTGGCTTTCTTAGCATCATCCTTGCTTGTCTGGACAGCATTTCTGCATTTTTCATATATAGCCTGTCCTTGTTCTTCTTGCATTCAGGAATTTTTGTTTTAGACAAATCAGACACCCTGTTCATCTAACTTTTTTCCTAAGTATTGTGGTACACTGTTGTGTTGGCAGGGGAGGTTCTTAAAAGACTGGGCTTGCTGAGCTCCTATGTCTTTTAGAGCTGCTTCTCGTTAAGATTCCACCTACCACGTCTCTGAATAAACTGAATTTTCCTCTTGCAAAATCCAGGATTTGTCCTGTTACTTACCTTCCTTATTCCTGTGAGAATCTTGAACAGCATTGGATCA
Source organism: Alectoris magna (assembly GCA_030625065.1). Lineage (NCBI taxonomy): Eukaryota > Metazoa > Chordata > Aves > Galliformes > Phasianidae > Alectoris > Alectoris magna. The sequence goes on from CM060560.1 coordinate 89,669,668, forward strand.
TAGTTGCTATGGCCAAGGCTGCCACAGGTTATCACTTCCACAACTTGCTCTCCCTTGTTTGTAGCAGACCAAGGAGTAGATAATCTAACATATGGGCATCCCACCTTTTGGCTTGCCTGGGTTGCGTTGAGTGAAGAGTTGTTGTCTTGGGCCACATATAACATCTATCATACAGTTAATGTATGTAAGTAACAAAGCTTCTTTTTAAAATATGTATTTTTAATTAAAATGTTAAAAAACATTAAACCAGTGGGATATTTGACTTCTGTGAAATTAATGCATCAATGTCTGGTTCTGTGGAAGTGGTTGCAATTCTTAGTGAGTTCTCAAGGTATTCATCAACGATTTTTTTTGTTCCTGTGCTTTATCCTTGAAAAGAGTTGTTCACAAATGTATGTACTCCCAAAAACACTAATCAAATACTGATTAAAAACTAATCAAACTAATAATACTAATCAAAGCTAAATAAAAACATATCGCATACTACAAATTATTTTATACTTTTGTGAATTTTTGAGATGTTGAAAATTACAAAATTTGTCAGCACCACACAAGTGCTCTGGATATTTCTTCTACAGTGAATGTGCTGACTTATGAAATAATTTTACAAAATAACACAGCATTCCTTGTCACCTATGCTGTCCATACTTGAGCTATGCATGATCAACTCATGAAAAGTATCACTAAAAATCATAGTAATGTTAACAGCTTACAATCCTGTGGGGCTGCATTGCTGGCTGTCCAGAGCCGCATGCAGTCTGTGAGCTGCAGATTGGTCACACTGGACCTAACATTTATGGTAAGAGCTTGCCTTTGGCACCCTCCAGAAGTCACCTGGATTGCTTGCATTCCACTTTGTTTCCTTTTTATCAGTTGTCAGGGAGATTGGAGTCTCCCATAGGAATCAGGATCTGTCATCAGCAGATGTTCTCAAGCTGTTTAAAAAGACTTTTCTCCTTTGTCCTTTTGGCCTGTAACAAATTCCCTCCCACCATGATGTCATTCTTGCTGGCTTCTGCTCAGATTGTGGCCCACCAGCCCTTAATCAGTCTGCCGCCTACTTTGCAGAAGAACTGCATATATTTGAGCTGTTCCTTCAGGTTTTCATGTTCTCTTGAAAACAGGCTTCCAGATAGGGAAGAGGGACTCATATCAAGGCTGCCATTAAGAAAGTGTACAGTGTGGACTTGAAAGATCTGTTATGCTTGGCCAGCATGCCCTCTGGCTGGCCCTTCAGCACACACAGCCTGGAATCAAACACAGAACCATGCAATTGAGTGCTACGAAGAGGAAATGGAGAGCAATGGAGAGCTTAGGAAAAATACTAGTGGGCATCAACACTGCTTGTTTTCAGACTGGATGTAATGAACAGAAACAGTGGATATAAAGTAGTAAAGCAAGTATTCAGGCCATCTTTTTGTCCAAAGTAATACAAGAAACTTATCAAAAGATGTTATTTTCCTTTCAACTAAACATTGAAAGTTTTTATGTTATTTTATAATTTCCTGTGTAAACAGTAGTTACAAACAAGCTATTTGAGAGTGGGATTTTCAGAAACTTGGAGGGAAGGGAGAAATCTGTTCATAACTCACCCACTTGCGCCCAGGTATTTTAACATCTGGAATGTAATGCTGCCTGTTGTAATACCTCTGCAATACTGTAACACAGCAGGATGCATTAATGAGAATTTCAACCTTAAACCCACAACATCAATGAAATTTATAGTTGTCAGGCCGCTAACATAATTCAAACATAGTTTCTGTGGTTTCAATTCCCATATAACATTCACGTCAGAAGAGAAGTCATTGTGTTGAGTAGTTATAAAGACAGATACATTCTCAGACTTAAAATTTCTTTAAAGTAATTAGGTATCGTTTATTGCTCTTGACAGCACTCGTGCTATGTGTTACGGGATGTATAAAAATTACGCTAGAATCTGTTTTCATATTTCAACTGTTCTAATATTCTTGCATACTGAAAGCACTTTGCTTACATTTTGGAAAATCCCACAAAAATGGTAAAGGCAGAGAAGAAAAATTTACATACAATTCAAGTATCCTCATCTGTGGCCATATAGGTGCTGTCTGATATTTTTCCTGATGGGTAGATTTGTTTTCAGATGTTCCACGTTTTCCTGCTCTTGTATTTCTGTGTGGTCTTTTGACTTAATATGTAGACCAATTTTGTTACAGAACAGAATAAAGAACAGAGAATTTCATGAAGGCAGAAATTTAGGAGAAAAACGTGGTGAACATTGTGATTAAGTTACTCTGCAGAAAAATGAAATAGTTATGTCTGCAACTGATTAAGTTGAAAGAAAAGAGGGGAAGACGAAATGCAAAGAAGTGCACGTACAGTTTCTCTTTCTGGAAAAGAAAATACAAGTTGTTTCTCTCAGAAAAAAAAAAACCTAGCAAGCACACATAATGTACAAAGCCCTGAAGCTGGGTGAGGATTGTGTTGTTTTCTTCTCTTTTACTATCTTAGACTTCATGGTATTCCCAGAACAATCATCTCAGGAAATTGTAAAAATAAATCTCTCTCTCTCTTACTGTATCAGTCTGGGTATTAACAACTTCCCCATGTTGTGTCCATCTTGAAGAATATCTTCATGACCCTTAAAAGCACAAACTCAGTCTCTGTGTTTAATAAGTTGTTACCTGCTGCCAAGCCTCTAATAGCTACATTCATGCATTCTGTTGATCATATCTCTTTGTTCTACAGCCTGTGTTTTGGATTCATACTTACTTTTTTTCCTGCTTTGATTATTTTCCTCCAATCGTGGCAGCAAATTACTTTTTTTTTTTTTTTTTTTTCCTATTTATAAACAAGTATGAATGGAGAAGAAACAGAAATAGTGTTTTTTGACAAAGCCTGTAATCTCTTCTTAACTGAGCTTCCAAATTTAAATTAGATTTTCTTGTTGCAAAGCTATGAACTTGGTGTTGTAATTGAAGTCATGCTGTTCCCAGATGACAGTGCTGAAGCCACATGGGCATAAAGAGCTGCCTAGGATTTTTTCTAGTGTAAGTGGAGGTGTTTTCTCAGTATTTACGGTAGATAAGTGATCATAGTCTTGACAAGAATTTCTTAGCGTCCAAAGCTATGAATTGTCAAACTGTAACTCATGTGAGATGGAAAGGGATTGTCAAAGAGATCTGGCTATTGCTATTGACAATGTCTCACTGATTCTGTGGTGCTATGGAAAAATGTTGCTGAATCTGTCGAGGCTTCTGTTAGTTTTGGTTCCAAAACATTTCTAATTAGTAACAACTTTTATAATTCAGGCGTTATTTGAGTCTTCAAATAATGTACCGTTTTGATCATTATGAAAGCAAATCAACCCTTTGAAAGCTATTCTGAATCTTCTTGCTATTGATGTTGCCCTTTGAGTTACTAACATCCTTTTCAAACTGCGAAGTAGGACAGATGGCTAGCTCCTTAGCATAAGGTCTGCCAAAATGTTTCTGTCTGATAAGCAGTGAGGCCATGCTTGTGCTTGGACCTGATCCCTTCCACTCAGTGATGCTTGATTTCAGAATTTTAAGCACTTTTCATATGTATCTGAAATTCAGAGAAAATAGTTTTGAAGGATCGGGCTGCACTTATCTCCAAGACAAGACCACTTTTGTATGAATGAACAACATGATATTTGTGCCCATATTAGAAGTAGAGTTTTAAGCTATTAATCTCTCTCTGGGTTTGCCTTGCTGGCACCATCTTGAATATCTATTTTATCTGTTAAATAACTCTTCCCAAAAATGTGAAACGAAGAAGGATCATAGTACAATTCAGATCTGTTTTAAAGCAGCTTGAACAAAGTTCTCACAGTAGAGTTTTTTTTTTCTTCTTTTTTAAGTCTAGCATTGACTCATTTGGTGGTGTTAAAGTGCACTTTCTACTTATCCCCAGAGGAAAGTTAGTATTCTTTTAAGTGAAACTATTTTAAAAGCAGAACACAAGCCTAAAATAAGCCAGTGTTCTCTAGAGCTCTCAGAAGGTGTAGATTTATTTACTGTAGTTAAATCATAATTAGTTCTCAGGGGATAGTGTATCTTTTAAACTGCTTTATTGCCACCATATTGGTTTTCTAAATAATCAGAAACTGCTGCTGTTATATTCTGTAGTATGAAAAAAAAAATTGCTTTAAGTAGAAACAAATGTCTAGAATTGCTAGTTGTCACTTACTGAAGATAGCAACACACGAAAAATAAGCAATTCAAGAAAATGTGAAGAAATGCAAAACGTGTGTTATCGGAAGGCACCTTGAATGAACTATGACTATAATTTTTTCCAGTGTAATAGATACAGTAATGTTTAACATGATAATTTTTCAATTAATCTTTTTAAAATATTCTAATGCTTTTTGGTCAAGAATAAATATTAACTGAAAATGGATAAATGGTAGTGCAATGTTAATGTAAAATATTACCTGATATTTAAACCTAAATTTTCATGAATGTAGCTTAGTGTTCCAGCTGATAAGCATGTTTTTTTTTCCCTAATTGACAGGTTAATGTTCAAGTTGCCTGAGGAGATGGGTTTAATAGCAATCGCTGTTCGACAAACACAAGGGAAAGGTTAGTAAGTTTCCTTCGAGTCCTAATAAATGCATATTGAACATACGGAATGGGACATTTTAATGTCACATAGTTGCACTAAAGACACATTATGAGTATTTTTGATAATAAACTACAGAATAACAGTGTCCTCTTCTCTTGCTTGAATTGTGGATTTAAATTCAAAACCTAAGTTAACAGAGACCAAAGTAAACATTTTCAGGATGTTTGGTGGCGTTTGCAGAAATGATTTAGTGGTCTTCTAGTTTCTGCCAAAAAGTCTCTGCAGTCATGCAAACTGCCATCACTATGCATTTAGTGTAATACAAGTCAGACTTCCAAATCAGAACTCCTTTTTGATTTGACTGGAGCAAGACTGGTTCCTGACTTGCTCTGAGACAGAGGTTCTGTTGAGTCTGCAGCACTGTCTTAAAATGTCACGTGGGTTTTCACAATCTTTTGCAAGCATATGCAATCAGGTTCTGCCTTTTTCCTAGGAAGATGCTACCACTTATTTAAAATCTACTTTCAGTTTGTTGAAAAAGCAAAATGCCCAGGCTAATAAGCTCTTCTAAACATGGATCTACATGAAGATGGTTAACCAGTTTCTGGCTGAAATCTAGCTTGTTCAAGATGATTCACAGTATGGATGGATTTGTAGACACACTCAAAATGTCTTCACAAATACTTCTTTACTTCTTTACTAAACAAAGCAGTATTATTTGGAAAGCGTTTGTTACCCAATACCAGGAAAATATTGCAAACAAGTCATTTAGGACATTCTATGAAACCAGGTAGCAGCGTGCACGTTTAACAACCAGCTTGTTTTTGTGTTTTTAAAGAAGTTTTGTGCTTCAAACATTTTTCTTTTAAAATTAGTTTGGAAACTTCTTTACAGGACTTACTGTGTGTTCTCAGGTGGGTACTGCTGAATCTCTCTCTCATGTAGTTATCTACATTAACAAAGTGATGTTTTTATTAATGGTATTTTTCTTGTGTGGAAGTTAATTCTTTTTCTCCCCCTCCCCAGGTCGTGGCGGAAATGTTTGGCTCAGTCCCATTGGTTGTGCACTATCCACTCTACATATCACAATTCCTCTACATTCCAACTTGGGCCAGAGAATTCCTTTTATTCAACACCTAGTGTCCTTGGCAGTGGTAGAGTCAGTTAGATCAATACCAGGATATGAGGTATCTCATTTAAATTAATCTCAAAATTTGTTTCCATTTTCATTAAAATCTGCTTTTTGCTATGGCTTCTATATATTGAATGACTCAACACTAATACAGTGGTGAACAACAGTAGTAAGCTTAACTTTTATACATACTAGATTATTTATATGTTTTAAGATATCTAGTATGCGTATGATGAATACTGTCTTTTATTGGGCTGAGTATACTACACTCACTTCTCTCATAATCTGATAAAACTTAAGATTCGATCTTCAGCAGTAGAGAAAATGTCATTTTTGTTTGCCTAACAATTGAGTTAATTTGTTTTGGTTCTGACGTAGCAGGGGAAGTGAGAGGAAGGAAAAACAAATAAAACTGACAAATCCTTTTCTGCTTTTTTTGTCAGTGCTGTTTCAGTGGTCACTTTATCCCTTTTAAAGGATTTTCCCAACTCTTATTTAAGGTTGAAAACTGATTTCTAAGGCAAGAACTTAGGAGTATTGCTCTCAAGAGGGAATCAAGTGTCCTGTCATCAGTATTAAAATGAAGAACCAGTCTTCTTCAGCACCTCATATATCTCCTTTTTAATGTTACCATTTCCTAATATTTGCTAACTATAAAACTTTGGTATTTTACAGAAGTAGTTAACTAAAGCATATGTTTCCTATATTACAGAAAATCAATGACTTATACACATTTACACATGAACTTTATTATAGTGGCACCCAGTAGCTTTGCTGTAGTTTAGGCTCTGTCAGCCTTTCTATTAAAACCTTCTAACTTCAGTGCTTCATAACTTGACTATAAAAGCAAAATGCTTCAGGCTAAAATTTACAGTATGAAGTATTTGTCTGGAGTGAATAATTTAACCATTTAGAATGGAAGGGACAAGGGTTAGTTTTACAAAATCTGAGCCTTACTGGGGAAGGAGTTAATTTAGGAATTGAGGTGGTTTTGCTTCTGTATGCCTACCTGTGTCTTTTTACTGTATTTTATTCCATTCTACAGGAAGAATGTGACTGACATTCTAAGTGTTAATATAAATATAATGTGAACTAATAATGTAGATATTGTGGTACCAAACCTATATGGGGACTTCCTGTTGTCCCAGTAGCTTGATATCACCAAAGCAAAGCTACTCAATCTCTTTGACAGTAGAGAAACACGTATTAAAAAAATCTTCCAGCATACATAATTGGGAGGATTGAATTCTGTTGTTGTGGTGTCCCGTCCCATCCTCCCCTCCCCCAGTAAATCAAATACAAGATAATGGGTTAAAATAACATTGAGGGTCTAGACTCAAATACATTAAAGCAAGGAAATTCAAAGATTTATCTGAAACTCAAAGCTTAAATTTCCCCTTTGGACTTGAGTATTGCAGGGCTTTTCTTAGTGTCGGATGAAAAGACATACCACAGCAGCTGAAAACAATGGGCTAATTTAGAAAAGTGGTTTTATTCTTACCTCTGAATTTCCATGCCTCCATGGGCATATGTCAGAATCTTAATGTTATTTTAACACAATTTAATGTGGTTCGCTATCCCCAAAATCCACATCAGGATTTCCATATGCAGAAATAAAATACATGTGTCTCAGTTTATCAGCCGGTCATTGTTTTTAGGATTCTGTCATGAATGTTTGCAGCTCTAAATAGGCAGTGATTGAGGCTTTTGTTCTGGGCTCTTTTTGAGAAAACATGACAGTTCCAATTGTAAGTAAGTTTTACTATCAGATGTTAGTGCTGCAAATTCAAACAAGTTCATATCCAGAGAGTGTTTTACTTTCCCATTCTGAGAACACCCTCTATAAAGGAAATTAAGAACATGCTTCATTCCCACTGTGACTTTCCCATCATTTCTGTGACGTATTGATATGCAGAACCTTGTTTTGTGGCAAACAACACAAGTCTTTACTGTGTAGATTGCATCATTAAAATACACCACTGACTTGGTTATTTTTCATGCTTGTTAGTGGCCTCAGTTGCAGTGTTGGTATGTGGTTTCTTACAGGTGTATGTTTTCCTTAAGATCTACTGAGCATATTGCCATTCTTTTGCAGAAAGAATGGAGAGCTCTCCTTTGGTTACTGTCAGAAGATCTCTTAGCACTAATAATACGTTTTAACTGTGGCATACTTTGCATGTCTCAAGAGTCTTCTATAAAACCTTTCACAGTGTCAAGAGTTGTTTTCCATAACAAATATGAATTGGTGATATTCTCTTAGAATGCTTTGATAGCGAAATCAGTTAGTATTTCCTGTCCATGTGCATATAATGGACTCCTCTCTGGCCTTTAAATCTGCCAGAAAAGTGGACATGAACCCAGGTGCAGTTTTCACACATCCTGTAAAGGGATTTCATAATCTACAATAGGAGGGAATGTGACTCCTGTAGTCCTGGAGCACCTCCCATAATTTGCCTCTTGGGATATGGTCATATGCAGTTTTTCAAACTACAGGAAGCACATTTGCTTTCTTTTTGTGTTTAAGTAGCCGGTGCGAGGTTCAGTTCAGTTCTGTAGTTTCAACAAAAACTTCTCTATTGCACTGGAATGGTGTCATACAGCGCAGTTTGTGTTTCCATCTCCACGGTGTTGCTTGAGCATAGCTGCCGAAAGCGTGAATGTATTAAGGACGTTACTGAAGTATTTACGTAGCTGTGAACTGGAATTTCTCCTGTCTGCTAAATTTCCTTTCTGAAGTTCAAAATGGCATTGTCTCCTTGCCTGGTTTCTACAAAGACCCTCAAGTCTAGCGTTGATATTAGTGTGAATTTACTCGCATCACTTGCACTTTATCTGTAGTTTTCCACATGTGCTGACAAAGTTTGCATCTTTCTTGAACTTTAAAGCCTTAATAGGGCCTAATGAATCAAGTAAGTGAATTCTGTAAAACCTCATGATTTTGACACAATAAATCTCTAGTACTGTTTGTCCTCCTTTTGATTGCTCTAAGCCATTATTACCTACCTTACTTTTTTAACTTAATAGAAACTTTTAACTGACAGCTACCAACCTCCTTAGTAGAACATGTAACCGTGTTACTGTGGCTGTTTCAGTATCATTTGTGGAGCACCTGAAAAGGTTCTTATTATGAAGAGCTGATAGTATCACATTCAGTTTGGCAAAGAGGTACAGAAAGTGTAGAATATGGAGTGATAAATGAACCATGTTCTTGTAATAGGTGTCAGAGAACAAAGTGTTTCTAAATGTGTGTGTTTTTGTTTCTGTAGGATATTGACCTGCGAGTAAAATGGCCAAATGATATTTATTACAGTGATCTTATGAAGCTTGGTGGAGTTCTGGTAACCTCTACACTTATTGAAACAACATTTCATATACTTATTGGTAAATGTCTATTTTCAGACTTCTTTCTTTTTTCCTAAAGAAATTTGTTGTTCATGTCTTTATTAGTTTGAATGATGAGAATAAGTAGTGACAGCAAGCATACATAAATGAAGTACAGTGTTCAATCAAAAGAAAGCACATCAGTAAATGTTCTCATGCATCTTAATGATTCCGTATGCTTGACAAGGAAAACGTAAATGCAAGCATCTGGGCTAGTGCAGTGGGGTTCAAAGAAAGAGCATTACAAGAGGAAGGCAAAATGTCCTCCTTGATGTATTGCAAAAGTAATACAAAGTGCTAATTCTTTTTAGTTTTTCTTTTTTTTTTTTTTGCAACCTGACAAATAAAGATAAGTAAATGACATGCCTTTTAGGTAGGGAGAAGAAGAGCTGCGTACACACAGTAATATTTTCATTTTTCCTTTCATCCCTTTTAAATTCATTTGTAACTTGTTTCTGTTGATATCTTTCCAGAAATTGTATTGTTGCCAGTGAAGCAGCGACAGATTAATGATTTGATTAATTAATCCCTTACTTCAGTTCTCAGAAAATGCCAAATTTGCTAAGTAGCTGGAAAGGCTGGGAGGGGCAGGGCAAGGATTGGCAGACTTTTTGGTCATCTGCTTGGAAGTCTAATTCCTACAAGGTAGTGAGACCTGTTCCAAAAAAAGCTATTAATTCTGGCTATATTTGGTTATATTTGATAAGGAAGATTCTTCCCCTAATAAGCAGCAGCACAGTTCTATCACAAGTGCTTAAAAACCTGCCAGAATAAACTCTGGTCTGTTTCCAAAAACAGTTATCTGTGATGTGTCTAAAAAATGAGTGCAAGTTCCTTAGCAAGTGTTAAAGATTAAGCAAGATGATTATTTCTTTATATTTGAATATAGCATGGTAGATGATAAGTAAAATGTATTGCAAAGAAAATGTGAACATGACACTATTTGTGTCAAGATGCTATTAGATTTTAAGGTGCAAACAAGCAAAAAAGTTGAAATAGTCACCAGCTTCTTCTGTCATACATGCCTAGCCAGTAAATTTTCTATTTAATTTTTACATCCTCATTTTGTAGATAATCTGCATGTACAGAATGGAATGTTGCACTGAGACGCACTAAGAGTCTCTCTGTGCTCCATCAACCATTTACTGCTTCCATATGTTTTCCCAGAGCCTGAGCTCTGGGAAGAAAAGCTCTGTAAGAAAAGTAAAAATGGATGAAAAAACAGTTCATCACATCAAGTATTTCTTTTCACATTATAGGTTAGCTTTGCACATTGAGCTGCTTATCATAAACACCAGAACATTCAAATTCAAACAGAAACTTACTGTATGCATTCTATCTGATGTCCATAGATGTCATCTTGGTGATGATAGATCAGAAGTATAAACAAAAACATACATTTTCATCGGCTTTCAATCTTAAAATTTTGCAGCCCAAAGAAAGTTACTTTTCATGTGCTACTCCAAGGATTGTTTCCATTATTTCAGTGATGGCACTGCGGGCAGTGGGTGTGACTCGTGTAATCTAACTTCTTGTGTTAGTAGTAGAAGTGACATCAGTCTTACACAACAGGAAAGCCAGATGGGTCATCCTCTTTCTGTTAGTCTTGCAGATTCCTTTCCTAACTTGATTTTTAGCACGAATAAAGAGTATCCCATGATGATAATGATAAAATCACAGTTCATCTACACAGCTTCACTGCATGCTTGAAGCCTCCTAGATGGCACAGTTCACGTTCATATTTTTATCAAAAAGAGAAAAAAAAACAACTTTTTTTTTTTTTGTTGGAAGACTTTTGGAAGAGGTGTTCTGCAGAATATTCTTCGTTAGTGTAAGATGCAGATGCAGATGCAGATGCAGGAAGCCAAATATAATTGGGTTGAAAGAGATGGCCAGTGTGCTTGACCTGCAGAAACTCTGTGCTTCACTGTGCATCTAGGGCATGGCTGTTTGGAATAGAGGAGGCTCAAGCAAGTGCTTGCCCTTGAATTGAAAGTTGTGTTAGTCACATCAATATACCACGAGGTCAGTGCTAAATGATAATTTTTTACCCTTCTCACATGGGCAAAGAAAAGGTGCCTGCGCACCTAATATTTTTCACATTAGCTGTCTACATTCTGGCCAACAGACTTATTCTCAGATGCTAGTTCTTCAGCTGAGCTCATCATCTCATTGTGTTTTTCATGTCCATTTCAGTTTTTGGATGTGCCACCAGTGATCTCCATACCTGCACACCTGAGTGCCCTTAGTTTGCAGATGGACTTAAAGGCCACATTATGCAGCCTGACAATAAAAACTGCATCATAATGACCACTGTCATCCCTTCTTCACTTGCATTATGTTTGAATTTTCTTGTACTGTATTTGAGTTTAAATAGTTGAGTTGTGATCTCCTGGCAAAACACATTATTTTTTCCAGTTAGTTTTCTTCCTGTTAATATATTTCTCCATCTTCAGTGGGATTGATATCTTGGTATTTATGTTACTGTGACTTTCTTTTGTGCATTCTTTTATGAGTTAGAAGTCAAAAACTTCTTTTTGATGAAGCGATCCTTCTCCTCATAGTAAATAAAAATTAACTACCTATAAGAATAGTCTCTGATAGCAAATTTACAAAGCAACGCATCTGGACCTTCCAACAGATGGAGGTGCATGATGTCTAAACTTGATTGACAGGACTGGTGTTTTATCTCAAATATCTGAGGAAAGAAAAGTCCAAATTATTAGGAGAAAAAAAATAAACAGGCAATACAATATATTTCTTTACATCCCTCAAAGCCTGTTTCAGCAGGCTGCAAAAAAGGTCCCAAGAGCCACATTTAAATCCTAAAGGCGTACTGCCAACGTTATTCTAGCTGGAGAAATCTCAGTGAGAGACTTGAGGCTTCTAAAGGATATGCTGTGGTAAAATAGATTAAGCAAACTGGAGACTAGCACAGCAAACTTTAATCTTCTGGGTTTTTCACAGCAAACCAAACAAGGTTTGTCAGCTGAGTAACAAGGCTTAATCTTCAGAAAATGAAATCAGCTAACTGTAGTAAACAGAAAGTAATCTTAATTACATTTAGACTGAAAGGTCAAACTCCATCCGAGAGTATGATCAGTGATTTGTTCTCAGTTAGCTGTCAACTTACAGTAAGTAAAAGAATTTCTCACTTTGATGTTATACACGTTACCACTTAACGTCTTCCTAAACCTAAACCTTCTGATAGGATAGTCTTTTGTTGAAAGATCTGTGCTGGATGTACTTCCACAGTTTTGAGGAGACAATAAATAAAATCTGCACTGCAATTTGTAATTGTGCAAGTAGGGAGGTTTAAAGATGTAAAAGACTGGAGAAATACTGGTAAAATCCTCAGAGATAATCATTCTGTGATTCTATGATATCTATTAGGTGAATGAAGTACAAACATTTTGGTGGTAACAGGATATTCGCAGTTACAGATCCTACTCTATTCTTTTGGTTTGTCTTCTTCAGGCTTTGGATTTAATGTGAATAACAGCAACCCCACCATATGCATCAATGACCTCATCACAAAATTTAATAAGGAAGAGGGGACAAATCTGAAGGCTTTAACTGCAGACTGCCTTATTGCAAGAACTGTAACTGTGCTAGAGAGACTTATAGATATTTTTCAGGAGAAAGGGCCCAATGGAGTTCTTCCTCGTTACTACAAGTACTGGGTACACAGGTGAGCATAATGTTTTTCTCCAGCATTCTTTTTAGAGGTAACTCATGGATGTTTTGTCTTCCATTTTAAGTGTTCTACTAGATTGCCTTTAAAACTGGTGACCTAATTGAAGTGCATTCCTAAGTAGGATGTGATACTGTAGGTAAGACTGAATGGACTAGGATAGGTTAAAGAACTTATTTAGGTATTTAGCATGTATCATTTGGAAAAAAAAAAAGAGTTTAGAATGATTTTGATTTGTGTAGCTGACAGCAAAGCAGCTGTACTCAGGTTCTTTTGGTCTTTTATCAAAATTGAAAGAAAAAAAGGATTAACTGTTAATTACACAGAAAGAAATTAAAGCTGAAAGATGTTCTCTGTAAAGGACCTGAGAAGTGAGAGGCAAACGTATTCTACTAGACAGTAGTCCTCCAAGTTATTTTTCAGTTGTTTGTGCAGTCAATTAATTCATAACTGTCTGATTTTCTCTATTTGCAGTGGTAAGCAGGTTCGTCTCCGCAATGAGGAGGGCCCACTGGCATGGATAGTTGGGATTGATGATTATGGATTCCTTCAAGTTCATGAAGAGGGCAAAGGTGTAGAGTCTGTGCATCCAGACGGCAACTCTTTTGACATGGTGAAAAACCTCATAATCCCAAAGCATTAACAGTTCTCAGAGTTCACAGCACAAAACGAGGTTCTTCACTATTCAATACCAAGTAGCTAAACTTGCGTAGAAGTGGGACGAGTGTTTGATGGTTTGTTTGGTTGGTTTTCTTCTTCCTATTTCTGATGTCTTTGTTCTTTCAGATGAATAAGATACAATTATCTTTTTGATGAAGCTGTTTATTCTTCTGTATTGTCTTAAAAACTCATCTATGTTGCCATTCTTTGTAAGCATCTATTCTTTTAACGGACTCTGATTTCAGTGGAATACTGTGCAATGAACAGAACTTTTTCTTCAATTACTCACTGTGTTTGAGAAACTGAAGTGGCTAAATATTTTGTTTTCAGGTGTCTTTGTTTTTATTGTGCTTTAGCACAACAAAGTACAATATTTACATTTTTACTATGTTGTATTAACTAGATTCTGGTTTTTGCACTGTCTGCAGTGGAATCATCTGGAAGAGCTCATCATGTATTTCTGAAGTACTGGGCTTAACACTGTATTGAGATTCAGGTCTAAGTAGAGCTTTGCTGACTTGGTTCTTCTCCACATGAACCCATACAACAGTTTACATGCCATGCTTTGGTCACAGGTATGCAACTTGGTCGTGGTTGCCTTGAGTTTTTGGAGTCTTCCATCAACTCTTAAGAACTATGATTGGTTAAGCCAATTTATTCTTAGCCTGCTCTTCTTAGCCAATTGGATCTAAGTGAATCATCTCATGTCTTCTTTAAATCGGTGTTCTGAAAGTGTTTAGCCTTGCAAGATAGCCCGCTGGGGGTCATGACTAGTATAGCTTCTGATTTCAATACCCTTATACAGGTTCGAGGAGTAACAGTAATTCCAACATAATAGCGATGATGTTAAGCAAATCAGAGATGTCCCAATCTTAAGATCCCTGCTTCAACCACTCTGCTGGAAATGATAAAATGTTCAGTTATTTGTGTCCAAATTCTCTTCCATTGCTTCTGTTTTCTCCAATCCCTTTTCCAAAGTAGGCATCTGTTTTTTGTGCTAACCACTGAAAACAAGAGGTTTGACATCTGCTGACTAAGAGTTAGCTTGCTTTTGGGGCTGGCCACATAGTTCTGGGTTAGGTGTAACAGCTTGGTCTGATTGGAAAGCATCGAGAGGTAGGCGTGTGGGAGCTCCTGTGTGATAGGCAGCTTATTGGGTTTCTCTCCTGTGCCAGATGACTTTGGATTTTGTCTGGCCACAGAGCACTTTAAATGGTTCTCTCAAATAAGAAGTTTATCATAGGTGTGATGTGGCCAGCTTCATTTCCTCAAGTAGGCGGCACCGCTTATTATGCACCTTGTCCCTACTAAAGTTGGATCAGCCAGATTGGTTTCCACAAAGCACTTCTGTCTACCAGCCAGATATGGGCTTTTTGAGTTAAAGTTCACCTCATAAACAATCTGAACTTGTTAGTAGATTGTTTCAGTTACAAAGCCAAGAAGTCTTAAAGCAAAGAAGCTAGTCTGTAATGGTAATTTACAGTAATCCTCACATATTAGGTTTTAGGTAGCTTGGCAGCAAGTGCTAGAAATTAAGTTGTCCCTCTCACACTTGGGATTTTACGCTCCATATCACAGTATATCAGTGTGTGTGCCTGGTTGTCTGTCCCCTGCTGTTTTGTTTTCCCTTGTGATCTGTGTCAAACTAGACTGCACACCAGTATTTCCTAGAATTGTATGGGGGAGCGTAGACAGCTGTTAATTGGCTTAGCTAAAATGATGCACAAGGTCACCAATTCTTACTTTTCCCCCCCAGATGCTTTCAAAACTGCTTTGGGCTGTTAATTTTTGGCAACTACCTTTATTTCAGAATCAAGAATTGATGTATATTATAAAATGATATGTAAATCTGAGTTAATAAAGTTTTTAAGAGAGCCCATTCGTATATACACATGTACAGTATACGTGTGTGTATATACGCGAAACTTTCTTGTGTTTTTTTTCACTTCTTTTCTACCTTTTCCTTCCTAGCTATGGAAAGCCTAGTTCTGTTACTGGTTTTTGACCCTAGAATTCTAAGAAACTTTAGATCTGTAAAGTGTCTGTTTTGTTACAGTAGAGTTTGCCAATAGGAAACACAGTTGATATCACTTCTATTTCAGATAGACTGATGAGTGGCTGTAGAGAATGGCCAGAACCAAGCCATGCATTGCTTCTTTACAACATGCTCTTCTCTACTCTAGGTGCAGGGACTGTGAAAGAACAATAGGGAAAGAGATAAAGCATGTTTCTGTAGGAAGGGCAGAATGGAGTACTTGAAAAACTTCACTTGGCTAAAAAAGTGCTGAGCAGAAAGCAGGTATATTTTCAATAGTAAAATGCTGCAGTGTTTCGTGATTGCTATCATTCCAATTTGGCTTTCTTCGCTCTTTGCAATGAAAAGCGTGTTTTATTCTTGCTTTGCGTTTTAAGATTACTCCAAAACAAGTTTGGGGAGAAACTTAGCATTGAACTTCCTTTCTGGAAGTGAGAACTATCAGCTGTGGATTTGTCCGAGCATTGGTAGATGATATGGGGATACTACTTTGCCGCTACTTTTTAGTGGCCTCTTCATGTGCATCTACAGCTACCTGGTGTCTTGAGGAAATGCCCTTGAGTTGGATGAAGTGTTTGTTACAGACCTGACCTTTCTTTCAGAAAAAATCACAGAACTTCACAAAGAAAATTCATGCTACATACAGAGAGCATTGGAATAAGGTCATTCTGACTAGCAGCTGCTGCTGTCAGGAAAGCCCATGAACCTTCCTATACCACACTCATCCCAAGGTATCTGGGAATCACAGCCACTGATCGTACTCTTTTTAATGGCAAACTTGTCACGTTCTGAAAATTGCAATATTTTTCTTTGAAAATGATTGTTAGTATTGTTCTTTACATAAAACAGACAAATGTGGTGTTGTGTGGTCTCAGAAAGCAGGTATGGAGAGACTCGGGTATCTCTGGACTCGGAGTAACGGACTGAAACTGTTTAATGTTACTAAAATGTAGAACATTTCATCTGTTGTGAGGCTGATGTCATACCTTGATGAAGTGCTTTCAAAAAACATTCATTAAGCTGTCCGTATTTCTGCAACTTCCCTTTTTTTCTCTCTCAGACTGTTACACCTTTTCTCATCACACATTGTGTGAAAATATCTGTAGAGGCTGTTTGTCGGCAGGGAGACTTCTGCAGGGCGAGATGGGCGTATTGGCGCCTGTCTGCATTCAGAACGAATACGCGGGTTGCATCCCTGCAGGACCGATGCTGTTTCCAAAGATTTGAAAAAGGAATAACGTACTTATCATGTAAGAGTTCAAGCAATGCATCTCGCTTCTGTTAAAGGTTTTATAAGATTTCAGAGCTTTTTAAAAATCTGTTCAGCAAATATTATATACTTCAAGGGCTATTATCTAGAAATAATATTGGAGGATTTAATTCTTTCTTTATGCTGCTATTTAATTGTTCAACTTGTTCACTTATTTAATTATTCTCTGCTTTTTCTGATGCAGATACGAGACTTAACAAGTCTAAAAAATTCCTCTCTGCAACTGCTTTGGAATAGACAATTGCTATATAAATGTTTTCTGAAGTACAGCTTAATAGCTGTCATGGCAAAGATTTGCGCTGCCAACAGCTGATGGATTCCTAGGGGGAAATGCCCTGATAAAGCCATTTGCATGCGTAAGATGTGGCAGTGATGCACAGCGCTGATCAGACAGCAAAGAAATTAAATCTGGACTGAGGCAAGAACAGAGGTCAAAAAATGGTGGCATGCAGCGGACTGTCATCATGTAGCAATCAATTGATTAAACGAACTGCAGGGAAGAATTGTGAACTGATGCTGTATTTGAAATCTTGCATTAGAGCGTTTCGTTAGCGATTGTGTTATTTTCAGTTCTCCAAGACACTTCCTTTAGAATGCAATGCAGCTTAAATGGGATGCGTCAAATCCTTGTATTTTGTAAGACATTAAAAGTCAAATTAAATGTTGAATTGAAATAAATTTTCCAATATACAACGTGAAGCCCTGTGTTTTGTGGTGAAAAAGAAACCCAACTCACTTTTCCTTTGGCTACAGGACTTTATTATCATTTTAACAGTTTTGTTTTACATAATAAATAAGCAAAAATGCTTTACGCTTTCAGGGAATACATATATAATTCTGAGCATTAATAGATTGTTTGGTTTGCGTGCTTTTTCTCCTACATTTGCCAAATAGCTCATATAAAAAAAAGCAAAACTTAATGTTCAGGAAAAAAAAAATAGTAAAATTATCTCTGTGTTAATTTTGAAGTATGACTGAAATGTTGAAAAAATCCTTTGTGTTATGTTTTGTGGTTTTTAGAGACAAGTACTGATATTCTGGGAGGTATCCCATTTGGAAAAGCAGCCTTTCCGCTTTCTCTCAGTGAGATATGCTCAAATTTTACACCTATAACCCAATGTACTCAATTTCATTAAGTTACTGAAATGCCCTTTAGAAATGACATGACTACTGTCACCCGGAGAGAAGTCTGTTCCCGTACCACCTTATTTACATTGCACAGTTTCCATTAATAGGAGAAAAACTTTTGAGACATCAATATGGGAGTCATGTTTTCAACCTTAGGTGTTGGTGAAATATTCCCCCTCTCAGCTCCCTTTCTCTCTTCCATTCCACATGTACTTGCTGTAGGCCTGCCCTCCCCCGAGATGTACAATCCTGTCAAGTTGCACGATAGAGGCATCTCTTGATGGAAGTATCTGTATTGGCTCACATATGTACAGTAGAGAGAAATTTGGGCATTTTTCATAGTGTGTCCCTATTCCCACTCCTCTTCTGTGACATAATCTTTTCCAATTACTGGAAGCATTGCCACTCTCAGTGGCCGCATCGCATTCTGCAGCATTAATGTACTATGAACATCTGTGGTTTAACTGACTGAAAGTCGATGTCTGAGCTTGTATTTTTCTCTTGATATAATTTGCTCACGTTCCAGCTGTGAATATGCAATTGCTGTTTCTACTTTGGAACGGCAGGAAAAATGTTTCACACATTTGCTTTTTTAGTCACAGATCTTTTCTTAAATCTACGATGCATTATCAGATGTGAATGAGTAATTGAGTCGTTATTTCCTAAACAGGGAAATTCGTGTATCTGAATCTCATATACTGTAAAACGTCTGTGGGAGGGTGATGGAACACCTCCTTTACTTGGGATTGTTGAATAAGGCCTGAAAGTGTGAATAACAAGGTAGAGGCTGGAAAAATATTTTGTGGTATTTTAATGAAAAATATCAGTGGAGGTTTTTTAACTGAAGCCTAATTTATATGATCCTGAAAACATGTTTTTGTAATGAGAAATACTTAGGAGAACAGGAAAATACAGCAGATTGACTTTGCGTGCAGCAATGCCACTAATGAGGTATTGGGAGACATGCAGTATGAAGGAGTTGTGCATCAGGTTTCTTTTTAATGATGCAGACAATGTCAGTTTCTCCTTAATAGGGCATGGCTTTAATTTAAGAAAATTAACATAAAAAAGTCTTAGCATCGTCGTACCTTTTAAGAAGTTGGGTGCGTTCATTACTAACGCTGACTGGGAAGGCCGTTAAAGAAAGCCACTGTAAAGCCAGCTCATGCCTCGGCAATTCATCACGTCGGAATGATAGTAACATTCACACATGACATTTCTATGGCTTTGCCGCATTCTCCAGCTCGAGAAGAACGAAGGAGTGCAATTAAACTGAAGGTGTCGGTTTGGTTTTGCTCATTTTATGTTGTTGCTAAAAAGTCAGTGTTCTGGCAGCGACAGATCCGGTACTTCTGATTATATTGATCATGAAAGATATCTTTCATACGTTTTTTAGTAAATGAAGTCAGACGACTGAATTTCCAAGTGAACATGAATTCAACTTCATAACAAAGCTTTCTCTGTTCAGCTTTTAATCAAAAGCAATAAAAGTACTGAAAATTATTTTCAGATGTGTTAGAAGTATTTTTGTTTACTCATAGCAATAAATATTCATACATACAAAGAGGTGACTGATTATTTTTGCTGCACGTAGAAGATGGAGGGCGTGTAATTAAATGAGTGTGTATTTCATTACATTTTCCTCTGACAAGGTGCAATCCATGAGCAAGTATTTTTCCATATTGCACAAGCCAGGTAAGCATTTCCTTTAGCAAAGGTCTCTTTCTAGGGCGTCTAATAAGAGGGAGAAAGCTTTTAAAATGTAAACTTGAATTGGGTGAAGAAACGGGGCTAAATACAGCTGACTCAGGACTACAGCAGCCTTCAGTGTTGGTATTTACACCTATTACATGGGGAGCATTCACTGTTTTGTCAAAAGCACATGAAGACTGCTTGGGGAAGTGATGGCAAGATGAACTGGACAGACTCATCAGTAAAACGTTCACAGATCCATGTGTCTCCTTATTTCCCAGTTTGCAAACTTTACGGAGAAGTGAAAAAAAGGGGGAATCTATTCCTAGTAGGCTGGTCAAAATTTAAGTGTATGGCGTTTGCCTTCTCCTTGCTAGTTCATTGGACTAACTGAGATGTGTGCAAAGTGTTCACTTCAAAACGCTGAGGTGCCCTGCTCTACTTCCAGTGCAATCTCGCTTCTTGTGGTTGTGCGATGACTTCGGACTTTTCTTACTCAGATTGTCCATTGACATAATTGGTGAAGTGAGTGAATCGGTCAAATAATGAATCTTACCTTCGTGTTGACAATGAGATTTATGCATAAGGAAGTCCAGTGTGTTAAAAGCCGAACTTTTCCAAATTCAGAAGGCCACAAATAATTTTAAAATCATGCTTAAATGTTCATTTTTCCCTTGACAATAAAGAGAACATTTCTGGTGCTGAGATTAAGATGTTATTTTGACTACCTGGTTTGATTAACAACATGGCCTTATCCCAAAACATCGAGCAAAATACACTTTTTAGAAGTTTCTTTTCCTTATTACAGTGTCTTTACTGGGGAATATCTTTAGCTCCTGCTGCGTGATTTGTGCCAATTCACCATGACAAGACCTGTAACCTTTTAATACATACCTTTTTATGTATTAATTTGTCATGATACCATTCAGTTGTTAAGATTAAATGGTGGTGGTAAAAATTTCTGAATACTGAAAAAAAACGTGTGAATAAGTAATAAATAAACATGTTCCAAACTTAGTTCTGTTTGGTTAGTACAACTGTATAACGGATACTAAAAATCACCACTCTTTAAACAAAGTTCATTTGTTGGGACGTGTAACAGACGATGGGCGGGTTGCTGATGTAGGGTTTCACACTTTGTCAAAAATACCTAAACTAGAGTGTATAGTTTATGATAATGATAACAAAAAACAACAACAACAAAAAATCTTGAATGTGTTTTGAGAAGGAAGGGTTAAGGGAAAAAAATGTTCTTCATATAAACCTCTGCATATAACACCTATCATTTAATTTTGTTGCACACTATAAAATAACAAAAATAAGATCTGCAACAAATCTTCTCACTGGCACCAGAGCTTAAGCTTTGCCAACAAAGCACTGAAGAGAGATGTATTCTTTTTTTCCTCACCTTGAAGGTACTGTCACACATGTCTTGCCAGGAACACACAAGTCTGTCCCTCATTGACCTCCAGCTGTGCTCAGTAAATGTAACCATGTTTTCTCATGCTTTTTGGAAATCGTTACTGTTTGGCTTCTTAGTTAAATGTAAATACTCTTCTACTACTGTCACCTTCCATTGGCTATTATTACAGAAGTTCCAATATAATGGGGTAGCGTCGTTTCCTTGTGGGTTTCTGGAGAAGAGGCTGAAGAGGGGCTTTGACTTTTGTACATAAACGTATTTACTTCCTCAGAATTGTATCCATAATTTTCTCCTACGTGTCCCGTTGCTGTACATGGTGAAGTTTGAAATGTGCCGTGTTTGGCTAAAACATGATGATAATTTAGAAGCACAAATGGAACTTGTCCAGAGGGTCTGACATCCATCACGCGCTCACTCTCAGAGTCGTGATCAAGCTTTACAGTCATTCTCTCATCACTGTCCAGTTCATTTAGGCTTGTCGCATGGTGACTAATATGCCCGTATTTGGGTTCCTTCATACAAATCCGTCTTGTTTGTTCATACACTGTGGGCACAGGTAGGAGATGACTTAATTGTCCTAAAGCTTTAGACTGGAAACATTCTGATTTCGGCAGCAAGGAGTTAGCAACTGAGTTTGAAAAAGAACTTTCATTAATGCTCATTTTTTCTTGTAGGTCTCTGTTAAAAGCTAGCTTGTTTTCTTCTTTAATGAGATGGTGAGGTGGCTGAATCCTGTTTTCTATTTTGTTGGGTTTCATGATGCTGGAATCATAAATCTCTTCTTTGTATCTGCTGCCTGGCATGGGAGCTGTGCAACTTGTGAAATTGTCGGAGAGAGCATCTTGGCTGTATCTCCTGTTCGATACGGGCACTTGGGGGAAAGAGAAAACATGTTAATTACTGAAGACAAGCTTATACGATAGTTGGACTCTGACCCATTTTATGACTGAACTGTAATACCCGTTAGGTTTGGGTCAGATCCAAGTCCCAGTGAAGACAACAGAAACATTCCCGTTTGCCTCAGTGGCTTTGGATAAGCCTAAGAGACTACTGAAAGGTTAGAAAGCATTTGGAAAGACACTTGATGTTGAGCAATTCTCAAAATGTTTTCCATGCAATGCAAAGTGCCCATTTGTTTTCACTAATAAACAGAACAGCATAATTATTAATCTCTGTCATTGTTCGTATGGTCGAATTGGGAAATTAAACCAAAGAACTAAATAACCACAAATATGATTCACTATTTAAAAACCTCAGACTTAATAAGCTCTTTTCAGAACTCAACAAGTAATTTATCAAAATAAAGACAATATTGCATCATTGCTTTTTTCCTTTGAAAAACCTGTATCAGATACTAAAAATGTCTATTGAAAGGCAACAGAAATACTCTGTAAGTAATGCTGAATCTCTGCTTTCAAGATACTGTCATATAGTGAAACTGTTTGAATAATGTAAGTAAGTGTAATCTACACTATAAGCTGAAAATATCCACATTAGAATGCAGGGAGTACTAAACTGGATGTGCAATGAAAATCAGAAGATATTTAAAATTTCAGGAGGGTGTGAACTTAGGATTTCTGTTCAGGCTTCTTCTCTAAAATATATTGAGAATCTTTTCTCTGAAGCTTCTGTATGCTGGCTAAACTCATTTAATTGTCCGAATTGTTTTTGTCATTTTCTGCGTGCCCTACATGATGTTTCCCTTTAGCACAGCGTTATCCAACAACAAATGGTAAGAGAAAGTGAGCTGTTTCACCCCTGTACAATGTGGCTACAATTAGGTGGGTGCTAATGTTCTGCGCTGACTATTCTGTATGAGCAGTTTGGCAGCTATGCTACTCCTACAAGGCGTACTTGAAGGTTTGATGTTAAACGTTAAATGAGGCACTTACCAAGGTTCTCACGTTAAACTTAAGCTGAATTTTCTGCCATGCTCGTTGAAAGTCCTGAACAATCTAAATGCCTTCTGTAAAAGGGATTTTCTGTTTTCCTAAAAATTTTATTCAACATTTTAAAAGTTTTGGAGTTCCCCATAGTAGTTGCTGACATAACTGCACCCGCTAATAATTAAATATTCCCTGTGCTGTAGTAGACTGGGAAAACCTTCGTGTATAACGGAGGAAGCAGAAATAGCTCAATTGTACCTTTTTTACATGCACAGCTTCATTAATTTCAGAGGGAGTTGCACCACGTAATTAACACCAGAATTTAAACAGAAATCTGGATCCAATTTCTTCTTGATCAACACACAGTCCTGCAAGAAGCAACAACTTTCCAGTTCTTGTTTTTAATTTCTGTGCAGCCATTTTTGTACCAAGAGGTATATGCAGGCCTAAGCAAACTGAATTCTCATCATCTGTGGAAAAAATGGTCCTCCTAGATCACAGATCAAAACAGGGACTCAGCCACGTGCTTGAGTATAACTCAGAAATTTTACGAGTCTGATTGTACTACTATAATTTTCACTCCACTTTTGGCATTCTTGTTATAAAAATAAGTCTCCGTGCTGAGAGTTGCTGATGTATAACCAGTATGATGTAACTAAGACGGAATACCAGTTCTGGTGTTTTTCCCAAACTTGACGCATCCACAAGAGTCATGAGTTGGTTCTCACTGCATCACGGAGTGCTGTTGCCTCATGGCTCTGCTCTCCCTCTCCGAACGAAAGATTGTCATTTCCCATTTTTACAGCCTGAGCTTGTAAGAAGCTGAAGCATCACAGCAAACAGTTGGATGTAGTGTTTTTATCTCCTTTATTTTTAATCTTGAATTCTGCTGAGCTGATGGCTGCTTTCTCTGTCCAAGAAGCAATTTGCATACTCAAGATTTACAAGATGTTATCTTTTTTTTTTTTTTTCTATCCTGTGCCTCAAACATGGTTTTCATCTCTGTTGTTGAGGAGGAAGGTAAGCATTTGGTTAATTGTTTGCAGGCTTCCATTAAAGTTGTCAGCACATTCGTGGAGTTAAAGCAGAGAGTTAAGCAGGATGGCAGTGCTGCAGAGCACAGTAGTTTTTGTCCACTTCCATTCAGAAGAGTTGGCAGAGCTGGACTAAAATCTGCCCATCTTCCTTTGCAGATAAAAACCCAGAAGTGCCCCAGGAAGGACTCCTTGCAGGGAGTTTTCTCATATGCAAGTGAATAGAAAGGTGACCCGCCGCTCTGTGCTGCTGCGAAAGGGCGGTATCCTCAGAGTGCTTCCAGCCAGCCAGCACATGGGCAGTTGTCAGGGTACCTGCCTCAGCAGGTGCATTCTGCACATTCTCATTTGCTGGACACTCTTTACAGTCATAAAAGTCAGTGCACTAATCTGGGATGCTTCCCAGCCCATTCTTCTGCAAGGGGAACTTGGTTGTGCTGAGTGACAGAGCGATTCTGTCATATTCTACATATATAAGGCCATATATAATACCGGAGTGACAGTAGCTTCTAGAAGGCCCTTCATACATACTTACACTGCCTCCATACGTAGCAACTGATAACTGCAGCAGTGAGCTCGGTCCATCAGGCATCATGTCACTGCTAATTCTCACCAAGCAGCCCTGCTTTCCCACTTGTGCACTGGGTGCAGCACGGGCAAGTAGAAAGAAAGTTTGGTGATAAGAGCTCCCCTTCCCTGGCAGCCTGCACAGAGTTCAGCATCCAACCACCCAAATGACAACAAGGAAGGCTACTCTAGAAGAAACTAGTCTGTAAAATATATAATACCTATGTATAGTTGCAGTATACTGGAGTAGTTTTTATCCTGTTTAACCTGGTGCTGTAGTGAGGAGTGTTCCCTCCTGATCTTCACATAGTGCTGTTAAAGGTCTGTTGGTGTTCAGTATGGGAAAGATGCTCTGAGAAAAGATATTTCATTCATAAACATGCCCTTGTCTGACAAGAGTCAGAGTCAGTTAAGAGGTAGAGCTGCTCCTTGTTTTCTCATTGCCCATCTATTCCAGTAAGAAATGACAAAAAGACGTCTTAGAATCAATGAAGGAAGACCAGTACTTAGAACAGACCTTCGTGCACCTGGTAAATGGTCCTTATCTGCAGGCAGCTCTGCATCCGATCTTCAGAAAACCTTGTCAGTCTTTACATCACAGATGAAGGTCTCTTTGTGCATAATTGTCTTGCATAATTTTTCTTGGGCTTTCTGATCTACATTAATGTCGGAAGAGTGTACTTCTGACAGTTCTACATGATGCTACGTTTCACATGCATGGTACAGACTAGCCAACAGCATGACTTAAGTGAAGTGTGGATACCCTGGTACCCACAGTAGCAGTGTAACCATGGAAGTGTACAAAGGAAACACCCCTGACTACAAAGATGGTTAATTTCTCTGAAGAGATTCTCTTTTCTGATGAGTAGCCCAGCTGGAATAAAGTGGAAGAAGTTTCAAAACCAGATTCTGAGGCAGCAGCATCTGATTTGCAGGCAGTTTTATCTGCTACGTGCTTTTGCAGGGCTTTGATGGCTTGGCATAATCATCTTAAAATCTCTGATCTCTCCAAAAGACACTATTTTCCATAGTAAAAGATGTCTCTTGCCTGCAGCATTTTTGGCAGATGCCTCTGTGGATGTGATGTGTAATAGCCCTAGCATCCAGCCCGGTTGCCAGATGTCATATTTGGCATTGCCTTTGGATTGAAGATGATGATGCTAAGCAGACCTTTTCTGCTTTGAAGCTTACTAGCTGTCAGTTTGTCAGTGAAGCAATAGTTGACAATGCAAGGAAGATCAGATGCCCCTTTTTACTCAAAGCAAAAAGTTGCTTCCAAAGGTTCAGATTTCTCTTTTGCCAGCAGCCTCGGCAAAAGTACAACAGGACTAATTCTTCCTTAGGAGGAATCAAACTCCAGAAAGACTAGAGATAAATCCTCTGTGTGCAATGGAGGCTGTTTTTTCTCCCCTTTCCTAGTGCTGCCTGTGAACTCCAGTAGTGATCTCTCACCAGGCCTGAGTTGACTATATTCTTTTTCCCTTTGAAATAGCAAAAGTATGAGGGATCTTGCAGAGAATTAGTCCTATCAAGCCACTTCTCCTCAATTCCCTGATAGCTAAGAACCCATTAAAGTAAAGTACATCTCTGCTCAAAAGAAAACTCACAAATTCCAACTTAAGCAACAAAAGTGGAAATAGAAGTAGTATCACAAGTAAGAATTACAGGTGTCAGAGCTCCATTTTCCTGGTCATGAAGTGATGGTGCAGTTAGGCATGCACGATGAAACTGAAAAATGCCAGCAGTTCTTTGCAGTGATTTGTTGGGTTTTTTTTTCCTCCAAACAGATTTAGCAGTATTCCTGTGGAATCCTTCTGGCTTCACATATTTAACGGGAGTTGTCTGCCCGCATCAACCAACCAGTGGTAAATCACTTGTCTGCTGCTATGCTCAGTGGACCTATCTGGCAAATTTTATGGCAGTCAGTTACAGAACAGTCAGTTTTACAGACTGTTCTCTAAACAGGCTATTCTGTCCATATCCATTCTCAGTGTATCAGATCAGCAAAGGGGGGGATCTGCAATCTCAGTCAGTCTCATTGCCCCTATTAGTCTGGAAGCAGAGATGAAAAGCCGGGCTTCAGTACACCTGCAACAGCTTTGTTCCTGCAGACTCACTGGGGGTAATTTGCTTTTCACCTTATACTTGTCCTCGGAAGATATAATTTCTTTCTTGTCCGCAAAGATATGGAACCTTCAGAAAGGGCAAAAACATTTCTAAAACATCTCTTCTAGTTCAAGAAGTTCACACCCAGCCCACAACACCAGCAAAAGGAAGCCAACACAGTAGAGGAGCCTGAGCTCAGAAAAAAAAAAGAAGACCATTTAACCTCCACTATTCTATGAGGAAATCTTAAATATTATTCATTTTCAACCTAAATACAGGACAGTGAAATGCTACTGTCAGCTAGGTGACATCAGATGATCCTTCAAAGGACAAAATCCTGGACAAAAGTTACTCTGCGGGAGACATGTTCAGTGTCTGATACCATCTTCTGTCTTACGTAACGAGTCCATATTTTAACATCTGCGGATGTACCCTTCAGATCTGGGATATCTAATGATTTATCCTCATGTGAATAAATCTATTGCTTCCTCCATCCCGTCCATAATGAAGTTAGAAGAAAGAAATGTTTCCAACTTATAATTTTATGTCAACCAGTCTGGTGACTTTTAAATAACTAAAACATTGTACGCAGATAGGTGTAATGTATATCAGATCTAAAGATTAGAGTGTATCTTTAGCCTGTTTAAATCATTTATAGCTGTGCGTGGTTATTTCTTATCAGCTGCCATCTCAGAGAAGTCAGTGTTTTCAGTGTTTCCTTCAAAGTATTTAAGCTGACAGTCTGTATGGAGAGATGATGCAGGTGATCAGGCAGGATCATTGAAGACATTTTAAATCAAGCAGGAAGAGAGTGCATTTCATTCACTCATTTCCTGTAGTGACTGAAAGGTAAAGACATTCAGAATGGCTTCGTATTCAGAAAGGACAACCTTCAATTTTTGTGGAAATAGATCGTGTTTATTTTAATTTCTGTATATGGACTGAAGTGCATTTGTTTCTTTCTGACTTCAACAGTGACAGCAAAACGTGAAGACAAACTGTGCCAGTGTTAAAGGAAGTGGTATCACTACCATGTTCTAAAAGTGATTCTGGCGATTGCATTTTTGATACTTTGATAATAGAATCATGGAATTGCAGAATGGTTTGTGTTGGAAGAGACGGCTCCATCCCCCAGCCACCAGATTGGGCTGCCCATGGCCTCATCTAACCTGGCCTTGAAACCTTCCAGATACAGGGCATCCACAGTTTCTCTCCTCAGCTTTTGCTACTGCCTCACTGCCCTCTGAGTAAAGAATTTCTTCCTAATACTGAATCTAAATCATAGAATCATAGAATTGCTCAAACTGGAAAGGAAGTAAAAGGTCATCAATTCCAACCGCAAACTAAACAAGCTACACTAACTCTTTCCTCTTTAAGTTTAAAACAATTACCCTTTGTCCTATCACTATACTCCCTGACAGAGTCCCTCTCCGGCTTTCTTGTAGATTACCTTTAAATACCAAAACTCCCAGTAAGGTCTCCCCAGAGCCTTCTCTTCTTTGAGCTCAACAAGACCAGCTATATCAGATTTTCTTAAAACAGAGGTGCTCCAGCCCTCTGATCATCCTCACAATCTCCTCTGGACCCTCTCCAACAGAACCGTGGCCTTCTCATGTTGGAGTCAACAGGGCCGAATACAGTACTCCAGGTGAGGTCTCATGAAAAAGGAGCAGAAGAAGAGAATCCCCGTCCTCAACCTGCTGGCCACTCTTCTTTTAATGCAGCCCGGGGTATGGTTGGCTTTCTGGCTGCAGGCGCATACTGTTGGCTCACCTTCAGCTTCCCAACAGCCCCAAGTCCTTCTCCTCAGGGCTGCTCTCAATCCTTTCCATGCCCAGCCTTCTTGGATTTACCTCAGCTCAAATGCAGAATCTTGTACTTGTCCTTGTTGAACTTCATGAGTTTTGCATGAGAACACCTCTCAAGCCTGTCAAGGTCCCTCTGGATGGCATCCCTTCCCTCCTAATACTCCAAATTAAGTTCTTATGGTAAACAGGATAGACGTGTAAATACTAGAAGCATACTAGATGTTACATTTCCATGCTTGTGATTTTCTACAGTCCCTAACCATCTTGTGTTTCCTATTTTCAAACTACATTTACAAATACTTCCCAGACATTCCAGAGCTTTTCTTTTCTTTTTTTTCTTAAAATGACACCCACCTTCATAACTCTGTCCAAGATTATGTCGGATGATGTTCACTGGCTGCTCAGGAAGATTTTTGGATGGTGACTGGCTGTTGGGTACCAAGGAGTTGGCGTAATGCCACTGGCATTCTCCATTCGTCTGCAGCGTACTCAAGAAAAATCGAGCCACTTCACAGGGTGCTCCTTGAGACTGCCCAAACTTAGGAGGCAGCATTTGCTTTTTGCTGCTGAAGACATGAGAGTCTACAGGGAAGTGTCCATAATGGTAAGAGAAAGGCAAGCTATATGACGGGGCATATAAAAGTTCACTGTTTTCTGAATGAAAGTTTTGTTCTTGAATGGTGGCAGCATTCACTGTAGGGCTGGATCGCCAGTTTCCCACCTGGCTGCATTCCAGTTTGTCTGTTTGGAATGAGCTGTATTGCTGGGGGAAAGAAAAAAAAAAATGAGGGGGAGAGAGTTAAATGACTAGCTTTAATATGAAACAGCATAACATGTCATAAAGGCACCCAAAGCTGGGCCTCCTTGAACTGAAATCTCACTGGCTAAAGGGACTGGCTTGCCTTGCATTGAAAATTATCTTCACTATGCTTCACCTTCACTTAACACAGAAACAAAGAACAATTTTGACATCCTAACGCTAAGGTTTTATTTGAAAATTTTGCCAGTTGGATTTTAACTAGTAGATGTGGGCAGTTGCAAATACCAGAGAGCATAAGTTTGTTGCAAAACACAGGAAGTTACTGATTAGTGGAGTTACAGACCATGAATATGTTTTGACTGAACTGTATGTGCTATCTGCATTTGGTGCTTTTATAGGATAATGGTAGTCCTTCTCAGGGAAGCTTCAGAATGTCTCATGTTTCACCAACCCAGTTTTATGATCTCCATTGTTTCCCTTCCCATCTAGTTCTAGCTCACCCAGAGACCGTGACAGATATCCCAAATCCCATCCCAGTGCTCTGTTTTCTAGGATTCCTTTTTATGAAGCCTTCTCCAGCGTAAGGAAACTGCCAGCATCTAGGTGACATTAAAAACTGTGCACATCAAGAGTGAACGAGATGCATTCCACCCTACAACTGTCCTTAATACATCGATTTCTTTTCTTTTTCTTTTTCTTTTTTTTCTTTTTCTTTTTTTTTTTTTTACCAAGAAAACTTGTTGGGTTTTTAAAGTACTTTATATCCTCCAAATCCAAAAGTCTTTCTGTTTGCATCACTTGCCAGTGTTGTTTTGTACTGCTTGTGCTGTCCACCCCAAGAACAAAAGGTTCGCATTGTATTCTGGCCTACAAGGGAGTTCCTGCAGAAGAGCATACTATAGTCAGTTGTACAGTAAGTTCAGCTACAGAGGATCTCTATCCTGGCTCAAGGACTCTACCACAATAATTGGCAGGTAAATATTGCTGAAAAAGTTACCTGTTGTGGGTAAGGCGTTGTTCTGAGTTTTGCCTTCATTTTATTACTTTTGGGTTTTACTATTTTCCTTGTTTCCTGCGAGGTAGATACTGAGTTTCTGCATGAAAACTGTGACTTAGAAATGGTAACCTGGTCCAGTGACAACTGAAGTTCCTTATACTCAATATCTCTGCAAAAGAACAGTCCAGTAAATTACGTATTCAGACATACCACAAATCCAAAATATCTCCTTTGAAAATACATATTAGCTTTCACAATGTTTTCATTCTTCCAAGGTTTTCACTGAGTCCGCTCGGGTGGGGATGCTAGCAAGCAGTGAATTTTACGGTCTGACCCTGTTTTCATGGGAGTCTATCACAAGCATTCCACTGGGAGCAGAGTTAACATCTTTGCACTAAATGTCCCTGCTCTCTGAACTTATTGTTCTCAGACATCTGTGGCACTCTGTATTTTGGAATCATAACCATGTCAGCTGATAGGAAGACATGGATCAATTAATCTTTCTCCTCAGTCAAGAGCTGGTCTCTTCCATGTCTCTCACAGCTTGCTCTGAGGAGAGGCAAAGGAACAACGTTCCTCTCCTACCAGCACAATACCTTTGTAACTAGGCCAGAGGAACAGCAATGCTGTTTTTCTGACAGTCTCTAGAATTTCATTTCTTCGCTGTTCTGTTCAGTTTCACTTGTTCTACATACAGGGCATATTTTTGTACAAAAGGGGATAAAAAGAAAAACAAGAGCAGGCTGTGAATCATCTACTGAAACGTTAATTGATGTATTTTTGATGAGTAAGTTGTCTACTCTGGTTTTGTCAGTAGAAACAATGGAGCGTATTTTTGAAAGGAAAACTAGAGAAAAACCTACTTCTCTCTCAATTCCTATCTATCTAGAACTCATTTCTGTCACTTCTTGATGGTGAATAACCTGGAAGTAAATTCAACTCAAGATCATGCTCTTATGACCCTGGCACAATTTCCTCAATCACTGCCCCAGCTCCAGGAACTCAAGCTGCCTGTGGGACTGAGCATCTCCTTAGTGCTGTTATCTCACAGCAGTATAGGAATGAGCGTAGTACTGCCAAGTGTGTCTAGGGTTGAATACTTTAGGTTGAATTTAGGGTTCATATTTTAGGGTTGAATGCTTTAGGTAGGTTAAGGAAATACACTGTGGTTGCTAGCTCTTATACTTCAACTCTTCAAGGCCAAGTTATAGAAACAGCATTATAATACACAAACACACATGACCCCACTGCACGTGTCATGCAAACAAAACTTACTCTGAAACAAGTTAAGAAATGAACAAATCCAGACAAAAGAGTGTGTAGTTCCTTGCCTTCTTCCACTGTTGTTCAACCCAAGGGTGCCCACTATCTTTTTTTTTTTAAAAAACAGTTTTTTTTAAGGCACAGTCTATTTCATTATTACTTATCCCACTTATCCCATGTGTATTTCTGTCTCTCTTATGTTTATATCATGGTGAGAATTTTGTAGCCCCTTCATGGCTTGAACTGGAAATCAGAAATAGCAGGCCCAAACAATTGCACATTCACAAGCTCAGTGGCAGCTGTTTGTCATCGTGTGTATCTGTTCAGCCTGAGGCAAGCCAGGGAACCCTTGGTTATCCACCCATCCCCCAGAGGGATGTAGTACTTTCTACCATTTCTCTGTCTCATAAACTGATGCTGCGATCTCTGCTAAGGAGCACTGTGTCATGATAGCACCACCGCAGTTCTGATGACAGTTGCAGAACTGGGATCCAGACCTAAAACAAATAGCTACCAGTGGTACTACACACCCAAGCATAGAATATATGAAACAATCATCATAAATACAAGCCTTTTTTTTTAGCTCGATCAGCTTCTATAACTAAAACAGAGAGGATACGAGGAGAGCAAAGTGGCTGTAGCATGCAAACACAAAATGGTAATGGAAGACGCAAGTAAAACAAACTAAAACGATATAAGTAATGAATCAATTACTGATAACATGTAATGGTACAAAGTATTTTGACTTACGTAAGGACATAATTGACACTCACTATGCAGTGAGGCCGTGATGAACGGCTGTTATGCACAATGGTAGCGTAGCTCTGTACCCAAACCCAACCTCCTTGCTTGGACAGCAGTCGATAGTACTTGGTTGTTACTTGGCCTTTCACCAACACTGTGAGTAAAATACAAAAAAAGCATTTCACATTGCTTGGAGTTATGACCTAGAGATTCCCTGGAGAGATTTATTTGCAAAGGAGGGACTTTTCTCCCTCCTCCTCCTCTCTTATACTTCCTTCTCCCATGGAACTTCGATTAGCTTATTTGCAAAAGTGTCTACCCTACTCCTTTATATAGTTTCACGGTGTCACATTGTTGTTTGCAAATAATATGTTGTGAACTATTAAGGTTTGTCTTCTGTTCTTTTCCAGTTCACTCTACTCTTTTCTGCAAAAGCATTTTCTGTTTCTAATCCTCTGAAGGAAAATGAGAAGTTCAAGGCAGCAGAAGTATTTTCAAGTGGACACAACATTCCACTGTATTTGGAAGCCCTTCTCATATTCATTGCTTGAAGGATAATTGTGTATTTTGCAGTGTATTTTATGCTATGTTGCTATGACCCTTTTTCCCCTGTAAGCTCTACATTTCAAAGGTTGACTTAAAAGAGCAAAATTAAAATGCTATTCAGTTCTTAAACACACAAAGGAAGGCGGGGCCAGAGGGATAGATCCGTTATCAGATAGATTTCACTAAAAAATGTAATTCTCTAAACAGCCTGAATGCTCTGTGAACAAGAACATTTTGACATAAGGCTACACTATAATAGGAGTTGTGTGGCATCTCTAAGTATTTAATTTAGCCACAAATCACTGTGGTTCAGTGCCAGGCATTTATCTTATGATTCACCAGAAGATAATTAACAGCCTTTAACTATCCTTTTTCTCTTGTAAAATCTGAAGTATTTGATTAGAAAACCCCATCTTCTCACTCTCTTATGCAATCGTTCACTTTAAATTATAAAATAATCTTAATATTCAAACTATTGCAAAAAAAAAAATCTTTTTTAAAAAAAAAAGATTTATAGCAGAAATTCCTTGTAGCTTTGTATAAATCACGACAAAGAAATCAAATTACTGCTTACAAAAGTAGAGTTTGTATTACAACGAACTCATTATCAAAGTTGAATCTAATTTTGTTCTCTCAGTATATGAGCCTGGTGCAGAAGCAGATAGATATATAATAAGCCTAAAAACCAGCAGCTTCCTCTTTCAGCCAACTCTGCTAGAGCAAATGATCACTTGAAGTTAAAATATACAGACTTTTAATTAGTATTCATACAGGATTCTTCTGACAGAGAGGGCATACAATATTAAACCAAGAACAAAAAAGTAAGAAACATGTGATTATTTTTTATTTGTTTTATTTGCTAATGAATCATATTGAATCATGAATGAATCATATGCTAATGAATCATTCATCATATGGCTATCAGTCATCATTGGAGTTGGCTTTTTTTTGTCGTTGTTGTTCACTTCTTACTTGGGAGAGTGTGCATCTGTAACTTCAGGGCTAACTAGAGATTGCAATAATGTGGAAAATAAATAGCCCAATGGAAGACTGACAAACAGAAGCAAGATTTCTTCTTCTTGGTAAAAAACCCTTTTAATCTGTTGCATATGGAACCTCGCTCTGGACAGTTTACTCTCTGCAGAAGGCAGAGCATGATTAGACTTCATCAAATCCAGAAAATCTCCCTAAGAAAATCAGGTTCTTAATGAATGATTATAGACAGATCTTTCTGGAAGTATCAACTCTTCCATTCTCGTAGAATAATTTCACAGAATCACAGAATGGCTTGGGTTGGAGGGAACCTTAAAGATCCAAACTCCGTGCCATGGGCAGGGCTGCCCCCCACCAGCTCAGGCTGCCCAGGGCCCCATCCAACCTGGCCTTGAGCACCTCCAGGGATGGGGCACCACAGCTTCTCTGGGCAGCTGTGCCAGCACCTCACTACCCCCTTGGTGAGAAATTTCCCCTAACTTCTAACCTAAATCTCCTCTCTTTTAGTTTAAAGCCACTCCTCCTTGCCTTATCACTATCTGACCATATAAAAAGTTGATCTCCCTCCTGACTGTAAGATTCCTTCAAGTACTGGAAGGCCTAAATGAGGTCTCCCCAGAGCCTGCTCTTCTCCAAGCTAAACAAGCCCAGCTCCCTCAGCCTGTCCTCATCAGAATAATGCACCAGCCTTCTGATCATCTTCGTGGCTGTCCTCTGGGCCCAACCCAACAGCTCCACATCTTTCCTGTGCTCAGGGCCCTTTGTCTGGACACAGCTGTCAGGGCCTCACAAGGGCAGTGAGTGGAGACAGTCCCCTCCCTCTCCCTGCAGTCCACTGCTCTTTTGGTGTTGCCCAGGATGCTGTTGTCCTTCCAGGCTGTAAGGGCATGCTGCTGACTCATGTCCAGCTTTTTGTTAATCAGAATCCCCAAGTCCTTCTGCACAGGGTTGGATTATAAGATATGGTATCCATGTGTTCAGAAATCAA
This sequence comes from Alectoris magna, assembly GCA_030625065.1. Classification (NCBI taxonomy): domain Eukaryota; kingdom Metazoa; phylum Chordata; class Aves; order Galliformes; family Phasianidae; genus Alectoris; species Alectoris magna. The sequence goes on from CM060560.1 coordinate 89,704,338, forward strand.
GAATAAATATATCTTGCAGGACATTCAAAAACCAATCTCTGCTAACGCCAAACCACCCCTGTTTAGAGTTTGAATTTTCTTTATTTCAGATTTTACTCACACTTGCAGATGTCCTTCCTCATGCCTGCATTTCTACCCAGAATACTCAGGTGGAGGGTGATAGAGGGCACATATGTACAGATATTGAAAAAAATAATGGGGAATATGTATATAAGTTTATAAACAAACCCACAAAATATATAGACGTATATCCTCTTTAAGTGCAGTGTCTCTCACAAAGATAAATGTGTTGTGACTCAAGAGAGTCAGTGTAACAATGCCATAGAAGCCTGTTCCAAAAATATTTGTTAATAACCAATAACGTGCCATGAAATCACAATGTTTCTTGCGGTTCTGAATTCCAAATTTTACAGTTCTAGAAAATGGGGCTTATATTTTGGCCCAGATCATCTAACACATTTTTTTCTAATGTGGCCTCCATCCTCCAAAATGGAATCCAATGGTCTGATGTTTTGCTAGCTATTGTGAAGTTCATCCAGATGCTTTGGGACGAGTTTTAACTTTTCTTTCTCTCTAATTCCTTTTTATGTTTTTTAAATCCTTGTTTTAGCTCTCCAGTTAAGACAGGACTTTTAAATATGTAAAAACCACTGAGGACTGCAGTATTCCACTTTTCTTCCTAAATTACATGGATAAACCAGTATTTCTCCTGGGACAGGGGGAGGACTCCATGTCTCCTGCGTTTTTAGCAATCTGGGGAAAGTCTGACCTTGACTAAAACACAGTAGCTGTGCTTCCAATACAGAAAAGAAGGTCAATTTCCATTTGACTCTTTCTAAAATTATCCTTATTTGATGCTGATTGGGAAACCTCAGAAATGGGAGCGAGGTAGATCCACTGCCAATAAGATCTGTGTATGTTCAGACTTCTTGGTGGCCTCCACTGCAATGGGATGAGAAGGGTTCAGTGGCTTTACCCTTGGCTCTGAGATGTGCAATTTGTAACTGGGTGTTCCTCTGTTGTGGTTCACTCCTCATTTACGAGGCAAGCTGAAAAAGGCATTGGGCTGGCTGGGCTCATCCTTCTGGTCTGTCACAGATGTCTATTTTAAAAGGCTCCAGCAGGCTCACATGCATATGGCTGGGAGTTGCCAGCCTACACTTCAAGATATCACTAAGAGAAACAAAATTCTTGGTTCCGCGCTGAGACCAATTATTGTTTTAGCATCCCTGGCACACACAGCCTTGTATGTCATCAGTCCAGTTCTTGAGCTGCGTGGTCAGGAGATGGTGCCCTAGCAGACTCTACAGTTCTTTTGCTCTCTTAAAAACTAGTGCAGTTCTGCCAAAAGGCCTGATTGCTGTGGGAGCAATAGCAAAGGCAATACCATGGACAGTAAGCTGCTCTTCCATCAGATAGGTTCTATAAATACATAACTTCCAGGAAGCAGCAAATCAGTTTGGGAATGACATCAGCTGGGGCTACAGCTTTGCCAAGGCAAAGATGTGACTCCTGTACAAGATTATAAGGTGAAAAGATCAGTGGTGCTAAAACATGTGGGATGCTCAAAGTCTTCTTCACAAAGAGATGATGGTAGAAATAAAGGGATTTCTCCAAAGCCAGAAAAGTAGTTTCTATAGTGGAATAGAAGAATATTTTGCCTGTACTAGAACAGCTTCTCTATCCTGTCTCGTAGAACACAAGATTCTAAAAGGCAAGGACTCATTATTTGTGTGGCCACAGTTCCCCAGTTGAAGAGAAAACACTGTGCATATTGATGGTGCTATGAAAATAAATAGCACTATTTCCAACATCAAAACCTTTTTCGTAGAGCTGGAAGAAAATCAAATGTTTAAAACAGGAAATGCTCTTCGCTGCCAGCACACCTTAGGCAAATATTCACATGTACATTTTCTTCATAGTCTGTTGTTCTTGTTACACTCCTTCTAACTTGTTCCCCTCAGTTTCCTCTGTTTTGTTCTCCGTGCTGCTTAACTTAAAGTTCACAAGCTTCAAGTCTTCAGTTCAGGATTTTTGTTTTTTTCCTCTTAGAAAGAACAATTGGTTACTCTGCTTTACTGTCGCTTTTCTTTTTTCCTTTTTTTTTTTTCCTTAATACCCTTATTAGGTGTAAGACATTTCTCTCCAGATTTCTTCATCAGATGACACTTAATCACCAGATTGTTTTATTGAATGATATGTCAAACCTGCCAGAGTTTTACTGTTCATGTTCCTCAGACATTTGCTGATAGATGGTGGGGGAGTTATAACAGTGCTCCCCAGAGAAAGTTTGTACACTTTACATCTGTTTTAATAATTCCTATTACTTAGTATTGTGACAGTGATTCTGCACTGCTCCCACTGTTGACCAAGCTTTTTTTTTTTTTTTTTTTGCTTCTTGGTATGTAGCCTTTTTGAAACTTTCATAAATTTCTATGCATGTACCTCATATTTTTCTTCTGATTTTAAACTTCTCAATAATTTATCTTTGTAATTCTGGTAGAGTCACTGGAGAACTGCTTTTAGTTATTCTGCTTGGTTAACGTTTTGGGGGTTTTTTTTTTTGTGTGTGTGTGGTTTGGTTGTGGTTTTTGAGTAATTCAATAAACATAATGTGTCTCTATTTAGGACACCAGTCATACACAGGTCAAACTAGCAGTCGAGCTACAAGTCTTTTACAGTGCACACAGAGCTATCCATGACTCTGCTCTCAAATGGACAAATTGTTGCCCAGAGATGATTGCAGTGATACTGGAAGCATCTATATAATGGTTGACATAGGTATTTTTTAACAGTTGTGACAATAAAGCATGCTTTTGTATAGGTCAACATTCACAACCAGATGCAGAGGCTAGCACTACAGACAGGATGCCCCCTGTGGATGTGTGGGAGGTTATTACACACACTGAAGCACAGAATAGTAAAATTGCTCAGGTTGGAAAAGACCTTTAAGATTATCAAGTCCAACCTCAGCCTAACCATACTGCCCCAACTCTAACAACCCCCCGCTAAATCAAGCGTGTCCAGGTCATTCTAGTTTTTAGATCGTAAAGCAGAATCTTCAGTAACATTATGGCAACTATTCCTATAAAGGTCAACTTCTGCTTTCCGTGGTGTAGCATACGCTGCCGTCAATAGAATCCAATACTTGGAATTTCAGCACTGGTTTGTGCTTAATACAATTACATCCTTTTTTTTTTTTTTTCTTTTCCAAATCCTCATGAACATCCCCAAGTAAGGTGAAGAACCAACCTCACAAAGCCTAAAAGAAAGATTTGACTCCAACTGCTTTCAGTCCACAGGAACAATCTGGAAAAAAAATTCACTAACGATTGTTTTTTGGATTTATCTTTGCATCGTATGGGCTGCAGCAGAGTGAGCCAAGTCCAGATTTCAGCTATTCCCTCAATTTGCTTCTCAAATTAATACGCTACTGAATGAACTACTTCCCAAGTCCAGATGTTTGAAGATATGATTAGTGTCTCTGCTGGCAGACGGGGGATTATTAAATGTGTGGGTTTTTTTTTTTCCTGACACTCCATTCTCCAAACCTTACCCACATGCTATTAATGAACATTCATTTCAGGATTTTTGGGGTTTGCATTCACTTCAAACATGGGCTGATTATTACAAACATGTTTCAGAGGAGTGGGGAGTTGTTGCATAATTTTTCTTTTAACAGAGACTAGTAAAGTCCAGATTTTCCCTTCTTGCTCACTCACTTGCTCTTTTGTATTTTTTTTTCCCTTCAGGAGTTCACCACCCAGAATCAAGTCCATGTTTTCAAAAGAGCTCAGATCCTTTAAGTCAAAGATAAAAGTAGCCGGATATGTATTTTTTTTTTTTTTAAAAGCACAGCACATTGAGTATTTAGCTTATTTGCCGAAGTAATGGTTTCCTTAAGTGATAGCCAAGCACTTTTTTGAAAATCTATCTCCCGTCAAGATTTTGAAAGCTTTCTTTTCTTTCCAACATAGTGCCTGTTGCCTGCAGAACTTCTCACTCTACTTAATAAATTTCGGTCTAGCATTCTTTCTACTTACACAGATGATGAGCATATCGTAAGTGGAACACATCACAGCCATGAACATGGTGATAGAGGGTTTTTTCTATCAGATCTTGGGGTTCATATCCAGTTAATTCAGTCACTCTAGAAAAGGAAGATTCCATAATAAGCAAAATCTGCAGGAATATTCAGTTTTATAAACCTAGCATTTAATTGTGCCAACAAGTCAGGTACCTAAAAACTGTAGGACAAAATATTAGTTTTGGAAACAGAATCCTCATCTTTATAAGAAAATAAACCCTCTCAACCCAGCCAAAGCAAGGTGCAGCTATTCCCTGGCCAGCCTTACATATAGACAGGAAAAAGAGTTCTTATTTCAGCTTTGGGCTTTTGCCACTGCCCTGCATGATCCTTTATACAAAGATCCAGTTGAGGAGCTAGTCACGAAACAATAAAACTACTCTTGTACACCGCTGACAAATTTTCATTTGCTTTTGCAAACATACAAGTGTAGCATGTATGTCTGTCCATAGAGACTGTGATCATGGTCTATAAATAAATCCCAGTTAATGACTAACAGAAGAAGGAAGCAGCTTATTCCAGCTAAAAATGTAGAAAGACAGGAGCTATGAAGATCACAAGCTAAGAAAAGGAGAGCTGAAGCTAGATCTCAGAAAAACTTCCTCACATGACAAGCAGTGGAAGAAAAATGAAAGGATTTGAGACAGCAGCATTTCTGCAGATGTTAAAGAATGAGGCTACCCTGTCCAGACCTATACGAGGCCACACCTGTAAGTCATCTGGGAAGCCAAACTTTATGATTCAAAATGGACTTTTTTTAGTTATTTAGCACTGTTGCTTGAGAACAAAAAACTTAAAATATATTGTGCAACTTGGCCACAATTTAGCTTGTTTACCAAGTGTTGCTGGGAGTGTTTATGCTGTTATGGGCTTTTCTTCATCTAAAACAGCAGACAGGAGGTGCTATACAAAAGTGCTTTACATGAACATGCAACACGGTCCATTGGCAAGTAATCTGTAGAGTAAAACAGTTAGAGCTGAAGATCTGGAGCCTGAATATCTTAATTCTGGGACATTTTCTTGCAACTAACTCTAGGCTGAGTCTGTGAACTGAAAGTTTTGTAATAGTTGGGCTGCCATGATCCTGGAGGTATTCTTCTAGTTTAGTCTCATCTGGAATTCACCCAGTTCACATGCCTAATGTATCTTCATAACATGAACTGCTGTGCAGTGAGTGGAGATTGTCGGGACATTTGCTTCAAAAAAATGCTTCTGGTTTGAACTAAAATACTAGCACGGATACATTCTATATCAAGGACTGGCACAGTAGCATCTACATAAAGGAATGAAGAGATCACAAGCAACACGTGTCACCGAGGGTTGCAGATAATGCAAACTTTATTTAATTGTTTATTTATTGATTGATTTATAACTATTATGCATCTTATTTACTGTTGCTCTAACACTAATTAATCACATGAACTGCTCAGAGAGTTACATTCTACTTGAGATTCAGCATGAGGGGGATTCTTCTGAAGGAAATCAGAAAAGAAAAAAATAGCAAACAACCAACCAAGGAGGAAAAGAGAATGCCCTATGCCTTCATGGTCTAATTTATAACCAAAATATTCATATCTTCCCTAGCTATACCTTCATCTGGCAATGTCTTGCACACATTTGCCTCAGGAATTGCCAACACAGAATGAGCACTGGTGATCCGTTTCCTTATGACACTGTGTGAGCATATTCATGTGCTTCTCCTCTACAATGTGGCCTGTCCTTCCCAGCCTACATTCTGAGAATTCTGGGGGCCCGAATTCTCACTTAAGCCTATCAGCATAGTGAAATATTTGGTGCAAGGTCCTGTTCAGATTTCAATGTCCCTTCTGAATTTTTTGCAGTTAAAACGAGGGTGGCAGTTCATCCTGCTTACTTAGTTCGTGAGTACAGAGACAGTTAATCCAAATACAAACAAACAAAAAGCCACAGACTCAAGCCAGGTGTGAATTTTTCTGGAAGTGCAGCCTTACTTTGAATTTGGTCTTCATATGGGCCAAAAAATTTTAAGATTTATAGGAACACCCAAACCTCTGAAATCTTTGAATCTAGAAATGAACATACCTGCTTGACTTCCTTAATATAAGAACAACCCCTCAGAAACTCACTGTAGGGAGCTTGGGCTCAGAGGGCTGTTGTATGTGACCAAGTGCAGAGAAAGAAACAGAGCTTGCCCTGATGATCAATTCTTCCCTCTAGAGTACCTTAAAGCCTTGTAAACTATGTAGCAATGAAAAAAAAAGAATGGGTGCACATCACCAAAGTCAAAAGCTACAGATCTCTCTAAAGGATAAACAACTGTCTTCTTTTTCCAGTTACCTTGACAACTTATCTCTTGCACATCTTATGTTGCATTGAGTATCCAGGAAGACTTACCTGTTCCTTTTTGTGGCTATAACACTGGCCTGACTGCTCTATGACTTACAGTTAAAGATCTAGCAATTCTTCTCCTTGCACAGATACCAGAAGCAAGCCTGAAAACAGTTTTGCCTTATTCCTAGTGAACCCCTAGTGTGAGAAAAAAAAAAAAAAAAAAAAAAAAAAAAAATTTGGTTTTCTCAGCTGGGAAAGAAAAGGGCTCTAGTAGTGCTTAATACTCCTGACCATCCTGCGTATGGATGACACCCATCTGCTCTTCAGTAAACACAGCTATGCAACAGTACTGGTTATTTCTGTGTTCCTGTCAACACCTCTGGCTATAATGTCTCCTTTGAAGACGCTAATATCTTCAGGCAGTTCCTCTTAGGCACATCATTTTCCTTTTCCACGTGCAAAGACATGTTGCTGAACTCCTTGTGCTTCTTTGTAGCTGTTACATTATGTAAAGCATGCCAAGAAAAAAATGCAGAAACAACCAGTTCTTTGTATTTTAGCAGCTGATGTCCCACTATCTCATTGACTTAACGTGGAAAAAAAGCATGTTCTTCCATGGTTGGCCTGCCATGAAAAACTTCCCCAGTCTTGGATTCAGAGTCTTTTTCACTCTTACACATAAATATCATTTCTGCTTCTTACGAATCCAGCATGTCAGGGAAATGAGAAAGTATGTGACATAATGCTCTCTACATGTAGGGATTTTTAAAGAATGTCTTGTTGATGGTCAAATCTGTTACATTGTCTGGGAACTGGGCTTTTTCCCTCAAGGTATCTTGAACTATACTGTACAAAGGATCATTGTATAGTAAAAGATACCATATTTTCCAAAAAAGATGAGTGAGTCATTTTACAATTACTTCAGTTCTGGTTTTGTGCTCTCCCCTTTTTAGCCAGTAAGTGAGCTACATCTACTGAGAGTAGATTCTCTTTCCTAAGCAATAGCCATTTTCCCAAGTTTTCTTTAGAAAGGCTGTGTTTTCGTGTAGTATCCAATGGAATTCATTTTCACTCCAGTAACCACAGTTAGTATAGTTGGCTTCATTGTTAAGGCATTAAACTAAAATGTAGAATACTCTGTTTTCTTACTACTTTGTCAAAAGCTCATGATGACCCTGGCAAATCATTTGATCTCAATATATTAGTTGCTGCCTTTAAAATTACAGGTAATGGTGAACATATACTACTTTAACTAGGTTTGTTTATTAATATTTATGTTCTTTAAGGCAAAAATTTTTACTGCTCATCTACATATTCATCACAGCGAGACTTTAGTTGACTCTCTGAAAATGTATGTAGCTATCAGTTAAAGTATACTGGCACTTTTATGTTGACATTCAAGACAAAATATAGCCTGTCCAGTTACCTGAAGGGCTTTGAAGACCCACATGGTCTTTGTCTTCCAGGTAATTTTGTAGTGCTTTACTTTCTCATGGCAATTTTGATTTGTTCAGAATCACACAGTCACAGAATTGTAGGTGTTGGAAGGGACCTCTAGAAATCAAAGAATCCAATCCCCCCAAAAGAAACCACTGTAACTTAGAACTTTTGACTTCTAAAACATTTTATGCTAGAAATGAAATAGCTGCTTACCTGGAATCTAAGAATATTAACTTCAGGTCCAAACTTGCTCTGAACATAAACATGTTACTATGAAGTTTGATCTCAGTGATTGCACTGGGAGGTAAAGATTGACCTACAGCCACCAGTCCAACAATTTGGTAACAGGAATCATACAAAGACATATCGAGCATATACTGCCTTATCTTCAAATAGCCACTGCAGTGGATCACCTGGCATGAGAAGAAAACACACTCAGTATCTGATGACAAAGGAAGAGGCTGCGAGTCAACTGTCCACCCAGTTTCAATGAGGTTGTAAGGCAATACACCCTTAAAGCACGATTCCTGCACAATCTGTTAAGGCTCCAGAATTGTGGTTAATTTATGAATGGAGATTAAAACACAGTAAATGCAATTTTTGTATTCACAGCTAACGTGATTAATCCAGTATTAGAACATGTGCTCTTAAAGATTATCTACACTGCCTTCTAGTTCTAGTTCTAATTTTAAACTTTCTTAAGTGTTAATTTCTTGTTTGTTAATCAAAAATATGGGAAGTGTTGTTTTAAATGACTCAGATACTCTCACATAGACGTGTATAGTTATACAAACATCAATGTACTTTTAAATAACTTATTGTTCAGATGAAAAACACACTTCAAATAGCCAGTGGAAATTAATGTATCACATCTGTAAAGACTAGAGCTTATATGTGCAAATGCACTGGAAATGAGTTTTAAATGACCCTCTAAATGAACTTTTCAGCCAGGTTTGGATGATATTCTTTTGGTATGTGACCAAACCCAGGGTCTTGAGACCTGATTCCTGAATTACTGTATGGGATTCCTAATCATAGGAGTGATAATTTCAGTGTTAGCCTGTAAAACTACACAAGGTCAGCTAAAGAGAAGGAGAAATACTAAAAAAAACAAGGGGCTCTTCTGCAAGATAAGATTTATTTAATATAGTGTTAGTGTCTACAGTTATTCATGCTCCTGCCAATTTTCTACTTCAAACAGCAGTCAAGACACTGGATTTTGTGGGGAATCGGAAATACTCTACACACATCCTTCAGCTTAATTTCCTTATTTGATTCACTTTTAAATGTATCCAGTGTAAAGGAATTCATTTCCAGTGTATCTAGAACTCTGAACAACTTATGAACTGTCACCTATATCTAAATAGACTCCTCCAGTATAAGCTCCTTCCTCCCCTCTGATAAGCAATATCAAAACTTCTTTAAGATCTTCCTGCAGATCCTACTAATTCTCACACTATTTAATTACTGAGCTCCTCCTGCACTTGAGCTATTCATATAATACATTCAGTAGTATTAAATTTTGGCTCTAAGTACAGTCAGAGAGAATAAATTTAAGCTGACATCCCTCTAAATGAATACATCCCTAAATTCTTCACTGTGTGATCTTCTGATAATGAAGAAAAAGACTGTGATTCCTCTAATTACCAACCATACATGGAAAAAAGAAAACCATACCGAGATACCACAACTAAAAGCTTTGTTTTCACCTGATTTCAGATTCCGCTTTGAGACAGAATGATTTTTGTTAGGAAGCAGCTGAGCAAACAAGGGCTCATATAACGAAGAATTGTCAGTGTAGGCAGGTAGGTAACAATGTAAATAGGCAGATAAATGTCTGGACCTTGAATGCCTTCCTTAAAGGAGATCTGCTTCTCTTGCGTGCTTTTCTCTTTGTTTTTGAATGACTTAAGCAAAACAGATCCTCACCAGGGTATATGTGAATCATCCTTCTCTCCTGATACTTAGGTGCTCTCAAAGAGCAGCAGATGTGTACTGCAAACCTGGAAGTAAGAACTGCTTGTATGGCAGACATTACCGTAGAATTTTAGTATTTGCTGTGTCTTTCTAGTTTCATGTAGTAAAGATAAGATTAATACAAGCAGTGGGATTTGAAAACAATCTTCGTATGTTAGTACATCCCAAACCCTGAGTTGATATCAGTGATTATTTAAGGCAACATTATGTTCTCATTAATGTTGAGGCAATTCTAGTCAGGCCAGTGACTGACCTGCGCAACTGGGTGGCTGCTCAGAAAAAGCACAGTAAGATCAAGGCAGAGGGATGTGGGAAGGCTTTCAACCTCCTGTGTATGGAATCCTGCCCCACCTTCCTCCACTTCCCTAAGGGAACAAGACCTGAATGTGTACTCTCTTTGCACCCCATGAGTGTTCTCCAGACCCCAATCTGGAACATCAGGGAACTGGAATATGGGAATGTGCCACAAAGCAAACCCCAGCTCACTTGGTGAGGGTCTGGAGCTACGTTACTGAGTGAATCTGCACCAGCACTTTTGCATCTGTTCTGATTCTTTCCATCAAAGACATCACATTCATCTACACATAGTTAAAACCAAGCTCACTAAATGAACTTGTCTCTTGTGTATGTGAAAATAAAAGTTTATATACGTTACCTTGTAGCCACTGCATGTCAAACCTGCATTCCTCTTGGCTAGGACACACTTCATTCTCAGGAAAAATGATCTCTCAATTTCATATTCTGAAAGCATAAACCACACTGCTTATTTATTACTGCAAATATCAAAACTGCCCATAACATTGTCTTTGATGATTTTACAGAAATGCTTCTGCCTCAGCCTAAGACAGCAATAGAAGTCAATCATTCTGCTTTTCCACTCAGACTCCACCCTTAGGATTTATCTTTGGTGTTAAGATTCTCTGTAGAAGTTGTACAAGTCTCAAAATTTCTGTTTTAACTACTCTTCATAAGGCCATCACCTTGTTTCTGAACAGCCAGGTACCTGTCTGCATTGGACAGACAGAGGAGACATTTCCCTCCGTTTAGCATTGCTAAACCTATTGTTATCCTTTGGAGTGTAAGTAAACAAGGATCCTCTTCAAGGTAATAGGAGAATTAAAAAAATTTAAAAAAAAATAAAAAAAGAAGAAGAATATTTTCTGTTTTTGTAATAATTTGAGTGTACGTAGCTAGTCACACCCAGGCTGGTGAAATACTGGCCTCCACATGCAATAATGTTACCCGTTGCACTGACTTCCAAGCTGCAGAAGTTTCTTAAATAAATGTGTTTAAGGGTAAAATCAAGGAAACTTTTGCAGTTAAATGTTGCTCAAAAAAATATTGCTTAAAAAAATAAGCTATTATTCTCTTGAACAGTTAGCTATTCTTTTTAAGAGTTTAGACACCACTAGTTGTTCTGACTTTGTATTATTGGAAGTTGTAGCTCAGCAGAACAGAACTACACTAGGAAAAGAAAACTCTTTTGGTACTTGTGTGAACAGAAGATTCGGGGAACCTGAGTGGTTTTCAGGTTTGTTGCAATATGTAGTATTTTCTAAATTTCCACAGGGTCTGATACAAAACCCTATGTGATCAGCAGGATTCTGCTTTAATTTGATTTTACTGTCGAGTTGTGTTGCCGATTTTTGTGCATCCATCATCCAATTAACACCTCTTAGACACACACCTGCAGTGGTTGAGCCTCAGACCACTACCTGGAAACCAATAAACTCTTCACATTAAGTTCTGAGCTTAAAGGTCTGAAGATACAACCACAGGAAAACGGACTTGGCAAGAAGGGAAAAGAAATGCAACCTACAGTGAATCTCAACAAGTACCAGCCTTCCTGAGTATTTGAATTTTCTATTTGTCTTCCCAATGCAAATTAGATCCATATGGGGAAAAACAGGCACTCTAAATGAAGTGGCACATCTACTATAGACTTCTAAATACAAATGTATATATATTCTAGGGAGGAAACTGTGCAGTACAAATAACTATTGCTGAAGTATGATCTCATGAATAAAGAATGAATCAGAGATTTAGGTGCAATTCTTTTTTTTTTTAATACATATTTCTATGAATTTTACTGGTGCTTGCTCTTTCTGCCACCGTCCACCTCACACAAAATAAAGACAACTTTCTCTCTTCAAGGGTATCAAGGGAGAAAAATGTTAGCGTTCAGCAACGAGGACTGAAAAACCGAACATCTTCAGACATGGACTGAGTTGCTAATATTCTTATATTCTTTTATTAGAAAAGATGATTAGTGAAACTGGAACCTTTTCAAATGCCCTGCCATGAGACCCAAAGGACCTCTTTTCATAAAAGGCTCCTTCTTTAGCTGCTTCCTTCTTTTTTAAATATTACTGCAGACTACTACAGATACTGCTTTAGAAACGCTCCATTCCAACTTCACTATTCCAACAGAAATGGGGTTATGTTTATAGTGTGATCTTTGTATCTCTATAAAACTATGCTAACACCCAGACTGTAAGATAATGTTTCTTTCCTTCGTTTAAAATTTCAGTATCACAGACTGTAAACAATAACTCCTACTGGAACATTAGCTCTCTTTATTAGCTATAGGCTATTCAGAAAACCAAGAGACAATTCAAGGTCAGGGATGTTGTGTAGTGTAAGACAGCAGTGTGAAGAAGGATGGAGTTGTGCCCCTGTAGTAAGTAATACAGGGAGGAAAGAGTGATGGAGTTGTAATTTAGTGGTAGCAGTATGTGATTTTGAGACTGAAAAGTAATGATCATTAACTTTCTTCTTGTCTGTAATCAGGTGCAAAATTATACAACTATCATTTAATAATGATGTATTTATTAATTTTGGACCACTGAATTATTAGGTTTTAGTTGCATGTTGCTAAACCAACAAACACTGGTCTCTTAATCAGTTACATCTCATGTCTGCAAACTGAAGGGGAAAGAGTTACCCATGAGGTAACCAGGGACTTACATAGGAGCTCCTGGTTTGGAGAACTGAGCTAGTTGGTATGAAGGTAGCAAAGGCAGCAAAGTGAAAAGAGAGATAGCTCATGTGGCCAAGCAGAACCTGGACCCTACTCAACATACTGCTCTTTAACCTGAAGAAGCTGAAGAAATTCATACATGATGATGATAAGAAAACCTCCTGGACCATAACAACCATAACAGAACTGCTTAATAATGCAACATGCCCCCTAATGTAGATAAACATTTTTAGCCAGCAAGCTGGGCTTGTTATGTGACAAGCTAAGGCAGATGGTTGTTTCACAGTGTCCAATGGATTATGTGCAGGTACTACATGGCATCTCTCATCTTGATTTCAGAATTGGAACTGAAAAGTGCAAAGGCTATCAGAGAGAGATTCTTTGTGAGAGTGTGTAAAATCCACTGCCAAGATTTGTGGCTGATTAACTGGCAAGAAAGAAGTGGAACCAGGCCATTCATATTTCATATGCTTACTTTAGCACAGTTTGTGTGCATGGGGTGCTTGTAAAAGCACTGTTCTATCCATGTCAATCTGTTGTTGCTCTGTGTATATGTGTTTGTATGCATCTGCTGGGAAAAAAAACCATCTCCAGGTCTGATCAAGAGATTGTGAAATAAAAAAGAGCAGTAAAACCAAAGCCCTTGCGTAAGAGACTTGATACAAGAGTGTGAACAGTGTGAGGTAGGGATCAGAAAAACTGATACACTTGCTGGTGTGAATCTTCAGTGTCCTTAAGCACAGCCAGAGGCAGGTAGCAAAGTGAAAAAGAATTGAAGTAAATTTGTCATTGTAAAGGTGACTATGAAATAAAGACTCTTGATATCCTGCTGGATACTAACACATCTGTCAGTGTAATGCAAAACTTGAGTTAATCACATCCAGGCTGTACTTGGTACAATTAAGAAGGCCTACTCTCATGAAAAGAGTGTAGACAAATGGAGTACTCCAAGGTTTAGAAGAGAAAAAGAGAAGCTGAATATTCAAATAGAAGAAATCAGAGAAGCTGTGAGAAGAGTGATTACCAAGACATGCTGTCCTGCTACAGAGGTTAATAACAAAAATGTGAAGAGATAGATAGTAGACACAAGAAGGTGTTTGCAAAGCAGGAAAAATGCCTGTAGGATAAATGGCCAGCATCCGCTGTAGAAGTACAATGACTGGTGATGTTGGAGGATGCAGCAAAAGTCTCAAATTAATAAAGCAAGAAAAACAATTAACATAAACATGATAGTTCAGGCTCAAATAAGAGGTGAATGTAACTGAAGAATCTTATCAGTTAAATGGTTTTATCAATGTCAATGAAGTTCTGAAGTACTGCTAAAATGTAAGAGCATAATAAGCCAGACCTAGTAATATATTTATATCAATGTTGTTTTTTTTTTCATGTAACTATGAAAGCAAAGCACATATAAAAATAGAAAAAGTCTTAGGCTATCAAGAAGGTAAAAGGGCTGAAATAAAGAGAAAATCAATCAAGTTCTAATGGTTCTTGTGGAGTTATATGTCAAGAGAACTGTGGGTTGAGTGTGTATACATGAAACTTTGAGAGAGAATAATGAATAGCGAAATGTAATTATTGAACTAGAAAACAAGTAATAGTGAAGTAGCCATCTTAAGTATTAGAGAATACTTATGCTTGTCTAATAATTAAAGCTTAACCTCTGTATTTAATTATTCAAAATGTAAGCTCCATAGAAGCACAGCTATGAGTGATGATAACACCTTTGTGTTAAGTGTTAAAAACAATGTAAAGATCTACATATAAATGCAGAAACTACTTGCTTCAACTGAAATATTAAGCTTTTTTTTTATTGTTGCTGTTTTTGTTATAGAAAAATACTAAACCAACATGTCATCTAACGAAGGATGGGAAATAAAATACTACCGAGTAGACAAAAAATTCTGAAGTGGGACTTCCCTCTGAGTTCATACAAAGGAAACAATCAATAGAGATAAGTACGTAAGAGGTAAAACTGCCTTCAGCATAAAGATGCTTTCGGCAAAGCTGTACTTTACCACTGCACCTTTGCAACACCTGGAACTGAGTAAAGTGTACTTTTACATAATGTGATAATGGGAATATTTTCAGTTGAAGTAAAACAACCTCCTATGTATACTCAGATTTGTCGCTGCAGGAGTTATTGTGTATTACATTGCCCTGTTGGCTACAGATTCCATAAGGAAGCTAGAAACCTGGAAAACTGACAGCAAGCTGCAATCAACCTTCACCCTGAAGTACAAGAATCTTTCGAAACTGGGGACTGACAGTGAAATTCACTGTACCTGAGTGATATGAGATATTCATTGTATAGTCTCAAAACCCAACCACAATGCTATGCTTGATGATAAATAATAAAGCTATGTTAGTAATGTCGTAAGTGGTGCTGTTGTATACTTGTACATATACTTTGTCCAGTACAGTAAAGAGGCAAACACTTACAAGCCTTTATGGAGATGTTAAGTGCCTTAGCATAGCAATGACTGTGGGAAGCTGTAGATGATTCTTACACAGCTAATGTCAGAGGAGTAGTCCACAAACTTTCAAGGTTAAGGATGTGAACGAGTGTGAATATGTGCATCTGTGTAAGGAGGACGGAGTGGGAGGTATTTGGGTTGTTTTCTTCAGAATACTGTGGTGTTCTGCTATTCCTATCCAAGCAGTTTATGCGTCTGTTTTGGAATCAGCCAGCTGAATTTTCAAAAGTGTGACAGCCACTGCATGGAGAGAGCAAATTTTGCTGCACTGCATGATGAATTTCTCTGCTGTTGAATGTCTCAGTGCCATTTCTTTCAAATACCTACCATTCCGGAACGCTCACTACATACAATTAAGTGTATTTCTTTAATTGCACCTTCTCCAGCCCTTGCCTGTCTATAATTCTGAGACAGCCTTGTATCTCTGCAAAAGTTTTTAATGCAACTTTCCTATATGGATGCAAGTATTGCAGCTTGGCACTGATTCTCCCATCTTTACCCTTACTTTCCATGTCAGTATATATTTTTTTTCTGCTTATCTCAATGCAACTTGTTTTCCTCTCCTAAACAATCTAAAAATAGTTGGAAGGTCAATCCTTCTTCTCATATGGGAGTTTTTCAAAGTTTGTACATTCTTTTGTTCAAGGTTTTTCCGAAAACAAGTGAAGAAGTATCTCAGCATCTTGTAGAGCTAAAAAAGAAACCTCTTCCCCTTCTTTCAAATTGTAAAGTATCTTGAAATGTTCTCATGATAGCTTCTTGGAAAGAAGGCCAAGCGTCTTCATACAGCTTTTAACATTTCCCAGAACTTACTGAAATTGTGTTTATCTACTACGGGAATTAGAGATGAAAAGCAGAACTTTAAGATTCTTTCTAAAAGTTTACTCTCCCATTTTTGGCATAGTGCTTCTCTTGATCCAGTTATGTGAAATGTGATCTCAAGTCTATTTTCTATTCTAGCCATTTCCAATACTTGTTATGGCTTGGATTTATTTACTCATGATAGCAAATTTCTGTTTGTTTGTTGTTGGTTGCTTCTTTTTGTTTGTTTGTTTGTTGCCCTGTATCATTGTTTAACTTTTGAAAGTGATTGTCCTCTCCCCATTGCTCCACAAATTTTTACAGAAATCTGAGCAGTTGGTAATACTTGGAAATAAAAACTGATGCATGTAAAACACTGGTTTTTGTCAACATGATTATATACTTCTCTGTGGTTTTTTTTTCTATTCTCTTCTTTGGAAGAGTGTAATTGAGGTTCATGAGATCGTGACTTCTTTGGTATGTCTACTAAACTATCTGATATCTTAGATAGTTTAATAGGCACCAAGTTTGAGGTATCATTTATGGGTTTTATAGGGGAGGCACTGCAAGTCCATCTAAGATGATAATTCAAATCTATCATTCTTTATTTTTCAAATTCCACCTCCCATACCAGATTCAGAGAAATGTTTCTGTTGCACTAATGTATGACTATATGACCTAGTAATCTTACAGAGGCTTCCTTTCTGATGTAACCCCAACTCAGCTGTACACTGACGTCTTCACAGAGCTGAAACACAGCAACTTGTGAAGATCTTAGTATTACAGAAGTCAGAACTGTCCATCCCTGGGGATGCAACTATGAAATTCCTCTTTGCTTTCTACGCCATCTCTCTTCTCTTTTGAAAGAAAGCTGTCACAAAGTTCTGTGGTCTGCATGCTGCTTGTGCTGTGGACTGAGAAAAGGTTGTCATAATTTTTTCCATAGCTCCCTCTGTTTTGCCTTTATTTTCTGTAAGGTGAAGACTGTTGTTTCACATATCTTTCCCAAAATTCCTGGATTTGGACATAAGCAAAATATGGCACCACTTTGCTATAGAACCATAGTGTAGATTGACATACAAATTTATGTAAACTGCACCATGCTTTACCATGGACTGTTTTAAAAATGTATACCTTGTCCATCACTATACATTACAATACAGCATTAAAAATGAGGGCTTTTGCACAGCTAATGATGTACCGCATCAATTTAAGTCTTGATTCCTGTTTGCTCTGTAGGACAGCTTGTGTGTAGTGTCAAAGATCTGTTACAGTATGGGAAAAAGAAACTATTTGGAAATGGCACACCTAAACTGAAGCACGCTGTTACCTGCTTGTGCTTTCCCTCCCACAACTTGTTCAGAGGCACATGCATTCCTTCAGTGTCAAAGCATGAACATGTGATAAAACGTGCTCCATGTCCCTGCTGAATTGTTTTATAGGGTGGCAACATAGATAGCACAAGTTCATGTCTGGATGACACTTTCCTGCCCGTCCCCCAAACACTCTGCATATTTTTACCCTTTCAGTTGGCTATTTTCATTTTACCTCCTCTATACCATAAAGTTGCACATGTTCTGCTCTTATTCTGCAAAGCATCTAGGTCCCACACAGCACAGTGCTGACTAAAAGAGCACGCAAGCTTCTTGGCTAGCTTATTCTTTTTTGAGCACAGCAAGGCTACAACTTTTTTGAGGCACAGGAGAGACAAATGCCACAATACCCAGCCCTTAATTCTGAATACAGGTGACCCCAACTTCTAGCACATGAAAGATGTAAAAGCATTCTAGGAACTATGCAAAGGAGATGCTTGTAGAATAGCTTACACAGTTCTAGGGATGTCCTTGAAGCTGGGAATCCAGGGCTGACCAACACAACAGGTCAGGGTAAGAAGGGGCCTGCAAACGCATTTGGTGGATTTCCCTCAAACAAGTTCAGAGCAGAACTTCAAATGAGCTAGTGGAAAACCGGGAGTGAAGCCAACACATTGACCACCAACATTATTATCACCGTGCCAGAAAGAACAGTGCCTGAGTGAGTCTGTGAATACAACTGTTCTATGAAGTGAAATGCTGCCTGCAAAGGGATACATGAAAACCACATTTCCTTGTTCTTATTTGGTATGTGTGGCCAAAACTGGATTTCATGTAAAAGAGAAAAAACAGATTATTTACTGTCCCTTCTCCCTGTTACACTGCAACATCTTATATACACATGCAGGTTACAGGCTGAAGTGTCTATCCTTGAGAATACTCTGTCCTCTTTTTACTAAATGAGTGACAGCAGTTGAATGATAAAATATCAATGTGTTATATTGTAAAAACATAGATTTGATATGCATAGATAGAAAGTTCATATGCAAATGCTAAGTTGACAGCTGAAGTTTGTGGGCTGACTTGGTTTGTTCTGGTAATCTTGCTGTGGTAGAAAGAAATCTGCTCTGTTGTTAACCACGTCTTTGAGTTCCAAGCTTGCAAAAGCTGCCCAAATTTCCTCCCCGGTTGGACAGTTTGTTCTGTGCTCAAACAGTATCCAGAATCCCATCAGTGCTGCAGAGAATAAGTTGTCTCAATTATCATTCCTGTGATCCAAATGCAGAATTTGCTAGCATTTGCCCAAATTTTCCTTTGTTCCTACGAGTGATGTTTCCAAACTTTTTTTAGGGAAGGAATTCAGCAGGACAACAGGTAGAAAGGCAAATTCTAACCTGTAGTCTGAAGCACTCTATTCTTGCTATACTTTTTTGATAACTAGCACTGAAAATAAAGAGGTTTTTAGTGGGGTGCCAGCAGTCTGCCCTCTTCCACTTTTGTACCTCCAAAATAATATTTTCTTCTAGATTTCCCTGGCTTAAAATAACAAACATTAGCATCAGGATCATTATATTAAACCATTAGCCTTCAGGAACAGTTTTCCTATAAAATACTTTTGAATGGATCAAAACAAACAAAAAAGGTCCCACCAAGTTTTCTCTTTTTGCATAGGTGCTACTAGGGAAAAAAAAAATCTTTAGAACAGTGTAACAAAGTATCTTTCTGTATATAGTTTTCCGTTTATTCCCTTTTTTTGGTATCTAGTAAACTGTGAGTAGAGAAGATGGTGTTCCTTGAGAGGAAAAGTGTGAACGGGTATTTACTTCTTAGCTGGAGTGAAACAGTGCCCTGAAAGCTGGAGGGCCTGAACAGTGCATTCCATACTCCTTGTGTTACTCACTGTATGATTATAACAAATCATGTAAGAATTACCCAGTTGCTGTCAGACAAATAGTACATCTGACAAATACAGTATCCCTCTTTCCTTTTGTCTACTTTTGGGTATGTTAATAAAATCTTTTTAGTACACCATGACTTGATGTGCAAGTTAGCAATGGTTGGGAAGCTGCAGGTGTTCAAAGGGTTTGAAATCCTTGAAAGAAAACCACATGAAACCAATAAGAGACAAGCTAATCCCAACCGGTTAGCTCCAAATACACACAAGGAAGAGCAATGTCTGATGCTGAGTTCCTCTCAGTATTACTTGCTTGTCTTGCACAAAATGCAGGGCAAATATCTCTTATTTCTCTTGCTTGTATCCAGCTTGTATCTCATCTTCAGGGATGAGAGACTGCCAGTTATATCCAGATTTCATTACCTTGATATTTCATACAAAAATTTCCTGCTTTATTTTTATAGATATGGTTCAGGAGGTAAAGTACTTCACAACAAACTTGTATGGTTTTGTAACTGTAGACAACGGTTCTGGTACAATTCTCCACATTTAGCCCCTGAAAGTCAGATGCTATTTCAGATTCAACAGTGCTTATCACCTCAGAACAATGTACCTATTTACAATTGCTTCACAACATTTCCAGCATTGCACAGCCCACCATGCTAGTACCAGAATGGTTTGCTGCTGAGCTGTAGCAGATCAGACTTACTAGCCTGACAGAATTTAGTTCCACGTAGAGGCCAGGTAAGAGGCGAACTCCTCACATACCTCCAAGATGCTCTGGAGCTACTCTTGGTCATAAATTGATGAGTACCACAACCTATTAGGTCTCCTGCACTAAGCAGGGGAAGATAGGCAGCATGCACTGAACCTTGACAGTCAGTCATAAAGGTAACAACCTTGCAAACTTCCAAGATGGACTAACTACTGATAACCTATCATCCCCACAGTTTAGAGCACAGCAGCACTGCTCCATTACTACTTCCCATACCAGCAGGAAAATCTCATCCAGTGGATGCAGTTCCATTACTGGAAGAAACAGGAAAGAGAAGCTTCCAGAACTGTATGTACTACAGGAAAGAGAGCATACATCAAAACAACTTCTCCGTAAGCTAAGAAATCAGTATCCTAGCACTACACCATTGAACAACTATCAGATTCCTGTTAAGTAAGTACTGCATATCTTAGATAGAGGTCTAGGAGTCTTGATATCAGCCTATGCAACAAATATGAGTGGTATAGGAAGTGCCCAACTGGTGTGTATAGATTCACAGGTACAGAACTAAACCAGGACACAGAAACATGATGCAGACTGCAAATATACTAAGCAGTATTTGGAAAGAAGTTAAGGACCAGTGAGGTCATATAAAATCTAAGCTCTGCCAGTACAGATCATTTGGAAAAGATATCAAATTATTTCCTTTCCTCTCCTTTCCTCTCCTTTCCTCTCCTTTCCTCTCCTTTCCTCTCCTCTCCTCTCCTCTCCTCTCCTCTCCTCTCCTCTCCTCTCCTCTCCTCTCCTCTCCTCTCCTCTCCTCTCCTCTCCTCTCCTCTCCTCTCCTCTCCTCACCTCTCCTCTCCTCTCCTCTCCTCTCCCTCTTCCTTTCCTCTTCCTCTTCCTTTCCTCTTCCTTTCCTCTTCCATTTTTTTTTTTTCCCTAACCCACCCCAGTTGAATGTAATGGATTTATTTTCTTACAAGCACAAAGCTAGCCTAAAGACTCATGTGAGATGATTCACTGAGGCTTACCCTACACTTAATCTGTATGTGGGAGAGAATGCTTTTCCCCCACCCCATCCACCCGCAGAAAGACAGTCCAGCTGTTGGCTTCTTTCACAGCATGGGATCAGTACATATTGCTTTACATTTTCAGTGCTGGTCATGCAAGTAAGAAGGTAGCTTAAAGACTTTGTAAGTTAAAGCTGAGATTCTCCAAAGCCTCCACAGATCATGGGGCTTATGGTTTTCATTCAGTCATAGCTTTGAGACTTTAAAGGCCAGAAAGGAGCATTAGATCACAGGTCTAACCTATACATGGCAGTTAATTATGCTTCAGTCACTTACTCCTGTGCTGAGCTCAGTAACTTCTGTTGGTCTAAAATTCATCTTCTATAAAATACATATGCCTTTGATCTGAAGACATCAAAAGAGGAAGAAACCACTGCTTCCTTCACTATTTTATTCCTGTGGTTAATCAAACTCCTAGATATAAATATATGCATTATTCTAATTTGAGCGTTTGCGGTTTCAGTTCACAGTCACTGGTCCTTGATATGTTTTTTTTTGTTTTTTGTTTTTTCTTTTAGAATAGTTATTTAGTTCCCAGTATTCTCTTCTCTTGGAAGTATGCATACACAGTAATCGAGTCACCTCCCTATCTCCTTTTTGGTAAGCCAAACAGACGGTGTTCTTTCATCCCACATTATAAGTCTTTCCAGTCCTTCAATCATATTTGTGTGGTTCCCTTCTGTACTTTCTCCAATTCATCTTTTTTTTTTTTTTTTTTTTTTTTTTTAAGTGGACAACAGAATTACATAGAAGAATTCAGTGTCCATTTCACAACACCATAAAAAGAATGCCGTCAGTCACCCTTTCACCCTCTCTACTCCTGTTCAATACTGCCCTGCTTATATGCATATGGATTTTCCAGCACCCTTTTTCCACAGTATCACCACAGGAGCTCACACTGAGCTGCTTGTCCTCTGCTTCTGAGCTGCTTCCTTACAGTTTCTCGGCTCAGAAGCTTTCCTTACCACAACTTGCCTTATGTCCATAGGACACTGGACTTACCTGAATTGAGTTGACACAAAAGGTTAACGGATTTCCATTTTCCCAGATGTTTCTGCATTTAGTATTGCTAAGAAGTCCAGCTCCTGGAAGAATGCGATTCTTCAAGAACTTTCCCTTTCTTTTAAAAATGTGAAATAGCTGCACTTTTTGTTTGAATATGTTCCTTGTTGGACATGAAACATTAGGAACTATAAATTAAGTTTTAAAAAATTGAAAAGATAAAATTTATGAAGCTTTATACTTCTAAAATTAGTGTTTTTTGTTGTGTTTTTTTTTTTCCAGTTACAAGGCTGAAGGAATTGTTTGAAGAGTTTAACAAACAACAGTGAAGAAGACTAAAAGCAAACGAAATAAAGGGAAAGCATCAAAACGTATAAATATAAAATTGAAGGGAAAAAAACAGCTTCTCTGGGTTACTTAATATCAGTGTATGTTCATACCTGTGATTTTATTTCTATCATAACAGACCTTATCCAGACACAACTGTAGAAATAGCAGCTGAACTAAAAATATGCATACGTATCTGAAAATTAACAGAAGAATGCATCTTGAGCAAGTAAAGTTACATGGAAATCTGTATTATGAATGGCTGTGACTGCAGAGCCACACTGATTTTACTCCTGAGTAATATCATAGATTGGAGAGATCTATAACATTACAAAGTTCATGACTGGATGATTCATACACTCTTTAAGAGATCAAAAGAAATAAACTGAATGACACACAAAAAAACCCCACAACTCTTTAAAAAGTAATTTTCCCTTTTATTAGAAAAAAACACTTTCACTCAACTTTCCTATGTACTAAATTACTTATAGAACTCTGTATTTTATTTAAATTATTCAGAATATCTACTGAGATACAAACAGAAGACGTTTCTTTCCTACCAGTTACTAGGTAGGTTTCAGGAATTTACTGAAGATACACACAAAACCTGCTATGATTTCTATGGGCCAAGGCAATTTTTAAGTTACGCCTAAAAATCAA
Source organism: Alectoris magna (assembly GCA_030625065.1). Taxonomy (NCBI): domain Eukaryota; kingdom Metazoa; phylum Chordata; class Aves; order Galliformes; family Phasianidae; genus Alectoris; species Alectoris magna. Next base: position 89,727,394 of record CM060560.1, read on the forward strand.
ACTTACACAAGGCAGAAAAGGGAACAACAGTCAGAAGAAAGACATTCGTCAATAATTATTGGCTAACTCTGTTCATTTTAAAAAGGTTTAGCTATGGATTCTGAGCATTTTAGTATACCAACCCTGTGCCTTGTATGGGGAAGAGACACAGAGAAGTAAGATTTGCATAAAATAATCCCTATGGAAACCAAAACAGAGCTTAACTCCTTTATTTGTCTTCCAGGTCTAGAATTCCAAATAAGATGCCATTGTTTTGATGTTTTTGCTACACAGAATTGTACGCAAACAAAACACATGCAAATGGATCACCCTTCAAAGTGAATTTTCATTTACCTTAGCACTACTGAGAACTGAGATCTTGATACTAATAACTGACAGCATTTACATAGAATAAGGTAGAGCAAGCAACAGTGAATGAGGCACATATCAGGAGCTAATCATCAGCAGAATTTCAGACTGAAACAGTTGTAAATAAACTGAAATTAACTGTTTCAATTGTGAGTAAAATCTTTTTCAAGGAAAACCACAACAGAACTGAATTACACTTCACAGTAAGAAGAATTTGTTAAAGATGTAATTCGACCATAAGTAGCTAAAATAAGAGGGACCTGATTGTTTTAGTGAAGAAATGCTAACAGTCAAAACAAGCATCTCAAGACATTCACCAAATGTGAGCAATAAACAGGCAATAACTGGTTCTAAATGAACAAAAAGCTTCTGAAACTGTAGTATGAGTATGCTGTCTCACTTCTGGTAAGCCAGAATCATAATACTAAACAGAGAACAGGAAGAGTTGAAAGCTTACTTGCAAGTGGTGTAGAAATTAACTCAGATCAGTTATGCATGACCTTGAACTTGTAAAACTCTTCAAATATATATAACAAAACCATGAGGCTAATGCAGTTGTAAGCAAGTGTATATAAAAGTAAGTTACTACTAATTCTAGATACCAACATAGCTGCATTAAAAGTCATGGATTTGTACTAGAGGCTTCCCCTCTGCTCATCAGTAAAGTAGGAAAAGAGGGGGGGAAAAAATTGCATTTTTTTTAACACCAAAAGTAATAATAAAACAATCCCTGACAGAGGAATGAGAAAACTATGAAATGGTGTAGTAACAAGTAGAATCAGAAGAGTCCAAGAGTTTGTTTTTGAAGACTCTGAGAGGTACTCTACAGAATGTGCTTAGGGAGGAAGAAGAGAGAAGATAGCTATGATAATTCTGTCATTTACAACACTCTGAGCACTACACATGCTTCCAGGCACGTTTAACTTTCCTGCAGTCAAATGTGTACAGCTCTGCACTGAGGGAATCACAGTGGTCAGAACTGTGGTGAGATCACCAAGTACAGAAACTGCAAATGCACCGAGACTGAAAAAACTTCCTGATTTTGAATAGAATTGTGGTGCAAAGCCAAAGCTCCTCATGCTTTAGGAGCACGATTTTAAGAAACCCAGAAAAAAAATAAACTAGCAAGATGTGAGCTTGAGTTGATCAAACAATTATGAAATATACATGAAAGCACCTTGCACATGATGGAGCCAAATCATTCTTATATTTTATAGCTCAAAGAATCACCCCACGGGACATCAAAGTTACTGAAGAAGAGGGTGTGAAGGTGATCATATGTTTGTTAATTTTGTAGTAGTAACAACACTGAAGTAACAACTTAATACACAAAGGATTATGTTAATATTTTTGTGTGGTGTCTGAGCACAGCCAGAGTGGACAGTCTGATCTTGGTGTTCACCTAATAAAAGTTCTGCTGTCTTCCCTGACACTCCATCCAACTTAGCACCGTTATGTATGGATACATGTGGGTAAATCATCTGCAGCACCTGAACAGGCTGTGTGGACAGGGTTGGTGAATCAGTGACCCAGCATCAAGGCAAGACAATATTATTTCCCTTGAGAGTTCACTTTGTAAATGAGAACTTCTAAATGTAAGTAATTTACAAAATCTAATTTTGCTCTTCCTACCATGGAGAATATTAGCTCTGGGGTTTCATCCAAATTCCAAATGTAAAAGTTGCTTTTTTAATGCTAAGAATGTCCACCTATTTCCAAGTTGCCTAGCATATTCTTTTTTTTTTTTTTTTCTCTGAGACCACATAGCTGCAGCTTTGCACAGCAAAACAATTGCAACATCCCTGCAACCTCAGCACTGATGACAAAACAAAAGAAATGAAATTGCCACTGGACAAAAAATAAATAACACTTAAAAACTGTGTGGACTCCACAGCATGGAAAGCATTACTTACTGTAGAATACCTTACTCTCTTTACTGCCACAAACCAAAATCCTGGGTCACAATTTCAAGTTTGTACTTATCCTCCATTTTCATACATAGCCTCACATTGGATAAATTGTTACTTTTCTTTTTTAATTTTTCAATGGCAGTTTGACCACAGATCACACAAGTACCTTGTAAGAGGTGAGGATGAAGAGGCTGGTGAGCAGTAAGAACAGCCGTCATCTCATCGTGGTCGGAAGGATGTATATACTCATAAATGCTATTACCAGTAAGCTCCACCTGTGAAGAGACAAGTAACACATGAAGCAGTGCTACCGCCCATCTTTTCTTTCCTAACCCCAAAACATTCTTAAGTGAGCTGTGTATAGTGCATCAAGGCCACTGCACATCATTTTTTAAAACACAAATGTATCAAAACCACATGAATTATACCACTTAAACTGAATTAATTCCTTCTTTAGCAGTGACTAATAGCACAGGGGCTTTTGTGGGAATTTCTGGTGATGATCCGAATATGTAAGAGCTGCTTATGATGAATGAGGTGATAAACTAGAGCAGCTGTAGAAATGTTAGATGGCTACAAAATGGGATAGAATCTCTAAACTGTATTAATGTCTCTCAGAAAGATAGATATTAAAAAAACAAAACAAAACAAAACAATTTCACAGGTTCCCAGAAGCCATCACCTGCATTCAGATGGCAGTGGAGCCTTCAGAGCCAAACTGTTGGACTTACATATTTCTTTTGTGCTATTTTTTCCCAACGATCACCCACCACATTCCATGCACAGTAGTACGTACAGCTCAGAACAGTAACGAGTGAATTCAAAAGGCAGACTGGACTTCCATAGATTTTCACCAGCACTGGCTCGAGCCTTTGCTGCCTTAAGTAAACATGCACAGAAAATAGACTAGGAGTTCTGTCTTAAATATTTGTATTCCCTCTTCTCTCTTGTACTTTGCTTGAACAGGAATGTATTTCTGTCTTTTGCACTGTTGTACCCATAATAACTCTTGCACAAAAAAAAAAAAAAAAAAAAAGAGCGGCATGCACCGTGCGTCCTTTTTGCTAAATCTGTTTGCCACGTATAAAACTCACCAACAAAAGTCTCCAGATAGATGCAGTAATTGATTTAAGGAGTGAACCAATACTTTGAGCCTGTGTTTTAAATTAGTGTCAGGCTGCCCAATTGTTCACTGTGGCCTGATGTGCCTTGGGCCCCCAAGATCAGAGACAGCTGAGAGGTGAAGTAATTTAACCTATTCTTCTGAGCCAATCCTACTGATTTGCTAAGATGTGTGAGTTGCTTTTTCTTTGGAATAAATGAAGTTGTCTATCCCACAAAGCAATCTTTTTCCTAAAATGTTTCTCATAGTTCCATTTTCTGCATTATTCATGGAATGTCTCTTCCCAAGACTATGCAAACTAACCTTTTTTTCTAGCCATCTATTCCCCACTTCTCTCCAAAAACCCCTCCCTGCAAAAGCAAAAAAACACCAACACTGACCTGATATTCTTACCAGAGGAATATTGCACTAAGAGGAAAAAGAGAGAGAAAGAAAGAGAAAAAAAGAAAAGGAGAGATGGAAAAAGAGACGGGAAAAAAAAAAGAAAAGAAAGAAGGGGCTGGATGAAGAGAGAGGGGGATAAAGAAAGAAGAGGAAGAAAGAGGTCTTCGTACCTTTTGATATGAAGACTTTCTTACAAATGCATTACCGAACAACCTGACTGACAAAATCAACTGCAGCAATTCAGAAGATCTTATGCCATCTCTGCTATTACTATGCGCATAATCATAACTACACTGGCATGTATCTACTCTCTTAGAGGTACAACACATGGATATCTCTTGATTTTCTGAAATTAACCACCCATTCCAAAGAGACCGCTCTCAGAAGCACGTGCTTGTTTACAGGATCCACAGGACTGGGCCTAAAGTCACATTTTTCTCAACAGTGTAATTTGCGTCACAGGGCTTATGCTTAAAATTCAAAAACTAAAGCACTTTCTTAAACTAATGACTAGTTTTTCTCATTATGTACATAGGAGTATTTTCTGCTCTGATATATGCATTTGCAAGCCCAGCAAAATCAGCGGGGGGTGAACACAGAATACAGAAACCAAAATTCGTTGTAAAAATACTAGTGGAAACATAAAGCCGTCAGCAGAGAGACAGGGTGTAAGTAAGAGTCAAATAACCAAAATACATATACTTAATCTTGAAACTGACCAGTCTCCTGCTACATGTAGTATATGCATACTATTTTAAAGCCTACAATGAAACACTGAAAACTGGGAAAAAAGGTATATGGTTCAATTCATAAACCTTCTAAAATCCCATGCCTTGGGCTTATTGAACCAACTTCCTTGATGCAGCTTTTTAATATCTGTAAATACCTGCTTACTACCAAATATTGCTGTTTCCCACTAAGAGCTTTTTTATGTGTAACTCAGCTGCATATTTTTTTCCTGCCAAGAAACTATACACAATAAACACAGAGGAGTAAGTAGATGGATTCTAGAGCAAATAGTTACATATTTTGCCTTTCATATACTGATTTGATGAAAGTAAAATAAACTCCTAGAAAAGTTCAGATATTTGTGGTTAAATATTTCAAGATTTATCAAAAGTCAAGGATAAGCTCAGCTCCCTCTTGGGCCCTGAAAATGGCTGGAATAAGGTCCAGACCTTCAAAATGATTTCCTAAGAGGATTTTATTCTCCATTCTGTGTTGTTGGACTGCAAAGTGAAGATGTATTTGGGGAATTGGAACATATTAGTTATCCATGTAAGAAAAAGAGGCAAGAAATTGGCTCTGTCTCAGCTAGAGCAAGTCAGTTCAACGATGGTTTGAGGCCAATCAAAATTAGATGAAATTAGAGATCCTAACTATTCGTATTTACAGTATTTACTGTTAGAGTTGAGTGGAAAAGCTGATCAAAATCCAAACCCACAAATTTTACCAACAGGTCTACAAATGAAAATGTAGGCTTTTCAGAAGTACTATTTTTGATTCCCCGACACTGCAAGCAGAATGAGTGAAGCTTCATGTTGTTTTCACATTTTTAAACTCTCTTAATTACATTGGCCGGTGAATGGTTGCTCAGAAGCTCCAAGTTCCTTCTGCTCAAGTTAAACTCAAGATCTACTAGAAGATAAAGGCTGCTGTAGTAGGTATCCGAGAATATCCTGCATAATGTTTTAAAATTGACTTTTTGCTAAGTTTAAATATATGTTTTAAAACAAATTGCGCTTTAACTGGAAATTGATGTGTGGACTAGTTAATTGTCAAATTATTTAATAAAAAGGTCTTTCTACGCACACTCTAGGAGATTTTCTACAATCATCATCACTCTAGTCTCAGCTTGTATTGGCTGGAGCTCTATGAGAGCACTTGTTGAAAATATAGAGTGGGATTATGACTTGGTGAGAGAGACCTGCAGAATTTGCCTCTACAGACCAATCTCATTCTTGCTGATCTCGGTGGCAAAACTCCCAATGATTTCCAGTGAAGTAGGAACAAGAACTTATTTAGAGCCCAGGGAAGAGTACAGAAATATCCCCAGTATTAGTGCATTAATATCCTAGTATTTAGGAACAGCCTAGGATTAGTCCTAGTATTGCTTATAATTGTCTCTTGAAAAACAGAGCATTGAGCAATATAGTAGATTAGAGGATAAAACAATATCAGAAAAGTGGGCAAAAATCGCTGTCTACTTAATTGTTCTTTGGATTTATAAATAAAAACTGTGTGCTTTTAAACTGCTGGAGCACACAATGGTTTGATTCTAAAACATGTCCTTAAGTATCATAACTCTCTGTCCTCTCTGGTCTACAGTTTTCTGGGAAGTTCAAGGATAGAGCCCATTAATTTACTTGTCGAAAGTGAAATATTTGAGATTTTGAGTATTGAACTGATTTCAAAAAGCAATATGACAGAATCCTTTAGCTTTCCTTGGCAGCTTTGCAGTAAGGGCCTTACTTAAAGAGAGAGGTGTGAAACACGGGGCAACACAGTTTGTGCAGAGGGCCATAGGATCATAAGGGCTAGAGATAATTAAAACCTTCATGATGCTTTCAGTCCCTTCTCCTTGAGTGCGACTTAGTTGATCCACTGTGCTACTGAGACCTCCCAGGTTTGATGAACTGATATTCCACTAAGCAAACAAACAAACAAACAAACAAACAAAATCTGGACAAAACCTGGGTCAGTTAGCACTTATCAAACAGACTATACTCCAGGAAGGACGGATGGTAAGATTCAGTCCTTTGGAATGATTGTACTGACACGATGATTCTATTTAAGTAGTCAGCAACATTGTGGACCTTTTCAATATATTAGGGGGAGAAAAGCTTTTAATAAGGGTGCTGATTCAGAGAAAAAAATAACGTCGCCATTTGGAAGAAAATCTATTCTAAAACAAAGTACTATTTGAAGTAATTTGAACATGTATTAAATGTTATGAAACAACTAATACTATGTTGTAACAGGCTCGATTGAACAAACTGCTTGAAACAGGAACGTTCCCTGGACACATTTTTTAAAGTTGGCAGAAAAAAAACGTATCTGTGCAGAACACTGATCTTCAAAATTACTTTTTGTAAGGGAGATTAGAAAAACAGCGATCACAGTTGCCTTTGTATTTAGAAATGGTGTTTATGAGACGAAATATTTGCTTTTTCTATCTATGTTTTGAGTTCTGTTTTTTTCCTCATAGCTACCAATTCTAATTTCACTAATGTAAATACACATCCAAAGAACTTTATTGTTTTTCAAGCAAAAATATTTATTACTTCCAAGATAAAGTACTCATACTCATCCCCTCCTCTGTTCCCTGGATACCTTGCCTGTAACAGAACGTCTTTCTCTCTCTCATCTTCATCTTCTTCTTCTTCTCTCTATTATTAATTTTGCACTTAATTTTATTTTAAACTAACAAGTGTTCCAGCTGCAACCGGTTCTGAAGAAACAGTTCTGTTTCTTGCAAGTCTCATCCAGGGCCCAGTGAAATTAATTAGGAGTTTTTCTATTGGATTTCGGCATGCTTTAGGTCAGGTGCTACCAATGAAACAGTGTAAAACATTTATACACAAACGTATGGAAACTTGCACTCTGCAATAAATTCAGGCTGTTTGCCCTTGTGTCTATCCCAAGAAAGCAAAATATTAGAAATGTCCTTCTAAGAAAAAAAAAAAATCAACAATAAAAAACCCTTATACTTCTTGTGCAGAACAGTAGTAAACTGAGTTTTATGAGTTCTATCACAACCATATAAAATGCTTTACTGAAAAGACCACTGAGCTGGAAAAACTCAGGAAAAACTACCTTGAATTCCATGTGAACACTCATAAATCTGCCCCCTTTTTCTTTTTTTTCCTAAAGAACATTTACCATAAAACTCATGTTCCACATCAGATTTCCTCTCTATTTCATAGCAAGTCTCAGTATCTCACACAATCTAAAACATATAGCCTTGAATTCTAAACTTCATTTCAGATGTATAACGTTACCACACAGGCAAGAGGTTTGTGTTTCAAGCTCTGCATATATTTGCAATTTGCAATATCATATTATTTATTACCCTTCTTAAAGGTAATGAGGAGTAAAATACAATGAACAAGAAAAGATATAAAGACAGTCGTGGTGTGGTTGTAAGTATAGGAAAATTGAATATTTAAGTAGGGCCATTTATCAGAAAACAAAGTTGAAGCTTCAAATACCCCTAAATATTGATGACTTTCTATATATGTGGCCGGATACTCGTATTAGGTTCCAAAAGTAGCATCCACATTTAACAGATGGGCAAAATGAATCAGTCCTACCTGAGATAAGCCAAGATGTACAGATGCTGTTTCTGAGATGTACATTATTTTGCCATCTGATGCTACCACAAAAACAAAGCCATCCAAAGTCTGTAGAAGAAAAATGAATAGGTTAAAAAGAAAGCATTCTGTTTAAACCATTTATGGTGAAGAAGTATTTGAAGTCTTTTGCATTAAGGTTGCTATCCAACTTAAAGAGCAGAAGACATCACAGTTCAGAAATAGAAGCCTTTGTCTGAAGCTGTTCCTACAAACTCTATGACGTGCACACATTGTGAAATCCAATTCATTCCCCCTACAGATGCGAGCTTTACTGCTCACTTTAAGTTAACATTCTCCTGTTGATTCTGGTTATTTTAGTACTTAGCACAAATCCTGAGCTATGTGGTGCTTAGGGGAAAATCTAGTACTACACAAGCCATTTTTTATGGTATAATTGGCAGATGCAGCCTACCACTATTTGCAATATACTATAAGCAACACTTGAAATTTCTTTGACTGTATTTTTATTAATGTGTTTCTGAACATGGGACTGTTTGCTAAGTAATTAGGTTAACTTAGGGGGAAAAAAAAGTAATCAAAACAGCATTCAAATATCTCACACCTGAAGAAAGACACTTATGCTCATTAATTTATATGCCCAGAGTTTGGGAACCTCAGCTAATGGTAATATGTGATGCAGATTCTTATTGATGGGAGTATTAACTAGATGGTAAATATTACTTATGTGAGGAAAAACTGAAGTTTGACTGTGCTGTGTGTCATTCATGCAAGAAAAAATAACTGGACAGGATTAGGACATGTAACCTATTGATGTGGGGTGCCTTGATTCTTGTGCTTGATTCTTCTGTGCTCAAAGTTAGACATTCTTTCAAGAGTATCTGATTCCCTCAGTCAAAAACTATCTACTATCTCTGATCAGTTTTGGAAGCCTCAATCATTATACACACGTGAACATTATTGGAAAAGATATTTGAATTAGAAAAGTTCTTTTTGCAGTACATAGATAAAGCAGGCACCAAATTTAATTCATATTTTAAGTTACTGAACCAGGAGGGAAGCAATAAAATCCTGAACTTCATGCTTCTACACTGCTGCCCCATTAAATATATATATATATACATATACATATATATATATTCCAAATTATTCTCTGGACTACTGACTCCTCAGTATGTAATTGAAACCAGATTACTCTTTGCTTTTACATTTTTTTTCTTTTTTTTTAGACCGCAAATTCCATAGCAATATTACAGTGGGAGATAAATTATTGCATCTTTTACCATCATTTTTCTGCTAAAAAACCATCATTTTTTTTTGCCACCCTGCAATTGGCCCACACGACTAGACCTGTGGCTATCTATCTCCCCTCGCTTCACCACACAGTGCAGCAGGTCCAGCTTCCCCTGCAGAAAAGCACAGTGCAGCAGGTCCAGCTTCCCCTGCAGAAAAGCACATCCAAGCTGAAACATCCCTTATTAAGCTTCAGTCTAAGGACCCTTCAAAAAGCCTACAGCAAACATGCTGCTGCTATTAAAGCAGTCGTAATTCACGAATGAGTGAACGGTAAAATGAGTATTACAGGCGATTAACATGTATTATTTAACGCCAGGCTGACGGAGGAACAAGTGCACCAGCCGCGATTTTTGTCCTCGATCCTTATCCTTAGGTTTTAAAGGCAGGCCGATGGTTGTGAACCTGCTGCCTGCAGCACGTCAGAAATAACGTCGGAGCTGCACTTCCAAACGGCCTCGCGCAGCACAGCCGCCCACTGAGCCTGAGGGGCCGAGGCTGAGCGGGCCGCCCCTCGGAGAGGGGTTCGAGCCCCTCACAGAGCGCCTGTTGACTTTTTATATCCCCCCAGAGCGCACGGTGAAAACAACGCCGGCTCTATGACCAGAAATTAACCTCCTGCCGTAAAACCGGCAGTTAAACGATTACGGTTTACTACATCTTTAAAAGCAGGGGGAGGGAAAAAAAAATCCTCGCAGTATTAAAGTTCACATATTAAAAAAAAAAAAGAAGAAGAAGAAGAAGAAAAAAAAAGAGAGAGAGAGCTAAACGCAATTATTATTTTTTCCTCCGGCTGGAACGCACTGCGACTTCCTAAGTTCTCCCACATAGTGAGGATTGAGAAGAACTGCAGCGCGGATCGGCAGGACTTGAGCGCTGTGCTTCCAGGTGCTACCGCCGGCAGATCGAACCCAGATGTGCCTCCCGCCCCCGAGGAACGCGTCCGCTACCTGAAGCAAGTGGGATCCGAGCTCCTTGGCCACGTTATCCAAGGGCCCTATCCTGCTCGGCTGTCCCCAGGCGTCGCCCAGACCTGCGAAGGGAACGAGAAGATGGTCAGAGCGGGATGAGGAGCCCGGCCGTCTTCCCGCCCGCTGCCGGCCCCGAGTTCCCCACAGCCTGCCCGCTCTCCCCAAGCAGGGAAGGAAATGGCTCTTTGTGTGTGGAAATTCCTCAAAGGGGATCCCCGCTGCCCCCCGCCAGCCACATCGCGGCCCTCTTGGCCCGGGCGGCGGCCACACAGAGAGAGAACCTCAGGGAGAGGGCCGGCGGAGCGCCGCAGCCCCGCCGGGTCTCCCCCCCTCCCCTCACGGAGCGCGGATCGGTGTAGAGCTGCAGCCCCGCTGACCCGGACAGGGAGCGGAGAGGTGCTCTGGACGTCTCGGCCTGTTTGTTTGTTTTCATTTCCCACACGAGAACCAGTGGAAGGGCTGCAGGCTCCTGCCGGCACCTGGTAGCAGCTCTGCCCGCAGCAGTGCACTGGCGGAGGTGAGGGTGCACTCATGTCATGCCTCCTTTTTGAAGAGAAAGGAGTAAAGAAGTTTTAAGCCCTTAGAGCCCTTCTACACGGGCGAAATGCGTGCTGTGGAGGCGCAGCTCTTCATCCCAGACAACCTTCACCGTTGCTAACGGGGCAAACCGCTGTGCAGCCTCGAAACCGGGCTAAGCTTTTTCCTCCTGATGCCTCACACCGACCAGGTGCTTTGAAAGACACCTCGCACTCCGTAAGGGAGGGGAGAGGACCCTGCACTCGGGTGGAAGGCGCTGCCCTGAGCTCCAATCTAGGGCGCGTTTGTAAAGCCCTCCCGGAGCCGCAATCCCCCTCGGCACCGGTGTGCAGGCGATTGCAGCTCCTCTCCGCGCTCCCTCCCTCAGAGACGGAGGTATCTCCCACCCGGGAGGAGACGGGGAGGATGCAGAGCTTGGCCACCCGCGGGGCAAGCACCGAAGATCCTGCGGCAGGGAAGGAAAAGGGACCCCGGGGTGCTCGGAAGCCCGCTGCCCTCTAGCCACTGCCGCCTGGCTCATGGCAGTGCCCGAGGCCAACGTCAGGCCCTAGAGAGCAGCTCTCCTCCCCCCGCGCTGCCCCAAAGGCTCCCTCCGACTTGCGCTGAGAATGGCGATGTTGTTTTGGCTGTGGGGAAGGGATACCTTCCTTTCCCTTTCCTTCTCTAAAAGCAACGTTTGACCACGCGTGGGAAAGGTACTTCGAAGAGGCAAACGAAAAGTCGCGCTTTTCTACCGCCTTTATCCAATTTGCAGTTCGAAGTACGTTCCCAAACGTCCAAGCACTCGACACTATGTTTCTTTTTCTTTTTTCTTTTTTCCTTTTCACTATTTTTCTTCCTACTGAAATGAACCTTCCTCTTTCAAAGGACCGCGGGTTCACCCCTCAGTTTTCTTCTCCAGGCTGCGGTGCTCGGACGACTCGCTCAGTGCCGGCGCTGCGCGGAGAGCCCTCATTTCGATGTCCATCAGTGGGGGTCGGGAGGTGTTACTGTGACCCTCAGCGCCGTGCGGGTTGGGCTGCACCGCACCGCCAAACCCCACCGTGTTCTGAGGTTATTTTTCTAAACCGGGCTAAAACCTCCGTTTCCGCAGATTTTTTTTTTTTTTTTTTTTCCCCTTTGAGATTTTAAATTGGGGTTACAATTGAGAGCTCGCATCAAACGTAAGCGCGTTTGAGGGATCAGGCTGACATTCGTCTAAGCTTATTTTAAAGCCCGTGATTTTGTCATTTAATCCAGCAACAGATCTGTTTGGAGGTGGAAACGAAACGAATAAATCCGACGTTCGGCTGAAGGAGTGCCGAGCATTAACTCCTCTTCCTACAGGTTTGCCGCTGTGCAGCCTCCGTCCCATACACATATGGATGCAATACTCCGCGGCGCTCCCGCTGTTCCGCCAGCAAATAACGCACATTTTCACTCACTGCGCTGGATCAGGGCCAAAGGCGCTGGCGATACAAAGCGAGCGTTCTGCAAAGATCCTTTACGCGACGGGAGCTATCTGGGACGGCTGCGGCAGGGAAAGCGCTCCTGTGTCAGCGAAGAAAACGCTTAAAAAGCCCCATTTTGGCGCGCGTTAGCTGGGACAGCCGTGCCCGTCTCGGTCGAGTATCCCGTCCCGTTGGGAGAGGGGCCGCGCTGCGGGGCGGGACGGTCACAGCGGGATGCGGTGCGAGGGGCCGCGGGGCCGGCTCCCACAGCCGCAAACCGGCGCGGGGAGGTCTGGCATGGGAACCCCAACGTAGGATCAGCTCACAGCGCAGGAATACCCAGGGCTTCCAGTCCCTGTCCTCCGGCAGCCGTGGGCTGACTTCCCCCGACGCTCACACAGCCTTTTGACACCTCTCTCCGTCTCTTAGGGCGCTCACTTTGTGCCATTCCCCAGTTTCTGGGTAGGAGGGTGAATTAAACCGTAATAAGATCTGGAAACCTTTGAGATCAATCCCCACCTTTGCTCTCCAAACGTATATAAATTCGCATACACAGAAGTGAAAGCCCGGTAGCTTCTCTGTTTGGGATTCTGCTACAAGAATTAGCGATGTATTACGCGAGTATCGGATTGCCCTCTAACTCAGAGCATTTCCTTTGTGTCTACTGTACTGTTTCTCCGGCTCCCCGGAGCGCGTGGTGCCCTCCAATTCAATAGCCATCCTTCAACCTGGAGCGGCCACAACCGCCTGGATTTGCAGCTCTGCCTCCCTTTGGGGGACTTCTCTCCAGCACTGCGTACTTCAGTCAGTAGGGAGAGCAAAAGGGAAAGAGCGGGGGGCGGCGAGCTACCAGCTCGCCCCGAGGGTCTGCTCCAGCTTAGGAGGGGCAGAGCTGACCCTTGCCCCAAAACACGTTCGCAGAGACGTGTCCCAAACCCGACGGCTGCCTCTCCTGGGAGGAGGACGTGTCCCGAGAGGACGGGGAGCCCTGGAGGGGTGAGCAGTGCTCGGTCCGAGAGGCTCTCAAGACGGGGAGTGCAGGCAGGAGGAGCGGGGCTGCCTCGCTTTTATCGAGAGAGTTTTAGCCTCCTGTCTGCGGGCTTCAGAGCAACCGGCTGAGCCTTGAAAAAGTTTGAAAGTTAAAAAAAAAAAGAGGGAAAAAAAAAAAAAAGGACAGTTCCGAGAGAAAACCTAACAAATGCCCTCCGGTACACCCGGTCAACCCCAACTCCAACTCTTCCCCACCAGCAGCGGATGCCCCAGGACCCCCTCCTTGCGCCGGAGCGGCCGCGGGACTGCGGGAAGCCCTGAGAGCTCCGGGTGCGAAGGAGAGCCGCCGCGCAGCAGGGGGCTGTGCCACTATAGGAGCACCTTCTAGGTCTTGGGATTAATTAATTCGATTAATTAATTCGTCAATAAGCCTCTCCCGAGCGCATGCTAAGATTCGGAGAAACAGCGGCAACGAGCCTTAAAATATATGTTCACAGATACATATTCCAGCATAAATAGAGACAGAAAGCTCCGTTTGCTCCTTATAATTTCTGTTGCCTTAGAATGAGGAACAGGTCTCAGCTCCACTATGGAGTCACCTCCTTGCGATCATGCTGTACTGAGCACAGCATATTGCGGGGCACTTCTTGAGCAGCGCATCTCCATCCGGTCGGGATATCCGTCAAAGAGCAGTTTTACCGTCAGTTTTGGAAACTGCCTCGGGGCTGGAGGAGGTAGGGGGTCACAGCTGAAGACAGAGCCGGGGAGGGGGGAGAACGGCACTGCCTGTAAGCGCAATGGATTCTCGCTGCCCTTTCTTTCATTTGTTCATTTTCAGAAACGCATATATACATATAAGCAGACAGCCAAGACAGAAGTCCCATGGTATGTTTTTCTCCTATAATCATAAATGCCTTGGCAAAAAACCAGAGCGCAGCAGAAGCCAGAGCGCGGGGGAGGCCGTAGGTTGCTGTCTCCCGGTCTATAATTCAGGAACGTAGGAACGTGAGGGTCAGAGTAAAACCGCACGGCAAACTGTGTGATGTGGGCTCACGATGCTCCGAGACTTCTAGAGCTCGCATTGTCGGGGTGAAAAGAGCCGTGAGATCAAACTCCTTTCGCTCTCACTTGCGTGAGCCAGAGCGGGCGGCTCCGAGGGGATCTCGGTGAAAACCGCGCATCTTCGGGAAAACCCCGGCCGGTGGCAGCAGGGGGACCTGATTGGCCCCATTACAGACCTTTAGAAACAATGGGGCCATCCTGGTCAGGACACCTTGGTGAGGGTCCCAAATTTTGCTTATACTTCATGTCAGCGAGCCTTGGAAATAAACGGAAGGGGGCAGGTAAAACCATCTGTGGAGGTTTTTAAAAACACAGCTTTCCCCCTCCGCCCTTTCTCATCCAGTCTAGACAGAACTGGAAGCCAGCTTTGTAGCCGGACAACACTTCGGATCCTTCTAGCTGCCCCGGGCCTAGCACGCGTGCTGGGGGTGTCTCGAGCCCCCCCCCCCCCCCCCGCCCCCCATACACACACACGCGCGCGAGGCCGTCTGCAGGAAACAAAACCCGCTTAGACCTTCGGGGGCGATGCCGTAGGGCTGCTGCAGGCTGCCGCCGGCGGCCTTGGGCGGGGGGGGGGGGGGGGGGGCTACGGCTGTGCCCCTTCGGGGGCGACCCCTGGGAGAGTAAAGGCCAAGGAGGGGAGCCGCTTTATTGCAAGCTCCATTCCCCCGGATATATGCCTCCCCCGCCCTTTCTGCGTGCTCGAAGGGGCTCTTTCCTCGCGTTTTGCTCAGCCGGAATTTAAGGTGCGACGCTGGGCAGCTTCTTCGGGTAAAACTCACTGGAAACCGTTCTGGAGGAGGGAATGGAGTCTCGGGAAGGGCAGCTGGGCCAGAGCCGCTCCGTGTCCCGTCCGGTGGCCACAGCCCGCCCCGAGAGCCGCACCGCAGCTGCACAACCCCCCCGCCCCCCTCCCCGGTCCCCACTCTGCCCCGCAGTCCCCTAGCTCTCAGCGCTCAGCACCCGGCTCGGGGCCCAGCGGAGCGGCTTCGCCCCGGCCCTGTCATCCCCGGATGCAAGCCTTTGGTTTTAAAAGTATTTCCACCCGTACTTAAGACGATGAAAGATCAGGAATTCACCCTATGCATTTAAACGTTGCTCTTAATAAGCAGAGTGTGCAGAAGCGCACGCCCGGCCTGTTTAAGGCGGACAGACACAGCAAGCACGGCCGAGCTGCGGGTATAAACCTGCGTCCGGCTTCTGCCCATTGCTCTCGAGAAGCGACAACTCCTATTCCGCTCCCTGCCCGCCTTACCCGGAGCGTTCCGGACACTCTACTCTGCCTGCCTCGAAATGCTCACTTACGGGGAAACGTCCCCGCACGAGAGAAAGGCTCCAAACGGCAACAGCGCGCCCGGCGTGAGGCTCCAGGCAGCGCTGCCAGTGCGTGCTCTCAAAATTACTGAGTTCGATGGGCAGAACGGTAAGCGTTCGAGGGGTTGGAAGTATATTTTTCTTTTCTTTTTTTTCCCCCCGATTTCTCTCTCACCTATCTCTCGGTTTGTTTGTTTGTTTGTTTCCCCTTCTTTTTCTTCTTTTACTTCTTCTTCTTCTTCTTTTTTTTTTTTTTTAATTTTATATATATATATGTATATAAATTGTATTGTATATATATATATATATATACAGATCTGAACCATTTTCAAAAAGCTCCATAGAAAAACGGGACGGAAAGCAGCCAAATCTCCGCTCTGGAATCTGCCAATTCCACAACCGAAGGACAAAGAGAGCAGCAGCCCTTTCCTCAGCCGCCCCCCGACATCACTCAGTACTTCACCTCGAGGTCCCCTCAGCTCGGCCCCGCACAGCGGAAGGCCGAAAGCAGCCCCGGACGCAAGGTCTGCGGCAAAGCCCCAACACGGCTCCGGCTGCGGGCAGCGGGAGCACGGCTTGGCCCTGCGCGCTGTCCCCAGCCCCAGGAGGAGGCGGTGGCTCCGTTGCCTTATTCCCACCCAGCCTGCAACCCGAACAGAACATTCACCATATAGTTTTGGCTATTCATTTGGTTTTTCGGTTGTGTGTGTGTGTGTATATATATATATATATATATATACATATATATGTATATATACATATATATATATATATATAATTTTTTTTCTCCCAGGTCCCTGCTGGCTCCACGGCTCTCGGAGAAGAGCCGAGCCGAGTGCACTCGGCCCTCCCCAGGCCTTCGCCGCCATCGAGGGGACGGAGCGAAGCAGAAGGAATGCGGGGCAAACCGTGTGTTTGTGCCCCCGCCTCTCCTGGGTTCGGGGCTGCCCCTCCTGGCGCACCCCCGCGCAGGGTTCCGGGCCCTCTCTCTCTTCGCACTGCTTTGTCTTTAGGCCTCTCGCGGTCCCCGCGGCCCTCGCCCAGCACCCGGCGCCGGGACCCCCGCATCCCTGCTCGGCCCCCGATGGCGACGCGGACTGCTGTCGGGCTTTACCTTCGGGGAAGACGGCTCGCATCTTCAGATAGCTGGTGGTGAGGCGGATGATGGACGCCTTGTCCAGCTGCGAGGTGATGGCCGAGGGCAGAGGCAGGAGCTTGGCCAGTTCGTAGAATTCTCCATTTTCCTTTTCCCGCCTTGTCTTCGCCGCGTTCTTGGATTTTTCCTTCATCGCGACGACTGCAAGGCGAAGGTGACACTGGCATATTAGGCCCGGTCCTTCCGAACGACGGGGGGCATGGGCTGCGGCCTCGGAGTTAGGGGTTGAGGAAGAGAGGGAGGGAGCTCCCTCAGATTAAACCAAATTAAAAATAAATAAATAATAATAATAAAAAGGGGAGGAAAGAAAAAAAAAAAAAGAAAAAAAGGAAAAGTAAAGGAGAAACGAGAGGGAAAAAAAATGAAAAGCAAAACACCCAAATCAACCAAACAAAAAGCGGGAGGGGAAGGCGATACTCGAGAGGGGGAGGCGGTCCCGCTCCGGCCCCGCGCCTCGGACCGAGCCTGGCGGAACCGCACGGGGCCGGGGCCGCTCCGCTATGGGGCGCCGAGCGCCGCGCCCCCCTCTCAGGGAGATTTCCTCCGCTCAGTCCTTCCCCGTCCAAAAATCATCAAAAGAAAATATTACAAGCCCACGCGTGAAATCACAGAGCTAGGCAGGCGGCACCATTTTCGGCTAAAAAAATAAAAAATTATTGAGAGAGAGAGAGAGAGAGAGAGAGAGAAAGACGAGACGGCTCCGCTAGCTTCGCAGAGTGCAGAACGCTCCGGCCCCGAGGTCCGGGCCCCTCTAAGCGGCGGTCCGAGCGACTGCGGAGGAAGAAGGCCGCCGAGGAGCCCCGCAGTCCACGGCTCGCATCGCCCCGGGCGCTCCCTCCCCGGCGGCCGCCTCAGCTGCGCGGGGCTGCGCGGGACACGGAGCTGCGCCCGATCCCGAACTCGGCGCTCATGTGGAGTGGGAGAGAAGTGTCCGTTCTCCTCGGGAGCGGTGCCACCGGAGCGATGCCTCTTTCCAGACAAGTCCGAGCGCTGGCAGAGGCGAGGGGTAGGTTTGGTTGGGTCTGTTTCTTTCTTTTCTCCTCTTAAAGAAAAAGAATTTGCAGGATCAGAAATAGTTTCTTTCTTTCTCTCTCTTTTTTTTTTTCCTCTTTCTTTCTTTCTTTCTTTCTTTCTTTCTTTCTTTCTTTCTTTCTTTCTTTCTTTCTTTCTTTCTTTCTTTCTTTCTTTCTTTCTTTCTTTTTCTTTCTTTCTTTCTTTCTTTCTTATTTCCTTTTCTTTCCTTCCTTCCTTCCTTCCTTCCTTCCTTCCTTCCTTCCTTCCTTCCTTTTTCTTTCTTTCTTTCTTTCTTTCTTTCTTTCTTTCTTTCTTTCTTTCTTTCTTTCTTTCTTTCTTTCTTTCTTCTTTCTTTCTTTCTTTCTTTCTTTCTTTCTTTCTTTCTTTCTTTCTTTCTTTCTTTCCCCTTTTTATTTAGTTTCTCACGTATTTAAGCAGCCGCAACGCAGCAGCGGTGTTCCCACACCAGACCTCTTTCCCGGGGCAGTAGGAGGGCGGGTGCCGTCCCCTCCCTCGAGGAGCCGCGGCCTCACCGTTTGGCGCTGTCGGAGACAGTTCCCCTCCCTCAGAAACGCGGTCCGCCGCGCTCCTCGCCCCCAAACTCGGATATCTCCGTTGTTTGTTTGTTTGTTTTTCCCCTTTCGCTCACGGCTTTTTTTTTTTCTTTCCTTTTTTTTTTTTTCTTTTTTTTTTCTTTTTTTTTCTTTTTTTTTCTTTTTTTTTCTTTTTTTTTTTTTTTTTGTTCCGGGGCAGAAGCAGCTCCGCAGCGGACCCCTCGCTTAATTCTTCAGCAAAGGCTGAGACGAGCCAGGAGAGCCTCCAGAGGGGAGGGGACAACGTCCCCGTGACGTGTCCTCCCTCCCAGGCACCCAAATAGAGAGGGGCAGAAAGGAGCCGCAATCAGAGCCCGCCGCGGGACGGAGGCCGGGCCGGGAAGGGGGGGAGGCGGGGGCTGCGGCTGCCGGGGGGGGCCTCTCCTGCTGCTTGCGGGACCCCGCATTCGGGCCTCCTTAGGCACCAGGTAAGCACCAGGTAAAAAAGGGAGAGGTACAGGCGCGTAGGTTCAGCCATAGAGATGTATGTTTGTACCACGCACGGAGCACCACATATACACTGTAGATACATTGTATATAGGACCCATATAACACGTCTGTGTACGTGCGTGTATTTATAAACAAGTATTTCCGAATGAAACATACGCACACATGTTTAATTATTACTTACATACGATATATTATACATCATGTATTTCATATGTTACATTATATATTATATATTTATTGTGTGTTTTATAATATATATAGTATATATATTATATATAAGAGAGATATATATTGTATAAATACACACCTCGGATTGCTCTTTAGAGTGCCGGGGCTCAGTGCTTCTTGTCCCACTGTGCTGCAGCCCCCGCTGCTGTCCTCTGACCCCACTCGACGATTCTTCTCCCAGAGTACAAAACCCCCACGGAGAGAAGGGTGCAAGGGGCAGAGGGGCCACGGGAGGGGCTTCCGACGGGATCAGCCCGGTCCCGGGCACGGCCCGGCCTTGGTGCGGCCCCAGGAGGGCCACAGGCTGTCACCCCCCAGGCCACCCACTCGGGGCTGTCCCAGAGCGGCCGAGCCCCGGGCTCGCTTCATGTTTGCACTCCCGAAGGCCGGTATACCCCGACGGCACGGAGCAGTCCCAGCTCCACTCCTCAGGGTCACCCCGAGCCACCGCTTCCCCACGTCGAGGAACAGCGGTTTAAGGGAGAACTGCGGCGCTGGGGAATGCTTCTGCCAGCCGTCCGGGGGGTCAGCCCTGGGCCGGCTTTGGGGTCAGGGAAATCCGAGGAAAGCGGCCGCTCTGGGAGACGTGATCCCCACTTTCCCCTTCTGCTGTCGTCTTTCTGTCCCTCCCGTGGAAGGGGGGCACTCCCGCACCAGGCGGACGGGAACGGAGGGAAATGATCCGCACCGAACTCCTGCGCCCCGTTTGTCTGCTTTCGGCCGCGACTTTCGCCGGGAAAACCAAAAGCACTGAGAGCAGCACACCATCAATCGAGCAAAAACTTCAGCGTTTCGGAGGAACTCTCAAAATTCAACCCAACCTCCACCCGCCGTCGAAACCGGACCCGTTAGAAGAGGTAAACCATTTAGCCGGGGAAAAGATGTATAGAACAAAAAGAAAGAAAGAAAGAAAGAAAAAAACCTCACAACAAAATGTAAATGAATCACAGGCAAATAAAATAAAATAAAATAAAATGTTACATATATATATCTGTTATACAGATATATATATATATCTGTACCCTGGAGCAAGTCCTAACGGGACAGAGAGGAACGGAGCGCTCCTCTGGGGCCGAGGGGGAAAACTTCGGAGATAACGCTGCTGAGTGCGGAGACCGGGAGCGCAGGAGAGCGATGAGGGAGCGCGGTGCGTTTCCGACAGAGTGCTGTGGTTTATGGGGCTGGGATCATATTGCGGAAAGGGGGAAAGAAGTAAGAAAGAAAGCAAGAAAAAACATCCAAGAAAAAACAGAAGGAAAGTTGTAAGCTAAAAAGGACACCTTTATTGCTGGCCCGACTTGTAATACGTAGCTCCGGGTGCGCCGCTGAAGTGCACCGGGGCTGCGGGGTCTTTCGGGAAGGGGTTGCCTATTTTAAACTCAACGCGGGACACGAAAATAAAGGAGTGACGATAATCAGTTTCTAATTGAAGTGTTCCGATCCCGTTTTCAAACAGATGCCGCTGTTTCCAAGCGGATCGGGAGCACGCACTAAGTACCGTTATATACTTTTGCCGTGATTTGAGGGGAAGCCCTTCCCCGCCTGGGGACATATCTGCCCCAAGTGAATTTATACTGCGGAGATACTCCGGAGTATCTTTTCTTTTCTTTTCTTTTCTTTTCTTTTCTTTTCTTTTCTTTTCTTTTCTTTTCTTTTCTTTTCTTTTCTTTTCTTTTCTTTTCTTTTCTTTTCTTTTCTTTTCTTTTCTTTTCTTTTCTTTTCTTTTCTTTTCTTTTCTTTTCTTTTCTTTTCTTTTCTTTTCTTTTCTTTTCTTTTCTTTTCTTTTCTTTTCTTTTCTTTTCTTTTCTTTTCTTTTCTTTTCCTTTCCTTTCCTTTTCTTTCTTTCTTTCTTTCTTTCTTTCTTTCTTTTTTTCTTTCTTTCTTTCTTTCTTTCTTTCTTTCCTTCTTTCTTTCTTTCTTTCTTTCTTTCTTTCTTTCTTTCTTTCTTTCTTTCTTTCTTTCTTTCTTTCTTTCTTTCTTTCTTTCTTTCTTTCTTTCTTTCTTTCTTTCTTCCTCCAAGGCTTTAACAAACAAACAAACAGACAAACAAAAATTGTTAGAAAGGTAAAATCACCGACACCGGACTCATTGGCTCCGAGCAGCGACGCAGAGCCTCAGTGCGCCGAGCGGCTGCGGGCCGAGCCTGGCGCTCCCAGCAGGCTGCGGCCGGGTGGGAGTCCGGGAGTTTGGAGGGGGGAGGGAGGGGGATGCTCAAGGAGGAGAAGATCCGGACGAGGGGTGCTGAGCGCCTGTCTGTCACATTTTCGCATTTAATGGCAGCACCGCTGTGAGCTCCAACACCCCCAGGAGTGCCCGGGGTTGTGCCGTTCTGTAACCGCCGCTCCCCGGTGTGGGTGTACGCACGCCGCCGCTCGCCCGCACAAATCCCATAAATGCTAATAAAACAGATTCCTCCGGATTTGTTTAACTTTCCCTGGCACCGCGGCCCTATATTGATATTCAATGGGGCTACCCGTGTGCATGAGGATTACTGGTTAAGCGAGGACGCGGGATCAACCTTCTAGAATGCCACTCGAACATGTCCCTACAAATGAGTAAGGTGGGAGTCGTAAGCACTGACAATGCGATTAATTTGCACCGAAGACTTGAAAGGAAAAAAGGAAGTTAAATCGCGGTGCTCGAGTTATTAAGCTACGCAGAACTGAGGCCTCTGGTTGCAGGGATCGTTTTCAGCTCTTTACTCGGAGCTGTGTTACTGCTATTGTCCAACCTTTGCTGGCCACATGGGACCCCGTTTGGCAATCGGACAGAAAATTATTTCTACTGGACATGAACTGGAAATATCCAGCTGGGGCGGGGATCCATTTCCAGGCAGAGAGCGGGGAAGTAAGCCCGGTGCTCCTTCTCCTTACACAGATAGCGCTGTTAGAGGTTGTGCAAAGTGACTCGAGCTGCTAGCCAGAAAACATCCGCTGCTTACAAATGAAAAAAGAATGGGACTTTTTCTCCCCTTGAATTAGCAAATATGTTATTTCTTTATTTATTCTGTACAGAATGTAGAGAAGGGTACATGGTGCCTGCACTGCACGGCATCTGTGCGTAACACACAGTGACAATATGGGCACAAGGCACTGCAGGAGTTGATGGACTGGTCCAAGTGGATGACATTTGGAAAAAATACGTCCACATTAAAAGCACGGGATGCTCATGTTTGAGTCAGGTTCTCCATTTCAGTATTCTAAGGAGAACAAAGTTATTTTGCTGAGGCCAACTTTCTTTTTTTTTTTTTTTTTTTTCCTTTTTTTTCTGTTTTCTTTTTTTTTTTCTTTTTTTTTTTCAACTGGAAAATTTGATGAATTTTCTGAAAGTAGTTTCCTAAAGTCAGATAACTGATATTAGTTATGAAGCCCAAACATCCATGACTGAAGGTTTGTTTCTCCTAATGTAAGCTGCAAACCGTATTTCTTTCAGATAGTTATGAAGGTGAAATCTGTCCTTGGGAACAGGAGAGGGAATGTATCAATCACATAGAGGAAACTTCTAGGTTGAAGAATTAGGAAAAACCTTGTATGAAAAGCACACACAAAGCGGAGTGTTTTTGCTCTGTTTGTCTGAAGTCCTTTGAACACGATGAAAGTCAATGTAAGTATTTTAATGTAATTTTTTTAAGTTATGCTCAGTGACTTCAAGTAGTTTTCTCAGTGGCCCTTGGCTTTTATGAATAGTGTGACTAATCTAGTGGAGATGAGTAATGGATCTGCAAGGAATAGAGGAATTCTGATGCAAAAATATCTCTCTTTTCTGTTGGTGTTTTTTGCTGCTTGACATTCAATATATTATATAATGGCTGTCAGAAGAACTTTGGTAATGCTTTATGGTAACGTTTATAAATACTTTAGTCATGATTTAGAAATGATGAATGGAAAATGCTATTTATAGATAATTACGTGATGCTTTACTACATTGTAAGCACATTCGTACACAGACGTATGTGCTCGTGTTAATTGCTGTGCTTTTTTTGTTGTAGCACACTGATTCAATATTTTTGCGTTCATCTACAGTACACTTTGCAGCAGCTACCAGCTTATCTCTAAATAGGTATTTTATCATGTATGGACAAAGAAATTGAAGTCAGGATTGATCTATACACATGGGACTGGGAGGTTACTGCAAGGGAGAGGGTATGGAGAGGGGAAGCGAAGGTTCTCATGAAGGCTGTTTTTGCAAAATGAAGACCTCAGCCCTGTAAATGAACTGGATATCGGTGAACTCTGTAAGCCACTGGCTTAACATGGCTTAAAACCCAGCAGTGCAGCCCCAGCAAGGCATGACAAGGCATTGGCGTGTCACTAGAGCGGATCTATCTCCTTGTTAGCAGGGTTGAGCTGATTGGGAAGATCTGGCACGGGGATGGGAAGAGAGAGGATTCACACCTCAGATCTTTGGGGCCTGGTGTGGTGATCTCATGGTCGTGATCTCGTTTGGATCAAAAGGTAGCACAGAGAACAGGCTCATGCCCTCATGCTGTGCTAGAAGTGGCTTGTAAGTCCCCCAGATTTCATCCTTCCACAGCAAGGATTTGTGAGTATGTAACAAACCTATGTGAGCTGACTTCACCAAAGGCAGAATGCGAGCTTTCTGTTCTTATCCTGACTGATGTTCATGTCATCCCAGCAGGTAGCTGCTTAATTCAGGTCACCATGAGCCTTCCCACTGGCAGTGAGACTGAAAAGTCATGTTGTATGGGCAGCGATCACCACAATCACATTTGACACTGAAACATTTCAACACTATCCCATATGGGCACACAAAACCTCTGCTTGCCTTAGTAAGTTGCTCCCCAAGAAAGTCACATCAGCATGTTTTGTGTCTGAACAGCAAGGACCTGGTCAAGCACACACATCTGAAAGTATAGCTTATCTCAGTACGGGTCTTACTGCTACTTCTTGCTAGTGTTTCCAGCTCTGGATATAAATTTACATGTATTTTTCACTTTGTCAGAATTTGAGATTTCCGTGCTTACACTGTGGGAATAGGGGATTAATTCATCCTTAATTGAACAAAGGCAAACTAAGTTCAATCTCTGCCAACATCAGAAAGATACTCAGAAGATACTGCCCTCTAAAATGATCTGTCTGACCTTTAGACATTGATCCTGAAATTTGATCTCTGAGATCCACCGATACCAAAGAATTAGACACTTCAGACTCTGGATGCCATTTGGATATGCTCTCAGTTTCGGAGTTCAAGGCCAGAAAGGGACTCAGGGAGAATGCAGATACTGAAGGCTAAAATGGGAGTGCTGAACACTTCCACTCAGTTGCTGACTAATTCTGGATGTATCCAAAGCTCATCTGTCATCATTTTGTTCCTTAATGCAGGTACCTAATGCAGACCTAGGATGTGATTTTTTTCCTTGATTTGGTCCCAACATAATCAGCGAATGTATTCCACTCCACAATAAACAGAAGTTGTCTTTGATTTATATATGCATGTCAGTTACGTTTGATGGTGAGGACCCAGACTCAATTCCCTCCATTGTCCAAAGGGATACAAATGCAGACCCCTGGTCTTTGAAAAGTGTGTTCCAGGCATTGTCCACTGGACTGCATGCAGTGTATCCTCATACTGAATTCACTTTGCTGTGCATAGAAAAAGGGAAAAACTCCCTGTTCCAGAGGTCAAGCACTTTGCTGGTAAGGGACATATCTGGAGTTTGGTGTCTTTTCCAATTTTTTGTTTGTTTGTTTATTACAAATATGTTACTTCCAATGTACACAAATGCATCAAAAGCCTTTGGAGTAGGATGAGGAGCAGGGTTCCCTTCTCCCAGCCTTACCAATGAGGCTTGGGTCATATTATTCAATGATTGGATTAGGTGATCTTAGAGGTCTTTTTAACCTTAATGATTCTATGATGATGACGATGACTTTCTCTGTCTTTTAGTTTTTCTAGGCAGGGTAGCCTGATGTGAACAGGAGGGACTGAGAGTTTTAGTCTGGTTTATAATATGCTGTTGTGTTGAAAAGATGGAGATGATAAAACTTTGAACTTCCTCAAAGGCCAATGATGTTTCCTCTCATTTGCCAAGTGCAGAACTGCAGTGTGGTATGGCAGAGAGATGAGAAAAGCCATTGCTCTGCCTCTTGTCTTACCATCCAAACAGTATTTCCTTCTTTTTTTTTTTTTTTTAAACTTAAAACCAAAACCAAAGCAAGAAAACAAAAATTGAAAAGTGTAAAATAGTCATGTCAGTGAAACTCATGATGAGCCTGAGGTTGGAAGAAGATGATAAGAACCAACCCACTTCCTTAACACCTCCTCAGTGAATAGCTCAGGTGTTCCAGTGCTCAGCTCTGTTATGCGCTGTATTTGGGAGAACCCAATTCAACAGCAATTTTGGCAGCTAAGAGTGGGTTTGGAAATTAGCACTAGGACTGCATTGTTTAATAGAAACAACATTTATTTTTGTCTCCAAAGTAATTCTGGGGAATACTTTTCCATCTAAAAAAAAACAACCCCACAAAAAAAAAAACAAAAAAAAACCCCAAGAGAAATCTGTCTTCAGATTATATGCATATATATGCAATGTATGTAAATATTCCACTGTTTTCTGGTGGTATGTATGCGGAGTTTCAGACCATTCCTGAGATAATTTGTTCTCATGCAAGCATATGCCCAGATGGCGGGCAGCATACTGCAATGGAAAGAAGGAAACACCCTCATCCCTCCTTGCCCTCAGTCCTTGTATCGAATTTTCATGCACATCCAGAAAGTGCAATGCATTGTGTCTCTGAGAGAAGAAGAAAACAAATGAGTCCCTCCATCTTTTGAAAACTGTACATACTGTTGTCTCCAAACACTTCTTTTATCACTTGAATGGTTTCAGAAAAGCATTTATCTGTTCTTCTCCTGCTATCCAGCATAGCAGTCAAATTCTGAATATGTTTTTTCTTCTGTCCTTCCTTTTCTTTTTGCTTTTCTTTTTCCTTTTTTTCTTTTTTCTTTTTTCTTTTCCCCAGCTTTCTCCAGGATTTCTCCAGGTTGTGCTATTAGCATATCTTGGGAAACCTTACTGCAGCAGGGATTTGCAGACAACTGTTTACCCTGAATAGATTGCAAGTATTGGACAGTGCAAATATTCACAGTGGCACTGGTAACACCTCTGAACGTGTACAGTATGGACTGGATAGTTCAAAAAACTAGAGAGGCTCTCAAACCAAGCTGAGTGTTTGTGCAATTAATTCAAGATAAACATTCTCCCAACTGCCTACGCAGTGCTTTAACGACGATTAGAGGCCCGCTGCTGAGGAGGTTTGTGCTTTAATTCCACAACCATATGAGATTTCAGGCAGGTCAGTAGAACAGGCTTTAAGCTGAGGCAGATAAAGCCAAGCAGGAGGAAATGGGAGAACACAGAGAATATTATTTATCATAAATGCCTGAGAGAATTGGCTGGAGACCTGAAATGAATTTAGGGGCAGATAAAGCTGACAGATAAATCTTAGACAAATCTAGGATGAGAGAAGAGCGTGATTGGAGAAATAAAATAGATGTGGTGATGATAGCTGCCAGAAGAGTGAAGCTCTGAAGAAGTTCAAGCTCATATTCTGTAAGATGTTTTATCTTTGGGGATTACTCCAACAGAAACTACAACTCCCCAGAGATTTGCCTCAACACCACTAAAAATGCATAGGTCTGATACTGCAAACAGGGTTCCCATGAAGGGGCTAAACTCCTCATGAATCAACATTGTGGCCTTCAGCATTAACATGGCTTTTGGTCGGTGGGGGCCTTATCAAATGACGTAATGTTTGTAACCTGATATCCCACTCCACAATGCTAATGAGGACAGAAATGCCATAGAACTGAGCCACGCCAGAGTGATCTTTGCTTCCCTATGAGCTTTTGGTTAAACAGTTTAATGATTTCTTAAATTCAGCGCCTAGAACACATAACTTGTCCCATAACAGAGCTTGATGTTTACTATTTAGTTAAATCAGACCTGCTGCTTAATTATTAGAGAGGAGAACTTCAGCTGTGCCCACCTCTCTTCTGGTCTACCACTGATGTACACTTTCGGTTTTGATGTGCTACCTATTATTTGTAAATGAAATAAAGAAAGCACTCAGATTGTGCACTCACATCTATGTATGCATATGCCTAAAGCAGGGATATCTGATAACTTGATTTTAACAAAGCAAGTCAAGGAAGGAGTTTCAACTCTTAACTCTGAATTTCCTGGGGTTTTACAGATTAAATCAAATCCTTAAGGCCATTTTATCATAGGTTTTTCAGTGCAAGTGTGTGATTTATGTCCTCTTTTTATTGCATGAACCTTTGTCTCTGTGCTATTCGATTCAGCCTACCAACAGCTGTCAGCTGATTTTATTTTAGTATCTGTAAATTTTTGCACGCAAAGCTAGACAAACGCAATGCAGGGGCAAATTAAACCATGCAACTTAATGAAAAGTCAAGTTGCTGGGAGAACAAGATTTTAACTGCTGATCTAAACCAGCTCTGAATGTAAACAATGGATCTTTGGTGTTTACTGTATACTATCTGTCTAAATACAAGGATTACTGTTTCCTTCTCTGTAGCAACTGGCTGGAGGTTCTCACTAGTAGCTGTTATTAGTAGCAATGACACATTAATTGAACTTCACTGCTTCCAGGTGTGTGGCACACTCCAGGGTCACCCAGTGCACTACAGTTTCATGTGTATTCAATTACTGTAGCGTTATGAAGGAATGCAACATGTCATACATTAAAATGTCAATTACTGGTTTTTATGGGACAGTGGGTAAAATAAACCGATCAGTTCTTTTAGCATCGGTTTTGTCTACTTGGCTTTGGTAAGCATCTCACTAAGCCTTACTCCCCACCTCACCTCTGTGACCAGGACAGAAAAAGAAATGTGTTTGGAAATTACCACTCACTGTTAGAAACTGTTAAATTACTTGTGTACAAATGGTTGGGTCATGCAGTGTTGTTGTTAGTGGCACATCCTGTTATGAGCAAATCAGTAACGGTTCGCCTCAACGGTTTGTTCTGAATAACTCGAGGTCATGGGCACAAATTCTCATGCGTTTTCAGGGACACAAAACATTTGACACTCTGCTCTCTGAGTGTGTGATAGCATCTTTGCTAGAGCAGATATGGTTGAGCTTCACAGGCATTTCCCAGAATTTTTACAGTGTAAATCTTCACCCCATAGAAGGCAATGTCTCCCTCTAAAGAAAAACACCTTCTTTCAGTAAAGAAAGGTTTCTTTACCGCTATGCCTTTAAACATGACATTTTGGGGAAATAATTATATAAAATTCAGTCTTTCTGACTGGATGAAAGAAGGAATCTTTGGAAAGAAATTTTAGCTACATGAGATGGAATAAAAATATTCTTGCAGCATTTTTCCTGGGGAATATTCTTGTATCTCCCCAAGTTTAGCTATATTTCATGAAATTTCAACACACATAATCTTTTTCTGGTAACATACGTTCAAGCTCCCTTTGAAAAATTACTTGTTGCTTGGGAAGTTGAGTTTAAGGACTGAATGATAAACAAGTTGTCAGGGCTGTGCCATTGTCAGCTGAGTATTCATCATCAGCATTGTTTTGTATTGTTGTTTGTGCAGTAAGTTGATGCTTAAGCCTTAGATTACTCAGATTTTCACCACAAGGACTAAGCTAAATTAATTAAAAAATGATGGTAGAGATTTATTTTAGAATGTAGGCTGTGGATCTTTTTAGTCCATGTCTGTAGGTCTTTCTGTCCTTGAAACAGGCAGGAGTAGAAAATTCTGCAGTGGTGGTAAGGCCAGCATCCTGCATCAACAACATGCTGGAGAAATATTTTAACTGTTCTTAATCTTCTAACGGCTATTTCAGACTATGAATAGAAAAAACAAACCTTTTATATGGAAGCCTGGGAACAGTGGAAAATAATGTGGTTTAAAATAGTTATGCATGATATGGTTTGTACACCATTAAATTTCAATTGAGTATGTTTCCTACAACTACAGGAGACATTAGTTGTGGTTTTGAAAATCATAATTAAGAAGAAAAGCACCCAACTGGCATCACAAACATACAGTAGACCCAAGGCTAGGAAGATTACATTCAAATGCCTTAGTTTCCCCATTTCTTCACTGGAAATACACTGTGAGAAAGTGTTATGCCGAGGAGATTCCTTGTTTGCCATATTGAAGGCATGTGGCATCCAACTGCATGATGTAGAGTTGAGATTGGGAATAAGACCTTTTTTTTTTTTTTTTTCCTCCACACACCAAGGAATGTGATGAATATCCCACAACTTGAGGCTGCTACAGGACAAATATTCCATAACTTGTTGCTGTTAAAATTAGCTTCAGGGTATAGAGACATAACATCCTGATTCCAAACCCTCCAGTCTTATCGCCAGCTCTTTAAATTCTGTTTCATTCCCACTGAAGAATACACACAAGTCACTTGGGTGGCATCCTGTAGTCTGGATTCTGCCAGAGGTGAAAAAGAATAGTTGAATGATCATTTCTGATCTTAAAATCTACAGAATTGTCCCAGTATGGTGACTGCAAAGTCCACAAAACACTTTCAATTACTAGTCCTCTCTTTCAGCTATAACCATGTACTGTAACGTGTTGCCTATTGAGATAAAGTGTATATGAGTGAAATAAATACATTCTGTCAGTTCTAAGCCAGAAAAGTTAAAAAAAAAAAGACTCAAATTAACTTTCACTACAGGAGATGGAATAAAACCTACTTTGCTCATGTCAGAAGCAAATTCATTTTAATGAATTCTTCAAAAGAAAGCAGATGCCTGAAAAATTGTACTTTTTTTTTTTTTTTTGCATGTCATTACTTTAAAAATAGTATAAATGGCTCTTTCTGATCTCTGTGTTTATGAAAAAAAATCCCATCAAATTCCAGATCACAGACAGCATTTAAAAATGAATGTGCAAACTATGAACTGTGACCACGTCTTATTTATAAATATGTGCTATAAAAAAAACCAACAGAATGTACACTTTATTTTTAAATTCAGAACACAAGGGGATATTGTTTTAAGTAAACATTCAAAGTAACTCCCTTGAAGGATTAACTATTGAAATGGAGAATAATGAGGATAACTTGAGTAGCAGCATTGAAAGGGAGGCAGTTCTGAAGCAGCTTTTGTCTTTGCAGAGTTATGGTGAATTCTTTGATGAAATTATTTATTACTGGCACAGATGGATGATACGACACTCCACCCTGCCCTGCAAGGTAACAGGAGGCAGATAAACCTCTCTGGAATATATCAGTGCCCTCCTACTTTTGGTATTCAACTTGGACAGGG
The DNA here is from genome assembly GCA_030625065.1 of Alectoris magna. Lineage (NCBI taxonomy): Eukaryota > Metazoa > Chordata > Aves > Galliformes > Phasianidae > Alectoris > Alectoris magna. Next base: position 89,757,800 of record CM060560.1, read on the forward strand.
AAGTTTGGAGTATGGCTACTCAATGTGATTGGTCAAGAGAGCTCTGCTTGATTCCTCAGATGACCTACATGAGGGATTTTGCTGAAGTTTCTGCCTTAGGCCCCGTAATCATAGAATCACAGAATCATAGAATCATAGAATGGCCTGGGTTGAAAAGGACCACAATGATCATCCAGTTCCAACCCCCTGCTATGTGCAGGGTCACCAACCATCAGACCAGGCTGCCCAGAGCCACATCCAGCCTGGCCTTAAATGCCTCCAGGGATGGGGCATCCACAACCTCCTTGGGCAACCTGTTCCAGTACGTCACCACCCCCAGAGTGAAAACACACTTCTCTCCAAGGATGAGACTCTCTCCCCTTTGTGAAATTCTGCCACCTAATTTCACTCAGTTTAGCAGAGGAATTCTTCTGCTCCATTAAATATCAATTATATCAATGTGTTTTGGGAGAAGACCATCCATCCATTATGAATCGGATAGAAGCAATTTGGACAAGAAATGGTAATGCATTTTGTAGTCTGTTGACTGAGGCCTCGGTGCAGGCAGAATACGCCTAATTTTAAGAGGTCTCACTGACTGCTGGGACTGCAGACATGATTAAAATTAAGCACATGTTTCAGTCCCTTCCTGAATCAAAGTTTAAATGAGATCTGAAATGGTTGCTTGACTTCACATCACATTACCATTAGCAATTTCCTGGCTATTGTTTTTCTTCCCCCACTGTGGTGACTTTTCCAAAATAGATCCCTCATCTGACTGTAAGGGTAAATGAAAATCAGGCCCATTAAATTTACTGTCTGTAAAACACTAATGCCTAACAAACAGTATCTTTACATTTAGATGGCATTTCTATCCCAAGGAATCTCAAATCACTCTATAAACCCTGACCTCGATCCTAAAGTCACTTACATACGTGAGCAACTTTATATTGCATATCAAAGACCGTAGCATAGAAGTGTCACTCTGGACAAATGTCATTAAGACTGTAGTTTATGCCCAAACCTTTAACAGGATTAATAAGGATTCTGTCAGGTTTCGTAAATGCACAGCATTTACCATATGCCAAGAAGCGTTTCTTTTCTGCATTCTCACAGCTGTTGCCTTCGTCTTTTTAAAGGAATGCAAATAATTCCAGGATTTATTGGCAACTGTCACAGGAAAAGTGTTAATGAAAACTGGTACTGCACGTAACATAAACTAAGCATCATTTAGCGTTTTTCACGTTATATTCTTGAATACTGCAAATGCCAGATTAAAATTCACTAAGCATGTGATGACATCTGGCTGTTTTGCCAGATTTCATAGTACTATTACATTGACTAATCCAATGAAAAGGTAAGTTGACCAAGTCCATAACAATATCATTCATAATTATAACTCCTATAAATTCTCCTTGACTGGAGATACTACTTACTAACCAGACAAGGCATTCTAATTGAGGAATAAGCTTCTTAGGATGCCCCAAATTATTATTATTATTTTATGTTTCACTGCTTTCATCACTCCCTCAGCAGTCACTCTCATCCTTATAGAAACAAACTACTAAACAGATCACTACTTTTTTTTTTCTTTTTTCTTTTTTTTTTTTTAAAGTAGATTTTAAATTTTAAGTAACAAGAACACATTTAAAAGCATTTCCTGAATCAGAAGGTTGAGTCTTTTTTTATTGTAGGTGCCTCCATCACACAGCCTTTCCATGGGCTGACCAAGCTGCAGCTTAAACATAGTCATGTAACTTTTTAACCAGCTTACTGTCCCCTTGTCCCCCTGTCCTTTGCCAGTAAATACCTGCCACCTTTCAGGTACAAGGTGACAGCACTGTTACAAAGAGCACAGTGCTTCTTATGCTCCAGGCTCAGAGACTGTTGCCCCGTTGGCTGCTACTTAAATAAAACTTCAAGGAACAGGTTTCTTAAAGATTTCTTTTCCTTAAATGATTGAATCAGCAAAATATCACAGAATTGTTTGTTTGAAATTCTGGACATGCTGTAAAATACTTGCTCAGGTATTCAGAAGAAGTGCCGCAATGAAGGCTGAATTAATCATTTCAAAGTAAGATATAAGAGACAGATCCTTCTCTATTATTTCTTTCATTCATTTTGACACTTGATGATCCTGGCTCTGCTAGGTCAGCAAGAGATTTGCTGTTCTAGTGCTGTTGGACAACCTTGCTCACAGTGGGAAAGATTCTAAGATTAGCAGCCTTCTTTGAAAAACCAATAGCCTTCTGTCTCTCTCTTTTCTTATGTCAGTCAGTCTTTTGTTCAGTTCTGTGTATAACTGAAACAACACGACAATAGTAGAAAATATTTTGCATCAAATGTTTGTTTTATTGAAATCCAGTGGAACAGAATTTGGCCATGATTTAACTTAGTAGTTTAGGATGCATCAAACAACAGGACAGTCCTAGAAGTATTTTACCAAGCACTGTTGTTTCAAACAGCTGTTTTCATCCAATAGAAAATATGTGACACCATTTCATTCCCTCTATTTGCCTCAGTAGAACAAATCATGTTTGTCAAAATCATCCAGCTAAAGTGTTTTCTTCATTGTCCTTATATTGCACATTATTTCACAGGCCACAGAAAATACATTCATGTACCTGAAGGTCTCTGTCTGTATTCAGAACTAAGACGTGTCCTAGAGGTTGATTATTCTACTCAAGCACTTCTCATTATTCTATTTAAGCACTGATCACTCAGCATGGTCTGAAGATAAGATAAAAATCAGCTTTATTTCTTATTCTGGGAAAAGCTGACATCAGGATCAATAAATCCTGACAGAAGCTATTAACATTTTAATGAGTTACTCAATAATATTCTAAAGATGTGCTGGCAAGTCAAGCCTCCTTTGATTAAGGACAAATTTCTTAGACTACTGTAAATATATATTTCGAGGTCCAGAATGCAAAGCTGTCACTTATCAGTCAAGAATAAAGGGCAAAAGTCATGAATAAAGACACTATGGCAGGAGCTGTCCATATGATTATGATGATTACTGCACATGACGTAAATTTTTAAGATGCCATTCATCTTAAACAAACATGGCCAAATATTAGTCCTTGGGTTGTGTATTTGGTTGTCATATGATTGAAGAAGTGTCTGTGACTTCCTCCTGCGATGTATAGAAATCCAATGATGTGGAGAGCAGTTGGACACGTCTATACGTGGTTAAATGGAATGGCAAATAAGAGCAATGATCCAGGTGAATAGGAAAGAAAGCATCTGTCCAAACTCTGTTGAGCCTCAAGAAAAAGACAGAGGGTTATTGAGGTGAAATATATTTGTCTAAGGGTAAATTTTGCCCTTAAAACTAGGCAATTCAATTGCACTAAAATGAATCCACATTTGACCTAAAGGGGAGATGTTACCTGACATAGTGTTAAACATTGCAATAAATCTGTTGACAGAACAATGCTATTGAACGTAATGCCAATAGGTTACAGGAAAATGCTTGCTAAGATGCCATGCTTACAGAATATTGACTTCAGTGCAACATTTCAGTGAACAAATATGAGTCTTCTAACACAAATCACAGATGTGACTTTTCTAACAGAGACAGTCCAACAGAACCAGAAGTAGTGCAGTAAAGCTAGGGACAGCAAAACACCGCAGGGTTTCTCAGCCTGGACTATCAAGACATAGGAGAAAACTGTAGAGAATATAAAATGGCGTTAGCAATGCTTCCCTGTGGGAATGAACACATGAAATATGAACCTTGAAGCTAGCTAAAAAGAAACTCATGTTATTAGATAAGTTACTTCATGGACCTACGTTACCCGTAATGAAAGCATTCAATGATTTCCATAAATATACAAGTAGGAGGTATTTCTCTGAAGATCGGATGAAAATCATATCAAAATTCAAAAGAAAAAGTCTGTAAATACAAATGAGGCTCTCAAATATTTTGTCATTTTTGATAACACCCTGGACAACTGTTCATGACATCCTAGCACCTAAGTTTTCCATTTGTGATGTAAAAAATACACATTTCTCTTCAAGAAAGACATAAAATCAAGATGCTGCTGCTGCAGCAGCAAGGGCTGCTGAGAACATGGAATTGAAGCTCTGATATCTGATGTCCAGAATACTTACAGTTTCTAAAAATATATATTTAGACCAAGACTCAGAACGATCTCATCAGTGTGGAACACTCTGAAGAAGGAGAATGCAGAATAATGGCTAATGATACCCTTCCTGTAAAAAAGAACAAGTAAAAAGGAAGAAAAATGGAAAAGTAGCAAAAAAAAAAAAAAAAAAGTAAGTAGACTTCAAATTCTGCACAAACATCTGCTTTATAATAGCCCATACTTAGGGGTTTAAAATGCTACTGTTTCAGAATGTTCTGTTCATTCTTCCCTTGATAAATTCTTGCTGACATACTGCTCAGAGATGGGAACACTACAGCTTCACAAACAAACAGGTCATCCAACAGTTGAGTAAACTGAACTCCATCACACTGCAGAGGGAAATTTTCCAGATTTCTCCTCTTCATGCTTTCTCTATATGATATATAGAGAGCATGTGCATGTGTGTAAACAAAACAGAAGAGATTCTAGGAGTAAAATGAATAGTGTTGGTATTCATAAAAGCATTCAACAAATGAGGCTTTGTTGCAATCAAATTGCTGTTGGCACTCACTGAAAAACATGACATTTATTCACCTCTCTGACAGCCACAGTGCTTCATGACATACAGCAGCATTTTCAGGACTAAGCCTTGAAAACAAAAGCCCTAGGAGAGTTGTGAATGCTACTTCAGTATTTTGGGCAGGTGGCAAAGGGATGGATGTCACCTGAACCCTTTGGTACACTCATATTTTTTCTTTATTTTCTGAACCTTTGCTCAGGCATTCATTGCATATGAGTAACAACAGTCAGGAATAACTCGGTACGAAGCTGAATTTTTAAATTACTATTTCGACTGAAAGGATTTTGTTGAAGTCTATGCATGGATAATGCTAAATATTTTCTTGGAGAAGCAGGACATATTTTGAGAAGATCACTTCTTTCTGTTGAAGTTCTCCTCTGGATGGGAACATATCACTCAAAGCCAAGGACATTGGGTAAGGTAGAGACTGCATAATAATAGTGTTGTAGGTGCAGAAAGTCTTTAAGATACCTAATTCCCCTACAAATAGCCGAACTGCTGCCATCCCAGTAGAGCTGTGCAGGTTGGCCCTTAAGCCTCTTATGGACTCATGTTTGCCTGAGAGGCCTGATCCAATGGGTGGCCAGTTGGCTGCCTTCCTCCACTCTGCTCCTGAGTAAGCACTAGGTTGAACATAAAAGCAGGGGCAGCTTAGGTCAGGGATGTGGTGAGCTGTTTCTGACCTTGCTAGAGGGAACAGCTCATCAGACAAATGGTGTCTGTGAGTAAGGATCTCAGATGCAACACCTCCAGCCCGAGATGTGAAAATCCATACCTATTTACCACTTCACGTCCTATCTCTGTGTTGTCACAGTGCTTCCTTGGGAGGAAGACAGATGGGGTTCAGGCCCGTCCTCAGAGCTACTGAATAGTTTTATCCAGGGCAGACATCATGTATAATGTATAAGCAAAGCTAAGAGCTGGGCTAAGTCCCTGTCTCTGTCTTCCCACGTGAAGAGCCCATGCACCTGATTAGAGCATTAAGGTCCTTCTTAACATAACCACTCTTGAAAGCTTTTTGTGTGTGTGACCCAGCAAACAGAGGAGCACCCAGACTCACCAGTAGCTCAGTCACCAGGGCACCGTCTTGCAGGAGCCTTGAACAACCTGTGTCCTGAGAAGTAATTTAACAGCTGAATTAGAGGACAAAAGGATATTGTGACAACTGCAACCTTTTGCTCTTTTTTAGCCTGTATTGTAAAAGAGAAAAGTGACCTCTTGCTATGTTGCTGAAAAGTACAACAGCCTGGGTTAAGAGCCTAACCTCCAAAAGAAGTAAAATGCATGACATGCTGCTCTTTAAAGCATTCCTTGCTAGCTGATTTACGCATCTCCCTGCTCAGCATGCTGACCAGTGCTTCCCAGAGAGCACATGGCCAGCCCTGAATCATGAGGCAGGGGAGATGTGCACCTACCTCACTCTGCAGGGCTAATCTCGAGGCTTGACTCAGGGGCGGAAATACAAGGGTTAGATAACGCTTTTGTGCAAATGGATTCTAGTGACTTCTGTATAGTTGTACAAGTATTAATAAGATCCTATTATAAGCCTATAATTAAGGTTTATATGCCCTTGTGAAAGGCACATTTTTCAAAATCTCATTCTCTTCTAAGCACCTTCCAAAGGAGAACAATGAAAATCTTCCTCTCAAATTTTTCAAAGCTCTCTCAACCAGATAGCTCTATTATTCCTATTAAAAGTAAGCAAAACAAAATAATCCCTATTGATGCTACTGTCTTGTGTAAATGACTTTAAGCTTTGAAATATCAAAATATTATTATGTTTGAGTTTATTTTTTATTACTTTGATATTTTTTTCTCCTATGGGTGAGCAACCACAGCTCATTAATTCTTTTTGTTGTTGTTGTTGTTGTTATAGATCTTGTTTTCTGTATCTCTGGTTGTTAACATTTTCGTTTTCCAAATTCTCTTTAATAGACTCCTTCCCTGGTGAAGAGGATGGATTACTTTCTCCAACCTGCAGACTCTGCTCCTGTCTAAACTCTGTATGGCATTCACTCAAACAGAGCACATTATGGCTCATCTAATGACCAACTATAACAACTACATATTTTTTACAGAGTTCACGGAATCACAGAATCCATGAATATCCTGAGACAGAATGGTCCCAAAAGGATCATCAAGTACAACTCCTGGCTCCACACAGGACCAAACAAAATTCAAGCTGTGTTTCTAAGAGTGTTTTCCAAGTGTTTCTTGAATTTCAGCAAGTACGGTGACATGGCCACTGCCCTGGGAAATCTTTTCCATCTAACACCTACCAATTTGATCCCCATCCTGTGTTTATGCTCCCCCCTACAAAATGCTCACCCTCATTCTTACTGAATTAAATAGTTTTACTTGTTATTTTTCAGTTTCAGAGCCATCATGAAGAATTTAGTATTACTCTTTCACTGTTCTGTGGTCAGCTCAAACCATAGTCACCTGCAAATGTGACTGCAAATGTGTAAGCATGTTGCTTATTTTAATATCCAAGTCAGTAATGGAAATACTGACTAGTACCTGACTCTGGACAGATTGCTATAGTGCTATACTTGGGGCAGCCTCCCATGTCTTTAGTTATCACCATTGCCCAAGTACACCACTCCAAACAACTTTTCATGCACCCCGTAAGAGGTCCTACTCTGTTTTTTATTTCCCATTCTTCCAGTACATCAACTATAATTCCCAAATGTTCTCTTTCAGTGGCTTTTCCACTATACCCTGCGGTCTTCTTTTTGCTACCCATGTGCTCTACTCACACCCTCACTGCCAGATTTGGAGTTGGAAGGGGTATTTCCATTCCAGAGACTAAACTGGCTGCAACCATAACAGCTCTGCTCTCAACAGCATGAAGTATGGCTCTTTTTGTACAATGTTTTGGGAGCTGTGAGAAAATTTGTGCAATTGAGGGGTCCTGGGGCAAAGGCAGTTTGGTTAATCCTCTTCTGCCCTCTTCCTGCAGCACAGAAATAACCATGAGTTTTTGGCAAGAAGATCTAGATTTTTTTTTTACAGCATTTTGGGTAGTTTAATGGTTCAGGTAAGTATATCAAATCAACTCTCTGTGTACTCTTCTAGAGAGGACATCTATCTCAGGACAGGGAACCAAGTGATCCTTTGCTGTCTTTGCTCTTCTGCCTTTGTGTTCTTGTTATTCTTGATTCTCTGAGTGAACTACATTCATTTTATGCCTTGATCATTCTGGCTGTCACTACAGGCTCATGTTATGTTTCTGTGATCACTGGATTACTGGACTTTTTATTTCTAACTTGTGTATGCTCCCTCCTTGTATTTGAGACTTGTGTATAAAACTTCAACATTATGCCATCTTGGTCTTTTCTACATCATTTTTACATTCCTTTCACAGTAAGATTTGTCATTTCAGTTGCCCTTACCCAAGCTGCTTTCTGCATGAATGAGTTCCTCCCCAGACACTACAGCTGCATCAGAAAAAGCCTGCTCTCTAACACTATTCTTTGCTTTTTTGCATTTCCCATAACTTTTCTGGATAACCAGTTTGCTTTTCTCTCCCAGAAGATGTTTTGATGATGAAAATCTTTAGAATTGACAAAAATCTGCTTCCTGAATGTGAGTTACTCAACAACATAGTTATCCATTTGATGGTCCCATTTTGGCAGCCTTGGTTGGAGTTATCTGCAGATCCATTACTAAGCCTAGTCCTTTTCTCTGGTTATAATTACCTCTTCCTCTGCTTTGAGACCTCTGCTGGTCACATTAATTCATACTTTAAGCATTCACTTTCCATTCTTCTGTCCTAGTTCAAACCCCTCTTCATTAAAGTAACAAAGTGGTGTACAAAGATGCTCATGCTATTAACTACATCCTTGCTCAACATCTCATGGGACATCACTCATCTCACAGTATGCAATGGCCCTGGTAATGCTATCTGTGCAGCCACTCGCAGCCATCACCACCTGGCCAGGGAGCTGAAGAAACCTACTGAGAGCACCACCTAAACCCCTTGCCTCCTTATTTCCAGGATCTAGGAAGTGTTTCTGATATATTCAGCATGGCTCCTGGCAGACTGACTAGTGGTCATAAAGGCAGAGGTGCTACAGAGACACTTGATGCCTTCACAACTTTTTTCAACTGTTTCAGATTCAAGATCTTTGCATGTAGAGTACATTGAACATGAAGTGTGGTCCATAAAAGTGTATTTTTTGTTGCCTTCTTCCTGATAGCAACGACTGCTTCTGTTTTCTGTCCTTTTTTGGGGATAGTGATGAACCCCATGGTCATTATGGCACATGACTTTTGCTTCTCCACTGCCCCGTCCTCTTGCAGGTTCATTTCCTACTGGAACAAGAGATTAACTTTCTCCACATCCAGGAGATGCTCACCCCACGTTTATTTCCTTTCATATTAACTAGACATGCAGACACAAACCCATATAGTACACACACAAATTCTGCTGGGATTTAACACTGTTGGTGACATTGCAAACCTCACTTACTGCTTTGCTTGGGGAAATGATCCCACCTCGTGCTGTTAATGCTTTCATGACTGTAATTACCTCTCAGCCTGCTTCTTTCTCCTACAGCTCTCTTATTTGCTGCCAGAGATATTCTACCAGAAAGCATTCCCTGTGCTAAGTGTCATTCCCATCCTCATTTCTCTACAGTGAATTTGGATAATCACAGATCACTGCACTGCACAGGTGCAGGAGAACAGATGCTGGAGTTCAAGGAGGGATTGGACATTGCTCTTAGATATAGGATTTGATTTTGGGGGTTCCTGTGTGGAGCCATGAGTTGTACTTCATGACCCTTGTTGGGTCCCTCCCAGCTCAGGGCATTCTATGATTCTACGATTCCATAATGTAACTCTATTTAAACTGAGGCCTTTGTGAACCACCCCTTAAAATAATCATTTGTAAGCCATGTAAGTAGCACACGACCTTTAAAACAACATCTACAAAGGAGCCAGGATATTTTCCAAAAGTGTTTATGAAGATTTGAGGCCAAATACCATGTATAAATTCACTAAAATCAAGATGATAACTTAATGGTTGCATTGACTTACGATACGGTATGATCTGTCTCTCAGAAACTACTCCATTTTAGTACACCATCACCACAAGTACAAACATCTTATACTTGAACACGACTGCCAGAACTTCAATGATTAACAACAGCTTAAAAATACCCAAATATTTTGCTGCCTGCGTTTTGAGAAAAGGCTTTGGTGGACTGTAATTACATTTCACCCACTCCAACTGCTTCTTCCAGGGTCTCCCTCCTCACCACCCTCCAGTAGGGCTCTTGGCTGTTTTTCAATGGAATAGCCTGAACAAACATACTGCTCTCAGTGTGACAATGTGCTCCTGGTTACTAAGCAGCGTTTGCAAAGAGCGTTCACTGCTCAGACCCCCTCCCCCTTTTATCATTTAGATGTTATCTACACAACAGGCCCAATTGTAAGTAAATGCTGACACTATAATATGAGCATGCTTCAGTTTTATGTTCCCACATTATACTATTAACATGCTAATTATTCTGAGGGAATCAAATAAAATTATGATGATGATTCCAGCTAAAAATACCTGGTGCATGCTATCCAAGAAATCTAACAAAAACATTAAATATGCCCCAGGAAATCAAATTTATAGCACAGGAAATGTTTAGTGACTTAATTGCTCAGATTACTAGTTGGATATCAGTTACATCATCAGCAACCTCCAATTTCCTGTTTTGCTTATCATAGAGTTACTGTTTTCTTTTTTTAATGTTTGCACAGCCCATGTGGCAACAGCTACAATGAGATCAGATACAGGAGTTTTCTGTGATGGATTAAAGATCATGTTTATTTTATCATTTTTCAAGAAATAATAATAATGTCAGGAACTGAATGTGTACAAAACACAAATAGGCTTTTATTTCTTTTACATTGGAAAATATATGATTTGTGGCAGCATGTGCATTAGTTCTCTGTAAATATCATTGATTTGTTTCCTGCTTCAGAATTGTTCCTTCCTACTAAGAAATGATAGCAGACTTCAGGCAGTTGGCAGTAACATTATATACTTCTGGTCCTTACAGAAACTTGTTTTAATTTGCTGTCTTTATGTCTATGAATCAGCTACTGTGTCACCTCTTTGTGCTTATAACTTTCCTATTAATCTTACAAGTAGCCTGGTATTGTAAAAGTCTGACCCACAGCATTGTTTCAGGCAAGTATGAATCTCTATCATGGCAATACCAACTTCGTTCAAAGAAAAGTGTATTCCTTTGTCATTCCCAATCATTCTGTGGAACTCTAGATTTTTCTTCTAACGCAGAGCTTCACATGTAATTGACTGATCTCCAAATTGCATTCAAGCTTTAGCATCTTTTTGGCCTCTCTGAAGGCCTGTGAGGCTCCTAAGTGAAAGCCTTGAGATATGGATCTGGAGATCACCTGGCCGAAACCACCCAGAAAAGGACCTTGACCTGCAGCTGTTAGATAACTTATAACAATACGTTGGGCCTGTTGTTATTTTTCATAGAATCATAGAATGGCCTGGGTTGAAAAGGACCACAATGATCATCCAGTTTCGACCCCCCTGCTATGTGCAGGGTTGCCAACCACCAGTCCAGGCTGCCCAGAGCCACATCCAGCCTGGCCTTGAATGCCTCCAGGGATGGGGCATCCACAACCTCCTTGGGCAACCTGTTCCAGTGCATTTCTAAATTTTAAACTGATTTTGGAGAAGTACAGCATACTGTATTCAAACCCAAATGGGAACTTTCTTCCAAGTGACTAAAATCACACTTACGAGATCTCTGTAGTGAAGGAAAAAGAAAGGAACAATTTGTGATCAATTTGTGGGTTAGCAGGTGGTAACAGCATGGAGTTATTAAATAATGCATATTTACCAAATGTACATATTCACCAACATGTTTCCTGTGCCAGGGGGGATAAACACATCTTCAGTTGTTTTTTTTAGATTAAAAAGTAGGAGGATAGGTAAAATAAAACTTCTTGATAACATAGAATAAATGGATTAACTAGGAAACATGCTTTAATGAATGGCATTAGACTATTTGTGAAAACAAACAAACAGAGCCAAGCAAATCTTTAAGTCAGTTTCATCAATTGATTGTCAAGTCTTTTTCATGCTGCCTTTTGCCTTTGGAAAAACACAGTGAGGTAGGCTGAGACGAAAAAATAGTATTAATGCACAAAATAAATTCATCTTCATGACCATATTAAGAAGTTATAAAAATGCAGTAGATTTATAAATGCTAAAGCTTACAGAAAATTTCTGTTGTCCTCTTGCAAGAACTAGAATATCCTGATTGAAAAGTAACCATTAGCCAAGAGACATTCAAACTCAAACAATTATTACTTATGCTAGTAATTATTTCCAAATTGACAAAATTTGACTTGTTGTCTGCCTCAGCAGCTACAATACAGTTTTTGAGGCTGTCTTCTGCTTGTTTGCTTTGAAGAAAAATGCAGTGGTATTCAGAATATCTTCCTGTCTGATGTAGCTGAAATTGCATTCACAAGCCCATGTTTACACATAGAATTTCCACATTAATTGGTTCTGAAAACCAGAAAACCAGAAACTTTGAGCAAAAGTCTGATTAATATCAGCAAAAATCCTTCTCTTGTATCTCCTTTGCATTTTGCTGGTAAGACTGCTTCTTGAATTAAGAGGTGAAAATAGAATCACTGAATCATAGAATTGTAAAAGCATAGAACCACAGAATCGCAGAATGGCTTGGACTAGAGGGTGCCTTAAAACACAGGCTATCCCAACCCCTGCCCCCACCCATCTCAGGCTTCCCAAGGCCCCATCCAACCTGGCCTTGAGTGCCTCCAGGGATGGGGCACCACAGCTTCTAGCTGCACTTTAGCCTAGTGTTCCAGAAATGCTATCTCTTCTGCTTTCATTGACATTAACAAATAATACATTGCATGAAAGAGGGAAGAGAAATCACATACATACTTTTATGTCCAGTTCTTCCCATCTTCCCTCTCTCAAACTTACTTCTCTATTCTGCTTATCATGTGCAGCTTGTGGGTAGTTATACTGATGCAAACAAGAAGGACGTTAGCCCCATATCATCCTGATGGGGATGTTAACATCCATGACAGAAAACGTATTACAAATGATCTACCCTACAGAATAAGGCTTTGTATTTTTCTTTCTTTATTTTTGTTAACTGGGCAACAGGGCATTAAAGCCTTGTGATGTATTAATTTGTTGGCCTGGAACTTATTTAAGGCTGTGCAAGGAAGAGTTTTTGATGCACCATTTGTGGTATGAAAATATTTTGACATCAGCAGTTTTTAAAGATATCTATAATATCACTGTGACTTCAAGGTTTTATTTGTCCATGCTAACTAATATAGTACTCTAAATGTATTATATTCTGTGTATTTTAAATATGGATATAAATATACAGCTTTAAACAATAAGTTGTTTACAGTTATGTATCGACATTGAGAATCAATTCTTAGAAATAAATAGTAAAGGTCCTGGGAAAATACTGGCAAGATTTAGCTTTTCTGTAGTAATTGTTCTCTGATTTTAGCCATTAAGACTATTAAAGAGAAATCAAATGGCAAGGTAACCTTGAGTTCTGATGTACTGCACAAAAAAATACTATTCCCAAACTCCACTGTAGTGTCCAGTGCATGACAGCTCTGCTGCCTGCACCAACATACAAGATCCATAGGTTGCACGTTGCTTTTTTGGCTTCAGTCTTTCATCAAAGGCATGATTAATGCTAAGATGTTAAAAACTTGCGTTCACACCAAAGCTCTCACTTCTTTAGAATTCTGCTTCACTCTGTCACTAAATTGTACCAGATAATCCTTTTTCCTGAATCTTTTGTTGAGTTTGAAGTACTCAGCACTAACATACAGCAAGTGGGAGAGGAAGAAAAGGTGTTTCTGTTGCTAAACCTGAACTTGCAATGGCTACAGGGCAGTGAAACTCTTGTTTAGTGCAAGTGACCGATGGAAGGCTCTTATTTTTAAGCAATGATGAATTATCCTCAAAGCCTACCCTCTACTTATTAAGCAAATAAGAATAATAATCACATGCCCTTCTACTGTGTAACTGTGCCACAAGTGTACAGGTCTTCCACTGGCTCTGCCAATTTTCTGTCTGTGTTCAGACCAGTAGATGCCAAAATCATAGAATCATAATAACATTAAGTTTGGAAAAGACCTCTAGATCACCCAGTTCAACCATCAGCCCACCCCCACCATGCCCACTGACCACGTCCTGCAGTGCTACATCCACACAACTCTTAAACACCTCCAGGGACGGTGACTCCACCACCTCCCTGGGCAGCCTGTGACACTGCCTCACCTCTCTTTCTGAGAACATATTCTTCCTAACATCCAACCTGAACTCGGCACAACTTGAGCCATTCCCTCATCCTATCACTGTTACCTAGGAGAAGAGGCCAACACCTCCTTTCAGGTGGCTGTAGAGAGTGATAAGGTCTCCCCTGAGCCTCCACTTCTCCAGACTCAACCCCAGGTCCCTCAGCTGCTCCCCATCAGACTTGTGCTCCAGACCCTTCATAGATTTGGTGCCCTTCCTTGGAATGACCATGCTGACGTTCCCATAAGGTTAAGAATACCTTACGCAAAAGCTTACATGCCTATTTGAATAATTTGAAACCAGATCTATGAATGAAAACACTGTTTTTGTTACACGTTTACCATTTATTCAAACTCTGTAAAATCTGCATATTGCATGGGACACTGTTCCCTCCAGCCCCAGGCTCTCCGTGGGGAACCAAATGCCCCCTCCACTTGCATGGAAAGGAAATCATTCCTGACTTCACATGAGAAGCACGTGCTGTCTCAGGCGTGCATGTGGTCTTACCTCCATAGGGCTACTCAGGCTCACCACTGCAGCAGAGCCTCTTTTGCTCTTTAACTGTATTTTATTTCAACAGGTGCCTTTTCAGTGGAGCAGCAATTCAGCTAGCACTCACCTCCCATCATGGCACACGTCTGCAGACCTGCTGCTGCTTATGCCAAGCCACATTTGTCCTACTCACTGCACATTCAGATTGTATTTCTGGTAGGGCTTACTACTGAAGAATTGAGTCAAGCGCACAGGAATTTTTGACAAAGGCTTCTTTAAAACAGCCCTATCAATCTATTGTATACTGTATTTCACTCACACATTATGAAATAAGACCAGGGAAAATGTTCATCTGCGAAAAATTCCCCAAAGAGAAGCATGTCAAGACCGCTAGTCTTTCCATATTGTTATGAATGAAACTCAACGTTTCAAGTATCAACCCTTGACTGAAATCACTAGGGATTTCCCCTGATTTCCACCCCCACTCAATTTTGAACTAACTGTATTAGAAGTATGCGTTTTTATACAGTAAGTCATAATGCACACACATGCACACACACACACAAAGAACAGCAACTGCTGTTCCTGGTGCAGTGAGTGATAAAAAAATTGGCTGCAATTCAGAGAATACTCCATGTTTTGGAGACTGTCATGACAGGCAGGGATTAGATTTTACATGAGTGGTGATGAGGATACTTCTACTGACATGTGGGGGCTGTGTTTTTTCTTGCCAGCGGGGCTGAGCCACATAATTCATCTTTCTCACTGAGAAAAGAGCACATCAACTACAGAGACCCCAGATTTGTATGGGGAGAACTACATGGTGCACAACTGGAGCTGGGCTGTGTGTTGAAACCAGCACGACAGATTACTCAGGCTGCTTTCCTCCCCATTAATTATCTAGAATTCCTCACCTTTTGCAGCTGTGATTGGTATCATTATGGAACAACTGTGAGGGCTTCTCACAAAGCATAAATAGCAGAAAAAAACCTCAGCAGATTTAGAAATGTACTGGTCTGAGATACTGTAAATGCACATTTTGTTTCCAGAGTCCTCATCACTTTCTATTTTGTGATTATTGTATATACGGGGCATGTTTCCTGAATTTTCCCACAATCACTCTAAAATGATTTTTGTTTATAGTTCTATTTTTCCTTTGAGAACATCGTACTGCGGGCCACAAGGCACTCAGATAGTATGGGAGGGACTGAAGCATCGTATATCCATCCCAATAGAAGTTCATTATTGGTGGTTTATAAGCACAGGTTTGGTGAACGGTCATTTGTAGATACCTCATCTACAGAACAGTGAAAATCTGAAAATGAAACTGTTTCTATCCTGTATTACAGTGTGTACATTGCTTTACAATCAATATATTAACAGAATTTAAGACACTTACTGGCAACATGCTTCTCATGTAGAGTGTAGAGTGTGTGAACTAGGCAGCATTCTATTTTAAATCAATCTTTTCTAGCTGCTCAGCAGTTATGATTTTTTTTTTTTTCTGCTTACAGGCATAGTATAGTACTTAACGAAGCTGGCAGGTACTAAAACCCCGTGGTCAGCATCTTTCAGTTTCTGTCAGAGTCACTGTATGAGCAGATATGCTTATGTTGCAGAACCTTACCCTGAACCATGCAAGCCATGGTGGGGCTTTTGATCTGTGGAACACATAGGTATGCTCATGAGCAATTTCCATTCCGCTCTCCTTTTTAAAACCAGCTCATATAAAATAAGATTGAACCGAGACACTTATGGTGAACAATAAAAACCTGAGATTAGCAGGCTTTAAAAATGTTATCTGCCATTCCAGCCCGGCAGTTTTGGATTTCCAGGTTTGAGTAAGATCAGGAGTGATAAAACAGATACAATACAAGAGACTGTTCTCATGGCATTTCCAGAAAGGCCAGACAGTAAATCTTACCAGGCGAGTAGATTTCCAGCATACCTCTAATGTCTAGAGGTCTGAATAAGCAGAAATAATTTATTAGGATTCACTCATCGCTTGGGCTGAGTGTGACCCAGTGCGTGAGTAACTGATTCAGGCATGGCTTGTCAATGATCTCTTAGTCTTCAGTTTTGAGTTCTTGGTTCAAATGAAACCAAAGGTGGAAAAACAGAGATTTGGCTATTTTCTTGTTTTGTTCCAGTTTTCACCTCAGGTCTTTACCTCATGAGCCTATGTTCACCAAAAACTTGCCAAAGCTAGCTTAAGTTTGGGGTTCACCTGCAGTACTGTGGTGGCAATCAGAGTCAAGGTGAAGTGTCATAGCATAAAACACAACACACTAAACAATCCCTAGTCAAAGAGTTGTAGAAGAGCTAGTAAGAATCTTACTACAAAGGCTGCAAAGATGAACGTGAAGAGGAGGACTGAATTCTGCTCAGGAAGTGCAGGAGATCTGAAATATTTTCTGAGAGAGTGAGAGCATGTTTGGGGAAAACAGCACTGCTGATGTGCAGCACTTTCTGGTAGCCAAGCTTTGAATGGAGAGGGATTCAGTTAACATATCCTCTGAACATATCAAAAGGGGAGAATGAACTGTAGCAATAAGGGATGTCTGCACTGGAAACTTCTGTGGATTGGGTGCATTAAAGGATCCACAGCAGCTGTTGTGCAGGCATACAGCAGCACATCACGTGCTCCCACCACTACGGGAGCAGTGCTCCTTGCACTGGGTTTATGCACATCTTGGCAGAGAGAGAGGTGTTTCTCCATAGAGCAGTGAAGTCTGGTTGGTCACCATGGGAAATGCCCCCAGGAACGGTCTGAGGAGAGACAGGCATCCTTAGAGGGCTGCATTGCTTTCTGTCATGGGAAACAGGTCTGCTATTTCTCCTGTCATAGAATCAAAGAATCATAGAATCATTACAGCTGGAAAAGACCACTAAGATCACCCGGTCCAACCATCAGTCCACCCCCACCATGCCCACTGCCCACATCCCTCAGTGCCACATCCACATGGCTCTTGAGCACCTCCAGGGACTGTGACTGCACCACCTCCCTGGGCAGCCTGTGCCACTGTCTTACCACTCTTTATGAGAAGAAATGTTTCCTAAAATCCAACCTGAACCTCCCCTGGCACAACTTAAGGCCGGTACATCTTGTTGTATTGGATGAATCCAATTTAACCTTTCTGTGGTGACTTGAGGATCTGTCTGTGGGACTCTGAGGTAGAAGGAGTGAATGCTACCCCGAGCAGCTGCACATTTTCCCTGGGATGTATTTCTGGGACCATGAAAGTGTTTGTTGCCTGATGTCTGAGTTGGAGGACAATAAATCCCAGCCTGTTTAAAACAGCTGCTTCAAAAGGAAAAAAAGAGCATGTAGTAATAAACAGGAAAAAAATAGATTTTGATGTGTAAACTGACAGAGAAGACGGTACTAAGCACTGCTGACATCAGCTTAGGAGACAGGATGCTTTAGAAATATAGCTTGATAGGTGTGCAGTCTGAAAAGAAAACTTGTGAGATTAACAGCAGCTAAGAGCATAGCACAGCTGGTCCCAATGCTGTTCGACACAGTAGAGACGGTTGGTTGAAGATGGTTACTCTCTCAAGAGGAGTGAGAAAAGAAGGCAGAAGAAAATGCTAGGGTTGTTGCTTTCCCCATTTTATGACCTAGGCAGAGAAAAAATGCTTTTACCCATGTCACCTGCAGAATCTGCTGCAGACCTAAGAACCAAGTCTGGTATACAAAGTCTAGGCCCAGATCCTTTAATAAAACCCCACATCCCTGCCTCCTGCATTAAGGCTGCCTGGGGGAAGTCTGAAGTACTGTTGCCAAAACAGCTGCCTTGCTGTATATTTTCTAGTCAATTATTCTTCATCCCCGATTTCACTAGAAACCGCAGCTTCTCCAGCCTGGGGATTCCTTTTGACACTGTAACAACAGAACACATTTTGCTCATCACACAGCCCCAGTGGGAATATCTTGTGCCTTACTTGCATCTTCTGCATTCTAGAAACACTCTGCTCGTGATTCAAGACTCATATATCCAAAGCACATTTCTTATCTGTATGGGTGGACAAGGGCTTACAAGGAAAAGTGAAATATTCTCTCTGCCCTCCCCTCCCCTTCCCTCCCTCTCCTTCCCTCTTCTCCCCTCATTTTTTTCCCATCTCCTCTGCCTCTAGATCTCACATCCCTACTGTTACAAACCATGCAGAATAGTAGCAGCAGAAAAGAGAGACACTTAGGGTGATTGTTGAGCTAAAAATTAGGTGTCTCTAAAAAAAGCCCTTTTCACCTCACAGTATTTGTTGAGTTTCTCCAGTAAATGTATTGATGCCACTGAAAAAAATACCAAAGTTAAACTGAACAGCCGCAGCTATCAGATTGTAAGGCAAGTTAACTGGGAGTAAGGATCCCATTGAATTCAACAAGTCTTTTGTGATTTCGAATGCACTATGAAAAAAATGCCTTCAAATTACCCAAGAAGTATGTTAATAGCTGACTAATGCACAAGCTGGCAGGAATCATTGTTTGGGAACGGCTCATTAATCTTACCTTTCATTAAAAAAAAAATTCCAAACTTTTTAATAAGCATTTCTTATTTAGGAAGTAAAGAACGTCAGAGCGCGCTTTTTGCTGGGAAAGTGAGCTCCCTGTTAAAACAAAGCATTTCTTTACTTTTTTTTTTTTTTTTTCCCCCAAGTCAAGCCATCTTGACATCTTCTGTCACCATGTTTGGAAACACAGAGTACTTTCCACCTCTAAACTCTCAGGGCTAATTTTTAAATCTGCCTTTTCACCTTTGAAAGTTTGTCCTTCCCGAGCTGAAAAGCCCTTGCTGTGAGCACCCAGCATCCTTCTGCGTGAAGCAGGCAGAGGAGCTGGGGGCTGGGGGCTGCTGGGGATCATCTCTGAAGGCATTGAAGGCCAGCTTGGATGGGGCCCTGGGCAGCCTGAGCTGGTTGGGGGTAGCCCTGCCTACGGCATTCTAACCCAAACCAATCTGTGATTGTAATATACTATGATTCTGTGATTCTACAATTCTATGAATCTGTGACCAGAAAGGAGAGCACAAAGATACTTTGTGGAGACCTGCAGTGCTGGTCACACTACTCTGCATCAACTCCAACCCAGCTGAGGCCCTATCTCTGCATGAGAAGAGACCTGTGGGTCTCCTGTTTCCCCTCTCTCCTGGGAAATGTTGCACTCAAACACTGTGGCACGGATAACTGGGGCAATTGTGTGTGCTCTTTGTGTTCCCTTCTGCATGCGGTTGTAGTCTGAAGTGCTGTGGTTGAGTAGATAGCTCTGTCCAGGTTTACTGTGTGGGACCCTGCACAGGATGACTTATTTGATTCAGTGGTGAAAATGAAAGATAAACTGCATTGTCGCTAGCTGATAAGGAACCACAATTGTTTTCAGTGATGTTTTGTTGATAAATGCAGCAACTGAATCTCTTAGAATTAGACATTGCTAATTTCTGACTACACGTAGAGGGGGGGTAGAAAAAAACATAAAGAAACCTAATCAGTGTTATCACTGATGTTTTACATTCGCACGCATCTCAGTAGAGATCTATGCTAACTTTTCAATGTAAATGATCTTCAAGGTTTCTACAATAATTTTATTTGCTTTTCAAAACAACCCAGGCTTCAGGATTTATTAATGCAGCAATTAGTATGCTGATCATGCCCAGCATGCTTAAATCTTTATTGGCTGTATGCACCACCGAAAGTTTTAGTTTTATTAAACCTGAGCCTCCTACATACTGCTGTTTAGTGTGTGTTACAAAACTAAGATCAGCTCTGAATATAATGTAACCCACATGTTGGACTGCTTGCTTCAGTGACTTACAGAAATATTTCAGGTAGCAAGTATTTTCTTAGTACTCTGTTATAAAAATATGTCAGGCACACAATGTTTGCATTATATGCTCCTTTTCTGTTATAGAAAAGGAATTATGCGCCAAACCCCTACACTCTTTTCTGTTCCTCATAGAGAAGTCATTTGCATTAACTGTGTAACAAACGACTGTGAATCATCGTATTTCAGTAAAAATTTTGCGGTGAGAGAGACAATGAGTAAAATGAGATACAATGGTCTTCATCACATTTAGATTGATATCTGCAACATAGGCTGTGGGTTTTATTTATGTGAAGGAAGGAGCAAGTGCAGTTGAGACTTCTCCTCCCAGTGAGTGTCAGGGGGTGTCCAGGAAATCCACCAGGCATAGTGATCTCTGCAGAATGGTCATGCTTTCACGCCTTGAGACAAAAATATCAACATGACGGAGGTACCTCCTCAAAAGCCCAGCTCTGAACCCCTCCAGGCAGTTGTCCTGTCTGCCGACCTGCAGGCATCAAGTGAGCTCTTACTCACAGGCATGGTTTTTCCCCACAACAAGATCCAGCTGCAATACTTGTGCCTACACAGCCCCTAAGAAAGGAGACACAGGGCCAACATGTTCTGTAAAATTAATTTTAACAGGTGATGCAGAGGTTTGGCCAGGGTTTTTAAAAGGTTTATACCCCCTGGAGCATACAAAGAAGAAGCAAATTGTCAAATTTGTTTCATATTCAATCTGCGACAACTTCTACAATTAGTCTAATGGATTGAGTCAAGAGGGACTTCTAACAACCCTCAACTATCCCCCTGTAGCATTCAGTTTCTTTTTGGTCCATACAGATGAGCTATCAGATTTCAGCTGTATGTGACATCCCTAGCCATCACCCACCTTCCATCTCAGATTAACACCTTCTGTATGAGTGGAGGAGGAAACGGGCTTATTGTGCTCACACTGCTAGCATGCTGATCCAATCTGCTGTGTGAACACTCTGCTCTCCTCTGTCACTTCCATGATGGCACAAGCCACCCACCTGTGTCTCATCAGCGCTGATATCCAAGGGGCCTGGCTAATGCCTTCAGATACTGAATCTGGATTTGCCACTGAAATTTGCCATCTTAGTGTTTCAGGTCATCTCAAATTCCACAGCATCCAGAGAAAAAAAGCCAGTCTAAAGTCAACAAAGCCTACAATGCTGTTGTAAAAGGAGGTATTATTAAGAATTCATTTCAGTTTTCTATGTTATACCCAGTGCTATTTTCACAACTCGTAGTCCAGAAAACACAGTCTTAAATTGGATTTGTCTTCTTTGTTAATCACCATAAGTAGAAATTCTTTTTAGATTTAGTTAACCTCCAGTTGGTCTGCACAGATTATGAAAAATCATAGAATCACAGTATTATTTGAGTAGGAAGGGACTCCTAAATGTTATCTGGTCGAACTGCCCTGCAATCAACAAAAATCCTACATTAGTTAAATTTGAGGTAAAATGAAAGTTTTGGAGTTAGAAGTATGGATTATTCTAAAAATTCACAATGACTGAGATCCAGATAGTACCAGCTGACAACATGAATGAAATCCCAGAATTGCTAAAATGGTAAGCTGGCCATTCACTGGAGCAGGACTTTACTGTGCTGTACCTGCACTTGTTTCTACATCTCCTCTTCAGAATTTTAGATTCATTTTAACCATATCTATATTGAATCAGGATGAAGTGGTCCATCTATTTTTATCTTACACTGCACATGCATTACCTTCACTACCACTATTACTACAAAAAAAAAAAAAAAAAAGAAAAGAAAAGAAAAAAAAAAAAAAAGAAAAAAGCAATACAGAGACAAGTACTACTTTCCTACCTCCCTTCCAGACAATCTTCATATGAAGCAATAGGGCTCCAGATCTCCAAAGGAGTTTACACACGCAGCAGAGGGCAACTGAATGAGGAGGAAGGTCCCTCCAAAATACATACCAGTTCCCAAACTCCTTTCTTGCTTGTCCAGTTGTTTGTGATGGCTGCACGGAGGACACATGCCCCAGACAACACAGGGCTGATGCCTAGACCCAAGCCAGATGACAGCCATTTGGAGATGTGTCATGGTTTTGTAATCTTTGCTATTGGTATTGCACATCATAACATCATGTGGAGCACAGAGAACAACACATCCCAGAGGACCTCACGGTCAAAGAGGAAAATACGTCACAGAAGTGACGCTCGCTCTCTCTCTCTCTCACTGCCTGGCAGCGGGTGTGGGTGTGCTTCCACACCATGTGCCTTCCATTTTCAGTAGGCTTCTCGGTCTTCAGAAAACTCTCTCTCTCTCTTGTTTTACTTGATTTATTAGCCTTAATTTCAATTAGATTGTATTATATTGTGTTATCTTGCATTCCGATATCATAGTTAGTAAAATAAATTCTCCTTAGATTGTTGCTGCTGCTCTGTTTGTTTCCTTGAGCTCAGCTCCCATCTCCCTACCCCTTCCCCTCTTCCCTTCCCATTTTTGGGGTCACGGGGCCCGCGGGTCTACTTCCCCCTGTCACAGACCTAGATTCATCTAGATAACTCCATGACAAGATGTAATGACTATGTGTGGGCATCCCAGGGGTGGGGGCATGCTGCAGAAGCCTCTTCAGAGCAACATCCATGAGAAGCCGAGCTGAAGAACAAGACTAACACGGATGTGGAGGAGGAGGATTACAGCTGGTTTCAATACAGAGAACTCCAAACATTAACTTGTTGAGGTCACATTGGTGTTGTTGGAAGCATTTACTGTGGGAGGACGAAGGGATCCAGCAAAATGAATGCTGCCTGTAGTAAAGATTATGGGGTTCTTCAGGTTGGTGTTTTGAGAACTCTGACAATCACATGTGTATTTTATGTGGAAAAATAACCTTCTTCCCCTTATGCTCCTCTACAGTTTAACAGCTCACTCGCCAACGGCAGGCTCAAACAGCTTCCTTGCTACCTTCTTTTTCCTTCCCTCTACACCTTCTCCACTTAAAACAAGGAAGTTCAGCTCCACCTGTGTACACAATTGTATAATTATTCACAGGCTAAATATACCAGAGGTTTACATTTGCTCCTGACATTCCCAAGACAGTGCAGTGGAAGAAAGCATGCTGGGACTGTTATTGTTTGTCCCCCTCACATGTTCTCAGAGCTGAGATGAGTACAATGCTGAGATGTTAATTTCAAGCCTAGTACTCTGCTGCTTATAATTGTTTTGCCTCTTAGAGATCAAATAAGTTTAGTACTAAAATAAAATAAGTAATAATAATAATAATAATAATAAAGAACTATAGAGGTACGACCACAAAATCATCTGTTCAAACATCATCAAGAGGGGAAGCCCTGCATTTAAAATAATACTTTCTACATTCTGGCATTACTGATCAGTCAAGCTTGCTGCTGAAGTCGTCAGGACCATAGTTAGAGAGTTTTCTGTGAAAAAATATAGATTTTGTGCAGCTTCCGTGTATGAACTGAGTCACAGTGAGTGGCTTAACAAGTCTATGCATGAGCTGTTTTAGGACTCATGTAGAGGCCAAAAGAGAAACAGAGTTATTCTGCACTCTTACCTTGTTCATTGTGGCTCTCTTCTAAGAAAAGCAATTCTCCACCTTTCCCAGTAAGCACTGACATTTTAAGTTTCTTATCTCTCATCAAACTTTCGTCAAGTACTTCCATGAAAGCTGAGCTGAAAGACTACATTTAAAAGAGATGCTACCCTTCATCATAAACAGAGTCCAATGTTGTCTCTAGTCCACATTAATATCAAAGATCTCATTTCATTTTCAATTACCTTGTAGAACCATGCATGCTCTTCCACTTTTTCCACTTCACTGCTGAAGGAGAAGAGAGGAAAATATGTTGGCAGCCGTAGGATGCCCAAAATGCTTGGGTAGCATTGCCCCATTTTTGGATCCTTGCAGAGTCTCCTGCAGAGCTCCACCTCCATCTCCAGATGAAGAATGAGAGGGTGGAGGACATCTGCTGCTGCCAATCTTGGAGCAGAAAGCAGACAACAGTCTTCGTAACACTCAGTGACAGGCACTGATTACCTGGTTTTTAACTGATCCTCCCTGGAACACTGACCACATGTTAAGCATCAACATCCTTTAATTTTTTCTTCAAAGAAAATAAAATCGTTTTTATTTAAAGCATGGGATACTTTTTTCTCCTACTGAAGAGAGCCAGAATTTGAAATCACAGAAGTACTTAAACACACTCCAAGCTTTAAATACCGCAGGGGATTTATTCAGCACTCAAACATGTGTTAATGGATGAATTTAAGTACGTGCTTAAGCACATTGCTGAATCAGGGCCTAAAACAGCATATTCTCATTTTATTTATATTTTTATGAAATTTCTTTAAATGCTCATGCAAATAAATTGGTGAAACTTGACTTCACTGGAAAAGCATTTACTGGAAATTATTTCTTAATTAAAATCTGAAGCCATAAATTTTCATCTACAGATGATGTACAGGATTTTTCCAGCGTGGAATTGACACGGAACAGAATTTTGAGGGGAGAAAGGTGGACAGTCATCTGGAAAGTGTAGGGAAATATGACAGAGGCAAGGGAACATTTAGCAAATACTATAAAAAGATATTCAAAGGTTCCAATTCAACTTTGAAAGAGAGTTCCTGCAGAAAATACTTTTTTTGTTGCTTCACACTGAAATTCCTGTACAGATGCAACAGAGAAATGTAGTTTTTAGTATCAGCTGCCCTTAGAAATAAGATTTTTAAAACTGAGGAGGAAATAAGCAGCTTCTATGAGGTGTTGATCTTGAAATGCCAACCTTGCTTCAGTACAGTGCAGAGAGCCATTGGACCAGCCCCTGACTACTGATATCCTGTTTGAATTGGAGCACATTAAGCACAACATAATAATAACTGTAACTCAAAACCTGCATGTTTCTTGAAAATATATTACACTCATCCAAGAAAGCAGCTTCTGCACTGCAACTGAACCATAAATCCTGAGGATAATTTGCTCACTGTTTATTAGTGAGGAGGCACACCTTTTCACTCTGTCCAAAACAAGGCTCAGAGCAAAGAGTGTGCATCTGCATACTGGTGGAACACATAGGTCAAAATAGAAAAAAGCAAGAAATCTTTTGATGTGCAGACAGACATTTAACATACCCACAGATAAACCTTTTGCAGTGTCTGAAGGTGTGTGGTATAAGAGGAACAGTCAAAATTCCTGGTCCAAGTGAGATGCTATCCGGAGAAAGAAGTCAGCCCTTCTCCCAGGAGCTCAGCTGTAATGATGCTGTAGGAAAATGAAACTGACTGAAACTCCCGTCCGTGCAGATTTCTGTTCTGCAAGTGTTCTGACATCTGCCCAGAGTAATTGACAGCTTACATAAGGATGTGTCCATGCATGTCATTTTTCTGTGTTCAGGAGGCTTTGAGAGGAATCTGGGGAAACTTAGGGCTAGCACTCCAGAGCCCACAACCTTGGATGGTCTTTCCTAACAGAAAAGTGTTCTTACCCTTGAGAGACAGTCTGCGACATGGAGATCCTGAGCTGCGGATGCAAGGACAGGCAATGAAGACAAATGTGGATGGAAGAGGGGCAGACAGGAGGTGATGGATAGAAACACAGAGGTAGCAAGCAGTCTTCACACTGAACGCCTCCCCTAGGCTTGGTCAGACAATGTAAAAGGCATGGGAACTCCTATGCGAAGCTGAAAGAAAGCACTAATCTCTCAAAGATTGTTCATTGGCACCCGCCTGAGATCATGATAGGCTGGTAAGAAGAACTTGTGTGATTGAGGGACCAGAAAGAATTGTCTCTCAGCTGATGTTTGCAGGTCAGGATGGCTTTTGAAGTTGTTTTGGAGAAAATGGAGTCAGTGCGCATGCCCAGTGGCCTGCCAGGTAGCAGGCATGTGATTACCACATGATCTACTGCTGGTCACCCATATGAGAAGAGCAGGTGCTGTTGCCCAATGTAACAAGAGGTGCATGAGAGTGGAAAGAAGAAGATAACTGAAGAGATTGGAGGTAGTGTGAGAGCCCCCTTCATGAAATATCTCCTCCAGTAACTAAGGGGAGGCATTACATTGGCATCACAGAGTAGGATATACCCCAACATGAGAACATTGTCCTCCAAGAATATGAGTGTACCCCTCAGGATAGACCTCCAGGTGAGAGCATTATCATTTTAGACTTAGAGAAATAAATTGGTTGTGCAACATCTTGGCCTTGTTTCTATCTTAGTCTTGCTCCAGGTATATATATATCGAACCATCTCCTCCAGTAACTGAAGTGAGACAACTCCGTGCCATAAAAGTAAAATGGGGTAATTTCAATGTAGGAAGTCAGAGATGTATGTTAATAAAAGCAAATAACATTTAAAGATTAAAATATATATATTTTTATTTTAAAATATTTTATATATATATATATATATATATATATTTACGTATTTGCTTTAGGAAACCCCAGGAACTTAACCTTCATTGTTTTTTCTCCTGATGGGAGAGCAGAAACTTCCTCCTCCTTTTCTGAGGGTGCAGATACCTCTCCTTTTTCTTTCTGGACAGGATGTGTTGTGGTGCCAAACCAGGCCAAAGAAGCATTTGGGTCCTCTGCATTGCACTGTGGCCTGGGAGCACCACATCACAGACTTATTCCAGGAGAAAATAACAGTAGGGGTCAGTAAACAGTTGCCAGTGACCACAGCCTTTGGGGGAGACAAGGACATGGTGGCTTTAAAGGAAGCATGTAGCAAAGAAGAAAGTACGGTTACAGAAGAGGTCTTAGGCAGCAGAATGACTGAGCAAGTCCCTGTAAGAGAATTTCTGCATGAATCACTGTGCTTCATGAGGCCAGAGGATCAGATCCAAGCCCCACACAGTCTGCTTCTGAACCATGCAGAGGGAGCTGTTAAGTGAGAAACTGAGTGCTGAACCAGGTTGAAGCCACTTACAAAAACAGCAGTGGGCTCAAGTAGTTGGGAGATTTGTTAGTTAAAATAGTGTAATTGTTCTCTTTCTACTTTCATTCTACCATTTATTAACCTTTTCTTTCTTCACTCCCGCAGGCTGTGTCTACTTCTGTGTAGGAAGAGACAGCAAAGGTACCACTGAACTCAGTGATCCAACTGTTTAACTGAAAAGGAATTGGACTCCATGCAGTAAATGCTGCATTTGGTAATTAAATGAATTTCTGAGCAGCAGAAAACAGTAATATTCTTAAACTTCTGAAAAAGTACTTGCATCAATCATTCATTTATCTGTGTGTGGTTTTTTTTTTTTTAAATAAATAAGAGAGTTTATTTACAAAAGTATTTCTTTCACTTCTTACCTGTGATCATTGCTTACATTTAACACCATAGCTGATCCCCCAAGCCTGATTATTTATGTTCAACGCAGTTTCCTTTGTGGACATAGGACAGGTTTCTACATTAAACCACTGAGAAAAGGCATTGGGCCTACCAGCAGGGGTCCTGGGCACATTGCTGCACCCTCTGCAAAGGCTAGAATTAAAGTGAATAAAGTGGAACTCAAAATAAAAGAAGGAAGAGAGTGTGGGAAGGAAGGATGGGTGTTTCCAGCATCAATGGCAATTCTCACACTGGCCCTTTTTGCAAGAATATGTCTCGAATCAATCGTACTGTGTCCTGCCTTGGCAGTGGATCAAGGCTGACCAATCCCGTCCCAACCTTCCCCACTCTGTGCGCTAAGCCTGATCTGACAGCAGCTGAGAGCTAGATGTTAACAGCCCACTTCCCTCTGCCCTTTCTATCTCTGAGGTAAGTGACACATAAGCCCTCCCAGCAGCCTTTGCAAGCAGAAGAAAGAAATTCTTCTGAAATTCAGGCTGGTTTTCTTTTCTTTCTCTTTCTTTCTTTCTTTCTTTCTTTCTTTCTTTCTTTCTTTCTTTCTTTCTTTCTTTCTTTCTTTCTTTCTTTCTTTCTTTCTTTCTTTCTTTCTTTTTAATAGAGGATTAATTTTAAAATAACAGGTGTTTCAAACAAGTCAAAGGATATGACTATGTATAAAACTGCTACTTGTAAGCATTTTCATCCACTGTCTTAAGGGACATGAAACTATGCAGAGCTGTTAAAACACTTTTCTCTTTTGCCTTGTGTAAAGAAGAATGCTATGTGGGGTTCGATTTTAAAACAAGATGAAATTTTTCACAGTTGTGAGATGGCAGGAAGGAAGGAGAGAGGCAAGAAAAAGAAAAAATAACACACCAGGATCCTTGACCTCGTAAGTAAACTGCTCAAATCACATTCACTCCTAATAACTTCACAGAGGTGTCCCTGGGTGGTCTCACTTCCAAGGACAAGCGAGACCTCTGTCTGATGCATTTCACTGCATTAAGCTTGGGGAAACAAAATATATCTGGAGGTGAGAAGTTTCTTTGCTTGCAGCCATATCCACTGGGTTTTAGGAGTGCTTGGGACCAGCAGTTGGGAGTTTTCATTCTTAAGCTGTGAAGGCAAAGGCCCACCACTAATGCCAGAGGGTTAACTTCATGATTTCACACATTAGGCCAGTCTCCATAAAAGCAAATTCCCTTGCATGGGGGGCTACGTGAGCTTGCATGTTGCAAGTCTTTTACAGGAGGCTTGGGTTGCATATCTTACGCATAATTCAAGAAGAAACAAAATCTAACTGATGTAGACATGCATTTTCTGCTGCCTAAGGCCTCTTGAAATGCAAAATTGGAGCACAGAAATCCCAAGGGCAAAGTGCACACAGAGCTGTGGCCTCCATTCTCCTAAGTGTCTCTGTTTTCCTTCTCACCAGAGTCTTGCTTCTGAAAAAAAACCACAACAATCTGGAAACCATCCATCACTGCCTCAGGTATAGAGCTGTGCGTACGGAAACCTCACAGTTTGGGATCAGCTCTTCTATACATGCACATTTTGTTTTGGCATACACAAAAAAGGACAATTTATGTGTTTTTCATTTATTAGGAATGTAGACAGCTATGTTCCTAGTACACTTGATTTCAGATATGCAAAACATCTGCTTTCAAAATAGCAGGTGGCAGCGTGAGCCAGAGCTCTGCTTGTATATATATATCACACGCTTATGAGGACTTCACATCTCTTTTGGCCACTTACTCTCCAGATCTCTAAGTACAAGTGAATTCATATCTTTAACAAAAAAACAGCTTTGTGAGCTTGTCAAGAGTAATGCCACCCTTCATAAGCCTAGTTTTTCAAGAGCCAGAATGACAGACAAGTGGTAGCTGGAGAAGCCAACAGTTTTTTTTTTACCAGAGCTGAGTCCTGTCCATTCCCCATTCCTCACACTGTAAATATCTTTCTCCCACAGGTTGGAAAAAAAAAAAAAAATTATAGTGATGGAAAAACAAAAGGGTATGATTTATTTAATCAGAAAATTTATGGTATATTTCACACTAAAAATCTGTGGTTGCCTTGGTTCTCTAGTATCATGTCCCTCTTGTTTTTACATTTTGCAAGAATTTCAAATACCAAAAACTTTGGCAAATATCTGAAAAGAAAATTAGGTTTTAGAGAAAGATCTGCTCTCTTATTACCCTTGGAACAGCTGAGCTGGTTGGCCTGCAAACTAACAGCAAGGCACGAGGGGACAACTCTCACAAGCTTCACACATAGAAAAGAAGCATTTCTTCCTGTGACTGTTCATTAAAATCAAAGCCAAAATCTACTGGTCTACACCTCTGGGTTACATGTTTGTATAAGCAAGCTGTCGCTTTTCAGAAAACCCTCTTACCCACATTTATTTTCGTTTTCTTGTCTTTTTCTCACTCCCTTGGTCATCCCAATTGGCTACAAGTGATAGGATGAGAGGGAATGGCCTGAAGTTGCACCAGGTTGGATTTTAGGAACAGTTTCTTTTCAGAAAGGGCAGTGAGGCAGTGACACAGGCTGCCCAAGGAGGTGGTGGAGTCACCATCCCTGGAGGTGTTCAAGAGCCATGTG
This sequence comes from Alectoris magna, assembly GCA_030625065.1. NCBI lineage: Eukaryota > Metazoa > Chordata > Aves > Galliformes > Phasianidae > Alectoris > Alectoris magna. Next base: position 89,788,028 of record CM060560.1, read on the forward strand.
GATGTGGCACTGAGGGACGTGGGCAGTGGGCAAGGTGGGTATGGGCTGAAGGTTGGACTAGGTCATCTTAAAGGTCTTTCCAACCTTAGTGATTCTGTGGCTCTATGATCTCTCACTGCCCTCTGTCTTAGGGCACAGGGTGACTGTCACTGGCTGAGGTGAGATGGATGAGCTTTGTTCTTCCCAGACCAGTGCTGATCTGCAAGATGCACCAATCCATTAGAAAACAGGCACCCCTCTCTCCTGCCATGACGCTGTTTTCCCATGCTGTCAAGTGGTAGAGAAGCCAGAAACGCTGGAATAGGTGCTCTTCTGGCATCTTCTCCAGCCTTAGATCTTGCCATCTGGTAAAAATAATAATTCAAAACTGGACATTTCTGAAATGTTTCAGCAAATGTGTGCTGAGTGTCCCAGCTCCTTCTCTGAGGGATGTGGCAAGGAAGGAGCAGCAGGCCATGCTCCTTCTCTGAGGGATGTGGCAAGGAAGGAGCAGCAGGCCATGCTCGGGCTGCTGGGCCCTGGCCCTGTCAGACCTCTGGTGTTGCACTGCCTCTGCATGGTGACAGCTTTCACACTGGAACCAGGAACCTCTTATCCCAAGAGCTAACTCCTTTTGTTTGGAATGCCCAGGAAGCCTCGCAGCACAGCGTTTTCACAGGGTTCCCTGAAAGTTTTCACTTCGGTCTTAAGAAGATTTCACCTACAAGTGCTTTCCTTTTCTGATAGATCCAAACAAGGCTCCCCACTTTCATGAAGATTAATTTAGATTTTCTATTGCAGAGGCACCCACCCCCAGCCACGTGACCACTCTCCTTTTGAAATCTAGGTAAAGCCTGTAAAGAGGCAGCTGTGTTTCAGGCTCTTTGAACAGTGTCTCTCACAGAAGAGGAGAATAGATAAGCTGTCTTGCAAACACTGTTAGCAGGGACCAGTAATCAGCGTGGAAGAAATCTGCACTGGGAATGAATGTATCAATTTACCTCAGGCTGTGCACTTCAGAGATGGGCTCTGCCCTAGAAGGGGTACATCTGAAGCTTGGCCTGTAACTAAAATTAAACCACTTTGTTATTGCAGGGGTTTGTTTCTAAACTGCAGATTTTTCCCTTTGTATGGGAAGGCAGACAGACAGCATCCTAAACCTGCCTCTTATGGGGCTTGTATCACAAATGCATATATTATGCACATGTGCACTCGTTACACATGGCTGTGTGTGTAAATATATCTCTCTATACAAATATAGATGATACAAAGTGAATTGCAAAACTTCCCTCCTTCTCTTGCACACAAGCTTTCTATAAATCAGTTGCTAAGCATCACATACTATACAATACAGAGATTCCTTAATTTGCATGTTGATTTCTCCTACCTCTAAGGGAGGGATTCCTGGGAGCTGGAAAACATCATTATTTGCATTACACCAACTTTTGCTTGTTTTATTTTTCTTTTACTCCAGTACTTGTCACTGGAGTAAAAAACTCATCTTTAATTTCACTTTTAATTTAGTTTTGAAAAGATATGTGTATTAACTCTGTAATGTATAAAGTTAAAAACAGAGATGTGCTTTCTGCTGATCTAACTCAGTGCAGACTGAAGTGAGATAACCATTCTGGGAAAGTCAAGTGAAGATATTAAATCCCTGTTATTCCAGCAGAATTAATGTTTTACCACTGGCTGGGAACAAAGTTGAGTGACCTATCATTAAACGCAGAAAAAAAAAAGATTTCACATCCTGGAGGAAGTAAAGCACATCCAGTTCTGGAAATATGCAGTGAGAAACTGGGATGCTGAAACAACTCCTCGTACTTCTTTTCCCATGAAAGGAGAGAAAGCTGAAATATGGAGAAGAGACCTTTAAGAAAATAGTATAGGAGATCTTGGCTACTTACTAAAAATAAATGTTTCAAAGTGACTAGCTTGATACTATTCAGCTGAAGATCTCTGGGACTTCAGTATGGACGATGCTTTGCATTTCTTCAAATCAGTAGTACAAAAAAGATGTCTCAAGTCTGTGTTCCAGTCAAAGGGAAAATGTTTGCATGCAAGATCTTTGAACCGAATGGATAAATTAAAAGTCACTTTACAAAAAAAAGAAGAGTAGATGCAAATGGCTGCCTCTTCAGTCCACCTCACACTGAGAATAATTTAAGCATTAAAGATAATTCATTTGAGACACAGATGAAATTGAATGTCTTGTCTCATCTTCTGAGAAATGTGATGTTGTAAATGAGAGGCTACATGGGAAGGTGACCAAAGAAATGATAACAATCATAGCACTGAAAATGAAATTTCAGTTTTGGCATAAGAAATATTTTATCAAACTTATTAAGTGGGACGCTATAAACAGGGGGTTGTACTAGTAGCATGTGCATTTTAGAACAGGTGGCAGATCAGGCTTTAATATCAGTAACACATAAGAGAACAAATGCTGATAAGAAAAGAATAAAAGTGCAAGAGGAAATAAAACTGTGTGATGAAGGTTTATTGATGAGATCACGCCAGACTTTCTAAACTCTTTGAGAACAGATTTTCTAGACAAAGGAAATCTATTATATCTACTCTGTCTGGCCTTTGTAATGTATCAAACATGCTGACAAATGGAAAATCTTTAGCAAGTAGAAAGGATGGGGATAAATTCAGACACAGAAAGGAAGTAAAGAATTACTGGTGAGAGAAGGAAAATCAGATGGCATTGAAAGTGAGTATCAAGCTAGATAAAAACTGTTTCAGAGTTGAATCTAATACTCACATAAAAAATATGGCACAGAAAGTATAAGCTTCTCCAAAGTCCTGGATTGCATTGCCAATACATGGGAGGGGTACAGCATTCAAGAGGAAATTGAATAATAGAGCTGGATTAATAGTATAGAAAAAAGCATCCATATCTGTATTTAAGGAGTAATAGGTGCTGAAAATACTTTTTATTGCATACTCCAGATAAAGAAGTGATGCTGTTGCTGAGTAGTAAAAAAAGAGAATATATTTTATTTTCTTATTAACCAGACATCAAAGTTTTGTGACAAAATTCCATTCACAGTATATGTGATGCCTAAAGCCTCTTCTAATATGTAGGCAAATTACTGGGCTTGAGATGTTTGGTTTCACTCCTGAGAGCCGAAGAAAATACATCCAACTTACAGCAAGACCTAGAGATGAGTTTTTAACACTGCACACAACTAAGGCAGTACATGCAATCTGTGTGACCCAAACTACATCATTGCTTCAGATTTAGGAACTGCCAACAGCCAAGACAAGATCACAGCCTCTCAATTAAAGATGCAATTGTCCATCTCTTGTCACTGTCAATCCTATGGTTAGCTGGGGAAAGAGTGTCCTAGAAGAAGGACATGATATTAAATTGTTTATTTTGAGTGTGCATATTTTGGAAAGGGAGCTTGCAGATACTGAAGCAGATACTTATCCATCTAGCAAAGCCCAGCAGTTCTTCATATGAGAATGAGCTTTTGTATTTGTGAGCTGATGTGAGACCTAGCATTTAGGAAGATCCAGTTTCCACCAAATCTGTGCTTACAATTCTGTAACATTTCAGCGGGGGTGGATACAGCTTAATAACTGAAGTCACTCATTGGATTTAGGATTCTCTGGATCAAAGCAGAACTGGTACCATCTCATAACTATGAGGAGCAACCCAAGGAAATCTATCGAAACAAATGCTGACAATTTCTTATAAGCATGAGTGGAGTTGTAGAAGTTCTTGTCCTTCTTTGTTCCAGAACTGAAGCTCTCTATGTGTTCTCTTTTAGTCATGCAGATGATGTTTTGCTTTCCATGACAAGCAGTGATGTAGTCTGATGCAGAATCATTCAGGAGTTTAAAAAACACTCTACAATTGCTATTTTTAGAGTCTGAAATATTATTTTCTCTTAGCAACTTCTGCATGCCAGAAAAAAACACTAATTGCAATGAGACATCAAGTCTATGCACCAATCGGGCAATTGAGTTGAAGATTCATTAGATCTCCTAGAATTGATCCTTCTCTGCCTCAATTAAGACAAAATGAAATTTAACACTGATTTAAAAAGTAACATTCAGGCTGCTACTTTTCCTTCTGAAAAAAAAAAAAAAAATCTGTATGTATTAGACTCGATTCTAATGTCTGACATTAGGCTGGGAAAGAATTTCATGACAGATAATCTAAATTTCTTGTAGGTCTAGCCCATGGAGCCAGTGTATAATGGAGTTCTATCTATGCATATGAGTGTGTTAATGACAAGACTTGATGGAGACTACTTGGATCTATGCCAGAGTAATTACCTTGTGTATAAACTTCAGAATGATTAGAAAATTACTCATTTATTTTAAATAAGCATTTGAGAGAACTCTTTGTAATGGTTATACTCAGTACAAGGATCATTTGTATTCACATTGCTGAAAATGGTATCTTAAAAGAGGCAGCACTTCATTTAAACACTTCATTACAATAACAGCAGTAATGAAACCACTGAACTGTGGTCTCTCTCTCTCTCATCCCCTTCACCACAAAATAAAATAGAATGGGGAAGGTAAGTAGGAGGACCTCTCAAGCAAATCTGAGAAGAAAATACTGTATGAAGCTACAGCAGTGAGCCTAAAGAAAATAATGCAATATTTTTTTCCAGAAATTTCTTCCTGCCATATCCACATTAAGGCCTCAGCTTTCCACGCCTGATCTGGAACAGTTCAAAAACACTCAAAAAAAAAAGCTGCAATTTACTGAAATAATACGAAATTTTAAAAATGAATGATGAGTAGGTTTATTTCAAGACAAGAAATACTGAAAACATTTGGCATGCTTTTCAAGTCAAGTGAAAAGGAAGGTGTTTTCGATAAAAATGACATTTACCCCTTTCACACTGCATCGTTTGAGGCAGAGTTTCAGAACAGATGAAAACATAGATTTTCTTCCAGAAGTCAAGTAACCTGAACTAAATGTAAATGGAAGGCAGAAACAAACACAAATAATTAAATAGTGTTTTGGAAATATGCAAGTAAGATATGTTGTTAATGAAATAAATAAGGAGTTGAACCATAGGAGACCAGCATAAACTTGGGTGATGAAAATCTTTGCAAATACAATCCTGTCATTGAAAGTCTGTGGAGAGGGTAGCCATCTTTATCTCAGTAAAAGTTTGCCCACTTCTTCAGCATCACTGCTAAAAACTGAGATAGCTTGGTCACTTGAAATGAATACCAGAGCATATCAGAATTATTCCTGAACACTTTCAATACTGTATTTTCTCTGAAAGTATGTTCCCTCAGCTCAAGTTGGAAAAGCTTTCTTTCTAACCATGGTGATCAGTTGTAGTTACAGGGCAAAGGCACTGAAACAAACAAAAAAACAAAAAAATCTACCTCCCTTGATGCAAATATTTGTCCAAGGTTTTACAAATACCAACCAAGAAGGGATCTAGAATGCTTACTTCATGATTTGTTATCATTTCAATGCATACGTAAGGGCTCTTCAATTGCAGTTTATATGTATTTTCAAGATTTTCCTTGCAAACTTGGGCTGCAAATCCCCTTTGATATCACAGCAGTGACTTCAAACCCTGAGGCCTTTACAAGTTGGTTTTGTATTCCATTCACTCAATGTTTTTACTAAATATTGCTTCTGAACAACAGTTCACTGCTCATTCCTACCAGAAATGGCTTTATGAACATGAATAGGATACAATATATATGATGTTATATATCGTACTTTTTTTGGTTAAAATTACTGGAGAAGTGGAGTTGGACCAGATGCCCTCCAGGGATCCCTTATAACTTCTACAATTCTGTGATTTGGTGGTTCAGTGACACGATAAGATATGATATCATATCACATAACTCATCTCTGCCTGTAAATCCAATCCCACAAGTACAGATGAATCATAAAAGTATGACTATTATACATATCACTGCTTAGATGTCAAATTGAGAAGGAAATTTCATGGAGTCAAATGCAAACAAAATTCTGATTTAATTTCTTAAGGCTGGTTCAGCAATACATATTCAGTTGATATTCTAGATATGCTCAGTGGAACAGGAAATATGTCCAGCACTTCTTCAAATTTACCATTTTTTTTCATTTGTATACCTCAGTGTAACATCAATAGAGAAGGAAGACTGATGTTTTCAACAGGTCATGTAAATTATTATTAGCGGTATATTAGACAGAGTCCATCTGGAATGTAATTCACATTTCTTCTTCCATTCAGAGACACCAGGAATTACTGTGAGAGATAAAGGAAGATGAAGCATCTTGCAGACTTTTTGTCACAAATGTGAGGTAAGTAGCCAAAGCTGCTATAAACTCGGCATCAAAACATTAAATTAAATAAAAGAATTAGTGGGTTCATGCATAAATGATCAAGTGGATAAGAGATTTCTTGGGAAAAATTCAACGTCTTCTATAACAAGAATTCATGCCCTCGCTCATCTCTTAGAATTATGCATTACAAATATGGGTAAGGGAGAACAAAGTGCTATAGACTGCTTGGATTTTCTGAAGATTTTCAACAAGATTTTCCCCCAAGTATTTTAAGGGAAAAACAGATTATCATGGGATGGAGAGGAAGTCATGACATATCTAAATTACTAATGAAAAGACAAAAAGCAATGGGAAAAAAACAAACAAACAATTTACCTTTTTTTTTTTTTTTTTTTTTTTTCCACGGGAGGAAGGTATAAGAGCAGAGTTTCTCTGATTTCTATGACAGGCTGGTTCTCAGAAATCATCTGAAAGAGGTCATGGAAAGAAAGGTGACAAAGTCAACATCAAAGTTAAATTCAGAACAGCAACAACTGAAGTCAGTTGCAGAGCTGCAGAGGGACATCACGATATTGAGTAGCTGGGCAATAAAATGGCAGATTAAATCTGATGCACTGAAATGTAAAGTAATACTCTTGGGAAAAAAAATAAGCCAGGAAAGTTTTGCATACAAAGTAATAGTTTCCAGACTATCTAGCACCATTCAGGAAAGAGACTTCAGTACCCTAATAATCAGCTCAGTGCCTACTAATGATCAAAAAGCAAGTGGTACAGAAAAGGAGTATCGTGACTGAATGTTCCTGTGTAAACCCACCTGCATCTTAGTTACAGGGTTAGTTATGATACCTTAACCTCTTTTTTTAGGCATTTGAACCAGAACCTGGAAAAGCTTGGCAAAGGTTGAAGCAACATGGCATAGCCATGGCAGATCTCTGGTCTGCAGTGAATATTAGGCACAAGTAAACAAGTTTCCTTGTCAGTAGGTACGTATATTTGATAAACTAGTTTCCTCCAATTGCAAGGACACATGGCCAAATCCATAAAAGAAAATTCTTGTTTTCAGAACTGGATTGTTTTTTTCTCTCCATCTCAGGCTTCATCTACAGGAATGTTTTCCCCATTGCTTATAGATTTAATAACTAAAAGGACAGCACTGCTAATGCTCGGAAATGTTCTTTGATGTGACTGTTTATACCACAGAATTTCAAATATCAGGAATTAGAATGATGCCATGCTTAAATTAAATATTAATGCATATATTAGACCTGATAGGAAGAAAAAACTACAATTTTTTTTGTGGAAATATTATTCATTAATACCGTCACATTATTTCAAATACTGTCAAAATCTGATACGTGCAGATGTGCAAATATGTACTGCACATATAAAGTTACAAAATGTACATGTGTGAATGACAAAAAAATAATTTTAAGCAGAACAACTAACAAGGGAGTTAGTTACTTCTAGATAATTGGTTCTTAACATCTGGAAATACAAGAATTGCAACTATTCCTGTATTTTGAAGCAAAGTTTTATTAAAATATCAATTAATCTGGTGCTGATGGCTCTCAAAAGAGTTTGCCATCAGTTGTTCTATATGTCACCCAAAGTGTGTGTCCCCGGGAATTACTCTTAAATGATGATTCAGGAGAAGAAAATTTCTTCCCTTCTTTCAGAACTAAGATTATGAGTTCTCTTGCATTGTGGCTGCGTATGGAACGCAAATCAGTTTGTAATAGAAACTACAGAATCAGAGCCACTCCCTGGGCTGAGTGGAGAGCAACAGCTTCAGGCTTTCTCCCCTATCGTCTTTTGCAAGTGTGCTGAAGATGAGGTATTACATTTGATGAAATCCAGGACTGCAGATCAATACACAATGGAATCAAGATATGCTCTGGAAAATGTAGTTCCTGCATCTTTAATATTCTCCATTTCCTTTTATCCCAACCTTCGCACTCCCAGGAGCTTAATAGCTCTTAGTCAGCCTGGTGGTTCCAGTACCCCTCTTCTTCCTGCTGGCAGACACATGTCTTCCGGCTGGAGATGCCAACGAATGTCAGACAATCTAATTTATAATTCTAAATCTTCTGGAAAGAGCTGTGGAGGCCAGGCCATAAGGGGCTTTCCAAAATAATTCTGAAAGTAAAGCAGTATATGCAGCAGGCGAGTAACTTTATCTAGATTTCAGAGATTTAGTTACATGAAAGTGAGAATATAAAAACACTTTCGCATGTAGCAGAATACTGTTGAACACATTTGGAAAGGATCAAGTCAAGACTACCTAAATCATTCAATAAAATCTGCTACATAAAACATCTAATAAATTGTAATGGCAAGGACTTGTGCAGAGAGGCTGAAATTCCAGCTATGCGCTGAAAATAAAGTTTGGTCACATAGTCACTTTCTTTTCTTTTCTTTGCTTACTTTACTAGCTATTGGGCTGGAAGTGTCCAGTTTCACTGGAACACCACAGAAAATGCTTGGCATCAGTCTCAAAGGAGAAATGATTTGGTATGCTGTGATTTTCTTTATGATTTTGGGGATACTTTATTAATCCCCCAAGTTTCAAATCTCTTAAGACCATGATTAAACAAACAAAAAAAAAGTCCCTTGGTGTAAAGGCAGCCCCTATCTTAAACAAAAACGATCATAAATGTCCTGTGACAAAGAAATAAGGATTTCACAGTAAATTACAGAGCTAAATAATGATAGTATCTCACATCAAAATAAAACTTACTAATTCGGTTAAGCACTCTGTAAGTAGAACTGGAATGCTGCTAATACAATAAGATTTTTGTAATCATGTTAGTAAGAATGATAGCCTTATGCTCTGTATCCTGTTCCTCGCGTACCTATAAGATACTGCGCAAGAAAAACAAAAAACAGAGAATTCATGCAGGGAATGTGGAAGCATCTGTTTCTGTTACACTTCATACTAGCAAACAGGTATGTTGATTAAATTGCTTTTATCTGCATTTTGGTGGCATCCTGACGTGACTTGAAGACATAACAACTACGGCTAGGAGGTTTCTTGGCAAATGTAATAGCATATATTACAAATTTTCTAAGCCAAGGTCTCTTACAGACAGAATGTAAGATACTTGTTATTAGTTTCTAGTTTTCATTACCTAGGAGTAAATGCTGAGTTTATTTTGGGTGGGTATCAGAAATCACAGGATATTTTAAAAAAACCCTAACATTGTCCAGTAAGTTCTCTGCATTTTAGATACGACTTATGATGTGCCCACAGTGTAACTACCTACTAATTTGAACTAGTTCCCATGAGCAACTGCAGAAGTTAGCATAGAGAGGTCTGAAGAAATCTTTGATGTATAAGTATAGTATCAGTGGGAAAACGGTTTTCCTCAGAAATGTCTTCTTTTTAAGTACAATCCAGGCTACTTTTGTCAATGCTTTTTTATTTTGGTATAGGTGATAGCCGTGAGCTTCATTTGAACCAGTTCATCTTATTAATGGCCAATGAAAGCATTAAGGCAATAAAACTGAGCACTTCTGTCATCCTGAGGGGAAAATAGTCAGGGAAGATTTTCTACCAGCCCCTGAGAAGAAGGGGAAAAACCTCTTCTTCTTCATCTCAGGTCATCTTGAAACCAAATAGGAACTAGTGCACCATGCCTGGAAAAGTAAAAGTACCCCACCCTCCAGTAAATGTGATAAAGCCATAATTCCCACTCACACTTGAAGTCAGAAAGAAAGGAGCACACCACATGAAAGGAAACAACTCCCTACCAAAACATCTACACTTTATGTTTTCATTTAAGTCAGAGAAAGCTGTAAGAAATACGAACATGCTGGTAACAGTAGTGTATTGTAAAAGAGAAGCCTGGATTAATACAATAATCAGCACTCTCCAAAGGACAAGCATGTAGCCTGTATGGTGAGCAGCCAGCGGCAGTAGAGGGTGCAGCACTAATAGCAATATGGGAACAGTGTGTCATGCGTTAACATCTAATCAAGGCAAGATGGGAACATTCCAGGCAAAACTTCTCAACAAGCAGTGAAACACTTTTAAAAAACAACGCCATTCATTTTGTTCTGTGATATTCCTCCTTCAATGTCCCTCTTTCTTATAAACTTCAGCAAAGGAAGGTAATACACACAAAATTTCCATTTTGATAGCTTCTTACTTTAAGCTAACAGCAGGAGTGGTCATTTTTGTCTTGTTGACAATGATGTTATTAATTAATTAATTAAATACTGCAGAGGCACTCAGATGCTAAATCTGGAATGGTTTATGAAAAATGTGGCACACAAGTTCAGCTCTTGTGTTTTGACTGAGCTAACTGCCTGGACTTGGGTTTCTAGGACACAGTGTTGACCATTTCTTTTCTATATCGTTCCCCTTCCTGTGGGCCTGGCAATGGGACTCAGCTTAAAAACAGAGGTCAGCCTGTGTCTGCGCAGTAGAAAAAATGTATGGTGTAAAAGGACTACACACGGTCTCCAGCTTGTTGTTTACACTAGCTTCTCCAAATATGATGAGAGAGGCATGAGGATATGACCACAACTGAGTGAAGTTTCAAGTGAAACCAGCTGCCTGATATGGAGGAGAACATAAAACACACATTTTTAAAAGCAAACAACAACACTACAACCAGGTGACATGTCTACTGCAGCACGAAAAGCTAAGAAAGCTACAGACCCATTCCTTTCTGGGTTGTTTTTTCCAGTGAGACTGTGACTTCCACAAGCCAACATTTGACATAGTTTTTAGCCCACTAATGTCTGCTTCTCTTCTTGATTGGGACTTAGGTCCAAGTGTTCTGATATTACTGAAAATACTTGCATTGGCTGTAATGGGGATTTGATTGGAACCAGAGCTAGGTGATAACAAGTAGGGGGCTGAAGAGTGCTTTTGTGTGGTAGGAATACCTGAGCAGAGGGGAACAAAACAAAAAGCACCAAGAGGTAATGTTACCCCAGGTTCAGTATGCAAATTGAACAACAACTGGTTAATATGTCCAACATAAAGAATATAGTAATTGACAACATCTTTCCTTTTGCTTCAAAAAATGGAGCTGATGATGGGAATAGTACGAACAATATCTGCAGCACTGGTAACAAAAGTTGAGTCGTAATTACCTGGAGCTGACTGCATAAGCAAATATACATATTTCCAATACACAGATGATCTTCTTTTCAAAACTAATAATGGAATACATCTTAAACTTACTCCCACCTTCTTGGAATAGAAATGGCAGCATAACTTTCTGACAAGACAGGACAGGAAGAGTGCAACCTGAAAAGTATCAACAATTTAAAACATTCCTCCACTCAGTCAGGACAGACAGAAAACAGCAACATCGCAGATCTCAGTGTCCAAGGAGTGCTGCAATGAGACATACACAGGGCTACGTGCCAGGAGTTGGCTTGCTCTTTCCATCTCTAGTGACAGTGAGGCAGAGCAGAGGTAACCAAGAGGAAGAAAATAAGCGCTTATGGTGCAGAGTCTGGATGGGAGACCAATGTTCCTGAAAGAACAAAAGTAAAGGGAAGAAAAGAGAAGGAAGGTGTAATAGGGCAGGGAAAGGGATGAATGATGTCCACCATGTGGGGGTAGCAAGCCTTTGTAAGAAGCTAATACATGCCAGACATGAGTCACAGAAAGGAAAGAAAGGTGGAAGAAAAATGGCTTTGACTTAAAGACCACCACTAGTGAAGGCTGTTGCAATAAACCCTGAAAGACTGTTCTCTCTCCCAGGACAAGCCTTCAGGTTCTGGCACCTCATTCTCTTGATAAATATTCCAACAGGTGCAGGAAGAGGCTCAACCTGAATACAGTTTAACAACAGAGAGTAGAGAATAAAATGAGAAATCCTGCATGTGTAAGATACTTTTATTATGGTTGTAGTTTTTGTAACATTGCGGTCTTCCATGGACTGCTCATTATTAGTCAAAACCTATTCCCATACCTCTGTCCTGTTTTTACTATTATTCCTACAACAACAAAAACAACGGAGTATTTTTCTCAGCACATTTCAGAAGTTCCTTCTAGTTTTCATATATTTGGCATAATAAAGCTATCTGCTTACAAGGAACCTCAAGACTCCCAGCCAAGTTTTGAAATATATAATCAGTTGCAAATGTTTTGGGGTGGCTGACTGATGAATGCAGTAACTTTACCATTTATCCCATTTTTTACCATTAGCAAATCTTAGATATTTTAAGGACAGAAGCACTTTCCCCTTTTTTAGGTTAAAAAAAAAAACAAAAACAAAAACCAAAAAACAACAAACAAGCTTAAAAACTGTTGAGAATGATCATAACAGCTGTTTAACACATTGCTCAGTCTGCTCCTAGTAACAATAAATACAGTGGTGGCATTACAGTGATGAACTTTTATAAGAACTGACGTAATAGGATAATTTCTGCCATAATAAAACTGAGTGTCAAAATACAGTTACCTGCCTTTATTTACACTTTATAAAAAACACTTTATTTCCTGTATTCTTGTTTCAACTCCTTCTCCTCATAATGATACACTTCATCGTTTCAGGAAAAAATCAGCTGCTTGCAGAGCTGTCCCCAGGCCAGGAGGATTTTCATTCATTTGCTGTCTTTTCAGGCTCCCCAACCTGTTTATCATTCAGAGTTCTTTCTTTCTTTACTTCTTTTCCCTGATCAGTACATCACCTGTGGACTTGCATATTTCAGAATGTACATAAAGCCTTGAATTTCAGGGCATAAGCTCCAAGTGATAAGGGGCTGCTCTTATAACTTGAGCTTGGATATTTTGTTCCCCCATGCTGTTGGTGCCTAATTACTTTCAGAGTACCGACAAGGAGGACCACTGGTCTGTTCTGACACAAAAAGCCCACAAGAGATTATTCAGTTGGATGCAATTTATTTAGAGACCCATGCTCAAGAATTTCCTTCTGCGCTTGCCAAAGAGGAGCAAAAACGAAAAATGTTCTGAAGGTCAAACAGGAACAGGTGTATGCTGTCACTTGACTCTGGCCACTGTGTTGTGAGAAAGCTTCCACATAGATGAGAAAAGCCCCTCCCAGAGCACCTACAAAAACAGTTTACTGGGAATCTACCTCTCCAGTTACACAAACCCTTTCACCTTCCTTTGAGACAGGAGGCCAGAGATTTTTCTCCTCCATTTGTGTTTCAACACTGAATATCTTTCTCATTTTACAGTGTCTAAAATATATTTCTACCATTTCAGGTTCTGAACATGTTCACAGTGCATTAGCCAGCATTTTCAGAATTATTAATCACAACAGGATAAAGCAAAACAAAATTACTCTTCAGAGGAATCTGCATTCCTTTATGTCCCTAGATAATGTCATTTCAACAACACAAAGGATCTACAGTGCAACTGGCTAGGCAATTTTTTTTTTTTTGCTTGAGTTACAGCAGATTTTGAAAATAGATTTGGTGTTACCCAGTCTTTGTCCATATGTGACACTGAAGACTGGGTAAACAGGGAAATCACTGTGCCTCGCTGTGTCTCTGTATCTTCTCCCTTTTTTCTTTTTTTTTGTTTTTTGGGTTTTTTTTTGGTTTTTTTTTGTTGTTTTGTTTTTTGTATATTTAGTCTGCAGATTCTTAGAGACAAAGGATATCTCTTTGAGAAACTGTGGGTACTGTGTAGAAACAGGGCCTTTGGTCTGTTCTGGCTTTCTGGTACTACTGCAATGTAAAAATAGGAAGCATTTAGTTTTGAACCTGGGTGGCTTTTACAACAAGTTGCTGCAAATGTATTCCTTCATCCTTCTAACTTACGCTCTTCAGCATTCCCACATTTTGCAACACAAGACAGGGGCTCAACCTCAGCTAATGCAAACTGTGAAAGCTTTATTTCTCTAGCACCATGACTGTTCACACCAGCTGAAAGTCTGCTTTGCACATTCAAGCTTCCACTCTGTAGATGGTGTTCTATAACTTCATAGCCAAGACAGGATTTTTAGTTATGTGTCTCAACCGTGGCAGAAACAAACCAGAAACAATGTGATTACACTTAACCACACTGTTTCCCGGTAGAAGTGTTGAAACTCCACTCTTATAGCCAACAAATCTTATAGTGACTTTTGTAACTGCAGTTCTGAAAAATGTAGAGGAAAATGGATTGTGCTTTTCATTTTAAATACAGATGAACACTGCCTATCAGGATTTTTTTTTTGTTACTTTTTTTTTTCCTTTAAATGGAGTGGGGTGGGGATGTAAAGGGTATTTCCTTGGAAAAAAAAAAAACAAAACTCCAAACCCAGCCTACCCCCAAAAACACCTTCAGAGGCTTCAAATTCTTCATTTCCTACCCAGAATTAAAAAGGCTGTATTTATGTAGAATTATAACAGAGAATGTACATTAATGTATGTGCTAAGTCGCAACTGTTCCACAGACTTAAAATTCTGAATGTGAAGTATTGAATATAAAGCAAAGTCATAAAGAAACCCCATGACTGCAAAAAATACTAAAATATTTGTTGAGTATATTAGAATAAGAAAGTGTCAAGCGACTGCAAATTGCTAATAGCCATTCAGGAGCTAGGAAAACTAGTAAACTGAATACTTTTTTTTTTCATTTTATTTTATTTTATTTTATTTTATTTTATTTTATTTTATTTTATTTCATTTTCTAATAAAGACCTAAGAAATCATTACTCCTGTTGAATACAGCACTGCATGTCCAGTAGCATGTAAAATCTAAAAAAAAAGGGGATTCAGTAGACAGGTCACTTAAATAAAAGAGGTAACAGTTTTACATGTGTGAAAAGTGGACAAAATGCTCCTCCCTGAGAGCTCACTGCAAGAAAATGGCAATTTGGAATATCATCCACATCTATACCAAGGCACTGTGTGCAGTCTAATGGTGTAGAGAAAATAATTACCATTCTGCTTTTTGTGCATATTACAATAATAGTCTCTCCCCATAGGCTGAAATATATGTGGAAAGAGTTAGTGAGGGAGGCCACAGTAATAAGACTGCAAGAGGGTGAATGCCACCATGCCAGGGAGCCACTGGCATCCCAGAGATCTGTTGGTCTTTGTGGTCTCATTTCCATTCTTCAGTACTCTTCATGCTGCTGCATCATTTGAGAGATACTCTCTTTTCTACTTCCTCTGGTTCTTGCACACCCCCCCGTCCACATCCAGTGACTCTTCCTTCCAGCTGCATCTCCAGGACCTCCCCATTCCCTGACCTCGCACCGTGCACGGTAGCAGCTTCTGGTGCCTGGACTTTCCTCCTCTGCGTACAGCTCATATCTCCCTGGGAGAGCAGCTAAAATGATCATTCATTACTAGAAAACCCCTGAACACCATCTGGGAAACCAAACGTCCCATCTGCTCTCTCACATGCAGAAGATGCTTTGTAATTGAGATGGCTGAATTTTCTTTGACTGACAAAAACAAAAACCAAGCCCTAAACATTTTTATTAAAACCAGAAGCATGTTCAGGTCCTGGTATTTAACCAAGACACAAACCATATTTCCACAGGAAATTAATTTTTTTTCAAAGTTTCCAGTGCTACCCCCATTAAATCAGCCCTGAACTTCTTTAACAGCGACATGAACTCTCTGATAACCTCACTGTGCTGTCGTTGTGGAAAATGCAGATGGAAAAAATTCTGACCGACACAAAGAGCAAAGGATGCCTTTCTACTGGGGTGTCCAGCAGCGACTGTCTGCTTGATCCCCTTCTGTGCCTCTGGAAACCTCCTCCAGGCTCACCGCAGAGTGCAACAGAAGCTCCACAGCCATCCTGCCTTGCTTGGGGCTATCACAAAAGGCATATAAAGACAGCTGAGACAGCGGGCGTCTCCAAATGATAGCTATCAGTAAAGCCCTTGTGAGTTTCTCAAGTTCAAAATAATTTTTACTAGTGTTTCTCCATGGGTGCAACTGGATCTTAGCTGAAGCTTTTATGGCAAAACTGAACTCACAATGGAATAGCAGTCGGGAGCGTTTTGCGTAGCTGTGACTCTCCACCTTTTTTTATAGACTAAAACTCATTTAAAAGAGTTGGAACCACTCTGAGGCTCACTGCACCCAGCTTTTTTCCATTCTCTGCCATCTCTCTCAGTTTCCATTGCCCTGCTCTTCCTCCCAGTGTTTCTGCAAGAGTTGCTTTCTGTGTAGGAATAACTCACAGCACCAACAAGATCCACCGCCAACTCTCACCTATAGTTCATCCTGCTTTATTCATTTGGAGTTACGGTTGCTTTTTAAAAGACTGTTGGTTTACCTTTTTTTCCATGTCTTGGATCATTGTAACTAATGTTTGTAATTTCTATTTGGAAAGTTAGGTTTGGGCTTTGATCTCCTTTAAGCATGTAACTTAGACAAAGTTGTTCTATTGAACTGAATGAGACTTACATTCCTGAAGTCAAGCATACGCACAAGCGTTTTAAGAATTATGGCTTCAGCCTAAGTCAATCCTAAACCTTACATGAATTTTGGATATTAAAAAGAAAAATGTTTTTAAACCCAAGTCTCTAGGGAAAGAAATAAATACTTATATATGTCCACTATATTATGAAAACTACTGTACTTGAATAAGACAGTCATGAATGTTTTTTAGATTTAAGAAAATAATTTTGAAATAAAATATATCCTTGTATACATGATTAATGTGGCTTCTCTGTTCTCTTCGGCTCAAATTATTTATATTCCTAGTGAGAGGGGAAAAATTCTTTCCATCTAAAGAAGTAGCCTCTTTTATGAACTAAAAAAAAATGACTTTTTTTTTTTTTTTTTTAAACAGAAAAGAGAGTAAAAGCTTTCCTTTCAGTTTTATTTTCTGACATCAAAATAATATGGTGCAATTTTGAATGTGATCTTCTCTCTTTGCTTTCTACCATGACCAATTTTCTTAGTGGACTTCAGTAGCACTTACAGGCACCAGTTAGGTATTCAAAAAGTACGCGCCATAAGGAAATGGGCCAAAACGCCCACAAGAAGACCGGGATGGAGATAACATAGATGGAAACAATAAAGCAGCACAATTCAAATAATAAGGAGCAGTCATCCCACATTCACTTTCTTGCTATCATTACAGGATGATTTCCCAGCATATGTGTTCAGCATAAATACTCCTACAGGTAGTTGTGTTCACTAGGATCCCAAAGATTCAAGTCAAGAAAACTCTGAGAGGCCAGATGCTTAATGAGCAAAGAAAGAAAACTGGATAGAATTGCAATCTGCATGTCGAGTAGCTACACTGCAAAGCAGACATTAGACAGGAAAGAAATGTTAGTACAAAGGGTTTTTCTAGGATCAGGTTATTAAAAAGTGGAGAGGTCTTGAGACAACCCAGTGATTTAGGAAAGCTCCTGAAAGTGCAAAGAGCTTACTTTGGTAGGGTTTTCTGCCTTGCCAGCACAATACATGGTCCACTTCTTCAGATCCTGGGAGTTTTTTCACTTAAAACACTGACTTGAGCAGTTATTGTCCTCATTCTTTTCTTGGGATTCAATATAAAACTTGAAGTTGATATAGGTCTCCTCTATTTACATTTGAAGTTTGCCAGAAGGTTCTGAGAAGTACTCAGAAGTATCCTCCAGATAAAATGTTATATGTTTATTTGTAGTGGTGGGAGAACAGACTCTGATTTCAGAGGTTTAGTCCAGGTGCCTTTCCACTAGCCATTCTTCAGAGCAGTTACCAACAAATCAAAGGCTACAGACTGCTTCAATAGCATCTTCGTTCATGTTGCCAATGGATGGAAAGTCAAATAGAAAAGACAGCAATTGGCGATATTAGACTGGTATAGAGCAAATGTGGGTGTAGGAATGCAACCAAAGGAAGTATCACAGAGATGAGAAAACAAGGTTAACATGGAAATGATACAGTTAGAAATGGAAGAAGAGAGAGGAGTGCTGATTGAAACTAAAATAACAGTTCCCATGAGACCCCACCTGGATTACTGCTTTCAGCTCTAGGGCCCCTAGCACAAGAAGGACATGGACCTATTGGAGCAGGTTCAGAGAAGGGCATGAGGATTATCAGAGGACTGGAGCATCTCTCTTATGGAGAAGGGCTGAAAGAGTTGGGGTTGTTCAGCTTAGAGAAGAAAAGGTTCAGGGAGACTTCATTGCATCCTTCCAGTGCTTAAAGGAGACCTACAGAAAAACTGAAGTGAGGCACTTTATCAGGGAGTGTAATGATCAGACAAAGAGTAATAGCTTTCAAGTGAAAGAGATTATGTAGAGATTAGGTACAAAGAAGAAATTATTTGCCATGGAAGTGGTGAGGCAGTGGCACAAGCTGTCCAGAGAAGTTGTGATTGCCCCATCCCTGGTAATGTTCAAGTCTGGGTTGAATGTGTCTTTGGGCAACTTGCTCTGTTGGGAGATGTCTGCCCACAGCAGAGGGTTGGGACTGGATAGTCTTTAACCCAAAACATACTACGATTCTGTGAAAAAAAAGAAAAAAGTCTGTTTGCCTACAAATCTAATTCATGGTGTTCCAATTCTAACAGCATACAGTCAAGACTGCGTTTTGAAACAATAGTTTTGTGAATGCATTCTCAAAAGTGGTGTTTTGCTGCCACTCACTTCCATACTCAAGATCTCCAGTGACAACTGAAATACTGACAGGCTATCTTCATTTTTACACACACCATAATGAAAATGTTTGGCAAAAAAATAAACTATTAAAAAGGTTGCTTAGATATGGGATAGCACGGACAAACATCAGTCTGGATTACGAGTTGCTCTTACTCCTCTCTGTCCAAAAAGCACCAAAGTGGGAGCAGACTCTCTTCAGAGGTGTCTCTCAGCAGCTGATAAAACAGACAGCAGGGATGTGCACAATGCCCTGCTGACCCCCCTAGCAGGACCCTCACTGGGGAGGTTCTTGGTTTCCAGGAGGCTGCCATACAGTGGCTGAAACAAAAAGAACACAGTCAGGGAAGCCAAAAGAGGGGAGAGAAAGGTGCTTTAGCATTTAGGAATTCAACAAACAATACTCTTTTCAGGAACAAAGTTCATCTATTCAGAGTCTGCCCACTGAATTACTATTTCTGTTTCTTGTCCCTCCTCCATCTGCAGAATTACAGGTTTATACATGTTTCAGTCACAATGGATTTTTCATGTATTTAAAAAAAAAATCACTCTCTGGGTAGCTATCCAGCTGTCTTGTTTGCCAAACCATCTCAGGAAAAGCCCAAGAAAGCCCAATTTTTTTCCCCAGGATTTATTCTTAAAACATAAAAAAGGAGAGCACGTTAGTTGCTGCAATGTTATAGACGTCAGTACTGATCCCACACAAGGTAACAGCAAACTCCCTTTCAATTTAACCTTGCTAGCCATGATCCTTTAGTACAGGTACACAAGTGAGCCAGTCATAAGTTACACCTAATAGTGAATCAAATTGTATAATGTTCCATTGCTGAGTAATAGACGGGAAATGTGAAATGTCATTACAGGGCTGGTTAACCATCTGGTAAAAGCTCCTGTACGAGCAGTGCAGATGAACTACATTGAAATATTAAGGAAACATCAACTGAAGCTATTTAGCCTCTCCAGAGACCTATAGTTCACGCATGGTGGGAAGGTAATAAAGTCCAATTATTCTGGAAACAACTAAACAAGTCACTGTAAAATTATCTCATTTGCACTGGATCCAACATTATGTATTTTTTTTAAATATTCATCATTCATTCCAGGTAACAAAACAAAACAACTAATCAATCTCCGAGGAACTCCCCATAAATCAAAAAGCCATACTGAAGAGATGGCAATTTTTCATTATTGCAGGCGTAATATTTTAAAGCTGACAAGCTGACGGGGTGGTCCAGGTCTGTGACATTATCACATCTGTGATGAACAACCCAGCTTTGCACAATTACAGAGTACGAGTTACTCTAACCAGCTACCACAGAACTTATGGGAAAATAGACATTAAAAAAAAAAAAAAAAAAAAAAAGCTGTGAATTTATTTAGCAGATAAGTTACCAAAATCAAATATTTGCCAAAATAATGCTTTTATGATCACACAGAAAAAAGATTTAGTTTGGCATTCTCTTACCTCAATTACACAGAGCCTTTCGCAAAAGACTAATCTCCTGAAAAGAAGTGTACATTCAGCTTTGATTTATTTCAGAGAAAGTTGACATGAAAAGGTTGAAAATCCCTTGGTGAATGGCAAATCAGATTGAAAATTGGAGGCAATCCTGCTCACAAGTGGTGCATGTTGATTTGATCACTTGATGGCGCTTAAGAGATAGCTCATAAAAATAAAGTTATCCATTGCTTTCCATCTCTGCTGAGGATATAGTTCAAGCCTGTGTCAATGTCACCTATCTGCCTATTAGAACAGGTAAAACCAGGGCATACAGCACTTCTGGAGATCATACAGGATGTTCATCCCACATTTATGCCAGTCCTATCTGCTGCAATAACCTCAAGTGGGCAAATTCTTAATTTCTTCACATTTCTTCTTCTAAATTTCTCCGTATATGCTTTACATATAGGGCCCAGTTCACAGCAATCCACGTGTGACTTGCTACATATGCATAAAGAGCATCTGAACAATAGCAGGCAAGGCAAAGGGCATGGAGTCTAAAAGCCTAGTTTAGTAGAGCAATGGTATTCAATGAGTATTTAGTTGACATGCAACTTACCCATCTTCTCTTTCTTTTTTTTTTTAACCTTTTAACTCAGAGCAAGTACCAGCTGGGTATAAACTTGATTTGGAAACAACTTTATTTTGGATAGTTCATTTTGGGAGAAATCTCCATCCAGGTAGCTTGACTATAGCTTAGAATGGGATGGGAGGGACACAGAAACTTTGCATGGTATAAAATGAAGGACTCAATGTCTGTACTCTTCTCTGTTTTACCCAATTTGCTTAGATCATAATCTAGGAAATTCTATGTGTCTGAGAGCTTAATGTGATGTTTAGTCACATATCAGAAAGAGTCTGACTTCTAGGATGAAGGAAAGGCGGTTGATGTGGTCTACTTAGACTTCAGCAAAGCCTTTGACACTGTCTCCCATGCTATTCTCCTGCAAAAGCTGGCAGCCCGTGGCTTGGATGGGTACACTCTCGGCTGGGTAAGGAGCTGGCTGGAAGGCCGGGCCCAGAGAGTGGTGGTAAATGGAGTCAAATCCAGTTGGAGACCAATCATGAGTGGTGTTCCCCAGGGGTCGGTGCTGGGGCCTGTCCTCTTCAACATCTTTATTGATGACTTGGATGAGGGCATTGAGTGCACCCTCAGTAAGTTCGCGGATGACACCAAATTGGCAGGGAGCGTCGATCTGCCTGAGGGTAGCGAGGCCCTGCAGAGGGATCTGGATAGACTGGTGAGCTGGGTCGAAGCCAATGGGATGAGGTTCAACAGGACCAAATGCCGGGTCCTGCACTTTGGCCACAACAACCCCAGGCAGCGCTATAGGCTTGGGGTGGAGTGGCTGGAGGACTGTGTTGAGGAAACAGACCTGGGGGTACTGATTGATGCTCGGCTGAACATGAGCCGACAGTGTGCCCGGGTGGCCAAGAAGGCCAATGGCATCCTGGCTTGCATCAAAAACAGTGTTACTAGCAGGAACAGGGAGGTAATTGTCCCCCTGTACTCGGCATTGGTGCGGCCGCACCTCGAGTACTGTGTTCAGTTTTGGGCCCCTCACTGCAAGAAAAACATTGAGGCCCTGGAACGTGTTCAGAGGAGGGCTACGAAGCTGGTGAGGGGTCTGGAGCACAGGCCTTATGAGGAGCGGTTGAGGGAGCTGGGATTGTTCAGCCTGGAGAAGAGGAGGCTCAGGGGAGACCTTATAGCTCTCTATAACTTCCTGAAGGGAGGTTGTGGTGAGCTGGGGGTTGGCCTCTTCTCTCGTGTAATCAGTGATAGAACTAGAGGGAATGGTTTCAAGCTGTGCCAGGGGAGGTTCAGGCTGGACATTAGGAAGTATTACTACTCGGAAAGGGTAGTCAGGCATTGGAACACACTGCCCAGGGAGGTGGTGGAGTCACCGACCAGGGGAGTGTTCAAGAAATGTTTGGATGTTGCGTTGAGGGGTATGATTTAGCTGGGAAGTATTGGTAATGGTTGGACTGGATGATCTTCTAGGTCTTTTCCAACCTCGATAATTCTGTGTGATTCTGTGATTCTGTATCCAGTATCATGCTTAGATTTGACTTAGCTAGCTCAAATATTTGCCAACAAAAACTGGGGGCAGGTCAAGGAGTACTTTTTTTTGCCACCATTCTTTTCACACTGGCTTGATTACCAAAACATACATGTGCCAATTTCCCTCATTTTTGTCCACTTTCTTTCCCTGCATCTCTGTCCATCTTCTTTTATCACCCATTCTAACACTATTCTAAAATCATTTGTAAGGACTGCTCAGCCTGGAGAAGAGAAGCCTCTGGGGAGATCTGATAGTAGCATTTCAGTATTTAAAGGGGGGCTATAAGAAAGAAGGGGATGAAATCTTAACAGGGACTGTTGTGACAGGACCAGGGTAAAATGGTTTCAATATAGAAGAGGGCAAGAGGGGAGACCTGACTGGATATAAAGAAAAAGGCTTTTACAATAATTGTGGTGAGGCAGTGGAACAGGTTGCCCGGAGAGGCGGTGGATGCCCCACCGCTGCAGATACTCAAGGTCAGGATGGGCGAGGCTCTGAGCACCTGGTGGAGCTGTAGGTGTCCCTGTTCATTGCAGGGGGGTTGGACTAGGTGGCATTTAAGAATCTCTTCCAACTCAAATGATTCTGTGATTCTATGATAACATTAGAAATTTCAGAAATCATTTTGCTATAAACTTAGTTGTGGCCACTGGAATAACACAGCCTCGGTTTTTGGACATTTACTCTCTCTACGCAGGCCTTTAAGCTTTGTTCATGAATTTTTATCCTATTGTGCTCTTCAGGCACCAGCAGCAAATCAGTAATCATGAGGTAGTAATATATTATCAACCGTCAAAAGATGCTTCACACACTCAAACTTCTGGTTCTGGTTCCTTTGGTCTTTATCAATTTCTAAGAACATTTGCTAGTTGTGTTTCACAGTACAATTCTCAAGATTTTAGAGAGAGCTTTCAAAATTGCAAGATGTTTCCAAAGCCATATGGCTCCATATCCAGCAGTGTGATAGTGCTGAGTCTGAGGATCTCACAGAAATATTTTCCAAGCTGTTTTCATTAAACTCTCAAACTGCTAATCCAAGGCTACATCTATATTAGCAAGCATGTTTCCTGATAAGGGTGGATTTATTGAGTGGAAAAAATGGTGTTGAGTATCTCATGTTCAGATGATACATGCTTCTAGGGAATTTACTTCAGCCTAGATTTAGTCAGGTCATGTGGACTGAATACATAGAAATAATTGGAGTCCATTAAAAGCAACACTGGAACATGTTGTCTAGTTTAATTTAATCCAAAAGGAAACCAGTTTGTGCTCTCAGGGACTGCTTTGTGCCATGGGCCAAATCGCAATAAGTGGCGATGATTAGGAGACCACTGATGGAGCTGCGCAAATTTCCTGAGATGATTATTAGCAAATTCAGTTGGAGTAGTTATATTTATGGTCCTAAAGAAATCTCCGTGATAACAGAACTTATTTCTAAATTGCCAAAACTTTCCTGCCCCATTCTACAGATACTTTGATCAATAATAAATTGGAAATTCCAAAGTGTCCTTGCAAAATTCCTGTATATATCAAACCTAATGACTGTGGACTAGGGAGAGAATTTGAGCCAAGTCATGGTTCGTAACTTGATTTTGAGCTTGCTCCAGTAACACCGCCCTGCCTCATGCCAGTTTGATTTAGAGATAGGCTGTGTGCCCAGCATCTAATTTTGTGTATAATTACAGATCTAATGTATGTAATATGGCCTTTGTGAAAAAAAGGAACCCTCTGAGGAAACTTCAAACTATGCCAATATTCTGAATAGCTCCTTAAAACAACACAGAGAGTAGTAGTACAGCTCAAATGCACGCACTCATCTGCAGCAGCACTGGCCCTTAACCAATGTGGGAAGCTCCCCTTTGCACAGATGTGCCCACAGTGCACAGTGTCAAGAAGTAGAAACGGTGGACCCAGATTAGGATCACAGTAAAACAGTTTTGGCACATAGTGTGAGGATATTGGTTATACCTCCTAGAAGATGTGCTTTCTTTTCGGGACTCCTCCTCTACTGGGACATGGATTGCTGAAAGCAAGAGCTAGATGGATGGTCAGCCAGACTGATCCTCGAGCTTCTTTTGCTCCCTTGCTTTCCTCCTTACCAGTACACCTTTGCCTTTCTGCATGGGCCTGTCCTCATTAACAAACTGGTATGACTGATGGGCTTTTGTACAAGATCCACAGAAAGCAGACAGAAGACAACCAGTTTTGCACGCACTGATGCAAAGATAATTTCATCACATCTTCACGGGTGCCTATATTCATTTGTGGAAGACTGCTCTGATGATAAAGTTGCCACACTACACTTCAAAATTATTCAATAAACTTCAAGAATAACCCAAACAAGAACTGATTTATTTTTTTTTGTGCCACAAATTACTCATGCAAGGGACCTCTGTGTAATTCTGATCACAAACTGTAACAAGATCAGTATCTGTTAAGAAAATACAGAAGACCACGGTGCTGCAATTCTCAGAACAGAAATTGAGACCAGCGCCAACTTAGTCTCCCAGGTTTCTGGGTGATATATCTGTACCAGTTGTGTATTTAACCGGCACTGCCAACCTCAATGAACATGTTGACAGCTGAGACTGGTACAGTAACATCTGACTGACTGCATATTGTTCAGAAAGTAAATCAGAAATGGTTGGTTTTAGTTTTCAAATAAGTTGTGGGGAAATAATAAAGAAAAAAATAGAAACCTTCAACTACAGTTTTCTTAATAGTTTTGATGTCCAGATGCAATTTCTATTGATATAAAAGCTATTTCTCTACTAGTTAGCTTTCTCCTACTTCTGGAGGGGAGAAGTGTGCTACCGCATGTCTAAATGTGCACCACACTGTGTGAAACCTTATTGCCTACAAGAACTGCTGCTCCCAGCACATGGCTCCATGCAGGTGCAAATAATGTTCCCCTGCATTCTTTGAAGTGTCATTTTTGGAAGAAATTATATTCTATAAAAAAGCCAGCATTTGGATATTCTCATCCAAGTTAGTTTTTAAGGCTTTGATGCTTTGCTCCTACCAGGAAAAGAAGGTGGGTTTTCATTTGAGAGGAGATATTTTGATAGTGCATTTCCCCACTTCAGCCTCTTGCCACAACAAAAAGTTTAGACCACAGTAAATGTCCAGAGCATGTAATACTGGACAGAAGGGCTTGTGCTGGGTAAATTAAGGCAGTGAACAACTAAGCAGAGATGCACTGTGCCAGGAATGACAAGCCACCTCCTCGTGGAGCCCATGCTCCCCAGCAGCTGCTTCACAGAAGCCTCTGCAGGACAGAGTGCTGCTGAAACCCAGCAGCTGCTCTGCTCCTCTCCCTTATAATGCTGTTTCCAGCCTCCAAACCACAAGGAACCACTTTATACAAACCACAAGGGCAGAACTGCACTGCATAGACAGCACTTCTTGTTACGGCCTCCCAGTAGTTGAAGGGAACTTATAAACAAGACGGAGATAGACTTTTTGCAATCTGAAAAGGGGAGATTTAGGTTAGATGGTAGGGGAAATTCCCCACCAAAGGGGCAGTGAGGTGCTGGCACAGCTGCCCAGAGAAGCTGTTTTGCCCCATCCCTGCAGGCCCTCAAGGCCAGGTTAGATGGGGCCTTGGGCAGCCTGAGCTGGTGGGGGGCAGCCCTGCCCACGGCAGGGGTTGGGGAGGCATGGACTGTGAGGTCCCTTCCAACCCAAACTGTTCTGTGATTCAATTGTTCATTTGCTGCAAGAGTAAGGGCAAGAGAAGAGCTCACGGGAACAGTGCCTTCAGCACTTCATACATGGCACAGGAACCTTCTTCTACTTGCTCATTTTGTGAAAATGTTTTGTTTTCAGAAGATTTATTCTCCTTCTTCATCTCTGTTAGTAATAGATAAACAAATATCACAGGGTATATCTGGACAAAGTTTTCCTCTTCTTACTCTGAAAAAACCTAGAAAAGTCCAACCTTCTCCTATTTAGAAGTTTACTCCAAGTGTCTGTCCAGCTTTAACTCAAGCCAGACTGCTGTTACCCCTATGGCTATGACAATGCAGCAAGACCAAGGACAGCTGTGGTCACAGGCTCTAATGGCACGTTATAAAATCCATCTTTTACAAACAAATATATCCAGTGACAAAAAGTTGAGAGCTTATTATGCATGCATGGAGTATAAGGGCTTAAGCAACACCCCAAAGGAGTTCTGGGAAAGGTTAAGTAGTGTTTGGTGGGGAAGATGATCAGTACCACAGCAAACCGGGGTTCTGAAAGTACATACAAAGATCAAATATTAGCAGCTATCACAGAAAAATGGCTTCAGTCCTCTGACTAACTTTTTGTTTTCCTTGTCACAAGAACCTTTTCTTAATGACTTAAAGTACTTAAAAACTTAAAATTAGCTGTGAACATATTGATGAAACGCAGATCAGAGTTGAAATTAGGTAACGATTAAAGACAGTAGGAAAAAAAAAAGATTTAGATTGAGTTTTTAGAACTTTATCATTATCAACAAACATGATTGAAGATTATTTGGCTGAGGAGAAAAAAATAAAGAAACAAGCAGCCTCCAAATTCTTCCTTACCAGCTCTGTGTATATATCAGAGATCAGAGTTCTTCACTTGGGACTCATGCAAAAAAAGGTTTTTGGAATCTTCTTGAGCTAATCAAAATTGTGTTTGACAAGAGCGGACTAAAACAGGGTGCTGAGCATGGCTTGTCAGTAAGATCTTTCAAATAAGGCCATTTTGAGGAGCGTTTCAGGGGCAGCATGAGTTGAGGCTGGTTGTGATGCAGCTTCCCTTTTGAAAGCAAAGAGCTCTAAATCAGAGAGTAGAAAAGCCTGGGGGCGTTAAATACCTCTTAGCTCCTTACTGAGATTTAGATATTGGGTGAACATTTGAGAGCGTGAGTAGAGAGCTCACAGGTAAGATCTCACATCTCTGCTGCTGATGGCATCCAACACATTGTATGTCTTTCCCATATACAGACACATTAGTGATTTCCACGAGTAGCTCTCACACGTCCTCTCCCTTCCTGAATTCCAAAGGCACAGATGGCACCAGTGGCTCAGCTGGCATTCAACCTGAACACTTCAGCTAAGGTGCAAGCTGGTGAGAAGGAATGGCCCTCTTTTCCAGGTGCTGTTCTTGGGCAACAAATCCCACCGCAAACCATTTGGTTTCAGCTGATTTCCACTTTCCTGGGCCATCATCAAGATTCAAAACTGCTCAAAAATTAAAAAAATGCTCAAAGGGAAACTAATGCTCTTGTGCAATATCTGTGTTCCTCCAGAAGAACATGTCCTCTAGGAAGCCCTCCAGTCAAAATTTAGACCAAAGAGTTTGCAATAAAATTTCTCCAAATCCAGAATTCACTTATTTGGGTCTCCAACCATTACAACAGCTGCTGCCCACCAGTAGCTTTCCTGCTCAGCCCCATCGCTGGCTGACTTGGCACTCCACAAGACTATGAAATTTCACCATTTTCCATTTCAACCTCCCTCTTGGCAATAGTGCTAATTGGTTTTCAGAAGCAGATTTTGTTTTGGAGGTGGCCCAAGGGCAATTCATGAGAAGTCAGCCGAGCTGGGGGCTCAGTTCTATCACCACCTACCAGTGTTCAGTGAGCCTGAGCAGACAGCTTGCCCTGGGTCAGAGCAGCATCAATCCTTTCACACAGACAAGAATGTTGCTGCGCCTTCTGCTGCATGACTTGGCCCATTCTTGCTAGGAATTCTGATGTATTGTAGTTACTCATAACTATACCAATATCTGCTGTTTCACTGACGCTGTAAGACAACATCTGTACCCTATATAGTTGATAGGATCCCCCTGCATGAAAACAAAACCCTCAAAGAAAAAACGTAGCACAGCAAAAATAAGGACAAGGAACAGAAGAGTGTGGGTTGCACAGCACAATGGCTGCACGTTACTGGGGCTAATGCGCCTACGCACAAAGGATTTCCATGTTCAGAAAGGTGAACACATTAGTCTAGTGACAAGAAGAAGGTTTCTGTGCCTCAAGGAAGGAAGAAATTCTAGTGAGATATAAAGGAATTATTCTTTCCTGCTGTCTCATACGTTTCAGAGCATAGTTAACTGAGAATTTATAAAAAGAGTTGGTTATATGCCTCTGTTGTTCACTGAAACAGGAAGCATTCCAGTTCAGATTTGGAGACATAAAAAACAAAACAAAAGAAAACAACTAGATCATCTAGTCCATCCTCTGCCAACTGAGAACTGCTCCTCAGCTTCGCTGCTGGTTTATGCGTTGCACTGCTCAGTGAGTCAACCAGTGGGACCTATTGCATCAGCTTGGGGAGATTTTGCACAGTCAACTGGGAATTTTTTCTTCATATTGATTTACGTAACGATGAGATCAATAGGGTGGATATCTGGCTTATCCTAGTATGAGACGTTGCTGGGTTCCCTGCTGCATTTCAGTGATAATTTACATCATCTAATTTGCCTTACACTGAACAGCACTGCTCTTCCTTTAAAACATATTTTTAAAATCTCACGCTAATCCTTTACATCCATCATAGAATAAATAAAATGGGTAAATGCCGACCTATTTGTTCAGGCTTTGTGATGGCTCCACCAAACTTACAGTTCTGATGTAAATCAGACCTCTGAGGGAGGCATCCTCTGTTGCCTTGCCGCTTACAATGGTCTGTTTCAGGTTGGTTTTTTTTTTGTTGTTGTTAAATACTAAACCCCAGGAATATTAATATTCTTTGCAAGGGACATTATAAAAGGTAAATTTCTATAGATCTGCCAAACTTGGTGACATACTGGCAGAGGGATTTCTATTTTTGTTCTTTTTAAATAAATCAAGAGTGGAATGTCAGCAATCTGAGATAGGCCCAGAACACGGGGTCAGGAAAGTCCCACCAGCTGCGGAGCTGGGTGAGTCCGAACCCACATCTGGATCTAATGTGGGGCCAGCTCCCCTTTTGGGGTGAAAACCCAACGCATCATGCCAAAGTCCTTATTTAATAGATTCTTCACGACAATGCAATTTGAAAGTAAACAAACAGGTTTCCAAAGCAGATACTGACGTTCGCAGGGTCCCCACGGTAATTTCACCGTTTCAGACCCATTTTCTTGAGGAAGAGGCGCCTGTGACTCGCGGTACCTTCAGTTCCCGCAGCTGCGGGATTTGCTGCTCGGACCGAGGAAGGCGACGGAGCGGCAGGGAGCGCTGACATCTAGCGGGCGCTGCGGGAAGCACGGGCGCTCTTCCTGCACGTGGCCGCCACAAAAAGTGCCTAACGGTGCTTTACAGACAGCTCACTTTCAACTACCAGTTGCCTTGGAAGGGCTCTTGGGGGCTGTCCGGGGACACACGACAATGTCCTGCTGTCTGACAGCAAAGCATCCATCGTTAACTTCATAGAAACATAGAATCATTAAGGTTGGAAAAGACCCCTGAGATCATGCAGTCTGACCGTCAGCCCACCCCCACCATGCCCACTGCCCACATCCCTCAGTGCCACATCCACACGGCTCTTGGACACCTCCAGGGACGGTGACTGCACCACCTCCCTGAGCAGCCTGTGCCACTGCCTCACCACTCTTGCTGAGAAAAAAATTGTTCCTAATATCCAACATGAACCTCCCCTGATGCAACTTGAGGCCATTACCACTCATCCTATCACTGCTACCTGGGAGAAGAGGTCAACCCCCACCTCACCACAACCTTCTTTCAGGTGGTTGTAGAGAGTGATAATGTCTCCCCTGAGCTTTCTCTTCCCCAGACCAAACAACCCCAGTTCCTTCAGCTGCTCCCCATTAGACTTGTGCTCCAAAACCTTCACAGCTTTGTTGTCCTTCTCTGAAGGACGTCCACGCTCCAGGGCCTCAGTGTCTTCCTTGTAGTGAAGGACCCAAAGCTGAACACAGTACTTGAGGTTCACACAATTTTGGAGCTAGATGAAATTCCCATCTTGTTTCTCTCCCCAGTGGTTGGCCTTTCAAGCCTCAGTAAAAAGAAATTGTAAGGCATTCCATACGGGAAGGGAAACACCACTCTGGTTTTGCAGGGAAGATAGATGTGTTGGCAAGCGGGGAAGTTTCTACGAGCAACTGTATCTCATGGAATCCTTCCACCTCTTTTTGGTTTGGGAGCTACTGCATTTGTAAGTCCAATTCTACAATACAAGTCATTTCTCTTTTTAAAAACATATATTTAATTAGGTTAAGATTTAGAAGAAAAGAGTACCTTCATCCCTCATGGCCTTCCCTGCTTTTTCCATAACTTTTGGCAGAAGCAGCTTCCCAAGCAAGGGGGATTCCCCTATATCACCAAACTGTTTTGCAGTTTTTCTTGTCCTCCCACCCCATCATGACCAAGGCAGATGGAGGTTCTGGAGAAGAATATTTACACTTGCCTACAGTATACTGCTTCTGAAACAGTTCAAGCATTAGCAAATGCTCTCCTTCCTTGCCCCAGCTCTGCCTTGGCCACAGCTCCCACCTCCTCTCCAGGTGCAGATGATAAGATCCCTTTTGGGGTCTAAGAGGGAAAAGAAAACTCCAAAATCTGGAGCCAATTCAACATACCTTCTTGCAAAGGGAATAGCTTTCTATGGAAGATTGTAGCAAGAAAAACAGACAAGGAAAATATAGAGGTTAAATATTTTCACTTCCATACTCTTAAAAAGACTTTCTTCCTTATTTTAGCTACTTTCCTCCAAGACTGTATTACAAAAAAAAAAAAAAAAAGAAGAAGAAAATGAAACAAGCAACAACAACAACAACAAACAAACAAACAAAAAACCCTCAAAACAAACCCCACAACAAAGAATAGGATCTCCATGTTAAATTTGAGGGGAAGTGGGATAGGAAAACCAATCATCCACTCTGACATCAAAGGTCAAACCCTCACTCTGTAAAGCCTACTGCTGTAGGTAAAAAAACAATGGAGTTAATGAGGTATATTACACCAAAAGGACTATGCATTAGCCGGGCTTGGTCAGCTCTACTGTTGTTTTCATTTCTGTGACCACTACTCTTAAAATCACAGGCTCTTTGTCTTGAGGAACTGTAAGCCAGGACTTGATGCTCCTGCTGCAGCAGCGTGTCCTCCAGCGAAATGTTCAGCACGCTTTGCTTTCTGACAGCTCTCCTCCCATGACAAAATTGGGTCATGCACCACCAGCTGGTGACTGACACAAGACTCCTCCTGGGCAAAGCATCTGCCTATAGCATTGATATGCATGTAGATGTCTTTTGAATTCCTACTTGCAAAGTCTCCTTGAGCACTACCCTGCTCTAGCCATTGGTCTCATCTTCTGCAGCATCTCCCAGTGACTGCATCAGGTGGTATGAAGACTGCTGTGTGAAGGCACCGGGTGCAGCAGCAGACAGCTTGTCACTTGGCAGAGAGCAGGACAGCCCTGCTGGGCAAGCGTGTCTCTGGCAGCGTGGAGCTTTGTCAGGCTGGGTGTTCCATTTTCCTCTGCTACGCAGTACGTGTCGGCTCTAATCAAGTGTGTGATGGTATTACCCTTTAGCACTTGTAGCCCACCGGGGATTATCACCATGCACTGGTGCACGGAGGTTTCTGAAGCATGCAGAGGCGAGTTGCTGGGATGTCAGGGAGCCACACAGAGAGCGTAAGTCACCGCGGAGGAAACAGGCACTTCTTGTCTTTCCTATTACATGTGTGTATGGGAGAGAGGGAATGACAAAGCCTGCTTGTTGTGCTTTCCTAAGCAAGACATTTGAAGCTGATTATTGGTAGGATGAAATATACGAGCTTAACTCATGTATCTGTCAGGACTTCAGAAAAGAATGTAAAAATTCTACCTCCTACCCCAAGTGGGTTTATATGGGTAGCATGTTCCTTTAGTGATGTTGCTCTCCTTCCTAAGCTGCTAATAAATAGAAACAAAGCCAGGGCAAAACCATGTTTTTAGAAGGCATGATATTTTGGGGAGGAAGGGTGGGTGGGAGAGAGGGAGGGGGATTTGGGGTTGTTTCATTTTCACCCAAGAAAATGCAGTGTGCACACCAGCCTGCTCTGAACACAGGAGGCTGCTGTAACTGTTTGCTGCTGCTCCTGTTGGTAACCAAATGCCGCCAGCAGATGAAATCCTTTGATACCTTGCTGCTGCTTCTGAACGGCTTCCCTGCCATGGCTGCAGAAGTCAACATTAGGAGCTTATGCAGAATTTTAGATACGGCTGTGAAAGTTTCAAACTATTTAAAGGAAAATGAAGTAAAAAAAAAGAAAGAATGCAAGCACATCCACTGCATCCAAATGAAGCTTGGGTCACAGATGCAGAGAAGTGCAAAGTTTGTTGTTACATCATATTTACATTATTTATTTGTAAACCGCACTTTTTAGAGCACATGTTCTTGTTCACTTTACATTGTTTATTACCAAAGGTCCACAGAGCCTCCCCAGGCTTTGGATGTGTGCAGGCAGCTCTGAAGAGCAGAAAGAGTTTGAAAGGAGCCAGAAAACCAGTTCACACACTCTTCCTGAATGCATATTGAAAATGTCTTTGCCAAGCACTGGCCTCACTAGAGCCAGCCTGTAACAAAGCCCAAGGACTTATTAATTCTCAGAGTGCAGAAACAGGTGCTGTGAGTCTGCTACTTCTGCAGTTTGGGTTTGTGCTTCTCTCCTGATAGTTTTTCCTACTCTCATTTAACTGTTGGGGCAAAACTTCTTCAATACACAGTGATGAAGTGAGCTGTAATTAGCAAGGGAACCCAAGAGCTGAGGATATTAAATTTGCACCCTGGAGGCACAAAAAACTGCCTGCCTTTCTACAGCTAGCACTTAAGCCAGTGAAGGGGAGCAGGGACATCCACCTTATTAACATCCCATGGCCTACATTTTTGCTGGAGGGAAGTGCTGATGCAGTAACCTGAACCCCATCCCATTTTCCTAGCTCCTTGCCAGTGCCGTCCACCTGGCACGTCTTGCTGGTGCGCACCTCTCCGCTCCCTGTGTGCATATGGGCAGAAATGTGAGGAGGGCACCATCAGGCATGTGCCAACACTTCTCCTGGAGGAGAAGTTCCTGTGAAAATCCATGCACAGGTGTGGGGTGGGTATTTGTGAGAGTGCTAGAAAGCAGTAACATGTACAAGATAGAAAAGGTCAAGCAAGAAGCATCATTTAAGGAGCAGGCAGGATGGGGGAGGATTTAGACACAGGATGAAAATTGTAAAACAGGCTTTAACACTGCTGTTGTGCTCCCATGGGGGAGAGAGACTGAGCTAACAATTTTGTACAACAGGCAAACAAAATATGAAAGTAAGCCTCTGTGTAAGATCACTGTGCTCTCTGCTCAGACAGGATTTGTTTTCCAAGTAATAGGTGAACTTTCCTCACAAGAAAAGCCTTCCAACCTAAAAGTCAGTACACAAAGGCATCTCAGTTCCTGACTCATATACACAATTATTTCATTGAAACAGCATGTGTCATCAATAAGGCCGCGTTTGCCTATTTCAGTCTTGGTATAAAGGTATGACCTGGATGTCACCTCTCTCCCCATAGCAGTAATGTGGAGCAATGCAGAGACTGTGTTTGAAATCAACCCATTTCACACGTTTGAGAAAGCAGAGGCTTCTGAGGTATTAGGTTGCTAAGTATTTATGAAAATAAACAGCTAGGTAGACAAAACTCCCTGTGTGCGCTTCCAGTGCAACAAAGGCAACAGCAGCCAGGCATTGCAGCCTGGAAGGCCAACTGCACCCTGTGCTGCACCAAAAGAGGGTTGATCTGCAGTGAGTGGCAGGGGATTGTACCCGTCTGGTAAGCCCTCCTGAGGCCCCATCTGGAGTATTGTGTCCAGGTCCGGGGCCCCCAGCACAAGAAAGAGTGGAGCGTTTGGAGAGGGTACAGACAAGGGCACGAAAATGCTCAGAGGGCTGGAGCACTTCTCCTGTGAAGACAGGCTAAGGGATCTGGGCTTGTTCAGCCTGGAGAAGAGAAGGCTCCAGGGAGACCTCATTGTGTCTTTCCAGTGCATGAGGCAAACTTAAAAACAGCAGGGAGACTGACTTTTTGCGTGGTCTGATTGTGGTAGTACAGGGGGGAATGGCTTTAAACTAGAAGAGAGGAAATTTGTGTTAGATGTTAGGAGGAAATTTTTCACTGAGATGGCAGTGAGGCGCTGGCACAGCTGCCCAGAGAAGCTGTGGTGCCCCATCCCTGGAGGCGCTCAAGGCCAGGTTGGATGGGGCCCTGGGCAGCCTGAGCTGGTGGGGGGCAGCCCTGCCTATTGCAGGGGTTAGGGCTGGTTGGGCTTTGAGCTCCCTTCCAATCCCAGCTGTTCTGTGATTCTCTGATTCTCTGATTTATTTAACAGAACAGAGATACCACAGGGTTGTTCACTGCTCCACAGGAAACAAGCCCTTTGAACACACTTCTTACTAAAAGAGCAGTAAACTCATCCCACCCATTACCCTCTGTGGTGTGAACACTAGGGACCGTCCTGGCAGACAGGGCTCCTCCAGGATGCACAGATCCAGCCTCACTGCAGCCCTCCTGAAGATACACAGAGATCTCAGGGATGTGGAAGAAAAAGAAAAAAACCCACCAAATTTCCTTAGACTTACTCTGCTTAACTGCCCAAAAGAAGAGAGAAAAATGTTTTCTGTTTCAGATTCTTCTACGAAGAACAAAAAGTAAATGTTATCCAGCATAAAAGGACCTGAAAACCAAACCCAAACTCACATGAGCTTTCACTCCAGTGACAAAGCAGCTTGGCTATGCTCCATTAAGGAAGGCACAGCTGGCGGGTGCAGGAACTTCAGATCTTTTGGTTTAATCCAGTCCTCACAAGCAGAAGTAAGTAAATCAGTGTAATTTTTCACACATGGCTATATTGACCCTCTGCTAACCCTCCTCCAACCCCAGTTACAGAGAGGGAAGTCTCACCCCACTTCTTCCCACTTCTGCAGTGAATTCCCTAACTAGACAGCACTGGGGCTCTCCTCTGTAGTGGAGCAGCCCAAGCAGGTGTGATACTGCTCTTCCCCTGCTTCTGACCTGGGCTTTAAACTTCCCAAGTGTGTAAGGTCTGTAACAAAGCTCATTATGTCTGAACTGCATTTC
This sequence comes from Alectoris magna, assembly GCA_030625065.1. Taxonomy (NCBI): domain Eukaryota; kingdom Metazoa; phylum Chordata; class Aves; order Galliformes; family Phasianidae; genus Alectoris; species Alectoris magna. The sequence continues at coordinate 89,823,425 of CM060560.1, forward strand.
TGGTGCCTCTCATGTTGCATATAATTTTCCCACAATATTTAACTGTTGAAATTCCTGCTGCAGAAACTTGATGTTTTCTGTTTGGTATCCATTTTTCAAGATAGTGGTACATTTTGAAGAAACAAAACATTTGTTCTTTAGCACACTTACTCAAGCATGTGCATATAATCAGTGTATGTGATATTAAATGTATGTGAGTAAGGTTATTCACAAAGATAGTGGTAATGGAAGTGTTTCATTGGCTGTTGTTACATAAGCAGATAAAGGGTGCAAAAGGAAAAACACTTGAACCAGTTCTAATCTGCACAGAAGTGTTTTATTCCCTTTGCTGATGGCCTCAGAGAAAAAAAAAAATGTAAGAGGAAATAAACCCAAAAACACTATTTCTGCTCATCCCACAAAATATAACACTTCATGAGCTTGAGTGAGAGCTAATATTCCCTACTCCTCCTTTTCAGGCACTAGGTGTGGCCATAAATCCCTGTGTTTGACTGATGAGGTAAAGACGGCTTTTCAGCCTTCATTCCATATTGCCTGACTTCTACAGCTTTAAAAATTATGTCAATATTGTCTTTGCAGTGTAATATTTTTTTAGTTCTCCTTGGGTCTATTCTAAGTTTGCTTAAAGATAAAAGAGACGATAATTAATTTGTGCAAAAGAAAAGGCAGATCCTTAAATCCTTTCCTGCTGGAGAGCAAACCAAAGTGTGTGCTTAGCGATGGCGGTAGGTAGGGGGTTTCTCATATTCTTCCTTTTCCCACGAGGAAGAAGGTGATTTGTCAAAGCCCTTATTACATAGGAGGATCCACTTACAGTGTTTGCAGACATGAATTCAATCCCAGGCTATGACTTCTAGCATTCTTATAAAGATTCCCATATTAGCACTGCTGATCATCACTGTGCTGCTGGAATAAGCTCTTGATGAAGCCCCCATTTGAAATACTCAACAAAAAGCAATGTATTGCTATTAGTCACATGTAACCCAGAATTAAATACTCTTCATTTGGAATGTTATCTCTTGGCTATCCATTAAGGAAGGCCTCCTAGCAAACAGCCCTCCTTCCCTGGCTTGCTTTGGATGCATTACAAATGCCTACCAGCGAGAAGCAGAGTTTTCCAAAACTGTTTTGAACAAGATAATTGAATGCTGAAGGCAACAGTACCTCTTCTACTGCCTTCAGAAAAAGCTGCTACTGGAAACTCACTTGACACAGATGACTCCCACTGCCCACTACTGACCTGCATCCATCAGACTCTAGTTCCTGCTCTGATCCTTAGAGATGTGCACTGGTGTGATATGGCTGTTGCAGCCTTCAATTTGGCACATTTGTTTGGTTGGATGTCAGGCAGTTCTTACACCTGTTACAATCTTTCCTAGTCATTTTAATCGAAGAGATGTTCATTAAGAAGCAAGGGGATTCCCACCTTTCTACACCAGGTGAGATTCTGCCCATCCTCTTTGAGTGAGCAGCATTTTCAGAAGAGAATTCACCATATGATGCTGTTTTGCTTAATTTTTAAGTTCTTCTCCTTACCTAACCAGCTCAGTTCAGTGCCTAAAGAAAAGCTTTGCAGCCGTTAGTTTTGTGATGTAGTTGGTTTTGGGGGGGCTCTTCAAAAACTCAAGAGGGCACATCTTCTGCCTCAGTCTCAGTGAGACTTCGGGCAGGTTCACACAGGATCACAGAATCGTGGAATCACAGAATGGTTTTGGTTGGAAGGTTTCCTCATCCAACATGGCCTTGAGTGCCTCCAGGGATGGGGCACCACAGCTTCTCTGGGCAGCTGTGCCAGAGCCTCACCGTCCTCTGCTTATAAACTGAAGCTTATACCTTATATGAAACAAGCTGTAGAAAGAAACAGAAGAATTTGTTAAATCCAAAGCACTTGCTTGCAGATTCTTGAAAAGCTTTCTTCTAGGATGTGTTGCTGAGAAACATACAGTGTAAAATCACAAAACATTAGTTAAACAACAGGAGAAGTGTGCAAGTTTAGATCTTTCCTGCCACACTACCATTATCCACAGGAGATCAGCATTTACTACTTTCTCCTTGCCATTTTTGGGAGTGGTGAAATTCAGTTCTTTGAGTTTACAGAAGTGACTGATCAAAACACTTTTCTGATAAGGACCCTGGAAATATTTCCTGTTGATTTTGAAGCCTGACAGTTGGATTTCTGTCTGCTCAGCTTGAGCCATAGCAACCATGACACTTCTGGCTGTGGTTCTTGGATTTCAAGATGTTTCAAATTTCACATGCTCTTTGGTGAAAGGACCTCTAGAGGGAGGCAAAAAGAGATGTATGTGTCATGGTGAACAACTTCAACAAGGGATGAGGGAGAAGGCTATCTTTGCAGGCCGAATGCACTTCATTCCTCTTGAGCTCTTGGGTTCTATCTGTGCTATCATGGTCCATCTCAGTTCCCTGACTCTCTGCTTCAGAAATATCAGTTTGGACTCCTCCTTTGTGGCAAGGACACTCTGTGTCCTGCTTAATTGCCTTCTCACTCCCATACAGTGGCTTTCGTTATTCTTTATCCCAGCAATTCTCTGTTTGCTTTGTATCTGAGTCCTACAGTCTTCACCTACAGGGATTGTCAGTTTTCCCTTCGTCACTTCTACTCCAAATATAAGCTGCTGTCTGTACAGGAGTTTTTATGCAGTATTTGCTGCTGAAATATACAACGAAAGATATATTGTAAATATTTTTGCTGAATTTTGTGACACATTATTATGGAAAGGATGTAGCTCTTACAGTACTAAACTGCTTTAGGAAAAGTGTTCTGTATTCTGGGAGACTTTGAAAGACAAAGGGCTTCTTATGGTTGAGGTTTTTTTATTTTTTTTTCCCTCAGCATAAAGCAAAGAAGCCAAATAAACTACTGAACCCTCCTGAATGGGATTGAGTCAGCTCCAGGGAGAATCTAATCAACAACCTGTCATCTTGCCTTAGCTTTAGGAGGGTGGGGGAGGCTTCAATTGCTGCAGCTCTTCTCAGGGAAAGTGCCTATCACCTGGTTTCTGCTGCCAAGTGCGTCACGGAGAGCTGGGATTCTAAGTAAGTCCTTGCTTTTAATCAAACCATATCCCTTTCTGAAGCTGGGTTCAGCAATTGGCTCAGCCTCTTCCATGCACAGAAGGTCTGTGTACTTTAGACTCTGAACCTCCTTGCACGTGTAACTTTTTCAGAAATGCACAAGAGACATAGGAGCTCAAGCCTCACCAATGTGAAAAGATAAAGGCTCCTAAATCTCTTCTGGTGCTTGAGAAAAGGCTAACTGTCGTCCCTTCTGATTATAGTGAGAGGAAGAAGGAAGAAAGATGGGCTGTGAGGCATGCCTGTGCCATTTCAAGATTTTACAGCTGAAAGACAAGACCTTTGAAGCCAGTTGTGTAACTGGATTGGGAGTCCAGAGGGAGTGCAGAGCACTGGTGTGAAGTGCTTTCTTTGGCATGTCTGACTCAGGAGACAAGTCTTACGAACCAGCTACAGGTTCTGAGTGCCTTTTTGTGGTTAACTCCAGCTTGAGAATGTATTGCTTGCAATAGTCTAACTTGAAGGTGATGAAAGCATAGTTTGCTCAGCCAAGTTCCACATCCAAATCTAAGGGGCACAATTTCCTGGCTAGTTTCAGAAGAAATTAGGTGTTCCTGTTGTTATTTTGGTTTCCTGGATGAGAAGGAACAATGGGAACCTTAGGACCACATCCATCTTAGCTGTGGGATGACCAGTTCTTCCAAAAGAGGTGAGGCCATAGCTCCAACAGTCCTCTAGGTTTCTTCCGTTTTGCTACATTCGTTTTCTCCAAGTTATTCCCTAGAAGAGACATTTTTTGTACCTGTTTTTCAACTGTCTTCAAACTGCAAATAGCTAGAAAAAATGTTGCCAGGCCAAGGAAGAGAAGGGTGGACTAAGGCTGCTGGGATAGCAGTGGCCCATAACTCATGGGGTATGGTTGTCCCAGCTCATGGTTTGACACCACCAGCTGACATGAAGAGAGTGCTGAGATTCTGCAGAATTTCACAGCTAAAGGCATTCGTGTGAGAAGATCAAGAGACACAGGAACTACTTGGAGTCTCTTTATTCCACGATGTTTTATATGGCCAGCAGCTCCATACTAGTATGGGCATTTGTTACTCTGGGTTGTGTCACTCCACTCTGCTACCTTTCTTGTAGTGCAAGAGTACATTTTCCACTTGTTGCTGAGATCCTGCCAGTTCCTACAGGCTTCATGTCATGAATCCTTGATAATGCAGCATATTTCAACAGCTTTTCACTCTGACGATTGCAGATTGCTGCTGACAGTTTTTCTCTGAAATGAGCCTTATATGGTTTTTGACACTTATGAGAGCAGTCATGATTCAGTTAAGAGTTGCTGCAAGGCAGTATGAATGGATTTAAAATCTGGCCTTTCTATTCTATTCTAATTCTACCACCCTTCCCATTATACACAGAGTTCAGAGTACTTTGTAATGCCTTTTGCTCAGACTATCCTAAATATGGAATATTGAATATGGAATATAAAATTTGCATATTCTGTATGTACCTTTATTTATTTTGCAGTCACCCTGCAAGAGCAACGACTGCTGTCTTGGCCATGCTTTTATTACTGTAGTTCTTTTTTGGTAGGCATCCCAGACAATATAAGACACAACTACATGTTCTCAAAATGCACTGGGCAGACATTGTCACAATACAAAGATTGCTGTTACCTAACTTTGCTGATGTTTGAGACCTCATCGTGAGATCTGTCCCGAAGACTTAGTGGTGGAGTGTGGCTCAGAAATGGGAGATAAAATATGAGCCCTCAGAAGGGATCTAAGCTCCGTGTGAAAAGTTGTCTCCAGGAGGAAATGAGAAATGTGGGAATGTGCTCCAAGCACTGCTCCTCACCTGCTGTGTGACCAAACAGTTCTATACCTTGGATTCTCTTTTTTGTGTAGTGCAGGTCATGTTATCTACCTTCTTATGTAGATCTTTCTCAGATCGAGAATTGTCTAGACATGTAGCAAGTATTATGTTGTCTGACGTGAACACAGAAAGACTGTCCTACAGTAAATGTGCATCAATTTTCCTTAAGATGGAGAAGCAGATTCCCACCCTGGAGTTCACATGTGCCTGGCCTGACTTACACAGGCCTTTCCTTTTAATTGCAGAACACGGAGCCCCTAGACATGTTGGATAGCATCCATTTAGTATGCTGTTTTCCACACAGTGGCTATCAAAACCTATTTATTTCTGCTCATCTGACAATGAAGAAGATTGAAGATTTTTTTATTCCAAAGCAAACAACAGTAAAAGCTTTTGCTGACCTATTGCCACTTGCCTGAGGACTTGGAAGTGAGCTACAAATTGCGTGTCACTCAGCAAGCCGTTATAAATTCAGCACGTTCCTTCTATCCAAATCAAAATGTTGACACAAGTTTGGTGCTCAGACAGGGCTAGCTCACCATACCCTGCAGGGAAAGGCCCAGCAAGGTATGACCAACACAGTGCCAGTGGGACCAGAGGCCTTCCTGGAAGGTCAGCTCTGTATGTTCACATCTGCATAGAGAGGGAAAGAAGGGGGGCCCTTGTGTAGCTGTCTATCCTTCAGAAACCAGAACCCACAAAGTGCCAAATGCCTTCAGTTCCCATTGACTTCAGTAACCTCTCTTTAAGGGTGATTGTGTCAGTCAGGAGAAGAGCCTGAGCCCTTGCATATATTTTGTTCTTTTTGTTTACCTGGTAAAATTGATGCCATTTTATTAATCTATTCAGACTTCTGCCAGCTCTGAGTATAATACTTTCTGTGTTTGATTCTTTTCGGGTTGTCTGTGTCCTGAAAGCAGCTGAGGCAATGAGAAGTTAATTTTATGCTCCTGTAGATGTGCCTCTTCGTGATTCCTCTCTGAGAATGAGTTCCATGGCAGTGGGAACCTACTCAAGCAACACCCTCAGGTTTTTACTTCTAGCATATTTTTGTTTTTGTTTTTTTTTTCCCCAAAAAAGTGATTTTTGTATCTGGTACCCCCAGGAACATGGATTGCTCTATGGCTCTATAACTGCCATAGAAATTCTGAAATACAGATTGCTTTTACAGTGTGTCCAGAAGCAAGCCTTATAACCCTAGTTATTTTCAGATCATTTTTCAACTCACTGATACAGCTTTTTCCCACTATCAGTGACTGTCAATGAGGACTTCTTATCACTGGGTGACTGGATGTAAGTGGAAATAATTTGAAGTCTAGTAAAACAGTAATAATTCAATGGTGATATATTCAGATATGTCTGAAGAGGTTTCAGGATTATTTTCTTAGTGGAAGTACTGCAGTTTCAGAGGCCTGAATTTGCCACTTACTTTTTGTTTCAGAAGCTGCAGTATTGAGTCTAAGAATATGTAGTTTTCACAAACAGAATCTGATAGAAGTAACATATGTCTTTCTTAAAATAATGCTTGGTAATAAACCCAGACCTCCAGTATTTTACAGATATATGTAAAGCTTTGGTGCCAGCTACTAAAAAATTATTTAGAGACCAGCAACACAGGATCAGATTCTGCTGCTGTTCCTCAGCATGAGTTGTATTTTGCTTCAACTCAACTCTTTTGAGGCTAATTTGTACGCAGATAAAACTTGGTGTGAGAAAGAGCAGTAGAGCTGGGCCCTGAGTCACACAGCACTTAGCAAAAATTAAAAAGTACCAGAGGCACCTGAAATTTTCACTGAAGACTGGTGATCACCAGCAAATAATTATTATTAAAATGGTAACAGCAAGTCTTGGCTTCACTGATTTTTTACTACTTTGAGTAAAGAGTTTTTTGCCAGATTATCAATATCTTGGCACCCAAAGCAAAAAAAAAAAAAAAAAAAAGAACACAAAAAACAAAAAACCCTGTAGTTTTCCATGGTTCTTAAAGTTGAGTATACATTTGTTGAATGAAAGCATTTATTAAACATATGGGGACAGACTCAAATAATTTGCCTCCACTTGCCAAGGACTCCTGCTTTCTGTGTTTTATTATGCTGACAACTGCAGGTTACATGGTTAGAAAATGGTAGAAAAAGGAAATAGGTGGAAATGTGGCTTTACTCTGGAGAATCAAACCATTTGATATCTTCTGATGTGGTGTAAATCTGAACTGTGCAGGCTTGGGTTGCCCTCACAGTTTTGTCCGTTACGAAATCATGAGCAGCACAGAGAAGTGCGGAATGACTGTTCTAACACATGACAGTTTAATATTAAGCATTTGTATGGACTGAAAAAGAAGTTAGACAAAACAGTGAAAGAAAAAGTCATTAAGGTGAAATGCAAAGATAACTTTTCAGGGTCAAGAAGTCTGTGATTGTCAGCTTGCTGGAGGCAGAGATATTATTCTGGAAAAGAAATGTCACATGCTTTTCTGTTTTTACTCTTTCCTAAACCTCAGCTATTGGCACTTTTGGGGTAGACTACAGGAAAGCATGGATCTTTGATCTCACTTGTTTGTAATTATTTTTTTTTTATATTGATAAGTAAAACACATTTTTGAGTCAAAGAATGAGAAAAACTTTCAGAAGGAGGCTGCTTTATATTGAGATACACACTTATTCTATAACCTGGATTTAAAATATAACTTAAATCTCCCAATGATTCAGATCATTTGGTGTGATCTCATCACCATACATGTAGATGGTACAGAATTACTAGGCAAAGGGAGGCCTAAAATTCGATGCCAAAATTCAGGCTGATTAAAATTAAATGTAATGTTTCCAGTTTACAAAGTTTGGTGAAACTTTGTTCATCTCATAGATAATCGATTTGATCTTCAGGAAAATAGGACAGATCTTGCAGGCCTCCTCAGTTTTCCTTACCTTGGCTCGACTTGCACTGAAAGGTGTAGGCCCTTCAACCACACAAAAGCGCTCAGACATTTTCCAGTACTACTAAATATCAGTAGATAGACCATCTAACTGGTTGAATATGGGGTGCTATTAGAAGGGAAAATTAAGGTGGTGCTCAGAGGCATGCGTTACATGTGCTGCTGGTTTCTGGCATACCTTCCTCTGCTCATCAAACAGAAAGGACTGCACATTCATGTTGCTAGCTTGAATTAAGATCTCCTGCTAGCACAATTCTTGTCTTTCATTTGTTCTCAGCGTTTATCAGTTGAGGTGGCCCTAGCAATCATATCCTCTGAAAACATATCAGTGTGAACAGTGACAAAGAGATCATTTGACACCATTCAGAATCAAGATCTTGGTCCAGGAATTGTTCAAGTGACTGTTAACTTCAATGGGTACTAAACTTGGGGCTGAGAGATTTCTACATTCATCTATTCATCACATTTCTGCGGAGAAAAAAAAAAAGATAGCAACTTGTAGATAAGTCAGAAAACATCTAGGGATGATCAGTAATGTGAGTCACAGAGAAGCTACACAGATGACAACAAGAGGGCCTGCAGGCTGTTATTTCCTCCTCTTTTGCAGTAATTGATTTGTAAAATGTTTCACCAGCTATACAGCACAACATGCTGCACTGCTTTATCTATCAGCATTCAGATGATCTAATGCTACTGGCCAAATCCAAGGGATGATTGTTCCATAGCATGTATTAAGCCCTGTGAAAAGGAAGACAGTTTTTTTTTCTGTGAGGAAACAGGCTTATATCTGTATCCTCAGTAAGACTTTAAAGCAATTCTGGGGGGCAAGAGAGTTCTCATGGAGAATCTGATACGTAACATAAAGAGAGCTTTGATACATAACATAAAGAGAGCTTGACCATTTCTGCATACCTTGAGCCTCAGGACCCAGCAGCTGTTGTGATCTTCACAGGATGCATGATATTCCAGTGATTTGTGAGAGAATGGAGAACAAATAAAACAGAAAGAGGAGGGATTAGATAGTTTAGGTCCAAAAAGCATTAAACAGCCCCTGATAACTCCTGGGAACTACTTATTGATTCCTTCTATGCACTGTACATTCCCATTAAGTGATTTCATTTCCTTATTTCTCCTAATCACTTTGCTTGGTTTAGAAGTCTTTTGCTCTCTGCAACCTGGAGGTGCCTAGATAAGTTCCATCTCTCATGTGGCTACACTTTTTATTACATGTGAGAAGTTGATACAGTAAAAGTAACTCCTTGGAGCCAGTAGGTCTGGAGCTTTCATCTTCATGAGTTGCTGTGCCAAGGAAGTACCGGAGAGTTAAATGCTGCATTAGGCTTTGGCAGAAAGTCATGCCTTTTCCCATCTCTGTGATGGGCATTAACAAAGTCACTGGAAGATGTGGCTGCTTATGAAAAGCATATTGCTGTCTTGGAAATAGTAGGAAGGGACTAGGAATAATAATGAGTCAGTGTACGGTAATCATAGAATCACAGAATAACTGAGCTGGAAGGGACCCTTAAAGTCCAACCGCCTGCAATGAACAGGGACACCTACAGCTCCATCAGGTGCTCAGAGCCGAGTCCAGCCTGATCTTGGGTGTCTCCAAGGACGAGGAGCCATTATAACAACAGTAGTAGTGACAGCAGTACAACAGCACTGGAATAGCCTCAGGTGTCAGGCTAGCCAGGGCACTTGGGCAAGTTTTTGTTCCCTCCCTTGGAACTCTTCCTAAAACAGGTGATGTGCTGCAGGGACAGAGCAATCCTGGCCACCTGGCACTCCCCTTGCAGATTTTTCAGTCAGTTTCGGGCTGGAATTCCTCATCCTGGCTGCTTGGCAGCACTTACGTACAAGCCAGGAAGAAAAATCCATAGCTACATGGGAACAAGAAGGAAATGAAAACAGAGATCTGGGACACTGAGTATATTTCTATTGGCTCTGCCTGCTGGGTACAGTATATCAGTTCCCGAAAGGTCCCTACTTTGCAGATATTTACAGAGGCATCTGCAGCAGGCAACTGGACAGTACCTTAGTGGTTGAAAAATAAACCCGCAGTACCGTATTTCCCATTCTTTGGAACATGGTGAAAGTGCCTCCTGTTCCTTTCAGCTCCTAAACTCAATACATTCATCAGCTCATGAAAAGACACTGGCACATGGTCTGGGGAGACACACGCTCAAAGGAAACAAATCTACACCACCAGTAGTTTCCAAATTAAATAAATACCCTCGTCATTGTATGTATTTTTGGAAACCAAGATACCAGAGCAGTGAATAACTTTCTTCCATGTGATGCTGAGCCCTTCGGAAGACTGTTGCACAAAGGTTTTGTGCACAAAGTATTTGTCTCTGTTTAAAAAGTCACTGGTTTTGTCTGCAATGCTCAGTCATACTCATTTGGTGACGTCCTGCAGTAAGGACATGCAATCAACGTGGTGTCACGAATTATTTAGCACTGGTGATAAAACAGTTCATCACAGACCAGAGCATAGTGTCCATCCCCATTTTGCTGCATGGGGAGGAAGATGATGTGCTACTGGAAAAGCATGGGCATCAGTCCTGTCCTCAGAGCAAGACTCAGTGCATCACTCTTCCTTGGAGCTCACATTCAGCTCACGAGGGGCAAAAAGCCATCCCATTGTGGAGATCCAGCACCAGACTGAAGGTTCTATTTAATCCTGCTTAAGGAGTTTTGAATATTGCGTGCGTCTGCTACTCCCTCACAAGGGGAGAATTTTCACCTCAAAATGCCGGGTAATAGAAGAGCTCCTGACACCCACTCACTCCCCCCCAAAAAAAGCCAGCAGTGGGCCCAGAAGCAAGTCTGTAACTTGAGTTGCAGAGCAGTCTGGATGCAGATCGAGAATGACCTGTGCTGTGTTTTACATGAGTGCAGCTTCTCTTACTTATTATGCTGCTTTATGATTCCGCATAGACAGAAAGGATTAATTTCCCATTCAGATCCAGGGACTACACACACACTAGCAACTATTAGATGCAATTCATCACCTGTTCAAATCCCTCATGCATTGAAAGGAAAATTAAATTCAATTTCCTTTCAAGTTTTAATATCTCTAAAGATATTCCCCAAACCAGGAAAGCACTCAAGTGAGTGCCTCACTCTGAGCACGAGAAAAGAGCTAGCAATGCTCCTGGACAGGGCTGTGATCTGTCACAGACATACACCTGCACCCAAGAGCGAACACCCAGCACATGGCATGAGGTTAAGGCACTGGGGTACTAGAAACACTTGATTATTGTTGAGGTCCTATGATTTTGCTCCTGTCTGCAAGATTTTCAGTTAAAAAGTAAAAAAGACCAACCGAAAAACCAAACCAACACACCAACCCAGGGAAATTAGCTACAGAAAGGCAACGTTTCAAAAGCACATAGTTCTCTCGGTCTCGAGGGGAAAATTTTACACAATCCTAGTTTCAAAATAATGTTCAGGTTGCAAAATTGAGCAATCATAAAAGTCAGGAAATTTAAAAAGTTAGTATGTGTCTTTCAATGTTAGCTCAGCAATAGCAAATATATGTGGTGGGAGTTTATACTTGCAATTTCTGGGTTATATATTTATAAAGTTTATATATATATAAACTTTAAAGTATTCTTGTTGACCTTTAATAAGCAACATAAACTATATCGGGTATTTAATGTCTGTAAAAGGAATCTTAATTATAAGAATTTCCTGGCTTTGGAATTCAGAGCACTTAATTTTGAAATATAAAATGTCCCCACTGGGTTGCTAAGTTATTTTGGCTTTTTTCTCACTTACGGGTGAAAGTAATCGCTGGGGCAGAATGGGAGTTTCACCTGCATCAGAACACAATTCTCACATCAGAATACTTTTGTGATGTTTATGAAAGGCCGTGATTTATAGGGCTGGTGAAGACTGACTTAATTTTGGGGGTCGTTGTGAGAAGTACGAACTTCTGTGGTAAAGGGACCGCAGTACTTCCCCCTTTTGCTGGCAGGAGAACTGAACCTCCCCAAACAAATGTGCTCTACCTGAAATTAATAATACGGAGCTGTTCCGCAAAATGTTTAAAATACGGAATGATCTTTCCAGGCCAGATGTATGACTTTCTCAAATCGACGTGTTGTGGTTTAACTTACCGTGAAAACCTAAATACAGTGTGATGGTAGTGTTTAGATAAGACAGATGTAGAGCGCAGCGCAGGCTTGGTCTTGCAGAAACGCTGATCCTTATAAATGAGCTGTATTGCGCTGTGGGATTTTCCTGGCTGAGTCTTTCAAAACCCAGGCTAGATTAAATCATCACAGCTGGGGAGAAAATATCAAGAGTTAAATAACTACTTTATGAGAGCTGTAAGAGTGTGAAAGTTTTAAGAAGTTAAATAATTACAGTGCTCTTGGAGAGCTACAGGAAAGACAAATGAGTTTGTGGCCAGTGGATGTATTTATGCTACTTGTGTACTGAAAGACAAATGTAAGTGTCAAAGGTGTTGGGAGAATTTCACGCAGGGCCAAAGACACAGCTATCAGAGCAAACATAGGGCAGTGCAGGGCAGTGAGGAGTCCCACACATGCTCAGCTCACAGGGAGGATGGCACCGTGGGCACAGTGCTCCCACCAACTACCATGCTGCAATGGAGTCATGGGCACTGTGCAGTCAGTCGCAAGCATCCTGAGTGCTCAATCACTTGGCTGTCAGCTCGTTTCTGAGTGGAACTTGAAATGGTTTGAAAATAAAATATGTCTCCCGTAGAATCATATAGAAACATGGAATCACTGAGGTTGGAAAAGACCACTGGGATCACCTAGTCCAGCCACCAGCCCACCCCTACCATGCCCACTGCCCACATCTCTCAGTGCCACATCCACACAGCTCTTGAACACCTCCAGGGATGGTGACTCCACCACCTCCCTGGGCAGCCTGTGCCACTGCCTCACCACTTTCTGACAAGAAATCTTTCCTAGTATCCAACATGAACTTCCTCTGGTGCAACTTGAGGCCATTCCCTCTTGTCCCATCACTGTTACCTGCAAGAAGAGGTTGACCCGCACCTTGCCTCCCTTCAGGTGGTTGTAGAGAGCCATAAGGTCTCCCATGGGCCTCCTCTTCTCCAGACTGGATAATCCCAGGTCCCTCAGCCTCGCTCCATATCTCTCCTATGATGGCACACAAGTTTGTAAATCAACAGCTTTGTGTAAAAAATCTCCATTGATGTGTTGCAAGACCAAAGCCAAAGCAAACATTGAAGGGCAAGGAAGACCTTTTCATCAGGTTTGTTTCTGAGGTTTCAGCCCTTTAACTGGACAGGCTCAGGGAGTTGCTCTGAACTTATGCCTACACACATGAGCCCAAGATGGTGCCTTGGAGGCTGAGATACACTCAGCATGCTGGTTTCTCCCCTGGCTTCTGCAGTGGCATTTGTCTTCTTGTGCAATTCTTACAAGTCCTACCACCCTAACAGCCTCTATACACATTCTCTGGGTTATCACATACCTGGATTTTTTCAGATACATCTTCAGCACACCCAAATATTGTGTAAGGAAGAATGGGGAAACTTGGCCATTGATCTGGGACTGCCAAATGTTGGTCCACTCACAGACACATTGCCAGCCTGCCTAAGCGGGTCTGCCAGGCCTACACAGGTAGCACTGAGAGCCTGTGTTGCCCCAAGACAGCACAGATGCCACCAGTCTTGCAATGGCCATCTATGCAGGACCTGCTTGGCTTGTGCATATAGCCAGGACTACAGGATGCATCCATATCAAGGAGTAACACTGACCAGGTACGCGATTCCTTTCTGAGATCAGTTTATGTAATGGCTGAAGGGAAACTTTGTCCTGGAGAAAATACAACATACAGGGCAATATATCACACGTTACAACAAAAATGAAGCTAAATTGGGCTGAAAACTACTTTAAGCATTATTAAGTAATATCACTAGTATGAGAGAGGAGGGACAAGGGGAAGAAGGAATGAGCTTAGGTGGGATACGAGTAATAAAAAAGTATGATAACTCTCGATAGGGATTTGCAGGGAATACACATTAGCAAGGTAATTTGTTTAGGCTGATTCAAGGAAATATGGCGGGAAGAAGGAGCATGAGAATTTAGCTTGGCACTCAGGAGGTATTTCTGTGAAGCGTACCAGACTGCAGAGCAGCCTGCTGCAGGAAATGTCAGAAACTTCAGGACCTGAGTAACTCAAAAACTGACCGGGCAGAATTACTCAGGAGTAGCCTGCAGGCAGTGCAGTCACTGGCCATAAATTACCATAACTCACGTACAAAAGGTAGCCAGCCAACTACACACACACAGTCCGTGGGACACAGCCCCAGACCTCTGCATCCCAAATGCTGTGTTGGTGCAAGCTGGTGCTGCCCCGTCCCCACACCAAGTGACACCGTGTGGATTTATGCTAGCAGAGAACCTGGCCTGAATGCCCTGACCTCTGAGCTAAAACAGCTCCAAGATCTCTCTGTGCTCTGGGGCAATAAATACTCTGTTTTAGCTGTTAGACTTTCGTAATCTGCCCAGGCAGCGATTAATTCACCGGCTCACGCTTGCTGACAGGAATCCTCCAGGGCACAGAGCCCCCCGTAAGTTCTGCGTCATTCGGGCTGCAACCCTTTCTGCAGATGTGGTGGCCTTTTAATCTGAGGGCCTGATAAAAGCCCAGCCTACGCACAGACTTTCCCTGCTTCCAGCAGATCATGTTCCAAAAGTGGATATGGTTGTTTCAGACGCAAGGCTATGAGGAGGCTTTCTGATGTTGATGTGGTTACATTTGTTCTGGAAGGAAAAGGTCCGCAAGACACCGGTATGCAAACAATTGGGGTCTCAGTTCCCACGACTCCTTGTTTTGCACAATTGTTTTTGCATACTGATACTGTGTATAAATTCTGTAGATCAACCCCCAAGCACTGAGATAAATTGTTATCTTGCCTTTTCCTTTTATACTAACTTTCCAATAAAATGCTCCAGTAAGCGTAGAGCAGTGTCTTGGTGGTCTCACTGTACTACATTATCATTTCAAGCAGTGATGAAATCACCCCCCATTGAAATTATTTCCATTTTGCATGGAGATGAAAGCCAAAGCTATCTAAAATGCAACCAATACTTAGTGTTCGGCAAGTGGAACCACATACCTGATTTTCACAGCACCGAGCATTTCACAGCACAGTATCTTGTCCCATCTCCCGCTGAAACTTTGTCAGGTTTGTAGTGTCTGCTGAGCCCTGAAGATGAAGTTTGGCATCTGTGATTTGCCCAACGCTCCCTAAGACTGTTGTGGAATAACATGGATAATGCCCCCAGACAGCAGCCTCATTTGTGAATACAACTTCCCTGAATACAGCCCGTTACTCTAAATCAAGTGAGGCTCTAAAGGAATAAGGGTTGTTTCATCACGTGCATATACAGTACTTCATAATGTTTGTGTGCTTGTGGATGGATTCAGATTACCCAAAATGGTACTAATAACTCCAGCAGTTTCTTCCAAAGCCACAGTCAACATGTAAGAAAAGAGTCCATTATTTCCAGCATGTTAAACTTATTCATCTAGCAGTGTCCCATAGGCAAGCAAACATTTCCTAGACTCAGTAAACCAGTTTCAGTGAAAGGATTGACTTTCTGAAAGAAAATGATTGTTTGTAGTGTTTATTTGCTACAGTGCTCTTTAAGACATTGATATTATAAACAAAAGGCAGTATTAAGCATTGCATACTTTGTAAACGTACCATTCATCTTCTCCTCTTCTATGTTAAACTATAAAGAGGAGCCCCTACCGTATTGTGGATGTTTATTATCTTTCAAAACTACTGACCTTGGCCACTTTCAGTAAGAAATGAGATCATGTGAGCTGCAAGTGGTCCAGGCATAACAGCTTTAGATCACATGCCAACCAAATAATTGTAACGCATATATCTCTCTGTCCAAAGATATAAATCATTATATTATAATCAATCACAGTTCAGCTTACAGAGAATTTTGTTCTTTGTTTCTTTTTTCCCTACCATGGGTTTTATGGGTGGACCTTGAGATGCTGTTACAAGTGTAACAAATGACTTCAGGTTCACCAGCAATTAGAGGCTAGATCTGACCTACCAGACTGGAGTACTTGAAGCATTCTCAAACTAAGTATCCAAAAATATGGATGGAGACATCGAAAATCACTGGACTCTCGGAATCTTTGGTCCAGATGAACAGTTTCAGAAATGTCTAAAGGTTTGGAAAAATATGCATGTGTATACATACATATCATCTCTTACAGGGAGCTGCTGATCGTTCAGCCTGGAGAAAAGAAGGCTCAGGGGAGACTTCATCACTCTCTACAACCACCTGAAAGGAGGTTGTGGCGAGGTGGAGGTCAGCTCCGTCTCCTAGGCAACAATGACAGGACAAGAGGGAATGGCCTCAAGTTGCAGCAGAGGAAGCTCATGTTGGATACTAGGAAAGATTTCTTGTCAGAAAGTGGTGAGGCAGTGGCATAGACTGCCCAGGGAGGTGGTGGAGTCACCGTCCCTGGAGGTGTTCAAGAGCTGTGTGGATGTGGCACTGAGCAACATGGTCAGTGGGCATGGTGGGGGTGGGCTGATGATTGAACTGGGTGATTCTAAGTGGTCTTTTCCAACCTCAGTGATTCTATGATTCTATGATTCTGGAGATACTCCTTCATCCTGAAACCCTGATGTCAATTTGTGCAGTACCAACTGCTATGTGCTACAGTCCTCCTCCCAGAGGCCTGGGGCAGGTGCTGCCTGAAGTACCTCGGTGAGGAGACTCCCCTCAGCTGCTGCCATTGACCCCAAATCGCAGATGGAAGCCTTGAGGGCAGCTCATCCTAGTGAAGATCTAAACCACCTCCTGAAGCACCTACCTCAGAGACCTCGGGGCTATCCAGAAGACTAAAGCGACAAAACTCCAAACTCTGGGGGAGTAAAACTGTTGGGATCAAATTGTGGATCCTTGTCAGCACCCATGACCCAGAGACATGAAAAAGCATCATAAGGAAGTGCTGCTTGTGCTGGGCTGGTTAAAACTCAGCAACTCTGCACAGGGAAGTCCTGCAGACTTTGGGAGCTCCTCCCACACATCTGGTGGAGCTGCAGCTGTGCAGCAGTGATCAATGTCAGAATTTGCTGCTAGGTCTTGCTTCACAGAGAGGGGTTAGAGTGGGTGTTGAGTCAGGGTTGGTTACAATGTGCCTTTCAAACTTTTATTGATTTCCTAATCTCTTCTTCAGGAAAAAAAAAAGGGGGGCAGGGGGGGGAGAAATTGAAGACCTTTGCCACAAGCTCTACAAACCTTATTTCCTGGAGACCAACTCACCCACACCCACATACAGGGAGGGATTTCTTCTTAGAGAGAAGTGCCAGCCAAATTTTTCTCCTAAAACCATTTCAGGAGCTAGCAATTAAAGGGCCTTGGGATGGAAAGAAAGCCAAACTCGAAGTGAATGAATGGATACCCTTGCTCAGCCACCAGGCTGAAGCACCACTAGTTCATGCCTTAAAGCTCTAGTTCAGCTGGCATCAATACATGCACCCAGCCATTATTGAATTTGGGCTGTGTGACATTAAACAAACATGTAAAATGAGGGCATACCTCAGGGCCTAGCTGAGCTGAGGTCCCCAGCGGGGAGCACCTCAGGTCTGACTCCTAGGTGGATGGCTGAGAAGGACATCATCACACCTCACCAGCCTGTATCTCCCCTGCAGAGATTGAGGTTGCCAGATTTTCGGAGTTTTTGAGAGAATTGGTGCAGAACTTGAGGAGCTGAAGTGAAAGAAGGTGTAGGCAAAGGCACACAGAGAAATACCAAAATTACTGAATGAAAACCCATCAGCAGAACTTTCTGCAGCCCAGCGGATAAAAGTAACTACAGCCAACATCTGCATGAGAAGAAGCAATTCATGAGTCTGGAGAAAGGACTAGGAGAGAACAGAAACAAAAGGATATGACCAATATGGGTACAGAAGTAGTAAAATGAGAAACAATGAAAGAGGCAGCAGTAAAACATGCATCTGCCAATTAATCCGGGGTGAATACCCAGATTAGTGACATCAGTTTCTGCTGTTTATTTGGAGCTTACTTTGGAGACAAGTCTCCTAAAGCTACCGCAGCTGTGGTACAGCCCAGTGGAAAGTAAAGCCCAGGGCTTATCCCAGACATGGCTATTCCTGTAAAAGACAAGCAGCAGGCAGAACAAAAGTTTATGTGGAGAAGTGCTCCGTCTTCAGAGCTTTTGTACTCTGAAAAGGTTGGCATACGCTAGGAGAGAGATGGAAAAAAAAGCTTCACAGTTCTTCTTCATAAATTTCCACATTACTTTACAACCACTTGGTGCTTAGATGTGCTGTCCTGCTCATCTTGGTCCAGTTACATGGCCTTGGCATTAGGATCCAACAAAATAGCAGTGCTCACCAAATGAGCTCTGCTGCGAGGGTTCAGATATTCCAACTCATAGCTTCACACTGTTATGAGTCAAACTGCAGCAAGAGAGTGAAGACGAAGTGGTTTACCTGAGATGGTGGGACGGAAGCTGTACTGCTGTAGAGCAGAGGCAAACAGAACAGACACCACTGCAACTGAAAGGGTCTTCTCCCCCAGGAGAACAGCCATTTGACCAACCTCCATATGTTTTCACCCAGGACAGACATCTTCACTTTCTCACAAAGGCTGTCTCTGGTTTGCTCATTTCCTAAAAATATTAACAAACCCAAACCATGCAGAAAAATGGCTTGCTGCTGTTCTTGCATTTAACTAGGCCAGCTCAGGAGAAAAATTCCACCAGCCACACACCTGATACTCCTGTGGTGGTCATGTTCCTCACGTAACCTGTTAGGAACAAAGCTGTAAGGTGAGACATTTTAACAGGGGCACTGATGTTCTTAAAGATAAAGGCATTACATTTCTGCTGGCTTTGTTGCTTTCAGGTAGGGAGCGGGAGGGCTGCTCAGCTGTGCTTAAAGCATTACTCAACACCAGGGGCAGCTGGCATCCACTGAGGCACATGGAAAACCTGATGCCAAGCAAGTAGGGCTAATTAATACCGGCTTCTTAAATTAGAAGGCTCTTAATGGCTAATGTTTAAAAATAACACCCTAACGATATCTAAAAATAGCTGCTGCTGAGCCCCAGAGTATTCTGACCTCCATTAAATTGGAAGTCCATTTCCCATGACTGGTGGTGTAAATCACATTTACCTTTTATATCCTGTTCTCTCTGGGATTAGCTGCAAAGCCTAATGCCTGACCTTGAAAGCTTGTTTGCAAACATAGAAGAGTAACCTATGGCACTCTTCAGAGTGGTGTGCAATACAGGGGTTTAACATGTGGTCTAAGCAATTGAAGGGAGCGTCTTTTTGGCATGTCCCAAAGTGAGATCTGGCTCTGCCTAGTCCAGGAGGGATGTTGCCAGGGTGAGTTTTCTAGCAAGTGGTTTACTTCAATCTAGCAATGATGTGCTTTGCAGGAAACAGAGTAATGTAAAAATAATAATAATAATAATAATAATAATAAACAACCCAAAGATTAATTTTCCTCGTTCATAATATAGGAAATAAAATAATCTGGAAGACATTCATAGCTTGAAGACTTCTAGAGCTCTTCACCTAGCAGGTGGTGAGAACAGAAACCAAGCCTTCGGTACTGCTGGTGATGACCACTTGTTTACTCTCGCTGTGCACCTCCATGCTGTGCTTGGCCATAATGTTTGCCACACTGTACCCTGTGTCGTAGTACTCTGTGACAGCTGTTACAGAGAACAGTATGCAATGCACCCGTCCCTGGTAGAATGCAGAGAGATCGTGTGACACCCACCAGAAAAAGGATTTCTGAGAGAAACCCTCTGCATTTTTCTCACTGCTTGCCAATTGGGCAAATTACTTCCACAACCACAAACAACAGGTTATTTTCATGTAAGCATTAGACACAGAGTGTCTGAAAGGCCACAGAGTCCTAAAATGAGCCACCTAAAGCAAAACTGGTGTTAAGTTTTGCAAAAGGCTGGTACTTTTGTTGCACCCCATCCAACACCAGCTTCCTTCCTGCTCTATGTCTGCACCTAGTAGATGCTCTCCATACCAAAGAGAAGGAGCATGTCTGAGCACAAGGCTCCAGACCTGCAGGAGTGCCAAACCCATGCACTCTCCATACATTTCAATCTTTTTTTTTTCCAGTCCTCTGGTGCAAGCTCTAAGGTGGATTCTTGGTTGTTCTGAAGTACAAGAAGAGATGCACATTTTTGTTATGCAGAGATCAGTACCTGTCATGATGTCATCCGGAGACAAAAATTGCAGTCCTGCCTCATTAGTGAGATAACGTGAATGTAAACCAGCTTTCGCTTTCCTCGCTCTTCTTGTTCCAACAGTCTTCATTAGTTTCAACAGATGGTTTTCCTCCCTTTGCCTGCAAAAACTTAGGCTTTCCCCGCAAACAGGCATCAGGTCTTTTGCAGGATTGGAGCCTAAATTTATTTCTGTTTCTGAATTCCAAGTTGGATTTTGATGCAACTGTTATTTTATATATTAAAATATCAGGTTTCTGCCCACACACATAATGCATGATGTATAACAGACCTTCCAAGACAGCCATTGGAACAGGCCACTTAACTGCTATTTATACCAAAGGAAGAGTTCCTATTCCTTGCTTTTCAGATGGAATTTATATATGACAAAACTGTGAAGGTGTTGCTCCTCAGAAGCTCCACAATGTACATCTGGTTTCATATGCTGTCATTTAGCCCACAACCTAAAATCATAAGCTGAGACTCCACAGAGGCTAATGAAAATTATTCCCCTTTGAGCTGCTTTATTAAAATGCAACCTCAAGAATTACTGGCAAGTCAGGAAAGAGGCTTTAATCCAATACTTGTTATCCTCTTCCACAGGTTTTAAATCACTCTCTTTGCTTCCCAGTTTGAACAAATACACCCTCATTGTTTTTGTAGTCCTGCTGTGACCTTCTGGGAACGTTTTCATCGTGTAAAGCAACCTGCAGCTCCCTATTTTATAAATCTCACTCATTCCAAGTGTTAACACCAGCTAATTCTCTGCTTTAGGAGGAAATCGTGTTTGTTTTAGTGAAGAGTCTGCTGGGAAGAAGAATATTTGAATTTAAAATATTTTTTTTCCATTTCATAAATTGTCTCGAGTTTTCTTCCCAGTGGGCAATAGAAGCCTGTTTATATAAGTGGAGAGGGAAGCTTACTTTCCCATTACTTCCACAAAAATACGATTAACAGCGATAACTATGCTAATTATTGCACTAACCGCACTTGGAAGGCACCTTATTGGCTGGAGACGGAATGCATTTGGGTAATAATTAACTTCTTTTTTCCTCAATTACCTTTTATTAGGAGAGCGGAAGGTGTCAAAGTAAAACAGCTGCATATCTTCCAAGAAAAGCCCGTGTTTTCTGAAGGAATTCGAGCGGAGGTGCTTTATTAAGGGAACCGGTCAGGACAAACATTAGCATGGCGAGCACGGCCGTTCAGTTACTTGGCTTCTCTCTCAGTCTGCTCGGCCTAATTGGGACATTAATTGCTACTATTCTGCCGCACTGGTGGCGAACGGCGCATGTGGGCACCAATATTATAACAGCTGTGGCGTACATGAAAGGGCTCTGGATGGAGTGCGTCTGGCACAGCACCGGCATCTACCAGTGCCAAGTGCACCGCTCACAGCTCGCGCTGCCTCCTGACCTCCAGGCAGCCCGTGCCATGATGGTAATTTCCTGCATCCTTTCTGCGCTGGCATGCGTGATCGCCGTCGTCGGTATGAAGTGCACGCGCTGCGCCAAAGGGACCTCTGCCAAAGGCTCCATCGCGGTCTGCGGAGGGATTGTTTTCATCCTGGCTGGTCTCATTTGCCTGGTACCCATTTCCTGGACCACTAACGACGTCGTTACAGATTTCTACAACCCGCTGCTTCCCCAGGGGATGAAATACGAGATAGGCCAAGCTCTGTACCTGGGCTTTGTCTCCGCATCGCTGACCATCCTCGGTGGTGCCCTGCTCTGCACCTCGGGACACTGCAGCACAGACCAGGCCCCACAACAGCCGCAGCCCTGCAGCACCAGGACTGCTCCCTCCTGCAGACCACCAACTGCCTACAAGGGAAACCACGCTTCTTCCCTGACATCTGCTTCCCATAGCGGCTACAGATTGAATGACTATGTGTGAGTTCCCTATGAGCTGCCTGTGGGACGCAGCTGCGTCATAGTTTCTGCATGGCATAAGACAAAGCTAAGACGATTTTTAATTTATAAGGGTTACAATGCAAAGTTTACTGTTGTTTTTTGCTTCCTTTCCTTTCTTTCCATAGAAAGACAGTATATGAATCCAGAACTGCTCGCTTCAATGCATGGAAAATAAATGCGAAGGGAACAGTGATATTCCACGGACTGCAAATACCTGCCTACTTCAAACTGGGGTTTTGCCTGCAGGCAGTGCAAGAGCAGTTTTGCTAAAAATAGTGTTCGAGTTCATAGTTTCTGCCCTGCAACAACTACGAACTGGCCACAACTTCTTACTTGAGCAATGTTCCCGTAAAAGAAGACGCAGGTTTGCCTAAAACAGAGAATTTCATGGCTAAAGCACAGCAGTGATTTCCTGTTGAGTTTCTCATTTCCATAATGAGTGATATTTCACTATGACAAGTTAGTTGTTTGACTTAACTTTTTTTGATAGTGTTTAGAAATACAAATTTTAATACTACTAAAACCCATGTATTTGATAGCATGTTGTAGCCAATATTTTAAAAGTTTCTGCAATGTTTTTACCTCATAAAAATAAGACTTTAATACTTTTTTTTTTTTTTAAACATAAAGGAAACAAACCTTTTCAGTGGATCACGGAGTCACGGAATGGTTTGGGTTGGAAGGGACCTTTAAGATCATACAGTTCCAACCCCCTGCTGTAGGCAGGGCCACCTCCCTCTAGACCACGTTGCTCAAAGCCCCATCCAGCCCGACCTTGAGTGCTTCCAGGGACGAGACGTTCACAGCCTCACTATGCAACCTATTCCAGTGTCTCACCACTCTCACAGTAAAGCTTTCCTTGCTAGTATCTAGTCTATCAGCTACACGATTTTAGAAATATGAGCAATAGAAAAAAAGTGCACATTTCATTTTAAACTCCAGTTAAAGGTGGAGAAAAAATAATCATCAATACTTGCCACAGAATAGACATTTGATTCTTTAGCAGATATAATGTTGTGAATAACCACGATTTCTGCAGATCAGAACAACTTTTATAATACTATATCCCAAATACCGTGTGATTGACATAATTCCTTAGGCTCAGTCCCAGTGCTTTTTGCCTGAGATCCTGTCTGAAGATGCATTAAGCATGGGGAAATTCTGTCCTGCCAGGCCTTGGCACAAAAGGCAACCTCCATGCTGGAAGAGGTTGCGCTCAGGAATTGCAAGCATTGCCTTCCAGGAGGAATATAAGATGAAGAAAATCCTGATAAAATGCAATAATTCACCTTTGTATTCAAACAACTGAGAAAAATAAATGAGCACTTCATATTATAGTGACGACCAGTACAAAACGTACTACGTGATCATGGTTTAAAACCATCAAAACCATAGAAGCCCTCTATTCCTGCTAGCCCCACAGAGCTGTTCGTCCCTCTGGAGCAAAATATAGACCAACATACTGACATTTAACAGGGCTGAAAAAAGCACTTCCAACAACTGTGAGGTGGTGCACTTCATTTGGCCAAAAGCCTGTGTGCAGTTATGTTATCACTGGGCAGCACCTCCAGAGCTGGGAGTCTTTCATCACTTCCCACGTTCTCACCCCGAACCTTCCTTTCCGTAGCTGATTACCAACCTCTTCTTTAATGTTGATTTGAATTGTGACAGAGTATTTTTCAGCATTGGAGCCATTCATCGTCATCACTGCTTTTAAAAAATGAAACGACATTTTAAAGCAATTTGCTGAGAGCAGCAGTCACAAAAGGGATCTGGGGCTGGGCTCTGGCACTGGAGTGGTAAAAGACCCGTGTTTTATTAACTGCAGATATTACGTATGATGTGAAAAAAAGATTGTACAGAAACCTCACTAACACTGCAAACAACTTAATAACAGATTCGGAGATGCAAGGAATGGATTAAAAGGCTGCGTTAGACAATGGATTCTTAGTTACAGTGAAGTAAAATTGCTCATAGTCCGTTGCACATTTTTTGGGATGCTTTTTTTAGGGGGAAAAGTAGCTGAATAAAGGGGGCTGGTTACGTAGGGCTTTTTCTGTGTTTACGCTATGATAGATCTAGCCAAGTGATTATGATATCAACTTTGAACAAGAGTTTTGGACAGCCATGAATACTGGAACACAAGTCCAAGTTCAGGAAATGGGCTTGTATGTCATTAGGCAGTATGTTTGCTATATACTGATAAATTATTTCACTTGCCAAGATGTTTGTGTAGTGGGAATACTCATGTGTAGTGCTATTCTTACTGCACAAATTCCCAGCCAAATAGGTTACGTGACAGTAGTAAGAACTGGCAAAAATACCTGGAAGTGCTCTGATGTCAATAAAGAAAGTGAAATGGTTTGTTTCACAGGGTGCTGTAAACCGGTGGATCCCATCCCCTGCTAGAATCAACACATGTTTCTGCTTCTTTTTTTTTTTCTTTTTAAGCTGCCATTTGAAGCAAACAGTCTTATCCACTCTAGCAGTGTGAAAGGTCTGGCAGCAAGCAGGCATGTCACTGAGACCTCAGCCAAGGGCTGAATCCCCGGTGTCCTTCCCTTGCTGAATAACCCCTCAGCCATCAGTGGCATCCAAGTGCAAAAGACTGCCAAGGACAGGGGCTGAGTTGCCTTGATAGTCTCATAGAATATGCCAATTGTGTAACTGATTCAGGGCATCGCAAGCAGCCAAATGTAAATCAAAGGAACAGAAGAGAAAAAAATATATTTTGTTGCTGCTAGAAATGGGTTAATAGTTCAAGGGAAGAAAATGCATCATTCTTTTATGACTGAAGCTGTGGGATTAAAACCATGAGCATCCTTGCCAAACAGTATTCCACCACCTCCCTTCATTTGCAGAATAAGGACCTGATCAGCAGTCCATGAAAACAGACTGGTCTAATGGCATGAAGCCTGGACTGGAGGTGGGCACAGAGGCAAACCTTAGATGCAAGATAGGTGCTTGGTAAGTGATTTACTTTTTGGTAAAATCAACGCACATCAGTCTAAGGCACTGAAGACACTGTTACGTTCAAACCTGCCCATCTGCACAGTGGAGACCAAAAGACTGTGATATGGAAGGGTTACATAAAGCAACACCTGGGATATGCAGTGCTGCTCACAGCCACAAAACCAGACCGGACAGAGAGAAGCTCTTTGGATTGTGATCAGTGTGCTTGTTTTAGGTTCTCCACAGTGCCTAGCGCAAGTACTGGAGTAATGTAATGTAAATGGCAAACCATAGGAACAGTAACTCATTTCCTCAAGAAATGCATCTGAGTTAATAAGATGAGGAAATGAATTAGAAGTTCCAGTAACCTAAGACAAAAGTTATTGGATCATTTCTACAATTAGCTGTTAATTAGGTACTATCAACTTGTACAGTTCTGGGGCCTCCAACACAAGAAGGACATGGTGCTGTTGGAGTAGGTCCAGAGAAGGGCCACAAAGATGATCAGAGGGCTGGAAAACCTCCGCTACGAGGACAGGCTGAGAGAGCTGGGGCTCTTAGCTTGGAGTAGAGAAGGCTCCAAGGAGACCTTATAGATGCCTTCTGGTACTTGAAGGGGTCCTACAGGAAAGCTGAGGAAGGACTTTTTATAAGGGCACGTAGTGACAGGACAAGGGGAAATGGCTTTAAACTGGTAGATTTAGACTAGATATTAGGAAGAAATTCTTTACTGTGAGGGTAGTGAGACAGTGGAATAGGTTGCCCAGAGAGGGTCTGCATGCCTGAAAGTGTTCAAGGCCACACTGGACCGGGCTTTGAGCAACCTGGTCTAGTGGGAGGAGTCCCTGCCTATAGCACAGTGGTTGGAATTAGATTATCTTAGAGCTCCCTTCCAACCCAAACCATTCTATGATTCTATAATTCTACGATAATTCAGTGTATTAAGATAGATGGAAATTCTGGGTCCACCTGTAAATATCTACAGCTATTTGGCTGCTTACTTTGCTGTGTATCCAACAAGATACTTTGTGGAGAAACAGGTAAGAAAGATAGGCAAAGGCCATGAACCTGAGGAGGTTACTTACAGAAGAGCTGAAAGCCCAAATTGTTTCGCCCTAGCTGATCTTCTAAAAGATATTATCTTTTCCTGTATGCCTTATTTTGCCATGCAGTATGAGAGATACTTCATTTTTTTACTTGTTTTCTTAAGAAATAATAGTTCATATAGCTTAGCCCATGCTCAACCTGGATATTAGGAAACAGTCCTTAGAAAGAGTGGTGGGGCAGTGGCACAGGCTGCCCAGGGAGGCGGTGGAGTCACCATCCCTGGAGGTGTTCAAGAGCCATGTGGATGTGACACTGAGGGACGTGGGCAGTGGGCAGGGTGGGGGTGGGCTGACGGTTGGACAGCTTTTAATGATTCTATGCTTCTACGCATTCCTATTACCTAGATTTCCTTTTTCTCACTGAGAAATGAGTACCTGGTCATGTCAGTTCCCAGGTTAATTCTTGTCCATTCCTGATCTTCTTACCATTACATCAGAAGACATGTCTGAATCTAGAGAGGCTAGATCCTGACGATGCATAAACCAGGAGATCTCCCTTGAAGTCACTGAATCATAGAATATCTCAAGTTGGAAGAGACTCATAGGGACCATAGATTCCAACTCCCCATGTTATTCCACTTTCTCCAACCCTCATCCTGCCCAAGCAAGAGATCAAAATTAGGTGTTTCCCTTTGCTGAGAAACCTGCCAGCTTTGTAGGACGGTTATTCATCAGCTTTAACACCTGAATGGGCAAAAAATACTCCGCAAAGAGTGTGGGCAAGATGCACCGAATTCTCTTTTTTTTTTTTTTTTTTTTTTTTTGATGAAGGCTTCCTAGGGAAAAAATGTTGTTAATTTTATTTTCTAATTTAAGCACGGGGAAGACCCATTCATTTTATTAGCTTGCACCTGAAACAACTTTGTTAAGCAAACTATTAGAAAGTAGAGTGAATAAAAAGAGTGAATCAATGTGCAGATTTGATCTGTTAAGAGAATGTATATATGTACTTTATATATGCTTGTGGACATATAAAACAGTGAAATTCTGGCTCTATTGACTTTACTGAGGTCAGAATTTAACCTATAAGCTTATTATTATTGTCAATACTTCCAAGTCTATTATAGAGCTTTTAACTAAAAGGCCTCCAGAGCAAAGAGAGTCAAAGTCACGGGATTTTTGCCCTGTAAGAACAGCAAGGTAGGACTTGCAATGGCCATTTCACAAAGTGTTTCATACTGAGCAGAGCAGCTGTATCCGTTGGAATGTATGAATGAGTCTCCCTTCCACTTGAGTCAAGGACAATCAATTTTATTTTTAAAATGTCATAATCGGTGATATTGATCAACACTCCCTAATGGGGTTGCTTTCGAATCCATACTGGCTCGGGTTATTGCTACTTCCCTTGCAATTCATGCTCAATTAGGCTGCCTTGCTAATGCATGTCAGCTTCATTTAATCGCTCCCGGGCCTGCAGTGTGAGAAAAGAGCAAGCTGACAGAGTAATCCCATGCTTTCACTTTTCAGTGAGCTGCCTCTTTGCCTTATTTGTTCACATTATAAGGGCTAAGCACTTGTTACACTGAAAACACAGAAAAGCAAAAGTCAAGAAGTACTAATAACCCATGAAAAGCAAAGTTAGAACTCAATTGCTTGTGCAAAGAATTTCTGACATTTTTGGGATTTTGAAAATGAGGTGGATTTTGTAATTTGGGTGCTAATGAGTTTGCCTCGTAAAAACTAAAGAAAGAAATGGTGAGAAGCAAACATCTGCTGGCTACATCCTTGGAAAAACAGCCTGTTTATTTGCTGGTTGGCTGAGGATAACGTGGCAGAAGCATCTAGGATTAGCTGCGGATCATATCCTTATAGTCGCTTCCATAATATTTAACACTGATGTTAAGAAATGTTAATTAATTATGAGAAAGGGAGGAAAAGAGGGGTGGCAGTAAGCCAACAAAAAGGGATTGACCACTGAACACCTGAGATCTTCAGTCTGTGAAAGCACTGCCTGCATTTCCCAGTTGTGAACTGAAACAAAGTGAAACCTGTGACCAGCAAAGTGTCTGGCTGCAGACAGAGGCTTTCAGGGTGTTTCTGTCAAGATCTGAAACCAAACACCAGAGGAAGGAAAATGCAGGTATGAGAAAAGTGAGGGAAAGGAGCTGAAGGGGGCTCTGTGCAGCGCAGTGCCCCCTTTATGGCTGGGCTGGCTGTCCCCAGCCACCTCCCCACCTCCTGGTGAAAGGTTGGGTTTGCTGAAGGAACAAAGACATCAGAGAAACACTTGGAAGCGGTGCTCCGAGTCGTGGATTTCCAGCTCCTAAACCTGATGCGTACCTGGGGAATCAGCCCCAGGTCTCACTATTAGAGGTAGACTAAAGCTGCTTTGTATTTCTTGTTTCCTTCCAATTTTGCAAGTGTGAGAGGTGGATGTTGCTGCTCAAATGTCTGCCTGATGCTTAGGGGAGGAAGAACAGTCTATAACATTTTGGGCGCCTTGCTTCCTTGGAGATGACACCTCAGCATCAGCAACAGTGCATGCTGCCTGGAGGGAGCCCTGACCTGCATTGCAGTGGAGCTGATGTCATCATTCAGAGCTTTGGAGGAACCACCACTCAACCTGTGGATCCCTCTCCCGCAAGAGGCGAGAGGTGGCATCTTGTGTCTGCACCTCTGCAGAGCTACACCTTCTGCTATACCCAACAAAGCTATCGTAGGGGAGTGTTAGAAAGACAATACAAAAATAACCTCACACCAGCACATGGCTGCTTGCCACTCTCTTTCTGTTTTTCATTGATTTCTTAAGCTTTTCATTTCCTAGACATGACAGCCTCCCTCTTGTTCCCCGTTTCCTCTGATCCAGACTCGCCAGGTTCCTTGGCTTACAAGCTTACATCCCTTCTAGTTTTAAGCTTGCTGAGGACTGTGCAGATGACGGAAATTAGAGCAAAGAAAACTGAAACCACCCAAGACAGGCAGGGAAAAAGAAAGCTGTGGGCTTCAGTCTGAGATTTCAGCTTAACAGGGCCAAAAACATTCCAATATTCTTACAGAGACGTACTATTAGTAGTGCATGAAGACTGTCAGATGGTAACAACACTTACAGATGCCACCTAGAAGTGCTCTGTGATTCATTACTATTGTCTTCAAATAAAACGTTACCTGAACTCTACACAAGGTAATCAATTTATTTACTACAGCTAGCTCTCTTCTGTATTTCTCTTCCTACAAGTTACTTTGTTAGAGCTACCTTGTACAGCATTTTTGTAAAGAAAGGAACAGCGCTATTTATATATTTACTAGTATATTTTAACTGTGATATCCTTGCTCTGCCAACCTGGAGATCTGGCATGCATTTAGGGCCTAATCCTGCAAGATTATGGCCAGCATAGCTTTGGGCAGAAGCAAACAGAAGACACGCAAACTGTCAATTCTTACTCTCTGCACCCTGTTGTTGTGGGCGTTAATTGCCTAACATGAATCATTTGGGTTCATTTACTTTGTTTTCTTGTTTTCACTGCCAATAACTGAGCATTTTTCACTATTCTTTTCACACTGAACACACAGCTAAAAAATAATAACAACAACAAAAAAAGCATCCACAAGTATTCAAAACACTCTCCAAAAATTGTTTCATGGTTTTAAAGTTCTTTTATATGCATGCATAAATATATATCTACTCATTTACTTGCATGTATGTATTTTACCAGCTTTAGTTTTTGCAGTTGAGGTGGATGAAGCTGTATTATGTTTGTGGGCATCCATAAAGTGCACTTGAATCGGTCACTATGTACTTTTGTATACCAGTTTATGAAATGAACACTTTCTTGGTATGGATTACAAATTATTCTCCTGTTCCAGGTTGTGACAGACAGGCTTCTTTAGATGTTCAGAGAGAGGTAGGCAGTGCAAATCGAGAAGCTGCATCCCCCTCTCCCACCTTTTCCTTGCCTATACCAGTTTTGAGCACATTTGAGCTTTTGAAGTTGCATTACACAACTATTTCAACATAACAGAGTAAAGAGAAAATTGATAACTCAAGTAACAAGGTCACTGACGTCTGTGTCTCTATAGGACAGAAACAATATGATGAGAAAACTCAGTTTAAACTTAACTGCAGTTGGTTATAGCATAGTAAATACACACACATACCTGATGAGATCCTTCTGAAACTAGGATTTCTAACTCTATAGTAAAACCTAGCATGGTGTGGAGTAGGAAAGAAGTACCACATGATTCACTGTGTGTGTCAAACAGACTGCACCTTTGAAAGGCCACCATTCGTATGGAGGGACATCCACTGCTATGCAGAGACAGACCAGAATATCTGACTGAACCTCCCCAGCCTCAGATGGGTGCTGCAGGACACAGTCCCCACATAAGACTCTCATTCTGCAGTGGTGCGGCCACAGCTACAGTTCCAATATGCAACTGAGCGAGGGGTGCTGGCATCATGCTCCAGACACCCCAAGGATTGCCTCAGTGAGAGACCTGCAGCCTGCCTCCACCTCCTGTAATAGCCAGTGGTGAAACATCCAGAATTAAGCCAGACTTACACAGAAATAGGGCAGCCAGCAGGAGCAGGGAAGTGGTCATATCCTGTACTCAGCACTGGTGAGGCTGAACCTCAAGTGTTGTGTTCAGTTTTGGGGTCCTCACTACAAGAAAGACATCGAGGCCCTGGAGTATGTCCAGAAAAGGGCAGCGGAGCTGTGAGGGGTCTGGAGCACAAGTCTGACAGGGAGCAGCTGAGGGAGCTGGGACTGTTCAGTTTGGAGAAGAGAGGGCTCAGGGGAGATCTTATCACTCTGTACAGCAATCTGAAAGGAGGCTGTGGTAGGGGGGTCAGCCTCTTCTCCCATGTAACAGCAATAGGAGGAGAGTTAATGGCCTTAAGTTGTACCAGGGGAGGTTCAGGTTGGGTGTTAGGATAAACTTATTCTCCAAAAGTGTGGTGAGGCACTGGAACAGGCTACTTGGGGAGGTGGTGGAGTCACCATCCCCAGAGGTGTTAAAGGAAAGGGTAGATGAAGCACTTAGGGATACGGTTAGTGAGCATAGTGGGGATGGGTTGGTTGATGGACGGGGTGATCTTAGTGTTTTTTTTCCAACCTTAATGATTCTGTGAAAGAATTTTTCCTGACAAAAACAAGAGCAGGCTGAGCACGGAAGAACAGCTTTATGGAGTACTGTCTAGTCCTGTTCCCATACATCACAGTATGCTGAGTTCTCGAGATGTCCCTCCTTACTGTAAGTGCAACAAATGTGATGTACGGCTTCTGCTATATCTATTTACCTCTAGGAAAGAGAAAAGCAATTAAAGAAAAACTGAACACATACAGAAGAACTCAATACATCAACACAGAATGAGTAATTAAACTTAAAAATTGTGTTCCAAAATATCTTAAAAAATGAAAGATAAAACTCAGAGCCCCCACCTGAATTGCTACTGAATGCTACCAATATGTTGCTCAGATTGGGTAAATTAAATGAGAAAGCTGAAATAACTGGCCAGACACATCATTCTAAATATCCTTTACAAAGATGTTACACCATTCCAAAGCATTATGTTCCTTAGTCCCAATGACAGTGGAGCAGCTCAAATGTTTTTTGTAGCCACCACCACTGACTAGCCGACACCATATCTGCATCCAGCCGCAGGGATATAAACACAGCACAGTAAGAAAATCAGTGAAGTAAAATTCACATAAGGAAGTTGGTAGTTATTTAGCAGGTTACTGGTCAAAGTCTTTGCCACAGTTTCACTGAGGATTTGGCTTGATCTAGTTAATAAAACAAAAATGAGACCACACAAGAACAGAAGTTAAAAGAAATTTTTAAGCAAATTATGGAAACTTCCATTTACTGAGCCAGCATGGCTGAATTCAACTATGAAGAACTTGAGAACAAAAAGAAAGAAGGAACTAAAAAGTAGTTGCTGGAACACAATCTCAGGTTCCTTTCCTTTTCTCAAACTTGTGTAGTGTAAAATCCCAGTTCTTAGACTAAATCAGTTCGTCAAAGAAACTTTACCATACGCTGCAGCCAAGAGTACTTCAAAAAAAGGTAACCTTGTAATCTTGAACACCCCTACAGAGTTCATCTAAATAGTCTGCTTGAGATGGAAAAGAATTAAAGATTTCTGCATTATGAGCATTCTCAGAAGGAAATAGTACCGATCCATGTAAATCTTTACCTGCATGAATGCTTTCCCATTCTCTTGGTAGGTACCTCACTCAAAGGTAATATTACAAACGCTGCAGCAATCTCCGAGGCAGCAAGAAAGAGCACTCGCTTATACCGGCCATTAATCAAAACCATCTGTTAAAGTCACTTAGATTTGTTCAGACTGCACGAAGGAGGAGGTATATTTATTTTAACACCATCAGATTCCTATCTTTATTTTCAAACAGAGCACAGCAAATATTCTTATTCCAATATTTCAATTCTTATACTGTTCAGACCAGATTGAGTTGCATCAGGTTTGAGTTACATCACGTACGCTTTCAGAAGGCAGCTGAGGAGAAAGACCCTGGAAGTTGGGATAGTTTAGTAAAATATTTTCCTTTTGCTGAGCCCTGTCAGCCCAATGAGTCAGCTTCACACTTGTTAGCATTTCCAACAGTTTAATGGAATTAGTATTTGTTTCCTCTGCAATGAGAAAAAACCACCGCTTTGCAGCTATTTAAGATGCCAGCAGCAGAAAAGTGGCAAAAGTTGAAAAGGTATTTCTGTCCTTGGTAACATCAAAGTGCTCACATAGTGGCTCAAACGTACAACAAATACCGTGCTTCTGGACACACAGGCTCCTCCCATGGCTTCAACTCATCATGTCCCATAATCCCAAATAAATTTACTGGGTTTTGGCTTCTAGTTTGGCACCTCATCTCTGAAGTTATGTGGTAGATATAAGCAAGCTGACAAATTAAAATAGACATGGGCTTTGAACGGCGATTCTGAATGTCCCATTGCTTCAAAGGCCAAAATTGTTTAATATTGGTCATTAGAGGAACTCACACTTTACGAACATGAGACTCATCATCAAATTAGCCCTCCCTTCTCCTGGTAACAAGTATATCACAAACACTCAATATCAGCCTGTAAGTTCTCCAATAGGATTTCCCAGACCTTTATGCCTAGGCTGCATCAGAGGTCAGCCACTCACTCTGTCTAAATAAGTATCTGCATTTTCACCTTTGGAGTCCCTGGGATATTATACAGTTATCTCATATATTCTTCAGATGGTGTATTGAGCTTATGTTTCTGCATCGTTTAGATGACAACTGATGACATCACTATACTTGTATTTGTTACTTTATTTATGCTTGATCAGATACCAAAGTGTGAAAGTTGACAATTTCCAATCCAGATGGAATCATATGTTTGACTTTCATAGTTACGCCTGTATTTTAAAACATCCCCAAATGACAGACAACTCTGTGAAAAATACTCTCTGAAGTTCCACCATCATTCTGTATCTTGATTCTTCCATTCCCCCTACTTCTGTAAATTGTTGGTCTTCCCATACAGTAGTTCATTATTATTGCATCAGTAACTACATAACAAACTTTAAAGGCAAAAACTTATGGACTTATTGGCTTTTGTGAGCTGATATTTTACTCCTTGCCAGCAAAGCATCTATTCTACCTACACATGCTATTCACAAACATTGTAACTTTCCTCTTCCTGTCAACATAGGGAAGTGATTTTGACAGTGTCAGTTCAATAAAAAGCAGCTTTAAGGAACATCACCCAGAGATATGATTTAGCAGAGGGCTGTTAGAGTTAGGGTACTATGGTTAGACTGTGGTTGGACTTGATGATCTTTGAGGTCCCTTCCAACCCGAGTGATTCTATGATTCTATGATTCTAGGATTTCAAATCAGATACTGAGGGTGCTGTTGGCAGAAAGCACTCAAAATTGTGGATTAATGAGCATTATATTTTAACAAAATTTCCCCCTTGTCATTTTCACTTAGGAAAATAGCACTGTGTTTTCATTCTAGCATCTGACTCCTTTGACTCTTTTTTCCTTAAATTAGTAAACAGTGCAGCTTATTTTGGAGAAAGAAAAGTCATCACTGACCTTAAACTATTAATAATCTTCACTGACATTAAACTATCAACATGCAATAGGCATCTACCAAGGGCTGGCCTTGCCAGATGGTTGGGTCATGCTAATGGGTGGGTAGTGGAGATGGATGCAGTTGGCATTTTAAACCATTTCTTCTGCAGGATTCAGAAGTTATAAAATTAATCTGTCTTCTACAAACTGGCAATAACTAGTTTAAAGATTTCAGTTGCTGAAGAGTGAAACAGAGATGTTGTAGCTTTTCTTTAAGAACCAAACTCTTCAGATAAGCAGATGTGAAGTTTCTAAATGAAGCCTGGGTAAAAAGATTCTTTTCAAATCTCTTCTGGTGGTTCAAGACATCAAAGAGGGCCAATCTAACAATCATAGCTTTCCTGCAACATGGATATCTCTATTCTTAAAGACGCACAAATAAAGAACATAACCTAAACTTATTCGTCTTTAACTAAGTATTGCCACTCCTATCTAGATTTGTCCATGGGCTTTGAAACACTTCTGGACATCAACAGACATAAAACCACCTCAAACTCACTTAGCTCATCTCTCTGGTGGTTACAGACATTCTATTCTACTATTATTGTGGGTAGGCAAGGAATAAAGAATCTTGTTAATTGAATCTGATAGAGCAGAAAAAAAAACAATGAGCTCCTGTGATAAAAACTGATCAGTTGTCTTAGGTTAGATAAACCCCTAAGAAGTTCAACTGAATGGATTGTCACAAAAGCAGCAGATAGCTCCAGTATCCTATCCAGCAAGAGATTTAGCATCCAACCCTGGCTGCCTATGGCATTATATTAGTGCCTAATGGTTGCTAAATCTATATACAATGACTGCACTATCAGCAAGTAACTCGCTACCCCCAGGAAATCCTAAGAGACGCTTGGAATATGGAAAGCATTATGCTGTCCTGTGGTATCCATTGGGATATTTATTGTGACTTGCATCATTGGCAGTCTCTCAAGCACTGATGGATTTAGCTCTGAGAACCCTCAGGAGACACGCAAGGATCTCTGCCCCTGCTTTTCGACTATGACAGCCAAGCAACAGGGAGACTCAGAGGACTACTGCCAAGTTCACTAGAAAGGTTTTAAACAGTGACCAGCTTACTCAGCACAAAGCAGCGACAGCCAGCCTCAACCCTTTGTGGTGCAGGATGAAGCAGCTTTGTGACCAAACTTTACCATTCCCCAGATCAGCCAGAGACCCCAGAGTTGGCTGTCAACGGCAGGGATCAAACATGGTCCCAGGAGCTGAGCACAACCGAGTGCTGCCTGACATGGGACGCTGTAGGTCGCACCAGTGGTAAAAAAGCATCGTGACATGTACTTCTGAGTATGGCAACATAACCCATGTCTGGAAGAGAAGCAGGAGCTGGATCTGCATCTCAGCTTCGTGCCATTACAGCAGGCATATCCTCTGTATCCAAAGAAAAGGAATACTACAGCAGATTATGAGCTGAATTATCTGCTACATCTCATGTAAACTTCAAGATATT
The DNA here is from genome assembly GCA_030625065.1 of Alectoris magna. Classification (NCBI taxonomy): domain Eukaryota; kingdom Metazoa; phylum Chordata; class Aves; order Galliformes; family Phasianidae; genus Alectoris; species Alectoris magna. The sequence goes on from CM060560.1 coordinate 89,859,035, forward strand.
CAATGGCAGCCAACTCCAAGCCATGCTTCATCTGCATGCATGTGGAAAAAGCCACCTACAGCTCCCTGTAGGTTAATCACAGGATCCCAAAGGATGTAGCCAATACCTCCTTTCCTATTTCAATGCAGTCTGAATTGGGTATTAACTACCTGCTGTGTTTGGCAGGTCTCTTATTCCTAAAATAAATAACTGTATGAAAAGTCATAAACTCTATATTGGACTTTTTCATAAAAAAAAAAAAAAAAATCAAAGTAATGTCAGGTTTTTAGCAGCCCCACTTATTGCAGTAAATCTGGCTTCTACAGCTGTTCATGTTGTACCGTGTGCTTCAGCCAAATGTAGCTGCAGTCCAACATTTCCTTCTTAAGGTATCCTTTACCCAGAGCAAAGCCAAGTGAATTTTGGACACAACTAGCATGCTAGAAATTATGAATGTGCTCTTATTAGAGCAGGTTGCATGTTTTACATTAAATATTCATTCAAATAACAATCCAGCAAAATGTTTGTCAAGATGATAGTTACTTTGGCTAAAAGAGCACATTTTTTCCTCCAGTCTCCACCAAAACCATCCCGTATTTATCACACTGAGAATCTAAGGACATTACCAAAGATCTTGCTTAAACTCGGCTGAGCTCCTACACTGGTGCCAGATCCTGGTCTCCTGTTTTATAGCCGTACCATTTCAGAAATTACTTGGTTCTCACTAGGGACAACACTTTTACAGGTTCCACTGCAGCTCATAAAATGGAAAAAAAGGGGGGGGGGGGGGGGAAAAATAGAAAGTAGCATTTTCTGCTCCTGCCTGTTAAGATCCTGCTTGTGTCAAGCTGAAACCCCCAGAATGCCTCATAAAGAGATTTGATTTCAGTGTCATGGTTTTCTGTGAAGAACCAAGTTTTCTCCACCTCACACATCCTCACTGCTTTCACCCCACTTGTCCCTCATTGCAACTTTCTCTATCCCCCCTTCTTCAGTCACCACTTTCTTCAGCATTCCCTGTGCTGCTACGTTCCTGCAACCATTTTTTCCAGTCATGGAACAGTCTTTCTTTGCTTGGCCATAGATATTTTCTCCTGCTCTTTTTCCAAATCCACCTCTGAAGCCCCTGTCAAAGACTTACATTACTCCACTAGTGCTGGGGACTTGGAAGACACATTTGTTTGGTGGTCATTTGGTGGGTGAATGGTTTCAAGTAGATCCTGAACCTGCAGTAGGCTACACAACATTGGAGAGGCCTCCCCATGCCAGGCAGCAGACAGGACATGCACCAAGTTTTGTACATTCTTTAATGCAGAGAACAGAAATGTTTGTGACACAGTTCATAAAGGTATTTGCTCCATACCGCTTATCAGAAATACCAGACTGAAAAAATTCTGTGCCTTCGGTTACCCAGAAAACACCTCTCAAACTTCCTTTCTTCTCTTTGGTATTCTCCCACGTCATGGCTAATGCGCCTTTCCAGAGGTGCATATGTAGCACTTTTTGTGTTGTCACAATGGCATTAGCATTTTTTCCTCTTGAAATCAGGGATGTAACCATGGGCCAAATTTACAACAGATATCACATACATCAAGTCTAAACATGAAAGTTTGCCTTCAAAAGACAGAGAACTTCAGTATTTTTGTAGAACTACATACCATATTCTGAATCAAAACCAGAGCTAGAAAGGTGGTTAAACAAAGTTAAAGATTAGCAATATTGCCATCATGTGGCTACTATAAGCAAATGCTCAGGCACAATCCTGAATTTATTAAGTATCAGAAAGCAGAACGCATCCTCTGAATCCTGCAGTTAAAATTATAAGGCAGTGTTTAAAGCTGCTTTTTGTTATTATAGATTACCAATAGCTCCGTCCTACAGTAGTGATTTATGAAGCAAGAATGCGGGTACAACAGTTACATTACCCCTTCCACTGTCATCCCTATCCTCATGGATTTATAGCTCACACCCGAGAATTCACTCCAAAATCAATCTTGAGTTATTCATCAAGAAATTAGAAAACTGAGAATCACCTCTTACTGCAGAAAACAGTAAGGATGATCAAATAGTCGTTTTACACAGTCATCTTACATACCTTTCATATCTGCAATGGCTTATAAGTGTTAGACCTCAACTGCCAAAATTAGTTTCTCTTAGTACTGTTAGGAACATTTGTTCTTTTCAGTAATGATATTCTCTCTCTTTCCCCACCCCCATTCTTAGCATAAAAACAACGGGCAATTCTACGCTGACCAAAAAATGGACAAGAGATGTCCACGTCACAACATGACCTGGGTTTGCAAATTCTGTAAAAAATAGAATGCGTGCATACACCTGATTTGTAAGTTGTTGCAAACTTAGGATCCATTTTGAAAACTGCTTCCTTATTTCTGGGAATCTGATGAACAAAATAGAAACAAGAGTGTATTTACTAACAGCGCTTCTCCAAAGAACTAATCCATACAGACACTTGCAAGACACTCCAGTTTTCTTGGTTGAAGAACAGTCTAGGTACGCATACACACACTTTCCCACTACAGAGCACTGACCATTCTATGAGACACATTCCAATAACCAATAACTCATCTTTGTTACTGTACTGTCTGCTCTCAAGTACACATGCTTGCACCCAGACAAAATATTGCAGCAAGACTGGTCTGTGTTATCACTGTATATGCACATGAGACACACTGATTTAGCTTGTTGCTGGCTCCAGACATTGCCTTCTTGCAATAAATTATCATACAGGCAGAGATGCAGCTTTTTTGTAGAGTCAAAATACAAGTTTAAAATGCTGGAGCACAGAGCCAACATATTACCTCTCTTCTGCTTGCAGACTAAATTCATACCTTATTTTATGCCCCACTATGTATAAGTACATCCAGCTGGTGCAACCTTGCTGGTGCCAGGACAGGCAAAATTAAAACATCCATGAAGCTCCCACAGTGCCCAGCATGCAGTAGGTGGCATTTATTTAGTCTGAAGTATGGTTTTAAAACAGTTCAATTAAACAGGCTGGTACATACAAATATCCATTTCCATTTCAATCCAGCCCATTTCCCTTAGCAAACAAAGTTTAAGAATGCCCATCTCAAGTTATTTCAAATAAATATGCCTGCACATCTTATGTATTTATTTTTGCTGGTTAAGTGCACAGGAAAATTTTATACCTAGACAAAACCTGACATCATTTATAATCATCGCTGGTGTGCCTAAGAATCATACCATGCAAGTGTCAGAGAAATAAGGCCCTACAAGATGAAGCTTTTCTGGTCAATATAAGTTATAGAAAGAAAAATGTTTGGAAATGCAAAATATTAAAAAAAAAAAAAAAAAAAAAGGATAACTAGGATAACTAGATATAGGCTAGAGTGCATGAGAGCACTTACGTACTTAAGCACAAAATGAATCTAACATCTCTGTAACTGCATGGCACAAAGAAACACTGAAGCTTTGGAGATCTCAGACATTCATCAGTCCATGCTGAAAAGATACAAAAAGGTCTTCTGCCTTCATGAGAACCAGGATCAGGTTTTCACAGTCTCTGGACAAGCTCAGATTTACAAACAGCTTCCAGACAGAAAGAAATCTGTGAACCTTTTTAATTATTCATGCTCCCAGAAGCAAACCCTCTCAAGTTGCAGGCCAGGAGCCCTCCAGGCCATGGCTTTTGGGGTTTTCAGATGAGGGAATAAGCAGTCGCATTCTCAGCAATATCACTTGGATGAAAGTGGCTGTCAGGCTCAAGAAAAACACTGCTGTATGCTGGTTTGGCACACATGAAAGGGAACTGGTAGGGGAAAAGCTTAACTGCTCTCTGTTTGCAAATTCCAGTTCTTGTGCTGATGCTAGAGCACCTGCAGCCCAGGACACCAAGTCAGAAAGGCAAGGTCAGGCCATGCTGGCAGAAAGGAGAGCTCAGCAGATCACAGCAAGTTCATTCATCCGCAGCAAAAAAGTACTTATTCCTTCTCTCATGCCTAACTTTGGAGGGAGGGCTAGAGAGAGTAGTAACTATGCAAAGGCCACACTCGGAGCAGGCCAGAGCTGCAAGTTCAGGGGAACCTTGGCATCCATAGGTTGCTCTGCCAACTCTCTGAAAAAAAACAGCATCAAGAAAATGGCAGCACCCCCAAAACCTCGTGGGATGAAGAAACAACCTGCCATAGGGGGTTCCAAGCTGGTCAGAGAGAATAACTGCTACTAAAGCTGGGGTTTTTCATCAGAACTTACTGGTGGTGTAAGCGCTGCCAAAGAAGGCCCAAGATCTCCTATTCACATCTGGAATGCGGTCGGAAAGGGACAAAAATACCTTGTAAATGTACTGTCTTGCATCTTGAGCGCTCTTTGCCTGGTAGGCTTCCCTCAGCATCCAAATTCACAATAGACTTTCCATTAAAACTGTTGGAACCTTTGGCTGACCACTCCCCAGACCAGAAATACTGCTGGACGTCTGAGCAGCCAGCTTTCCGTGCTGCTATGGCTTAGAGTATCTGTCACCCCAACCCAGGACACTGACTCACCAAAGGTCTGTTGATTGGAGACTCTGCAGTGTCAGCTCATGCTGGAAAAGCCTTCAGATCTGCCTGAGACACTGTTAATGAGTGGGTTAGTAGAGGCTGTACTCTGTTTCACAGCTGGCAGCATGGAGGAGATATTCTGATTGAAGCCAGTCTGTTGCATTTTCCTCCTAAGTAAGTATATCTCTACACTCAGCTCAAAAATCTTAATCCACACCAGTGACTTTGACTTTTCCAGCCACCTCTGTTTCCACCTGCATTCTTCTCAATAACTATGGCCCCTACCTACTCCTTACACAGCGAAGAGAAAATCCAGAGGTACCACTAGGAAGGGGCACTGTCTCACATTTGTCTGATCATGATTTCCCATCTGGACTCAAGAGAGCACAGTGAGCACCTAAGAGACTTGGGGCTGTTACAAAGTGCCTTTCTGCCTGCTGCTGTAAGAGCTGTCCTCTGTCCTCTTTGCAAGGAAATGTAGGGGGATAAAAGTACAGGTGATGATAGCCCCAGCACCCCATGGTTATTTCCTGCTTGTCCAGACAGGAGCTTAAAGAACACAACACAGAGATGCCATTTTGAATCCATAAGCAAATATTAACCAAGTTTTGACAAAAAGCAATTAAATAATGGGATGTATTTAATATAGGTAGCCAGAGGAAAAAATAAAACTAGCGCTGATAGCACAGACAGGATTATGTACAGCTGTCTAAAAATTAACCATTATTGCACACCAAAAAGTCCTTCCAGCAGCAAGACTGTAGTGAAACCCCCCAGTCTAAAATGTTGCAAAGCCTATTTGAAAACACTAGTGCAAATAATAGCTATAGTCCTGTATGAAACAAGGTCTCAGTAGCTCAGTGGTTCACTGAATTATTTGTTTTTTAAGGAAGTAAATCTGTATGTTTTTGTTGAGGACCAAGTACTCCTTGTGATTGCAATGACTAATAACTCAGCAAAGGAAAAGACCCTGACTGGGCAGCACCAGTGTGACACAAGTTGGAAGCAGCAGAAGGTACATTTCCAGGCAAAAATAAACAAAAATGACACATTTTGCTCTTGCGGACAGAACACAGATCGCATGTGGGGACTGCTTGCATACTGCCCTCACACCCTCCATGGCCACTCTCTCCTAGATGTGCAGCTGCATGTGACTGCCCTCATCTTCTACACTTCCTTTTAATAGGCTAGAAGATAAATAAAATGGCAGTGCAACTTTTTAAGACAAATTAGAACAGGCAAGCTGGTACCGTTATATGGACACAATTAACTTTTGACATAGGGGTGGGGCATGCAAACATGCAGCAATATGAGTATCATAACCTGGGAACTCCTGAAAAGGCAATCCAAAACCGATCCTGGAGTATATACCAAGCAGATGGTCTGTACACATTTCAGATCCTTCCCATACCCTCTTCAAACAGCTTTTTGACAGAAATGATGCTTAGGAGATTCCCGGCAAGTTTAGGGCTGCCTGTGGTATTTCAGATCTATTACTTTGTATCGCCCAACAAAGAAGGGATAGGGTGGTACGGACATCATAAGCAAAACCAAACACATCTTCTTAGAAGGAAGTATGTCAAAATAATAAAATCAATTTATTGGGTGATAATTTATATTTGTTATATAGATTCAATTACAACCTGTTATTAAAAAGAAAACTCTTTTCTTGCTGTCTGGATCATTCTTCCCCCTAACTACAAGAGGAGGAATCCTGTTAGAACAGCGGCATCTAGTGGGTAATCTGTACTTTCTCTTTACACCTCTTTGTGAGCTAGGGCTTTTTTGAACCATCAGCTGAACTTCGTACAACAATTACTCACCAACAAAAGAAAAAAGGGCACATAGATCAAAATAGCAAAGAACTTTTTTTTCTTCTGACATTGGTGGATGATTAAATATACACAGACATTTAAAATAAAATAATACGCAGAATTGGGACATAAAGATGACCCTATAAAAGGTCAGGTAAGTACATGTAAATAAACCAACTGAAAAAGGAAAACTGTATTCCAGCTTGTGCCCATTGCCTCTTATCCTCTCACTGGCACTGAAAAGCCTGGCTCCATCTCCTTAACAACCTCCCTTCAGGTATTGATAGGCACTGATGAGATCCCCCACAACCCCTCTCTTCTGTAAATTCTAGTTCTCTCAACTTTTCTTCATAGGGAGATGCTCCAGACCCCTTCATCATCTTAGAGTTCCTCCAAGAGCTCCATATTTCTCTTGTACTGGAGAGGCCAGAGCTGGATACAGCACTCCAGCTGTGGCCTCCAGTGTCAAACAGACTGAAAAATGTACATGATTAAAAGAGAAGCTCTGGATCCTTCACATGGAAAGCAACTGTGGAACTGCTTCTACCGAGAAAGGCAGCAGTTCTGGTTCCTTTGCTGTAACACAATGTTTAAGAAATCTCCAGGTGGTTGCTTGAGTGGTATCCAAAAGAAGATTCTATTTCATCAGGAAAAAAAACCCAAAAAAACAAAAACAAAAAACCAACAAAAACACTCAACTGAACACAGCTTTTGCATCGAAGGTGGCTTCATCTTGGAAGCTTCAGGACACTCCGAACTCTGTCAAGAGTACACAACCTGCCTTTACAGCCTCTGGAGGAAGATGACCATTCCATTCGACATCAGATCCCAATACAGTTTGAAGGCTTTTATTATGGCCTTCTTCACAGTCAAAATGTGTGGGATAGCTTAAGCCCCAAGGGCAAATGGGCAATGCCTCCATAGTGGGAGGGAGTTAACGATTTTACTGAAATGTGCATAACAGTCCTAGTAAACTCTTACAGAGGGAACCCTCAGGAAGCACAGCTGAAAGGACTGCAAGGCGTTACAAATGACTGAGCTATCCAAAGTCCAAAAGCCTTACATGACTAACTAGGAAGACCAGTGGCTGAGAGATGTCTGTCTTTAGAGCAAGAAAAGCAGGAGAGGCAACAACAGAACTACATGGTACATGATTGCACCTACAGGGATTTTGCCTGAAGAACATCTGAGGTGATTCCAAGGTTTCAAGGTGCATTTTTATCAGCAGAATCTCTGGTGCCCTCATTAAATGATCTGTCTGATATAAACCTGGGTGTCAAGTCCTTTCATTAAAGAAATAGTTCAAAGTCTCTGGTAAGATTGCCTATTGTCTCAAGGTGACCCTAAAATCACAACATAAACACAACACGTATCTCCCTGTGAGGCAGATATTTGCCACAGAAAAGTCCATGACTGAGCTGGCAGAAGTTGATGCTCCTGCTGTTGCCCGCATGCTGGGGAGCCTGGGCTTCTGGAAAAGAGGCATATTTTTCCTAGGAGTCCATAGAGAAACAGGCAAGTAAAATTTGCACTCTTGATGGATGACGACAATCTTGCAAAAAGTAAAAAAAAGATGAGGGTTTCTTTCCTTGTGACAGGCAGCTCCTTGGAATGCCTCTGGGAGCTCATCACCTGACTGAAGCAGAAAATGAGGCTTATGGTAAAAACGCAGATGAATCAGTGCCAAGAGATGGGGATGGTCACGAAGCAGGCACAGCAGCAACACCATTTTGAGTTGAAAGAGACCTTTCAAAGCTATCTGGTCCAACTCCCCTGCAATGAGCAGGTATACCTACAGCTCTATCAGGTTGCTCAGTGCCCCCTCCAGCCTTACCGCAATTGTCTCCAGAGACAGGAAGACTCAGTAATCCATGTGCGTTGTAGTCCAACAGGTACGGAAGACTGTGCTACTTTCACCTCAGAGAACACTGGTATCAAAATCCTGTTATTTGGTCTTTTGGGGTATATGCTGGGAGGATACTGACATACACAGCTACAAAATATTTTTGACTGGGTGCAGGTTTTGGATACCCACTGAAGAGTTCTGCAGTTCCCAAGTTTAAAACTGATTTGCTGCCTCTTAACAACAAAGTAGAACACAACATGGAATGAACAGAAAAGAGAAGTACGAAATCACGGTAGCAGAAGAAAAACTAACACTAATGAAAGAAGTCGTTATTAGGAAAAAAAAAATACCAGATAGGGCATTATGACAGAGATGATGATGTGGAAATAATCTCCAAATGGAAGCAGTGGAAGTGTCAATAAATCTACCAATCCAATTACACTGCAAGGCAGTGAGAAAATACGCTAGCAACTATATAAACAAATGTGGCTGTTACCAGAATGTGTGTGGCATGAAATGAAGACTAATACTCTGGTAATTAATTACATTCAAAGACCACAAAGGCCAGTTATGTCATTAACATTAAAATAACATATTCAATCTTATAGCTTTCAACAGAAAGAAGCTTATGATGAAATGCATTTTGTGAGAAAACAAAACGAAAAAAGCTAACCAACACATAGTAAAGCTTCGTAATCAGTATTTAGAAATTTAAGTTCGAACTCAAAGGACCCTTTGCAGTGCACAAAATGAATCTCTGAAGTATTAAGTGGGTCACTGTCCTAAAGAAAGAAATACTACCGTTCTTACAGCTAAAACAAAAAAAAATCCCAGGTTTGGCTAGGTCTAGTAAAGTTCTACCTTCATCTCAGTGGTTTAAAGAAAAGTACAGTCAGTTCCCTCAAACACTTTGCTTATTAATTTCTGTTGAAGTTTGACTGCAGTTAACATATTCCATTTGCCTGAAACTTTTTTGGGGCTAGGTATCTGTAAGCATTTCTTCTTTGTGGAATCTTTATGAAACACTTCTGAAACATTTCCATGTCTGGTGTATTTGTACACTTGCTTAGAAACTGACAGAAAATAAACACTTATTAGACACCTTAAAAACAATCAAACCCAGGGAAATCAAAGAGGTTTAATATGAATTCTAGCTTTCCCCTCCCATGCGTTTCAAAACTTCACATGATAGGAAAGTGTGAGCTAAATCACAAGAGAAATTGTTGTCTACACGGTATCATTAATTAGAACAACTATTTACATTTAAAGCATTATCTTCTCAAAAATAAATATCTGATATTAAACAATAATAATGGAATGGATAAGCTCAGAATGCTGCAGCTGAGCATTCTACTTCCGGAATCTTCACACACCAGACAAAATTCAGTGTAGAGGTTTTCAAAGACTTTGGTGTTGTTCCCAATTGTAGGCCATACTTTAATTATAGGAAATATTAAACAAATCAGCTTTTAAAAGTGTAACATACATTGGATTCATGTTTTATTTTATTGGCCAAAGGAATTTGAGTTAGAAATAAGAACGGGGGAAAGCTTTTTATGCACTTTTAATGTACAAATTCAAATCTTGGTGCCTCAGGAAAATCTCATGTCTGCATTTTTGTAAATACAGAAACTTCTTTGTTCAGTGAAGAACTTTCTTCCACTGCTTAATGCTTATAGCAGATCTTCAGAAAATGTCTTCCTTCTGCTTTCTTGTTTTTTGCAGTTTTAGCTTCTGATTTCTGTTTCAGTATCAGTCATACTGCACGCTGCCACGTTTGGAGCATATGAAGGCTTGCTTCTACTCCACAAGTACTGGAGAGCAGGGATTATTTGGCACATTGCTACAATGTATAAGCCAAGCTGCCTGAGTGAAACAGCTTCGGGTTTTTTTTGTTTCTTTTTCTTAAGCAACATCGAATCAGAATGAGCTCAATTCCTTAGAAATTCTACTTATTTGCCAGACTATTTGCTGGAGGACACGATACATTATAAACATCAACTCAGGGAATTTTGACAGAAAAACTTAGGTAGTGTATGGCTTTTTGATAGCCAGATTTGCATGATTTTCTTGAAGTGCGGCATTGAAGAACACTGTCTTCAAGAAATAGAACTACACTTTGAAGACGCTTCAGAATTATTTCCTCTTCTGTAAAGCTATGTTCCCGAAAACTGTCTACTACTGCCAGCTTACTCACAGCACTACATCAAATACGCATAGGGTACTTTAATCAGGAATTGAGGATTTATCATTTGCAGAAAGAAATGAGCTCTCAGGTACGGCTGCACTGTGTTCAAACTGAAGAGTCTACTATGAAACTAGCTGTTACTTGTTTGGTTTGCAGCCAATCTGATCTTCAGCAGACATAGAAAGAGGCATTTCCTCAGTTCTAGGACGTTTAGATGCTGGGGGATTTTGAAGGCTGTCATCAGATGGTAATGGCCTCTCTGAAACAGGTAAACATGAAAGTCGTTTAAGCTATGCGAAGTCAGATTAAGGAAGTAAATTGGTTTGTTGGATTCATGAACAATTAAAACACTCAAGAAACCGGTTTGAGAGTCCAGCTGAAACGAGCTTCAAGTGCCTTTAAAACCTACCTGTGTGAACTGCAGAACATTACATCCAAGCAGTCCAAGTAAGTTTACTCTGCAGTGTTTCAAATGTCAGTTAATGGTACCATTATTATTGAACTGCAGTAACATACTGTCACATGAGCAGTTGAGACAACTGCAGTGAGAACAACACACTTCATATTGTCAAAAGCACCTTTCAAACACACCTACATAATGAAGAAGCTTTATGATCTGCAACTACTTCTACATCTGTGCTTGATTTGAGATTGTTACGGCTTATAATACAAGTCTATAACAGAAAATATGATTGGCAAAAAAAATTGCTAGATATTAAGAGCCACAAAAACTTACCATGTTCCTGTTCTGAGGAAGGAGGTACAGAAACTGTGTCTGTATATACTGAGGCTGGTGTATCTGGCTTCAGTGGTATCAAGTTTATTCTCCTTTGAAAGAGAAGAAGCAGTTCAAGTACTTTATTTGAAGATTTATTTGACACAGAGTAATTTAAATTTAGATCTTGTTCGGAAATATATTACTAAGCATTTCATCTTCTTGTGATATGCCAAGTAGGACGCTTTCAGAAGTTCTCTGAATACAACTACTCATCCTTTTATTAATCTTTTTTACTAGAAAATATTTCTTCATTTGTTATATTTGAAACAATCCTACGGAGTATGTTATTTTGGTCAAATATTTTAAAGCAAAGACTGGCTGAAAAGGCAAAGATTTTAACCTGTTTCTTGACACCTGTTAAGGCTTCCAGTTCCTCTGCAACAGCTTAATATTCCTCTGCTAGCCCCATCCACATTAACACTTTTGACTGATAAAACTCTAGAGAATTAATTTGATCACTGAAGTGTGCTTTTAAAAATAAACAAACCGAACCAAAACAATAACAACAAAATTAAACCTTTCCTTACACCACGTCTTCTGGATGACACTTAAAAAATAAGAGTGGCAGAGGATTAACTGATCTATTAAAAAACAAATCTTACAGGCAGCACCTTGCATGCTACTACAAGAAGACACCCATGGTGTAATTAGCTGATATGATAAAATACAGCTTATTTCTCAAGATTAACTCTCACCATCAGTCACTTTGCCCTCCAGACCAACAGTCACTTTCAACTCTCTAAAAACTCCTTCGTTTGTTAGTTCTTGTACAAATGACCACTGATGTACAGAAAACCATCATCCTGCAATCACCTCCTGTAAGACTTCTTTGCAGTTGATGATGAAACCCAGAACCTTCTTTTTCAATGACCACCTCTTCCCTAGCTACCTAGCAATTGATGCGTTCCTATGAGAAATACCAATAGGCTCCTAAATTATAAAAGTAGCCCTTTTTTTGCCGACAATGTCTAGACTTCTAATTGTTTGTATATCAGCTCAGGATCACAGACAATTTACGAAAACATCTAAATCTTCACTCTATGGAATATCTTCAGGCAGTGCTTTAAGACCCATTCATCTGGTTCTTCTCAAAATACTTCTTGTCAGAAGGGTTTTATAATATTCGCTGCCAGGTGAAGGCACCATCTTTCTAGAAAGTGGGACATAAAAATAGACAACTGCATTTGCCATCTCAACAAGGCTTAATAGTCAGGTTAACTTTGCTACTGCCTCACATTTTAGATAGAAATATGAGAGTTACATTTAGGATTTTAAAGCTATTTTGACCTTTTAGTTGCAGTACAACTAGAACAAAAAGTTCCAAGTCAAGACTGGGAATTTATATCTAAACCCCAAACCTTTAAATGTAGCAGAAGCACAGCTTGTCTTGGCCTTCATATTTATGACTGCAAATGGCAACATAAATCTCACCTTGGCGTCTTGCTCCATGCTTGTAAAGTGTTGAGAGTAATCCTCCTGGGCTGGTTTACTTTAGAACTCTGGCTGGCTGGCTGGCTGATTTTCCTCTCCTCTGAAGATGAGACTTGAACATTTTTTATGCCAACAGGTGTGAAATGCAAGTCCTTAGCAGCAGCAACAGGCGTTTTAGGTTGGAGAGTGGGAGTGCTCAGAGGAGTCCCCTCTGTCAGCCTTGAGCCTGGGGAAATGACTTTGTGTGGTTGACTTTTCTTCACTTTCTTCTCTGTTGCACCAGAAGTCCTGACATTTATTTGAGGTTTTTCCTTCAGTGGTATTCCCAGTTCATCCTTCTCAAAGGTAACAAATGAACAGTATCCATCCGTAGAAGAAATAGCAAGAAAGGCTCCGTCGCTGGACCTATTAGGGATTTTTTTCTCCATTAATGGCAAAGGTGAAAACTTCTTTCTTTGACCCCAACTCTTCTCCATATATAAGACACTGTACTCATCTGTACTTCTTCCCTTCCCCCAGTACAAACATACATCCAAGTAAAACTGCAGTGAAGGAATGACATCCAATTCAAAAGAACAAAAGATCTTCACAGATTTGCCTTCACACCTGATTTAATCTCTCCTGCCACGCCAACGTTTAGTAGTAATATGCCGCTACCAGAAACTACATCCATCAGAGATGGGACACAATACGGTCCACATGCAGGTAAACACACCTTCAACCAGTTTCAGAAATATTGCTGAACTCTGCACATCCACACCAGAAGAGCAATTTAAGCTCTCTAGTTATGATCCTTGGGCTAAGTAGAAGCAGTGCTCAGAATCACTGTGGTGTTCACAAGGACAGGTGCTTGGTGCCCATTTTAATCAGTCATGTTGTGATTCTACCCTCTTCTATTCCCCTTCTCGCGTTACACAATGATTTTCAGATTCTGAGCATCAATTATAACTTCTAAAAAAGAAGTGTCCACGTGGTCCTCAGTTTAGGAATACAGGCTAGAAAAGCCTAACAAGCGCAGTCCAGCAGAGGGATTATTCTGACTGCAAAGACTTGACTTCAGTTTTCAGCTCCAGTTATATGTGTGTATATATATATATCTAATTCCATGAGAAATTATACAGATAAAGCATTATTTGGGCATGATACAGACACCTAAACTCAGAGATGACCTTCATAACTTCAAATAACATTCCTGTTACCACTTACACTCCCTGGACAATGGGCTCTTTATTGTGTATGTATCTATACAAATGCCAACTGCTTGTCCTTTGGCTGCTGGCACCTTGGTTCCCAACTGATCAAAGAACCATAATTTACAGAGCAAACAAGATGACTTGCTGTTCAGATATTGCAATGACTGTGACCAAAACGAATGAAACTCAAAAATAAAGCACGACACAAGATGCAGTGCAAAGCTTCAACACCAAAACAGGACATTTTCCCCCCATACAACAAATCTTAAGAATCTAACAATGACATACCATGAAATGTCACTGAGGGTGTGATAATGTATGTTAGAAACATAACCAAAAGGGAAAGACTGCTCGGTATCATAAAAAAGCACAGAATCTTCTGAAGCAACAGCAAACACCAATCGATAGGGTAGATTCAATAGAGCAGGCGATGATTTCTGACTGACTTCATCTATAATGCAAACAAATGAAAACACTGAGAATTCTTTCCTGTATTCAGTGCAGGGTAGTAACTGCACTAGTTAGCCGCGAACCAAATAAAGATTTAATTGTTCATCAAATAATGACTGAGAAGAAAGTAAGGCTATAAAACGTAATGTTTAATGGCAAGCACTAACATTTCCGTTGTCCATAGGTTCTACTGTCTTAGAGAGAAGACAGCAGAAGTTTAGTTCATTCGGGTTGCTAATATTTTGTTTTGTAAAGTTTGTTATTTCCCAGTTTATGTTTTTCAGCATAATTACGCACTTTAATACCAAAGTTTAAACAAACAACTCCTAGGATATACATTAAATTAAAGTCACCATAAATTTATGCCAGCACATTATATTCTGTATGTCTCGTACAAAATATACCTTGGTTTCAGCTTCTAGCTAGCCTTTTACTTCCAGCATTGCTTCACTGTAAGGACAGATTATTCCGCCTTCCACCGGACCACTAGCTAGCTACCTTCCAAAATTCCTAGAATACGGGCCTCCTGTTCACTTCTGTGATTATGGAAGAAATGCACTGTAAAAGGCAGGCCATTAACATGTAGGCGCACCTACAGATTGCTGGACTACCGCATTTTCACTTCTCTAGGAGCGTGCTGCAGAAACTAACCACTGCATTTAGAGGAGCTATAGAGACTGACAGCTGACACTCATCCCCTTACCACGCTGGATCTAAATATTATGATGGAAATACAGAACTCAACAGATAATCTCTAAATCCTCTAAGGAGTACTGCAAATTGACCCTTTCAAGAAAGAGGTTTTATTTCACTCCTGCTTGAAATGAGCAAAGCTCTGCCTTTTCACCAGAACACAACTAGTCTTGTTAAAATATAAACACTCCAGCCCCACAGGGCTCATAAGAAGGCTAAATTTCAATCACCAGGTTAAGTTCTCATGCAACTTCATACCACTCTTTCCCTCCTCAGAACTCCCATTCTGATCAGAAATCAGCATTCCTTCTAGTTTGGCTTCCTTGAATAAACATCAAAGGTTGTTGCAAATTACACTAACTCTGTGGTGCTTCTGTGATGTGGGTAGTTGAGACTAAAGAAAATATTTCATTGCATTGCTCCTTTAGTGCTAAGCCAAGTTATTTACATTTTTTTCCCCCTCCACACAAAATAGTTAAAAGTTAAAGGAAAATACTAAGAATTATTTTTGTAGCCTACAGTGCCAAGTAAGGCATTCATCTACTATTTCAAAAGCTACTCACAAGGTACTTGAGGTAAATTCAGGGTCTTAGAATCAGGAAACAGTTTCTAAGATGTGGTACAACACTATCTTAATGGAATGTTAAAAGGCTAGGGCATAAAATTGTATGGCCTGAAAATAAACAGTCACATTGGCCTTTTCACATATTTGCTGTAAAAATCATACTCCCTGGAGGATTTGCAGTACCTTTATTAAGTGCTCGTCTCAACTCAAAGTAGACAGGGCAGCAGCGAACAGCAAGAGTTGCCTTTCCCGGGCAGGGCAGATGACCCATGGGCCTTTAAGAATAAGTATTTCAGAAAACAGCATTTGATATATATATATTTTTTAATAAAATAATATTTACATCTTGTTAAACTCTACCTTTTAAGATTATTTCTGGAGAAAACATATGTGGTGTTTGTCACATTTTCTCCTGATTCAACACAGCCAGCTGCAAAAATAAAGGCAAAAGCATTACTCATCAAGTCAAAAGGTACTGACTACACACTTTATGTCTATAAAAATTTTACTTCTCAAGAATTAGACTTGTCATTTAGTTGGGCAAGAGCTGTGCAACTTGAATACAACTTAAAAAGGCATCGCAAATATTTATTTAATGCTGTTTGTGTTTCCCTTACACACTTCCCCCTCAAAGCTTCTTTTTTATGTTGCCAGACATCTATAAATGCTGTGCTTAAGTGAGCAAACTGATCCCCTCCTTCCAATGTTATTTTTACTATAACTGCATAATGTTTTTAAGAATACAAATGACCGAGACCTGACAGTCAAAAGAAAATACTAACTCTTCATTTTTATTTTAACAGGAAATGTTGCAATTTTCATGCTTCAGTTAAGAAAAATGCCATAAATATCATCTTTATCACAGAGAAAATTGTAGTTCTGAGCCACTAATGAAAAAGTATTGTGGAGCCTCTATCTCCTTCAATGGGAAGATGATAAATGAGGAATGGCATCATTCAGATAAAAGAACACCCCCTGGTATTCTGAAAGCAATCTTTACGCATACTTAAAGTAATAAACAATGCACTTCATAGCGTATGTTCTTCTCACATACCTGGAGTGAGTAGTAAGGAACCATCAGGAGTAAAACTGAGTCTACGGAAAAATGATTTCATGCTGTCATCATGAAACATCCGATAGCTCCTAGCCTGAAACATTGAAAACCTCATTGTTAGAAGTGCCATGAGTATGTCAGCTGGAATTCAAGTGAGAAAAATCATCTGGTTGTACAACCCATCCTCATGGAACTCTTAAAATAAAAGGCAAATATTTTAAAAACCACAGCTCCTTCAAACTCATTTTCTCTCTTTGCTATTAACTCTTCACAGCTAAGAAAAATAGGCCCTTAATCCCTCTTCAACTAATCAAAACACTTGAAGAGTAGTCACGTTAGACCAGTAATCAAGGAGTAATAAGCTGAAGAACATTATGTAGCAGTCAGCGTAAAAGCTTGTTACACAGGCATTTAATTTTAACTCTTCAAGTAGAGGTTTAAACAGAACTTTCATAATGGCAAAGAGCCGTCTCTCAGACCTCTCCTTTTGTCACTATAACAAGAGTTACAAATATATATATATATTTTGAAAATTTCAGACTGCTGCACTGAAAGTATTAATGCTTTGCTGCATCTGTTAATAAACATACAGCTACTATCTAACAGACAAGTTTTCAGTCTGTTAAGTTTCACATGCATGTAATTTTTTCCACACTATTTCTAACACGTACCAAAACGCACAGCGTTAATTCTTTACTCAGCTGAACTCACTCAGAGATCAACAGCAGCAGGCAGTGTTCTCTGTTAATCACTTCTAAAATGGCACAGGAAAACATTCGCAAAACATAAAGGTGAGACAGAAATACATTATGTGTGGATTATCCGAAAGGAAAACACTTGTTCCTCTGCTTACAGGGAACAGAATAACTCATATAGAATAGCACGCAGCATGTTCTCCAGCACTGTTAGTAGCAGAACAACATACCTCTCCTTCAGCTCCTGACTCAGATGGCATCTTGGTAACATTGAATGCTACACGCTTGGTTTGTGTGTTGTAAACTCGAAGAACCCTACACAGTAGAGAGTACAGTTAGCTTTCACAGCGTCCTTTCACCCCAGGTTTCACACAGTGTTACAACACTTCACTTTTCAATAAGGACTGCCAAATATAAGAAATCTAAGTGACAAACACACAAAAATTTTAACTCCATTCATGAGAGACCACTAGAAAGGTGACATTTTTTTACAGCTACGCAACCAATTAGCTGCTGACAACTATTTGACTCAGTGAGGTTTCTAAAGTACCAGCACATGTATTCACGGAAGAATAAAGGAATTTAACGGATAGCAAACAGCCATGCCATTCCTACCTGTGCTGCAGTAGCCACTATGCTCCTGTGATGTTGGAACTCATCTCACCATTAGCTACATTTCAGGGCTTTCATTGAGTTTTCTTAGGAATAAATGAAAACTGGAGTGTAACACCAAGGAGAATGTTTGAGCTCTGCTGACTTCATCTCCCTAAAACAGCAGGTAGCCAAAGCAAATCTAAGGGTTGGTCTAAACGTCCTGTCCCTTCTGCCAGCTCTGACACCCACTAAAGCCTTTGCTGGGTTACACTGGTTTGTTAGGCTGGTAGAAAACTAACCTAACAGAAGATTTATTGAAACAGCTCCATGAAGTCCTGACAGAGCAAGGAGGAGAAAACAGAAGGTAATGCTGTGGCATTCAGCAGTTGGTTTGAGGCAACTGTGGAACCATAGGCTCTGGGTGCCACACAGCTAAGCTGGCCTGGCAAAAGTGGAGGAAATCTCCCCACTCCAGGCTGCTGAACATCCAGTCCAAGCACCAGCTCTGTCTCCTGTTGGACCCTTGCTGAGCTAGATAATATTTGCCAATGTTGCAGAAGTGTCTGAAACCTGAGGAGGTGGGAGACTTCCTCTATTCAGGTTAGTTCATGCTCTAGCTTGTGACTTGACTCCAAGAAAAACTTGTGCATCACACTATTACTCATGTTTCGCTGCTGTTCGTTTTAATAAAAGCAGACAAATTTCACATAAGTGATTATCAGAAGACAGAGGCTCATAATGAACTAGTGGTCATTAACTCACTATTTCCCATAGCCTACTGCAAATTTTAAAACTACTTCTGCACTATTACAGCAGTTTTCTTTGCAATGGGTGCCAGATGACATGCATTTATTAGCCAGCTGCAATCCCTTCAGAGCAGCACACATGCCCTCAACAGTTTAAGCTGAACTGCAAAGTTCTGACAAGGCCCAACTTTTATGAAGTGTGCATTTGCTTTCCCAATGACATCACTTACAAAACTGCTGGGGATAGGAGGGAGAAAGAGGGCAAAAGAAAGGTATCAGTGGAAAAACATTTTAACTGATTACTTAACCTGTTCATATCTTTCCGTAAAATGTATTGATAAGGATGGACTTACTAGCTCACTGACAAGCACGGAATGCAGCAGCCTCTTTAAGATGCATCTGGTATCTCTCATGGCTAATGGCATGAAAACTTATTGCCTAAAGACAATTTTCTTTGAAAGGTTACCTAAGCTTACTTGCCATTTAGAAAAGACCTCAGGAATCATTTACCACAGTCATAAAACTAACTAAATTAGCATGTTGCTTTCACCTCAGCCTTCTTACAGAACAACCTGAACCCACATAAAAGTCACATTTATAACATACCTGAGCATGAGTTAAAAGCATGGTTAAGAAAGAACATCAAGGCAAAACAGTTAGAGCAACAGCTCACCTATCACAACTCAGAGTTGCAATGTACTGGCCTAGAGGATCCCAGGTTATTCCTTGGACATAACTCTTGTGTTCATTTAATATTGAAACCTTCTGTCCTGAAATTACAAACAGTTCCCAAATTCTGAATTCAAATGTGCTTTAAAAACATTTCCTCATTTCAGAAATAAAACAAAGTAGAATGTTTTAAAATGTAAACAAATAATCTTTTGAACACGCAAATCTATCCTGGTGGTACCCGACAAGAATGTTAGAAACAGGTAGATTCTAGAAATAAACCAGCTAGATGCAGCCAATTGGCAATGCCAATTCAAGGGCTGTTCCCTGTGAACTAACTCAGACAAGCAGCTTGGTTCAGGCATCGAAGGTGCACATTTCAAAACTAAAAACATTAAAATTTTTCTATGTAGAAAAAAAACTTGTCAGGGAACTCTAAAATACTGTTCAGCAGTTAACTGATTTTGGGTGTATGCCAAGTCAGAAATTCCAGCATTAAAACATAACATTCAGGTGGGGCTAGATAGCTAGGCTCTGCTATCCAGGCCTGTAGATACTCACTTCCTCCACCAAGCAGGCACTGAAAAAATACACTGCATGCTCACTGACTGATCATTTACTCACACAGCTTTCAGAGACGGTTCTACAGCAGTGCTAACTCACTCTTTCACAACTCAATCTATCATGAAGGCATGAACTCTCCAACCCTTCTAATGTTCTACAGTGGAATGGCACAAATCCAAAGTGCTACGATGAGGTAAAGTTACATGTAATTCTCATAGAATACTTCATTTTAACTGTCAGTTACAGACTTCTAATAGCACAGCCTCGTTTTGTTTCAAAGACACAGCCCTTTGAAAAGACAACACAGAGTTGAGGCCATGCTGCAAATTCCTGAAGTCCTTCTGGTCCGAAAGTCCCTGTTCTCAGACAGTGCCCAACAACAGATGTCTAAGAGCATAAGAAGAAAGCGAGCACATAACAGTACTTCTCTAGGATGTTCTCTGAGTTTCCAGCAGTCTGTACTTCAACAATTTCTTAAGCCAGTGATGCTGTCTTCGTACTAAACAGCCCTATGGATTTTTTTAATTAATTTTCTTTCAGTCAGTTGTTTGGGGGTTTTTACTGTTCCTTAAACTATGCAATCTTAGCTCTCCTTGAAACTCTTTACTTTCGTGTACCTACAACTTCAACCACAAGTCCTATATCTTCCAGTACTGGCTTCTTACTTCTGACTTACTAGTTCTGACACTGCCTAGAAGATACAAATTTCCTCCACAGCAGTAATTTCATATTAAAAGAAAGCAGCAAGAATGGAAGACATTACGCATAAGTAACACAAGAGGACATTCAGCATTTTTATCAAAAAATTTGAATAGATATATCCATTTAAGGTGGCATTTATTAACAACACCCGTGCACAAACTTACGCTCTGAGCACACACACACTTAACTGAACATCCATGGAAGTTATACTTAGGGAAAGTCAACTATTTCCACATGAAATTAGAAGTGAAAGTAATGATCGCATTGCTAATCAGAAAATACTAAACTCCTGTTAAGGAACCTAACATAGCTGATTACTGGTAGCTATACACACATAGTTGGGAACTGCAGTGTCCTAAATATTCTAAACTGGTCCAACCTCTACAGGGCTTTTCTTGGAGAGTACGAGCAATCCCACAGCAGTGAGATGAGCATGAACAAAAGTGTTTTGCTGAACAGAGCGTAAAGAAGTGTCACATCTTGCAAAACAATCACCTTCTATGTTCTTCTGTATTTAACTGAAATAGTTACTTGATACCAGTCAAGTTTTGTTTGTTTGCTGGGGAGCATGGGGTACAAGCCTGATTGAGGGAGGTGGGAAGAAAGGGTGACATTCACTTTCAAAGTAATCTGAAGTGATTACTTGTGTGTAAACTTTGCTGACCTGAAAATATCTTTAAATGCTGGGGTATATGCCTCACAATTCCAGAAATCTACCAACTAAGTCAACTGTTCTCTCACTAAATAAAGATGTGTTTAATTACTTTGGTAAATACCCAGGGATACTTCCATCAGGTCTGGAGCCACAATGGATAAAACACAGCACTTACCTTTAATCACATCCCACATTATAGCTGTGTTATCCACAGAGGCGGATGCCATGTAATTCCCATCTGAGGTCCAACAAATATCATACACGTCTTCTAAGTGGCCTCTAAAAGCCAGCAAGGGAACTGATTATTAAGGCAAATGGGTACATGTAAATGTAACAGCTGTACATGTTTTGGGGTTAAAAAAAATTTTTAAAAAATGAATCAAAGAGATAAATAAAGAACTGTTGAAGAAAAGGAACAGCATGATTTTCAGCTTCTACAGCATTTCCATACTCAGAGGCATTAGAATATTTCATAAAGCACATCCTCCTTCTACTCAAAGTAGGTTTCTTCAACATTTCTTTTTTCACAGACAATAAAAACCCCACATTTGAAGTTGCTTATGAATTTGTATCAAGAGATCTGCAAAGGAACATTTCTAGGATCAGTCCAAACACAAAACAAAATGCTAGACCAAAGCAGTTACCAAGTGTCACCATTCGTGAAGACTTTCCTGCAAACTTACAGGTTTCATAAAAACAGTAAACAAGGATGCATACACAGTAGAAGAGAAGGAAATACAGAAAATTAGGTTTGATTCGATGTAGCTGAACAAACATTTAAAAATATTGAGAACCACCCAGAAAGGCTTCATCAAAAGCTATGCATATTGAGTGTAGTTTGAACGTTTATTATACAGGGGGGAAGCTTCAGTAATAAATATTTGCAACACTACATTTAGGGAAGGGGGATTGGCTCTGTTTGCTCTAAGAGACTGATGTTACTATGTTACTACTACTTCATGTACTATGTTACTACTACTTCATGCTGGTGCTTTATGCATCCTCACTAGCACATTTGAAACTGTTCTTACATAAATCTCAATAGTTGGAAGGCATGTATTGGTTACAGACAGCAGTTACTTACGTTTTGTAAACAAGTGTAAATTCTGAATGATTTTATGAGCATAGACAGAGACCAAAACTTTTAGCAGATACTACACAGAAAGCAAAACAAATATACACCTCACAAAAAACTACTGCAGATTGCAGAACCACCCATTTCTTTCAATCTTCTGCTGAGAGTGAGAACAGAACACCACACACAGTACTGAAACTGCAAACCAGCAGTGGTTTGATGCCTTAGCCACTGTCAGCAATACTTACCTGGTCTTTGTGTAAGTGTGGCTAAGTGTATCTATCTTACTAATTGCAACACAGTTTGAAACAAAAGCTGTCCAGTATTGAAGATTTTCAACTATTTAAAAGAACTAGTTGAAAAAGACCCCTCCAGCCTCACAATCTGGCAAACGTGCCCAAACTATTTCTGCTACTGATGTTTGTTGTTTTAATGATGATCAAAATTTGCACTATGAAGCTAATAAATAAAACTTTACATTTAGTTCTATACAGGCATTAAAGTTTAAGTGATTGCAAATCTCAGGAACCAATTTCAGAGCACATCAGCTATGCCACGCAAATTCTTTATGTCACATAAATGCTGTAACAGCAGATGCAGGTTGGCCCTGTATCAAAAGAAAAAAAAAACTAAAGACAATAAAAAGATGAACTCACAGTAAGCAAATTTTAGAGTGTTGAAGTCCTAACATCACTGAACAAAAGACTGTACTAGATGATAAAAGTCACTGTGGGATCAAAAACGCTGAAGAGAAAAACAACTCAAAAAAATTAAAATACCTTAAAGTTTTAACAACTGTCCAGTTCTCCTTGTTGAGCTGAGCTTCATCTTCATCCTGAAAAGCTAGTGGTTCCAATTCTTTGCTATCATTCAGCTTCCATAATAAAATAACAGCATCTGTACAAGAAATACAAAGCTTCTTTGTTTTCCACTCATTTGCTAACACATTACATTTAGTTCAATGTTACAATCATCTCACATATGACACATGAAGAACACATCTTAACTTGCGCCGGGGAAGAGAAGTTCCTAGTCTGCCTCACGCTTTTATTTTTTATGTAATGCTTTAATTCAAAAAAAATAAAAGAGAGAGATGCCCGGGAGTAAGATGAGAGTGCAGAGCTTAACTTTCAGTTTGTTTTGGATTAAAGCTGGCTATGGTTCTGTATGTAATGCTTTTTGAAAACCTTCTAGTGAAGAAGGTAACACTCAGCTATTTCATAAGACACACCCCCACTTACTGCTGTCCTTACTGGGACTGAAGAAACCGCATCACCCATGAGAGATAGGGAGAAACACACAGATTCAGCCACAGATTCTCACTGTGACACTAGGTAATCCACTCAATCTCCCCTTTTGGGAAACACGGGCAGTTATTTATCTTATGCCTGGAAAACAGTTTCTCAGACTCACAGCCAGTGAGAAGTTATTCAGGAACTAACTGCATGACAAGCATTTACTGCTTACAGTCACCGGCATGTAGGAATCCGAAACTGAAAGTGTGAGAGAGAGGTATGAACAAGTTCGTGTGCTCACTTTTCCCCCTTCATTCACCAGATGCACACAGAGCTTCTTTTCATTAGCGTCACTGAGCACTGTTACTCACCATCACCACCAGATGCGAGGACTTCACCACTGGGAGAGAAGCGCACAACATTTACTGCTTTGGTATGGCGGGCGAGATTGGACAAGAATTCCACAATAGCTTTTCCATCTGGTCCTTTTTCCACTTTCCATATCTAGTTACAAAAGCACTGCAGGTAGTTTTCGCAAATAAGGTACAATCTACATGTCTCGCTACAAGAATTCACAATTTACTCCTTGGACCATCATTCTGAACTTATGATCTGAAGCTTCCACAGGTAAGGCTGCAGTAGTACCATGTATTTTCCCTCTTTGAGCTACAGCTGCAACTGTACTGTAGTATAGAATCATAGAATCACAAGGTTGGAAAGGACCTACAAGATCATCTAGTCCAACCATCCTCCCATCACCATTGCTACCACAAGCCACCAAAACATCTCTCGTAGCTCCTCATCCAGACACCTCTTGAACACTGCCAGGGATGGTGACTCCACCACCTCCCGGGGCAGGCCATTCCAGTGCCTGACCACTCTCTGAGAGAAAAAGTTCTTTCTTATGTCTAATCTAAACCTCTTCAGGTACAACTTGCAGTCATTTCCTCGGGTCCTGTTTGTTGCCTGGGAGAAGAGGCCAAACCCCTCCTCACCACAATCTCCCTTCAGGAAGTTGTAAAGTGCAACGAGGTCTCCCCTGAGCCTCCTCTTCTCCAGGCTAAACAATCCCAGCTCCCTCAGCCACTCCTCATAAGACTTGTGCTCCAGACCCCTCACCAGTTTCGTTGCCCTTCTCTGGACACGTTCCAGGGCCTCAATGTCTTTCTTGTAGTTATTTTTAGTCTGACTTCTGTGATTTTCACCAGTTCCCCCTCCTTATTAAACAGTCCTCTGAAGGAAGAAGCAGCATCTTTTATGTGAAACAACACAGACAAATTCCTGGCCATAAAACATGTATACACATAAATATTACTTAAATATATATTCATTAACCTATATCCACAGACCAAATCCCTGAGGTGCATACAGTGACAGCTAAGAAATCAATTTGCCTCTGAGGAGAAGTTTTGGCTGAGATTACTGGAATTAACTCCTAATTTTTCATGATATGTATCCCACTTAGCACTTCTAAAAGAAAGAGGCAGTCCAGCCGGACACATATCCCAGCAGTTACAATTCATCATAATTTGTTAAAAAACACATTTAAAAGTATCATATTTCACAAAATATTGCATTGAGGATCCTAAGGAACATGCGTGGATCCAATCAAAATGCACCCCATTGTAAGGACAGATCTGATCTTAGCACCTCAGATCCTCTACTAAAACAGAACATTTACTTATTCAGAAGGAAATGCAGGAGTAACAGAAAAAGAAAACCTTATTATTTCTGTTTTCCTGCTTATCACGCATATGACAAGACCCTCTTGCTACACTCCTCATTTCTTCAAATATACCAGATGACGGAAGAACGACAGAATATAAGCAGGCCCAAAAGATAATTAAAATGCAAAATTATTATCAGCAAAGGTAGATACATAGACAGAAAGATACACACACATTGCAGAAAACCTGCATGAATTCATTGCCCTCCAGCCCATTTCTAAGGAGTACAAGACGACTCTTGGCTTGGAATCCTTCTTCATATCGGAATGAGTTTGAATTTTCTCTAATTGTAAGGTTAGCAGCGGAATTTTTATTAAACAAGCCTTCTGGTTTACTGCACATCACCAGGACCGGATGCTGAAGAGACACACAGGAACTCAAACACAAAATGAACAGCCTAGCACTGATGGGAAACCTAACTATATTTCAGTGTTGGCTCCAATAAAAAAGGATGCAAGTATTTCAGACACGCTCAAGCAGTGACCCAGAAAAACTCTGAGCACTGTACCTACCTTCCATACTGAGAAGCTTTTAGAAAAGCAACAACACATTTGAGTCAAGTGTATTTGCCTACAATCAAACTCTGCCTCGCCAGTCCGTTAACTTTATTTAAAGAGTTGACTAACATGCAATTACAAAATAACATGGCTCATTCAGTGCTCTCAATTTCCCAGAGCTTTCCAATGACAGCTAAGGCTATTAGAAAAAACAAGTGATCACTGAATGACAGGGACAGTCCTCACGGCTAATAAGAATTTATAAGAGAGAAAACAACTGCTTGATTTTGTAGTGGTGAATCTGATAGCCAATTATTTTGGGGCTTAGGCTACACTATCAGTCATTACTTTCAGAAATAACTCAAAAAAGAACAACTAATTAGCACAGCTTGCTAACAGCAACAGAAAACTACTTATGAGAGCTGTACGAGGAGCTGACTGAAAAGGCCTGTGGAAAGATCCTACAGTGCTGACTGCTTACAAAACAGGCAACTGAAGATCAACTGTGATGAACACGAAGGAACAAAAAACAGTTGTTTCGCATTAACCCATAAGATGACACCATAAATCTGGGGTTACTACTCAATCGCAAAATCACAGGGGTTGGAAGGGATCTTTGAAGATTCAATCCCTTAATAAATGCAGATCATCTTCTAAAAGTTTCAGTTCAGCAATCGGCATTAGCCAAGAGCAGTAAGCACAGACACAGCCATTCTGTCTACAACTGAACAGTCTCATGCTTTTGACTTCAACATCCACTCCACTCATAAAACCACTGAGGTTGGAAAAGACCTCTAAGATCACCTAGTCCAACTGTCAGCCCAACAACCATGTCCCTCCGAGCCACATCCACATGGCTCTTGAACACTGCCAGGAAGGGTGACGTAACCACTTCCCTGGGCAGTCTGTGCCACTGCCTCACTGCTCTTGCTGAGAAGAAATGGTTCCTGACACAGAACCTGAACCTCCCCTGGTGCAACTTGAAGCCATTACCTCTCATACTATCACCGTTACCTGGGAGAAGAGGCTGACCCCCACCTCACCACAGCCTCATCTCAGGTGGCTGTAGAGAGTGATGAGGTCTCTCCTGAGCCTCCTCTTCTACATACTGAACAACCCCGGCTCCTTCAACTGCTCCCCATCAGACTCATGGTCCAGACCCTCCATAGTTCTGATGCCCCTCCCTGGACACTGTCCATGGCCTCAATGTACACACTGGTTCCTAAAATAACACCTCAGATAAGAGTACATGTCATGCTTTATTTACGCCAGAAAACATAAGAGGTGTGAGACATACCCGGACAGTTGTGTCCACACCTGCAGAGGCCAGTCGGTTGATCTTCCCATCAGTTCCGTGCTGGAAGTCCAAACTGTACACAGGCTCCTTGTTGTGCCACGCTATCTCGCAAGTGATGACCTTCATATCTGCTAAGGAAAACAAAGCAAAACCCTGGCTAAATTCCTGTTCCCTATGACCACAATCCAAATTAGCGTGGATGTCACAAGCACTACAGAAACTGACAGGAGAGTAGATTCAGGAAGATCATTTTAGAGCGCCGTGATTACAGCGGCAAAGGTTACTGGCGGACTCCGGGAAGGAACTGTAGCCCTTCCCTCCTGGGGGAGGCCGACCCGACCCCACACCGCCAACAGAGGCCACTCCCGCCCGCCGGCGGTGGGAGCTGCAGGGCTTTAACCGCATGGAAGAAAATAGGCCATCCGACCCCGCCGCTCAGTACCGCACGCCCACAGAAAGCATCTGACCCCTGGCCTGGCCGCCCCGCGTGCCTCTCCCCTCAGCCCCAACCGCTGTAACGGCCACCCGCGCCCCCAGCCCCTACCTGCAACCCCGCCCGGCCCAGCTCCAGCGCGGGAGCGCGTTTCCCGCCCCGCGCATGCGTGCGGACTCCGGGCGGGCCGAGCGGGGCGGCAGCGCTCCCTGGCGGCGGCGGGCAGCACTGCTGAAGGCACAAGGCGGGGAAAGGAAAGAGGGTGGCAGAGTAGCCGCGTGGCGGGAAGTTTGGCGGGGTTACCACAGCCTCTCACACCCACAGCGAGGCGGCTTTCCTCTCAGCCTGAGTAGTTAAGGAAAGTCGGTAACAATCGTAGTTACTTATAAAGGAAACACAGCACCCCATCACATGTTTTGATCCAGCAAATTCAGATTTATTTTTTCATTTTTATTTTTTACAAAAAATACATTTTGACAAATAAAAAGCATTTCCATTAGTCCACTGTTCTTCGAAGTGTAAATGTACACTGTAAATTTTCCATTTTTAATATAGACTTATGCTATATTTTATGTCATCTACAACAAACTCAACTACAGAATCTGATGAAACATAATAAATAATGATGAAGGAATGGAAAACTACACAGCAAAAAAAAAAAAAAAAAAAAAGGGAAACCAGAAACTTTTAAAAAGTCATATTTAAAAGTTATATTACAGCCACCTCTCCAAAAATCAAACATTCAATTTAGCCATTATGAAAGCAAAGCAGTATTGCATTATCCTTAATGGCGTACTGGAACAGAAAGCATCCTGAAATCGAAGTTACCGCCTGCTGCTGGAAGAAACCGAGCTACAACTAAGTGGAACATAATCCAATTAAATATGGACAGCTAACAGTGCAAAAGCCAAAACTCTTGGCTTCACAAAAAAAATAAAAAATAAAAAAAAATAAAGACGATTCCTAGGAACAAACACTGAACGCAGTTTTGTGGTTTTGTGTTGTTTTTTAAGTAAAAACTGTTCTTCTTGATCGCTGTTTGGATGATGGATGCCACCAGAGATAAAAAGTAGATGGGCTCTTTGCCCACATCTTATTCCTGATTACCTCAATGGAAAAAGCATGCAGTTGGCTGAAGAGAATACTGTCACCACTGTAATAAAAAATCTAATGGCTTAAGAATTACTGTGATTACTTAAGGGGGAAAAAAAGAGAGGGACTCATCTATCTTACCTGTAGTAAAAGACACCTAAATATTAAGATAGCATAAACAAGTCACATTTGAATCTTTTCAGCTTTAGCTTACTCTGTCGTTTAACACCACAGATAAGAAAACACACCCCTCCTTCTCAAAATATTTGTAGCTTGACTAGTTAAGCAAGGATTTAATAGTCTGACCCATTTACACGCAGCATGGCCCGTTGTGACTGAAAGGTAAGCTTCAGCCTGAGAGACTCAATAGCAGACTGCTTGCTTTATGCTACAACACTTCTTCTGAGATAAAATATGCAAATATTTGTATAGATTGCAGAGCCTCTATGCCAATTATTTTTTGCATTGGGCTGCCCTGAAGTAAGGCCTTAAAGTCTCAAGAGGTGGTATTACAGCAGAGGTCTTCAGGAATCCCACCCTAGCTTTGTATATATTCTCTCCAATAGACCACTGGCTGTTTTTGACTTAGAAAAAAGGCAGGCAAGAGCTGCGTGTGAATACTGACCACTTGAACTTGTGTACTGGAACACACTGGACTTACAAACCAGTACTGCTGTGTTCAATTGGGAAGCATGGGGTAGAATCAATCATCCCTCTGACTGCACTCCAATACAGTGTGGTTCTTGGAACAAGGAAGTAACAATCAAACAGCAAGGGCAAGACACAAACAGGCATGAGGTCTCCAAGACTGAAAAGGCTGAAATATCCCATGGATTTGTTTATGCTGCAAGACTATGTACAGATAATGACCTTTAGCAACACCAGAAAATCCAAAAGGGTGTCAAAGGTCATCCATATTGGGAGTAAAACCCCTAAAGAATTTTTCTTCTTTTGGTATTAAGACATAAATACTGCCAATATGGCCAAAATTTTCATCTATTAGTTAAATTTCTAAACTATTAATGCAACACACAACATTGTTGATAGCAATGAAAATACTGTAGTTTACAATAAAGTTACTGAGGTTTGTTCTGGGAAGAAAAATCAGCAAGGTTCTTTTTTTGCATTTTTTAATATATTCCACTGCTAGGATTTTGGATGAGGAAAAAACCTGCACGTATCAATGCATCTCTAAGACCAAAAGCCAGCCAAAACTTCTGCAGAAAAGTATTAACATTCTTAATCATAAAAATATTTGCAAATTTAATTACAAATACATTTTAAAAGCAAAATCTTTAAGTACATCGAGGTTGGTCAATATTGACAGTGTTCATTTAAGAGAAAGTTAAGATAATACCCACTGCATACGTGGGAACATCTAAATGCAGAGTATATACATTTATTGATCAAACTGTGAAATATATAAAGTGAAGAAGCAGTATTTACACTTCTGAACCTATATAAAGGTTATACTGGAAGATCAAGTAGGGGCCTGTGAAAATCTTAAAATATTAAGTGCTGCTGATTTCATGCATTTGTTCTACAACTTGTCCTAAAATTTCATCCACTACGTCAATGTCGTAATTGACTTGTTGCAAGTCTAGATCAGGCATGATTGTAGTCAAAAGCTGTCCAACATTCACTCGAAGGGAGCGCAGTTTCAGGCTGTGAAGAAATAATTTGAGATGTTTAGATACGGATGAAGTTTCACATCCAAATACACAGAATGTTAATTCACAAAGTTGGAGTAACATTCAATAATAGAAAGGGTTGGTATGTGACTTCCATAAACCAACAGAGAGCTTACGAAACTGAAACTGCAACAAGATAATTTCAAGATCTATCACTTTTTCAAAGCTTATTGTCTTGAGTTTTAACTTTGAAGGTGCGTATTTACTTCGTTTCAAACAAATACTAAGATTTCTGCCTTTCCCAGAATGGATTAAAGGTATTTTTGAATAATTCTACTGAAGTTAGCAAATAAACACTGGCATAACCCTTGTTCCTACAACATCTTTTTATTTCCCAAACCAGTATTTAAAAATATTTAATACATTTAGAATTGTCAACTACCATCACATATGGGAACAAAGGAAGAAAAAACAAAGAGGAAAGAAAAAAAGAAAAGGTATGAAAGAGCAGTTTGTCCGGAGGTTTGAAAGCATAAAGACAAAGTAGCAATTTTAATAATGGGAAAATACTATTTCTCCTCTTTTTGATTTCTTTCACGATTCCACTGCCCTATCCTCTTCCTGGTCAAATTGCTTCTAAGTCATTCATCCCTTCTCTTGAGCATTTCCTTTACCATTATTTTCTTTATTATCTCCAGTAGCCATTCTTCATAGAGTCATTACATCCCAAAGGACCTGTAAGTACACCACAAGTAATGCATGCAATTTCTAGTTCTTCTATGTAGAAGTAGTCACACGCAGTAAGCAAAAAGTAAAATGCTGGCAGATGCAGGGGAGACTGAATCCCAGAACAAAAACAAATAAAATGAATTTAGCTTGAAAGGGGTCTCCAGAGGTCATCCATTCCCTTCCCCCCCACCCCTAGCAACAAGTTCAAAGAATGGTTATCTCAGATCAGGTCGCTTACAACCTTATTGTATTTTCAAAATCTCCACAGAGGTAGATTTCCATGATCTCCCTGGGACCCTTTTCCTGGGCCCTCACTGTAAACATTACTTTTTTCCTCTATCTCATCAGAATTTCCCTTCTTGCAGCTTGTTTCTATTGCCTTTTATGACATCACTGTGTTAGCGAGGAGTGAGGCTTCATCTTTTCTAAACCTTCATTCAGCTGCAGAAGAAAGCATTAGGATATCAGATCTCGAGGTAGCCTTCTCTTCCTAAGACTACTTCCTTCAGCAACCGCTTGTAAGATGCTCCAGCCCCCTAACCATCTTGGTAGCCCTTCAGTGGATTTACTCCTATATGCTAATGTCTTTCATACAGTGGGAAGCCCCAAACTGGACACAGTACTCCGCATCCGCCCAGCAGAAGGGAGGAATCTCTTCCATAAAACTGCTGGCAGAACTCTCGCCAATAGAGCGTGGTAGGCACTGGGCACTCCCACCACAAGAGGCACTGTTGACTTGCATTCATCTTCTAATCCACCACAGCCCAGAACTTCAGCTTGTCCAGCTGCAGAGATTATTCCTAGCAAAAAGTGTAGAACATCACTGCTACCTTTACTGAGCTTCCACAGTATTTCTTTTGGTCATTTTTTCCTACTTCTCAAGGTCCCTCAAC
Organism: Alectoris magna; assembly: GCA_030625065.1. Classification (NCBI taxonomy): domain Eukaryota; kingdom Metazoa; phylum Chordata; class Aves; order Galliformes; family Phasianidae; genus Alectoris; species Alectoris magna. The sequence continues at coordinate 89,890,780 of CM060560.1, forward strand.
AGTAGTGCTACCATGCAGGGTATCAGTGATCTCCTCCAACTCAACTCCACTGTAAGTTTACCAAGTTAATTGCGCTTTGTCATGTAGGACATTAATGAAGGCATTAATTATTTGCCTTGATACTGATGCTCAGGCTTAGCAGACACGCAGCCTGCTATGAAGGTTTACAACCCACCACCTAGTCCACCAGTCTAAATCATATCTCACAAAATTTGGTTATAATATTACTATGTTGAAAGCTTTCCTAAAATGAAGGCCCACTTTCCCCTTATCCACTGAGCTGGTCATCTCAACGGAAAGGTAACCAAGTTGGAAAGGCAATCTTTGCCCTCAGTAAATCTATGCTGATTGTTTCTAATCACCTTAACTATCATGAGCTTGCATGCAGCTTCCAGGCAGATTTGCTTCAGGGTCTTCCCAGGAACTGAGGTTGTACTGGCCAGTCAGTAGTTCGGATCCTCCTTTCTGCCTGCCCTGAATACAGGCCTAACAACTTTCTTTTTTTTTTAGTTATTATTATTTTATTTTTTATTTAAACCAGTTATCAGGGACCTGCCACAAACTTTTGGACATCATCACAAGGCCAACTCTCCATCATCTGGCCAGTTCTCTCTGTTGCATTTCATCTGATTCTATGGGCTTCCATGCTGAGCTTGCTTGCTTCCATCTTGTACCATGTACTTCTTCTATGTGTTTACTATTTTTATTAATGGAGAGCAGCAAGATCCCTACTTGGAGGTGTCAACTTTTGTTTAATTCAAAGATACACCCTGAACATCGGCACAGTTCCAGAGGATTGGTCTGCAGCAAATTCTTACATGAAAGGTCAAATCAGTTCCAAAACTAAAAACAAACTCCTTGCAGTATGGTACTACTGAGTCAAGAAATAAAAATAGCATGCAAAGATCATCTGCACAGCATAAGCTAATGATCACTTCTCCCTCTTCCCTGCCTCCTTTCTTCTTCTGCTTGTTTTACAAGCTAGAATCTAGAAATTCTTATAACATTTTCAGTATTTAAAGAAGAGTTAGTATGACATTCTATTGAGCAATGGTCAAGTACTTGTTTAAGCAGCACTAAGTCAAAACTAAAATAAAATCAGTGGATGAAAAGATGAAGCAGAAGTGTCATCAACTTAGAATTCACAAGAGGCAGCAAAAATAATTCCAAGAACCACGTTTTATTATATGATTGTCAGACATGATCTTTGTCAAGGTCTTTCATGTACAGTCAGCCAACCAAAATCCTACTTGAAGTAATCTAGAAAGAAAAAAATTGATACCTTTCTCCATCAGAAAAATTAACAGTGTCCTCTACATTACTGGCTGTAGAATCATTTGCACGTGCTACTGCTTGTGGGATTGAAGCCTTTAAATCTGCAATTTCTGATTTAAGTTCTTCACATTGACAGGCAATTTTATTTTTCTCTGCTTCCAGTAGTTCCACCTAGCAAATAAATAAAAATAAATAATGTTATGCATCAATTTGTTGCGTTTAAAATAAACACAACCAGTACGAAACATTCGTTGACTGCCTTTAATCAGCTTTTTGGTGACATTTCTGTATTTGGTGATGTTTTATGATACTGCAACCTACACACCGTTTTAAAGTAGCCAGTTGAACACACTGCGCTCTCAGCCTGCTGTGAGACCCTCTCAAGTTTGCTTATTGCTGTCAAAGGAATCCAAGAAAGCAGAAGATTCCAGGCTAGATTATATTTCTTCCCCACCGTTCTAGGTGGCTTGACTAATAAATGGACTGAATTTAACCATACATTATGTTGTGCACTGGAACTGCTACAAAACATTCGTCTAAGAAAATGGAAAGTAACATTCTTTATTTGAAATACGCCACTGCTTTAACTAGCATACCTGACTTTTGTATTTGTCTCTTTCAATGGTGCATTTGTCCAGTTGCCTGAAAACATCATCCAGCTGCACAGCAATTTCGTCTACCTCACTCTTACTTTCACCGTCAGCACACCGGCTGCATTCAGTTTTTAAGTTCTGCAGAGTACTGCACTGCTCTTTTAGTTTCGCTATTTCTTCTAAGGCCTGTTCATAGAGAAGGGTTGTTTCCGCCAAACTTCTTTCATGAACATTTTCTTCTGCAAACGAAGAAACTGTCTCAGTTGACTGATGGCACATTTCTTTTTTCACATATTTATCATTCATTTCTAGTATCCTCTGTTCCAGTGTTTCTACTTGCTTGGTTAATGCTTCACATTTGCTTTGGTACATCTCTTTCTCTTTGTTTACTAATTGCAGCTGATTTCTCAGTTCGTTCCCAAGATCTGCAGATGTCTCAGGCAGATTATTTACATTGTGCTGATTAGTTTCTATTTCTGCACTGGGAACTTGAATATCGATGTTATCTTCCACCTCTTCCTTTTTAACAACCAAATTTGGGATCTCCGTCTGCGTTGCAGAGGTCAGTTGTTCGCTTTTTGATTCCGAAGTACTTGCACTGCAGGGTTCTCTTACATCACTGTTTCTTTCCTGCTCCTCCTGGTCAACATTTATACATTCAGTTTTTACCACTGGAACATCAGAATCTGCTGAAGGCTTTGGAGTGCTGCTCTCCTCTAAAATAATGACATCATCATCATCATCACGGCTGTTGAATGCTCTGTCATTTAAGCGACGTGTCTTTATAGTTAAAGGTGTCACACTGATGAGTATCTTCCGTTTCAGACTGAGAAAGAAAATATTAAACTGATTATTTTATTGCTCAAATACTGCAAATGTGTCTAAGCATGCAACTAAAAACTACCACTCAATAACTAGAAAGGGATGTCTCCCTGAAGTGCATCTTAAGATCATTAGTCACAGTAAACACCTTCTCTGTAAAAACAATGGCTGAAATCCACACATTAGATTATTACTTTCATATATTAGTTTGAGACAGACTCAACATTTTTGGGGTGGGAAAGACCTGTAAGAGAGGTTAAGGAAAACATCCTGTAGAATGAGGTTAACGCAATGCAGTCTTTTCCTAAATTAAGGCAAGCCACTAAGCAATTTTCCTTGACAGTACAGTATTTTCTTTTTGTTGCTCTCACTTTCGTTCTTCACTAAGTTTCTAGGCATCATTAATTAACATGGTTCTTCCTGTATTACCAAAAAGTGACACATGAACTTCGGCAGCTATGACCCAAAGATGGGACTACACCTGACACCATTTTTGTTTAAAAATTACTCATTTTAGAAATAAATCAATCTATTTTGTACAGGTTCACTAACCTGTTATCAGAATCAGAATGAGGTGAAGATACTGATCTATTTGAAACAAGTAGAGGTCTTTTGACAGAAGCATTTGATGTTTCTGGTAAAAGTGCTCTTGGAACAGCTTCCCTTCCACTCATGGGTGAGAACGTTCTAAAGTCTTTACTTGAGGAAACGGATGTTTTTAAAGGCATTTCATTACTGATCTATAAGATAATGTTAAGAATGAAAAGCAATAGACGTTAGTAGAGTCTTCAGAATAAGTTTCAAGTAGTTCCACTAACTATCTGAAAACATTTAAAATTAGGACAGACATTTCTTTTGTATACTGCAAGAATTCTCCGCAGAGCAATCTCCTTGAACCCTGGCTCAATAAGAAAGGTGGACTATACCCCTTGTTAAAAACAAGCAGAAAAGAGTTATCAGCTTAATGATCACATACACAGAAAATAAACAAAACAGGAGAGAAAACACAACTAAACTCTACTGATGGGTGTTAACTTTCTCCTTCATGTCTTTTCCATGCTGGTTTAAGTCATGTATTAAAAAAAAATAAAAAAAAAAATCATAAAACAGTTGAAAGCAGCAAGGTTTCTTGTTTGTTTTTTTAATTTGCTTTTTACACCTGGATTACAGACTTCTGGTGGATTTCTCAGGAGACTACAGCTGCAAATTCCTTCCAATGCAGAGATTTACTGTTGTCAGAAAGCAGCTATCCGATCTTAAAAGCATTTCCCAAGAAATGCCTATTATAGGTACCATGCAGAACCCTGGGGAGTACTTTTTCCCAGCCTGTGTGTACCCATGTCTGAAGTCTGACCGTCATACTCAAATATGGGACAATTATCTCTCTTAAAGTTGCTAATAATTAGTTCTGTAAAATATTTTATTCTTTTTGGACTTTCAGAAATAACTTTCCTACTTGGATAAAGCTAATTGTGGGAAAATGAACACAATCAAATAGATAGGTTAAAACAGCACATGGAAAATCTTTCATCCAGAGATTGAATGGTCTGAAGTTCAGTTACTTTGAAAGCCACATCTCACTTCAGAAACCTGATTCTGAGTTCCAATCTGTATACTCTTATCACTAAATCATTTTCATTTGCATCTCCATTTGAATTTGAGTGCTTCCTTGCAAAACAAACTCTCTAAAATGCAGCTACGACGAATTCTACCCTTCTCCCACCCCCTTTTTTTAAGGGCATCTTTACTTTTATACACTTATCACATATCCCTTAAAAAAATCCACTTCCAACAATTAGATATTGTGCTATAAAAACAAGTAGCAGTGACTGACATATTTCCTAGTATTATTCTGCGAGGCAGCTTCATCCCCTTCAAACTCTTTCTTCAGTACAACATATAAAATGCAGCACTGACTTCTATCATTGGACAGAAGAGACAGAGGATTTCTGGTTTACCAATACTAAGCACAGCCTACACAGCTATCTAAAAGGCTGTTGACCTTATGTGGCCACTATTTAAAGCAAACTAACTCAAAGCCTAGCCAACTGGATCAAACTGCATAGCAGCGGTGCCAGAAAGAACGATGGCTACCAAAGCTGGTTTGCCATTCAAGTTCAGGAGAGTTACCTGGTACTCTAGGCGTTTCTTCAGTTTTTCCCTGTCTCTGCACAGGACCAAGGGGGAAGGAAAAAAAAAACAACAAACCTTAGATTGAAAATGTTCATTAATTGTGAAACCAAAACCATCTCACTTAAATCTGAAACTAAACACCTTATTTTCAGCTATATACAGTGAATTTCTAACATTCTGTTTCACTGAATGAAGACTTTCCGCATGAACTTAGAAGCTACTAGTTGAGCTAAATCTAAGCTGAATTTAAACTTCAAACAAGTTATCTCTCAGATTAAAATAAACGTTTGAAAAACAGTAAGAATGCTTTACAGAATGTAAACCAGAAACTCATTAAGATTGCTTAAGTGATTTTTTTCCCATGCATCTTAACTAGGAATCCTCAAATTCTTAAACATACTGAGGTTTTCAGCTTCTTTAAAATAGCAGTCACCCAGGCAAGGGCTCTTAACAGCCGTAATGACTTGTTTCTCTCTAACATGCTGTACCTGAACACCAACTTGTTGCTTTATTCTCCTTACTTGTTACTAAATGATAGAGGCCTCTTTACCTTCAATACCACGTCAACATGCTAATAACAGAGAAAAAAAAACTGCTCATCCATTCACTGCTGTGATTAGGTTTTGACTTTAGGGTACTGTTTTCTGACTGGACGAATTCTTAGAAGAGCCGCAGTTATGCCACAGGTGAGAGAAAAGGGTGTTTAGCTTTCACGTTCCTTTTCTAGTGTAGGAACACTTGAAGTCTCCAGTACTCACTTTTTCTTATAAGTTTTCTCATATGTGGGATGTATTAAGTCATCATCTTCTGGTTCTTCTGGCACATTACAATCCCTGAGTTAAGAAAAAAATAAAGACCTTAACATATGTGCTTACATTAGGCCATAAAGTAAGAAGTCAAAGCAGTGTTTAGATATCCATCTAAATATAATTTTACCGGAATTGTGGGTCAGGGTTCAGTGAGCAGTACCATTTCTCTGGCAAATGCTCTATTCCATCTGGTAGCTTCCGCCATTTCAGACATGCATCACATTGCACCCACGTCTGATCGGGCTGCTTTCTGTAATGGAAAAAACATACCACAACTGTGCATGAACAATTTATTTGCATGATCACGAATAAAGCAGTAATAACAACACGTAATGTTCTTCTATTTGAAAGCAATACTCACTGTATCTCCTCAACCGGTAAAGCTAATGGATATTCTTCATTTTTCTTGGCTTTCTTTTCATTCCAGTAGTCATTAAGTTTTTCTCCTAGCGCTGCTATTGTAAGCCTGAAAACAAAAGTTTTTCAGAGAATACCTGAAGGAGTAAAATCTTAGCACAGAAAGAATGTTTATAAACAACAGTGAAATAATAAGTATATGAACCATCCCAATACTTACATTTTCACAGTAGTAAGCTTTTCACTTTTAGTAAACCCCAAGAGTTCGGAATTGTGGGAACAAATGTTTGTCAGATATGAAATTACAAGAATTTTGACTTGGGATACGGACAGTTTTTAAACTGAAATAAAAAGCTTGATTCAGAAGAACTGTGAATGTACAACGCAAAACCTGAAGCCAATTCATTAGCTCAACTTCAATCATAAAAAAGTACAAAAGTACTGCTTCTGTCAGCCCAGCACTGGGCTATGTATATCTATTAACTGTAAGCTCATGATCACTCTAAGCTGGCATAAAGCAATACTGAACTGACACTGCAAATATACGTTCACTTCATTGTAGTACATAGTCTACATGCTGCTAAAAGAAGTAGGGTGGTTTCCCCCCCCATATTAATTTTTAGCTTTAGGATTAGTTTTCTTATTAGGAACCCAATCACTTTGCAACTGTATGACCATTAGAGCAGGCACACAGGAAAGAGTGATGTGGAAGAGGAATAAGGAATCTAGTTCAGCCCAGAAAATACCCATCTCAAACATCAATGAATCCAAGTCACGAATTTTGGTGCCTGAAGAAGGAATTAGCAAAGGGGCAGAAACGAACAGCAACACATGGACTGAATCAAGCCTCTTTTGGTGAAGGGAGAGAGGCAAGTAAGATCACGCTGATCACAACATTACAGCACCGGTTTTATGTTTCTGCTTTGGGATGGAAATTTACATTTTCAAAATCTGTAGAAGCAATCTTTAGTATAACAAAGAAACAAGCAGAAGACCTTCACAATACATGCTACCAGTGCCAAACAACAACAATACCAATCACTGCTCACTTGCAGAAACGCAGTGTAAAACCTGATTAATAGAAGTGCCCATCCTATGCATACCCATTGCCAAAGGAACTGTTAGTGCTACCAAAAAAGAAATGGTTCAGGGAACATTTGTACTGCAACAACAAGCACGAGAATGATTCCCTGGTCTTTTTAAACTTGTGTTCTCATTAACAGCTCAGCTAGCTCAATAGCTGCAGCCACAGGAACTGCTTGAAGCTGGCATCACCACTGCAAAGAAGAACACAGTGAGCTATTTAAAAATACAGGCAGATTGAACTGTAGTGGCTGCAGCAGTTATGTTGCCAGCTACCAATCTTGCTTCTCCTCCACTGAGAGTTGTGGTTTCAGTAGCAGGAATGACTGGCATTATCCTGCCACAGCTCCTCAATTACTACAGTGAACTGTTAAGTTCATTACAGAACTCTGATACTGTTTCTGGGTTACTTGTATACGCAGAGCTGCATACAAACAGGCAGTTAAGGAAAGGCTTGTAGATTATTCGGCTGTCCTTGTCAAAGGAACACCAACAACTGACTGAAGGACAAAATACACAGCCTGAAAAAGTTAACAACATCTCCTGCTAAAGGCTACCCCACCTACGTTTGCGAGTCAACACTCCAAAATTTTTAAGTCCACAGTGAAACAAAGTCAGAGGATATAAAAAAGTCAGAGGAGATGCACTCCTTTAAGCACGTCTGGTCAAAGGAGCCATAGACAAGTACAGAGATGAACCTGACTGACATGTGGTAAGGGATCAGAAACAGTGCCGGGGGAGTGTTAGACAGAAAAGAGTATAGGAAAGTGCAAGCTGCATATAAAACAGGGCAGGCCAGCATACCTGACTAACCAATCAATGTGCTTGATCTCTGCAGCCTACCCTATCTACTTATTTAAATTTAACTCTCTGCATATTCTCTCTCTCTATCACATGTATACAAATTGCAAAGAAAAAGTGCCAGCTACTGCTAAGACCTATGCATATGAGTGGAAATAGGTGCCAGCTACTGGAGTCAGCCGCCACAGCAAGCCAGGGTCCTAGCCTTGCGTGTCTGGTGCCAGTTGCTGGGGGCACCTGGAGAAGGACAAGTGCCTGCATCTTCATCAAACTTAGTGCGCACATGGATATATGCATGTGTACTAACCAGCAAACTTCAAGCTGGACTTGCCATAAGTAGTAGGCCCCAGGTCTAGGCATAAGCCATCAAGGGTCAGTCTGTGCTCATTTGTCCAGAGGCACCTGCAAGTGTGCCTTCTGGGGACAGTATATTTTATATCAGAAATAGCATACTCAGCAGAAATAGTCCTCTCAGCAAGACTAGGGAGGCATTTGTCTCTCTGTACTCAGTACTGGTGAGGCTGCACCTCGACTGCTGTGTTCAGTTTTCGGCCCCTTGCTCTAGGTGAGGCCCAGGAGAGCATCCAGACAGCAAAGCTGTGAGGGGGTCTGGAGCACAAGTCTTATGAGGAGCAGCTAAGGGAGCTGGGATTGTTCAGTCTGGAGAAGAGGAGGCTCAGGATAGACCTCAGTGCTCTCACCTGAAAGGAGGCTGTGGTGAGGTGGGGGTCAGCCTCTTCTAGGCAGCTAGTAATAGGATGAGAGGGAATTAAAGAGTTGGGCATTAGAGTAAATTTCTTCGCACTAAGAGTGGTGAGGCAGTGGCACAGGCTACCCAAGGAGGTGGTACAGTCACTGTCCCTGGAGGTGTTCAAGAGCTGTGTGGATGCGGCACTGAGGGACGTGGTCAGTGGGCACAGTGGGGGTGGGCTGATGGTTGGACTGGGTGATCTTAGAGGTCTTTTCCAACCTTAATAATTCGATGCTTCTTTAAGTATGCATGTTGCTTTGATTCGTATTGAGCAACAAGGCAGACCATCCAGCACACAAAGGACCTATGGATTGCATTAGAAGACCTAAAACTGGGCCAGGGGCATCTAATGATCAGAGGGGCTGTGATGGTACTCAGTACACTTACGAATATAAACTGTAAAGTGTGTACCCTCACTAGTGACCTTCAATCTCTATCTTTTGAGGAAAAAGAAGGGTATGTGGCTGCCTACATCCACACTTTATGCAAGTCCAATACATAGGTGCTGCTGAAGGGAATGTGACAGCCATGTGAGTGTTCTGCATCTGTATCTCTGAGACACGTGCTCACCTTCACTGCTAGTTAAGCCTGCAAATGGGAAAGTGGCAGGGAAGACAGAGACCCTGGGTACCCAGGCTGGGCCAGGGGGCATCCTGGGACACAGCTGCGGGGGGAGGCAGCTGCTCCTAACATCCCTTAACACCAAGCAGCACAGAAGATAGACAACAGCCTCATCATCTTGAAAGGAAAGAAAACACAGTGGATTAAGTCCCTATGTTTGCATCTAGGAGATTTTCCCTAGACATCTTTCCTGCTGAGGTAACTCACCCTCCCTCCCCTTTCCTTCCCCACACATCTCCTTCCACAATGCCAGTGCAATCAATTCACAGAATAGCATTGTAAACACACTAGGCAATTCATCTGGCTTAAGAACAATTGTTTTATTTTTGGTGGGTTTTTTTTTTTTTTTTCAAATCAGATTAGATTCTCAACCAGGTTTACAGTGCAGCTATAACAGGTAACATACTAGATACTGACTGATGGGACGCAGCTTCATTCCAAATCACAGCTGCCTTCAGGGTGTCCTGTATTTTTTAAATGCTCTGTCAGGTAGACTTTAGGACATTAAAGTCTACTCTTCAGAAAGAAACTAAAAACAATGGATGAAAAATGTCCAGAAACAAAGACAAAAAACAAACAACCCCTAGGAAATTGTGATGAATCACTATGAATTGTCAACCATGTGGGATTCATATCTCACAGTTTTAGTCATCTACTACACAAATACCCAAATCTAAGCTAGTTATTCTGGGCTCATCCCATAATCAGCGAAGGGCAGAGTTGCAACCAACTGCTTTTAGGGCATTTGCTTAAAAATGGTGAGTACTGTACCCTTGATTTCACTGACTGCACAACGACCATGCTATGATCAGTATATACGTTAACATCCTACCCCTACCAAACACAAGTACTTTAAGCAGTAAAAAGGGATGAAACCTTTTATGGTCAAGTACCTCCCAGTGAACAATTCTATTAAGTGAAAAGGCTATGCAAAATACACATTTACCTGTATTCATTTGTGTAGTCAAAATCCTGTTTGTTATGAGTTGGTTTTAGGAAGTTGCACTCTATAATCCCAACTACACCAACACCCATGTTGTTTGCCTGTAAAAAAAAAAATTAAGATCCATCAGGGAAAACAAAACAAATCCTATTCTAAAACCATAAGATCTTGACAGAACTAATTGTAATTTATATATCCACCAAGTTAAAATAACCTCCTGTTTTATGAATAATCTCCAAAAGAACTCTTGACACATATCCACCAGACAAAAAGAACAAACCCCTTACAATCCATCCCTCTTTCTGTTCTAAAAGGCATACCGAATTCTGTATCTCATGCACTGAGCTTAGTTTCAAAAATTAAACTGCGTACAACTCAATGCAATTATTAACTGCTGTGCCAACTGAAAAAAAGGTGTATTTACAAAAACACACTTGTTTTCACCTGTATTCTTTTTAAAAAAGAAAAAAAAAAAATCAGCATTTGAGTGAAAATGATTTCTAACAACATTAAAGCATTTCTCAGCTTCAATTCCTACCTTTAGCTGACAGCCAACTCTTTCATAAGCTTTGATGAGTCTGTTTTTATGATACATCATTATTCCATAGTGATCTTTGTTTCTACAGTTAAATCCAAACGTAATTCTTACTGTCTTAGCCTTTTATCAGATATTAAGGAAAAGTTTGGTTAATATCATGTGACACAAAAATACATATACTTTGAAGGCTCATTCTAGACTGGGTCCTGGTATTTTCTTTTTATTACCCCCTCTTTCTTTTAAGTATTGAGATAGTTCCTCTGGTACGCCTTCACAGAAAAGATTTAAAAAATAACTAAAGAACATCCACAAAGGCAGCTGCAACATTCCCAGCAGAATCTAGACAGCTTACATACAAAGTCTCATCATTAAATTAAGCATGCAGTCATCACACTAACAAAGGATACATTCAAAAATTTTGGCCTATATATATCACGTTCAATGAAAGCAAGGCTCTTGGAAACCAGCTGTGTTTTCACTTTCTGTCCTCGCAGAATGATCTGCATTCTTGGCTTCAGATACAAAATACTGCAGTAAGCCTACAAAATATATAATAATTCCCATTATTCAAAACAACAGCAATGAGATCCTCACTGCCACTACCTAAAAAAAAAAAAAACAAAAATAAACACACACCTAAAAATCCTCAAGAAATGCGTATTGTAAAACATTTACCATGTTTGGAAAGACAAATCCAGATTTTAATTAAGATGTTACAAACTGATTTTTTTGCTCCTCCAACTTGACTCCACAAAACACAGGAAAGTCAAATGCACATACATAATACAAATCACATTAATAGCAATTGAAAGAGGACTTTTGTGAATATGGCAAGTTAATCAGGTGTCTGAAGATACAGTTTTACTATTATAAGAGCTTTTAATTGTGTTCAGATATACAAGCCTATGTTCTTATTCCCTACTCAGAGCTTAAAAATTATATCACAGACTTTAAAAGAATAAAAAGCCGCTGCTAACTTTATTCCAAATGACTTACAAAATATATAATTCTCTCATGTGTCAATCCATGTATTTTAACCTGCATTTCATTTGCTGTATTTGAAGCAGATTTATGACTTCAGTGAGTCTTAAACTAAATGCAGGTCTTGAAATGACTGCTTTCTAGTTCCTTGATCTCTTTTGGAACCTGAGGAGGACATGGCCAGCTGAAAAGTAGCAAAACTGTATCTGCAAGACTAAGTAAAAAACAGAAATTTTCTTCTAAAAAAAGAAAAACAAAAAAAAAAACACCCCAGCTGAGGTTTGTGAACTTCCGTAAACTTCTATAAACACACTCTGTTTTGCAAATACTGTTGACCCATTGTGCTAACATTTACATTCTGACAGTCTTTTTTCTAATCAACACCGCTACAGTATGGTATACGACATTAAAACAAAAACATACATCTTCTGGTTTCCACAGAACAAGTAAATAAATGGGAAAAAAAAAAAAAAAAAAAAGAAAAGCATACATACTCTTAGTGAGTAGTCACTTTCTGGAACTATCTGGTCCAGTCTTTCTTGTTTTTTATATCCTCTTTTCCCTGTTTCATCTAAGTCTTCAGGAATCCTGATGTCATATTTATCCTTGTCAAAGTCAAATTCTGTTTTATCATTTTTATCTCTAAGAAATAAGAAAAGAATCTAATTATGAGAGGGAAAAAAAAAGATTGAGGTGAAACTGATATCTCAAAACTAATTATTTGTCATTTCTGCTTAATTAAGGTGCTTGCTCCAAGTCTATAGTTCTGCTTATAACTTCCCAATGCTCTATGATAAATATCCTTTCTGACCACACAACTTCTATAATAAGAGCAACACGCTTGGAATAGGAACGCAAATCCAAAACAGTAATCAGTCAGTAGAGACTTGATGAAACCTAGGTGTACTTAGAAAACCTATGCCCAAACATGGACTAAACGAGTAGGGAGACACCTCCCCAAACAACCACTGAAGACTCCAACACAAGTGCAGAAGACTCCATTATGTCTGTGTAGCCTTGTACTAGTATAATCTTGTGAATATGTAGTAGGTAGGTGTGACTTATTATATAGGTGCATATTAAAATTTTTCAACTACAAATAGAAGAAGATGTGAAGACTCGAGTTGCATGATTTATGGAGACGACCCGTCTTGCACCATGTGCAGAGAAAAATGTCTGCCCTCTCAAAACTTTCTTCCAAAGTGTTTCAGCTTTTAAAAATAGACAACAGACCTAGAGGATATCACAAAGATACAAGAGAAAAGACACAAAAGAAACAGAATTCCTTTGAGCCTAAACGGTTTTCCTTGCAGACTTACTAGAATTCAAAAACATTCACTAGCTTCTTTTAGAAACCCAAGGAATATAAGAGAAATGTCAGCAAATAAAACTTGCATAAATTCTAACTTTATGCTAATTGCACTTCACAAATAAAAGCACTCAGTATCACCGAGAACAAGGGACGGGCCAAGATGCATACATTCGTTCTCAATGCAAAATTCCTCAACAATGCAAACTGCCTCAGATTCTTACTGCTGTGAGAATGACAAACTACAACATCCTAACTCAGTAATTTTTCATCACAATTTCTTGTTGCAGTGCCCACTAGAGGGTTTCTTTTATTTAATTGCACTGGCAGTAGTTTTGCACAACATTCAGATATAGATTTTGTTACCTCCAGCTTTCTTGCATAAAAATCTACTAAGCTAAAAGTGATGCAAGTTCCTAAAATACAGAAGAAATTAATGAAATAGGAAAAGAATAAACAAAGCTTTTCATCAGTTTTGATTGACTGAGATTCTGTTTTGTTCTTTAACATTTAATCCATTGTATCCCAGAACGAGTTTTCTCTCCACCCCTTTCTTTCTGATAGGCAAGAATAAACTATTTTCCTGCCAAATTTACTGGCCCGTAAAACCACTTGAAATTGCTTCTTATGGATACCTTGCCATTTCAGGTATTTAAAACTGCAGTAAACTAAACACTCAGGAGTATAACATGAGGTAACAAGTTCCCAAACAATTAGCTCCATCGCTGTTAAAGGCAAGCTTGAACTACTCCAGATGAACCATCATATGGGTTCCCTGCAAGTAAGGGAGCAGCAACCATGTAAGAGAAGGAAAGAGAAAGGAGATGAGGAAATGATAACATCCAGCTGCCACTGCTACAACAGCTGTTTAAAAAAAGAAAACAGTAATTCCAAGCTACCAAAGTCTGAAAACCCATTCTTCTGGGAATAATCCTACGTACATACATAGATGAATGTAATTAACTGCATCGATTAACTTAGACTCCTGTTTGTACTATGATAAACGGTTAAGAAGCTCAGAAATGTCCAAGTCTCTCCCCAGTGGTTTGAGATACCAGATTTATAATTAATCTGTTTCGATTTTTCTTCTGAAACAGTAACAATATTTTACCAAAACGAAATATGGAATCCTTCACGTTCTCCTTCGGTCAAATGAATTTGAGTCTAATTTCACCAACTGCAGCTAACTCCCAATCCAGTCTTCTTCAGTTGATCTGCAAAAAAACCCTTGTGTACTTGCATACACTGAAGAGATAAGGCAAATGAAAGAAAAGATATGAGCAAGTGGGCCTCATCTTACCTTCTGAGATTCCAAATTATGATTCTTGTTCCTTTTTTCCCCATTATAGCATCTAGCTCGGCCACTAATTTCTCCTCCGTAGAAAATAAAGAATGTGTTAAGATGGCCTTCAAACTGTTTTTGGATTCTGCTGGATCACTTATCTGTCGTAAGCAAAATGTTAAGTAAAGTAACTTTACATGTAAAAAAATAAAGAATTCCGAATATTAGTAAACTTCTTCAATAGGATCCTGCACCCCTCAGAGGCTCTCATTCCACATCTCAAATACAGAGCTCAAAAAAATGTAAAAGTTTTTAACACATTATAACCTAAATAACCTTCTGCCCATCTTAGAATCTATAAAAGACAACAAGGAGATTTCCTTTAATGATGTTACCAGTCAAGCTTGACATACATACACAACTTCATGTTCAGAAATTGTCAAAAGGATATGTTGGTTGTCGAATGTCACTATAGGAACCATGACATGTTCCGCTTTTGTGACTTCAAGGTAAGTCTGAGACAAGAGACCAACGCTCATGGTTTCTCCATTCTTGGTGAAGACTATTGCATCTCTTCCCAGGCGCATGGACCCTGATTTAAACCCATTTCCATACAGTCCCACTGGAACACGGCCATTCATCACAGATTTCTCACTGAAGCCGAAGCTGATATGAAAAAAAACAGATATTGGAAGACCATAAAAAGCCCCCCAAACAACTGAAAACCCAAAAGATGCATGCAAGGTGCATCAAATTTGACTTAACCACATTGAGACCATCTCTTGTTCTAGAGATCAGGGACTACTATGAAATCAAACAGTGAACAGCAACACGAACTCTGAGAATCAACACCTATATAGCATTCCTAAAATCACAACACAAGAATTTAGAGAAAATTAGATTCATCTTTTAATTATCTAAAAGACACCATCTGCCTGGAATCATTAGAATCATATAGGAATGTACCTATGTATATTTATCCAGCTGGCTTCGCAATAAATACTGAAAAAAGTCCCATAGGTTATTTTCCTCCTTAGTTACTCCCCCCCCCATTTGCTTAACGTATACAATCTACATATTTTCTACAGGTAACTACACATTACACTTGAAGACAAATGGGTAACTGTATATGGAGCATGGAATTTAACAAATAAGCTATTAATTATAGTATATCACAGAAAACAGTCATTTGATTTCAAGCTTCCTCAAATTTAAATCCAGAGGTTTATCTGGAGTCAGATGAACATCTTTCACACTAGAAGAGAACTTGGAACAGCAATCTGTTTGCTAACTGCAGGAACAAACTGCAGAAAGAACAGTTCAAGCACTGTAGGATATTAGAATGTAAAATGATAATCAACATGAATCTAATTCCCATTCCCTTAACATTTCCACAGTACATTTTCAACACTCCAGAGTATTGGATTGAACTGAACATCCCTGTCTCTCATTTGCTAACTTAGTCTAAAGCATGCTCTAATGGGGAAAATATTCTCCTTACTTCCACCTACAGAGAGTTTATATTGCACATGCCCTGAATGGAAAGTTAAATGGGAATGCTGATGGAAAGGATATAAGGAAACCAGAAGATAAAATAAACAGCCAAAGCTATATGAAAGCTGTACTAGCATCTCTACTCTAGAGCCTCACTTAGGTAATCACTCACCCTCAGAAGTGCTAAATAGGAAAATGAGCATAGTAGATTACATGTGAGAAAAAGGAATTAAGCAATAACAAAAATAGAAATTGGAATCGCAACAAGAAAAAATATACACAAAAGAGGTTATCCACCTTAGCATTTTGTGCAGCTTCTCCGAGTTCATACCATTTCCATTATCAGTGAACGTCAAGCATATATTGTTGTTTATCACTGTTTTGTCTATCCATATCTGTTTAGCACTCACATCAGGATCATAAGCGTTATCTGAAGTGGGAGAAAAGTAAACAAGAACAGGATACTAAGAAAAAAAGGAATCATAGAAAAGTAAACACTTAAAACATGTTTGCACTGAAAGCGCTTAATTCCAGTGAAGATGCCAGACAGCAACTCTCAAAGTGATTTAAAAACATACATGACACAACCCAGCCTTATCTGGTAGTCATAAGCACACAGTCTATCCACCAAACATTAGCTTTGCAATGCTGTAGCCGTATAGAATTGCTGTCCCTAACTTTATTACAGTGCTGTGCTTCATCAAAGAGACGTTTGTCCAGTATTGCATTGTGGGCTCTCGATTTTGCACTTCATGGTAACCCTATGACCCTGTAGAGGCATACTGTGAACTAACAGAGCTCTACAACTACAGCAGTTTTTTGTCTCTGCAGTCAGGTACGTGATAGTTGCAGGAATTATGTGCTTGCTCAGATTCCTCAGGAAAGTCATGGGATATCTGTCAACTCTTGCACAGAAATAAAAAGCTTTTTTTTTTTTTTTTAAAGAAGTTTTTAATAAAGGAAACACTGTGATAAAAACGAAGCCTCCTTCAATACTATCCTTTACATAGTTGACAACAGTAGATCAAAACATTACAATGAAAAAGCTCCATCAAAAGCCAGCAAATCTTGCCTGAAAACCGAGAAAAATTTTCTAGCCACTACAAATAACAGCGACGTATAGTCAAAAACTTTGGCTGAGATGAGCAGCTGAAACAGAACAGAAACCAAAACCGGACAAGTTTCTACTTTCGCTTTCTGCCTCCCAGGCAGCTGTTGCAAAATTCACTTCCAGCCACTGAAACAACCCTTCTGACTGGCTCTCAGGTGGTGAGGTTACTGTCCATACTCCAGATGCTGGCACATGGCATCAAAATATCATCAAATGGCATCAAAATATCATCAAAAAAATACATGGCTACAAAAGTATCTTACCAACTGTGGGTGTTCTAAATGAGAAATCAGACGTTTAAAAAAAAAAATCAAAAGCCTGAAGCCCAAGCGCTGGAAGTCCAAGTGAAAAAAATGATTACTGTTCCACTTCATTACCAGCAAAGCTGACAGCCACAAATGTGCATCTTGCTACTGCAAGTTGTTCAAAAGCCTGTTCTTAGGAAGGCATAACTTCTACGGAAGCATAAAATGCTTTACCTTAAACTCACTATTTGCAGGATTTGAAAGAGCTGTGAAAGAACTTGTGTCCCTGCCTCACTATCTGTTTTGCAGGTTTAACCGAAAGGCAGAAATACACAGCTCGGGCCAACACAGCAGCCATAAAAAGCAATCATAGCTCACAGCTTGCTGTCTGTGAGTGTAAACTACACACTGCACCCACAGTGGAAAAAGTCCATAAAAACAGTTCAGCATCATCAATTAAAGAGGACATTTCAAGTACAATTAGACTGAAAATACTTTAGGTCCATCCTTTGTACAGGTTTCCTCATTTTCTAGCTCACCAGCTCTCTCTAGACACCCCATTTAACCCCTCCCTGCAAGTAGCACAAATAGTTCACTTACATTTAAAGTGAGGTTTAACAGGAATCAGCAACATAATTACCAAAACATTGACACTAGGGACTAAAGTTTAAAAAGCAAATCTTAGCCTATAGATCATTAACATTTTTATGCGTGAACGAAAGAAAACTCAGGCCTCCATAACACAGTCCAATTAATATTGCCTGATATTTGGCATAAGGTATAGGTGCACATAGTGTGAAATACAGTTTACAAAACCAAGATGACCAGCTAGTCATGTTGCTACCACGCTTTTGGATGTTTGTTAAAGCAAAGCATATGACAAAACGGAGGCCAAAGGAAGGAAGAAGGCACGCTTCCATGCCTTACGCAGCACATGTTTGTTAACTACAACCAGGTATGGCGTGACAAGATAAGACAGCTGAAATGACTTAGCTTTTCAGCCATGACTCATCTCTAAAACATCCAGTCCTTCCCATAGCCATACGGTTATGATTTCCGTCTTTGTGGCAATTCTGGCCTTATCTAGCAGATATTTTCTTATTTTATTTTGTTAGGTTCCTCCTCTTCTGAATTAACAACTGACAAAACCAGTGCAGAGGAACCACAGGAATGCGTGACCAGAAGAGCTGCTCCCTTTGGCGGTAGAGAACTGCTAGACCAATAGATCTTTCCATACCACACTTTTACTTTAAGGAAACAGAAAGTACGCTAACCATTCCCCAACTAAGGAAACAAGGAAGAATATTTACTTAACAGTTATTCAAAATAAAAGACAAAATGACAAACAGGATGTAATAAGCCAAACGTATACTCAAACCCTAACGAACAGCAGATCATAAAAGCAATATCAGAACTCCTAGGACACTGATGAATGGACTGTTAAAAGGAACTACTCGAGCATAAGCCGTCAGCCAGGAACTTTGTAACCCGAAAGAAAATAAGAATGTTTGAGGGGTATTGCGTCAACGTCATGAAATGACTGTGAGATGTTTTGGAAGAAGCACTGAAGTGAAGAAAAAGGCCCAATGGGTGGAAAAAGCATAGGATAACAAGGGTGGAGGAATAAGGGGAATAACACAGGCTGGTTGCGTGCAAGCTGGTCAGTATGCTTTCATGGTTGGACCCTTTGTCACTCAGTTAGAAACAGATTAATAACAACATATAACAATTTCCTACATGAGTGTGCTGTCTCACCTTAATGTGTGCCTGTATGTATTTGTCCTAACAAAATTCAAACCTGGTTGGCCACATGAAGCAGGAATAGAATAAGATCTTACTTGATGGAACAAAAAATAACAACTGGAAACAGAAAGTATGACAAGTATTAGTGATCCACATACCTATAAGCTCGGCAACTGCACTGAAGGGCCAGGTGTGACTGGTAGAGTTGGTATGCAAAAACTTTGGGCAAAGCTGAAATAAAACAGAAACAATAGCATCAGTCTGTGATCCAGCGTGAAGTTACAAAAAACCATCATCAATGCTTCCCTCCAAAAGTAACAACCTTAACACAAGCTCTCAAATATTAAAAATGTAAATCTTAAACCATGAGTATTAATCTGGAAAAAAACACCTAATACACCCAGTGACTTTACTGTCTAATTACATCACTCCCTTTGCCCATATTGATCAAAACTGCCTGTTACTGGGACCTGTCAGATTCTTTCAAATGGTAGTTGGTACTGCTGGCAATTCAGGCTCGTATATTTCAGCCTCATTTATGATCAGATGTAACCACAAGAATGTAGGCACTACTAGGGCTACACGGCAATGTGCACAATAAAATATGTATTTATGTGACACGTCTTATAGATGTCAGTGATAAAAGTACTCTCAAGTCACTTATGAAAGCCTAGGTTTGTATACATTCACCTAGATCAAAAGAACAGGAAAAGCAGAACTAGGGATCACATAACTTAAGGATCTGTCAGTGCAATGTTTGGGGAAGTTTAACTGTTGATCTTGATATAGCTGTATTTGCAGAGAATACCTGCAATTATACTTTTACAAGCTCTTCAGCACAGACAGTACATATATATGCTTATGTCTTATTGACATAGTTACACTGATGGCATAAAAAGCATCTACAAATATTCAAGGCTGGAAATAGCTCTTGTGCAGTACAGTTGCATGAGAAAACATAATCTAATCCATAGTACACATAAAAAAAGATTTTAGAATAGCATATATGTATCCACACAATCAATTTTACAGAACCACTATGGTGACAATCACGCAATTAGTAAGGACTAAATTAGAGGAAGCAACCACTTCAGGTCTCCAAGACCATTTATCAGAGAAAAGCATAACACTACAAACAAGTTCCAGAGCCAGGTGCCACAGTGGGAGCAAAGCTGCAACAGCCCTTGTTCAGATCATCATCAATTGCCAAGAAATCTCACCTTGATTCAAAGGTCACAGAGAGCACCAGACATGCTTTCAGACTGCAGCTTAACCCTGCTATTTCCCCACCAAGCTAGACTGCAAGTATAGACAGGCACTACATTCTTTACTGCCGTATGTTTTAAAATTACCATTTTATAAACTGTGGCAAATCGAACCAGCCCAAGTCACTGTGCTTTTTTAAAATCCCTACCAGATGCTTACAAATAATTTAGAATTCAAGATATCGGGCCCAATAACTGGAAACAGTATATACACCACAGCTCTCGGTTACATGGAGCTTTCAATTTCTTCATCTACCGTATGACAGCTCAGCAGATCTTAAGATCTGAAAGAAAAGATCCCACTGTAGTTTTGAAAAGTGTGAATCCGAAGTTGTGAGCCTCCCCCAGTCAGACAATGCTGGAGAAAGGAAGAACTTCAGCATCCCTGAGACTGACATAATCAAAGCTGAGTGTCCTCTTTTCTGTGAGGCAAAGTTTGGATCAGTGTGGCAAGAAAATCTCTTCATGCAGTGCCTGGGTAATGTGATGCCTCTCCATTCCTTGTGTCACTGCTACATACCAGTGACTAACTTTGAAAAGAAACATCTTTTATAAACAAACGTAGGAATTACGCCAGTCTCTCCTGGATGGCTGCTTCAGATGGTAAGGTTGTGAAAAAGGCTGAGAGGTAGTACCCAGCTGCAGGAACGTGAAGTTACTGAAAACTGGAAGATACAGGTTAGAACATGAGATCTTTAAGAAACTGGTTCTTGGCTCTAAAGCTCCCTCAGCTAAAGGTGAGCATCCTGGAGCATCACAGGAAAAGCTACAGAATCACAGAATGAGCCAGGTTGGAAGGGACCTCAAGGATCATGAATCTCCAACCACCACCGCAGGCAGGGCCACAAACCTCCACATGTAATACAAGACCAGGCTGCCCGGGGCCCCATCCAGCCTGGCCTTGAACACCTCCAGGGACGGGGCACCCACAACCTCTCTGGGCAGCCTGTGCCAGCACCTTACCACTTTCAGTGTAAAGAACTTCCCCCTGACATCCAACCTAAATCTTCCCTCCTTCAACTTAAAACCATTTCCCCTTGTCCTGCTGTTATCTACCCTTTCGAAGAGTTACAACAGACAGCATCATTTACTAACGGAAGGCTTGTGATACACAAGAAAATCAAACTAAGAAGATGGAGAAGAGCGGTCAAAGGGTACTCCCTAGCTTGCTTCAAAGCACATCCAGCTGCCAACACAACTGAGGTGGAACTCGGTGGAAAATATTTAAGCCTATTTAGTTTTGAGCTATGCAGTACCAAGGGTACAGTACGAGTGTTAAACCCCAGGTAAATGCTCACTTTTGGCTACGTCAGTACAGCTGCAGTTGAGATGACCCAGCTGCTTTGTACACCAACCAAAAATATAACTTCAATCTTCATCTACAGTTCATATGACAGAAAGACACACTGTATCAGGCAGAACACCTCCTACAATTATGAGCAGTAAATATTTAAGAATAAAGTAGCAGCTTTGGGAATTTTAGTTTCCCCAAAAAACCTGAACCAGTCCATCTCTCACGGATCATCTCATGCACAAATCATAACTACCGAGCACACAGCGTTGTCTTTCAGAGCTATTCTGCAGCTTTCGGCTGAACAACGCTACTGCCATTCTTCTCCTCCTGCTTTTCCTCCATCTGGCTGCTTGTTTCCTTTCTGCTACATTCTTTTCCTCCTCCCTCCCAGTTACGCTGATAAACTTACACGACCACAACAACAAACCACATCAGGGAGCTGATGCAAATTACAACTCATTTTTTTTTAAATCGTATTTTTAACCTGGATCACTTTCACAATATGTCTCACGGTGCAAGCGAGCAAACGTTTTACCAGAGCAACAGCAAGAAATAAATGCCAGAGTGAGAATGAATTGCCAGGCCTGCTCACACCACCTGCGTGGTTCCTGCATGCCGCTGAAACTAACGCGCACATTCTGGTGAAGCCCAACTTATTTCCAAAGAGCAGTGGCTGACGGAAGCGACCAACAGCCAGTTCTGCATTGCTCTTTGCTGAGGAACATCGTCCAAAGGTATAGAAAGGTTATCTGTTAAAACCACCGTTATCAGCTGTTCCACCTCTGTACTGAAAACCTACCTAAATAAATAAATAATAGTCGTGATTAGAAATACACTGAATGAAAATTTTAAGTTATGACTACGAACAACAACAACAAAAAAACAACACAGAGCATCCTAAATACAGATCAGAAAGTTACCAATTGCTGTTAGCTACACCAATTCTAGTAGAGATTTCTCACCTGTAAGTTTACCAATGTGATTACTACCTGAGATAAGATTTTAAATCATAGCCCAAGTCATGCTATGCACAACAGATGTTAATGCAGGCACACTTTTCCCGAGGAAAACTACTAATGCATTCTGAAGCATTACGTTATCTAAAAAGCCAAGTGAGCCCTTCCCTAAAAAAAAAATAATAATCAGGCACTTACAGCAATTAAAGTGCTGAAACGAAAGCGCAATTCCCAAACTTCAAACAGGTGACATTTACAGGTAACCTCTGCAATCACGCCAATTAATTTAAGGTAATTTAAGCAGCGCTGAGAGCACACTGATGCATCATAAATCATAAAATATCCTGAGTTGGAAGGGACCCATAAAGATGACCCAGTCCAACACGTGACGTATGCTTTACGCTCTGACACCTGAGCAGTTACTTTCTTGTAAGTATCCAGCTTCCCCCCCCACCGCTCAATTCCAAAGTAAGGCCCTAAGCCACGTGTTTGCGTTGCTCGCGTTACTTAGAGACGTACACAACACAAACGAGAAAGTCCCTCGAAAACAGCCAGTTTCAGCCACAGCGCATTGAGCAACTGAAAGAGCCGCGGCACCTTCGCTCGCACTGAGAGTAAATAAGGAAGCGACCGGCTGCAAGGGAGGGACGGCAGCGAGCAGTGAGAAACCAAGCAGCGCAGCGCAGTTGTAGGTCTGCCGGCGCCCACCCCCACCGCCCTCGGCTGTTAAGACGGCCCGGCCTCCTCCCGCAGGGAGCGGCTACAAGCCTGACTGGAGCTGTCCCCCAGTAAGGACCAGGAACGCCCGTCCAGCCCCCAGGCACACCGAGCCGCCCTGCAGCCTCCCGCTTCGGCTGAAGAACGGCGGCCGCAGTCCAATCGCCCGCTTCCTCCTCCCAGAGGCGTTCAGCGGGAGCTTCCCTCAGCCTCCGCGGCCCCGCGCAGCCGCCACCCCCGCTAACCCCTCCTCCTCCTCCTCCTTCTCCTCCTTCTCCTCCCTCGGCAAGGGCCATCCGGCCCCTCGGAGGCCCCTCCACCGCTCCCGGGCCCCGCGCTGAGGCGCTCACCGCGCTGAGGCGGATTCCGCCCTGGGTTTTCGCCGCCATCTTTTGTGCCGCAGCGAGAGCCGGGGCGGGAAGGAGCAGGGAATGGGGGCGTCGGGGAGCGCCCAGAGCGCGCACATCCGCCTCGCCCCCCCTCCCGGCGCGCTTCCGCCGCCAGCCACAACCTCTTCCGAGGGAGGAGGGGCTTAGCGGTTAGGCCACGCCCCCTCCGCGCGCACAGGGAGGCAGCTGGGTGCGCGAAGGCGGGCGGGGGCGAGCGCGGCGCGTTGCCGCTGGTGGGCAGCCGGCGGGGAGGCGGGGCCATCGCCTGCGGCCATCCAACGGCGCGAAGAGCGGGTGGGACGAGGCTGGCGTGCCGCGGGGGGGCGGGTTTGTTGTGTTTTGCCTTCTCTCTCTTTTTTAGGTAAAAATGCGCGGGCTCTACGGCCACGCCTGGGGGTGGGGCCCGAGCGGCTATCCGACGGCCGCCGGCAGGCGGGGCCAGCAGCGCTCGTCCCGCGTGACGAATTAGTTGGATGGATTGTCGCAGCCACGGGGTTGTGGTGAATAGCTCTGCGGGCAGGTGCGTCCGGTCACCTAGGTCGTGTCCCCTAGGCGTCCGTCTTGGGGCACTGCTCTTCAACGTCTTTATCGGTGACCTGGGTAGTGGGATCGAGTGTACCCTCAGCAAGTTTGCAGATGACACCAAGCTGGGCGGTGCAGTTCATACAGTAGAACAGGCACCATCCAGAGGGACATGGGCAGGCTTGAAAAGTGGTCCCATGGGAACATTATGAGGTGCAGCAAGGCCAAGTGCAAGGTGCTGCACTTGGATTGGGGCAATCCCAGTTATGAGTGCAGACTGGGAGGAGGACTCACTGAGGGCAGCTCTGTGGAGAAAGACTTGGGTGTCCTGGTGGATGAAAAGCTGGACATGAGCCAGCAGTGTGTGCTCATAGCCCAGAGAGACAACAGTACCCTGGGCTGCATCAGAAGAAGTGTGCAACAGGAAGAGGGTGGGGATCCCCCCCCTCTGGTCTGCCCTCCTGAGGCCCCATCTGGAGTACTACATCCAGGCCTGGGGCCCTCAGCACAAGAAAGACGTGGAGCTGTTGAAGCAGGTCCAGAGGAGAGCACAAAGATGCTCAGAGGCCTGGAGCACCTCTTCTGTGAAGACAGGCTGAGAGAGCTGGGCTTGTTTAACCTGAAGAAAAGGCTCCAGGGAGACCTCATTACAGCCTTTCTTTAAGTACTTAAAGGAAGCTTATAAGAAGGAGAGAAATCAACTTTTTCATGGTCTGATAGTTGAGAGGTCAAGGGGGAATAGTTTAAAACTAAAAGAGAGGAGATTGAGATATCAGGGAAAATTTTCACAGAGAGGGTGGTGAGGCACTGGCACAGCTGCCCAGAGAAGCTGTGGTGCCCCATCCCTGGAGGAGCTCAAGGCCTGAGCTGGTGGGGGACAGCCCTGCACACAGCAGGAGTTGGGGTTGGGAAGGCTTTGAGCTCCCTTCCAACCCAAACTGTTCTGTGATTCTATGAAACGGAAGCAGAGATCTGTTTCTGGCCCTTTCATTTTCAGTGTCAGTTTGTCCATGAATGATAAAGGAAATCAACACACTGCAGAAGTAGAGGGCTCATGAAGCATTACCTTTATCAGCCTTCCCAACTAAGAAATGCACGATACCATGGCCTGGGGAGCCTTTGATTAATACATGAGTGAAATGTTCGTAAGAAGATGTACTATCATCTCGAGCTTTCTTACCTGACTATGCAGATCCTCCTTATATGAAGTAATCCAGATGTTATTGCTCTCTGTTGCTATTTACTGTACTCCTGCTTATCTGACAGTTCAGAGCCCTATAACCAAAAGCTACATAAATGTATAACTGCTCTACATGGGCAAAGTTCCTAACAGCAGGGGCTGACATTGCTTCTCTGTTTTCTCTTACAGCTGTTGCAGTGGATCGCTTCGGTTGCGATTCGAGTGAAGTTGTAATTCTGAGTGTTTGGTAAGATCATTTATAGGAATAAATAAGATGAATCATATCAAAGATTTGCAATTGTTTGCTCAGGTGCAAACCCCAGAATGCAAGGTAAGAACTGAAAGTTTAATCAGAGGGCTTTGATATTTTCTTGCTATCTGTAGCTGCTATGTCACATACACTTGCACAATAAAGATTGCACAATTCCCTTTCCCCTTTTCCAGTGAATTTCTAATGTGTTTTTCAAAGACAGCACTGAGGTCAAATTCCAGTGCTATTATTAACGAGTTAGCAGTTTTCCCCATATAAATCACACCACTAAGAAAGGACTCTGCATGAGCAACTAGTGTCCCTCGCTGAAGACTTAGCACCGCGTTCTAC
This sequence comes from Alectoris magna, assembly GCA_030625065.1. Classification (NCBI taxonomy): domain Eukaryota; kingdom Metazoa; phylum Chordata; class Aves; order Galliformes; family Phasianidae; genus Alectoris; species Alectoris magna. The sequence continues at coordinate 89,916,595 of CM060560.1, forward strand.
CAAGTTGCATACAGTAACATCTTCAGCAAGATGCATTTTTCACAAAATTCATATTTCACATCCTGTTTACTCACAGAACAGAATTCCTCAACTGCTTCATTAAAGTTATTGTGTTTCAGCTATCTGCAGGTATTTTGAGCAGTGCACATTTACTTACCTTGAGTCCAGACTATTTTCTTTGTGAAAGACCTAAGACAGTTGTGTTTTATTTTTTATCTATGCATAGCTGGGAAGCTCCCTGTTGTCTATTATAACTATGCTATGTGTTCCTCTCCATCTCCTTTTTTTTGTCCTTCCAACTTTTCATCCTATCATCTCAATTTTCTCCTACTAGAAAGGAGCTCTTATCTTGGTTGAGGACAAACAGAAAAAAAACAACCCAACACCACAGATACAGGTATTGCAAAATAAAAAGTTTGAACTAAAAGCCCGAGGTACAGTCATTCACATTGACTGAAACCTTACAAGCCTCTGCTGAAGAAGTTATTATGGAAAACATACCTCGGCCTCTACCTGGAAGTACCATCAGCTTTGATGAACCCTTTCTTTCCATCTACCTGCTCTCAACATCATCCCTTTGCTCTATTTGCAGGGATGGGATCAGAAGGCCTGGTCAGCTAGGCACTCACCTCTGCCACGATCTCCTCCTGAAGCTCTGCTGCTGAGTGCCAGGAGACAATGAGCACTGAATAAGTAAGTAGGGGAGCTGCTTTGGGACAGTAATTGCAAATCGTGGAGGTGTGCTGTTACTGCCAAACCTGATCATTTTTATTTGATTAAGCAGGTACTCAACAGGCATTGAGTACTTTAGCATTACTGAATTAGGTACTAAGCTACAATATTTCCCAGAATACGTGCAACATATTGCAAGCATTTTCAAAATAAACCAAATATTACCTGCTTGTGAGGTGTGAGATACACTGCATAACCTTACAAAAGATGTACAAAGACTCGGGGGAAAGGGTGAAGTACGTAAATAGCTTATTCATCAGGGTCACTGAAACCATACTTCTCTGGCATTAGAACTTCAAGCCGAGTTGTATGAAGAGTTCTGTTCCCCCCAGATGAAAATGCAGGACCTTCAGGGCTTTTGCCCAGAACATATGAAAACATCAGTATGAACTTCAAACGTCACTGGCGCAGAGACTTCATAGAACAGGAAGGGCGGGTGATGAGAAGACAGGGGAGGTGGTGCAGCCTTGTCCAATGGGGATGTATGGGTTGGCACACAGCCGCGGCTGCGGGGATCCAGGTAAGGTCTGGAGTTCTGCACAAAAGCCTTTGTGCATTGAGATCAAATTTGAGAACCTTTACAGAATCAGAGAAAAATTAAAGACAATCCATCAGCAGTAGTCTAAAAATGAGAATTGCAGCTGAAGAGGTATTTCAAAATAACATTTAATATTATTATTAGAATTACATTCAAATGTAGCGTTGAATACAATTAGCCATTATTTAATGCTCTGTATTTAAAGTTCTGCTGTTCTTTGGCAGTTATCTTGGTTGCACCAACTGTATTTTTCTTCCCTTCAGGAAAAGGAAACCTCTGTGAATATTAAAATACTTCTCCCTCTATGTATCATGCACTGTTGCTATGCTATCTCAAAGCTGCAGTATGAAAAAGAGAAAACTAAGCTTGAAAACAACCAAAAACCATGTCACACAGCAAAGGTATTTTCTCTCCAGCTCTTGCTACTGAGTTGTAGGCAGAAGTTCATCAGATGTATCTACAGTTACGTTATACCGCTTTGGTAGTAACCTTCTTCCTTCACGTGGATTGAATTGTGGTACTGTAAGAATTAAAATGGCCCATATAGGAAATGAACAAAGTTACGCTGTTAATGATACCTTTAAGCATATTCAGTGGCGAGTCTCTGCCATCCAAGTAAGACTATTTCAATTGAGCTCATTCCTTTTTGTTCAGAACCTTTTTTTTATAATGATGAAAAATGTGCACAGGCCACTTAAAGCAGCAATCTGCAGAATCACAGAGCAAAGGCAAAAGTACACACAGAAGGCAAGAGAGAAGCAAGTGCTATTTTTGCAGAAGGTAAGATCATCTTAGAGTTCCAAGCAGCTCAGTCACGGATTCAGTTTTTAATGTTTACTGCCACATCCTGGGTGGTGGAACAGTGATGTTTGATCCCATGCACATTGAAGCCCTGGCAGATAGAATGGGACATTCCGTTCCAAAGAGAAGGATGATAAAACCCTCCCATCTAAGTTAGTGCTTTATCACCTTTTGTTAGCGAGGAAACTAAATGAAGACACAGTTTCAGAGCTCAGAGGAGAATGTAAAGCAAAAGGTTTAGTGGCAGAAAGTTGTCTTAGATTTTTAACGGCAATTCAATAGCATCTCATTATTTTAAAAGAAGTCCTTAAGCATGGAATGCAACCACCAGAAAGCTAAAAGTCAAACTACCAAGTCATCCTGAGTATTAGCAATATTATTAAAAAAAAAAAAAAAATCCTTGAGTTTATGTAAGCAATTAACAAAATTATTTAAAAATATCCTGTTCCAATTTTCAAGTGATGCTTAAAAAGGAACGTTTTTTCATTTGTGCTTATTCCAACAACATTAGAGATTGTTAATAAATTATATGAATACAAATAATTCACATCCCTAGTACTACACAATATCACACCTCATTCTGTCACTTTCCTTAACTGTCAAAATTCACAGAAACTTTAAATTTAGCACAAGCCTATAACATTACCTTCACACCGCATTACAGTTGTAAAGCATATTGCTTAGCATTTCATTATTTTAGTTTATAATCCAAAGATGGATTCATACAACTGTAGGTAAAAAACACTGCCGAGTAACTTTCCGTGTTTCTTGTGTGAGTTTTGAAAAAAAACCACCAAAATAAAAATCCCTGATCTCACAGCCTAACAACACTAAACCATTCCTTTGGCATGTCCTTTTCTCTTTCTTTCTTTCTTTCTTTTTTTTTTTTTTAATTAGGAAAAAAACAACCAATAATGATGAAGTCCATTACCAAGCACATTTACCTCGGTTGAGATGTTTCAAGTAACACAAGTAGCAGTCTGCAGGTTTGCCTTATAAATCCATTTATCTGGAGGCAAAGTTGTTTAAATAAAGAAGCGGACAAAGCTGTTCATCATGAAAACTAAGATAAACTTCCCTTCCAGACAAGTCAGCATTGCAAATCCAGTCAGAAAACCCAATAAATACGAAAACCTCAATGGAGTCCACCTCCTCATGGAAAACGTTCATCTAAGCTTTTTCGTATATGTGTGGCTATGGTGGTATTTATCCACTAACTGGCAAGTGTCCTTCAGACAAGCAGCTTCACTGTATGGTAGTAGTACTAATCGCTGTCTCTTCCAGGTCCTGAATGGTGGAAGCAGTGCAGATCCAAAAGAAGCTGCACCTTGAACATTATCGTAGTCATGGTGCTGTGAATGACATCCCTCCTTCCTTTAATACCTAGGAACAGCCAAATATATTTATTTGTATAAAAAGTGTTCCTTAAAAAATCAATTTTCCTTTGAATTAGGCTGTGGGTTTACAGTAATTTATATTTGTACAGGATTATCTTCACTTAACTGCATTTCATAAGTTGCAAGGTGATCTTAGCCACTGAAAGAACAAAGTTCATTTAAGAACTGAATTAGAATATTCTTTAATTAGTCAGCTAATTAAAATCAAAAGCCCTCAAAGTAGTGCAAATTATAAAATGTTACTGCATAGGTTGGTCATTTACGCATGTACTTGTCTTTTATTTAGGAATCTCTAATCCTGAAGAATGCCCTTATAATACAAAGCTGAAATTACAAACATGGTAAGTCTGCAGTTCTTTGCGTAATAAGGCTTATAAAATAGATCTGTTTGAAATTTAAATTATCTGTTTACAAGTTGCTAAGTTTTAGGATCAGTTAAAGGAAGGAGAAATAGAAGGGGGTTTTAACTTCAAGACATGGCTTTTCTGCAAACTGATTGTACACTGACATGCAACATTAGCTTTTTCTCAACTTTACTTTCGGACCACGGTTCCAAAAGTAGTGTAAAATACTTACTTGAGAAATTACCGGATAAATGGTACAGTTGCTACTTTCACCAAGTTAAAAATTTTCTACCATTATTTATAAGTCTCTTTAATTCTTCACAAGGAAAAGAAGTAGAAGAATACAGTAACAATGGTAAATTACCACTAAGCTGTACATCCTCCTTCCTGCCTCCCCAGAACACAAAGAATCCTGTTTTTTATCACCTCTGGGAAGCTTGAATTATCGAAGTACATTCCATAAAAGCAGGAAGAAAACCTAAAATGTAGTTTCAAAATGGGAAAATAAGAAGAATTGCAGTAATGCTTTCCCCCTTTTTTTTGGCTGCTTAACCACATTAAGTGTCTGACATGCAGCCTAACTTTCCATGTTTTCAAGGAAGTCACACTCAACACTCTCTTCAAGCTGCTGCAAGATCTTCATGCTGTTGCCACCAACATAGTCCACAGAGAGAGATGCAGAAGTATGTGAATTCTGGGCCTCGCTCCCTTTTGTTGTAAATGCACAACACAGTGTCTTGAAGAAGGGCATAAGCTGGGTAATGCTAGATATACTGCGGAAGTTCAAAAGAGGAAATTTGTGCCTTTTGGAAACTCCCTCATCAGCGTAGCTTCTTTCCTGTAAACATGCAAACCAAGATTTACTTACTGCATTAAGACACAATATCCTACTAAATATGGCTCCTTTGAAGCCTGTATTATACAATAGGTTTTATACTGAGAAGTCCACAACCTACAATTCCATCACAATATGAATTGTACAGATGTTATACTGAGTTATTTCTATATTCAGATTTGAGCTTCTGTTAAATGAAAGTCCCACACTTTCAAAACACTGGAAATTTGGACAAGCCTTCAGAAGCAGGTATCAGAAAGCTGCAGAATGCAGAGGTATCTGATAAATACTAATGGCTTCTTCTGTAAGTACTAATACTAAACCTTAATGACAATTTAAAATGCTCTTATGGTAAACTTCCTGCCATTCCACAAGCAAAAGAAAACTGGCGTCTTCAAGATACATTTGTGAAAGCAGGCAGAGAATTTTTAAAACCCTTTGGAATCTTAACATCTAAAAATCTCTTGCCCAACTTACAATCTTACCACTAGTTTAGAAAAGTAAGTTAAAGGCTTAAAAAAGCAAAATAAGTAAAGCACTCTTTCTTTACCCCGTGTTTCATCTTCAGCAGATCCATGATTCGTATTATGTGTGGTCTACATTCCTGATGATTTTCTACCAGATGAGAAGTCACAGTAGAGGACTCTGTGTCCACCTCTGGGACAAAGGCCCATTTATACCTGAAACAGAAGGATTACGTGGCTAATAAGACAGGAGAAAAATTCCCTGTTTGGATCAGAAATAGTTAGCGAAGCACTGTTTTGTTCACAGAAAGAGCTGTCATAACTATAAAGTTATGCTATTACCAGAGCTAAACTTAATGAACAAGGAAGTTACTACTTTATCAGTACTTAAATGCAACTGCCTCCAAAAAATTCCCAAGTGTGGCAAAGGGAAAACAAAGAACAGCCTTTCTCTTTTCCCCATTTTTCCATGTGAGATAACCTTCAACAATGTGAAATCTTCCTACACTGACAAGACCAAATTGCCTTTCTAAATATCCCAAATTACTTTTGTCCTGGAATCAAAGTCTGCACTTGTGAAAAGAACAAACAGTAAAATTAACTCTAGGATATATCTGGAATTACGTTAAAGGACAAGTACAGAAACAACCTGGAGAACAGTTAAGCCATTACAGGACTTACATTTGGAACAACTGCATCCTATCAGGTGGAAATGAAAGCGCTGTGTCTAAAAACTTGCAAGCGGATAAGTACAAAGACAGCTCATTCTGCTGAATGTCAGATCCACTGCCATCACCTGAGATTTTCTGTTTGCTTAACTTGCTGTTGCTTCTGCAGTAATGAAAATTGAGAAGTGCACAATTAAACATAAATCCACTATGTGTTTTCCATTCAGCAAAAGGGAAATGTACACGTTTACATAAATGTGCACTTGCACCTGTGCACAGAAGTCTTATTTTTATTCTGTATTAACACTGAGATTTATATAAAAGGCTGTACATATAAAGAGATACCTGAAGTATTCAGAAAAAAGCCAACGTTAAAATATTCAATATTCAAACACTGACTTTGCCTCTTTTCTTTTCCTGTATGCAACTGTTAAGCACCAGTTTTTTGTAACTATAACTATTTCAGCTGCTTAAAAAAAACTGATTTACCAATTTCAGAAATACACAAGTGAAAAAAAGGCAGATATAGAACAAGCACAATTGCTAACAGCTTTCACAGGTTTTACAAGCTGTCATCAGGTAAATGCTGATTCTTACTTTGATGGTTCATCTTCCTCAGTTAATTCTTCTTCCAGTTGTAGAAACGTCTGAATCTTGAAATAAAATAAATTTATGGAAACGCTGAATCATTTGTACAACTCAATCATCAAAAGGTATGCTTCACATAGTAGCTTAAACAGTATAAGGAACCAGAGACTCAGCTTACTCTTATGACTTGAAACAAGTTAACAAATTGTAAAAGAAACCGTATTAGCAACAACAGCAACATGGATCAGAAAGGTATTTCCTAATGACAATGTTAATTCTTTTTCCAAATGATCAAACTAACACAGACCTATGAAAACACTTCCTTCTTCACACAAGGGATGGATCTGTGAGGAAGGAGAAATGCAAAGAATGCAAGAAACCAATTTTATGATACCACTTATTCCTTACCAATTCAGTTACCATAATTGGCCACAAGGAGGTTAGATGCTGAGGAGAAATCCTTAGCAATAGAACTCTGAAGAGGAGGAACATCTGTGCGGCAACTAAACTAGTCTGCCCAACACGGAGGTTCTCAGTCAGTCGTTCTGAAACAAATTTTGCAAGACAGGAATGTCATGTTTCCTTTTTTTTTTTTTTTTTTTTTTTTTAATTTTAATGTTCATATATATATTAGAGATGAATGAAAAAGACAGAAGACCACAAATCTTACCTTGTATTAAGGGAAGATAGAGATGATACTGATCGATTTCTCCACTGAAGACAGCGAAAGCTTGCCGCTTTAACAACATTGCTTTTTGTTCAAAACTTGGGTAGAGTTTTAAAGCGCTGCTCTGCATATCTGTAACACATGTAAGAATTACTGCTTATCTATCTGCCATTTAATGACTAGTGATTTGAGATTAAAATAATTTCTGTATCCTGAGATCGTTTAGAAATAACAACTCCCTTTATGCCTACCAATTGGAATAATATGTTGGTGTTGATCCTGATCTACTCATGCTAGCAGGAGAATTATATAAAGCATATGCTGCAGCTGTCCAGTATTTTAAAGCCCTGTCTCTAACATGTACAACTCTTTCTCGTTTCAGACTCTTAAAACTGTGGATGAGCAATTTCAAGAGTTTTAATTCTTACTGAGAAAAAACTGAAATGGTAAGTTTAAAAACATACAATGTTAAAAAAAAATGCGTTAAAAATGTGTATTGTAAGCTTCAACTATTCTCTTAAAAGATTTGAACAAGAGACAAAAGCTGCTTTATCTTTCAAAGCTCCAGGCAAATGTTAGGGTCCTATGCCATCTCTTCCCCAGTTACTTATTCTTCTGTATTGTCCTGAAGCCTGAATTAGAGATCAAAGCATGTTGCTCAGAGGCTTGCTGTACTGGTACACCATATTCCTGCAGCTCTGTGTGAGTATACAGATGCATGCAAACTTAACCGAAGTCTCCTTACTTTCTAACAGGCAACAGTGCTACAGTCACCATTCAGCAACTTAAAATAATGGCCAAATGTGCTTGCAGCAGTCCAACACTAGCATTTCTGGAGTAAATCTTTTTAAAATGTTAACGTTACCAAAATACAGTCTGAACTTAGAACAGTTTTTAGTGGAGACTAAAGTTGGTCACATGTTCTGCGGATATTTTATTGACGCATTAGACACCAAGTAGCTCAAAACCAAATAAATTTAAAATTAATGCAGAAATAAGTTATCGGTAGCTAATACTTACTCATCAAGTCTTTAAACATAGTTTTCTCATGTGTTAGAAGGTGATCAATAATGGATCTCCAACTAGATAAGATACAGAAGGAATTGGATAATGTAAAAGACCAACAATAATGTAAAGGACATGACATGACCAGAGAAAGCTTCGGTGTAGAGTCACATAAAGATTCTGGACAAACATTTCATACTAGGCAACAGTTTACAACATGTATTCACTATGCAGAACCTTAGCTAGTTTAACACATTCTAAATTCCAGGTCCCTCAACTCCATTATATGCCATTTCCAAACACTGATGGTGGTTGTTAGCAAGAGAGAAGTTTATTTTTCTGCGTCATAAAGTTAACTTAAATATCTATAATGCATTCAGTTTAGTTAGTTGTTGAGATCCGTTTTTTATGCTACTATATTCTGTGAGCAAGTACTATAGAGAATGTTCAGTGTTAGCCCATCCTCTAAGTCTCTCTTCGCAAATCATCAAATAAAATCTTGGGGTGCTACTATCTCATGACTTACTGAGTGCATGAAGTGTCCATCTGGAAAAAAGCCGGATCCATATACAACTCAAGAACTTCTTTTTTCCACGCTCGCTTGGTGTAGGCGTATCCACTCAATGAGCTGAGCAACTGAGAACCAGCACGGAAACTAGGAATGTTATAGGTACTGGGGCAAGAGAAAAAGCAATGATACATATCAATCTTTTAAAAAGTTACATTTGTGTATGTAGAAAATTAACTGTTTTCCCCAGAACTTCTAACCAAATTATCTCAGTAAGAGAATAGGCTGTGTATACATTAGCTCATTAATTCAGAACAGTCGCAGATCAGTTGATCAAAGCAGCTTCTGCAGAAGTTCCTCACATTTCCAGAGTACTTCGTCTGGTATTTTCTGATTAGACATATCATGGTATTGCCCATCTCAACTACAGCTGTGGTTATATCTTCCCCAAAAGAAAGTTCACAAACTGGTCAACAGGCTCTGCAAGGCACAGTAGGGAAGCAGTGCTGGGCTTAAGCCTAAAGTGGTAGGAGCAAGGAGAAGGGACCCCGATGAAATGATGCTTGTTAAACAGCTTCCTGGAAATCCTGGGTATGGCAGCTGCTCTGACCATTGCTCAACACAGGTTTCAGAGGTACGAGTGGTGGCACTCAGACTAACAGGAATACACCTTTTGGATGGAAAGAGATGCTGTCAATGTTCTCTCTTGTGAGCTGGCACCACATCTTCTAAAAAGATGCTGGAAGCCCCTTTGTCTTCAAGGAGGAAGCTACTGCTTTTTTTTTTTTTTTTGGAGCCCTGCAACTCAGCTCCTGCTAGCTGGGGAAGGACAGAGGCATTAAAGACAGTCTTAGACAGTCCAACTGCTGAGCAACAAATATGAGTGATGAGAGAATCATCCAGCCCTTCTGCAGGCCTGACAGGGGCTCCATATTCTTATCCAGTGAACATCTCACTTAGTTACAGCTAAAAATAGTTACAGCTACACAGATCACAGGGACTGATGGCCTTGCCAGGCTGACACTGGAAAACCATCAAGTAATATCTGCAGGCATCTCAGCAACTTATTGGGAATCTGGTGCCCATGTCTTTTGAACCATCAGTTTCAGATCAAATTGAATGACACTACCTTCTTTGCAAAGAAAAACAAAAAACAAAACAAACAAACAAAAAAACAGGCTTAATCTTCACATTCCGATCATAGAATGGCTTGAATTGGAAGGGACCTCAAGAATCATCAGGTTCCAATCCCCCAACTGCAGGCAGGGTTGCCAACTGATAAATCAAGTACTAGGTCAGACTGCGCAGGGCCCCATCCAACCTGGCCTTGAACACCTTCAGCATCCACATCTTCTGGGGCATACACAACTTCTCTAGGCAACCTGTCCCAAAACCTCACCATTCTCTCAGTAAAAAATTTCCCCAACATCTAAACTAAATTTCCTCTCCTTTAGTTTAAAACCATCACTATCCTATCACTATCTACCATCATAAAAAGTTTATTTCCCTCATGTTTATAAAATCCCTTTAAGTATTGGAAGGCCACAATGAGGTCTCCCCACAGCCTTCTTTTTTCCAGGCTGAACAAGCCCAGTTCCTTCAGCCTATCTTCATAGGAGAGGTGCTCCAGCCCTTGGATCATCTTCATGGCCCTCCTCCAAAAGCTCCACATCTTTCCTGTGTTAAGGAACTCAGACTTGCACACAGCATTCAAACTGGGGCCTCACGGGGGAGGAGTAGAGAGAGACAATCACCTCCCTTGCCCTTGCAGAAGCTGTCATTACCCCATGCACTTGTTCACAAGGACATCCTAACAGCAGTGGAGCAAAGAGATGCCACCATTCCCAGGAACTGTTTCCATGGTGGCTATATACAGGATTTTCTTTATCTGTTGCAAATAGCAAAGGCACAGGATCCACTGGTGCACTAGTATATGCCTGGGGTCAACAAGGATGGCATGCATTCCATACATCAAGAATCTGAATGACTTGGTGATAGGTTAAGTACATTGTAGTAGATACATTGGAAAGTGACAAATAAATTGAGAAGAGCTTCCCAAAATTTCTATGCTTCACTTTGATTCACTCCCTTGGAGCATGAAACCATCTTCAGACCCTGCTGCACTCTGAGGCCTGCGGGCTTCACTTGCTCACTTCCTACTAGTGCTCCACTCATCACCCCTTTTAGACATGCCTGGTTATTCTGGTTCTATCTTCCCTGATCCTTCATACTCTTTTTTTTTTTTTTTTTTTTTTTTTCTCTTTACTGCACACTGCCTAGTGCTTTTGACTGCAACCTAAATAACACTTAAGACAATCTCTTCTCCTCTTCCCTCCCTGAGCTGTGGCTGTTTTCTCTCCCACGCTTCAATATATACTGGCCTTCTTTGGAAAATGTAGAAGCCAAAAAGTAGCAGACAGGAGGAGGGGAAGCCTGACAGCAGCTACAGCAGTAGCAGTTGTGTGGTGTTTGCTGGAGAAGCACTAAGCAAGATAAGGTTGCTTCTTGCCACTTGGCAGAGAGCTGCTAGAAGCAGGAAGTTTATTTGATTTTTAACAGATTTGTGAATAGCACTGGGAGTTCAGGGGGAAGGGAAGCATGAGGAAGACTGGTGAAACAAGACTGACTTATAAGACCCTGGAATGTGGAAATTAAATCCCCTCACCAAGAAAACGTTCTCCTTTCCCTCCTCTTGCACCTGTGGGGAAAAAAAAGTTATGCTGGGATCTAACTACTCTAGAATGGGAACAGGTGAGAGGACAAACAGTACCAGGCATCTTTCCCTGTAGGCAAACAAAGTCTACACAGTGAGTCTATACATTTACAAATATTGGCCAACACTGCCTAAATAGCACAACATCCTGTGAGAACAGAGAGAGCAGGAAAGGGCCTTAAAATCTCCTTGCCTCTTGCCCTACCTCACCCTTCTATAACCTTGCACATACAAATGGGCTCTGTTGTTTGACCAAGCATCAGCCACGAAAGAGTGCTGGGGATCAGCACTTGGCAGCAAGCAAAGCTGCTACTTCCAGTCAGACGTGCAGCAGCCACAGTCAAGGAACATAGTTCAGTGTTCCTGCAGAGGCTGTCATTCTCCCAGCTCCTCAAAGCCTCCTGCTCACAAGCCTTTGCCAGGCTGGTACCATGCAAGCATCACGCAGATCCCTTTCCACTTTTGCCTCTGGTATTTTCCCCCCTTTGCAGTGCAATCTTAGCCTCTGAGTGCTCCAAAATAATTCTGTAAAGTACATACTGTACCACAGCAGCATGAGAACTAGATCTGTTGTATCTCCCTCCTCAGAAGACACTATGGACAAGAAAAGAGGAAACCTATCACCCAGAAACACAGTAGTCTCTTGTCTGTGGCCTCCCACCCCTGAACCTCCAGCTTTTCTCAAGGAGGCAAGGATAAGGCTTTTGAGCATAGAGAAGGACTTCTGTCAGCATATGCTCTGAGTGTGCTCCAGGCCATGCCCCAGACCATCCAGTATGAGAAATGACCTAGGCCTGCATCTTTCAGGGGATGCACACAGCACTATGGCTGTTCTCTATCCCCAACCAGTGCTCAGAATGCCTCCTGACACAGAATTTTGCTGGATAAGGTTAGCACATACCAAGGGTCCAGAGCTCTGTTAGCAGCAACGACATGTCAGCATGTGTGACATTGTCTCTTTGGTGCCTCTAGATTCTACCTGCATGGTGACCCTCAGACTTGAGTTGAAATGGGCTGCAAGCTTGGCAATGAGCTGCAACTTGATTTCCTCTAGCTCTCTACAGTGAGTGCATGTCTGCTAGGCTGTTCCTTATCTCCAGATTGCTGTCCTGGTCTTCATCCAGACTACCAACAGATGCTTAAACACTTCACAGAAAAGACTCACCAGTGGCACTGTTTCTGTTGCTCTTCCCCCACAAGAGGCAGAAAAGCTAGGTGTCAGATTGGTAGAAATTAAAAAGCAATGACAGTAAATGACAATACAAGCAACAGCGTTCACCAGTGGAGAAAAGCAACTGGGCAGACAAAGTAGGAAAGGGTTACATGTCAGAAGAACAAAAGGAGGAGGAAACAACAGCAGCAAGACAAGTAGTTGCAGTGAAGATCTGAGGGATCATGGTGGATGGCAAATAGAAGAGCATGATTATCTGATTGGGAAGAACTGCTTCAGGATGTCCCAGGTGTGACAGCCTTCCATTGGCAAGTGTAGTACATACGCTAGATCTCTTCATGGCTATGCAGCCAGGAATTAGTAAGCCCTATTGGGTCACACTTGCAGAGGAGTTTCTGTTAGTTTCCTCCAAAAGGAATTTAGTTAATGCACCAAAACTGCTTTGAGAACTCTCTGCTTTTCATAAATGGAGACAAACCAAGGGATTGACTTCAAAACTAACCTACTGCTCTAACCAAATTGCTTACGTAAACACAGCCATCAAGTATTATCCTGAATTTTAATCCATTAGAACAATGGTCAGGACAGCAGTCTCTGAGTATAGGAGTTTTACAGGTCTTGTAACAGAAACCCTTCAGTGAGGAAATGTTCACTTGTTAGTGAGACTACTGAGAATTTCCTAGAGTGAAACATCAACTTTATGGTACTTTATCAACTATTAAGTACCCCTGAGAAGGAAAAAAAGCTGAAGTCTGTAAGGTGGTCAAAAGTAAACTTCAGAAAAATCAGATATACAGAGAGAGAAGTCACCTGTGGTTGCGTAGATAAGGAAATACATAATATAGCAAACGGGAAATCAATGGCACAGCTTTTTCTTTCTCATCACTTCGGTAAACCATGTCCAAAAGAGAAGCAAGAACCTTAAAAATGAAATTAATGTCTCATTAAACCCATAGTAGTTATCTCTGACAAAGGACCATGAATGAGAATAGTAATTGCAATATAGAACCCTACTTACTTCTGCAAGGAGTGAAAGAGCTTGGACACTGTATATTGAAGGAGCAGAAGCAGAAACCATTGATGATGGTGCCACTGAAGTATCTACAGGAGGCAAAATCATATAGTTTTCACTTCAGACAAAACATGTTTAAATTTTGCTGTTGACCCATTTTCTTCTCAAACAGAACTGATATTTGCATGTTGGTATTACAATGAAATGTTTCTGGGCATCTCACCACAGTAACATATGTCATGCCTTGTGTTGTTCTGTCCCATGTATTGAATGCACATGAAACAAGTTTTCCTCTCTATTGGGTTTAGCATAGTATTTACTAAACTAACTTAGGCTGGCATTGCTATTGGAAGAAAATGCATACTTTTACTTTTCATCTGTATTACTTCCTTCTTATGCAAACTACACACGAACACACTGTACTCTTTATTGACTTAAGCAGAAGAGAGAAAGCAGTGGAAAGTCAGGCAAAACCACATTACCATTCACATCTTCAGTGTTGAACTCATCTGGCAAAATCTGAGGCTGAGCTTTCACTTCTAAGTTCCGGCTCAGCCAACTAGTCTGTTCCAAAGAAGAACCAGCAACATTCCCTACAGCCTCCAAGATTTTTTGGGTCACTTCCTATAAAATAACATGACAATCTGGCATTAGATGAAACCTACCGTCACTTGTGAAATCCAATGAAGTCCTTTCACATGGAACTAAAATCAACAGTAGGCACTTTTAACTCTAGTGAAATCACAATCAGTAGAGGAAGAGAATACTGCTCTACTCCATCCCTTCTTTACGTAAAAGGTGAGACGGCAGTTACTGACGTTGCAAAATTTAGCTATGACCTTCAAGAATAATTATACCACTAATTTTCTAGACAGTTTGGAGATTTCGATATTTTACGCACATGATATGAACTCACGGCAGTCAAATTTTTGTTCTGATTTCAACTCTGAGAAAAATCATGCAATTACCCAAGGAAACTAGCTTTGAATAATCCACAGTTGCTACGGTGATTTCGTACTTTTTTGAGAAAATTTGGTTAGAGACATTCTGTGCAACGTGTCTCATATTTCAGTCTCCTGTATTTAAGTAAATACAAGCCACAACAGGTAAATGTGCATTCATCCATTCCAAAAAACCCAGGTGAATTTAGATCCAAAGTACAGATTAGGCCATCTCCACTTTTTCTCAGATATACGTGCCAAATAAACAAACTAGAAGAAAAAGTTGTACAACTACAGACTGTACCTGCAAGTCTTTTTGGTCTTTTTTGTTTTCTAGAGTAGGTGTCCTGGTCACAAAGTCATTCAGGGTACTGTGGGAAAATCAATTTGCTCCAAGTTAGCGATTGGATAGGTCTACTCAGTGCATCTATAAATCTCCTCTCTTATGCTGTACCTGAGAAGCAGAAAGTGTCCAGGAGGAGCCAAGTTCAACTGCACAGACTCCTTCAGAAGTCCTAGCAAGGACTGGAAGTTCTCCTGTAAGGCTGCAACAGGCAATCTGCCAAAACAACCAATACCAAACACACCCAAGCCTGATGTTAAGAGTTAAAGCAACAAACAAGCAAGCAGCAAAAAAAACCATGCGTAACTTGCTGTTCTAAAAATTTCTGTCAATATTAGGAAAGGACTGAAGAACTATCTGACCTGACAATAAGGAATAAGTATCTGGTGGTTCGGCCTGTATGTCTACATCAGTAAGGGCTAGCAGCATGTGCAGTATGCCAGCTCAGTAAAAGGAATGGTTCTTCAGGGGAAAGGAAAAGAGTAAAGCTTAGCTAACCAATCCACTGCCTGCCAGCTCACTTGATCTCCACAGCTTATTGCATACAGTATCATGTGCAGTCTGATATATCCCAAAGCATCCATGTGAGAAAAGCCAATATGTGAGGAAACACTTTGATTCAAGAAACATTTCCAATCACCTGCCTGACCCACTACGTGTCCAGTACAGACTGCATCTGCAGCAATTTTACTGTGCCTTTCTCAAAATGAAGGAAAAAGTAGAGGTTCGCTATCCAGTCATCTAGAAACACATACCAGATAAAGAGACAGATTGTAACACCTTATATAAGTGTCTTGCTAATGAAATATCTGATCTATATTGCTCAGTTTCTATGCAGTGAGATTTTCAAGTGGCATTAGCAACGTATCTCTGGAAAACAAGGTTCTACTACTTAACTTAACAAGGTCACTACTTAACAGTGACGTGCCAATGAACATTCCCTACCTAAAGGTGTTCTGTAACTTTGCAACAAGAAGATCAAAGTAGAGCAAAAACAGTAATGTTAACTGTTATCCTGGTACTTCGAGTAAAACAGAAAATCACCTTTCACAATGACTGAATTACCTTTGAATGAAAGCATAACTGAACTGCAACATCGGGATATCTACAAGAGAGGATTTCTGAAAAATAATAGCAAAAATTTCATTATTTGCCCTCAGAAGAATAGAAAGGTCTAACTGCTGAGTACCTGTATTCAATGGAAAACACATCACTTCGAAGAAGCAGCTTGTACTCAAACAACTGAGCAACTATGATACAACTGTCTATACAGGAGTGCAAGGGATTCCAGAGCTTGAATAGAGGACTCTAGTTCAGAATCAGTGACATTACTTCTGAATATCCCCTACAGGTTTTCAGAGCTGTAGGAACTCCTATGATGGTACACATGATAGCTTTCAAGGAAGTCACTATTGCTAAGAGGAAAATGGCAGGGGCAGTATAAAAGTACTTCTATCTGCTTAGATAAGGGTAAAGAAATAGAAATATCTCTCTAAGCAGTGTATCTGTAGCATCTTTATGGTACTTGGAATCATCTTCAATACGAGAGGACGTACACCTTTTCATTACCATTAACTCTTACGGCAAAATTTTCTAAAGAATCTACTTAAATCAATAGTTTAAAGAAAAGCAAATTCTGGAAAGCATAACTTGTTCAGGAAACTTTGCACTTAAAAAAGAAAAAAAACAAAAGTAACTTTCCTTCTAATAATATCTAAAGATGCATGCTATTCTTATACATTAAGAAAATGAAATTATCTTCCCAGTTACCTCTTCACCCTTGATTTGTGATGGCTTCTTGACCACTTCTTTGACTAGATGTAAGATAGTATCAGTTTTCAGTGTGTTAAGTGCACATATTAAGTCCACAAGAATAAGCTGGGATGCACTAGCCACTGGAAGAATCTGACCAAATGAAAAACATATCTGTCAGGTCATTATATCAAGTAAACCTTGAAGTTGATAAGCAGCTTTCAGTGGGACTACTCACGTATAAATACACAAAACTTATATCAGACAAATTACATCAACCATGCAACCATCTGCCACATGCAGATTTCCTTCAGAATGTTCCTGAAAACAATTATGTGCAGGGTTCTGCAGTTGAGTCCTACAAATGAGATGCAGCAGTATAGGCCTGGGGAAGAGTGGCTGGAAAGCTGCCTGGCAGAAAAGGACCTGGAGGTGCTGGTCGATGCTCAGCTGAACAGGAGCCAGCAGTGTGCTCAGGTCGTCCAAGAAGGTGTCCTACCTTGTGTCAGAAATAAGTGCAGTCAGCAGGATTAGGGAAATGACTGTCCTTTGTACTTGGTACTGGTGAGACTGCACCTTGAACACTGCATTTAGTTGCGGACCCCTCACTACAGGAAGGATACTGAGTTGCTTATAAGGACCGACTGAGGGAATTTCTTCACAAAGAAGGGCTGCCCAGGGAAGTGGTGGAGTCCCCATCCCTGAAGATATTAAAGAGATATGTGGACATGGCACTAAGGATGTGGTTTAGTGATAGGGCTTGGTAAGTCAGGTAGATGGTTAGACCTGATGATCTCAAAGGTCTTTTTCAGCCTAGATGACTCTATGACGATGTTTCCAAAAGAAATCAGAAAAGGTCAGTCTTCTGCTTGGAATACATGTGCAGTTCCAGAGAACACTGAATCTCTAAACTTTCTCTGAAGATAGAGCTGATAAAATAAAACTGACAATATGTGATCACTAAGATTACAATCCAGTATTGAATTTTAAAAAAAAAAAAATGGCTACTACCATCAGACTTAAATTGCCACACTGTCCTTCTAATCTGATTATTTAATTAGGTTTAATTGTAGTCCTGATGCTTTGTGGAATTGCATATAAGCAAAAACATTTTAGACTTACCTTTATCATATGTAAACAACAACAGAAAAAAAAAACAAAAACAAACCAAAAAAAACCCCAAATCAGTATATAAATGAGACTGTAACTAATCATATAAACACAGCATTTGCCTTTACATTGGAAACCTAAGGTTTCCTTTATTCAGTTTTACCTTTATTTTACTTTGATTCCTGTGAGGTTTCTTGCTATTCCATACTGCTGCAACTGCTGTCATCAGCTGGATTCCAAGTTGTGCTGTCAATGGATTCAAGAAGTCCAGTATTTTAGTTCTCAACGTCTGTAGAGTGAAGGGAAAAAAAAAACACCAGCATGCTAAACTTTGTGAGGTAAAGGCTAATTCTCAGTCTGTAAAATATTTGTCCTTTCCCAAAGATGTTAAAAAAAAAAATAATGATAACAAAATACACTCTATGTATTTGGCAGTCAGGCTAGTTTAGTAAGTTAGTTGTGTCCTTCTTACAGAAGGGAGGCACATATTTTAGAAAACAGATGTTGAAATAGAAAAACTGACTTCTTACTGTGCTGTTTTCTTTTTTTCTCCTACTGATTTTTTTTACTACTACAGTTTATCACTTATTACACAAAAAGGGAAAAGCCTAGTATTTTTATTTCCTCAGATACATGCTCTACTGCCTGCAGAAAGTGCAGACAATTCAGGCTCTATGACAGTAATAGAAGCTCACAGGAAAAAAAATAAAACAAACATCAAACAGGTCAAGAATGAGTCCAGACGGGCAGAAGGAATAGAGAAAGACTTATTTTTTTAGGAAAGTACTGTGAAAGCTCATAGCTTTTAAGATTTCTTCAGAAATCTTTATGTCCCAGTAAAATTCTGGAAATGGTAAAGCTATTCCTATGAACTCTATCTAAAATGCGGTGGTGAGAGATGAGATGATAAGAATGATGAGATATAGAGTAGTTTAAGAAGAACTCCTACTTTGGTTGCTTTAAAGTAGACTGAGGAAGAGCCTTTAGTAGTTCCAAAGAAGTCAGTTGGTCGTTTTTGAGAGTCTTCCCTCTTTATAACGTTCCAAAGAAGGGACATGGTATTAATAATACGAGGCAACTCTTCCAAAATGGCATTCCTAGCATTTCTCAAGTTTGCAGGCTCAGCTAAACATGACGACTAGGGAAGCAAAAATATGAATATTAAAATACACTATACTGCGCACCACAGTGACTGCTTTCATGCTGTAATTAGGAGTCTTTTATAATGATAACCTCACAAATAATCAAACTCTTCTATTTCTGGATTATACTGCTCTTGTTATGAGTATTTAATTGGCTGCTGAATGTTTTTGTGCACATTCATCTAGGAAATTGTTAGAATTATATCCTTTTCTGCCTTATGTTGCAGGAACAAAAATTTAGGGAACATATTGGGAAGCACTTCATCACCTCTAGTGAAAATAGAAGACTTGGTTAATGACAGCAACAATAGACAAGCTACACAGGACTACTATATGCATGACTAAGACCATCACAATCAACTTTCCTTTCTTCAAATAAAAGAAAATGAACTCCCTCCTTCCTTATACATTTACATAGTTCACTTCTTTTGATGTATTATCAGGCTTCCCTAAGGTTACCTTTCTTCTGCAAGCTTGCCTTTACTACTTACATTCACCACAGAATGAAAAAGGGATGCATACTCTGACAAACTAGTACGAAGGTGTCAAGCAAGTGGTAGGAAATGGCAGGCATTAAGCAGTTACCTTTTTAGTTTGATTAGGGTGATCCAGGAGGCAAAAGTGACCAATAGTTGTCAGACCTTCCAAAAGGGTTAGTGGGTAATCAGGTGTAACATTCTCTCTTTTACAGGTTAAGCTTTTGGAAGGAAAAAAAAAAAGAAAAAAAAAAAAGAAAAAAAAAAGCTCAACAGTCCAAGTGGTACTCCATGATGAAAAATTCCAACAGAGATCTATTACTGTTCAGTAGTTAAGGAACACTGCAAAGGAATATTGGAATGGCCAGACAGACAGTAATTATCAGAACACAGGACTCACAAACTATGCTTGGACAACCTCATTTACCTGTCTAGATCTTTTAGAATATTATTCCCCACCTCAACACAAATCTTTAGTGTTCAGTTCTTTTTCCCTGCTCCTTTTGCTTACTGTCTGTTCTGAACAGTATCACAGTATTTTACTTCTGCAAGGTCTCTGTCTTCAATTAATTCTCTAAAATCCTGAATCTTGTCAGAACAGGGACCTTTCTTTGTACTTGGATAGTAAGCAGTATCACAGATGCTGGTCATCCTTGCTGCTGGTCCCCTTTCCTCCCTTCATCCAACTGCCCTACATCAACAGAACTGCATCCACCTCATCTAGGCTTGAGTGTCAGATGTCCGTATATGCAGCAGGGTTTAAGGATCAAAAGATCAAACTCTGTGAGTGACAATGCTAAGTAAGTTACTATGCACTAGTCTGTAGTAAAGGGGAAAAAAAGTTTCAGCATAACAAAGCCCACACTGCAGACTCTTACCTTGCAGATGTTTTCATTGATATCTTCACAGCTTCATTTTCGTACTGTTTGACAAGCTCATCCAGGTTTTTACAAATCTGTACAACAAATGGTGCCACAGTCCAACCTAAAGACTTCCCAAAATAAGGCAGGGAACATGTGACTAAGCTTACCCAAGTAGGATGCATCCCATAACCATACTCTGGTTGTAAACCTCTAACAACAGCGGAGACAAATAATCCCTGTGAAGTTATTGGGTGTGGATAGACATACTGCATTGCACCAATAGCCTGCTGGAAATTAAGAGCCTGCTGCCATTCCCTGGAGAGGTCTGGCTGATTCTCCTGCTCCTCTGGAGTCTGTCCAAGATGGTGCTCCAAGACAATCAATACTTGCAAGAGCTTCAGCAACTCAATCTGGAGCGGGTGTTCGCTCCATATTTGATCATGTCCAAAATTGATTAGGCTCTCTTCAAAAAGATCTTCTTCCGGAATGTTATTAACTCCACCTACCATAAGCAGTTCATACCGTTTCTGACTTGTGTACATAGATGCAGACAAGGAAAGAAGAACAAACTCCTGAATTTTGCATCTTCCTAGCAAGTTCCGTATGAATTCTACATTCTTATTCTCTGCTGCTTTTGCCATGGTAGCCAGTTGGGTCATCATCCTAATCAAGACTTCCACACTTTTTACCTGGACATCTCTGTTGCCAAGTACGTCTCTGTGTGTAACCTTCAAGTAGCATGGATAATACGAGCGCAGAAAACTGAGGCAGAGATAAGTGAGCAATTCTATTAGGAGAGAATGGGGACACATGGTTGGGGACTGAGTCTGAAGCTTGCCATAAAAGCTCTGCCCTACAAGAGCTTCCTGGTGACGAGCTAAGAGATTGTAAATAAGATTCAAATGTGCAGTGGAGCTGGTATCCATGCTAGTACTAGCTACAGCTTCAACAAATTCTTTAGGGTTTGTTTTAAGCACTGCCTCCAGAACAGAAAAAGCGTACAGTACCCTCTTGGAATCATAGGGTTGCAAATATAACAGCATATGTTTGAACAGAGCCTCAGCCATCTCCTGTTTTTCCTTCTGCTGCTTGAGCAACCTAGAGTTTGTAATCTCCTGGAGCTCCAAGTCAACCTCTTCATCACTTGACAGAGATTCTGATGCTTGAGTCCTTTCAGAGTCAGCACGCACAAGGTTTAGTGCTACACTAGATTTGGAGCTTTCAGGAAGGAGTGCTTGGTTTGTGCTCTCTTTGCCATCAGCTGCGGCACTGTCATTGTCCTCATTGCTCACTTCTTGCAGCTCCAGAGAAGGAGAAAAAGAGGATGTATTTTCACTGTCACGGCCTGTGCTGGTGTCCGCTGATTCTGTGTGTTCACTATTATCCTGATCACCATCTGCCTCATGCAAAGTTACAAGATTACAAGAGGCATCATTTTCAGACTGTTCAGTTTTTAACTCCAGCTTCTCTGGATCTTTTTCCACTTCTGCCCAAATTGCTTCTCTGTCCACAGCAGTAAACTGACTCAATGGGAGGTTTTCCTCAGAATTGCTCTCAGAGACACCAGATTCTTTCCAGGAGACCTTTTTCTTGCAAAGCCAATCATGTATATCTTCTGAAAATAAATAAATAAATAAATAAATAAATAGAATGTGTAATGGGTCACTACACACAACATTTTCTACACGGAGTAAATTATTGTAAAAAAAATAAAAGATTTTAAAAAGCTACTCTACTCTACTCTGCTATTAATTGTAATGAACAGAGCTAAAAATAAAAAATAAAAAAATCACTTTTTGAAGCAATTTTTTTTTGAAGTGGTAGAGCAGTACTAAGCTACTCTAAGCCCAAGAAAAGAGGATCACGGCACTAAGCATGTGTTGTTTTCTTTATGCTCTGATGTCTGAGACGTGAAAATATTTTTTTTTTGCGCTTTCTGATCGTAAAATATTTGTTGAGAACATGAAGGAAATGAAAATAAAGAGCTGAAGTTTTCCTTGATTACATGCTGTGAAACAAGGAAAGAATATATTAGCTTGGTGTTTCTACAGCATCTTCTAAACAGGTCCCTTTGGATTCTATCAAGTGTTTGTCATCTAATTATTTGCCAATCAAGACAAAAAGAATGATACAAACAGATAGGTAGGCTAACAGAATGAGGGGGACAGGTGACACAGAAGTTTATTTTCAAAAAAATACTGGACACTTCTACGCAATATTCCCAATCTACTCCAGGGAAAAGCCTTGGTTACTTGGGCCAAACAATGCAGGGCATCTCATAGCCACACTGTTCGCAGCAATCCCAAACCTAAATAGGCTGCCAGCCTTCATAGGATTCTGCACTTGGAGCAAATCCTGAGTTCATACCTAGATACATCTAAGTCTTTCACAGCTACTCCCCAGAGGTCTCTGTCACATGAGCTGTTTGTTCCACATTTGCCACATGATCACATGTGGTTCATAATGCTTCTCATTATAGATCTTAAAATGATGGTAAAATCAAACTAAAAAACAAACAAACAAACAACCCCCCAAAAGAAACCAAAAAACATATACTGATTAACGAAAGAAATCTGATATTGAGGGTGCATGGTCTGCTGGGGCAAGACTTGGCAGAGAGAGTAAGATTTGCCTGTCCATCCCACTTACTGGAACAGCTCCTGGACTGACATAGTCACCAAACTGCTCCTGGATTTCATTTGGTTGCAAACCTAGTTTTGCTCATGAAGGGATCCTGTAAACAGTGAACACACGTGCAGTGTGGATCATCTAGGAATGGTGATGAGAAGTGTGGGACAAGATCCCAGAGCAAAGCAAGAAGCAATCCAAACCAACAGTGCAGGTGTAACCACTATAACAGAAATTGTCATTAGTCCTTGAATTAGCATGACTTACTCCTGAATTCTGCTTTAGGCATCACCAGAGGTACATGGATGAGGAAGAATGTACAGAACTGAGGCAAGATAACCTAGTGCAACAGGATGCCATCACAGCCCAGAGACCACCTTCAGCAGGTGTTCAGAAGTATGTAATGCTACGTCAGCACTTAAAGTTTCAGTCCAAGAACAGTTTTACCTGTTGATTTTTTCTGTTTGATGTAGTGGATGGATGTGCGTTGTGTCTTTGGATGAAGCAACAGCAGCAGGACTGGTTCAAGAATCCGTGCAACATCATTAAGTGAAAGAGCACGGATCAGCCAGCCCTGTGCTGCAGCACCAATTGCACCATCTGAACAATTGAGACTGTCCAGTACCACAAACAGAGACCTGAATGGAGAAATCAGAACTAATAAGTACAACTGAAATACCTAGAAAAGTTAATGCAAACAACAAAGTAGTTGCATGGAAGACTTAGCACATGCTCATGTAAGCATCAGCCAATAGCTATCTTTGCTAACAATAGCTTCATCATGCACATTTTCTTGAGTTGAGGTCAACTACATATGCATTTGTAGAAGCAAGGCCAAGCATGCATTCACACTGTAGAAGAACAGCATGTTTTGAAGTTCTTTCATATACATATTTAGGAAAACTCTTAATACTTTAGTGTCCATTTTCTACTAAAGTTGTTGTCTCATTAATATTAAAGTCATTCTAAACAAAAATAAGGGTTTTTTTTGGTGTGTGTGTGTGTGTGCACGCACGCGCGTTGGTTCCATTTTCTTTGAGAAAACAAAAAACATAACCCACTCTAAGAGAAAAAGCGTCGTCTATGCAGCAATTTGTCAGCAAGTTTTCCTTCATACAAGAAGCACTTACTATTTTTACAATAGCTTCCTTTACACCAGGACCTAAATTTGCTCTTCAGTGTACCATGCAATGAGTGCAAGTATGAGTGCAAGGGGCCTGAAGGCCTGCTCATGTGGCTCTACAGAATTTTCTCTCATCCCAGAAAAAAATAACAGAACAATGCATAATATATACATATATATAAGCGAGTAGAAACGGAAAATACCTATCAAAGGACCGATTGTGAGAAGATACTCTGCTGCCTTGGATCTCTCTGGTCAGATGCCACATGACGGAGAATCTGAACAGTGCTTCCAGCCTTGTTCCCTTTGCAAGGAAGCAAGACACAGACATTATTTTTTGCAGTATTTGTCTCTGAGTAAAGTTTTAGTGATTTTTAAACCTCTAGCAGAACAACAGTTATTACAAAGATGACTACTAATCCTTCTCAGATATTTTGAGAGTACTTTTATATTTTGCAGTAGACTAAATCAAAATGCCATATATCCATGAATGCACAACCAAACCTTGACAGCCACAAAGATGCACCAATACACCAAAAATGTAGTTCAGGACTTAAGTGTATTATCAACGTTTACTCTCAGTTTGATGTTAGCAAGGTTTGAAAGCTGGATGACAAATGGGAAAGACACTGCTGTATCAGGTACTGTTTATTATCGGTGATTTTGTTTGAAAAGCTTTAACGTACTTCCAAACTTTTAAGTTTCAAAATTGCAAGTAGAAAGATAGAAAAACAATCCTGGAGAATGAAGAAGGCTGTTGTAAGCTTTGTTGTGCAAGATGTTTCTCACAAATAAACACTAAGTCATTACGGAACTGTTTTGTCATTAAACCAGGTAAGTAAAGAGTAATTAAGAACTGGCTTTGTTTAAGTACAACTTACTTAATGTGAGAACTAAATACTGAGGCAGACAAGGGGTCAACATTATGCTGGCATACACCTAGAAAGTAACAGAATGTTGCGTTGGACTAAGAGTCAACTGTGGGGCTAGGTCATTTTAGAAATAATGACAAACACTGCAAGTTTTGGGATGCTAAATTATTTGGGCCAAAACTAAAGATGTTCCAGCACTGACTGATACAGCTCGTAGTCAGGGATTAAATTTAGCAGTAGTCTCAAGGAATTGCAGTGGAGTGGACAGAGTCTGTTGAGAGACAGAGGGACCATGGAAGCAAAGACCATGGGATGAAAGGGAACTGGATGCAGTTTGGGAAACACTGGAAGAACTCTACAGTGACAAACGAGATTCAGTGAATACAGAACCTACTTTATCATGATCCAAAAGTGCATGGCATATAATGTCTTCGCAGATATTTGCTGATGGTGCCAGGCAATGCAGCCTATAGAATAGTTCCACACAGGCAATATGATGTTCTCGTGTCTCTTTGTTCAGCTGATTCCAGAGAACGCAGGCTACTCTCTAGGGTACAGTAAAAACAATAAATAAAATAAAATGAATAGGCAATAACAATGTCATTTCTTCACTGACTTCAAAGCTTTCTATTGCATAAAAGCACTCTGTTGCTGAAAGACATTTCCAAATCTTCTTAGTTTAGTACAGAGCAAGAATTCAGGTCATACACTTCAACCTAAAGGAGTATACTTTCAAAATCTGGTATTAGAGGGTAGGTAATTCAAGTAGATGTGCACCAGAGTTCAGGAAAGCACTTCTGCTTCTATGTTCTGGATCAAAACAGATCACACACATCAGGCACAGCAGCTGGAAGCACAGTAATAAACAGTAAGAGCTTGGAATGAACTCTCATACCAACAAATGGTTGAGATGAGGAAAGCATCTTTGAAATAGATACAATCAAAACAAAGAGGAAGGAATGTTCGCATTATTATTTACCCACTAGCACTGACTCTTACTGAAAAATTTGAGTGGTATCTAAGTTCTCTGTCTGAAGTATAGTACTCAGGCTAATGAAACTTAGCCCTTCAAGTCTACCTCCTTCTCAAGAATTTGGACACAACCAACCAGCAATTTAAAAATAACCTGTCACTTTTGAACATCTTATTGTGAAGCACACAAGTAAGAATACAGTTTCTTTCAAATGCTTGTAAAAGCCAAAAAAAAAGCCAAACCAGAAATAAACATACTGCCCCAAACATTCATATGGATACTATTTCCTCTCCCACCCCATCCTTGGATTTACAGCTGGGCAGTAATAAAGAAAGAGAGGGTCGACACCTGGTAGAAATCAGTTTTCTCTGAGATAATCTTTAGAACTCCAGGGGCAATGGGAGGAAGTGTGACCATCTGCAGCTTTCCAAGGAAGGGGTTGTGGCCAGAGACTTTGTACCGCTTCATTCGGTCTTCTATCACAAGCGCCAGTGACTGGGAATGGTTGATCACCTCCAGCAGCGTGAAGATGGACACATTCTGAACATAGCAGTCATTCACACAGCAGCATATTGTCATTAAGGACTTCAGCCACAGAGGGAAGCTGGCATCACAACCTCCTCAGAAGACAAGTGAGAAAAAAGTTTAGGTTACACAAAGGTTACAGTCTTACCTCCAACTATTCTTCAATCTAGCTCACAAGATCAAGAGACAAAAAATGACTACCCAGATTCAGCTGCGATGCTATAATAATGTCCCTTGCTTCAGAAGAGCTCTCTTCAAAACAAAGTGTACGCGTTCCCTACCTCTCCTAGCAGAAAGGACCTCTGTGACCCAACAGCAAGTGCATTTCTGCTTTCTGGATTGTTTAGACACAGCTAGTTTATACAGCTACCATTTTTCAGCTGTCATTGTCAAAGATAACAACAGAAGTCTGCTGATCTAAAGCGGCTCCCTGGAACAGCGCTGAAGCATATCATTTCCGTAACCATAAAGCACAGAAGGACCTGACACAACTAACAACATGTCAAGCCACTTCTAGCTCTGCTGCATGAATAATCAGATAAAGTTTTATTAGGACTTGACTGGATACAGTCTGAAGTATGAATTCACGTCTCCAGCTTCAAAGACAAATGTTTTGACTACTTTACCACCAGAACAAAATGAATACTCTTCCTTCTCCACATCAGACAACTTCTGTACTGCATTCAGTCTACACCTTCACTATTACAGGGTCTCTCTACTTTTGCCTTTAAACCTTAACTGTTTCTCCAGGCTACGCAGTTGAAAATTATATTGAAAATGAACTTCTATAATCCTGAGACAATATTCCAAAGAAACACAAGTATGTAAGCAAGCCTTCTGAGTACATTAAGTTCAGCTAAATTGCTTAATCTAGTGGAAGGCACTGCAAATATGCAAGCATCTACATCAAGTAGAGAGCTCACCCATGTAAATGATAAGCATACCACTGTTTTGCTAAGGAAGACACCAGAAATTTGTAGTGAGGTGGACACAAATTTCAGTATCCCACCTCTCCGTTCACCACAAAACAGTCTTGTCAACAAGCCTTCAAGCCAGTAACTGCTGCTAAACCTAATGAAAATTCCTAGAACAGACAAGCCTTCAATCACACATGATTTTATTTTTTTTTTATATATGTTAGCTTAAATCAAATTCCTTTGAACTTTAAGGTAAGGAAAATGGATATTTTGCTTCTATTATGGGCTCCTATCTTCCATTTAGTCCATCAATCTCTAATGCTTCTTTTTTATGGATCTGCTGAAACTTCTGAACCCTGCCAAAAACACCCCAGGCCAGAAGACCTTTGCATCCCATCATCTACAGGTTTCGTTGTGAAAGTTTTCAGAAATTCATTAACAGTGCTTGAGAAGAATTGTCCCGTATCCCCAAGACACAAAATACATCCGCTGAAGTGGTAAATCTTGAATTCATAGGCAACTTGCCTTCAGCCTAATGCCAAAAGGCATTACTACTGATGACACCACTTGCAAGCAACTGAGCTCACATTGTAATTTGTAATTGTAATTGTAATTCCCATTGTAATTACACATTGTAATTCCCAAATGCACAAGTTGTCCGTGAAATGAATCTTTTCTTACCAGGAAACTGAAACAAAGAGATATACAACTGTTCCATTTCCTCCTCCGAAAGATAGACTGGAAATGTGGTACAATCCAACAGAAGGTGACAAGCTGCAGCAAAAGCTTCCTTGCAGTCAGCTTTAAGGGGTCCCAAGACAAGCATCACTTGTTCCAAGTCCCAGTCTTCCTCCTTTTCTTTTTTATTATCAGAGTTGTAATCAGAAGAAAGAAGATTAGAACTCTTGTTCTTGAATGGTGACCCTCGAACTGAGAACAATTCCGAAAGCATTTGTTTAAACTGAGGTACCGTGATTTGCTTTGCAATCTTTTTCTTGCTGGTACTCTCAGATAATCTGTAGCCATTCTCTTTTTTCTCTTTTCCACTCAGATTAATTGCTGAGATGCTTTCATTATTTGCTTCTTGAAACTGCATCCCAAAAATGTATTTACTGGAAAACTTAGCAACCAGCTCTTGGATGCAATGCAAAGTCTTCTGAATGCTCCCCCCCTTTTTCCAGACATCATCTCTCTCCAGCGTCACAGTTGGCACTCCTAAGTGCTGAGAGAGCTCTGGGGAGGAAGCACTTAGACCAATGCCACTGTCTTCTGACTTCAGGGGAGGGAATGGAGTCTCGTCTTCCTCCTGCAGCACAGACTTAGTCTCCAAGGTTAAGTCCCCGTTTTCCTTTTTCACCGGGCTCTAAAACAGAAACATTAACATAATTAATTTGACAGCACTTAGCCACTGATAATTTATTCAATTCAACTGCATTTAAAACATAACAAATGTCTGTGTTGCCCTCACACTCTGACTCAAACACTGACAGATCCCTGTCTACAGATGCTTAGCAAATGGAAATGTTTCCTTAAATCCACTTTACAACTGGAATAATATTACTTATGCTTGATTATTTTCAGTCAAATGCATTTATTTGTTCTACCGAAAAACGTTCAGGCTGTGCTTGTGTGACCACTTCATACCACCAGTTCCTTATTTGCCATCATAGTCTCCTGCACCCAAGTAATTCCACATTGTATTAAACTAAAATATTAACAAAAAGCCTTATAGACCTAACTAGCTGCAATATTGGGCTTGATCTGTCAACTCATCTTTAAGAACTGCATGATGCCATGTGCCTTTTTGATCCTATTAAAAGCACATTTTTCTTAATAGGATCATAGCCACTGTTTCAGACAAGACTACTTCACCCTCAGAAATAACTCAAACAAGTCAGAAATGGAACAGTAATTACAGGGCGCTGAATAAAATGGAAGGGGACAAAATAAGTTTTGAAAATCTGTATTGCTTCTGTTATCATCTACATTTAAGTTTAAAGAACCAGCATTTAAAAACAAGACTTGTCACAATCAGTTTTACATATCGATAAGTACTTGTGAAATACTTACCCCATTTCTACTTCCTGTCTCAATGTCCAAATAGGAAGGAGGCATTTGCACTTTGCTAAGCACCTTAAAACACGTCTTCAAGGCATGAGTGAGTTCTGGCAAACTTAATACCTCCGCATTTTCCAGGAGAGACTGCACCATGTAACTGAGCATCTGGGGAAGATACTGAGTCTGCACTTCAGAGTAGAGTTCCTAAAATAAATAACCATTGTTTAAAATAGCTACCAGACATTATTATTTAACTGTGTAGTAACACTGGTTAATCGTTGATAACATCAGTTCACAAATAGTTAAACTGTACAAACTTGCTTCAGAGCTATTCTTCCTTCATTCTATATGATAAAAAACAGATCATACCCTAAAAGAGTTATGACAGCCAGCCAGCTACTAAGTGACAAGTCTCATTCCTTTCACTGAATCACCATAATTTGAAATGACAAACAATTATTTTGCTAGGCAATAGCAAGGATAACCACATAGAAGTCAGCACATGAAACTATACTTTGCCAAACACGTCCATACATGCATCTAAAGACATCAAAATAGTTAACTGCAGGTTGCCTTACCAAAGGAATCACGTCAAGAAGAAACACCAGTAATGTGCAGAGCTCTGAAATTGTAGGAGGCATGCTAACATTTTCAAGAGGATCTCTTGCCTGCGCGGATTTCTTTCTAGCATGGACATAAACACCATTTTAAAAACCTTTATCCTGTCAAAATTCTTGTTACAAATGGACTACTTTCAGCAGAGCAGTTAGGCCTTCTAAAGTAAAGTAAAAAGGGATTTCTAATACAGTAGCAGAAAGCATTCTGACAAAAACCACCCAAGCTTCTGCATGTATTCAAGATGCTCACGTGTTTCTAATTTTCAGATCAAATCTCTGTAGATCTTGTATGAAGTAAAACCTTCTGTCTTACATTTAAAAAAACCCTAAAGGATACACTTGTTCTTCCAAAAGACAAAAGCATTTTCCCTATCCACCTCTCCTTTTAAGTCTTTTCCAGCCCCAGCTGCTATTAAACATAATTTCTTCTTTTACTTTATTTTTTATTTATTTATTTATTTATTTTGCATGCAATTATTTGTTTGCATTCTTTAAGTATTTCAGGAAACAACACATACAGCTATCTGAATCTAACATGTACTGAGGTCCTACCAGAATATAAATGATTTGATAAACTTTATGATCTTACACAGATAGCTGTTATGCATCATTTTGGGGGAGAGAAGGTACTCTATTTTTAGATAAGGTAAATACCTGAAACAATCTTCGAAACATTTAGTCATGTAATCCCAAAGAAAGTCTGTGCTTAAGGATGTAATCAACACATTGACTGTTTTGACAATTTCTGAGGCATTTTTGTTCTCTTTGATTGCACTGCGTGGAAGGAAAAAAAAAAAGAAAAAAGAAAAAAAAAAGAAAAGAAAAAGAGAAAAAGAGATATTAGCAAAGATTTTAACAGTGTGTATATTACAGCATTAGCTGATGTACTCTAAAAACTTATTTTTCCTCCGAGATACTGATTGCTTTAATTCAAGGACTAAGCAATTCTGGAATGGCTTTGAGTATCCACCAAGATGAAAGAAATCAAACGTTACAGAACTTAATCAACACCAGTGATAAGCAGTGTTCTTCAGTTTCCTCTCTTCTAATCATAGAAATCAAGCATGCGTGTGGAAAACGCCAGGGAAGTCACAAGAAATCTGGTGTATTATATAGAAGGATACTTAGCTTTTAAAACTAGAATTTGCTTAATTAGGTTAGTTTTTATTAACTTGGCTTTATATGTATGAGCCAGTTTCAGTTTATATTTGAAAAATTGTAGCTGTACCTTGCAAGTACGTTGCCACTTTGATTGTAGCTAAGTTTGAGATCAGAACCAAGAGCATCCTTGCAGTAGGAATAAAAGGCTCTAATAACTTCAAGGAAGAGGTCCCCAACAACCTGTGGCCCTATAATTTAAGAAAAAAAAATAAATCCTGCAATTGTATCAAAGTCATTGCTATGTAGTTCAGTCACAAGCTTGTATAAACTTGAATTAGGGGTAACTAGATTTGAACAAAACAACAACATGAGTTTTGAGGTACGAAGAAAATGATTATGCGGCTTTTTAAAACATCAGGTTTTGGAAACATCTCAGTTGAAATGAAATTAACTGCTTACAGGGATTTTTTTTTTTTTTAATATATTTTTTTTATTTTAGTCAAATACTCCCTGTGTTTCATTTTCAGGAACTTTTAAAGAGGTACTCGGAAAGCCATAGTGCTGATTCTACACTACGTCTAAGACACTTCAGTAAGGCACATCTACTGCAGTCATTGTAAGTGGGTATAAGCGTACCACAAACCTGCAGTTCGCATGCCAGAAATAATCACCGCATCTGTAACTATGAGGAAAACGAGCACTCTTCCCAACACACATTCAGCATAGTAGCCAAGATTAAATTTTGAGGAACAAAATGTGGGAAAACAACCGCAATCGAGAAAGCTCAAATGCACAAATATAACCATAACGTGCTTTTTTATACAGTTTTAAGAAGAAACCACAAGTTAGGTGTGTGCTGTCATCTGCACCCAGTTCTCATGGATCAGCACACCTTTGTTCTATGTAGAATTGTACATAAAGATGAACAATTTATATGTACAGTATCCCAAATACAGAACTATTAAGAGTATATAAAGCATTCCAGTGAGTGTTTCTATGGGAAAAAACAAAGCTGCATGACTGTGTACCAGAAAAGGTCAAAGATTCTTGCTGTTTTATTTTGCTTTTTTTTTTTTTTTTTAAAATTCATTTGAAAAGGAAGTGAAAGTTGTACAGGTTTAAGGTTGAAGAAGCTATAATTTGCGTGCTGACTGAAACAGAAAGAGTAAACCATATCATGCAGCTCAGCTAAATAACCCTTATTTGTGGTTCAGATTAACAATGACTGTCAGCAAAATAAAGCATACAATAGGCCAGTATCATTCAGCCGCTTTCTAATTTAGGTTATAAAGTACTTGACTAATCCAAAAACCTCAGTCAACCGTTCCTCCTTCAATAATTCTTTTTTTTTCAAGAAATAAAAATGCTTTATATAATATTCTTTAATCACAACTGCTTTTCAGATATTCTTAAAGAAAATTAAAATTAACAGCTGAAGGAGATGTAAGCACCATTTGATAAACAGACTAACAACAGCCTCTAATAAGGTGCCACTCATTTAATAGGAAAGAAATACAGAATTCTCCTTTGTCCTGGCAATGTTTTGATAATAATTTAATGGGAGTTGTGCTTAAGAGGACTTTCCTGACCCATGAAAAAGGAAAATCTTAATACACAGAAGCCTACAAATAGAGTTTAGTCTCAGTATACGAGTTTTGTTTGTGTAAAGACTACAGGCTTAGACAACAGTAACATCTTCCTCCAGAATAACAAGAATGCCTCAAGAATGCTGAGGCACACAGTCAGTCATTAAGACTACATTGGCTTCTGAAAACTACCTGTTAACCTCTCATATTCATCAGATTTGCATAATATAGTTTCAAAGACTTATCTGTACGCGGTTCTTATAAGAATACTCTGAAAATCTAAATTCTGTCAAGTCCCTTAAGTTTTATTTATTTATTTATTTATTTTCGACACAGAAAGAACTTGACCTTTGAAGGGCAGGTTGGCAGAGTCTCACCCTTGCAGAGCTGGGAAATTCATGCAGATAACACATAGACATGTGACAAAGGAAGTGGGGGAAAGCAGCAGGCCAGTGCAAGCACACAGTACTACTGATAGAGGCACCTCCATCTCCCACACCCAGAGCAGGTTATTTGCAGCTGAAACTGCAGGTAAACAGTACGGCCCATTCTGGCAGCAGTAGCACTGTAAACAAGTTGCCTGGGGTACTAAACTGTCTGGAAAAAGAAAAAAACTTGGTCTCTTCCAATATCTGAAAGGTGCTTACAGTGAGCAGGGTTGGTCTCTTCTCACTGGTGACAGGTGACAGGACAAGGGGAAATGGCCTCAAGTTGCACCAGGGGAGGTTTAGGTTGGACATCAGGAAAAACTCCTTTACAGAAAGGGTTGTTAAGCACTGGAATAGGCTCCCAAGGGAGGTGGTTGGGTCACCATCCCTGGATGTGTTTAAAAACCATTTGGATGTGGTGCTCAGGGACATGATTTAGCAGAGGGTTGTTAGTTAGGATAGTATTGTTAGGTCATGGTTGGACTCGACAATCTTAAGGTCTTTTCCAACCTGAGTGATTCTATGATTCTATGAAAAACAGTGCAGTCAGAGCGATGTAGGCCTATGGAAAGACCTGCAAACAGCCAAACAGTAAAAACAAATCCAAGAAAAAGTACTACTGGTAGTTTTTCAGATAGAAGCCTCCTTACAATCCAGAAAGTAGAGATGTCTGACATTAAACCTGACAGATTTAGCTCCAAGGAACTAATAGAGCAGAATACTGAAGCTAGGATAGTAGTGGTTCTTTCGAAGTGGACTCTGACTGCAGTTCTGAGCACTGTGAAGGGTTCTCCTTATGATACTTCCAGGCTGTAGTGCACTGCATCCAGTGCAGTATTCTGCAGAAAAGCCAGAAATAACCTGAAGGGTACTTTAAAGCAAAGTTCTTAACCAGTTCTAAGGCAAGTAAAACAGTCCCCCTGCACAGTGATGCACAAAACACATACAATCAGAATTCAGAAGAACTCTGCAGAGTGCTGTCCTGAGTCCTACTTCCAAAGCTGATGAAGTCGTAACAGTTTTAACAGTCACAACAGAAGTGACAAGTA
Organism: Alectoris magna; assembly: GCA_030625065.1. Lineage (NCBI taxonomy): Eukaryota > Metazoa > Chordata > Aves > Galliformes > Phasianidae > Alectoris > Alectoris magna. Next base: position 89,950,542 of record CM060560.1, read on the forward strand.
ACATTACCTATTTCAGGTTTATCAAGGAGACTGATAAGGATGCGGAAAGGTTTCAGATAAGCTTGATGCTGTTCCTCTGTATCAGACTCAGAGAATTTCTGATGTAAAATTTCAGCCAAACTCTAGTAAAAAGAAAGAATGAAAACGTTATACCTAGAAGAGAAATTTCCATTCTATTAAGAGTTTGTCTTCCAACGCCAGGCTGGATGAGGCTTTCAGCAACCTGGTCTAGAGGGAAGTGCCCCTACCTATAGCAGGGGGCTGGAACTGGGTGATCTTAAAGGTCCCTTCCAACCCAAACCATTCCATGATTCTATGATTTCTAAGTTTTATTTTGTGTAGTATCATCTACAACTGAACTCCAATTTTCCACACAGGGTAGACAAATCGATAATTGATGACATCATCTTATCGTGCATACTCAAGAGTTCATCGTATTCAGGGAAGCAATTTTAATAATTCAGGTAGTTCATCAAAAGATGCTACCATTTAGTTTCAATTAGATTCCATTTGTATTTGTAAGCACATTCAATGCTGGGACAAATACAGCACAGAAGGCATTCAGATCAAAGAATATAATACCACCAATGAGATGCTATATTTAGGGATAGAAAGCTCTGAAGGACAAATGAAGTGACACAGTGAACCACAGACACAGTTTGCACGAAAATTGAAAAGGATCATAAAAGTATCTCTATAGAATGAATACCAACCTCAACTAAAAGATCTCTAGAGTATTTTCCAAAAAAATAAATAGCATGGTCTTCAGAAGTTGTCAACTCTGGAGCAGAAGTACCCCCTTTAATATCAGAGCCTACAAGACAAACAGAGGCATAAAAAGTACAGAAAAACACTACATTACAGAGCACTACCTACAGAGAACTACACACACCTTGTTTATAAATGTATTGAAACCACCATGCATTTTCTATCTTCATAATTTTAATACTTTACTTGAAACTAACTCACAAGGTGCCCAAAGACAGCTCCTGCAACACAGTTTGAGACATCCAGGTATACTATACTGAACTTCAAACATAAATTAAAACCAAGGTCAGGTCCAGATACAGGGTCATCAAAGGCAGGCTTCATGCACTTACACAGCTGCAACTCTTGTCCTATCACTTTCAGTCTCCTCTGGCATTTAAAAAGAGGTAGACTGGGAGAAGCCACAGCTCATTTATAGCTCCTTCCTTGACTATTAAGCCTACACAGGAATCTTTGATAGGCTGTTACTTCCAGAAGAGCAAGGTTAAGATGGCACTGTTCTTTTCAGACCACTGAACCATTCCGGGGTGAACTGTGAAGGGGATCAGAAATAACTCATCAGATGCCCAGTGATTCAGGGCAGTGAAATGAATTCAACCTCAGAAGAGAAAACCTATTTAATAAGAATCAAGCATTCATTTGACAAACGAGTACTCTGCAAATGGAAGCAGAACAACATTTTATTAAATCATCATTCATTAACTGCTGAAAAAGCATATTACATTTTTAAGCACTGAAACAATTTTCTCTTGGGTACTTGGAATATTGAATATTGCTGTATATTGTACCATACCTAGCAACCATGCATATAATCTTCTATTGAGTGACATGTCTCTCCTCAACAATGTTTGTGTAGCTGCTGACAGAACATAGACCAGATCGGTCCTGCGCAGTAGAATAGCATTTTCATTGTAGTCCTAGGACAAAAAAGACAGCCTAGTTGTTTACGAACACTGAAACAAGTCAAACTGGTAATGAGGGTTTTGTGTTCGTCTTAAAACTGGTAATATTAGTGTTTTGGGAGAAGAGAAAAAAAGAGGGATAATGAACCTCGATGACAAAATATTTTGTTTACTAAAAATTTCAGGAAAGGGAACCTGACACATTTGTGTGATTATTTTCCTATTTATAGTACAGAGCCACAGTTAAGCTAATAATACTGGAGACTTATTGACTTCATCTTAAGACTTAAAGTTATTTGGTACCTTCAAATTACTGACTACACAACAAGGTAAGCTGGGAAATGATGGGGGACAGCTAATGTTTCAAGTATTATTTGTTTTTCTTGTTATTCACAGAAGTTATCTTAGTTTAGCATAGACAATTCAAAATGCTCTGTATTTTTCTCTGTGCAGCTTCCCAGGCCTGAACACTTCAAGCACATGCCAGATACCACAACATTCACCACCAAAGCACAGCCTCATTTGAAGCATTCTGATGATGTAGAACTGCGTTAGCCTTATGGAGTCCGAATGCATCGATGGAAGAGTAAGAAACTGCAAAATCTGTTTACTGGTTTTGAAGGTACAAAGTTCAGACATTTGGTGATAACAGAGGTGGCAGCTGGACTGGTTTCACAGTAATTACCTCCCTGCACAAAGTGCACATGTGACAATACTAAAGCAGTCCTCTTACCAAAGCTGTATCAAATGGAAAGAAGAAAAGAATCACTTCGAGAGTGTTTCTTTGCACAAGGACATTTGAATCCAGTACTGATACACACAAAGACTTGATCTGTGAAACGACAAGAAAGCACAATGGTGTTTTACTTCATGATCATACCTAAAATACAATCATGAGGACAAAGAGAAAAAGCAAACTTGATTAAATGTGAACAATATTATTTTATGTGAGAGGACAATTATTCACCCATTTACTTCCCCTCCAAAAAGAGCCAAGCCAAAAGTTTTGCAGAATACTGTTAAAATATTGTTAAAACTTACAAAATACCTGGTTTTGTAACAATACAGAATGTCACAACGTGGTACCACTATCAGACAGAAAGTGAAGTCTAACAAAATGCCGATGTTAAGTACTTAAGCTGACTTTACAGTAATTTCATCACTTCAACATCAATTACTATCTACTGATGCCTTCTATTTTACTGAAAAAATAAAAAGGCATTAAATTTCAGAATCGTCTTCTAGGATTGTAAACACTTGAGAAATCCACATTAAAAATGGTATAGAAGGTGTTCAGAGTTGTATATAAGGTGTAATTCAGAACAGGCAGAGACAAGGTGTCATTTTTATCTCTTGAGTCAGTCTTCTAAGGCTGTATACAATACTGATTACCAAAAAGTGCAGAAAATTCAGAAGGTTTGCATTTTGCAGACTGAACAAAGTATGTATATGAGAGACGCTCTGGTACATTTCAGGTAAGATGCTCCCATGAAGTAGTTGCCTAATAATGCAATTCTGAAGTATGGACCTTTCAGACTCTCTTTTTCTCACTCATAAGAGCACGCCATTCTAATCCAATACAGAGAAGATGCAACTTGCTGCATGCTGCCATTATGGTAGGTAAGACTGTTCCACAAGAAGCATAATGAACTTACTGTAAGCTTATAATCGGTGCCAAGCATGTACTTCTGCTGTTTTCCAGACAGCTCTCTGTTGATATGACTGACAACAAAAAGAGAAGCAGGCAGCCTAATGGACGGGCTGACCAGAACACTGCCCCAGAGTGCTCCATAGAAAACTTCTTTGCCCATTAATAAGGAGAGCTTCACAAGCAAAGCATCTGTTCTGTAAGAAAGTATATTTGACGTGAGAAAAGATTTCTGTTCCTATAGTTTTATACCATAAAAAGGCAATTATACACAGCTGGTATTGTAGGTTACAGAATTTATTTATTTTCTCCCTTTTTGTATTATCAGCATTGTCCCTTTCCACAGAAAGATGGCCAGCACATGATTACGCAAAGAACAAGTAAAAGAAAAGCAATCAAGCAACAAAATCAGAACAAACAATGACAAAACAACAAAATAAATAAGCAAACAACCTTCAGTCCTTTGTCACTGTGCACATTCATTGAAACAGTTTCTCCGCATGCTATGGAAACTTCTCCTGCAATTATCTGCTAACACAAAGCTCTGACCAAACTACTGCAGTAGCTCTAATTGCAAAATATTGACTGTGAGATGTGCCTGATGCTGAACTGGAAACACTTTAAGCTGATGGCAGGCTGTGAAAGCTGATTTTGTCAGTCTGGGTATTGGAAGATATCCCATATGTTCATACTTAAAAATCGATGGGCTCAATTTTTAAGTCTTGAACAAACAAAAACATGAGAGAAAATAACACAGCTACTGTACGTAGAACTGGAACACTGAAATTTGTTAAGTGACAATCACACTGGAGATCGTATGACTTCAGGCACATTCTCTGCTCTGGCAACCCTGTCAGTACTGTGGTACAGAAACCTCACATTAGGAATGCAGAAGTGAGTGAAAAGGGAGAAGTTCAGTACGAAAGAGAGGGAGGGGAGGGGGGGGGGGGAAAGACACCAAACCTGATGTTCTTTATCCATTTCTTCAAAGTACCCTTCAAGACATTTTCTTTTCTGTGTACTTGTGTTTAAGCACTAGAAGGAAATAGTATCTATGTCTCTCACAAAGCTGAGTTTAAAATTAATCCACCACAGCTTCCAACAAGAAATCTTGCTTATCTTTCTCTTACCAGAATCATTGCCATGAGGAAACTAAAGAAAGATATTCTTACGTGATTTGTGTATTTTGCAAAATGACATTCGATTAAATTTCAGCATAAATCTTTCACAGTGAAGTATACGGACAACTACTCTCTGTGCAAGGTGAAAACAATGCCATCAAGAACAGGGAAAAAAAGGTATAAAAACAGAAGCTGGATCTTGGAGGTAATCTAAAGTTACCAGTAACTCATTAGATAGGCACTAGCTATAGGCAGTCTCAAAATAAGCTGAATCTCACTAAGTCTTGAGATGGACAAAAAATTTAGTTTCAAAGGATTCCCTTGCTTCCCAAACCCAGCAACTAGTGCTGTTGGAAAGAGGAAAGCTACACATCACTGGGTCTTGTAAGGCTGTCTGGAAAAAACGTATAACAAAATCCATCCTTCTATAGCAGACTGCATGAGGTACAACATGTGTCGACAGATAAGATGCTCCGCAATTGTCAACTCAGTACTACTAAGTTGCAAACACATGCAATCTATTTTTACATGCTTCAGTGACTAATAAGAATTTTTAATCTAACGCTTGTTAAGAAGAGACATCAGATCTACAACTATTTTAGCAACCGTATTATATATAGCTTAGCAATCAAAAAAGAACAGTGAGAACAGCCACCATATCCAGACTGTAAATACAGATGGAAATACACTACAAAGGGTAGTGACTGTTTAAGCACAAAAACATTTGTTTGAAATCCATGGTAGTTGAGCTCTTACAAAACAGTTTTGGTAATTGAAGTAAAACCATTACAGAAGTGGGTGCTGAGCTGCTCTTCTTAGCACACTCCCTGATCCTGACTTTATCATACCAAATGTCATTGTCATCACAGTCTGAGGCACCAGGGAATGAGTAAGACAGCTCTTCCAGAATAGATGTTGAAAGAGCTGCCTCTTACTTCTGCTTTCAGAAACTGAGGGTAAGTATCTGGCATAGAGGGATTGGAAAGAATAGAGAATTCAGCTGCTCTTCTCTGCCACAATATATATTTAAATAGAATTTCCTTACAGAGCAGCAGTTTGGGGAGACAGGTCAATTATTCAGGAATTTGGAAGAGCGTTGAAAAATGCTTTTTCATTCTCTTATTTCAACATATTGATTTTCATCCCTCCTTTTTCTCTTCTCCTTTCCTCCTCCTGAGACAAAAATAGATGGGGAAAGGTTTTTTCTACTTCAAAGCTATTTACTGCAGCTTTCAGGGAGCCATCATCCTTCCGCCCTTAGAAGCCCTCTAACAAACTTTCTCTTTCCACAGACAGCCATCAGAAATTTCTTCAGAATTCCCTAAGAAAGCAAAGTACTGTATATTACTTTTACATTAATATTAGTTCTCACCTGTCATAGATTTCTGACCCTTCTTCCAATCCAGGCAGCAGTCCAATTACAAAGGCTTGAAGACCAGGCAGGAGGGACTTTTGGAGAGGAAGAAAGTATTTCTCATATAAACCAAGGAGAACAGGCCTCACTGACATTGCTGCATTTGCCAGCAGAGGAAACAAACCAGAGCTGGAAAAAAAAAAAACCACGAAAAATTATTAATTAAAGTAGACCGTGAAATGCATAAGCTTTTAAAGAGAAGTTTACCTGTATAAGAATAAGTCCTTGGCAAGCCATTTTGTCCCAATTATTTTAAAGATTATTTCATAGGTTTCTAGTGCCTTTAAATGTACTCCACTAGGAAGTGCTGGATGCAAACATTGAGATAATCTTTTACTGATAATCAGACGTCTTGGCAATAGAGAATACTTCAGGTTACTCTGAAGAGCCTGTGGATGAAAACAGGTTAGAATGAATATCTGTAATATGAAATATGGTTTATAATATGACTGTATTTCAAAGGTTTCCTACTAGCAAACAGAACTAAATAACATCCAAGATTTTTCTCTCATAAATGCAGATTGTTTCACTTCAACAGCAGAGTTCTGCAATTGAGTTTTCATATGAAATCAGTCATGAACAGCCTAGGAAAGTCTGGTCTTGCTTTCCATAGAGACTGGAAATGGAAGTCAAATGAGGGGACAGAGACAGTGCACTCTCATCCTATCTCCAAGGGACGTGGGAAAGCAACAAGAGGAGTATCTCAGCTTATAAGGACAGGGAATAGTGTAAGAATTAAATAACTATTTTTCCTCATAAATTAACATTGCCCTAATAGCTGAAATAAACAAATAATCCTCCTACCAAAGCATGCATATAAAATCTCTGAAGTTACTTGTAAACCTGTGTGGCTATATTCAGTATGCTTTAGTAACTATAGCCATTATATGGATGAATAAGTAAAAGATCTTCAGGATAGGAAACAACTAAGTATTGCACATAGTCTAAGGCTCAGGAAAACCAAACTGCATTGCCTTTCTTTGGAAACATTACTCTTCTCATTAAAGCACATGATGAGTATTTCAGCAGAACAAATAAGTATATTTCTAAAGCTGAGAAAGCAATGATTAAAGAAAGAGGTTGCAAGTAAATGCTACTTTAGCCTTTAATCACTGACTGTTAACACAAACAAGTGTTTTACTGCAGGTTGCCTTTTGGGATGTTTTCAAGATGAGGCAGATTTTTGACTCTCTCAAAGGCTAAGTCTTGATCTTATCCCATGTAACCTTTTAAAACTCTATGTTATTCTATTACGCCTGAAAAAAAAAAAAAAAAGATTTGAAAACCCAGTAGACAAAGGAATTAACTCATGCTTGTCCAGTTCCAGGAAAAACATGGTACAGCAATGATCACAGCATTCACTTCAGTGCAGAATCCTGAATACTCACATCAGCATTCAGAAGAGACAAAACTCATCCTATTTCAAAGATGTGTGCAATGTATCATTTAAGACTTCACAGTAGGTGGGCATGAGAAGTTAAAATCTACTACACTGCATTATTTCTCCTATTTGCTGCCCTGCCTAAGCTGAGACTAGCTGTTAGTGAAGAGTTTCGAGTAAAAAAAACTTCACTCAAGAAGGAAAAGGCTGGGTTCCTAACAACAGTAAACAGAAAGAAATGTCACATTACTCTGAAGTGCATACACTTGAAAAGTACAAATGCCATTTGGAGCCATTATATTTCCTTTCTTCCCTCCCCCATGATGTGATTTGCATTTTAATAGGTATTAAAAGCTAGAATTGAAGAATTCAGTAAAAATTCACACATGAAACTCTAACGGGTCATACTTGCAAAATTAGCTTTTATATTTGAGATGGGAAAAAAAAATGCTTAACTCGTTGTCTTGTACCAACTCTGAAGACTGAAAGCTGGACTTTCACATAATCACAGAATGGCCCGGGTTGGAAGGGACCTCAAGGATCATGAATCTTCAACCCCCCTGCAACACTCAGGGCCACCAACCTCCATGTTTAATAGTAGACCAGGCTGCCCAGGGCCCCATCCAACTTGGCCTTGAACACCTCCAGGGTCGGGGCATCCACAACCTCTCTGGGCCGCCTGTGCCAGTACCTCACCACTCTCATAGTAAAGAACCCTGACATACAACCTAAATCTTCCCTTCCTCAATTTAAAACCATTTCCCCATGTCCTGCCGTTATCTACCCTTTCAAAGAGTTAACTCCCCTCCTGCTTATTCTGCTTATATTGGTTGGCTTATATTCGTCCACACCCTCTGTAAATATAAAAGATGACTACAAAAACAAACAAACAAAAAAAAAAAAACAACACCAGTGGTAAATATTTTCCTCTCTGAGTTTAGGATCAAACAGATACCATCTTAACATACTATCTGCTAAAATCTTAATATTAACTACATAGAAAACAGCAGGTGGACAACTGTCCTCACAGGATCGGGAACTGATATTATTCCCCCCACCCCTTTTTCTTTTTTAATTCTTGCGAGTGTAATTTGACAGTCTTCAGTTACCCAAGGTCTACACCCTGATCTACATTTTCTTCTTTTCTCCAGCTGTCCTCCATGTGAGCAATTATGATAGCAGAAAGGTTACATTATACACATAAAACATTTTCTAACGCACAAGGATGCTTACAGCTTCTTTGAACATGACCTATAAAGGGCAGAACAGAAGACTATCCACTCTTTATAGTGTATACACGTGGCTTTATAGGGTATACACGTGGCTGAAAACACAAAACAAACACAGGCACGCATGCAGGAATATTTCTATTTCCACAGTTACTGGTTTAAAGTCCACACTGCTTTATAGCGCCACCAGAGATCAGTATCAATTTGACATTAAGAAAAGCAAGCAAATCAAGTAAATATTTAGATTCACATAAATAGAATTCCAGAAAACAAAACAAAACAAAACAAAACGCAGCATGTATATTCAACCAGGAAATCCTATAACTCTTATTTAAGTCAACAGTGGTTGGGAGGAGTGATGGAGAAGGCCAGCCTGTGAGTCCATTTTTCACTCATTCATTTTCCAGATAAGTTTGAGAGAAATTCATAACAGTTGAAAGCCAGTAATGAGGAAACTAAACTGGGAACTTCAGTTATATCAAAAGAAGGAGACGTATCCCCAGTTCTGCACACTGCATTTGAGCACTGGGTGTGGTGAAGTTCCATAAAGCCATTAGAAGGCAGGGCTTCCCTTCTTGGAGATACACTTGTCTTCAACAGAAGGCAAGTGGTGCTTGTGTTTGTAACTCAGCAAACAGCTGTTGTAAAGATATGCCAGTCACAGCTCTCATACAAACCAAATGGCATCATTAAGGGCTCTGCTGACAAAATCTGTATTTCAGAAGAATCCTTCTCTCTCCTCAAGAACATACTGTTGCATTAAATGTTACTGCTGAAATAAACGCCAGCTGCGCAGCAGCAATGATTTTTTTCTTTCTTTCCCCTTTCCTTCTAATTTGTTTGAATTCTGAACAGATCGCTACAAGCATCTTAAATGTGAAACATGGCAAGCCTGCATATGCTGAACTGCCACCTATTTCTGGGTTTAAAAATAAAAAAGGAAGGGGGGAGGAGAACCTAAAAATTTCTTCTATCAGAGTGACTTTGCAGAGTTGTATAAAGTTGTAACAAGTTGTATCCTATTACGGCATCGGAACAAACTGGCAAAATCTGCAATAGCACTATCACATTTTGGCACCGAGACAATCCTGGATGCAGCAATGTGTACTGAAGATTTGAAAACCTTAGGCACAAAACAATGTTCTCCAGACAGCGAGCGTATGCAAATTTCCAAAAATAATTACAACATACTTCGAAGGCTGTATCCATTAAGAGCAATGAGAATATGGTAATCCTACTTCTTGAAGCAAGGAGCAGCCCATGCTGCAGCTACTAAATGACTGGTTTACGTAACTAGAGATAGGACCCATCATCATGATGTGTAGCACACTGTAAAATGAGAAAACAAATATCTGATGTAGAGTAAGTTAGCAACCTCTGCCAATGCTAGCTTTTGTTTTCACTCATACTCACACCTGGTACCGGCAGTTCTGTTCAGAACACTGCAGGGGATTCATCTTACCTAATCCTAGAAGTCTAGGTCATCTAAAAAAACATGGGCAAAACTGTAGTAACTCACCCCAGGCTTCCTACAAAGCCAGTAGGGAACATAAGCAATTTTAGGATAGGATTCTTCTGACCTACTTTATATAGCAAGAGGTGAGTCACGTCTAACTAATTAAAACCTTTAACCTTGTTTCTCTCCCTGCTTAAAAGTGATTCAAAGTAAAGATGCTCACACTGAAGACATCAAAAGTTAGATAAGGTTTGTCTTCCTTAAGTGACAAAACTGTCTTTTGAGATCTACAATCTGACCATTTTGGCTGATGTCAGGCAGTTTCTCTGCTGCTTCTGTGGTTCTACAAGTCATCATGAAACAGATGTACTACAAGACCCAGCACCCTACCTACAGGGGAAAAAGCCTCAGAAAATATTACAAGTATGTAAGCAAGAGCACTCACAATTCAACAATACAAAGATCCTTATGAAGCACGTGCTTAGGAAAGATCTCCCAAGCAACACCAAAAGCATGAAAAGTCCTTCCAAAACTCCTTGACTCCTTCTCTTTGCTCTCTCCCCTTTTCTCAGCATTTTCATGTTTGCTTAGTAACAGGCATCACTGTTACTGACACTCAGACTCCTGAATACAATCATACGCTGTGTAAAATAATATATATTTTTCAGACATTTCTGTCATTAAGATAATGTTGATCTCCTTCCTTCTACCCACTCATTCCCTGCTCATCCATTCATTCTTGGATTAACAGAAACTGTCTGTAGAATTATTAGGTTCTTATTTCACAATCTTCCTTTTGGTGGCACACTCCCCTGACTTTTCTGTTATCATCCCTATTTTCAGATAACAGACAGAAGCAGATGAACGCTAGGGATGAACACTGTTCTACCAATTCCCATGCTCCTAATACGATTAAGCCAACAAAATACCACAGCAGATGGACTGATGTAACAGCTAAAAGCCCTTCTGTTTGTTTCCCACTATGCTGCCATGTATTTTGGCAATTCTGTACCCTGCAGAGGAGTTTCAGCCAGGTGTTAGTCACCTGCGGTATATTCACCTAGATCGAGATAAAAGATCAAAGCCTACTTTCTGCCAAAGGTATGTAATCTCATTTAAATATTCTGATTTTTCCTTCCAATAGATGCATTCTGAATGCCTTTCATTCTCTTTACGACTGTCCTCAGCAGGAATATAGGGAGAAACAGTGTAGGCAGAAACGTGCAACTCCTATTGACAAAGCGATATCCAGTTTCCTTCTGCTAATAAGGAAAGAAGGTGGCTGCCCTTTAGAAAACCTTCCATTTGGATTCTCCTTCCCCTTTGAAACCTCTGTTACATTATGGTTTAGCAACAACAGCAAAGTCACGTGACACATGTCTGGTAACAACACATTTCCTTACGAATTCTGCAAGAGCTGCCTCCTCCCATCCCTATTTACTTGATGATGCAACTACTCACGCCCCATGTACACTCAGGAAGAGCATTATGTTAAAACAGACCAAATGGGACACAAATTACATTCCCCTTCCTTCTTGGGCAAGAGGAGAAAACATTTCCTAGGTGTTTTCCCACATAAGACTTTTTTTTTTTTCATACTTTCCATGGTCACACAAAACACACCACCACCACCACCAGATCAGTTATTTCCCCAAGTACGAGGACATGATCAAGTAAATGCGTTCTTCAAATATAATTTTTTTACTCAGTAACCATAGTAGAATCTGCAACCTCTTGTTCTACATACAGCCTAATTCAACTGTTCTAGGTTGAATTTAACCAGGTCTGGAAGACTGTTTAAAACCAAAATTTAAATCAGACATATCTGTATAAAGGGAACAAACACCATTTGAAGAAAACTTTTGCTGGTTTTATCAGGATTTCTCATATTTGTTTAACAGATACTAATTTAGCTGTTTCCATTACCCCTTCCTTTATAAACTAGTGTTTTTCAACTGATTTTTTTTTTTAAGCACTGTGAGTTACAGTGAATTAAAAGATAACAGATGTAAAAACAGTCCTGTGACACTGTACCTTATTGAGTTTGCCAAGGGAAGATATAAGATCTGCCCATTCACTTGATGATTCGAAGTTTCTCAAAGCTTTCTCAATTGCTGAAGAATAATTCCTGTATCTGTAATCACCAAGTAACTCCTGCTCCTCTGGGTCCATCTTCAGTTCTCATAGCAAGGTGAAATTTCCTGGTAAACTAAAATATGTACGGAGTTACAAAAAGATAATCGATATTTAAGCCCCAGTAAACCTAAGATGTTATAAATAACAATAGATCCATAGAAACACCAACATCCCAGTAAACTGGTCAGATGATCAAGTTGCAAAATGAAGTTAAAAATAATTTTGCAGGCGTGACTCCGACTCTCCATCACCTGTTTTAGTGGCTTTGCAGTCACAGTTTCCTGTTTATGAAATGGTTTGGTTCTTTTTTTTTTATTTTTTTATTTTTTTAATTGTTGTGTTTGTTTTAATTCCATGCACAAGGATCTGTCACACAGTAAGAAAGGAAACTATAAAGTCTCACTGCAAATAGGCAGAATGCTGACAAGCAGGGAGACACAAGTAGTTTTCGTCATTGTGCAGTGTTCTGAAAGCTTATCTGTAGCAGCGGAATGTGAAATATTTCATATCAAAACACGAACCCTCAGAGAAGGCTCTTTAATGGGATTCCCATCCCTTAGCAGAAGGATCCCTCAGAACTCAACGTGTCTAATTGCCAGCAGGAAACGCTGACATAAAAGGCTCAAGGTGTTGTGCGAAGGTGACAAGCCATGCATCCAAGTCTTCCTTTATTTCACCAGAATGTATGCATATTTTTTTTTGCAGAGTGGGAAAATAAGTTTTCCAGACCTGGTTTCCTCACGTTCTGCAATACATTCAGATAAAACACAACCAAGCCAAAACTGGTTTAGAACAATGGGAAATGGGCTTGGTTGCACCGTGCATGCAAGAAACCTTATCTGCACCCCTCTACCAGCTATGGTAATAGTTCTGCTGGCTAATATCAAAATAAGCACCTAGACACATGCTTAGGTTTCAGAATGCCAGGCTTAGGTCAATTGCTGCTGTCTCACTGACACAGGAAAGTGAGTATAGTCCTGTTGTAACACTTTATCATGTTTCTGAAAAACGTCTGCATTCAGTTTCCTGCTTTTAAGTCACAAAAATAAGTCAAAATAGTCTTCTATATTTTTAAAACAAAAAAGTAATACCAGAAGAAAACCTGAACCATGTATTATCCTTGAACAGGAAACAATAACTACATTCAGAGAGGGTTCTGGTAGTAGACTGAGAAACAGAAAAATGCAGATGTACCCAAAAGTGAGAAACGATTTCAAAGGCATGTTTAAACCCCTTCTGCGCTCCTTAATAGCAGGATTCAGCAGGGCTCAGCCACTGCTAACACAATACCTGATGCTGTCTAGCCTAGATACATCTCTATGATAAAAACATACGTACGTAAATTATGACCTATCTGTAGGTGTCCCCGTTCATTGCGGAGGAATTGGACCAGATGACCTTTAAGGGCCCCTTCCAACTCAAACAGGCCTATGATTCCATGATTGATTTTGAGTTCGTGGCAAGGCCACGCGTGTTCTTGTTTGCCTGTTCTTGTGGTATTTTTTACCCATCACAGCGAAGATGCAAAAAGTCCCGTTTCCCTCGTCTCCTTCAAGTGCCTGAATCACTGGAACGCTGGACTGCCGTTCCAACCCCCTGCCGTGAGCAGGGCTGAGCATCCATGCTGGTTAGAGGAAAGCCCGCAACAACGCCAAAATCCACACACGGCGCCTGACAGCGCCCTTCGCGTGCTCCTCCCGCAGCCCACCTCAGGAAGCTCCCCAGCGGCGGGAGGCACCGCACCGCCCGCCGACCTGCAGGTGACCGCGGCGAGAGCCCCTCACTCCTCCCTCCCGCCCCCGTGCACCCCCGCGCACCGCCGGTACCTGACCGCGCCCCGCAGACCCGCCTGGCTGTGGCTGTACTGACGGCGGCGACGTGTCGCGGGGTCGTGGCGTGGCCCGGCCCGGCCCGCAGTCACTATGGCAACGGGAGGGAGAGAAAAAACCGACCCAACCTGCCACCGAGCAGCAGCCCCTCCCGCTCCGGGCGGGCTGCGCTGCAGTCGGCAGCTGGGCGATACCACTGAACGCAGCACGGGGGGACAGAGAGCATCCAAGCGCATCCCACCTCTGAGCCAGCCTCTGGCTGTCCCGCCCAGCCACGTCCCCTCGCGGCTTCACCCACACAGCAAGCTGCCCGTCTCGGCGAGCGGCACAGCGGCTCGCTCACGACGCCCCCCCGCACTCCCTAGGGAAGATGGCACGGCCCAGGGCCGCGGCCGGGCTTCGCGCGCCCCCTGGCGGTAACAGAGCTGCCGCCGCCCTTACGGCAGTTTGCCCATCCCGCAGCGACAGGGTGTCACCTCCCGGGGTGAGTAGGTGAGTTTTGTGGGGACAAAAAAAACCGGCAAGGTACTCACTGATGGTTCTGTGGTAATCGATTCTTATTTCAGTTCTGCACGTTCCTATCTTTCCAAAGCTGGACCGGGAATCTAAAAGTGCTTCACTGCTCGTTACCTCTCTCTAAAGTTTTAGCAGTTAGTCACAGGTTCCTATGCAGCCCGTGTGGCAACTGCACATTCCATCCATTTGGGAAGCCAGCATCTGCTGACAGCGTGAGGGTCAGCGTGTGCACATGGAGCACATCAGTAACAGCAGATCAACATGTAACGTGTGTGTGACAAAGGCATGAAGCATTTTGCAATGATTTTTAGTGTTATTATATCTATCTATATATATATCATATATATGTCTTTACCATCCTTATCAATAGCACAGATGAATGAGACCAAGTGCAACCTCTTCAAGTTTGCTGAGTGGGGCAGTTGCTACAGCAGAAGGAAGGGATGCCATCCGGAAGGACCTGGGCAGGTTTGAGGAGTGGGCCCACAAGAACATAACAAGGTTTAGTGAGACCAGGTGCAAGGTGCTGCACTTTGGTTGGGGCAACCCCCAGCATGCGTACAGATGCCACCTCATTTCACATATCTTTTAAAATTATGACAGATCTGTACTAATCATAGATTGGCTCAGGTTAGAAGGGACCTCAAAGATCATCAATCTCCAATCTGCAGCCGTGGGCAGGGCTGCCCCCCACCAGCTCAGGCTGCCCAGGGCCCCATCCAACCTGGCCTCGAGAACCTCCAGGGCGTCAAGTCAGCTGTGACAGAGTTTACTGAAGGGAAAGGCCACAGAAGCATTCAGCCTGGTGGCAGGCTATGATGGGAGTATGCACCAAAACCAACCAGCCTCCAGGTCAGTCCACTTCCTTAGTTCTGGTACTTAAAAACGTGCTTGTTGATAAATCATTTTCAAGTATGCTGATTCAAAGCATGCCTGTAATACTAACTATTCAGGACTTTTTTTTTTTTTGATCAGGAGAGGACATAAATCGGTTTCTTCTGAGCATCATTGCAGCAATGTCCATACTAAATCCTGGCTCTGAAAATTGGATCGAGTTATAGACTTACTGATGTAATCATCTCTGGAGGTGGCCAGGCTGCCTTTCAATCTAACAAACACTCACATTATCCTTTTTTGGTTCCTATTGGAAAAATCTACTTCAATGGTATTCCACTTATCAGACTGTTGTTTTTTTTTTTTTTTAATAGAAATATTCCTCACAATTTAGATGTCACATTTCTATGATGAAATTATATAACATTTGTATTATTTACTGATGAAAGCCTAACAAGTTGCTTGTTTTCAGTATGTTATCTCCATAGAAGAATCTAAACCAACGCATTCAGAAGTAAAACCAAACCAGAGGCACTACTCCTGTATGTCTTCTAAATACTATACAACTCCAATCAAACAAGACAGACACTGCTATCAGATCTGGATGCCTCAGAGTGCACATACATATCTGAAGATAGCAAGGATAGGATTTTAAGAATGTAGAATAACCGTGACTACATGGTGAGCAGGGCCCAAGGACAAGAAGATAATCCTAGCTGGAAAATGTGAAGTACTATTCATTGAGATCTAAGTGCTATGAATGACTCACCTTGTGAAGCAATCTACAGGCAATGACAACTAGCCTCTAAGACCAGAGTGTTTTCCAGCCGATAGTTTCCTTTATCATCAGCTCCAAAACGAAGTACAGTCTTTGCAAAATAAAAATTAAAATCTGAAATTTTTCTGTTGTAAAACATCATTGTTCTTTTTTTTTTTTCTTTTCCTTTTTTTTCCTCCATTATTTGAGGAAAAGAAGACAACCTACAAATGTTTTTATATGAATGTGAGACTGGCATTTCAGTTACGTTCTTCATTTAAACATTTTAGGAAATACTAAGTCGTTTATATAACTTACATTTTCTTGATGCATTTTTAGCCTGAGAAGAACTCCACAGCACTCAGAGTCAAGACTGCCTGTATGTTGGGTCTTGCTACCATAAGAGTTGGGTTAAATTAATGTTATCTATAGACATAAACAAGTTCAAAAAGTTCTTTTCCATCTTTTTTCAATTAGGAAAGCACTGCATTGTTACTAGCACTGTTTATATCCAGCTGATACAAAAGCAGATACAGCTTCCATTCCCAAAGTTTTGCTACTGCTGCCTGAGTGGCTCCTGAATGAGCCATAGCATCACCAATGAAGTGCCTCCACTGAGCTCTCACAATTGTCAGTCCAGTTCCTTTGCTGTTCCATGTCACCACAGTCACTGCATTGCCAGCCATTTTCTTTGGCTAATAAATTGCAAAGTGAAAATGTTAGTGACATGCTGTAAAAAGAAAAACAGTAATTCACAAGTAAAGGTTTTATACAGTAGAACAGACCATTATTTCATCCTTTTCCCAACCCTTAAATTTTATACAATGACCACTCTGCGGGCATGCCAGAATCTGAATGCAACAAAACACTTCAGACATAACAGACATGGGAGAGAAGCAGGGAAGCAGCCTTAAAAATAAATTATGGTTGAACAATGCAAGCCCTGTCCAAAGACTCAGCCTGCCAGGCACACTGTACAGCTTGTCCTCTCACTCTGCTCTTGGCAAACAGACCTCCTCTGGAAGCCTGCCATGTGCAGCCCCAGCTCCGTTCCCAGAATGCAGTCCTCATCCTGCTGTCACAGGGAGATGGGTGTGCATCTCTTGCACAAGCTCCTCCCTGCCCCAGGCTGGCCCTGTGAACAGTCATTTTTTGGCTTCTCCTTCCTCAAGTGCGGCACCACTCAACTGAAAGGTTGTAAAAGGTTGTCCTCTGTTCTTTCAATCTGTATCAGAAGAAACTATTATATTGATTATAATCAACCACTATGAAAATGGCATTTCTGATAGACTACTACATAGCTTTACGCTTTTCTTCTTAAAAAAGAATAAGCGCTCCAAAAGGGCTTAGTGTAAGGATTTGAAACATCTGTAAGACTGTCAAACAGCATTTGCTTGACTTGAATGCAAAAATAAAAAAAGCACCAGCAACCCAGATACTGAGGAGGAGCTTTAAGGAGTATAAAAGAGACGTAGAAACTTATTTTCACTTACAATAGATATTATTTAGCTGCATTAAGCTTACCAGGGATTCTTAGTCTGGTCTTCGTACAAACCTTATGAAAACAGGTGTAGAAGTTTGGGTAAATGTTCATTTGTAAAGTTCATACACACAACCTAGAAGGGCATACAACTTTTGAAACATAATGACTCAAGTATCAAGAATCAAACTATGTATGATTCTCCACTGCTCAATTACATCTCTCCACAGTTCTGCACAAGATATTACTAAAGCAGAACAGCCAAGTTCCCCCCCTACTCCCCCTTAGGTACCAGTAACACAGCCAAAGAACATAGGGGAAACCACAGTCCTTTCTGTTGCACATCAGAATGTGAATCAAGTTACTGTACTAGCAGAATGGCCACTGGAGCTATGATGCTGTAGGCAGCCTACGGTTGCCACACAGAATGCATAAGCTTTTTTTCCCCCTTTCAACAGGCATTTTGTAACTGATCTGTTGCCCTTAAGCATCAACCCTCAGATGTTTTCCTTCATAGAGAATATATCAGCATGATAATTTTGGGGGGCAACACTCATCCTCTTCAATGAGATCTGAGGCTTAACTCATTGCAACGCTTCCATCTTAATTAAAAAAAAAAAACAAACAATAACTCCCATATCTGTAAAAGATTAATACTCCTAGCTTTGTTCTGTGCTTTAATTAATAATTAAACAATTACCAAAACACCACATGCTGTGCTCAGTGTCTGGTAACTTAAGACTTTCCTGAACACAAACTACCACACAAAGCCAGTATAAGCCATTCTGCCATTGTCTTGCTGACTCCTGATTAAGAATTAGCATGACTATTGCATTTTTTCATGACTAAATGAGACTTGCAATTTTCCACAGCTCTTTCAGTCTCTCAGCATTGAAGAGGGTGACATCCTCTTCCTGCATAGCAGTCCTGCACAGCCCCTGCCCTGCAGGAAACATGGGGCAGGCAGGGTCTTTGAGACCCTAACCATGGCTGTCATACTAGCTGAAACCAGGACATTATGGAGAAGGTCAAGAGATTAGTGCCTGGGTGTGACCAAAACCCTCCTCACTCCTACCAGCAGCAACCGGTTGCCTCACCCTACCCATAGGCTGCCTCATGGCACTGCCTTTTAAAGTTAAGCATTTGAAACGCAATGACCAACTATTAAAACAATGTTCTCCATATTACTGCTTCCTCTACTTGTCATTTTGCTTGAAGGACCTTTTAACTTTTTATTTTTTTAAACTGTGATAATTATGCTCTTAGTTCATTTTCTCCACTACACAGATGGCATTTGTTGCAGAAAAACTAAGTCACAGCCTGAACCAGCAATGGAGCCCCTGGTGGGAAGGAAGGACCAACCCTGGGGATCTCAGGTGCATGCAGTGTACCTGACTAACCAGAAGGGGTGGAACCAGGATCTATTCCTTCCCAGACCTCATTTAAGGGCTGGCAGTGGATGCAAGGGGATCTCTCTGCCTACCTGAGGCCTATCAAAGGTAAGCAGCTCTTTTCTTTCATTTCCGTGTCTGCAGCTGCTCATTCTCATCTGCTGTAGCCAGAGACTTTGCTACCTCACTATTATCATGGTACTTTCCATCCCATTACAGCATTTAATCTGGGTTCTTCGTACAAAAACTTCAGGTTGTGCAATAAATGAAACTGAAGTCCTGCAGAAGTTCATATGTTTGCTATACCAGATCTGTAGTTTATTTTGTCTCCATATATTCCAAACATCACACACTTCCATTACAGACTTGGATACAGAAAATAAATGTATAGTCTCAATAAACATCGATTTTTAGTATCAGAATAAGCCAGTGGTATTAATACAAGTCTGTAAGTAATCATATTACATACATAATAATAAAGCCAGCTAGGTAATTTTCCCCTATTTATGGTACATAAACACTATTTTTATTTTCACCAAATTCCCTCTATAACAATAAGCAATCTCTACACAACAGTGATTCAGTTTGAATCTAATTATTTCCTCCCAACCCCAACTGGTTAGACGGTAGCTCTGAGGAAAAACCCTCTCTCCATTTAAGAAATCCCATGCAATCTTAAGAAACAACAATGGTCCCCCCAAAAGATCCACTGCGCAGAGAAAGCATAAGGCATCTGTCTCCTCTCATAAGCCCCACATCACAGATCTGTAGGCTCTCTTGCAAGGAAAAAGAGAATGGCTAGCAATGATTTCACAAAGATTAAACTCTTTTAAAACAAGGTCAGGCACCTCTGCATTAGGGTAACACCAAATCAACTCATGTTAACTAGGCTGGAACACCCCACAAATCAGAAGTCAGGCTACCCAGTCAATGCTGCGAACAGGCCAACAGACACTGCTGGAAGTACCATAGTATAGACAAAATACTAGAGAAACGCAGTAACTGCAGCCCTCACTACAAAGACAAAAGACCCAGTGCTAAAGTGGATAGGGTAAGATTGCTCTAGGTGTATATCCCTGCCAAGGCACACATTAATTCACACCCATGTTTCCACTTGCAAGGGTCCACAGATGTTAAGTTTACCAGGCTCGAACATTTTTCTCACTAACAAACTGGCCGTGAGGACCATCAGCATCAGAAGGCAGAAGGGCTAAGTAAACAGGGGTCTCAGCTCCTTCCTCTGGTGATTTAGGGGCCTTTGGACCTGCCATATCCGTTCTCACCCATCCAGGACAGCAGGCATTAAGAAGGATGTGGTCATCTTTTCTTTTCTCATTTAACATCCGGGCTTGAATCCTGGACAAGACCGTGACACCAATTTTGGATACCCCATAAGCAGTATTGGGCCAGCCTTCTTTCTCATGCACACTTTTCTTAGTATCTTCCACAAACTTTGTCATGAGCTCCACTAACTCATCCTCAGTGATGGTGTCGCTGCGGAACTTCTTCTGCAGTTCTTGGCTACAGCCTCCCAGAGCTGAGATACTTACCATGCTAGAGACATTCACCACCCTACCTGTTAAAAAGAGAATAAAGACTGGTTATATTTATACACACTAAATAAACCCAAAATTCAAGTCTGCTTACTCTACAGCTTCGCGTTCACTGAAACAAACACCTGCAAAATATTTTATGCGAGCTCGCCTGATCACGGTTCACTTTATGTTCAGCGTTTGTAGTGAGTTTCATTACAAAAAATAAAGCGTGAATCTGCAAAAGCTCAACACTGAATTTCAGATATGCTTCCAGGAAATAGCTGGATAGCACAGATATGAAATCTGTGGGCATATTCAGAATAGTAGGTGATTTTCTCAATAATGGCAGCCAGATGTTGAATATAGTCTTGAAGTTCCACTAGAAAACATCCCCAGTTTTGTGACAGCTTTTGGAATGTAGCCCGAATGCCTGAACAGTGCAGAATTCAACAAAAGCAATCTAGTTGCTTATGGATTTGTACTATCAGCTTGTTTCCAGAATACAAATCCCAGCATGCAAAACTGCAGTAAGCTTTTTCCTCTCCTAGCATTTCAGTACACAGGAATGAGTCAGATGAATCAACAATTCACTCATCCGTACCAAAGTAGTTCGTTTCCCTCATTTTTTTTCCTTGCTAGTTCACAACAATTAAGATAACAAATATAGTTCCTTGTTGGCAGGTGTGCTTCAAGACATTAAATAGCAAAATCCTGTCATAAGCACCAAGATTCATACGAAACTATTTCTCTACTTGTTGTGTTATACTTACCATAAGGCTTCATAAGAGGCAACAATTCTGTGCAAATATTTCTGGTTCCAAAAAAGTTTGTCTTCAGTGTAACCTCTGCTTGGACTGCAAATGGAGTTCTGTCACTAACTTTTATTTTTAAGTGGTGGTAGCAAAGGAGGGGAGGAAGAAAAGAAAGAATAAATCAGAATTATACTACTGTTGAAAGGAAGTTACTGTATGAATATGAACAGAAAACCCCAGAAGTTTATCTTATGGCTGCCCAACCAATCCACTGACTTACCTGTTCCCACCCAGTGTTCAAGAGAATGGGCTGCCTCTGCCACCACACTTAAAAGGAGAGGACACCTCTCCTCTTAAACACGTGGCATAGCACTTTGTCACTAACCTGATATATGTGGGGAGTGCGAAGGGGAGTGGGACAATCAAAAGGGAATGAGATTCTGAATCTAGGGTACTGACACTGAAGATGCAGAAGTTAGACTACCACCTTAGCATTCAGATTCAAAACTAGGGCAGACAACAACTTCCACAGCCTAACTCATTTGTCACCGTATCTTTTGGGTTCTCACCCAGGACTTGATCAGAACAGCAACACACACTGTAGAAGATTCTATAAGAATACAAGGATAACATTTGGTGCAGTCCCCCCCCCCCCAAAAAAAAACACCATAAAAAACAACCAAGCAACCTACTAATAAATACAAGTGTCATAAATCATTCCCCTGAGCTGACAGGAATAAAAGAATGGGAAATAGCACTTAGGAAAGAGCTGGGAACTGACACAGGCAGTCTTTAGCAGACCACAGAACTGCACTTAAGGCTGTGATTTTAGACAGAACTGACAGCCTGCCACCAACAAAAGTGGGGTAGGATGTGCCGTCAGCTGACAACCTGGCTTAGCAGCAAGCTATATGCTATGCAACCTCTACTTTGCAGGGAAATAAGTTGAAGTGTCAGTACTCCTCCTGATCTGCTACAGGCTCAATCTCAGCAGTGATAAAGACCACCTATACAAATGAAGTAGGTCTTCACTTGTCTCCATAGCCCAGACCTATGTAAATTCCAAAGAGAAGCAGCAGCAGAACAGTGCTTTCACAGAAGCTCATCCATACATATTCATTTCTTAAAGGGACATTTTTCAGTGGACTAAGGACTTCAGACTGTGTGTAACACAGTACAAAACCAGCAATTAAATGATTAATCTTTAACAGCAATAACAAACAGTACAACAGTAAAAAAAAGCATAACTTCTGGGGTGTCAGCAAAAACCTAATAAGCCAAGCTTCAGTACAAATGCCAAAATATGAGATAAGCATCACAGTGATTACACAGGTGTTAAGCCCTCTGTACTAGATACTTAACGCAACAGCTCCTCTATCACAATATGCAACCGTATGACCTACTGCTGGCTCACAGTAAGTTGTAAGCATGAAGTCAAGGCAGAGCAACTGGAAACAACTTCCACACAGAAAAAAAAATAAAAATCTATGATGTTACAAGGAAAGCAACAGAAACTTCACTGCTTATGCCGTTTGTACCTACTTGTGGACATGGCACTTAAGGCTATAGTTTAGTGGTGACCTTGGTAATGGTTGACAGTTGGACTTTATGACCTTAAAGGTTTTCTCCAACCTAAATGCAACCATGATTTATCTGCTGAGTACACAACAATAAGTTTAAGGTACCTCACATGAGCTATAGCAAATCTTGCTACAGTGCTGTCAACCTGGTGAAGGCCAAGTTGCTGTGAAATCAGCAACAACACACACTACACTTAAGTTACAGCCCAGTCTAGTTCAAACCCACTAACACAGCAGGCTGAGCTAAGGATCTCATTATGAGTTAAAGAAATGCTGTTCTGACTACCTGCAAGGTTTTTGCATGATATACTTGGACTGAGATAACCACTGCTGCAAGATTTTGGCACCTTTGACACCACAGTTCAGAATGCACTCAATTATAGTAACAGCTGCCCTCTATGGGGTTGATGATTAATATAAACAAGGGGAGATTCAGATTAGATGTCAGGGGAAGTTTTCACTGAGAGAGTAGTGAACCACTGGCATGGGCTGTCTGAAGAAGCTGTGGATGCCCCATCCCTTGCGGGTGTTCAAGGCCAGGCTGAATTCTATTATCGTGCAGAGTACCAAACAAAATATGGTGGCTGACTGGACTCCAAACACTGCTGCTACATTCCCATTATACAAGCAGCAAGTGAGGCTTGATCCATACTACCTGACAGGCTGCCTTAACTCACACTGCAAGCAGGTGAATGAACGCTTATGCTGTGCTTGAACAGTGTAACATGTCCTAGCTAGAAATCAGGCAAAGAGATTTTTAAAAAGTCCAGAAGACACAGAATGAACAAGTTTGTACTGGCAGAGAAATGAGCTAGTAGTCATGCTTGTGACCTGTTCCATGTGGAGCTAACTCAATTTTCAATGATTTTTCATAAGCATCTACACGTAGAATGCACTGTTCTACCTTACAGCTGCTGTGCTTTCCTCACTTTCACTACTTTTGCACCCCCCAGGAGATGAAAGGATTTAACTCCTGCTCAGCACAGCTAGATTTAGGTTAACCATTCTATTGGTGACCAACTTGCCTGAGAAAGTTAAATAATAACAAAAACACCCAGGCCAAAGCTTTCCCTTTTACCACCCTGAATCTTTGAGCAGGTAGTGCATAGAGCAAAGTATGAACCTTGCAAAAGAGAGAAAACAATATACCAGAAGAACATGGCTGACATTCATGCAGATAATGGGCTCCCATGGTCCTGATGGAACTCAAAAGCATTCAGACAACAAACCCAACTGTACACCTGGAGTATTCTCATGTTCTGTATGTGATGCAAATAAAATACTCCAGGGAAACATCCTTACGCACACAGTTAACACAACAGGTGCTAGAGGAAGAGTCATTTCACATTACCTTCTTGTCATGCCTGGGGTGATAGGCAGCCTACTCAGTCAAAAAACAGCCCAGAAGTTCCATATAAAATAGCTTTATGAAATCCTTGCTGCATATACTATACCTTGCCATGTAACTTTATACCACACACGACTAATGTGACTATCCCAAACAGCCCAATTCCTACCTTTGAAAGCAATCCCTGCATTGTTAATCAACACATTCAGACCTCCGTATTTCTCCTTCAGGAAGTCCCGCAAAGCTCTAATGCTTTGCAGATCATCAATATCCAGCTGGTGGAAAAGCGGATGCAGCCCTTCCTCCTGGAGCTTTGCCACTGCATCCTGGCCACGGGCAGGGTCTCGTGCAGTAAGGTACACATCCCCCTTGAACTGCTTGCACAGATCCCGCACAATTGCGAACCCAATCCCTTTGTTGGAGCCGGTCACCACAGCCACAGGCACGCTGGACATTATCTTCTCTGGATGGATGCCAAAGCAACAGTCACTGCAAATGGCAAAGAGGAAAGTTTAAAGGAATCATAGAGTGGCCTGGGTTGGAAAGTGCCTCAAAGACCATCTAGTTTCACCCAGAAGGATGAAAATGTATATCAAAAGATGAACTAGTCTTTTTCTTAAAAATTATATTCATAATTCCACTTCGAGTTATGCAAGTCCATGTTGTAAGCATACATTAATTTACTGAAGTAGCATGAGGCTTTGGCAAAGAAATGCATTAGGTGGCAATGTTCTACAGAACACCCAACCAGCCTCATTCATCACTGAATAACTGCTCCATAGTGTTATGTTAGCTGCTGATAGGAGGGAGCTTGGCACATCCACCTCACAGGAAGACCCATCTCTTTCTTGTGAGGACAGGCAGCTGGTTCGGCACAAGCACTGAGACAATCCAAGCTGATAAACAAGGGCTCAGCAAAGGGTGAGGAACTAGGTCTTTAGACTTACTTACTTTAGACTCACTTTAGACTTAATTGCCATTTCCCTTCCAAACAGGCTCATAGCCAGCCATGAAACGGCATCTCTCAGGGAAGAAACCAAAGCCAACCCCCAAGACCCACATGTAGCACTCAATTTGCTGGTAAGCCACCCCACAACCACCCCAGGGCAGCTACCCACCCCGCGGGCCAAAGGGACAGACCACACAGCTGCAAAACCCAGAGAGCCCCACTGAGGCCTGCCTGAGGGGCTGCAGCCCTCCCTGACCCACCTCCAGCACCACGCACCTTCCCCCACTCCTCAGCTCAACACTGGAAAGGGCCGACCGACCAACAGCAACTGCGCACAGCGCGAGGGAAGGCGGGCACACCTAAAATGGCGGCGGGTGACCCCGCCTCCCCACGGCGGCTGGGGCGGGTCGGACTCGGCAGCGGCAGAGACAGCGGAGGTTTGTTCCTCCTCTTTGCCAGGTGGGTCCTAGGAGTCGGCAGGGTGTTGTGTGGCTGTCTATGCTGTCTCTCTTTGGAGGGAATCGGGAGCTGGAGGGAAGTGGGATTCCCCAGTCATAGCCAGACAGGTCGATGCAGTACGGCTGTCGAGCATGCCGTGTGACTGCGCCCTGTGGTACGGGGCTGCTTGGGGGTGTTCTCTGTGTGTTCAGGTGCCCTGATTCTGCTGCTCTTGTTACTTTCAGAGAAACCACAGAGGCAATTTATGCAGTCTCCTCTAACTGCAATACATTTGCTGTGTGAAAACAGTTTTAGTTCTGTGTTCTTAAGAACCCACGTCCCATTTCCTGTAGACTGTTATGGGGGTACCTTAGCCAAGATAATGATGCAGATACAGGCTTCTCCTCTCCCCTCATCCCCATCACCCATGTTCATTTATGGCTTTGCTTGTAGTCTTGTAGGGATCGTTCAGTCTGAAGAAAAGCAGGCTCAGAGGACGCCTCATTGCTCTCTACAGCCATTTGAAAGGAAATTGTGCTGAGGTGGGGTTCAGCCTCTTCTCCCAGGTAACAGTGACAGGATGAGAGGTATTGGCCTCGAGTTGTGCCAGGGAGGTTCAGGATAATATTAGGAAACATTTCTTCTCAGCAAGAGCAGTGAGGCAGTGGCACAGGCTGCCCAGGGAGGTGGTGCAGTCACTGTCCCTGGAGGTGTTCAAGAGCCGTGTGGCACTGAGGGATGTGGGCAGTGGGCATGGTGGGGGTGGGCTGATGGTTGGGCTGGGTGATCTTAGTGGTCTTTTCTAACCTTAATGGTTCTTTGATTAAATGAAAAGATACATGCAATGCTTGAAAAGGTCATTACACGTTTTTAAAATACATACATATTTTAATTCAGACAGTCTAAATAAGGAAAAGTGGCTTCTTAGCATGAAGAAAAGCAGAGGCCGGACAAGTCGAAAGAGAAGAAGAAAATACTTGCAGAGATTTATGTATGGAGGTACTGTCCCTGGAAGTAATGCTAAATAATAACATAATCAGTTCTATAAGTATCACGTTATAATTTCACAAACATCTTTGTGCTTTGAAAATAACATTTGTAAATGTTAGTTTTTGTGTGTGTTAATTTACAGTTCCAGTCAGAGGAGGGTGAATATTGTGAGCTTTGTTTTCTGAGTAGTGGAAAGTATTGCCGCCTTCTCACATTTTTTTGCCCCTTGAGTACGTTGAATAAATCCTATAGTTCTGAGAGCTCCCAGTACCCAGAGGCCCACAGCTTAGTAAACTGGTTCAAGGAGAGCCTTACTTGCTATTCTATTACACCATGCTAAGAAGTCCAAAATTCAGTTTTTCAGAATGTACAGTCAATGTTTTTTGTTTCTTTTGTTTTAAAATATTATAGCATTCTTCCCTTCTTTTTCATTTTTAGTCAACTGCAGTCACAAACTGGAATACATTAAACTTAAGAAGTGGCTCAAAGACAGAGGATTTGGAGACAGTAGTTTAAGGCCAGCGCTGTTCTGGGGTAATGTTTTAATGATTGACTGATGGTACTTACATCTGATTCTTATAGGAATGTTGGGTTTCTGCTTCTGTTTTTGAATTTCACACATGCCTAGCATCAGGAAAAAGAGCCCCTTACCCTTAGTCCTCTGAAGACTTTCTGCAAATGCATGTGAATGTCATTTAACATGAACCGTTTACTGTTTCTTGTATAAAGATACTCCTTAAGTGCTAAGTGTAAGTTTTCAAGAAGAGTAGTATCTTTTGAGTGGTTACAGTGTTAGAACCCACCCTTGGTATCATTTCTTTCCCTCTTATTTTTCCATGCATGTTCAGCAGCCCTAGTGAAACAGACAAGTACATGATTTTGGAGGTTGGATTCACATACTACTGTTTGCAGTAAATATATTTGTTTGTATTTTTTCTCTTTAATTAGGTAGTGTTTCAAAAAAATTTGTAATATTAAAGGGAGAGTAGGCAGAGTAGTATGAATCAGAGAAAAATACTGGGAATAGAAATTGTAAAGTTTAGTTAAAACTCTGAAAGCAGTAACAAGAGCCAGTGATGAAAAAGGTGTGTTTGAAGAAAAAAATGGGAAACAGAAAGCGAGAATTGCTAGAAACGGAGAACAACTTTTGTAGGGCTGCAGGGGAAGGGCTTGCAGCAGGTCCTGAAAAACAGTAGAAAAGTAAGGAGAGCACCAGAGAAAAAAACAAATGAGATGTATATCTGGAACATTCTATTATTGATTTTTTGTTATTTGTAAGGGATACATATGTTCTTTCAGATTTTTTCCTTGGAGGCTTGTTCGTTTATTGCAGTTTACCACTATCTCCTGTATTTTACTCTAACCATCCTCTTTGTTCCTACTTTAGGTACAGGAAGAGGACTGATGGCAACAAAAGCTCTTCAGGTTAGTAATATTGATTCTAATGCAAGAGCTTCTCTAGAATCATTGATATGTAGTGGCTTTTATAACAAAGAAACTCAAAATTCCGGACAAGATGTTTGCAGTCCTTGTTGTAAGTGCAATTTCTAATACTTAATAATATCAGAAATTGTAGTTGCAGCTTATCTGTAAAATTATATCGCATGTACTCTGATGGCTTGTTGGCTGAAAACATTATCATACTCATTGACAGTGATTCAATATGCAGCCTCATATTTCTGCTGAAGGCAATAAGTGGCTATCTGAAACCAGAAGGAGCAGGCTCCTTTCAGGCTGTATGCCTTTGCCTTTAGCTACTGCTTGCATAGCTTCTTTTGCGCTGGCTGCAGTAGTCTTCCCTGCTCTTGGGATAAGATCACAATAACACTTTGGTAAATTCTCAGCTCCAAAATAGAGATATTTTTTCAACATAGTCACCACTATTAACTATGCATTTTCACCAGCAATGCACAAGAGCCTGTGTATTGCACTCCTAAAAATCTGCACCAGCGGAGGTGACCCATTCACACCACTGCTGAAACACATTGCCCACTGCTTTACTGTGCCCACATCCACTGTTTGGTCTCCACAAACATTCAGCAAGCATTGATAAAGGTCGATGGGTACAATTTTTTCCACATGGAGGAATTCATTTATGCACCTTTGCTTCATACACAGTTCCATGTGAGACACCATTGTGTCAGATTCCTCTCTGCTGCCATCTGTCACATGGTAACAAAATATAACAGAATTTTGGTGGGAAGGTTCAAACCTCTTCTGCCATACCACCAATATCCACCTCTGATATTATGGGCCAACATGATAAAATTGGAGGAATTACTTTTGGAGCAACCCTCGTATATCTTAGTACAAAGCAAGTGGTGATGCTGAGAAGCCAGGCACCAAACTCTCTGTGAACAGTTGATTTTCTTCAGGTGAAAGTTCCTACTGATTGCAGTCATCCTCTTTCCCTTGACTTTGACCGTCATAAAGCGATGCTAGTTTCCATTAAATTCAATACCACATCTGATTGGTTCCTGGAATTACTTTTCTGAGGAATGTCTCTCTCTTTCTTTATAAATCATATAGCAGATAAGCCATTTATACTTGACCTTTACTATTCTGTATGTGTGTGTTTGGTTATTCATAAATTTTTTTTGTTTGTTTTGTTTTTGTTTTCCTCAAAGGCAGGAGAATTGGTTATTTCTTTGCCTGAAAAATGCTTAGTCACCACCAGCACTGTCCTTAACAGCTGTTTAGGAGAATACATTATGAAGTAAGTGAAAAGTGACATTCTGTGGCAAGAAAGGAAAACAAGACTTTTTCAGCTGTCCTTTCCTCTGGATTGTGAATTAGTAGATGAATCATCCTAAGTGGTGGTAGGACATAACTGCTTACCCTAACTTGTGAGCATTTATTGTGAACTTTCATGCATTCAGAATGTCCAGGAAGTGAGATTTGAATACAGAGTTGGAGAGATGGTATGGGCTTGAATGCTTCCTGCTTTTAGATCCAGCTCAGACCTAAATGTCAGTTATGAGTGGCTTCTTGGGAATTTCAAAATACCCTTCAGTAAGAGAAGGAGAATAAAATGAGGCTGCAAAGCAATCACATGAACAGAGCCTTTTAGAAAATACAGAACTCAACCTGTGCTGGACACTGAGTACCTGTTATAATTGCCTAAAAAAAAAAGCCAGAGATGAACCTGAAATTTGTACCACAAACCAGTTTTTATAGCTTCTCAGTAAGATTGAGTCAAAAGCCCCTTTGTAATCATCAAAAGGACTTGGAGGTTAACTACAAAGAAGTTTAAAATATAAGCTATTTATAACCTTTTAAAGAACTAAAAGAGAGATAAAATACTACTGCATCCATTTCCTGTCTCACTTCTGTATATCTGCTTCATTTTATTTTTTTTAATAGATGGAAGCCTCCTGTATCTCCTTTGATAGCACTGTGCACGTTTTTAATAGCAGAGAAGCACGCTGGTGAGAAATCTCTGTGGAAACCGTATCTTGATGTTTTACCCAAGACGTATACTTGCCCAGTTTGTTTGGAGCAAGATGTAGTACAACTTCTTCCTGAACCTTTAAGGAAGCAGGCTCAGGAGCAAAGGACAAGAGTCCATGATTTGTACATGTCTTCCAAGGCTTTTTTTTCTTTTCTGCAATCTTTATTTGCTGAGAACACGGCAACTATTTTTAACTACAGTGCCCTGGAGTGGGCTTGGTGCACTATTAATACCAGAACAATATACATGAAACATTCCCAGAGGGAATGCTTTTCTCTTGAGCCAGATGTTTATGCATTGGCACCATATTTAGATTTGCTAAACCACAGTCCAAATGTTCAGGTAAGAGACTGAAAATAGATCACTTAATTTCTTGATATATGAGTGTGCTATCTCAATACAGTATGCATTTATATGATAGATTAGGAGTGTCGGAGGTCAGTGAGAGATCTTATAGTGGAGAAATTGTCTATCTGGAGGACATCTGCAAGCTGAGTATGCATGGTTCCTATAAACCCTGAAGGCTGTTATTCAGTAAAGCAGAGGTACAGGGAAAGCCCACAGTGATTGGATGCAATTTGCTTCCAGGATGACTGTTGGGAAGAGCCCATTCGCAAATATAACCCTACCCTTCTCTTCCCATGGGTTCAACTCCTCAGACAAATCTTGTGTTACACAGTCCTTGTGTTATTCACCTCTGGCTTGAAGCTTCTGGGTAGTCTAAGGAAAGTGCATAGAGCAGTTCCACCTAATAACAGGGATGGAACTCTGTGTGCCAGCATATTTCTGGGGCAGCAAAGAGTAGTCTGGTCTGCATGAAGCCATGTTTACTTGCAGATTTGGGGTTTCTGTAAGAAGTCTACAAAGTAGACAGCACATCCTCCACACTAAGGTTTTGATTTTCATTCTTCATACTCATTTTTTACAGTAATTTTAGATAGAAGTTGTCCAAATATATCACCTTTTCAGATAGCTAAAACACTTGTTTGCACCCTATTGTTCCAGTATTAGAGAAGTACTTAATTATGTTGGATTTTAATATTAAAGATCTGATTCCTGTCTTCCTGCCAGGAGTAAAACCTTATTTTTAATTTCTCATAGGTAAAAGCTGCATTTAATGAACAGTCAAGGAGCTATGAAATTCAGACAAATTCACAGTGCAAGAAGTATGAAGAAGTATTTATTTGCTATGGGCCTCATGATAATCAGCGACTGCTACTAGAATATGGATTTGTTGCCATTGACAACCCTCATAGCAGTGTTTATGTCTCATCAGGTTGGATTTATAGATTGTCTTAACATTGAAAGGTACAATAATAGAGAGCAGAGTTTCTTCAACAGGAGGTGTGGTTAGAAACGGACAGCTAAAGGATAATGAAGAAGTTCACATGCTTGCATATACATTTATGCACAATGCATATTAAGGCATTGCCATCTTTTTATCAAAATATTTAGGTGTATTTCTAAGAACTGGAATAGAGCTCACTTTGATCTTCATAGGATTTAAGGACTGAAGTTCTTAAATTTGAGGTGTTTTCCATAAATTTTCCTTTTGTAAAATTGTGATTCTTACCAGCATTTATTTAGGGCTTCTTCTCACAACTGGATGTCTTGGAGTTGTTGATAACTTTAGTTTGAGTCATAATTTTCATTATAAGGATACAGTTCTGCAGGTTGCTGTTTGCTTTTGAGAAACAGTGAGCACCTCCCAAATATATTTTGATTATGTTAAAGTTCCCCCAAATTTAGCACTTTTCTCCTTTAGCTAATGGACAAATATGGATGAAATGTCATTTCAGAATTGAGAGTTGTGGTTTCGTCTGCATGTGGTTTACATAAATGTTTAAATTTGTTTTTATGCAGATACTCTCCTAAAATATTTCCCACCACAGGACAAGCAGAAAAATGCAAAACTTTCCATTCTGAAGGATCATGATTTATTAGAGTAGGTATCTGAAGTTTTTTGTTTCTATGTGAGCTTTCTTTTTCACTCTTCATTTTTTCTGGGAATCAAATTTTGCTTCTGATACCAAAATCCACCATAAAGTCATTTTTGTGTATCAAGCTGGTTTGCTTGCTGCTTGTGAGAAAACATGCAAATGGTAAATACCAATATCAAAGCGTGAGATAGACTTCATTGTCCAGCCTGTCTTCCTTCTAACTGTGGATAGCAGCAGAGTAAGGTTAGCCAGTGAATCTTCTAGTTCTGAAGAGTAGGTGTTCTCTTGTTGACAACTGCCAGGAAGAAAGCTGTCAGCTTGTAGAAGACACCCTGTACTTTCTACATCTCAGCACTTCTGACTTTTTAGAAACTTGACCTTTGGATGGGATGGACCATCTTGGAGACTTCTTACAGCCCTCAAGGTGTTAAGTCTTGGAGGAGATGAATTGTAAGTTTCGCTACTTTTAGAATATTTAAAAAATGTGCATGTTTCATTTTCCTTTATTTGTTCTACGCTGCCTGCGAGATGCTGGGAGCAATTGTTCTGGATCTCCTATATCTATCTTACTGACTCAGTATGGGAAGGGAAAAGAAGAAAGTCAGAGAAAAGGATATATTGTAAAGTCATTGCTTTTTTGTTGCTTTGATCTTTGACTTTCTAGTATTAAGCACTATACACACCCCATTGTTTTCCCTTTCTATTTCAGGAACCAGATGTTTCTTTAAGATTCTGACAGCAGACAATTTTTCTGTTGATTTGATGGAACTTTTAAATGCTATCAGCCTTGCTTGATTTCTTTGACATGTGTCCCACAGACTGCTTCTGAAATTTTAGGGCCAAAAAAGTTGTTGAAATTCACCTCCAGTGGATATCAGTGCAGTTTTGATCATTTGTTCCAATTGACAAATTTGCCTTAAGTAGGATTAATAGAAAAAGAAAAACCGTTTACTCTTGGTTTTGATTTTGATAACCGTTTGTCCTTCAGAGATTGATCGGTGAGTGGAATAAGTTGGTTATAAGAATTAAAAATAAATCCCAGTGACACTAATTTTAGGCCCATAAAATATGTCGATATGTGAAGTGTAGCAGAAGCTGTGCTAATAAGCTCTAAGAGGACAGCTTGTACTCCTAACTGGTGCTGCTGAAGTTGGTGGCTGCGTGACAGAGCAGTAAAGCATTGGTCCAAGTGCAGACTATCACTTTGTCTGAAAGGGTAAGCTTGGAGGACTGGAATTGCTGCTCTGGACCATTAAATTTTCTTCTCTTGCTTATAGCTTCTGTATACTGTGTGCCTTTTTCAGATATGTTAACCACTGGAATTTCTTTATGCCAATGATGTTATTCTTAATGTAACCACGTGTTTATTATGCAGTTGTGGAATACAGCAAGTGATTATGTGTTGTTCAAACATTTTGCTTCTAGTACTTGCTGGAGGAGAGCACTGCTTGGCGATGTAATTTCAGCCAGAAATGAACAGCAGGCTTTGAACATAACAACAAAGATATGCCATTTTTTAACAGAGGAGACACAGCATGTCCTTCTGCAGGTAATTTGGCTAGAAGAGCCAGGTGGCTGAGATATTTTCTATCCATAGTATAAATGTACAGCAGTGTAATTTTCAGGGTTGAGAATGGAGTAATGGAGGTAACTGACTTCACTGGGGTGGTATAGGGTTTGTTACCAGGGTTACTGACACCCCTAAATTAATTGTTCAGCAGAACTTGTGGCTACAGCAGAGAAACAAACCATGTTACAGAGTTTATGCGTTTAACCCGGGAAACAGCTAAATACCACACAGCCTTTCCCTGATTCCCCCCACCTCCCAGTGAGTTAGGGGAGAGAATCATAACAAAAAAAAAAAGTAAAACTCATAGGTTAAGATAAAAACAATTTACTAAGACAGAAAAGGAAGAGAGAAATAACAGTAATTATAGTAATTACGTATATTTATATCTATACATTTACAAAACAAGCAATGTGCAAAGCAATGTCTCACCACCTGCTGCTCAGTGCCCATCCAGTCCCCAAGCAATGGCAGCCCCCTGGCCAACTGCCCTCAGTTCTGTAGCTTTTTCATATTACATCATATGGTATGGAATACCCCTTTGGCCAGTTTAGGTCTGCTGTCCTGGTTCTGTCCCCTCCCAGCTAATTGTGCTCCCCCAGCTCCCTTACTGACAGGACAGGCAGGACAGTATGAGAAGCTGAAAATCTGAAATATCCTTAGCTCTGTACAGCACTGCTCAGCAACAACTAAAACATCAGGACATTACAAAGCACTGTAAACAAGTGAATCATGTTTAATGTTTCTCTACCAGCAGTATTAGTATATTTGTTGAAGTTACCTCTCAAAAGAAAATGCGGACCTAAATAAATTAGGCACATAAGGTGTTGCAGACCTGTCTTGTTGCATTTCCCTCCCTCTCCTTCTTTTTGGTTTACTTCCTATCCTCATGATGATTTTCATTTTTTTTTTTTTTTCCAAAACAACTTTTACATGAAGATTAAAAAAACCACCCTGTATTTTGGCATAGTTATATGGGATCCCCATGGTAGGTGAGCTTTCCATAAAGTTTCTGTTCGTGTCCTATGTTAAATAATTGGAATTTTGAATAATTTCATTCCATTTGTATAAACTCCAGATTTCCCAGATGAAGAGGGACAAAGAGAACCTTAAACAACAGCTGACTTTGGTAGAAACGTTACGCTTGGAAGATCTGAAAATACTACAAAAGTCATCAGAGATTCTTTGCAACTTGAACATGACGACAGTTTGATCCACCTGGAGCTGTGATAACTGTGGCTGGCTGGATCTCATTTGCTATGGATGTGTCTTGGTCAACAGTTTTAATGGACCTGGGAAGCAAAGAATAACATAAAAGTCATAAAATGCCCAGCTTAGTTTACAGGATCATGTGGGCACAAAAAGCTTATTTTGTTCTTTGCTCATCTTCATTAAACAAAAGGTTAGCCCAAAGGGTAGGGAGGAGCATAGGCAGCTTTCATCACATCTCGTTCAAATCATGATTGCTTTGAGCAAAACGGCTTATGGGGTAATTTGAGCAGCTCTAGGACTGGGGACTCCAGTAGTCAGACCCTCTGATCCATGCCTGTGGGGCAAAGGCATGGATCAGAGGGTCGGGCAGACACTCCTCAGCATATATTTTGAGTTCTGGCTCTTGACAGAGAGGGAAAGGAGGGCACTACTTGTATGTACCCAGAACTAAGCCTTTATCTTTTCCCTGAGATATGTGCATGTGCCCAAGAATAAGTAGTTCACATGGAATCAGTTCATTATGGGAGCAATGAATGTGGGCTAGAGCTGAGTTTGCAATCAGCCCTTTTGTGACTGATGCCAAATTGTTCCCTGCACAGTTTCAGTTCATATTTCTTGAACTTAAGGAAGGGGGAATTTTTTCCTTTACTCTCAGTGCTTCCTCCAGACTCTCTTGTTTGTGTTCTGACTCCTCCTGCTGGAAATGAGAACAGAAAGGATGTATCAGTTTGAACTCTGTTTCTTATTTGGAAGCCCACCCAGGCGTTTCATTCTATTTTCTGTCATTTCTGGTGATGACACTGACAAATGTTTTAATCTTGCCTTTCTGGGGATATTCTCGTAAGCTACCTTTCTATTAGTTCAGCCTAAATAAGGAGCTCAGGGTTCCTATGTAATTTAGGAGAAGGAAGCTTCTTCTAAGGGTGTTTCTGAGCAGGATCCATGTCTAAGCGTTATAAACTCTGTAATTGTTGTTGTGTTGTAATTGATTCCCATTGTATGGGGATTCTCATTTTGTAGTTTTTCATTAGTACTTTTAGGCTTTTTAAAGAATTGTGCTCTTAAATGTTTATTTTTGTAATTATATGGATTTTCTACAAGACTGTTATCTGTTTTTTAAATAAATGAAATCATATATGGCAATAAAGGCATTCTAGCTAATATAATTTAAAGAAAAAAATGCAGTAAGTGAAAACTTTTAAGAAATAAGCTAGCATAAATGCACTTTCTGACTTTCTCTGTGAACATTCATTGTGAATAAGTGTTACTGTATATCTATTTGTCATCTCCCAGAATTCTTGCATCTCACTTATGTTCCAGTACTGTTGATGACATCTGTTTCTTTTTTTTTCCTTCCTCCCTTTAAATTTACCAAGCTGTGGAGCTCTGATAAAGGCCTTGTCTTAACTAGAAAAGTATATTGGCTTAGATTTAAAAGAACCAAGGGAACTGGGAAGTAACCATTTGTTAATCAGATTCCGTGTCGCTGAAAACAGAAGTTGTTCTTGGTTTTGAGGTGCCATCCTCTTAACTCATATGTAGGATTAGGAAGTTGTGAAAATGAGCTGTTTTTGCTGTTGTTTACATGAGTGTGCTGAGACACACGCTTTCTGGATCATTTGTGTGGAGATGCTGCCAGTCTGTGGTTTCTTTGTGATTCACAGCAGAAAGCAAAGTGAATTGACTGGGAGAAGAACTGGAGTGCTTCCAGGAACTAGAAGAATATACATTATATCATTTGGACCAGCTTAATTTTGTATTTGCTTAAACTGTGATTTTAACCCATGTAAAACACTTGGCACCACAGTTAATACGCTGGTTGGTCATGTACTGAAGTACCCCCTCGAGGAGATGATAACTTTCTGCTTTTCTGCTAATCCCACCAAGGGCAGTCTTCATCAGCTCATCTAAGAGTCCTTCTGTATCACTGAACATGGCTACAGCAGTGATAGCAGAGCTGAGAACCTGACACTGTCAGCTACTAGTCCAAAAAAACGATTCAGTGTTGGGTAGTTCCTGGGTTGCAAAATAGTTGAAGGGGATATTGTTATGCTAAGCATTATATATGCTCAACCTGTTCTTACTCTTGTTAAGGTGGGCACTCTGAGAAAGAGGGGTATTGGGCTAGAGAGACACTTGCTGTGAATACCTTCTACTGTTTTTGTGGTCAGCATTGAACTGGTTGCCTTCTTGGATTGTTTTCGTAGTATGTTTTTCATTCTCTAAGATGTGTTTCCCAGATATGGTAAAGCTATGCAGTCCCACTGCAGACAGTAGGGCCATGCTCGCCCCGGCTGAGTATCCATTGTTTTTGTTTTTTCCCTTAAGTTGAAGGTTTTGAGATAATTTTTTAGTGAGATGGTACTGTACTTAAAAAAGATAAGTGGTTTTTTTTTTTTTTTCTTTTTTTTCCCCCACGCCTTTCAAAATGGATACTAGTTTGACAGAAGTTTATTATAGCATAGGCCACACATTTATACCAGCTGGTCTGAATATGGGCTCTATCTACTTCTGTAACTCCTACACTCCCTGAGGGACTATTGGAAGGAGATCTGGCAGTGCAAGATAGTAGGCAGCCTGAACTGCTTGTCTGTCTCTTGGATGTAAACACAGCAGTAAGCCCCCAGCTTTACCTTAAGCACTATAGCAAGTGTTCTGAGTAGAACCATGTGTGTTTAATGTCAAAGACAAATTCCTGCCCAAATAAATTACGGAATCAGGACTAGCACTTTTGTAAAACATCAATAGCAGTGCATTTTTAACATGAATAAGCTGGCATAGCATAGGTAATGAATCAGCATTTATATGTAAATCTACAGGTGTCGTCCGCAAAAAGCTTAAATACTTCTTTTGAATCAAACCTGAGCTATAGGCCAAAGGGGCATCCTAAGCTAATCTATGAGGTAGGGTGTCTGAGGAAGGAACTGCACTGGGAATATTCTGCAGCTGTTTTAGAGAACATTAAGTCGTTTTCAAAGAGTGAGGATGCGTACTGTCAGCCTCCATCCAGAACCCCTTTGAGCTCCAGACATCTTGTAGCTTTACTGACTTGCTGTTAACATTTGGCTCTGGCTGTTAGTTCGAAAAAGGAATTTAGCTGTGATTCTAGTGTGGAAAGATATGATTTATATCCTTCTTGTTAAAAATTTCCTTTCAGGTCCTATCTGCAAATCTCAGCAATAGTAGGAATAAACCCCAGCTTTTCACCATTGGCAATACAGACCTAGTATAGACCATGGCGGTGAGCTAGATTCTCTTCCAGCTCGTGCACTATTGCTCAAAGAGAGCTGAAGTAGGACTGCATTGTGAGAGTGCAGAGTAGATGCTGAGTTTGGATTGGTGCAACGAGAGAAGCTTTATATTCTGTGATAAAAAAGTGAGAAACAAACAGTACAACTTCATTTTTTTTTTTTTTTGTTTGTTTCTTTTTTTTTTACTTGTAGGGTAGGGGGAGTTGATCTACTGCAGCCTCAAGTCACTGAAAAATGATAAACATGAAACCTTATGATAGTATCTTTCCTGTGTCAATTTATGTAAATACGGCATGGATTTTCTTTGATCTTCTGCAGAGAGTGGCTTCTAGTTTACAGTTTTCTTCAGCTGTAATGTGTGGAGCTCATCCATCATTGCTAAGTGCCTTTAGACCTGTCTATTCAGGACAAGATAAGGGAGTATCAACTCTCATACTCTGATAATTAAAGCTTTTAGATGCTCTATGAAAACATTTCAAAGATGACATTTCCAAAGAAAGCTTTTAAAAGTGACGTCTCCCAGGGTATGTAGCCCCTCCCTACCTAGAAGGTAAATAATACCCCTTTAAAAATGCCACACTTAGGCATAATTTGAAGTGACTGTTTGCACTTGGTGCAAATGTGACTACAGATAGGGTGAACACGAAGACTGAAGGAAGTTTTCCCATCAAAACAAGAAGTTTGTTTGGGCAGTAAATATGAAGTAAAGTTATTACGAGATTTACAAGGATTGCCTCCTTTTCTTGGGGAGTTTGGCACAGCAATTGGTTTTGAGCCATGCGAGAGTCATGATTTGTATCATTACAGTGCACAGGGAAATCACAGCTCAGTGACTGGAATTAACTAAGAGAACTCAACTATATTCCTTCCTGTAACAAAATTTAGGCAGTGTTAGCGTGTTGAAGACTGGAGTAGAAAGTAAAACAAAAAGATATTTCCAAGATTTGCTCTTGAGTGTTTTAGAGCATACTTTTAATTTGGGAATTAACTTTCAGGTCTCACTGTGATGAGCTATATGAAGTGGAAATGGAAGGATATTTAACGAACTTCAAACTGTACTGAGTAAAACTGGTGCAATTTCTGCGTTGTCCACTAGATGATGCAGCTGTATTACAGAGAAATAGAATTCACGGCGTAGCTACACGCAACTGTAGTTCTATATACTATATTATATTTTAGCGGTAGACAATGTAGCTTTCAATGGTACACCGTAGTTAGTATTAGATAAGTAATTAAAAGATGTGGTTTTCTTTCTGATGAGTTCAGTTGAAACTTGAGGATGCATAGACTTAGGTCTTCTTTCAGTTTTTAACTTTGTCAGAGTTGCTTCTTTCTCAAGTTAAATCAGGCTGCTCTTCCATGAAACTATCACCTAAGCCATAACTAATGAGTCACATCATCTTTATTATCATAATCCTAATGCTTTAGTTAGTGGGGTTGCAATGTCTATTCGTGCATCTTTGCCCCCACCAGCTCAGGCTGCCCAGGGTCCCATCCAACCTGGCCTTGAGCACCTCCAGGGATGGGGCACCACAGCTTCTCTGGGCAGCTGTGCCAGCACCTCACCGCTCTCTGAGTGAAAACTTACCCCGACATCAACCTAAATCTCCCCTCTTTTAGTTTAAAACCAATCCATCTTGTTCTACCACTATCAGACTCTGTAAATGTCAGTCCCGCTCCTGTTTACAAGCTTCCCTCAAGTACTGGGAGGCTGTAATGAGGTCTCTCCAGAGCCTTCTCTTCTCCAGGCTAAAGCTCAGCTCCTCAGCCTGTCTTCAGAGGAGAGGTGCTCCAGCCCTCTGATAATCTTTGTGCCCTCCTTGTTTGTGGTGGGTGCCCAGGCCTGGACGCAATACTTCCAGATGGGACCTCACAAGGGCAGAGCAGAGGGGGACAATCCCCTCCCGCTCCCTGTGAACCCCTCTTCTGATGCAGCCCAGGGTACTGTTGTCTCTCTGGGCTATGAGCACAAACTGCTGGCTCATGTCCAGCTTTTCATCCATCAGGACACCCAAGTCTTTCTCCACAGAGCTTCTCCCAGTCTGTACTCATAACTGGGATTGCCCCAATCCAAGTGCAGCACCTTGCACTTGACCGTGTTGAACGTCATTACGTACCCATGAGACCACTTTTCAAGCCTGCCCATGTCCCTCTGGATGGTGCCCCTTCTATTGTAGCAATTGCCCCACTCAGCTTGGTGTCATCAGGAAACTTACTGAGGGTGCACTCAGTCCCACTGTCTATGTCATTGGTAAAGATGCTAAAGAACACCAGTCCCAAGATGGACCCCTAGGGGATGCCACTTGTCACCAGCCTCCACCTGGACATAGAGCCAATGACTATAACCCTCAGTCTGAGACCATCCAAGCAATTCCTTATCCATTGAATAGTCTACCCTTCAAATCTGTCTCTCTCCAATTTAGAGATAAGGATGTGGTATGGGACCATGTCAAAGGCCTTGCACAAGTCCAAGTAGACAACATCAGTTGCCCTCTCTTTGTCCACCAATGCTGTCGCACCATCATAGAAGGCCTTCAGATTGGTCAGGCATGAGACTGCTTACTATTATTGATGTATGCTTGTTTCCCAGGGACTCTGAAACACTCGGTGTGTGTCTACACTGCACATCTTCGGGGCTGTTTTGAATTGTCCCTGTCCTACAGATAAAAGAGAGGAGCGAAGAGAAATGCTGCTTGCAAAGCTACTGTTTTCTTCTGAAATCCTCTCTCCTGTTCCTTATTTCTTTTCCTCTGTCTCCAGTGCTGTATCATATTGCAATGTGCCAATCTTGAAAGAGCTGAAGTGGATTGAGCTCTAGTACAACCATGAGGAGGTAGTCTTTTTTTTTTTTTTTTTTTTAGGAGAAAGTTTTTCACACAGAGGGTGGTGACGCACTGGAACAGGATGCCCAAGGAGGTTGAGGATGCCCCGTCCTTAGATGCATTCAAGGCCAGGCTGGATGTGACTCTGGGCAGCCTGGTCTGGTGGTTGGCAACTATGCCTGTGGCAGGGGGTTTGAAACTCGGTAATCTTTGAGGTCCTTTTCAACACAGGCTATTCTATGACATGATTCTGTAAGCATGGCATGAGGCAGGAATTTACAGTGCACTTTT
Source organism: Alectoris magna (assembly GCA_030625065.1). Lineage (NCBI taxonomy): Eukaryota > Metazoa > Chordata > Aves > Galliformes > Phasianidae > Alectoris > Alectoris magna. Next base: position 89,991,530 of record CM060560.1, read on the forward strand.
GAAGATTACTTTTCCCTTTTACATACACCTGCACATTTCCAGTGCCTTACACCTCCACTAGAGTTCTAGGGTTAGGCTGGAGAAATTGGTAGATGAGCACCATATCCTTTGCAGATACATCCAGATAATGCATATGTGTTATTTTAGTTACTCCCTCCTGCTGGGGCTGCGCCGGAAGGAGCTGGCAGTGGCATTTCAGCTCTTTTGACCTTTGGCAGAAAATTATGACCATGGAGAGGACAGAGGGACATTCTCAGCATGAGGCTGGTGCTATGCCTGTCTGTATCATCCAGCCTGGGCCAGCTTCCAGAGCCTGTATCTCTATCCTTAAGAAGCCAGCCCTCTTTGCAACAGTAAAGAGCCAGTGCATTTTTGTGTCCTTCCCATGTGATGAACATCGTATGGACAAAGTTGCTCGGGTGTGGGTGGGCTGGTCTGCAAAGGATGTTGGCAAGAGATCATAAGGGACTCTGCCATCCCAAGATGACTCATACTGCTTTGAAATGTTCCTAAGTAGCACTTAGAAGATGCTGAGCCCCTGGCTCAGGAGTGGGAAAACTCTGCGTGGGTCATGGGAGACTCCTAAAGGACTGCTGGAAGTGCAGTGTGGGCTGGGCTGTGGAGGTGGAAGGGGAAGGGTGAGCTCAAACAGGAGGAACAACGTGGCCCCACTGGACAGGGGATGTTTTGTATACTCATAAAGAGCACACATCATATGGTGTGCTGGTCAGGGTCGCCAATTCTGTACAGATTGGAAGTGGGTAGGATGGTGAGGGGGATAAGCACACAGTCTGGATCAGAAACCATTAGAAAATAATATAACATAAGGCAAGTGTGTATGAGTGTCTGTGTGTGCCATGCTGTGGCTAGTCAGTTCTATCTGAGCTCCGTGAGAGCAGGGCTATTGGGTTCATTTGGCTGCACAGCACTACAGCATGAGAACAGGGTCCCTAGGCTGAAGTGCAAGGGAGAAACAGCCCTGTATGAACCAGAACTGCAGTGACAGAAGGAGCCCCATTGTTGTGTTGGTCCATCAGGATGCTTCTCTTCTCTATGCTGTCATTCACAAGGAGATGGGGATGGATCCCTCCATGTTTCCAGGTGAGAAATTCATCTCGTCATGTTAGTCATGCTGCTGCTGGTATGGAAGAAACATCAGTCTGTCTTTGACATGCCGCGCATCCCACCAGTTGTTCACTGGTGGGGCTGTCCTGCTGTATGGGATAGGATTTGGGGGAACATGAGTTGCTCAGGCTAGGATGACTTTAAGTGTGGAGCAGTTTGGTGAAGTAGGGAGTAAGTATTGGAAAGAAATGAGCAGTCCTCTTTGGCAAGTTTCCTCAGGTATTTCCAATGGGGTGTACTCATGATCAGTTCTTTGAGCATGCTCCAAGGCTAGGACAGTGGATAGTCAGAGTGCTGGACTTTGAGGGTACAGCCAACAGCACTTAAAGAGAGCATGGGTGTGACTGCTGCTTTGAGACTATTTTTATGTCACATTGGTATAAACTGGTTAATGTATTCAGAAAAATGAAGGAGAAAAGGAGAGGATAGGGTAGTCAGATATACAGAAATTTGCTTCCTTGTGACTCCAGGCTAAATTCACATCAGAAAATCAGAAAATTATACCTAATATGCTTTGAAGCCAAACTTGAGCATAACTATATTGGAGATGATTGCAGTGATAGGGGCTTGTACATTTCTGAAGAGGTCCCTGCCCTTGGGGAATGGCCATTCCGCTTCTAGATACAGCTAGAAAAGTATGTATGGTTGATACAAGCACAGACCAGTTTTATCTGAACCACAGGAGACCTAATATTGTCTCTCCCTGACTGCTTCTGGCTAAAACTGGAAAATCAGTTCATCCTATGTCAGTTTAATTCCACTAGCTTGAATGGAGCTACATCTCACCTTTGATATTTGGCCTCAGGGCTTCACTAGGCATAGCTGTGGTCCAAATCTTTGTGACAGAAATCAATTGGTTTTTTGTGTGTTTTTTTTTTTTTTTTTTTTTTTTGGGGGGGGGGTGTCAAAACTTAATGTTCGTTTTTACAAGAAAATAATATAATATTTTGCAATTATATGGAAATTATCGCAGCCTTGTGGAAGTATCAGAGAGCATGACTCCTCTATCTAATCACTGTTTGCACTGGAAGCACCTGGGTGTAGCCTGAACTAATGTACATGGGGAATTCCAAATGCATTGAGCTCCAATTCCCTTTTGTGCAGTGTGTCTGGATTGGCTAAGAGGTCGCCCTGGCTATCCTGAAGCATGTCATGTTTGTGTTGAGATGGGACCAGCATCCTCCACTGCGGGTATAACTCTCACAGTTACAAGGTTTACATGGCTTCCATCTACGCACAGTGGAGCTGGCTCTTGCTTTCCTCCAGTAACAGTACAGGGACAAAGCTATAGAGGAGCAGCACCCGATGCAGCTGAGGCACTGAGAGTAGGCTGCCACGTGTCTGTGTTTTTCCTGAAAGGAATGTTGTTCAGATGGAAAAAGCAGAAACTGGTTCTTACTCTGGGACTTCCAGAAGGCAGAGAGCCCCTTTGCGTAGCAGTGGCACATGGCTGCTGACCAACCACATGCACGCAGCCAAGCACCATCTCTAAGTCCAATGAGACCTGTACATGTTGGTTGTCATGTATGTGTACCAGGCAATAGCTCTGCACCTGTGCACAGCCTGATTCATATCATCTGTACACGCTCTGGCCACCTGGCATTGCACACACAATAAATTCACCACTTTGTTTGTGCTTGTGTGACTGGCTGGCAAAAGAGTCCCTGGGTTGTGCCTCCCTGAGAATAATCAAGGAGCCTGAGCTAGGAGTCCTTTCCCGAGATCTGAAGGAAAATCCTTGCCAAAGTTTTCAACTATAGCATCAAAAGCAGTGGAAACTCATATCACAACATTGACTGTTTTTATTAATATGTTTTTCAAAATTATTGGAAGAATCCCCTGATGATCACTCCTTCACCTAAAAGAAAGAAGCAGTGATAGAAAAATGATCGATTGAGCACTTCTAAGCTTTTTTTTTTTCTGTTTTTTTTTTGTTTTGTTTTGTTTGTTACGTTTTTTTGTAGGAGGAAACGTGCAAAGAACTGTGAAACAAAGAAACCCCAGGCCATAGCGAAATGAAACAGCATGAAAAATGTTCTTAATGTACCCACATTCTCTGGATTTTTCCCCACTTTCCCCACTGTTTCAAGATGAAAGTAAGATTTGAATCTGAGTCAATAACAAGATGCAACTGTTGAATGTCAAATAGGGGGGGAAATATGAGCATTACTTGGATAATTCAGAAAACAGCTGCTGCAGCGACGTAGCTTTGTACAAGATGATAGAAAAAGATGCTACTCCCCTTGGGAGGAAGAGACAGGATTCTGGTAACTTGGTATCCTGGAGCCAACAGTAACACTGCTGTGATGCTTTGTGAGCCCTGGCCAGGCAAAGATCGGAAGGGATATCTCTGAAGTCTGGGCTTTGGGGTCTCTGTGCCTTCCTCATAAACACTTGCCTGCCTCCCGCGGGGCTGCAGAGTCAGAGAAATGTGAGGAAAGCAGATATCATGATACAAGGACCTGTGAGAAATGCTTCTGACAATCTTAGGTAGTAAATGCAGATCTAAATGGACTGCTATTCTGTCTTTAAAAGGAGAAAAGGTCAAAAGAGTACTAATAGTCAGTTATTTAAATCATTCTTTAAACACCTCTTCCAGCTGTATGGCTTGAGCTATTTTTCCTCGTCTCAAAGCTCTCCATGAACAATAAATATTTTAAAAATATGGTATATGCTAGTTGTTACTGGCTGCAGGTTGCAGTTTATATGTAAATCAAGTGCTCCTGACAGCAAGATCCACTATGTACCCTCTTTGCACTCCGACCACTTTAATATTAGAGAATCATTCTCTCCATTAGTGCACTTATATTATGAAGAATGATGTGGAACAGAGGTATTAGCAACTCTTCCTTTGTTTATAGCTAAAAAATATCTGACTGCTTAAAAGAACATGAAAACGAGTTTTGTCTTCCTTTCCTATTACTGTCAAACAAACTTCACCTCCGCGCTCAACATCACATGGAATTTGTCACTGGCAGGAAGCATAAACCCTACCTTGTGAATATATAACTTACAGTCACTTCAGAGGGAGAAAAAAATCCTTTCATCATGTTCAGTTTTCTTCGCTGTTTTATTTCACTTAAAACATCACTCACTACCAAATGGTATTTGTCAGTAGTAATTGGCAAATGCTGGAGGCGGTTTTCAAGGCTGTCTGAATGGAAAATCTCAAAGCAGTTGTCTGCGCTGAAAGAAAATATTACATTTGATCTTTTTATGATTCTCACAGACATGATGTATGTCTGCATTCCTTAGCCCAAAGAATTCTTGGTGTTTGGGTTTCTTTTCCTTTAAATGACAGGAAGTAACACTTCAATGTTATTTTGCAGTATTGTCTGAGAATTAACCACAACACAATGGTAATGTACATTTTTTTAATGCTTTACAGGGATTCGTTTTTATTAGCCATTTATTGTGGTTTTGCACGCTGGCAAGGTTCGGATCCTCTCGATGATAACTGGGGATATTGCATTTCATCTGCATTTCTATTTAGTTAGACATGTATTTCTCCTGATGTGTTCTTTCTAAATAGTGTTTCCCTCAAAGATTGCCATGCAATAAATCACTTTTCCTTAATGCAATTGGACAAATGTATTATTGCTCTGGTCACCTCTGCCCCTGTGCTTTTCGGTCATCGAGACAAGGGATGGATAGCATGTTACATTAATGCTGTGATTCAAGCCCACAGAGCTGAGGTTTCCCTAGTGCCAGGTAAATCCCAGCACAAGGGAGTGAAGGACGCAGTAGTGGATGAGTACTGGCTCTGAGAGCTCTGACAGCCTCCAGCACTGCTCAAGATACCTTTTCTTTGCTCCCCAGAATTTTAGAAACCCAATGCCATGTAAAGTGTGCGATAAAGCCAATTCTGATCTTGCAATCAAAATTATTCAAAATTATTTTTATTTAGTTATTTTTATTTTTTGCATCTGGAGAAGTCTCGAATGCCTTGGCCTAGCAATTCCCAAGCATCTATGAACTGCAACCGCAGCTGCTTTGGCATTGTTGCAAAGCCCTGAAAGCAGTGGCTGCTCTGCAACAAATGTGACCTCTTGCAGCCAGGGAGCACAGCAATGACTTGGTGGCACCATAGTGACTGAAATGATTCTTGTTTCGGCTCGGGCCCCCTCGGTGTGCTCATCCCAGAGCAGAGGAGCTGAGGGGAGGCCTGATGACTGCTGCAGCTCCTCACAGGGAGCGGAGGAGCAGCGCTGAGCTCTGTTCTGTGTGACAGTGACAGGGCCCGAGGGAACAGCATGGAGCTGTGTCAGGGTAGGGGCAGCTGGGGGTGAGGGAAAGGGTCTGCACCAGAGGGCGGTGGGCATGGAACGGGATGCACAGGGCTGTGGGCATGGCCCTGAGTGCTGGGGTTCACAGGGCGTTTGGACAGCGCTCTTAGACACGTGATCTGATTTTTTGGTGGTGCTGTGTGGAGCCTGGAGTTAGGTTAGGTGATCCTGATGGGTCCCTTCCAACTTGGGATGTTCTATGGTTCTCCCCCTGGCATCTCTGGGCTGGCTTCATCTGTCTTTGCATGTGAGACAAGACTGCACATCCCCTGCTGGCTGCTGGACCAGATAAAATTGGTGCCCATGCAAGGTGTTCCTAGCAATGGCAATGAGCACTTCTTCAGAGAGGACCTCTATGGCCACCTAAGGGCTTTGCATCTGCCTCTCATCACAAGGCATGATTATATGCTGCTGATTTGTGGTGTTGTTTCACTTGTCTTCTGGTTTCCAGCTGTACTAAATTCAAATTTTCTTTACAATTATCAGATTTAGAAGGGGGTGGGGGGAAAGAGTGATTGTTCTATGCAAAATTAAAGCCTAAGTTCATGCAATGAGGTTTTAATTTCTGTGTTAAAGAAAGTCTGTGGGCAGCTCTGAGGTGCTCAGTATCTATAACTTGGCTGTATGACCAACAATTAATGACATGCTAAAATGATAGTTATCTGCAAGGAAACCGCAATAACATGGCTTGGTTTGCTACAGTTAAACAAAATGCTGCCATGCCTATAGATGACACACCGAGTGCTCACAATGAGATGGCTGTGTGTGTACAAAATATTCACAAATGTGAACAATTTCTTTTTACATATCAACATTTCATTTCACCTTTAAAATCACAGTATAATCCCATGAGAAGGAAAAGGATAACTTATTTACAAGCAATACCATGTACCAAACTGGAGTTATTTTCCCTCCATGCAGAATTGTGGGTTTTGCACTGATTCGTTGTGGGATTATTGGCCAAGGGAGGTCAGATAAAGCTCATGTGACTGCAACCAGAGACTTGGTCAGATAAAAGCAGGTCTTTGGGTGCCACCAGGGCCCCTCTTGGTGTGCTTGTGGGCACACAGTGGGCTGAGACTCCTCACAGCCTGCTCTTTGAAGCATTATAAGGGCTGACTAAGGACTCAGAGGGTGGGATACCACCTCAGGAAACCCAATGGAAGCAGGGACACAACATGTGTTCAACACCTTGCTTCATCCATGCCACAAACCCAAAGGAAATGGGGTTTTGTTCATTTTGCCACCTATGGAATAACTTGGTTTTAGTGTGGTCTGTTGGTGTTTTCTCAGTTGTCTGCGATGAGAGCTCATTCTCTCCTGCCTCTAGGGATTCTCACTCACTCTTGCTAGGCAGAGTTCAGTAAGTAATACTGCTCTTTCTGCAGTCTGTGACTTGAGCTATTCAGCCACATCTGCTGCAAATCCGACTGTCACTTTTTCACAGTTCCTGAATTAACGGCACATTGGAGATTTTGAAGTCAATAGCACTATTATTCAACAGAACTATGTGAGCTCATGAGCAAAATTAAAGACAAGCTGCAACAGTCTTCTAGCCCCAGAAGTTTAGTGGGCCTTGTTTAATTATTATCCACAGGCGGTTACTGTTTTCTTCTTGTAAATCTTGTGTGAGAGTGTTCAGAAATACTTTGCTTTATTTTTGTCACCAATCAAAAGAACAATAAATGAACAAGAAACCCATTTGTCTCAATGGAGCTAATGGCTCAGGGATGTGCCTTAGAGATGATCACAGGCTTTTACAAAAAAGTTCTGGTCAAGCCTTTTGGCCGAAAGGCCTTTGGTCTGGAAGGTGATGCCAGACCCAGCAAAAGAGGGCCACAGAGAGGTTAGGACATCCTTCAGAAGTAGGAGAGCATAGTGGTGATGGATCCAAATGAGAGTTCTGGGTCTAAAACCTGCAGGTTTAGGGGGAGTTAGTCTGGATTTGGTAGTCCGGATCAATCTCCTGACAATGACTCAGGAACAACCCCATACAAATGAACCTGATAGTGCTGGAATATTCATCTTGGCATGTCAGAAACTGGAGAAATTGGGAAAGGGAGAATGGGCTGATCAGTCATGGCACTGGAAACATAGGCTGTGTAGGAGAATAGGCTGGTTCTCTTGCTGAGGAAGATGCAGAGATGGTTGCGAGGCATACAAAAAGAGAACAGTGCATGCAGTACTCACAGGGTTTTCATCAGCATTAGTCACGGTTTTCACATGAATAAGTGTTTCTGAGAATGTAATGGACTTTTCAACAGCAGAAATATTCTGCAAAAATGATGGGCTCCTTTTGTGTAACCCATACCACAGTTTACTATATAGCTTTCCCTAGGTGCCAGCCAATCAAATATCTTTATAAAGAACATTTTTTAAAATGTTTTTTAAAGTCTATAACCTGGGTTTTGTTTAAATAATTTATCATATTTGAAAGTGCATTGAAATTCCAACCAAGATCAAGACTTCTTGGATTTGAAGCTGTCATCTTTCTTTAAGTTTCTTGGTATAGTTTCTGTATAATATTTTAGACCTTGTAAATTCTACAAATGTGTGTTGCTTTAAATTTCTTAATGTTTTAATAGCTAAAATATTATTTTCATCATTTAGTGTGTTTAATTTAATGAGTATTTTAAAGTCTACTTCCTAACTTTCATCTCTCTATCACAATGCATCTACATCTCAGCTGAACTCAGTTTGAATTATTTTATTGTTTGAATTAATTCATCTTAATTCCCCTTCTGGACAACGTGCATCCATCTTCTGTAGCATAGTATCTGTGCTTAGGAGTCATGCAGATCTGCCATCAGGAACAAAAAAATGTAGAGGTAGGGAGTCATCCCTCCTTTTCCCAAACAGTTTGTTTATGGTCAAAATAAGCAACAAGCCATTGAAACTGCCAAGTGAGCATTGTTTTTGACATTTTAGTATTAAATAAATAAATCAGAGTCTTTCTTGATGAGTTCATGCCAACTAGAACTGGCTGTCAGTTCAAACTAATTGAAGTTAAATGCGATTCTATGCAAAACATCCATGATTCCACTACTGTCTAACATGAGGCATTTGAATAGGAGCTAAGAGGTGCATGGGATGTATTTTGTCCCTGTCTACGGGAACAGATTCATTCCATTGCACATTTGTTCTTTGGCTGAGGCGCTTTGAAGTCAATGTGGTATTTAAATTGTGGATTTAGCTGCATTCAGGATACTGCTATCACCTTGTGACTGTGAGACTGTGGTGAATGTTAATTCTGGTTCAGGTCTTAGCAGCAGCCAGAAAAGCCCAGCGGTCAAAAATTCAAACAGGAGGTTGCTGGAAAAAGGATAAGGATTTAACAAAGTACTTTTTAGTCACTGCACATCTCATGAGTATACCACCTTTTAGAGAGGAATTATAGAAGCTCAGAATCATTAAGGTTGGAAAGGACCTCTAAGATCACCTAGTCCAGCCATCAGCCCATCTCCAAATATCCAACATGAAACCTTCTCTGAATATTAGAGTATAATGCAGTGTAGTATGATATAATGCAATATAGTTTAAATAATTTAACAGTCCCCTCTTTGGTTACCACTTACTGAATTCTACAAAACTAGAAAAGGTAAAGAGAAGAGCAGAGACTGAAATGATCCCTGCAGGAAGTGAATTTGAATGTACCAGTTTTCATAAGTCTGGGAAAACAGACAAAAGGAATGGTAACAAGTTGTGATAGAAGACTATAAAATTAGGAATAGTATGGACAGTGCAGATAGGAAAAGATTACTTATTCTTTCTCAAAATCCAAACGGTAGGGGGTGCCTAGTGGGATTATAAAAGAAAAAAGAACAACAAAAACAAAAGGGAAAACATTTTCACAGTGGTATGTAATAGGTTTACTGAGCGTATTGTCTCAAGATGTCCTGGAGGCCAAAAGGATTTGATTTTCAAACGGGACAAGACAAGGATGGGGACAATGGTCTGGATGCAAACTGCAACAAGACCACCATACTTATGTTGTGTCTTATGCTTTTCCCTTGAGCTATTGCTGCTGTCAGAGACTGGACACAGGGACAAACGTTCTTATTTCTCCTACAGGATTGCCATTTCTTGTGTATGTTTCTGTATTCAGAAACCATCAGATGGCTTTTTCTGACTATCACCTCACTTGGGTATCAGTGTATGTTTTGCTGCTCACTGCACTCATCACAGAACCACAATAGGTGTATTATATGCCTATCAGGCACAAATTTGATACAAGAGCTGATTTTTGCTTCCTCAATGGATAACTTGTGCAATAAACTCATATCCAAAATAGCTAAAAATATTAGCATTTGATTGTATTTTCCAGTAGTATAGTTCACAGCAGAACTAGTTCATCATAGGTAGTTTCTGAGAGGTGTCCGTGGCACTAGCATAGTGCTCAAGGCACATGCTGATAGAGCGCTTTTCTCTGATTTCGCAGAAGATGAACTTGGGAGACTACTCCGAGCAACAAACTGAATTATTCATGGCAGAGTGAAAGGAAATTATGATATTACTTCCCAGAATTACTGAATGATACTGTTGTACTGCAATACATGAGAAAGTCAAAACGAAAGAACAGATTGGCACAGGGCTGCCGATGTTTCCAAAGGACTGAAAATGCAGTACAGAGTCCACAGGTTAGCAGCTGATATGGTTGCACTTTGGAAACTTGCAGTGCCTGCCCCTTTATCTACACAACTGTTCTTATTAAATGTAAGAGTCTCCTGTGTCTGTTCGAGCTGTCCAACCTTACAATTTAAGAACGAACTTAAGAGTTCCTCAACATTTTTATTATTTAAATCTCAAAAAGCTTTTCTTTGGCAAATCCATTCTGGGTTACAAATTTCATTTAGTCAGGACAAGCTTTTAAGGGAATATTGCTGGCACTGTAATAATCCCCTCCTCCTTTTAAAACTGCAAATAATTTTAAATTGTATAATGTTTAAAAGAGAAACGTGATCTTTTAGTGGATTTCAGTGGTATTTCAGGACCTTAGGATCCTAGAAGTCCATCTTAAAACAATGTTTTATTTCTGCCTTATAGATTTCCTCCAGATATTTTCAGACCTAAATGCAATTTTTTAAAAATGATATTAGTAACTTTGGCTCAGTGTGTCTCTTACTCAAAATTGCAGTTCTTAATTTAAAATTATTTAGAACAGTAGATATTAGGGAAAAATCAGTTTAAGATTCTTTGTGTGCATGGCTTGGATTTGGTGCTTCATCACTTAGCTGCAGACAAGAGTATTTTTAAGAAGGCCTTGTAAGCCTTTCAGGAAATATATGTGAGATTTAAATGTCAGCTCTCAAGGGAGCTGAGAACTATGTTCAATTGTTTTTATTTTCCGACTTGTGTGATTCTGCTAATGACGTGAATGCTGTTTTTTCTTTTTTCCTTGTTTGTTTTTGCCTTTTTCTGCTCTTTCCAGGATGCCTTTGCAATGAGATGCTTCATAGAAATAAGATTCTCCTTTTTGTGTAGCCCATGCATTATTTTAAGAAGAAATCAAGTGAGAAATTATGGAAATGTAACTCTGGGGTGTTAGTGACAAGGAAGACACTGTGCCCCATTAAGCAAGGAAGAGAATCACAAAAGCTGACTTACAGATTTGTCACTATGTGCCACTAAGATCTACTCTTTGCCTGTCTTTTATTTGGTCACTTGCCTATGAGAATTGCCAAAAAATCAACTCAGGATCCTCTGGATGCTCACTCTCTCAGGCTGCCCAGGGAGGTGGTGCAGTCACCATCCCTGGAGGTGTTCAAGAGCCGTGTGGATGTGGCACTGAGGGATGTGGGCAGTGGGCATGGTGGGGGTGGGCTGATGGTTGGACTGGGTGATCTTAGAGGTCTTTTCCAACCTTCATGATTCTATGCTTCTATGATTCTGCATGGAGTTCCCTCAGTGTTCATTCTGGGGAGGAATAAAAACACTTGCAACACCTGTTCTGGTGAAATGATTAGTCTGTTGAGTGTTTGGTGGTGAGGTATGAATCACAACATTACACAGTGCTGTTTGCTTTCATAAAACATACATGATGCAAGAGGGGTCACATCAGCTATTTGCTTATCTTTCAGCTTGTTTAAAGACTAAACCACAGCCATGTTGGGATAAAACAACTGAGGTTAGATAGTGCTAGTAGCACTCTGTTAACTCCTCTCCCCACTTACCACGAAAACCTCAGCACTGATACGCTTTGGTGATATGTGCAGACCAGGAGAGTAATTGGAAAATGTATCTTCCTGCGGCATCCCAGCTGACTCCTGCTGATGGGGCTGTGGTGAGGCCTGCGCTGTGCTGCCATGCAAGTGGTAACACCAGGGACTTACCTCACATGATCACACTCCTGAGGGACATGACTGGTTGGAAAAGTATGGCAGCAGGGGGTTTAAATCTGTGTCAGATGTATACAGAGAAAATTGACTGATGTCGAGCACCTGATGACCTCAGGTACCTTGAGCACCCAAAGCTGAGGTGGTAACTTGGCCTGTACTTCCAGCTGTGCCAGAGACATGCCCTAAAGAACAGGATTTTAAAGCATTCTTACTGTAGTAATGGTTCTTTATTACACTTCTGACTGATTTATAGGATCTATATGAAGGGAATTAGATTCTGGATGTGCATAATGGCATCTTCTCTAAACATACCTGAGCTAGCCCCTTCAGTGCTAGTGCCGAAGCACTAGTGCAAGGAGAAGGCTACAGCTCCAATCTGAGAAGCCATCTAGTTAATCAGAACCTGATTTAGCTACCTGATAGTCATCTTGTGCCCAGCTGAACCTGGGCTAGTCTCCACCTTTTAGATAGGAATCACAGAACCACAGAATAAATTTGGAAAAGATCTCTAAGATCACCCAGTCCAACCATCAGCCCACCCCCACCATGCCCACTGCCCACATCCCTCAGTGCCACATCCACACGGCTCTTGAACACCTCCAGGGACGGTGACTGCACCACCTCCCTGGGCAGCCTGTGCCACTGCCTTGCTGCTCTTGCTGAGAAGAAATTGTTCCTAATATTCAGTCTTAGTACCACTAAATGGTGAGAGACAGACCCATGCTACTAATAGAGTTATGCTGTTGTTTACTCTATCTTTGGGCTTAGCTATGCTTATACACAGGATCTCTTGAACACAGCAGTCTTCTGTGCTAATTGCCTCATGTCACACACACAGTGCAATGCCTATGGGACAAACATGCCTTAGGATACATGCAGTTTGAATCTTACCCAAGCTTCTTTGCACCTGCAGTGTCTCTGTTCCCCTCCCCCCCCCCCTTTTTTTTTTTTTTTTTTTTTTTGCAGAGACCATTCTCTCTGTGAATGGAGGATGCTGTGTTTTTCAGTGTCTTTGCAAGTGGTACTGAACCTGAACCTCAGGGCCTTGAAGTGCAAACTTGTACAGTTTGAGCCAATAAAAATAAAATCCTAGCTCTTGAAGTAGTAGCAGCAGTCATGTGGCCCACCCACTGCTCAGTGCTGCTGGAGAAATGCACTGAACACATATGTCTGGATGAGAATAAACCACTCTGGTGCGTGTGCCTCTTCCTGCACTGAGGTTTCCATCTGCTTTCACTAGTTCTGAAGGGATGTGGGCAGCAAGCCTCTTGAGTATGTGGAGATAACTGCATGCTTCCGCTCTGAAGAGCACACAACTCCTTGATGATAAAATCTTTGATGACACACTGTGGTTTTCTGTGATAAAGGATTTCTCAAGGCCTGTGTTATTTGCACATGGAAAAGCTGCTGCCCTGGGCTCAAAATGCCTGCTCCCTGGCAAGGCAGGAAGAGCTGCATGTCCCATTGCTGAAGGGAATGGCAGCAGGTGGCAGGGAAGAGTAAGAAGATCAGAGTGAGTTCATGCACTGAGACATTTGCCATATTTTGGCAGCAGTGCACTTTTATTTGTGTGTGTGTGTGTGTGTTGTACTGTAATGTTGAATGTGGAATTTAACACAGCACTTTCCAAAACAAACACACGCTCCCTTTTTGCGTCATATGGATTGTCTGTATCTGCTTCAATATAAAACATTATAAAGAATTAGTTTGCACGGATTGATGGGGAAAGTAACTGGCATGGTTAAGAAAGATGCACCACTATAAGACAGATTTTGATAATTTTATTCTCTTGTATACTCTTACCTCACATTTAATTCTCCTGTCATCTGTGAAATACTCTTTTACATCTTCTCTTGAGATAATCTTATTTGTAAACACAACATTAATCTTCATACTGATTAGTCAGAGGTATACCTCTCCAATCCAGGTCATCACCTTCTGTCCAAACAAAATCTTTGGCTGCCTCTTGGCGATCTCCTTATGGGTGCCCATCTGTCAGCTCTAAAACAGCCTAACTGGAAGTGTACAATACCATCATTCTGCCTGTCATTCAGTTTATAGTCAACATACTGACATGGGGCCAACTTATTGTCCTATTAAAACACCAACAAAATCCTGCCCAAATGAAAAATAAAAAGTCCCAAAGATATTCAGAAAAAATTCCCATACCTTACACTGGTTTTAGCAGTTCTTTTATCTGTTGCAAGCCACGTGGCACACAAAATGATATACTTGTATCTAGCAAGCCACCTCAGTATTTCTCAAACAATAGTTTAAAACAAATAAAATAATAAATAAATAAAACAAAAGTATTAAATAAATAAAACAAATAATTGCACCTGTTTCCTTATGTTTTTTACCTACGCATCATGCTTCAACTGTAATCTTTTTGGAGCATGGGAGATTTTTTGTGTGCTGTGTTGTACAGTACTGAACACATTTGAGTCCAAGTCTAAGACAAAGCCTTGAAAACACCTCAAAAATTAAACCCACATGAATTCTATAAAGAGCAATGTGGAATATTGTCTATTAAACAATTATGCAGGGTTAGAGCTTGGTCATTTTTTACCTTGCTTGTTTTTTTTTTTCCTTTTGCAATTATGTAAAAAAAAACCAGGGCCCCGCATCCTTCATTTAGTTCTCACCTACACACATGCGCACATAAAAGCTACACTGAATTACTTATTATTACTTATTATTACTTATTATTACTTATTATTAAAAACTGTTGAAGAACTGAATCTTCTGTACTGACACCCTACTGCTACAAAGCATTGCAGGCATTCTTGCCCTTGCAGTCACCTGGACTCACAGACTGTCTGAAACTGCTGAACTGCTTCAAATTCTAGTGCTCAATATCTCTCTGAAATTGATCTTGAAAAACTGTGTTTAAAAATAATTTTTCTGGGCATTTCTCTTTAGTTTCAAGGTACAACTGCAGACTAAGGGCCACTTAACATTTTTGCTAATGATTATAACTTTTCACAATATCACTACCCTTTGGTTATTCAGAAGACAGACAGCAAAGGCAGTTTTATGCCTCTTTGCAAAGTAGATGACCATGTGAACAAATATATTTTGGATATTGGAAACAATTTCTTCTCAGCAAGAGTGGTGAGGCAGTGGCACAGGCTGCCCAGGGAGGTGGTGCAGTCACTGTCGCTGGAGGTGTTCAAGAGCCGTGTGGATGTGGCGCTGAGGGATGTGGTCAGTGGGCATGGTGGGGGTGGGCTGATGGTTGGGCTGGGTGATCTTCAACCTTAACGATTCTATGATTCTATAGCATTGCAACTCAAGCTTCAGTCCACACTCTGGATAGACAGAACTGTTATGGTAGGAACCAAACTGTGAATCCATATGATCTATAGTAAAGTAGGCTTGACTATCAAGTGGTCTTGATATACTTGCTCTGGGCCATCAGCAAGTTTGCTTATGTGCCTGGTACAATTCCTGGGCAGTGTGATCTATAACCTAGCTACTGAGCTGTTGGAGCATGTAATTTGGGTTTTCCAAGCATCTTGTATTAAGATGTTTCCTGTATCTGATTTTCCATTTATATCCTCCTGGGATCAACTGACAAGAAATTGAAGAACAGCAAGCTTTATTTAAAAAATTCTCAACATGTTCACAATTGGAAAGAAGGATTCTGCAAAAACTTGTCTGATCACTTCTATGACAGTTTAACGTGAATCTCTTTCTTTATGGCTGCCCTGCTCTTTCCCTTACCCCTCTTAATAGAGGATATTCCTGTGTCCTATCAGCCGTGGCCACTGTGTACATCTGTGCACTTCCTTTGCACAATTTCCAGGCTTCTTTTGTCCTTCATTCTTACATTTGTATTAATTTTTTTTTCCAAGTCGCCATAGGTTAAAAACTTGACTCCTTTTTCTCCAGCCTCCAGCACTGCCTGCCTCTGGCTCCTCAGTCACCTTTACCTAGGTTTAGGTCAGATATTAGATCCCTGTTTTGAAAGGTGTGCTGTACACTCACACTGAAGACTACTTTCAAGATGAGGTTGTCATGACTTTTGCTAACAAGAGAGGCACTTGTAATTTCTCACAATCATTTCCTTCTTGTGAAAATCAGATAATTACACTGGTTTATTAGAGAGCAGGCATCAGGGCCACAGGAAAACATGGTCAGAGTAAGTGTACCAAAGATTTGATGTTGCTGTTTGGAGCACTTTTCACGTTCATTGGTTGTATAGCAAGACATCCCCCGGATCACCACTCACTTTCTGGGTTTCTAAAGGCAGCTTCTGTCTGTACACATGAAGGAGTTCAAAGGAACAGGGTCCTCTCATGTTTTTCAGGTACATGATCTCACTTTAGAAGCCCTGGGGTTCAGGCAGCGGAATAAAACGGATAAGTTTATTTTCACTGTTGGGAATGAGTTGCGGTAACTCAGCAACAAAAGCTGGAAACACAAAAGATAGGACGGCTGCCCGCCCGCTTTGTAAACTCCATGCAGGTGGCTGAAAATAATACCTGAGCAAATATCACCAGTCACTTCTGAAATTTTCATTGTACGAACATTTGCTGTAGGTGGTTCACACATCTATTGGCATTTGCTTGGCAAACAACCTGGTTTGGAACAAAAGAAAAAGACTTCCAAGGAACAATTATGCATTAATTAACCTTACAGATAATGTTATCAGCATTACTTTTTCTGCCATTAAGAACTGTAACACTGTTCTCCGTTTTAATCTTAACATTGACACCATGTGCGTAGCTTTAGTGTTTAAATGTAGTGAATTTTGTGGTCTAATGTTTTGAGGACCCCTTAGTAGCTTCCACATGTCTTGTGGTCTTCACAAAACAAATGTTTTCAGCAGTTTGCAAGACTGTATTTTGCAAAGGAAGTATCCAATTGATCAGATAGCAAACTGCACGGTGTCTGTTCAGCTCCCTGATTCTCTTCCATGGGTGTGGGTGATCTTTTAATACCTGTGGATCCTCCACAAAATTGGAAATTGTCCTGTCCTCTGAGGACCACAGAATTGCCTGCAGAAAGATGTAACACGGATATGTACTTATTCCTGTAGGCGAGTAACTCATATTTTTGGAAACCGTGTTAGGATTAAAAAATCATTAATATGAAGTGAAGTGGTCTACAGGGTTGCCTGGGAAAAGCTTTCTTAACTGGAAAACATGGCAAAACATGGCCTTCAGCCTCACTGTTGATAGGGTGGGTGTTTGGAGAAGGAGTTATCAATTGCTTTATTCACAAAGAAAGGGCTCTGCACCAAAGCCTTATGCTCTTTTAGATTGCTTTGTCTTTCCCTGTTCAATCTCAGTCCTGAATGACTACTTCTGGAGTTCTGGTGCAGACCTGCCTTACGTATTAAACAGTTCAGGATGCTTAATTAAAATGTTCAGGAAGAAAATTGTTTGCAGCTATATTTTCAGAGGCCCACCAACAGTTTCTTCTAATCCTCATAGTTCAGCACAAATGAGTCACAATTCCTGAATGAGGCCTCTGCCTACCTTATAGTGAATAAGAAAGATAATTTGAAATATGCTATACAATATTTTTTTTTTAATGTAAAAACATGGCAGACACTTTGTAGCATTTTAAAAGCTATATGTTTCCCTGCACCCCGCTTGGAGGCACTGTGTTTTCAGGGCCAGCCTCCAGTGCTGGAAGGATTCCTGTAGGATCAGACCTCTACAGTGCCTGTACTAACTTGAAAACCTCAAGTTAGTTTGACCTTTTCTGTCCTGAGTTAAGTGCTTTGTAAGTGAGAGAGCACAAGACCACTGCAATCTGCTTTTGTCCGCTGTGCTTCCTTGGTATAACTTCCCAGGTTGGTACTGTTCCCTGTGAGGATTTTCTTAGTGCTCTGCCTAGGCTCTGCCTTTTCAACCCCCTTCCCTCCTCACCTCCTGCACCAGAGGCTTGGTGGGTTGGGTACCTACAGCTGTTCCCAGGGGTGAAGAGGTAGGAGCCTTCCTCCTCTATGGCCTGTTCCTGCATCTGCCCCTCATGTGACTGTGCTGGCCTCTAAGAGAGGATGAAGCCAAGGCTCTTTGATCCCCACGTTGAGAGTAATGAAAAGGCAAACCTCTCCCTCCTGCTCTGACTAGCATCACATAGTGATATTCCCAGGAGGTGACGCTCTGCCTTTAAAATAACTTTATTATGCATCTGCCAAGTAGCCAGAGCCTCATGCTTGCAGATGTGAAAAGCAAGGTTTTTTAATAGGAGAAATACAGCTCCTCTGGGAATAATTTAATCTCTGTCAACTGAAGCATTGCCCATGCTAGCATTTAGAGATGTTCTCGCTCCCTTTTTTAGAAGAAGAAAAACTTGCTCCTCAGGCCCCTTCCCAAAGGCTGAAAGCATTCAGGACCGCAGGGCTCTTTTCCTCCAACCAATAAATATTTTAAGCTTTGAGCTTTCTTTTGAAAATGCATTCACAGAAGCGAAGGCTGAACTCCAGACACAGCAGATCTCATTCCTGAGGCCAACCTCCTGTTGTGTTCCAGTGCTTGGTGTTCTTAGATGAGCATGAGCCCAAAATGGTGGGCATGACCCATGGGGCTGGCGAGGGGCTCCTGCAACAGAAGGAACAGAAGTAGCTCCATGAAATTTTAAGAAGATATTGATCACTATTAAACTTATTGGTGAAAATAGAAACATAGCAAGAAACAGTTCTAGCTCCACAGAGTTGTGATTATTTTTATAATTCATAATTAAAAATGTGTTGGGTAACTTTTTCTTATTAGTTAGTTAGATATCAGTTGCTTGTACTTAGCATTTATGTTCATCTTGGTTGGTAAAGCCCTAGAACATGGTACCTTACCTTTCGCTTTTCACAAATGTCTTTGAGATTATGGTAAATGCTCACCTTGTGAAGCATCCACCATAAATTAGGACTTTAAGGACCAATCAGGAAGAAAGCAGTGTGATTTTGGGAACCACTGCCAGCCGCCGTTCCATATTCCGGGTAGGCCAAATTTGCATGGATTTTGCTGCTTCATCAGCTTTCCTAGAAAAGGATGTACTTATGTCTTTGCAGTCACTATTTCATTAAAGACACTTCTCTCCAAGTCTTTATGTTCATGTATGTGTGGTTTGCATGCCACGGGTTTGGCTAGGCTGGATCTGGTCCTGTACACAGAGTGTTAATGCCACAAAATTCAGAGCTACCTCTGGGTGAACTGGGAGTGGCCTGTTTTCCCTTGATAAATACCAAGTAAATGGTAGATACCAGGTAAATACCAAGCTGTTTTCCTGGTGTGGGGATGCTTTCTGAACAGGACAAAAAGGAGATCTGGAAAAGTGCTGTGACGTCACTCAGAAAAATAGGAGAAATGATGTCCATGCTGGTGTCCTGATGAGACAAGCTGGACACTCGTCTCCCTTTTCTGTGGTTCCTAAGATCCAGAGTGTGCATTGCCTATGGAAAGCTTTGTTACTTTCTTCATAACACTGCTTTAAAACAATGCACAATCAAATTCTGGTTCACCTTGGTGCTACCCAGTGCCAGCAAGATCCTCACCCTGTTGAGAAACAGCACCATGGCAGTAGGATGGCCACCTCAAATGCATGAACCCAAGCTGCATGTGGCTTTGGGATTAGAATCAAGCCCATACTTCATAGCTTGACATGTCCTCCCCCCTCAGTGCTCCCTCCCAGCACCCGGCTCACCAGTCTGGGGGTTGGTGAGTGCCATGGCTTTTTGTTTGCAGCCCTGCTGGCCCTGTTTGCCCAGCTGGTGTCAGGTCAGATCACTCTTTGGGTTGGTCTGCGGAAAGATTTGCCTGAAAGGTTTGCATATTCCAAGAAACCGCAATGATTAAGTACACATGAAGGAAAGCATTATGATGAATAATCAGGACATAATCAATGATACCCATTTTGCATTATAAATGATGACGCTTATACTCAACAGCTTTTAGGCAGAGTGTGGGTGTGACAGTTTGAAAAACAGTGTTTAGTATGACATGAGAGCTGTCAACTCCTAAATGCAGTAATTAATGACCCGCTAAGCATGTGGATTTTAAATGTGTCACTTATTTTTCTGAAATATCTCAAGAGTAAAAAATTATTTGCAATTTATCATTCTTATTAATAAAAAAAAACCTGAGAATGAGAATACACTAGAGCAATGAGAAATCACGGTAAAGGTCGTGGCAAAAACACGTCATGCTTTTATTGGTAATAAGAAAAAAATCAGACCTCTCTCCAAGATTTCTCTCAGTCAACATCCTCTTCAGTGTATCATTTTAGAGGTAGATGTATACAGGGATTGGCTATATCTTAGAATATTGTCTCCAAGACTAACACTGGCAGCTTAAAACCAAGACTCAAAAGAAAAGCTTTATTTGAATGTGTACAACCCTTCTTTTAGGACTTGATTGGTATCAGAAAAGGACAGACCTCATTTTTGAATGAAGCTTAATAAAGCATCAGTTTTCAGGTGTTAAGCCTCACAAGGAAATCAGACCTACCACTGCTTTCTAGCTCTACTCCTGCCTGCACCTCATCCATTAGCTAGAGCTAACTAACCATTGTAGCTGTGCTATTTTTTATCATTTCATTGTTCAGCAATAACTCATACAGCATGGAAAATGGACAAATTTATTCTCCAACAAAGTCCTTTAAATACCTTCTTCTATTTCATGTATTAAATAGGTTTTAAAACTATCAGTACTTTGGGTTATGTATGGTTATGTATAGTACAACCACCTGCCCATCCCCACCATGCCCAATGCCCATGTCCCTCAGTGCCACATCCACACGGCTCTTGAACACCTCCAGGGACGGTGACTGCACCACCTCCTTGGGCAGCCTGTGCCACTGCCTCACCGCTCTTTCTGGGAGGAAATTGTTCCCAATATCCATCTTGAACCTCCCGTCGCACGACCCAAGGCTGTTTCCAATCATTCTGTCACTGTAATCTGGGAGAAGATGCCGACAACTACCTCGTCACAAACCTCCTTTCAGGTGGTTGTAGAGTGCAATGACGTTTCCCCTGAGCCTTCTCTTCTCTAGACTGAACCATCCCAGTTCCCTCAGCCAACCCCCCAAGACCTGTGTATGTCCAAGTGCTTTCTTGGTTGCTGCACTGCTCATGTCAATGACTACAGCAAGCTAAAGTCCAATCCTCCCCATCTAAAATGTTCAGAAAACAACAACAAAAACAACAAAAACACACAAAAAAAACCCACACAAGGTAATAAGTGGGTTGTAACTGTACTTGTAAACCAAGATGGCTCCCAATGGGTGAAATGAATACTTGGGATACTTCCAAATTAGTGCTAATATGTCAGCGACAGCATACACAGTCCTTCATTGTCTCCCTCAGACAACACTATGCATTTCTGTTTTGGTACAGTAAATCTTACCTTTGATATGGTTTTGAGTCCTGAATGTTTAAAATAAACAAGGCACAGAAAAGGTAAAGTTTAATCTCTTTAACGACAGCTGGAATATAGTGTGAAGCTCAAGAGATTATAATTTAACAAAGACCATTTCCTAAGTGTTAAGATTGTATTTACTCCGTGCATGCATGACAAAATCTCATGTAGATGCTTCAATAAATGAAAGAAAACATGTGTTGACATGTTGTCTGAAGCACTTTGAACCAGGAATCATGATCACAAAAAAATCAGAAAGTACTATTTTGCTTAGACCTCTGTCTTGCAGCGTGACAATGATTTTGTCAGATTGTTGTAATGAGATTTCCATACAGATTGATGACTGCATCTTGCATTGATAGGTGGATATTTCCTTCCCAGGGATGAATAAGGGATGCAGGAGTACTTCTTCAGTCTTTTTCTCTGTCTTCAGCGGTGCCTCCTCTGCCAGGTATGTCTGGCTCCAACCTCTGACTTCTAGCAAGGTGCTGGGTCTGACGACTACTTTGTGGAGCCAGGAGTTGAACTTGATGATCCTTATGGGTCCCTTCCAACTCGGGATTTTCTGTGATTCTATTGTTTGTCCTGCTTTCTCAAGACTTTTTCAAGTTGAACTGGTACAAAATAGAGTGGAGAATGTTTTGGATACTGCACATTACCAATGAGTGTAATACATAAGAATCAATAACATTTTAACCTGCACATTTACTTGACATTTTTTGCTATTGTTTTTATGACTATTTCCTGGCATCCTAGATCACCATGTCAATCATTCCTACATATCCATGACCTTTAGTCTCTGTGGAGTGGTTACTCTTGGTTGTCTCTGCCAAGCTAGCCATGGCACTGGGCTAGATGCAAGCACAGATGCATGAAGAATGACTGTCCTGGAGAGGTGCCACTTCAGCAGAGGAGGCAGGATGAGACGGGAGTGGAAGCAAGAGTCTTGCCTAGGGTCAGGAAACTGTCACATGGAGGAGGCCAGAAATGTAATCCGGTTTTCTCAAGTCCCTGATAAATGTCTGTACCAGGCAGTCCCTGACTGAGGTAAGCTCTCATTTGCTTTAGTTAGGGGATTTATTATGCGGAATCATCGTACATAATCAGTCCTGGCACCTGGCTGAAAAGTGCAGGGCTGACAGCAGGGAAGTTTGTGCTAGTGTGCAAGCTAAGTTTAGAAAACTGTTCTCATTCACCTCTATATGTGAGTTACTATATTAGTTTGAGTCATATGGAAGAAAAATACAGGAGCAATAAAATAAACACAGAAAGCATAAAAACAGTGGTGTAACAGAAAAGATGTAATTTGATAAGCATACTTCATAAGGCTGGTGTTGGGTGCTCATTGTGGAAATATATGAATCTTCAACAATAGGATGCAAATGCAAAATACTAAAGGAGTCTAAACTCCTGTCAGCTACAGGTTGACTCAGAGAGCCAACGAGATGAACAAAAGCCTTCTGACATATTTAAGCAGGGCTCATACCAGAATTGTGTATCTGTGCACAAATAGACGAGTGCACCTTGTGCAGCAGAGAGCAGAATTAATTTCTTCATGTGCTGAAGGATGAGTTACACCATGTGGTGTGAATGATGGAAGACTGTCAGCTCTGGCTTATGTCTTCTTGCCAGCTCCTCAAAACCATTGCTCTATGTGCTAGTAAGTGGTATCTTTTAACTAGTTATTGTGTGCCTTTTTTTTTTTTTTTAAATGTTGCTTTTTTTTTATTTTTAAATCTAGCAATTTTCATTGTAAACCCTCAGAAATGTCCCTTACTCTGTCAGTAACACCTGGAAAGCTGGTGGATATGTCTAACTCAAATATTTCTTCTTTTATTCCTTTTTTTTTTTTACTTCACCTGATGCTTTCACTTCAGTTTCTGTAGCTTGCAATTACAGTTTGGGAAATAATCCTCCAAAGGAGCATAGCATATAGTTTAAAAAATTTTCTCCTAGAATGCCAGTAGAATAGTTTTACTTTAGAATAGCCTACAGAGGCTTTTTATTGCATCCCCTATTCAGATAAATTCAGCCTATTTAGCATAACTTGCACCTCTTAAGTTAGGGCCAATTTTCCCTCTGATTTCAGTTAAGTATGGTCAGTGAAGACCGAATAGGATTTTGATATCTCTAGAGGTTCCTTCCAACCCCTACAATTCTGTGATTCTGTGTGATACTTTGTCTTGTGGCCTTGAGTGTACTTTGAAAGAAGCTCAGAGTCACTCTCTTGTCTAATTTTTCAGATGTATAAGCCATTTCCCTGTGTCTGGTAAATAATAAAGTATATCTACTATAGTGCAAGATAAAATAGACTTCAAGTCTTCCTTTTGATGACTGCTGTAGCCCTGACTAATGGCTGAGAAGGTCAGCTAACGCTTTTGAGTTACTCGCAGCATTGTGTGCAGGTACTGGCATGAGAGCCTGCATTGATATTAATGTCACATTGCCCTCACCAAGATGCAGTGTCTGATAATTCATTTTGTTTAGAACTTCTCAAAAATCATGTTTGAGGTTTTGATTGAATGCAGTTGTGCTGACTGTTTCTTTGTCCTCTGTTCAGCATGATTATCAGTGACTTTTCTCCACCATCCAGTTTCATGTTTGCTTTCTCCCGTTGAATCATAGACAAGTAATCACTAAAGCCCTCTTCATGATCCTGGTTCTCTACTAACCTGACAGGGACATGCTCAGTGGGACATACGTTTCATATCTTATTGTAATGTGTAGTACACCAAGCATCAGAATCTGAATGAAAACTCCAGCTACTTGCTTGAAAGATAACCTCGATGTGAAGCTAAGGTTTTTTGTTTTGTTTTGTTTTGGTTTGGTTTGGTTTGGTTTTTTGCACAGTGCTTGCAAGTTAGAAAACAACAACAAAACCTTTTTGGAATGTGTCTGAGTAGCTGAAGAATTCAGTGGGAATTCTGTGCTGTGCCGTGCTGTACTATGTTAGCTCAGCCTGATATTTCCCACACATTTTTCCACATATTTCATTGCAACGCTTTGTTGTGCTGCCTTATTCTGGTCTCTTTTGCAGGATTCCTCTTTATGGCAATGATTAGGCTCTGTGCTGGAGAATCCCATACTAGTTTTTGTGTCCAGCTTGATCTCAGCCTGATCTAGTTGGACCTCCTCTAAGCAAAGGATTAGCCTGAAGTCTCCTAAGGTCCCTTCCAACCTGAATTATTCCAGGATTCTCTAAAATCATGCATTCTTTTCTTCCTCAGAGGTATTATGGTGGAGCATACTCATGCATTAACAAGGACATCTTTATCCCGCTGGAAGCTAGAAGGACTTAGCAGCAGTATAGTCTGCCTGATCAACCATTCAAAAAATGGTGGAACTCTGAAGAAGAATGCATGTTTTTTACACAATTCCTTCCCCCTTCTCTTTGTTGAAGGAGGAATGAGATGAGATTCATCTTTCACTGCAAACCTTGTCAAAGACATGTTGGAGTGTAAACACAGTGGTATAGTAACTGGAACATCATGGGTTAAGTCATTGCTGAGTTCATTTAGAGCCTTTTTAGACTCTGTCAGTCCTGAATGACAGTACCAAGAGAATCCAAGGGAGACCAGCTTTCTAACTTGGCTATCTAGCTGAGGTCCACCTCTTTGATACGATGCCCAGGGCAGTATGTTCTGCAAAATAGTGCTCTGGAGAGGCTTCCAAATGTTGGTGTGTACATCCTGTTATCCTCTTTTTGGCCTGAAGCATTTAGTAAGCAGTTTGGTCCCCACCAGGTGTTTCCTATTAGAAACTGAGGCTTGAATCAATCTCTTATGTCTTCGGATCAAGCAAGAGTAGCATCTTTGTAACAGATTCAAGCCATGCCTTAAAAACTCACTTTCTCAATTTTTGTTCTGTGTCACAGCCACAAAGCCTGTGTTTGGTGCTTACTTGCTGCCTTCTTTGTTAGATTTTCTGTTGTTATTTTATTTCTTCTGCTTTCTTCCCTGAATTCCTAGCAAAGAGCAAAATCAATGTCAGCTCCACTAAAAGTTAGTAGCCAAACTTCTGCATGTTCTCTATCAGTACCAAATGCCTTTATGACAGATATTTTCTACTCAGGACTAACTCTATAAGAATGTTTGATCAACGGTGGGTGCTCTCACTCCCATAGTCACCTGGATCCAGAAATGAACTTTGTAGATTCTTTATGCACTTCTACGTCGAATCTGGGCATTAATTACATTTATCACTAATGTAATATGTAACAGCATTTTTGGCATGTTGCTGATTTAAAGCATACTATGCTTTCTCTTGCTCTAATTGGTTTTCTAATATACAAACTGTCACCCAATCCTGTCTGCGCAGACACATCAGGGCTGTGGTTCCCTGCACTGCTGGCAATGCAAAAAATATCTAAAAGCATACCCTTCTGACCACCAACACTGTCTGGAGAAGGCTGCAATAAAATCATAGAATCCTTAAGGTTGGAAAGACCACTAAGATCACCCAGTCCAGCTGCCAGCCCACACCCACCATGCCCACTGCCCACACCCATCAGTGCCACATCCACACGGCTCTTGAGCACCTCCAGAGATGGTGACTCCACCACCGCCCTGGGCAGCCTGTGCCACTGCCTCAACACTCTTTCTGAGAAGAAATTTATCCTAATATCCAACCTGAACCTCCCCTGGTGCAACGAGGCCGTTCCCTCTCATCCTATTGATGGTTATACAGAAGAAGAGGCCAAACTCCACCTTGCCACAACCTCCTTTCAGGAGTGATAAGGTCTCCCCTCAGCCTTCTCTTCTCCAGACTCAACAACCCCAGTTCCCTCAGCTGCTCCCCATAAGACTTGTGCTCCAGACCCCTCTGTTGCCCTTCTCTGGACATGCTCCAGAGCCTTGTTGTCTTTCTTGTAGAGAGGTGCACAAAACTGAATACAGCACTCAAGGTGTGGCCTCACCAGTGCTGAGTACAGAGGGATGATCACATCCCTGCTCCTTCTGGCTGCACTAGTATATCCCCACTCTGTGAAAGGAAATGCAGTTTCGGCAGAAACTCAGTCCTCCAAAAAAAAGCAATCTGCCATACTCCTACCCTCCCACTTGTGCAGTTTTGCTCACTCCCCAGAGGGCTGCTGAGATGATCTGACAGCATGCCAGGTGATGTGGGGTGGGAGCTCTGTCTGAAGATTTGGGAGCAATGGGAACGACGAGAGTGATGGGATATTCAGACGGGCAATGCAGTGGCCTCTGTTTTGGTGTTTCACTTCAAAGAGTGCCGTTTGAACAGGTGAACTGCAAATTTGGTGTTTGATGAGCGTTGGTTGAAGAAAAAGCAATCAGATAGATGATTACAGCAGTGGATTTTCTCAGACTACTCTCCTCTACATAAATGATTCTGGTTTGCATCTGCTGTAAGCAGCAGTAAACCTAGATTAGAAAACAATGCAACACCCTTGAAAACCAAATGAGGCCTCTTTCTTCTGAAGATGACAGTTGAGTCTATTTTTTTTATGATGTCTTTTAAGGCTGCTAAATTGTTGTCTAATCCTTACCTCAGGGCTAAAAGCCTTTCAAGAGAACAAACATATGTAATATCAAAAAGGAAAGGTCTGCGCTGCACACTCTCCAAAGCAGCTTGTGCGCAGACAGCTCCACAGAGGCTGCATTCAGATGAGCAAATGTGACAGAATTGCATTCAGTAATAACAGTATCCTCAATCAAAGGCATCAGCTGCTCTCATATGCGCTAAGCCTGACTTCTGAAGTCTTTGAAAGAACGAAAATTGGCACATGTGGACACTGCACAGCATTTGCAAGGAGGTTTGTGAGTATCTTCACAGTATCAGAAAAACATTTGTCTGGGAGAATTTGAGAGGTTTCACCTTTCTGGCCTCCACTATTACAGAAATTAGTGTCCTCCCCCCCCCCCCCCCCCCCTTTTTTTTTCTACATGGCTGAGTTTTGCTATTTTGTAGCAGATATAGATTAATTGAGAATGTTAGCAGAGAAATTTTATAACACATATATAATCATAGAATCACAGAACAGCTTGGGATGGAAGTGACCCCAAGGATCATCAAGTTCCAACCCCCCTGCCACAGGCAGGGCCATCAACCTCCTGAATATAAGAAGAGTTCAATCTCACTGATCTCAGAAACTTAATTCACCTGGGGGGGGGAAAAAAAAAAAAGAAATTTTATTTACTTAAACTTGATTTTTCCCATAAACTACCCAAGGAAATCTTTCTGCTCTCCAGAATTGGAGCTTGACCTGTTCTGGAAGACTAGCCAGCCTTTGGTTTTCAGTACTCTCTGGGCAAAATCAGAACAAAAATGCCTCCGAACAACACTTTTATAAACGTATTTAAATGTTAAATATTTAAGTTGTATGTATTATTAATGGTATTGCACTGCCACTGCCAAAGGTTATTTCTCATAGAGCAGGTAGATCTCTGCAAAGAGCTGTGAGATAAGGCTCCTTTATGATTCTGCTGCTTCATGAGGGGCTGGCTGGGAAAGGTGATCAGGTTGTTGGTCAGAGACTGTGGGCAAAAGGGTAAATTGTCCATCCAGAACCAATGGAGCAGACTTTTAAACCCAAAGTTGGACCTGATCCAACTGGGGATGATATGTGGTGGGACAACCCCATACCCTGACCTCCTCATAGTGACGAGTTCCTGGAGCAGGCTCTCCTGACTGTGGGTGCGTATTTTTTTTCTGATGCATCCTGCAGTGTTCACTGGGAGGCTTCTGTCTTGGTAAACCTTTTTGTCAGTAAAACTACTTATGAGAACATGAGTTCAAGAGGTCATAGAGTCATACATTCACAGAATGGCTGGGGTTCAAAAGGACCTCAGAGATCATCTAGTTCCAACCACCTGCTGTGGGCAGGGCTGCCAACCACTAAATCAGGAGTGAGGTCATAGGAAATTCATTTAAATAGTCAAACAAATTTTTGTGGGAATTTTCTGTTGCATTTACCCAGAATTTTAAAAATAAATAATTATGTAATGAGTAACTCCATTTGCCTAGGAAGTGAAAGCTACTCATAGATTAGGTAATGATCAGAGTATACATTCACTTTTCTAAATATATTTTTAGCATCATTTGGAAAAAAACCAGTGTTTCAGCCACCGTGGATGGAGAGTGACATGAGGCTTTGGAGCAGACTCTGAGTATGCTTCCTGCTTATCTCTTCCCAAGACAATGTGTGAGTCTAAGGAAGTGATGCTCTGGAATAAGGTGTCTTGTCCTTGCCTTATGATATTGAAATCATCCGAGGTTTGGTGCTGTGCATATAACTCTTGTATGTATTTACCACGCAGACAGGCATATCTCACGTGAATAATAGACACAAAGGCTGCTTTGCTCTTTCTGGCCTACAGTGTGAGAGTGTTCATGCTGTTCCTCTTAAAAAAAATGATTGTAAAACTCTTCCAAAGTGGGATCCTGCTATAAGGTTTTCTGTATTTATGTTGTGGATGAATCAGCTTGTGTTCTAATATCTTTGCAGGGAAAAAAATAATTTCTGTGCAGGGAGGAAAGAGGCATTAACTGAAGATCAGTTAAAAGTAATGGGAGAGGAGTGCTAGCCACAATAGGACACTGCTTTGCTCAGCATGTCTAAGCTGAAATCTAATTATTCCAAAAACAAAAGCAAAACAAAGATCCTCACTGATATGCCTGTGCCTGTGCATCCTTTTGAGTTATTCCACTCATGCATCCTTCTTGCCCTGAATTTTGGAATTGGTTTAGCAGAAATAAAAGGCACCAGAAAAGACAGTGGAAAAACTGCGCTGATTTAATTCACTTTTTAAAGCATGGGTAAGAAGTAGGTTTCCCTAGAGGTGTTTGAAGGCTTGGGAAGAGAGTCAGAACCCTGTGCCACCCCGGGGAGCTGCTGGTGGGGTGACAGCACCAGGGCCACTCACGTATCTTGGGCTCTGTTGATGAAAACAGCTAATTCACTTAAAACAAGCTGTTGTAGTTCTCAGCTAGGAGCTGAACCATAGAAACATGAAATCATCAATTTTGGAAAAGACCTCTAAGATCACCCAGTCCAACCATCAGCCCACCCCCACCACGCCCACTGCCCACATCCCTCAGTGCCACATCCACACGGCTCTTGAACACCTCCAGGGATGGTGACCCCACCACCTCCCTGGGCGGCCTGTGCCACTGCCTCACCATACACATGTTAATATCCAAGAATGGCTATTTTGCTTCAAATTTACATCATCTCTTAGTTGGAATTAATTTTTAAAGTAAAGTAGAAAAGTTCTTAGAATTGTGGAAGTCTAAGAAATTCTGAACAGAGCCCCAGAGATTTATATCCCAAATTACTGCTATTGACATGGTCACAAATTAGCCACTTCTGTCTCTTCGCTGGTAATTTATCTACCCACAGAAATGCACATTTTTCCCCCATGGGTCTTTGTTAAATTTAATATGGGAAAGAGCTGATTGGTTCGTTTGTTTAAAGAACGCAGCAGCAAGTTTTCGGCCCCCCCCCCATTTACATTTTCCCTCAAGTGAAACCAATGTTTAAAGAGAAAAAAAGAAAAAGACAAAAGAGGAAAAGAGAAAAAAAGTAAAACAAAACAAAACAGAAAGGAAAAAGAACAAAAAAAGAACAAAAAAAGATCAAAAAAAGAACAGTTTTGCTGCCTGTATGTAACTCCAGCTCTCATGCACTGGGTGAGGGTAATCACCATCTGTTAAACATATTGCTTAAAATATCTTATTGCTTGTATTTTTATATGCTATATATTACATTCTGAACTCCTAAAGAAAGATAGAACAATATTCTCAAATTCTATCATGGTGATTTCAATGGTTCTACACCATCAATGCTGCTACAAAGCAGGATATGATATGCAGAGTTTTTTCAATTAATGAGCAACAACCTCCAGAAATATCATATCGATTTTTTGACCCATTTGGTTGTGTGGGACTTTGGAAATTTTTGTAAAGAGAGACGGAGTTTTCTCTCAAAATCTGCACGTTGATTAAAGTCAATGGCTATTTTAAAACTAGCACGTTTTATGCAGGAATCAAATGAATTTTATGCGTATGGATCAATAGCTTAAAATCATCACCAGTCTCAGAATCAAATTTAAGTGTTTTTCCAAGAGCGCGTTCCCGATATTTTGCTGCATTAGCCTGGTCTGGTCACTAGATGTTGCTAGGTGTCTATGTTAGTGGTCTCTTTGGCTGATTTAGCCGTACAACTCTACAAATACAAGAGAACGGTCGTATCAGTAATAACCGAAGCAGTTACTTCCCTTGGTTTATAAACGCTAGCAACAAAAAAAGCCCCCTCTGCCTATTATTTTTGCGATAAAGCTGTGTCCTCCCATTATTGATGGATGCTACTGAACAAAGCAGATCATCCAATCATTGCCACCCAATAAAAGATATTTCCAAAGGATGTAGTGATTTGTTTGGATACTGGGAGGATTTGGGGCTAATGAGCTATGGTACCATGAGAAAGAGAGCTAGCTGTCCTTTTCTTTCTGGAAGGAAGGCAAAAGGGAGTCATTGTCCTTCAGCTCAGAGCCACCACAGAATCATAGAATCATAGAGTCATAGAATTGCTCAGGTTGAAAAAGATCATCAAGTCTAACCACAACCTAACCATACTACCCTAACTCTAACAAGCCTCTGCTAAATCATGTCCCTGAGCACCACATCCAAATGGTTTTTAAACACATCCAGGGATGGTGACTCAACCTTTGGAGTTTGTATTCACCTATTCCTTGAACCAAAGTTCTTCATAAATCAGTGGAAATCTTGGTCTCTCAAACATTAACTCCCATACCATTGGGCTCATGTGTTGAATATGTTTTTTTTTTTTTTCCCCTACTGCTGAAGCATGATCTTTTTTTGAAGTATCTCCCACATCAACAGGGTTCATGCACGTGATATTTTCTTGAAATCTGTGGGGTGAATCTGTGAACAGCAATTACTCAAACAAGCTGTGCGAAAGTAACTTTTATTTCACTAAAATGTTGAATCCTTAACTTTAAATTCAAATTTGAATTGGAGATGAAAACACTCAATTTAAGGGAAAAATACTTAACAATCTTGAAAAACATGGAAGTGTGGAGTAGAGTGTTTAAATTTGTACTAAATATAGCAACAAGTGTTGCCAGCCAAAATGCCCTCCCGCTTTGCTGAAACGTACTGGAATGTTTTGTGTCAGAAGCAGTGTAGTTCTTCACAACGTGTGCACTCACTGTGGGTGGAATTCCTCCAGCCAGGCTGCGGCTGCCTCAAGGTCCAGGCATAATGGAAGCCAGCAGCTCGGCTCTGCCAAATGTGATCCATCCCATCCCGAGAGAAGTGGTGAAGATGGGCAGGATGAACCCACCTGGGCACGTGTCTGCCTCTGCTGAAGACAGAGGAAGCCCAAAGGGGCTGGTTTACTAAAGGTCTGACCTCTGGAAGACTGAAATTAGTTGAAGTGAGGCTGAGTCTTTCTGTAAAAAAATGCCGGTGCGTGGCAGCTAGTGCTTTTCTCTCCTTCTTACATGTTCTCATGTTGAAAACATTGAAACAAAATGCGCTGCTCTTTTTTGATGACTGTATTTCCTAAAACAAGAAACTATAGCTATTTGTTCAAAATTCTCAGGGGTCAGGAAGAGAGGAAAAGAGAAAGAACTCTGACACTTTCTGACCAAGTGAACAAGGAAAAAATGGAAAGGGGAAGAACTCAGAGGAAACCTTGGGAAGAAACAGAAAATACCCAGAATAAATCTGAAAACTTGGAACGGAACACGTTTTTTCAATTAAACTGTATCTGTCTGATGAAAACCAGCATCTCTATTCTTCTCAAAAGCAGCTATCATCAGAAAGAGTTCGCTGCATTGGGCTATATGAATGTTTTAATTTATCTTTACTTTAGAAATAATAGAATTTCTATCTTCTTTTCTGCACTAGAAGGATAGTTTATGTGAATCCTGAAAGATGGGAAAAATCTGAAACCACATTCTTTCATTTGGGCATGTATATATTTAACTACCACATGTACAGAAGTGAAGGTGATTAGGAAAAAGTGCGTATTATAGGGCTTGTAATCACAGCATCCATGGGATGGATAATCACAGCATTCTGATATAACTGATATAACTTCTTTCAGTAATGCCCACTTGCATTGCTCTCCATTGTTCCTTCCCTATGGGGACCATGAGGATATGTGCTCCGCATCCCACAAGATGCGGAGTTCAAGACTACCTTCTGCGAAAGTTCTTCTAAAAATATCCACTTTGCTGCAGAATTTAATCTGGGGGTGATTGTTTCTTTTCCATTGTTGGGGGGAAGGGAAACAATATTGTCTGGCATTTGTTTTAAGCATGTAATATGTGGGTTGCTGGTCTATATTTAAAAGGTCTGCTAAAGGTAACAGAATCCATTAAACACAAGGAACTGAAAACCACTTGCCTATGATGTTTGTACATCAGTGAGAAAATAAGGGCATTTTCTCTCTTATTTCATCTTTTTCCAAGCTGACAAGGAACATAACATTTGGCTGCCCACCACCACCCCCTGCCCACTGTTCTGCCCATCACCTGCCTCTCTGCATGTATGTCAGAGCTCAGCAGCCCATGGGGTGCTGCTGGGATTGTGCAGGCACCAGTGCTGCTTGGGTCTGCCCCGTGATGCAGCTGACTGCCTGCTTCCCAAAATCACCAGTCTGCTTCCCCAAACTGCTGAACACAACATTTTTTCCCCCAGATCTCCCGACTCTTCAATTCATCTACCTTTGCAAAGCAGCAAAAAATATGCTATGCACAGCCGTGTCCACATGGTATTTATACTGTATTTATTTTTATTGTTAAAATTGAAAGAAGGGGAAGGAAAAATGAAAATTCCCATCCCTAACTGGATTTTGCATGTATGGAGAGAGCTCTACAGATTAAAATGTGTTAAGTCTCCGCACAGTTAACAACATGTCACTTCGTGAGAGAATTTTCATAATTAATGAACTGGTTCAATTTGCTCTGCCTCTTGACTTTGATTAATACATTTTTGAGTGTTCCCACTGGGACTCTGTCCAGTTTGTTTAGTAAGCTCTTATGTCTATATCCAGTTCATGTGCATGGATCAAAGTGTTGGCACCAAGCACTGGCAATATTAGGCTATGGTACAGCCATTCTGACTCCACTTAAAAAGAAGATAGCAATATATCTTAAAACAAGTTCTTTGTGACTCATTAAAAAAAAAGGTGGGGGTGTGGGGGGGGGGGGGGGGGGGGAAGAAATTTCACACTGTATTGTGTGGAAATGCTGTGATTTAAAAGTTCATCTCACGCAAGCTTTGCCAATTAAAGAGTTATTTATCAATCTGGACAGTAATTGTGTGCACCCAAACTGGCAATTTATTCGATATTAAGCAGTGAGCTGCAAAACTCCCATAATTAACCAACCTAATGAACATCAGCCTCCTCTGCCCAGATGCTGCAGGGTGTGTGACACGTTGGGTGAGGGTGCGTGGACATTGCAGTGCTTGGGTGTCAGCTCACGGTCATGCTGGCCCCGTCTGAAGGCCAACATGCCATGCTGAAGCACTTCCTCAGCTCTGTTTCCTGGGGTAAATACCATCCCCAGAGAGCTGGAGGCATGAAAGGGATCGGTGATGGTGTCAGACAGCCCCTGGGATATCCTTTGTTGGAAGAAAATCTGAGAAGTCTCCAATTGGGTTTCCATTTAGTGCTGTGTGTGCATGAGCTTCCAAACTATGGCAGTTGGAGAAGTGTATCTGGAGCCTATAGAGTTTAAATTAATCAGAGGAATTCCCCGGAGCTCAATCTCCGCTTTCCCTGGGGGTGGCAGGGAGCAGGCAGTTAATCACCAGCAGTAACGAAGTGTCATGCCTGCTGCCCTGGTTTTGTTCAGACGTTACAAGGCTGAGCGATATTGGATAATGAACAATGGGAGACAAGCTGATGGAAACACAGAAAAAGCTGGCAGATTTAAGTGCGCATTGTTCAGCCAGGGGCAGGAGAACTGCCGCAGAAGAAATGTATTCTTTTAAACTTTTCCCATGGGGTTCTTGCTCCCGTAAGACTCCAGAGGGTTTTGTTGCTCTATTCCTGCTCTGTGAGGATGCCAGGGCTGTGCTTCTGTCTATCAGCTCCATCTGCAGCATTTATCTTAACAATTTATATCTTGTCATTTAAGCACTCTTAAGCAGTCTTTTGCCCAGTGAAAAGAATGCGTGTAACATGCTGTACATGGTAAATAAATCCTGCAAAATACTGGCAGAGGTAGGCCTTCAGTCAGTGGTTTTAGTCACATGCTTATTTTCGTTACGCACCTTACAGGTGACTTGCCAGCAAATCATGAGTGTGTTAATGGCTGTTTTCCCTTGCCACATACTGCAAAATGTGCAAACCCAAACCACTTATCAAACCAAGTAGACGGTCTAGCACAGTGTCCACGCAGATTTGCCTACCAGTAGCTTGCACTCTTCATGGATTCTTCCCTTTCAGATCTTGGTCTGCAAGCACATTCTGTCTTGAGGGAGCTCAGTTAACTCTGATAACACAAGTAAAATACAGCTCCACGTTTCACAGAGTTGTAGAATCATAGAATCATTCATCTTGGAAATGATCACCAAGATCATTTAGTCCAACTACCCTAGTCCAAAACAGCATGCAGTATAAAGTATCCCCCCTGACCTGAAGTAATTTTTTTTGCTTTCTTTTATGCATGGTATATAAGAGTCCTGAAACAGCGTGCAGACAGAAGTGCTTTCTCATTTTCTATTTTTATTAATTTGGCAGATATTTAGCGAGGGTTTGTTTTACTCTTTGCCCTGACTACTGATCAACCACTCAGTTTCTCCTCTTCTCAACACTTAACTCCCAAATACTACAGGGTGTTCAAAAAATGAAAACAGTAAAAAATGAGGAAAACAGTGCTGTCAGAAAGACTCAGACTGAGATATGAACATTAGACGCTAGAAGTAAAACTTCTTCTAACAAATTGGCTAGATATCCAGTGTATGTTCTGCCTGTAGCAAGCCCTCACAGTGCTCCAGGGGTTTCTGGCAATGGTCTCCCAGTCCAGCAGCAGAGGAAGGGCTGTGAATTTGGGCTGTCTTGCCAGGTCATTTGTTTTCTTTCAGTCTATTGGAGTACAGCATCTCAGAGTGTAGTTTGCATTTGCAGTAGAAACTACTTCTAGGGGGATTATACCTTCTTGTTTTTCTGTTTAACAATATATCCTCTTCTTATAACTTTTTTTTCCCCAGCATTTTGGACAATGGCAACACAATTCGGTAGTGGAGAACATTAAGAAGTTGTGGACAATTAGCTCCTTGTCCTGTATTTAAGCCCATTAGAAACATATAAGTAAACCCAAAGACCGTCGTGCTGCTGTTGAATATGTAGGAACTGCAGCTTATGGGATGACCTCTGGGGTACACACATGACTCCTTGGATGGGATTGGGGTCTGTAAGGAGCCAAATCCAGGGACTGGATGATGGGTCCTCTGTGAGTTCTGTATTAAGAGCATGAGAATTTGGAGGTCCCATGTTCAAGGTCTCATCTCACCATAAGTCAAGTACGGTCACTTTACCTGGATTGCTCTCTGGCATTTACCACTGATCCCGTTGTCTTCACTTCCTCCCAGTCCAGGCCTGTTGAGGCCCAGCTCTGCTCACTGCATGGCCAGCCCTCCCAGCATGTGTTGGTTTTGGATCTCTCCATCCATTATTTGTGTGTGCTAGAACAGTGCTGCTGTGGGTCAGATTGCATCCTGTACTTTTTACTCCAGAATACATTCACATCTGTCTTTTGTCCTTCGGAGAACTGAAATGTTGGGAAAACTTTCAACAATCTTTAGGTCTTACAAAAAATTTGATGTTGCTTTCAGTATTATTGCTACCTTTTTGCAGGCTCTTCCTCCTAAAGAAAACACTAGGGGTTAGAGCAGATGATAGAGTTTAAAAAGGGGAAATACCAAGATATTTAAGAGAAGAGGAAAATTGGCATCGATTACTGGAAAAGCCAATGAAGTCCTGGAAACAAAATTAACAAGGCTGCTGTCTCTTCTGATACAAGAAGCAGGGAGGCAGGAAGGGAACACAAATTAAACTAGCAGATGGAAGATTTACAGTCAACACTGGCGTGCCAGCCCAGTGTGGGGTGAAGCTGTGGGGCCCACTGTCACAGAGCAGTGGTGACAATAGGAATTTGCCATGTTCAAAAGGACAAATGGGATGCTGGGATGCCACCTCCACCCCAGCCTTTATGTCTCCAAGGGAGGTGCTGGCACAGGAAAAACTCTGGTTTTATGCTCCAGTAGCAGGCGCCTGCTACTGGCTGTTGCTAGGAACAAGATATTGGGTTAAATGGACATTTTATCTGACCCAGTACAGCTATCTTTCACAGTGTTATAAGGAAGACACGCTGATCAATTGTGAAGGTGCTGCTGCATACAAAAGTAGATAAAGACAAATTCAAGTACTGTAAGACTAAGGCCAGGACCTGGCACTGCTCTAACATCTGTGAGAATCTATACTTTTCACCCTGCTTTTAAATCACGATGGGAAAGCCTGCAATGCCCTCCAGAAGTTGAAACATTGCTTTTCTGATTTGTGCACTGAATCCTGCTGAGGTCTTTGGCAGATGGTGGTTCCATGAAGAAGCCCAAACCAGTGGTCAGTACATTTAAAATGCTGTCATCTAAAATTACAGGAAATCCCAAATCTGGTTTGGCTGGTGATATATAAAGAAGCTTCTCTAAATAAACTGAAGAGTAAGTGGGACAGCGAAATACTGTGAAGTAGCTTAGACAGGCACAGTGGCTCTGTTGAAGAATGTTTTACAAAGCAGCTGAGGTGCTGACAACAGAAGTGAGATCCTTCTCACCTGTATGAGGAGACTCATTCTGGATGAGTCTAAGAGGGGCTCTTCCCTGGGTAAGACACAAGCAGCTCAACATTCTTCTTTGTGCGCCTCTATGTTTGGGTTCAATTTCTGAAGCACTAATTATGATGATCAATCCTTTTTATAAACAAATTCAAGTCTTCATGGTTTATACCTTAATGTGATATTACTGTAATGCTTAAGCACCTTTCTTATGGGCCCTGATGGATTCAGCAGTGCGAAATCAGAGGAAGTTTCCAGTTCAACCTAATAAGAATATTACTACTTCAGGGAAAGCAGTGTGCTAATTTGTGCTAACTTTTCTGGTTGCAGTGACACGTGCAGAAGTAGTGCTTGATCAAAACAGGATCTGTCACTGTCGTCTGCTAGTGAAACACAGTAATTGCTATTCCGTGTTTCCAAGAATAAAGAAGGACTGGTGCTATTTCTCTGCTTTTTGCAGGACACAAAGATCAGTGACACACATAAAATGGCATTTTATTAACTAGACATTTGTATTATAAACATTATTCCCCCACAAGCAGGAAAGTCCCAAAAATCTGAGTCATTGGTGTTTGAATAGAAGTTTTGTAAGGCTGAGTGTGGGCCTTTATAAATAGAGCATTGATGAAATAAACAGTCACTTTGCATCAAAAAAGGGAAAGTTTTCTATACACACATGCAGTTTTTGTAAGACAGTGCCATGACTTAAAAGTTTATTTTAAAATGTGCAATCCTATCAGGAGATTTATTTAGTCTAACCAGCATCCTAACTTGTTGCTGATCTAAGATACACATTTTGCACTTGGCATATACCTGCCTCAGCTCATGCTTGTGGCTAGACTACAGATTTTGCACTTGCAGCCCAGAAAGCCAACTATATCCTGGGCTGCATTAAAAGAGGAGTGGCCAGCAGGGAGAGGGAGGTGATGTCCCCCTCTACTCAGCTCTTGTGAGGCCTCATCTGCAGTACTGCATCCAGGCCTGGGGCCCCCAGTACAGGAAGGACATGGAACTTTTGGAGCGGGTTCTGAGGAGGGCCACTATGATGATCAGAGGGCTGGAGCACCTCTCCTATGAGGACAGGTTGAGGGAACTGGGCTTGTTTAGCTTGGAGAAGAGGATCCAGGGAGACTTCACTGTGGCTTTTCAGTACTTGAAGGGAGCATATGAACAGGAGAGGGAATGGCTATTTATGAGGGTGCATAGTGATAGGACAAGGGGGAATGGTTTTAAACCAAGACAGGAGGTTTAGTTTAGATACCGGGAAGAAGTTTTTCACATGGAGGGTGGTGGTGCACTGCAGCAGGCTGCCCAAAGATGTTGTGGATGCCCCATCCCTGGAGGCATTCAAGGCCGGGCTGGATGTGGCTCTGGGCAGCCTGGTCTAGTGGCTGTCAACCCTGAACATAGCAGGGGGGTTGAAACTCGATGATCTTTGAGGTCCTTTTCAACCCAGGACATTCCATGATATGATTCTATGATGATGATGATGATGATGATGATGATGATGATGATGATGATGATGATGATGATGATGATGTTTAATCTTCCTTCCTCTTGATCTCAGGTGTGATTATGACCCTAAAAGACAGGTTTGAGCTACTGCAATGATTCAAAGTGTGCCTGTTATTGAAGAAGAAAAGTACACGAATATCAGATTTTTAAATTTGAAGTCAGTTCCTGTTGCTTGAAAAGTCAGACCAGTGCCTGGTGTTTCCAGGCAAGCTCTTTCCCATGTAAGGCCTTGAAGGCACTTTTCACTGATTATTAGGATAACATTACACAGAAACTGATGTAGCTGTCAATTAACCTGACTTATCCCGGGACCTCGACCATCCGGGGGAGAGAGACATAGTCACGGATGCCATGAAGTCTTCTCTCAATTTACTGCTGTGTCACACGGCTTATATACTAGTATGGCTTCCACGCATGCGCATCCTGTACACCTGCTACGCAACCCAAAGCATGACCCTTCCTACTCCCAGAGTCCTCCCTTGTATAAATCACGTCATCAAGGGGCATCCGGTGAGGCGCTTTCTTCTTATCCCTGTTTGATGGTTCCGCTTCAACTGCTTCGGCTGTTGTTATCTGAGCAGTTCTTTACTCAGGCCCATCCCCCGGTTGACCTTGTTCCACAACAGAAACTCAGCATTTAGAAGCAGGGAGCTCTCAGGTGTGTGTTCTGCCACACCAGGGTTGTTGGTATGGCTGGATATTAGGAGAAATTTCTTCCCAGAAAGAGCGGTGAGACAGTGGCACAGGCTGCCCACGGAGGTGGTGCAGTCACCATCCCTGGAGGCATTCAAGAGCCGTATGGATGTGGCACTGAGGGACGTGGGCAGTGGGCATGATGGGGTGGGCTGACGATTGGACTAGGTGATCTTGGAGGTCTTTTCCAACCTCTAACATTCTATGATTCTAAGTAGAGTGTAAGACAGGAACAGCTGATCCAGCTGTGGCTGCACCCTGCTGGGGGTACCTGAGGCTGGCACCTCAACAGGGTAGTACTGGGCTCCTTCAGCAGCCCTGATCAGCTTCATGTTCCTTCATCAATCCTGTTCTGGGTATTGTTGCAGGCAGAGCCTCTGCCCAAGCAATTGCACAGCACCTGGTGTGTTATCACTGAAGGTGTCCTTGAGGGAGGTATACTGAAAAAAAAAAAATAAGCCTCTTGGAAATCTCTTGCATCCTTTTTTACTGTGCCTTCATCTTCTCTTACATCTACATACTGAAGAAATACTGAAGAAATTGGCCAGAATCCACTGCCTTGCACAGGGCTGTCCTTGTGGTTATGGAAAAGGAGGATCAAGAGAGCTTTGGCGTCATCAGGATTTTGCTGCAGACAGATATGCTGTAGCAGTAGCAGTCATTTCTGCATTCCTCTGCAAGATGCATTGGCAAGAATTTTCTATTACTTCCTTGAGAATGAGAGACTGTTTCTCCCCTGGAGATCTTCAGAACCCTTGAGCTTACTGGTCCAATCCTGCTTTCATTTGAGTCTAAGAATCAGAGGGATGATCAGCAGTGCTGGAATGAAAACTCTTTGCAACTGCAAAACGGCTGACAGCCGCAGATGAAAATGTGTGAAGAGGAAACGAATGTTAGGTTATAAAACCAGCCATAATGTCGGATGGCTTAAAGAAAACGACACTTCACCATTACTTTATATTTCTTTCCTTTCTTTTATATACCCTGGGATAGTAGATGAAGATCAACTGCTAGAAAGATCAATTAGTTTCTCTGGTAGATCAAATACGAACAGAAGTTTCTGTAGGGAAACCAAGAGCAGTACGTGCACATATATTTCCTGGAAGTTCAAGTGTCAGGGCTCTGCCTATCCACCTTGCCAGGGCAGCATCAGGAGATGTGGGGAACACCCTAAGAACAAGCAAGATGTTCTGTTCTCTCTATCACAGGAGAACATCCCTTCTTTCCTGTTAGTTTTTTTTTTTTTTCCTTATTTTTTTTTAACCAATCTTTAATGATTGCAAATGTTTTGTTTTTGTATATAAACTATGTAAATGTTATTGGAGTCATGCAAAGATGTAAACGCTTACTTGCCTGTCAATCTAGGTATCTATCTTCTTTTCTTACATGTTTGTACTATTAAGGAACAAAACAAGTAACACCAGGACCACAAGTGGCTGCTTAAAAGATATTTTCCCAACACTGCTAATGGGAAAGAGTGTAACAGGATGTGGTAACCACCTAAATAACAACAAAACAAAAATAGCCTATTTGTGTGGATTTCATTTTCTTGCCTTTTACTTGATCGGGCAATTGGGGGCAAAGATTTTAGGAACAACTTCAATCAGCCAAGATTAAAAATAAAAACTCCTATCCACAGGGCATGAGGAATTAAATACAACTGTGGGAAATGCCATTTGGAAAAGAACACTTACCCCCTTTATAAAGTGTGCTGAAGATGTAAAAGGGCACTGTGTGGAAAGGCAAAAGAGACAGGTGATCAGAGATTTCATGCATATGCTTCTTCCTCCACCTGAATGCCCTTGCCAGGCTCTTCAGGGTCACCACCTGATTTCCCTCATGCTCTCAGGTGCTGGTCCTCATCATAATGTGGCTTAGCTGTTCTGGCAGGTGCCCAGAAGCCAATGGGCTGGTGAATGTGGCCTCCCTGTTTGCAACGTTCTAGCTTGCAGTTATCTGGCAGGAGCTTGAGTGCTGCCATGGCCTGTGTTTTAGAGCGCTTCACCCAATAGCATGGGGCAGTTTTGACAAAATGATGCCCTTCCCTTATTTGCCTTTCTTCTGGAGAGGTGTTGGCACTGATAATGTCACATCCTTCCCACCCTGAGGCGAGACCCATTCCTTCTGCCAGAACGGGTGCTTGCTGCTGTGCCAGCTTCTCTTGCAGTGGTGCCTGAAGGAAATAGGACTGGAGATGTGGACATGGCCTAGGGGCAGAACAGCTGCACCTTGTGCATCTCCTAAGGCCTTAGGAAGCCTCTGACAGGAAGGAATGGCTATTAAAAAAAAAAAAAAAAAACATATATATATATATATATATATATATATACACACATATATATATATTTGTATATTTATTTAATATGATAAGAAAACTGTTGCTTCCTTTGCTAAACTCACTGAAAATACTGCCCAGAATGCCGTTCTGCCTGCGGGTGAGTTACAGTACATCTCTCCTCTCGGCTCAAAGCCTGAGAGTGCTGCATTTCATCTCTTACCTTGCAACATTTGCGTACTACATGAATGGATGAGCATATGATTTTTAAGGAGTTGCTTATTTCAGAGTGGCCTAATATTCTTTTTAAGGGTTTTGATGAATGTAGGCAGGTGAGATTTAACAGCATGTCTAGAAAACGAAGCAGCAGACTTCCAGAGCACGGACTGAAAAAGCATCAAGGTTGACAACCTCAATAACACACACAGGAGTGCAAATAAGCTCTGACTTGCTTGAGTGAGGAACTCCCTTCATCCCACACGATACAGAACTCTGTGTTTCTTTATGCAGGGACCACAAACACCTCCTACCTGTGCTTGCCACTAACTGTTGGGCATTGCCATGCACAACACACGTGCCTGGTACATGCCTTAATGGCATCAGCCCAGCATGAGAGGATGGCATGGTGCCCAAACCTCCTCTGGCCCCTTGTGTTTGCTCATGTTTTGCCCTAGGGATGTTTACTTGCATTTTCACTTTCTGAAACAAGCAGTAGGCAATGATCCCCTGGTTATTTATGTGTGCTTTGTGCTTTCTGGTGCTTAGGCTTGAGGTAGAATGGAGCTCTTGCTGTGATGAGAGATGATTCCCACAATTCTGGCAGATGTTAAAGACTCATGCTGTGACTAAAGTTCTCTTCTTAGCTCTGCTGTGTATACTGATAAGCACAGGGACTGTTTCACAAAGTGGAAGAAGTGATTGCTTTGTACGTTATTACAAATGGTTTTGGGGGAAAAGCTAGACCATCTGGGAGAAGACTGGCTTTGTAAGAAGTTCCAGGTGAAATGTAGATCTTCTACTAAAGCCAGCTTGCTCTACTGCTGTGGTTCTATGAACCCATTTGAATGGTTTATCTTTCTCTGAGCTTGGATTCTTCCTACCAACTCTGAAGGGAAAGTTTTATTCCTTTGTATCAGAAAAGTAGTTCATCCCAACATGAGGGCTATTCTTCATCTGAGGAAAGTAGTGTTTGGATGGATATAAGGCAAAACAATGACACTATCTCCTATGATATGGGCTGAAATTGTTAGGTCATTATGGATAAACTAGTTTGCACAAAATAAATTGTTCTTCCATAGACTGTGTAATTTCAGATTAAAACCAAACTTTAAAAAATCATCTTCCTACTTAATCTTCCATATTTTTTTTTACTTCTTTGTGTCCTGCTTGTGAGCAGAAATGTAAGTCATGCTGTAGGAAATGATGCTGTCACGGTATTTCTGGAACATCTTTGAAGAAAATATCTCAGAAGCCTCACAGGAAAAAGTGTGTCTA
The DNA here is from genome assembly GCA_030625065.1 of Alectoris magna. NCBI lineage: Eukaryota > Metazoa > Chordata > Aves > Galliformes > Phasianidae > Alectoris > Alectoris magna. The sequence goes on from CM060560.1 coordinate 90,034,451, forward strand.
TGAGATGTTCAGCCTTCCTTTCACTCTCATAAGAAGCTGTCACCTCAGTGACAGCTTTGAGCCTCTCCCCTGTTCCTATTTCTTCCCCTTTAAAAATAGAATAGGTTAAGAATAACTCTTCGAACTGAACTAAAGCAACATGGAACTTATGCTGATGGGAAAAGAGCTGGTGACCTGCTTAGTCTGTTTTGGTCAGAGTCATATACTTCCATTATCAGAGGGGTATTCTTGATTTCTGATTCCAACACTTCTATCTGTGTGGTAGAAACTTCATATATTTCATAGTGGAATACAGAGTCAAATGTAATGATTTGGTCACTATCTTCAGGTCACACAGTGACTTGGATGCACATTTTCTAAAGGCTCACTTAAATTTCTGGTAGACAAAAAACTACCGAGCTCTTTGAGAAGATGCAGGCTTTCACTTTAAAACACTGTTTAAGTTCTCTCAGGAGTTGGTCTGAGACTTCAGAATAAACCCCTCTAAAAACTGAAAATGATCCTGGGCATCGCTGGCTTTAATTCCAGTTACCTCTGATGTGCCTTCTCTAACTAAAATCTAAGGTTTAGTGACGTGAGGAACAATTTAACCCGCTACAACATTTCAACGAGTACACAGCTTTTCTGTGTGGAGCTGGTAAGAGCAAGCTGTAGGTGTCAGTTGTTAGACATAGCACAAAATGTTCTACATGTTCTACTACCTTGGTGTATAGAAAGAATATTTAGAAAAGAGAAAAATGTACACACTAGAGGATCAAATCTTCTGGACTTCAGGTAAGCATTTACAAATAGATGAAAGAATTACAGTGATAACAAATATGAACTTTCAAGATGGTGTTAAACACAGGAAAAGATTAATGTGTTCTGTATTGAATATAGAGACTATAGAGTTATCCCCATTTAATTAGCTAAGACTTAAAAAGGCTGTATAAAGAGCAAATGTTGCTTTTAGTTCTACTTCTGAGTTTTCTTTCTCAAGAAAAGTACATGGTATCAAGCTATCTGTCTGCCTTAAAACTGAGTGGATTTTACCTAAACTCATGGAGAAAAATATCTCAAAGACATGAAGTTCTCTAGATATTAATGAAAATTGAAGATTGGGTGGAAGAGAGAGATCTTCCATAAAGTTCCTGCTGAGGCCAGAAAATGAATGCTGCAGTTACATGCTCTGTTTGGATTGCCACCTAGCTGGCCTGCACAGTTCAGGCTATAGCCTCTGCCACATTGCTGTCAGATAGTAATTACATGGGAGAGCAGATAGATCAAAGGTCTAGTGGTATGGAGAGAAATTACAGATATGACAGAAAGAATAATGTCTAGGAAAATACAGAATACAATGAGAAATTGTGCTCCTGCAGCCTTGCAGGGAGTTGTAGGGATGGGCACAGGCACAAATCCATAAATAACCAGGCTTATTAGCTCCTATGTCCAACATTTGTTCTGTTAAGACCTGTGATGTGCAATACTAAAGGAGTGGAATATTGTAAACTCATTGAAATTGATTGAGTCTGTAAACTTCTCAGTACCTTGTATCAGACCCAACCAAGAGAAGTGCTGATGGGCTAGCAATGAAGGAGTGTGCTATATATATTACTACAGATGATTCTTGGGTTAGCATTTTGGTAGATAATTTCTTCTCAAACTTAGTGCAGTCTGAAAAATCAGAAGGTGAAAATTCTGGGGGAGTAGCAATGATTAAATATGCTGCAGTTCAACCTCCATTAAGGCAACAGAAAGACTTCTGTTATTTTCCCAGAAGCTAGCTAGTCTAGACAAAGAAAAAAAAAAAAAATGTGGCAAGTCTTCAGCAACTCTTTTTCAACATCAATGATTCTAGACATCCGTGAGCTTTGCTAGTCAATATGATTTAATTTGAGAAGGAGAGGACTCTCCTCTTCCTTTTTAAGGATCATAGTAGATCATGGCCACACATATGCATGACAGCAACCTACTTGGGAGCTGGATTTGCACTTGCACTCTGATTCCCAAAGTCTGTGTTTTCTACAGCTTTAGCAGTGAGACTGGAAGTGGGATAACTGTTCTTCAAATGTCTTATTCCTCCAATTGCTCATAAATGAGTATTGATATAAAAAGGAGGTGGAGTATGACAGTGATTTTTTACTATTACCAATAAATGCAAGATAATAGAAGATCAGAACCCACAGTATCCTGATATGAATAGCTGTGAAGACTAAACTTCAAACATTGGAAAAAAAAAAAGTTAGTGGACCAAACTTTCAGGATGTATAAATCATGGAAGTTTTATTGTCGTCAACAGATCTTCATTCTTTTCACCTCCTTTTAAGTGATTTATATAGCCAGAAAGCAGACATAGCAGCACACAGAACTTTCTGGTCTATCTCTAAAATATTTAGCCTGCCCTAGAGTTGTCTGAAACCAGAGATGCCAAGAGCTGCCAAGTCTGGAAGTTGGATTATGTTAAATCCTGTATTGTTCCCCTTGCATGGTGTTGGGATAGGTACGTGCTCCTCTTTCTTTTACAGAGTAACAAATTGTAAATCATCTTTCACAGGAAAGCCAAGTTTAGCTGTAGTCCTGAATTGGGAAGAATATATTTTCTGCTTAAGCTGTTGTATTCAATTCCAGTCGCTCAGACAGTTTTGCTGCCTTCCATTTCTCTGGTCCCATTTGCAATACCTCCCTTGGTGCCTGCTGGGCTGCCAGCACTCAGTGGTGTGGCAGCATTGTTGCCTCTCTCTTCCTTTTTTTTTTTTTTTTTTTTTTTTTTTCTCCCTTTTTTTTTTTTTTCTCCTTTTTTCCCTGGCCATCATCTACAAGGTTTCCATTAATCTTCTGTTTTCTAAGGTCTCCTGCCCTGCTCGAATTTTGAATCCAGAGATCTACTACTGCTCTTGTTACTGATTCACTGCTCATATTCTTCCCCTGTGTGCTTTTCTTTTTTCTCTTTTTCTGTTTGTTTTGATGCTTTTGTGGTAATCTGCAACAAGGGTTACTGGAAAAACACAGAAAATGTATGTCTGATTCTTAAGAGCAGAGCACAAAATGAAATACTGGAGATGAAAAACAATCTAGGAAAATACATTCTGAAAAATGAAGTTCAGATTCTCAAACTGACTCTGCATTGATATTTCTCCAGAGAAAAATTCTGTTAGAAACTTGGCCCACTTGTATGTAATTCTAGAGTCCAATCTACTGATGTTTATCATCTGTTAACACGATTCTGTGATTCTGAGACTTATTTTAACACTTGGGATTTATTAACCACTGCTCAGTGTTAGTCATTTGCTTAATGTATGGAAAATTCAGGACACTGGTAAGTGAGAGTTAGTATGATTTGACAGAAAGATTCTTTGTGTCCACGGTGTATGGTTTTCCTGCTCAGATATGAAATATCAGAAGGGGGCTCTTCGTAAACTAGGTAAGAAATATTCCTTGCATATCTCACAGCCTTTGAATCTGAATTTCCTTGGGGTAATGTCAGTAGGAGAATGGTGTTTAAAAAAACACATGTCTCCCCCGTATTTATCAAGGTGCTACGTAATTGAAGTTGTTAGCTACTAAAGGCCATCAACTTTTCAGAAGTGTCACACAGAGCTGAATTTTCCTTTCCTTTCCTCTCCTTTCCTCTCCTCTCCTCATTAGACATTGAAGTTCACTAAATGTCAGTGACCAGAGTAGACAGAAGGAATCTTTCCCTGCAGAACATTATTTATTAATTCACTAGCTACTTTAATGTGTCTCAAAAATCTCATTATAGTTCATATGCCTTGTTATGATAGTTTTTATTCTCTTCTAGAACAAATAAAAAGATTTCAAAACATTTTAAAGTATTTATGATGGCCTTGTTTTTCCTAAAAAATCAAATATTTGGAAGGAAGTTTAATTGAACCATATTGGGGATGCTCATTTTTCTTTGTAGTAGGGAAGATACTAACTCTGCTAACTTCTTCTATTCATATCCTAATGAGCCTGTGACAAATGCCCAGGGGGCCAAGAGGGCAAATGCCATCCTGGTTTGCATTAGAAAGAGTGTGGCCAGCAGGAGCTGGGAGGTAATCATCCCCCTGCAACTCAGTTACTCAGCGCTGGTGAGGCCGCATCTCAAGAATTGTGTTCAGTTTTGGGCCCCTCACTACAAGAAAGACATTGAGGCCCTGGAACGTGTCCAGAGAAGGGCAATGGAATGGGTGAGGGGTCTGGAGGACGTGCCTTGTGAGGAGCGGCTGAGGGAGATGGGGTAGTTCAGTCTGGAGAAGAGAAGGCTGAGGGGAGATCTCATTGCACTCTACAGCTTCCTGAAGGGAGATTGTGATGAGGAGGGGTTTGGCCACTTCTCCCAGGCAACAAACAGGACCTGAGGAAATGGCCACAAGTTGTGCCGGAGAAGGTTTAGATTAGACATACAGAAAAACTTTTTCTCTCAGAGAGTGGTCAGGTACTGGAATGGCCTGCCCAGGGAGGTGGTGGAGTTGCCATCCCTGGCAGTGTTCAAGAGGCATCTGGATGAGGAGCTATGAGCTATGGTTTAGTGGCTTGTGGTAGCAATGGTAATGGGAGGATGGTTGGACTAGATGATCTTGTAGGTCCTTTCCAACATTGTGATTCTATGATTCTATGATTTTAAATTTTTGGCTATAGACTGTAACAAGATTCATTGGCTGAAGTTTAAAGATGTAAGTTTAGAAAATGTTGAGTAAACATCCTCTTAATAAACTCCTTGAAAGTTTTATCACTGTGAACCCTTGAAAACCAGAACACCTAAAAGTAGTTTGCCATTTTTAAAACAGAGCTGCAAGACTGTGGGAGAAACAACTTAGTTGCATGTTATAGTCTGAAAACTGTGTGTTTTTATGTTGCCAGATTCTGTTCTACATTATTTGTACTGTGATTTTGTCCTGAAAAATAATTATTACTACTTCACAACATTCCTCTCTTTGCGTAGGCACTAATTTCGTGCTGAAGGGATCAGCAAAAATTCTCTCACATGATATTTCTTGGGGTGTAGCACAATTTTCTTAAAGGAAATACCTAAAGACAAAAAGGCATTTGTACAGTATCTATCCCTCGGGCCTAATGTTCTACAAAGAGAGTGAGAGATTTTTCATGGTGGAGTTATTGTGTGAATTCCCACCCCCAAACAAGTTGAGTTTTTAGTTGTTTGTGCAATTTGGGAAGCCTTAGATACAAAGGCCATGAAAGTTCTTAAAAGTATTTTGGAAACCATCATAGTGTTGCCTTGAAAAAGTGCATTATCTCTTGAGAGGGAGGAAGAAAGTTGATGTTCCAACGTCTTTACCCCTCAGTGTTTTTGCTCTGAAGTTGTTGTTATGTGTAGAAGAATAAAGATAGAGATTTGTATCCTGAAAAAAGTAAATGCACAGATCAGTGGCGTGATCCATCAAATCTTAAGAATTGCTTTCAGCTATAAGTAACCTTTAAAAATGAAATATAGCTATTGATTTAGATCAATATTCTTTATCACTCAAAAAGCATATGAGTAGATTCCCCCTTGTTCTATCAAATTCAAAGTTTCCAACCCAGTTTGGGTCACAGCACATTGATCTACCATTTTAGTATTAAATTCATTGCTAGCGAAGATATCGATAAAAAGGCTAACTGCCCATCCAACAAACATAAAACTCTAAATGATCAAATTTGGAATAAGGCTGACTAAGCTGGCGGAGGACAATCATTTACATAAATAAAAAGTTGAAAATCTTAGCAGATATAAAGTGAAAATGTGGACAAATTAGGAGTTCAGGTAGAAATAATTTACTCAAAAGGAGAATGAATATATAGAATAAGTTAGAGAAAATAATTTTACAAGTGTAAATCAGTCTTCAGGTCTGCCTCTACTTGTTTCTGAAAGGTAAACATTAGAAAGCACAGCAGCAGACGAAGGAAAGTTAATTAAGTTGTGCAGAACTTGGTATCTCTGGGAGAGATTTTTCTACCAGTTGGACACAACTGATTTGATATTTGTATCCATATGTGTACAGTATATGTTCACATTACATGTAACTGTGAATCTTTACAGATGACTACTGGCTTAATTACTCTGTGCACAATTGTTATCTGTGTTGTGTGACTAGTTAGCCACATGTTGTGGTTTCACTGGGTAGCAGCTCAGCACTGCTCAGCCATTTGCTGACTTCCCTCAATTGGGATGAAAGTGAGAACTGGAGGAAACACAGTAGAACTCGTGGGTTGAGATAAAAGCTATTTACTAAGACAGAAAAGGAAAATGGAAGAAAAAATACATTGATAAATATATGTATACATCTCTCCCCAGAGCAATTACTCACCACCTGCCAACTGATACCCACCTAACAATACAACTGCCTGTCGACTGACACCCTGCTAACAGCTCAACATTTTGCCACCCTCTGACCGATACCCTGTTGATCCCTACAGCCTTACAGCCTCCTGCATGTGATTTGGAATAACCATTGGCTTCATTCATGCCAGCTGTCCTGGCATTGATCCATGCCATCATGATGGTGGCTCTTTCCCGTCAAGTGGCCCAGCCCAGCCCTGTGTGTGCTCCCATCACTCAGCACCATTCAAACACCAGTGTACTATTAGCATTGTCTCAACTGAAACCAGGACACCAGGTCAGGTCATACCACCCTATGACTGTGATTCAGTGGTCCAGCTTTCAGAAGGTAATTCTCCTGCTACGTGAAATCAATTAATTTTTGATAAATGAGGCTCCATTTAAGGGGAACCTGAAAATGTTTTCTGTAAACTGTTAGGTGACCAAACAGAGAAGTGCATGAAAATCTAGCAACTACTGCCTGTACGAGTATCAACTTGAATGTGTACAAATACTAAAACATACTTGCCCCTCTTAAAAGCCTGACCCCTAAAGTTTTGATATGTTTGATTTTCTGTCCAAATCAACAGGTGTACTTTTCTATTGGCTTCAGAAAGTTTTGGATAGAGTTTTAGTGTCCTCAGATTTCATTTCCTGGCTTGCCTGAATGTGTTTGGTGTAAGATGCTCTCTTTCTCTGCTTGGGAAGTAACAGTGCTGACACTCACCGAGTGAAGCCTTCCCTGGTATTGATCCTCAATTTTGTTTGGCCCTTCCATACAAGAACATAGGAGAGAGAGGATCTCCTACCACTTTGACAAAAGCTGTATGGAGAACAGGGTCTCCATTAACTTCACTAAAATGTGGCCATCATGGACTGAAACGTCCTGGCAGCCAAGACAAGCTGAGATGCCATCTTGAAATCTCTACCTTGTTTTGGTCATTAAGTTGAGATGCTAGCTTTAGTTGTCAAAACCAAACTATCTCTATACTAGCACTGCGGTGAAGACTTACATTAAGCTCATAAGAAAGAAAGCAACACCTGTTGGGCCAACAGAACCATATTTAAACACACAGTAACACAAATTGTCCATCTCACTGTAACTTTGTTTGCCTTTTACCTTCAGCAACTTGGGTTGCTATGAACCTGAAATCCTGTGATACAATACAAATTCACAGGAAATTGTTCCCTAACAAGTAAATTGCACTGAATTAAAGTATAGCAAAAATTCCAAACACCGTATCACCTAGACCTTCCTGTTAAAACATATTACACTGCAATGATCTACATACTATGTGTTGTAGACAAACAGATTTGGATATCTCTGATATATGCTAAACCCACTGATTTCTGAAGAATTTCTGAAATACTAAATTGCACATACCAGCCTTAGAGTGGTGCTTCTTATGACTTTTCATGTACAATGAAGAACACATCCTTTGCTGGGTGGGTTACTACTTTTTAATTTTGCATTATTGAAAAAAGAGCCCTTGGACTTTGTTCACATGGTTGATGGTGGATATGGGAAAGATGAAAAATTATGAATTTGCAAATGCAACGTGTGTTTCACATGACTAGTACTTCAACTGACAGGCTACTCAATTTATTCTGAGGTTTGCAGTGTGATTTTGCTGCAACTGATTTCGTGGGAAGCACTACGCCAGATCTCTTCATATTAAATCTGTTGGAACTTCATTGCTCAGATTTGGAGGCAGCAGTGAGAACCTGAAAATTCTCTTCTTACTATCCAGGGAAGAGCAAGAAATATCAGGACCACGATGAGCAGCGTCATGTGTCTTAAACCTTGGCAACTAATGGGCAAATGTTATTGGCAAAGTTTATTTCAGCAGATGCAACTTCCTCATTTACAATACCCTGTCCTGTGGTATTGGATGCTGAATAAACATCTAAGAAGGATATAAAAAGGACAACCCCTTCCCTGTGGGAGTTGATGAAATGCCCAGAAGTAGAACAGAAGTCAAAGCAACAATGATATTTATAAACAGGAAAATGTCAGCTTCCCCAATGGTCTATCACCAAATCCAAGCTTTTTTTTTTTTTTTTTTAAATGACTGGTGTCTCCTGGTTTCTAACCACTGAATACTAATTTGTCTTCTGCATAGCTCTGCTTCTTTAAATGATACCTTATCTCACAACCATCTGTTGCTGGAGTGTAGAAGGAAAGGAGGATTCAGTTCTAAAGAAAATTGTGATAAATTGCCTGGAATCCTTCAGGCTTTCCAATGTTTTTACTTTCCCTCCTGAAGGCAAAAAAAAAAAAAAAAAAATTAAGTACAGATAATGATCTCTTTCTTCTCTTTTACTGCCACTCATAATACAACATCCTATGTTCTTATCTTGCATGCAAACAACTGAAATCCCAGCATTTCTATTATTGCTGTATCATTAACACTTGCTGTCTTTAGGGCTTATGCAGGGTGCTCTTTGATACACAAAATGCAAAGAAGATTGCTCCCCCCTGTAAAACATTTTGTTAGGTAGATCTCATAAACCAGTGCGTTTATCCAGATTTTTGAAGGAGTTCAGCCTCTGTTCAAACATGTAAATAATGTTCAGATTTTCAGAACTGCTCTGAACATAACAGCAGTTACGAAAATATTTCCTTGAAGGCTTTTTTCCCCCCTAAACAGCTACTCACACAACACATTAATATTACTTATTGCTGGAATCTTTGCCTTACATTCTATTACCTTAGTAAAAGCTGAACATTTCTGTAATCTGGCTCGTATCTATCTAGCGAATACGATAAGCAAAACGATAGGTTTTGGGTATCACATTTTGTAATACCTTTTTCCACAACTTTCCATCAGGGAGATGCATAATCCTGGGCCACCCATGTGTGGAAGGAAGTGGATCATGTTGCACTGAGGTTTTTCAGGCTCTCTTCTCATCCATTTACCATGGTTGTTTATATGTGTTGCCTCTTGGCTGCCTAACTATTGATGGGGAGGACTGAGATGCAGAGGAGCAGGGACATTTAGCCACTTACAGCTTTAGAAGAGCATATATGAAGATAACTGAAGGTCACTATTTACTGTTCTCCATAGAACTGGCTTTCCCCTCACTTTCTTGTCACGCACACCTTGCCAGCAGGAAATACTGAATCTGAGCATCTTGCATATGAACCTAGCATTTGTCAGAATTCCAATTCCTGGTATCTTTCCAGGCTTCAAAAAAGTATTTAAGACCTGAAATGAAAAAAGAGACCCACCGAAGACAATGGGAAGACCTTCCTTGACTTTCAGAGAGTCCAGGATCTTTGGTCAACACCAGAAAGGGGGAAGCAGTTAAAAATGGGATCTTGAGAAAACAGGAAAAATGGAAGGAGAAGGGTGAGTCTGCACGCTGTGAGCTGTATGCTGTGCTTGAACTTTGAAGGTAATGAATGACCCTTCAGTTTTCAATTCAAGAATATTGCTTTGTGGTCTCCTAGGAGGTACTTTCTAAACCATTCAAAGCTGTTCTTATGCTGCAGCTTTTAATTGCTTTGGCAATGAAAAGCACCTCAAAATTGGTAAGAACAGCTATGAGAGATTGTTTGTTCCTGTCTCTCTCTGACCAGTGCTGAACTCAGGAAGAATCTGCTTCTGGCTATCAGGGCAGACATGAAGACAAGGCGATACATGTTATAAGTCAGAAACATGGCCTGAATATTAGTGCTCTGCCTCTTCTTTGTTCTTCATGGCTCAGTGAAGAAGACAAGGCAGTTAGTGGCATGGACCAGCCCTTCATGTCACCTGAGTCAACCCTGGGATTAAGGATATGTGATTAGGGATGTTATTTCTACAGGTGGACAGGTGAATTCTGTCACAAACACCAGGGCATGGAGTTGCCAGTGAAGTGATTCCCACCCCACAGTGCATCAGTACCAACAACTACAGGATGTCACCTGGCAGCTTATTTTCTTACCTTTCTCCTTACAAGGTGTCTCAGGGCACCTTGTTTGGCAAGTGCTATTGCTCCCTCCCATTTCTTTGTGTATCAATACGATGTACACTAACAAGGGTGCATGGTACGTTAATTAATGTCTAATGTCTAATGTCTACATAACCAGTGGGTTGGGATGAGATGGTCAAACAACCCTTTTTAAAGGTTTATTGAAGATATAGACTTGGACTCAGACAATGATGCTGCGTTTTCTTGTCCTGATACAGGTCCAGTTGGCTAGAATCAAATTGAGCAATTTCACTTGCATGTGAAGGATATTACCTGAAAAATACTAACATAATACAGACAATTTATGAGTGCTTCCCTTTATTCCTCTCTGCTTTCTACACTTCTTGGCAACTTATAAATTGTACTCATAATTACATTGTTGTAAATTCAAGATAACTCATGGGACAACACTACATGCATCACTTTGTTTCCTAGCTGGATAAGTAAGAGGACAGTGAATTCATTTTTCCTTTTAGTTTTAAGGCTAGTAGAGGGTTAAAACAACAGCAACAACAACCACAACCACAACAAAAAGAAACCAACATTTATTAATATATATATATAAAAGCTTATCCTACCTCCTACCTAAACTAAAATGCTTATCCTTACCCCTACTTCAGTATGCCTTTCGCAAATAGCCACCATTGTGTTGCTGAAGTTGAATGCTGACATAGTTGCCCTATTTTCTATGTGGATGTAACACGGAGATAGATAGACAAAAAGCATTCATATTACCACCTCTATTCAGTGAATTATCTCCTAAGTTTCTTGTCTATATGCAAATCAGAAATGTCTCCACTGTAGCTCATGGAGTTACTGTGTCAGAACACAGGTGGTTCACCTGGGTTAAAAAAAAAAACAAAGAAAAAAAAAAACAACAAAGATAAAAATAAGGCCGTAGTTCCTGAGTTTACATTCTGTTAATGTATGTACAGCAGGAAATATTTTGTAAAAATCCTGGGTATTTCCAAATAACTGACTTCTCAGAGGAGTAAAAATGCAATCAAAGTATTTCCTTTCAAAGCTGCATCACTTTATGATTAGTCAAGGGTTTTTGGTAACATGAATTTCCTTTTCAGAAATGTTTTCTATTACATCTGTTTATTTTCTTTTTAGCAATCCAATTAAACCCCTTTTTCATCACAAGGAAAATTTGGAGCAGCTCATTTAAATATATATATATCACATGGCTGCTATAGCAAATGTTTAAATATTTCCTCCTTCAGCTTTATGCCTGTCTGTGCTAAAATAGATCAGGATTTGATCCCAGCAATTATGAATATCCTTTCCAGAACATCCTTTCATTCCCTTTCCTTAAAATTTAAAAGCTTTGGGATGATGCATCCAGTATCACAGATTTTATTAGCTGAAAATATCCCTGTACATCTGGATGAACAATTTGAATCATCTTGTGATGGAAGTTCCTGGTCATTTTCCCTCATCTTATGCATTTTACTGTACATGCTTTTGCTGATACACTTTCTCCAATATAATTTAAATACAGACCTTTTATAAATGAATTATTACCTCAGCTCCACAATTGTGAGGTGTTCCAGTGTTTATGGAATAGTTTTGTCTAGATTAAAGGACAGAGATTTACATTCTTTTACTTTAATTTCTTAGGGGTTAAATAAACATGGAAGGAGTCTTGCAACCTTCCTGCTACTTCTTTTCAGTCACTCCTGACAATCAGTTCCAGGCCAAATCAAGACCTGGCACCCTTGCCCCAGCTTCTTCTCCTGCCAAGAGGCTGGCAGCGTTGTCTTGCTATGACATGGCCTCCTGCAGCTGCTGTTCCCTTGACTCCCTTGGAGGAACTCCTGGTCCACTCCGTGTGGGAGTTTTGTGGTTAGTCTTGTTACTGGCGTTGACCCACTGCTCTCTCTCAAGACCTTGGTGGTCCTGTAGGGCAGCTGCATGGGAACGTGCCCTGAAGTGCAGTTGTGATGCTGATAGGACAGCACGATTGCTGTGGGGGCATTTTTTGAGGGGGGAGGAGGACGCTGATTGGGGCTGGAGGGTATGTCATCCATGACGTTTGTAGCTGAGGCCTGTGGTCCTTCTATGAAGCAAATGAAGCAATGATAACAGTGTGTAATGAATCTGGTTTTACTTCATGGTAGGTTATTGCACAGGCAGCCAGCATCTGATGTTCAAGTCATACTGGGAAAAGAGTTAGTTTTCTTCCTAGTTTGGCCTTCCAGAAGAGAGGCTTGGCAACCAGAGTTCTGTGACTTATCTTTTACAGTAGAAGAAAGATTTTGATAGGAAAAGAGGAGAAATCCTCAAAAGCAGAAGCACTGAATATTTTTGCCCATTGCTAGGAATAAAGTGGCAATATGGGCCTCATAACAAGTACTGAACACACTGAAGTGCCTTTGAGAAGCTGCTTGGGTGCAGAACAAAAGAGTAAGAAGCTGTATACCGGACTCCTGTGGTTGGGCCAGCAGTGTGCATCCTACCTGGCCCTGCAGGATGGTAGTGCAAAGCCACTGGGAGCCACAGTCACCATGGCTGGCTGGTGGTCATGCAGAGTCCCCAGGTGCCAGGAAGGACTACTCTGACTACTGCAGCACCACTGAGCCTGCTGGCCTCCCCACTCCTCCCGATTTTGGTATTTTGCAGTCTTGTTTGAAAAGAAAAGTTCACCCACTGGCTTATTACCCTGTTCCTAGAAATGCTTTCACATGTCACATCCCTCACCACCTCTTCCCACGTGATTTTGATCCCACCTGGCAAGCATACTAGTGGCACGGCTGGAGCTGCCAGGGAGGGCTGAGAGTGCATCTTTGGCCGAGAGGCTGGGAAGCCAGACTTACAGATGGCCCTGGATTTATTTGGACTGGCTCTAGTTCCTTGTGTCACCCAGAGAGGCCACTGAGGGCTGGCAGCACAACCGAGGAGTGCTGGACTGAGCCAAGGGAGGAACCAGAGCTACTGGGAATGGCGGCTGTCCTGGGATAAACGGGAAAATGGTAGGCGGTAGAGGAGGAACGCCAAGGCTCTTTGGAAATTCAGGGCACTTGATGGTGGGGGGAGATGAAAGTCTAGGTAACCTTTCCCCTTGCTAACATGTTGTTACTGTTGCCAGAAAAATAGGAGTTGCAATAATTTGAATGCTTCTGCCAAGTCTTGAGCCACGCACACTCTTTGGAGAACACCTTAAAATAAAGTCTGACTTTGGCAATAACAGCATGCTTGTAAATAAAGAGGTTGACTTCTGTGAAATGTTATCCCTGACTGGAAGTATCTGAGCAGAGCCCCTGAGGCTATTTTCCTTTCTGTTGTGTACAGAATAAGGATTCACAAACAGGTCAGGACACTTTTTGCGTTTTGAATTAGAATGTTTCTCATTAACTGGGTGTAGCTGAAGGCACTGTCTTGCAATCCAGTGTCACTTCCCTGTCAGGACTGTTGACTAAGATGCGTACATATTGCAAAAGTGCACACTGAGTAACAGGGACCTGCTTCAGAGCTGGCTTTAAACCACACAGAAATTTCGGTATGTAAGGCAACACCAGTGGGCATGTGTGCAACCTGAAGTAATTTGGTACAAGGACAGGGTTGCAGCAAGAAAGGAGGTGGTAGCGATCTGCCAGCTCCTCAGATGACTTGATTTGAGAAGCAGTGGTTGGCTTTATATTTTAATACATGTTTTGTCTCGTAACAGCCCTGATGAACACTGAAATCCTAAGCTGCAAGCTTCAGTCTATTGGCAAAATGTCATGGCTACTGCTGGACTGTGTTCTCATATCTGATGCAAAGTCATGGGAAAGAAGATGAAGAAAACACTTTCTAGGTGAGGTTGCCAGCAGATCTGAAGGCAAAAGCCAGGTTTAACTTCAGGCCAAAAGCTCAGGACTGACTATAGGAAACTTTGTAAGATAGACACCACTGGTTTAGAGTCTTTAAGCTGCACATCCCAAGTAAACCACAATAAAAGCTTGAAGAGGAAAGGTCAGACCTGTGAAGTGCTATTTGTTTTCACTGAAACTTCATCTCCCACTCACCCCCAGCCTAACCAGCAGCGGAATCAATTACCACTTGTCAGGCTGAAACCTGACCCCAAAAATGAAAGAAGGACATGACCTCTGGGGGGAAAAGAAACCACGAATGAACCACTTTCTCCTGCAATCAAGGGTTAACAGGCCTGATCCCCTTCTTTTCCCCTTTAAGAAAAGATCAATACCACCATTCTGTACATTTACTCTTCCTTTCATCGGGGATGGCCAGTAGGACAGTGAGGTTATTGAGATTAGGTTTCATAAATTACTCCATTTAATAATTGAAGACAAAGTGGTTCCATACATTTTAATAGCATTTAGTGTAACCGTTCAAATTTGTAGGACTCATAATAGATCAATTTCAGCTGCCATTACCACTTGAGGTAATGGTGCTTTCACTTACCAAGCTTCTGTTAAGTATAGGATCAGCTTGTCAAAAAGTGGTCAGGTTTAAGGCAATATCCCATGCCCTCCCATTTCAGACAAGTCCTGAAGGGCATTCCCAAAGGAGTATCTACAATACACTCTGGACATCTCTGTCAGTTCATCTCACATTGCAGTGGCTGTGGCAGCTGAGAGGTCTGTTCATTTCCATGTATGAAATGATATGAGTATTACTTCGACATCCAGGACCAGCCTTGACTTGCTCTTTTAAAGCATGAGAAGTGAGCATGGGGCAGATAGGAGGAGCATCTTCTTATGTTTCCATTTCTGAATGTGAGGAAATAACTACACATAGAGCTGAAAAAATAAAAAAGCTATCTTCTTGGGAATGGGAAGAGGTCTGTCTGAGCAGTGGGATTTAAGTAGCTTGTGATTGATGCCAGCTAACACTGGCCACACAGGATTAAAGACACTATTTTTTTAAAACATTCACACAGTAATAAAATTGAAACTACCCTCTCTGTTTGACCACTCTGCCATTTGGGTTTGTTAACATTAACACTGCATATGAAATTATCTGATTTTGCCTGTACGCGTGCATCTTGACATTGTAGGCACTCTCCAAGTGGATGGTCTATAGCAATCTTAGCTTTGCATTTCTTGCATACTGGTGTTGATCTTGACTTTAATCAGTCTGTACTCTTTGCTACGCTGTATTTCCCCTGAGTTACAACATTTCTGTAATAGAGGGTTCACATTTTTGTGTGGTCAGCCTTAATCTCCACAGTCCTGAGTCAGGGCAGAGGCGCTCAGGGAACCCCATTATGTTCTCTGCTAAGTTTTTTCTAGGAAAGATTTACCTACAGAGGTATTAGCAATCATTCTGTGGTAGATAAGAAATAGATATTGCATTTGTGGTATGTGTTGGGTGCTGAGCACAGCCCACACAGAGCAGTCTGAAGAGTGTCTGCCAAAGGGGGTGTTGAATGCATACAAACACACACTGTATTTTTTTTTTAAGATATGCTGCCAGGACCCTGCTGACACATCAGGCATAGAGAACTACTTGGCATCAGCCATTTCTGAAGCATTTTCTCTGCCTATACTTTATGAAAAATAATC
The DNA here is from genome assembly GCA_030625065.1 of Alectoris magna. Lineage (NCBI taxonomy): Eukaryota > Metazoa > Chordata > Aves > Galliformes > Phasianidae > Alectoris > Alectoris magna. The sequence continues at coordinate 90,050,216 of CM060560.1, forward strand.
CCAATTTGCATATCCCTTTTAATGCTTCTATATTTAAACAAAAGGATATTAATTTCTTCCTGCCATTTGGTGTTTCATTATCTCCTTTTTTTTCCCCTTTAATTGTCTGCCAGGGAAAGCAAGTTTTTGAATCTTCTTGTCCTGCAGTTCCTTGAATAAAACTCTCACCCAGTTTTCTCTGCTGCCTCAGGAAAAAAGAAATTTCTTAAGGACATTAATTGTGGACACATCATCAAATCCAACCAAGCGAATAGGAACAAATTCTCTTCTCCCATTCCCACTCCCCCTCTTGCTGAAAAGCAAACAAACAAAGCTGTATTCCGAAGGAGGCAGGAAATGAAGTCAAGGAGGAGCAATTCAGAAAATAAAAGACATTTTTTTTGAGTTTCACAGAAGAATGTCTTCTGTGGTCCTGATTTTGCAATCTGGTGCTATATTGGTGATAAGTTAATTAAGAAAAGTATCTGTGCACAGTGCTGTGGAGGGGAACCTCTCCAGTTTTCTATTAAGTCAACAGACTACACTAAACATGAGCAAGTAAATGTGGTGAGGTGGACCACCATATCTCTGCATTGTGCCTGAAGAATAAGTGGGATGTGATCTGGCATGGATCAGGAAGGAGAAAACATGAGGTTTGTGAAGTCAGTGACACAAGCATCTCACCTTCTTCCGGCCTTCACCTTTCTAGTGTGTTTTAGTAACCTTAACCATAGCTGTTACTTCTCAAAGTATACAAAAAAGCCTTTCATCACTGAATTTCTTATGGACTTCCAGAGAAGTGTTACATGCAAGGAAATTAATTAAGCATGTCAGAAAAGGATTGCTTTCCATCTGAGCCTGGCATAACTTCTAATTAAAATCATGAGTGCAAAGTCACTTTGGAAAGATTGAAAGGCTTAGCATTTGTCAGCTACACCCTCCTAAATATATTCATTTACAAAACATGACAGAAAATGGACCTGTGAGAGTATCAGAACTTCAAAAATAAAGCTTTTGGGGGAAATATTTTAGACATTCTGGACTTTAAAAAACAGTAACTGTTTTTCAAAGGAAATGTCAGAAAATTCTATAAAAACATGTTTTTCCAAATACCTGAGATTTTTGGTATAAAAAGATAAGGACATTAAAAAAAAGCATTAGACTTTAATACCAGCTTGGCTGGTCAATCCATTTTGTGATGGATGGATCCTTCAGCAGACATTTTCGGTCCCCGAGTTTCCCTTCTCCAAGGTTCCCCCTGATTCAAGGATGTGCTCCTCAGTATTAGGTCTCCAGAGTCTCAGCTCTAATTTCCCTCACTCTTTGCTCCACTTTACAAAGCCAGCCCCCTTCCTACAGGGTTACCACCCGCTTTTTTTTCCCCTCACTCTGCCTAAAGTTGTCTCAGATCCTGGTGGGTAACTCATTTGTCACGTGGTTCTGAGGGATAAGGCTGTGGAATGGCCATATTAGGGAGTTCTGCACCTTTCCACCGCTCTCATATTTACTTTTGGCCCCGCAGATGTCTCCTTGACTGTGGATGACGCTGGGATGCTGGCAGGAGAGTGCTGACATGGTCTTACCTGGAGCCTGACATACTTCAGACAGAGAAAGGAAATAACTAGGGGCTTAGAGCTGCTCATACAATCATTCCTTTTCTGTGGGCACTAACGTCTCTTCTCAGCAGGACCAAGAGTCAGATCACCTTCCATTTACTATTCTGCTTTCATGCTGAGTTTTAGCAGCATCTTTTCCTCAGCTTTTCGTTTGTATATTCCAGCTATCAGACTTTATTTATTCCAGCTACCAGACTTTACCAGACCACGTAACAGTGATAGCACAAGAAGTAATGCTTTTAAGTTGTGTCAGGGGAGGTTCAGGCTAGGTATTAGGAAGAGTTTCTTCTCAGAAAGAGCGATGAGGCAGTGGCACAGGCTGCCCAGGGAGGTGGTGCAGTCACCATCCCTGAAGGTGTTCAAGAGCCGTGTGGATGTGGCACTGAGGGACGTGGGCAGTGGGCATGGTAGGGGTGAACTGATGGTTGGACTAGTTGATCTTTTAGAGGTCTTTTTGAACCTTAGTGATTCTATGATTCTGTTATTCTATTTATAATCTGTCCAAAGCTACTCCTTTCTTTACAAAATGCCTGAAAACTGATCAAGATTTCTCTTAAAGCTATCCGTTGCTGACAAAATTTTTGTCCAATCCTTTCTCCTTAGCTTGTAGGTTTCTCAAAAACAATCTCATGAAAGTGTTGGGCAATCTACCTAGAGCAAACAGAATCTCTTTCTTCACTGACTAAGCAAGAGTGGAATCATGTCCATCTTGCTCATAAATTTGAAATTCATAAATAAATGAATAAAATTAATCAGTGAAATTACTTCACAACTGTAGATTTTAGAAAATGTTTGCCTGCATGTATAGATCCCTTCTATAACAGGGCAGTGTACAGGCAATGCAATCTACACGAGCAGCACTGGAATATGGACTTTATATTTAGAAATGTTTCTTTTGCCAGCATTTGTCCCATTGCACTCCTTTGGTCTTGTCACATGTTTGGGTAATCAGGTGACTGCCCAGTCATAATTACTAATCGCAATCTATTTCATTGCAGGCAGACTAGGACACGGAGGGCACAGTTTAGGATAGTTCCTAAGCATGTGGTTTTCCCTCCTTGTTGCAAAATAAAACCACTTTCCTGAGTTGAATGTAGGGAATGGTGGAACCGCGAATGGATCTCCCCACTAACTACAAAGGAAGAACTTCTTCCATTCCCTGCAAATGCCTAAGTTAAAGTTAGATCTGACATTTGGATGGGAAGAGTGGATGGAAAAGGATAAATTCTTTGCTCTGTGCCTTGTTGCTATGCAAGTTTACTAAGGGGAGATAATTCAGCCCATCAGTCACCTGTCTTCTCTATGTCCTCACAAGATATGCTAGGGACAGATAGGTCACTGGCGCTGAGAGTGAGTCAAATGAACTGGCTGTATTCATGCTGAGGGTTGGCCATCCTTTGGCAGGAGTTCTGGCTTTCAAAGAGCTAGTTAGGGTGGTCCAAAAGAGAGCCAGATAATGAAGTTATAGTAGCATAATAGCAGTCTGGCTAGCACAGCCCTGGTCAATCATTGTTGGCTAATCTTTGGTAGTATGAGCAGCCTGTATGTCTGCAAAGCTGTTTTTCATTTTTCTGGTGAGCAATTCTAAATGAGAAAAAATTGGCACTGATACACACCATGCAATGTAAACATATGCAAAGAGCATTTTCCTGATCCTGATGAGACTTATAAAAGATTTTCATTTTCCTGGAAATTAATACTTTACAAGTGGGGTGAAGGGTTTACATCCACAGAACTGCAAACTTTCCAGGTGTGCATGATGAGTCATGAGTGTGAAAGCAAATTCCTCCTGAACTCACAAGGATTAACTTTGCTAAAATAATCTTGGCTACCTGCAGATTCAGTCTGTGTTATATCAGGTATTGGAATGACAGGAAAATAAGGGACTTTGCATTGCTTCTCCTTAAGGAGCATTCAGAATTCGTATGTCAAGGGGCTCTTCTCAAGCCCGAGGTGTTAGTTTTGGCTCCATGGCTCATTCATGGCAAACTGCCAGTTTTGTGAAGTCTTGGCTAGGAGGGCAAAAGGTATACCAATGCTTGTCCTGTTCGCAGGCTATTTATTGGATTTGACCAGGAAATATTCAGCTAGATAAGCTGACTGAAGTAAAATCCCTGAGTGCATTAATGTCTGTATCTGAGTTCAAGTGGTGTTTTGAGAGAGCTAGCTGACACTGGTCCTCTCTGATGGATTTTGTTGAGTTTTCTTATCATCATATTTATGTCTGTAGAGAAATGCTAGCAATAGAGGTAATACAGAACATATTTTAGAGAATAAACAGTAATTCAGCTAGAAGTTAATTCACATAGCAAATGTTACATGTTTGAATTGCAATTACATCGCACTAAAAACTCACTGGAAGGATGACTTTGTGTTAGTCTTCAACTTTCATCCTCCATCATAATTTAAATTCCAACACTGCTTATTGTGATCAATCCACATGAATTCTCTTCCTCTGAAACCATGTGGTTCTTTAGTATGAAAGATGGGACAACATGATGGACATGACATTGTGGCCTTTTGATACTTATTACGATGCAGATAAACAGGTTTGGTCATGGCTTCATTTATTGGGCAGATGACTAAGCTATGAAATTGGAAATCCTGATTCCCAAAATATGAGCCTTCATTTCACTGGAAAACTGTGTTGTTTTTTTTCTCCCTTGATGTGGTCGCTGTGCTTGTGTGTTAGGAAATAAGCTTATTACTTGGAGTCCACTGCAGGGGTTTACAATGTAACCCTGCATATGAGGTAGCTCCTATGGGGGTCCCTTAGCAGTTAGTGGGGAAAAAAGGACACTATCAGGGTGTGTTTCCTCTTGCTGTAACAGTGATGTCTACGATATGTGAATTGTAAGGTAAGGTGAACTGTGCCTTAAAATTTTTAATGAGTGTAAGAGAAGTCTGACATAAGCCTCATTCAATCTTACCGCTGCAGTCTGCTACTTTGGAAGTCCAGTTCAACAGCAGGGAGTATTTGTGTCATTGACAAAATGATTGCTACACTGTAGTAGTGAAGGAATACACCTAATAGCCACAGTGCACAAAGATATTTGTGGAAATACTGGCTAGGAAATGATACCCTCCCACTTGCACTTTGGTACAGCTCAGTATTTGTGCTCTACTTTTACCATGTAAGTGAACTAATCCTCACAGCCTCCTGCTTTTACCTCCCTTTCAGAGGTGGTGAAAGTGGAGCAGGGGCACATCAGAAACCAGAGATACTGAGCCTCCTCAGATTTCAAGGGAAAGGATGTCCCAGAGTGACTCAATCAGTGTCTTGAATGCTCCAACATCATTTCTGGCAATCCGTCTGTGGTAATACTTGGGATAATACAAAATGCACCCTTCTCCATTTGGAAGAGAAGAAGGTGATGAAACCACATCCTCAGGCTTAAACTAGAAGCAAATATATTTGTGCTTATTATCTCATTTCCTCTGTGCAATTTCTGAGGCTTTGCATGGAGGTCATTGCCTAGTCAGCAAGCACTAGTTTCACCCTTGAAGGCACTTCTGTTCCTGAATTTGTTTGCCCTAAAAGAAAACGTGAATTCCAATTACCCTCTACTCCAGTTTCCTGGGAACATTCAGCATCTTGCAAGAGCAAACATCTGAAAAACATTTTTAGTGGTAACTGGCTGTTTTAAAGGCTATTTACACATGTGAGTGCCTTGCTGAAAATTGATAAACTGTGATCCTAGGACAGCCTCAACTTATACTTTGCAAAACTGTATCCAGAAGTCCATTTGATATCCATATACTTACATAGCTGTAATATTAATTACAGTATGACTTAGATATTTTTTCCCTGAAGAATATTCAATCTAAGTAGGCAAGCAAGAGAAAGAATATAAAGTTGCTTGCCTGAAGTTTGTTTTTGTTTGTTTGTTTGTTTGTTAGTGTCATATTTGTGAAAAAAGTACTGAATTAAGTTCACTGAATTCTATGTGTCACATGGCTACGAGTTTCAAACAAAAGCTCTCTAATCCCCTTTCTGATGGTGAAACTTCTTGGAATTTCCACGGTGAAAGAATTTTCAACTTCAAACTTCTCTTGGAAGTGACATTTTAAAAATTTCAGATTGACGTGATGGTCTTGGCTGCTCAGGTTGCTTCTGAGTTAAAAAGTCAGTTATTTATATAACTCTTACCACTACCATTTTATAAATGGGGAAACGAAACAGGGAAAAAGGATTTGTCTTAATCACATGGCAATTTTGTGTCTGATCTGGGTAGGGAGCCCAAGATCCCACGTTCCAGTGCAGCAGTTCAAAGCTTCAACGACAAAACAAATACAAAGAGTCATGTTCTTTTTATAGCTGGAAACCATCACTGTCGTATGTTGAAAGACCCACTTGGATTTTCACATTTTGAGCATATAGGAGTGATAGCACTTCTCAGCCAGGTGGCAGACTCTTGCCCTAGGTTAGAAATACCAATTTTAATGTGAACTGTGTGGTTTTCACCTTTTGTTTGTACTCACAAGACCTTACCACTCAAACCTGATGACTTCTCCAGCCACTGCATTGAACTCATGTGCTACTCTTCTTCAGTGTCGAAGAAACATATTCCAGCCCTAATCCAGGCATTGCCCCAAACTTAAACTAATAATGGAAGGGGGCAGTTGCCTCTACCAACTGTAGTCTTCTTTTGCAGTTTGGTGGGAGCAGCACGCGTTCAGGCTTGAAGCATTCCTCATATATAAGATCAGTTTGGGAGGAAGTGACATCAGGGCTGCATGGCAGGGCTTTAATACTATGCATTATTTAGTGTGTGATATTGTTGTAGGGAGGGACTGCACGCCGAAGAAGATATTTTCTGAAGGAAAATAAAGGAAGGCAGAACAGCGGATTAGTTACTATTATCAGATGCTAATGGGTGTCATGTTGATAAGATGGTAACCAAATAGCATGTAGAAAGGATTTTAGTGCTAAGTACTCCATTGCCTTTGTGTGATGCCTCATTACTGCACTTGGATCCTCTCCTCTATAAATTTTTAATGACCTCACCATTTTTCATGTAACACTTCACTCCTTTCTTTGCTCTAATTTTTGTCCTGCTCAGGTTCTCAGCTGAAGGAAAAATGCATTGCGTACTTAGATGTGGAGACTTTGGGTTTTCACCTTGCTGCACACAGTTCTCTACAGGAAGAGAAAAAACTTTCAAAACTCAGCTTTTTTTTTGTTTGTTTGTTTGTTTGTTTTTTGTTCGAGGAGTGACAGCAAAAGAGTTCTAGTAAGATAGTTCTGTGGTGCCTAACAGTCCTATGCAAAGATATTGGATAGATACAGCATAATTACAGGGTAACACCATTGCCAAGTGGCCCCCAAAGATTCCTTCCAGGCATAGCGACTGTGAGGTAGATTCTCACTCCTTTAAATTCAGTCGTATCCAGAGCTACATTAAAAAAGGAGTGGCCAGCAGGTAGAGGGAGGTGATTGTCCCCCTCTGCTCTGCCCTCATGAGGCCTCATCCGGAGTACTGTGTCCGGGCCTGGGGCCCCCAGTGTAAGAAGGATGTGGAGCTTTTGGAGCAGGTCCAGAGGTCCATGAAGGTGATCAAAGGGCTGGAGCACTTCTCCTGTGAAGACTGATTGAGGGAGCTGGTCTTGTTCAGCCTCAGTAGTTGGCAACTCTGCCTGCAGGAGAGGGATTGGATCTTTGAGATGCCTTCCAACCCAAGCCAGTCCATGATTATATAATTCCTCCATGTTCCCCGTCTGTGCTGGGGGTGCTTTAAGGTGAGCTGGGCATGACCCAAGGGTGGCTGCAGGAGGCAGTCTGGCCTCCTCCTCCACGCCATAGCAATGAGGCTCAGTAAAGCCATGGGAAACAAGAGTGGAAACCACAGCACCTTTGGTCTTGTTCTGGTCTGTGTTGAAGGCTGAAATCCTAGAATCATAGGCTCACAGAATAATTAAGTTTGGTAAGACCACCTAGTCCAACTGTCAACCCACCCCCACCATGCCCACTGCCCATGTCCCTCAGTGCCATATCCACATGCTTCTTGAACGACTCCAGGGATGGTAAGTCCACCACCTCCCTGGGCAGCCTGTGCCACTGCCTCACCACTCTTTCTGAAAAGACACTTCTCCTAACATCCATCTTGAACCTCCCCTGGTGCAACTTGAGGTGCACACGCAGGCTCCCACCTCACCACAACCTCCTTTCAGGTGGCTGTGGAGAGCAATGAGTTGTCCCCTGAGCCTCCTCTTCTCCAAACTGAACAACCCCAGCTCCCTCAGCTGCTCTCAATCAGGCTTGTGCTTCATTACCCTTCACGGGATGAGCTCCAGGGCTTGATAAGTTAGAGGGGGAGAGGAGTTTATACCTTGGGAAGAAGGAAAGTTTCTAGGTGGATCTAGTTAGTGTCACCTAAAAACAGAGCTGCAGATATTAGCCCTGCTTACTGTGAGACCTTTGTAGAACATGGTGGTTAGAAAAATGTGTGCTGATTAGTCAGAGGAATAGCAACCAGTGCCAAATAGTAAGGGTCAAGAAACTCCCATGGTTGAGGTTTTATAAACTAGGTTCAGGAGAGCCTCTGCAGGACCTTTCATGTGAAACAAGCTGGAGGAAATCCCTTTTGCTTTGGCTACGCTGTGGCTGTGCTCCTGCCCCAGCGCATGGGACTCCTCAGCCAGGGATCAGGCTTGGCAGATGTAGCCTATTGCCATGAAACCCACAGCTGAGCAAAGAGCCGTTTCTCACCGACATTTCTCGGGTGAGTAAGACCTGTTTGGAATTTCTGAAGGAGTTTCTGCTATCTCAGGCTTGCGGTGGCTGCTGCCGAAACAGTTTCTTGTGGTGTTATCATAGCAATTTTTCCACAGATTCATCATCGTCACCATTGCTTTTTTTACAGATAACGCACATCTGAGAGCAAAGCTCCTCAGGGTTGCTACTCAGGCTTTCCTCTTTGAAAGAGTCTTTTCTGAAAGATGAAACATGCGGTCTCACATTTTTTATTTTTTTCTCTGGAAACATCTGAGTCACACTTGCAGGGGTAACGAGACACAGGAAGGAGCAAATGCCATGTCTGGTACAGTGAGCTCACTGTCCCAGCTTGCTAGACAAATGTTTATGCATTCAAATAAACAGCAATCACAGCTCATGGGTTGATCTGCACATGACACCCAACATGCTGCTGGGTTATGTCATGTGGTGCTGAGAGTGGGCAGTGGTAACACGGGGAGGGGGAAGCAGTGAGGCAGTGTGTGCTGTGGCATGATATTGCACACTCGAGGAATCTGTCTGCTGGGAGCAGAGGTGGAGAAAAATGATGTTCACAGGGTCAAATGTTGCTCAGTTTCTGTATTTGAAGAGTCTGAGAACAATTTTTTTTTTTTTTTCCCCCCAGAGCCTCTATCTTCTCTCTATAATCCAAAAACCACCTAAGAGCTTGGAGACAAAGACAGCGATTTTTGTTCTGTCGGCAACTGGAAAATTAAGAGGGTTGCTCTGAAAGTAATGTCTCCTGTTTTATTATGTTGGTCCAGAACATCAGAGGTGAATGTTGGTGGTACAGCAGTAGAGGTTGAACCTTCCCACCAGTATCCCATTACATGTTGTTGTCATGCGACAGATAGCAGCAGAAGGACAGTCTGACACAATAGTGTCTGACATGTAAGTGTGTATGAAGCAAAGCTGTGTCACTGAATTCCTCCATGTGGAAAAAATGGCACCCACTGACATTCACTGATGCTTGCTGAATGTTGATGGAGGTCAAACAGTGGATGTAAGCACAGTGAGGAGTGGGTGATGCATTTCAGCAGTGGTGATGGTGACAGTGGATCACCTCCACTGGTGCAGATTTTCACTAGTGTGGCATGCACGCTCTTGTTCATCACTGGCAAAAATGCAGAGCTAATGGTATTGACTATGATGACAAACAGTATTTTGTAGCCAAGAATTTGCTCATTTAGTATAGTGGGATTGGGCTTTTTGTACCCATTGTATTGTCCGTGGAAATAAATAGGAGACATAATTTTCAGAGCAACCTACATGTTTAGATAACCATACTGTGGAATGTCTGTAAGAATTGTAGTCCCTACCTACTCTTGTTCTGGAAAACAGCTCCTCTGGGTGAGGAGTTGTGTAAACCCAAAGCAAAAAGTAATCTCCTACTTGAGATTGTTAAGTAAAGGGATAGATTTTGGAATAGCTATGTTCTTGCATTCTTTCCTCTCCATTCTGCATGATAACTTTTTACACAGGAAGAATATCAAAGACTGAATATGAAGTATCGCTTGATTCTAATTTTGTGGTTTTTTGTTCTTTTTTTTTTTTTTTTTTAAATTTAATTTAAAATCACAAGGATGTTTTCAAACACTTTTAATTCCCTGATCACTGAAATCTCAGAAACTCCCAACACAAGGCTTTTTCCCTTCTGTCTCACTATTCAATGTCCTCAGAGAAGAATGGGCATTCAGGTGCTAGTGCCAGGAGTGTCCCAGTGCTCAAATATAAAGCGGCTGGGCAGGGCTCTGGGGAGCCCTGGGGAAGAAGTGAAGAGTCCTCCTCCAAAGATGTGGAGTGGCTCCAAGGAGACTCCTTTGCTAATTCTCCTGCCTTTTACTGCCAAAGAGCATCTTGCTGGCTACTTAAATCTGCAAGATTCATCTTACTTTAACCATATTGAAAAGGACTGATGTTTTGGGGTTGTGCTGTGCTATATTAAAATCCATATTTCAAACAATAAATGCTTTCAATTTATCCAGGCTAGCCTCCTTTCTACTGAGCCAAACTTTCAGGCAGTTAGCTAAACCTTTCAGTAATATAAAGCACCTTTTTTATCTTGTGCCAACACTGTAATGCCTCCAATAATTTATGTTTAATTTTTAATACAGTTATCTATCATGAGTAATTATGTGGGCTGCTCACAATATTCCATTTTCTGTTATGTGGTTTTTCTGAAGATCGTGGACTTAAAAAAAAATACCAGAATACTACTACTTCTCTTCTGAATTTACTCCAACAAAGAAATATTGTGGCATATTTGAAGATACTGTATGTTAGACTCCAAGTCCTTTGCTCAGACTTTAGATCTACTGATTCCAATGTGAGAAACAGTGCAAGCTGCTGTGATTTATGCACTGCACAGGCAGAAGAAGGATGAGGAGTGTGCCTCGTGGTCACAGGCAGGGTTTGCTAGTGTTTGCATGTGGAGCTCAGGCTTTGGGGACTGGGCTCTGAGCACCTGATGGAGCTGTAGGTGTCCCTGTTCATTGCAGAGGAGTTGGACCAGATGGCCTTTAAGGGTCTCTTCCAACTCAAGCGATTCTATGATTCTATGAAAATGTCCCTGCAGCCACTGATATTGCACATCACTACTGAGATAGGCACTCACTTTCATCTCCAGAGGGTAAGGAAAACTCTCCCAGCTTTCCGTCTAACAAACATTCTCCTCCAGGCTCATAAAACCATAGATCTCAGCACTTCACAGCTGTGCACCACTGCTGCTGGGGAGTGGCACTGCTGCAATGCCCCTGTCCTTACCCCAGTATGCCTCAGAAACTGCCCTAAAACCGTTGCAACGTCCCAGTGTGCTCTGCAGGGAGGGCTGGGGATGTGTGATGCTTTCTAATGGCAAACTGGAAAATATCTGCTCCTGGCTCAGAGCTGCTTGCACCAGGAACAGCCAGGAAGTGTTTGCCTGCCTTGAATGACAGCCTGGTTTACACGTGCAATAGGGGCAGATGGTTTTATTAATCTGTATCTGGCAAAAAGCATTGATATGAGTACCAGATCTGTCTGAGGGACCGGAAGCTGAACTCCTAGGGGCCATATAAGTTTTCTATCCAAATCTACATTTTGAGATGTCTGTGCTGTTTCTCCTACTCTGCATGAGCACTGTTTTTTTGGGAGGGAAAAAATATATTATTATTATTTTTTTTCCTGGCCAGACCACAACTTGTCCTGACATGCTCTCTACTCTGGGAATTGAGAGTGGGATGTGTATGGGACTGCTAATGGAAACGTATACCAGGGAGTCTGTCTAAGCTCTGGATGCTTGTCAGGGACATTTCCAGCCTCTGTATTGGACAATAGTGCTCTTCTGAAATGGCATTGCTTCAAGATTGAATGATGCATCAGTCTCAAAGTAATAGTCTAAAATACCACACTGGATGAGTTCTGTCCCCCTGATGTATCACCACAGGCACTTTGCTGGCATGCAGTTAGGAGCTCTCCTCCCAGGCTGTGGCACTTACATTCAGAACTGTAGCTCCACATATGAACTTAGTAAATTGCTAACCGAGTCTTTGTCAGACTTAAAGGTGGTCTTGTATACTCACAGATTTAGTCATTACTAATTCCAATAGTCTTTGACTTAATGAAAAATATTAGTTGTCTTTAAGAGTGCTGTGAGTAACAGCAGGCTGTAGTTACAGACCTGTAACTACAACGTGGTTATTGAAGGCAAAAGGGCTGCAGGCTTGGCTTCATCAAAATCCAGGATAAAAGTTCCCTTGATGTCATAAGATTTCACCCAGATAAAAAAGCACTTTATTTTGGTAGCAGCACAAAGTTTAAGCATCACATCAGATGTTTTGCCACATATACAGGTAGCACTGAACAACACAGAATGTGCAGGTAAATCTAAGGCTGTAATTCAATCAAGGACTTCTGCTGATGTCTTAAGCTGAGACTCAAACAGCTTAAGTAGTTTATGACCAGCAGTAGAACTCCCTTGATTGAATTACTGCATGGGCATTCAATTGCATAAATGTATTGTTGTTTGTATGGTGTGCCAAAGCCTGATTTTAAAGTTACCAATAGCAGGCTGTAAGTAATGGAGAAAGAGCAGTATGATATTACACTGCCCCTTAAGCAAGGAAAATGAATGATGTGTTCTGTACTCATGTAATAATAATTGCTGTAGTACTGTAGGGAATTAATTCCTTAGTATTCATTAAAGGAAGGAGAGTTTGAGGTTGTTAGTCAGAAATAGACACTGGCCCCTACACCAGAGTGTACGACCTGAGAGATTTCCATTACTGTCAGGCACCTGTCTATGGACCGGATCCACAATTTTTTATAACTCTCTTAGATTTAAAAGAAAGGAGATGAAAGAAGGTGAAAATGGGAACAGTAGGACGAGCATTACAAATACAAAACAAATCCAATAGCATGCAGAGGATAAAGAGGGGTTACAGAGACCCCTGTGTCTTCCAGCACCCCTGCATGCAGGCAAGGCGCTGGGCCCCAAGCACCAATCTTCATGGAACCACTTACACCGACAGATGGGAGGTCTTTGCTGGCTTCAGCCCAGCATCCTCCAAGGGGCTGCAGATTTTCTGCTCTCCTTTTTCACTACAGAACTGGACAGCTTTAGCAGGAGCTTTCCAGAGAGGATCCAGAGAGCATGCACATTCAAATCAGCCCTTTTTGGAGGTGGTCAAAACTGCTTGGTAGCTGTGCAGGTTGTCTGTATCATGGGCTGTCACGGCAAATTGGAGCTGACAGCTAGAAACTGCTCACATAGATTTCCTATTGCTCCTTTTAACCAGCCCGTATTAAATTGCACCAAAAGGGCTGACAGCCTTAAAATTCATGCCATTATATCACATTAAGGGCTACAGAAATCTGCCTGCTTTCACAAATTTCAAAGTCAATTGATATATAAGCCTAGAAGACATCCTATAGCCTAGAGACACAGTACAACCAGCGCACGTATGTGCATGTTACTTCTGCATCCAGGACCATCTGCAGTTCTCAGATATTACCCCATATTAACATTTCTGAGAATCCCATACAAAAAGGAAATACTTTAAATACAGAAAACATTTCTGCAGGCATAAGTATTTCCTTCAGGGAGCCTTCCTTCTGACAGGACACGGCTTTTGAAATCACTGTTATTACTTACCTTGGGCTCGTTAATTACATGAGTAACTGGTGTATGTATGAATACTCCCACTGAGAGAAAGGCTGATACATGTTTCAGTAAGGAGTGAAGATGAATACTTGCATGCCAGGTAGAATAAGACTCAGTCTTGCATATCCTACGAGACGAGACAGCAGTATAGACACAGAAACATGGAATTCTAGAATATCTTAAAATACTGATGAGGATAAGAGCAGGAAAAAATGCACATAGTTGTGAAAGAAATGTTATGACTTTGTCCTTTCTCAGTCATTTGATTTTATCTAAGTTAACACAGTTTTTAAAATCTGACTTCAAAATTCTTCATCTAAAACATCTGTATCGTAGCAAAACTACTGAGCACAAAGGGAAATGGTTTTAAACTAAAAGCTGGTAGATTTCAGTTAGATGTCAGGAGGAAATCCTTTCCTCAGAGGGCAGTGAGGCGCTGGCACAGCTGCCCAGAGAAGCTGTGGTGCGCCATCCCAGGAGGCTCTCAAGGCCAGGTTGGATGGGACCCTGGGCAGCCTGAGCTGGTGGGGGGCAGCCCTGCCCACAGCAGGGGTTGGGTGGGCGGGCTGTGAGGTCCCTTCTAATCCAAATCATTGTATGATTCTATGATTATATGATATTATGCCAACACACAGTTGACAAAATCATCTTTAATGAAACTTATGATACATCTCATTCCCTGGTTAGTTTTGGTGTTGTGACTGAAGTGGGATGAATTATGGCTCTATTCCCTCAGTTTATATATCAAACATTTAGCTCTTGCTACTCCGTCAGTAGACTGCCACTTTTTAGAGAACTCCAGCAGAAGATAATTTATTTTTAGGTCTCTAATTAGACCCTCTCTGGATTCAAATGAATATAAATAATATATATAAAGGGCTAGTAGATAAACCAGCTTTCTCACACACACAGACCCTTGAAAACTAGTCAAACTTTCTGCCTGATAGGGAGTTTGTTGTAGGTCAGATGATCCTTAATTTGACACTTGAGAAAAGAACAGTTAAAGGCACTGAAACGTTACTCTACTTCTCCTTCTACCTCAGCAAACAAGATAGCAAATTATTCATGTCATCCATATCACACATTTTAAAGTCCTTCACATAATCAAACCTCATCACACGTAAAACATGCTGCACGCCAAAGCAGTTATATGCGACTTTGTGTGTATTATGGTTTCATCAGTTCCTTTAGTTGCTGGACTTTGGAGCAGTCTGCTCCAAATTCTGAAAAGAGCAGTGGGACTTGCATAGGTCACCCAAGCTTGTAGTGGTGGCAGCCTGACCTTGGCACAACTTGAGAGGAAAATAATCTCTTCTAAGTTTGGAAGGGCTGATTCACTAGCCTTCAAAACTCTGCTGAGGGAAATAAACAATTAACAGAGCTAGCTATGTCCTCAGCTGTGTTAGAGAGATTACATCATGATTTATACATACAAACACATTATATGAGGATGGATCCTGGTCTCATACTTTCAGTCCAGAAATCCAATTTTCAGTGAACATGTGTTAGACCACCTGTTTATTTACTTTTAAAATACTTTTTTTTGGTGTGTAATAGGATGTGATTTTATTAACTAAACTATGCAGGGCTTTCCTAGGTTTCAGTTTTTATCACATGCAAATACTTGGAGTCTCTTTCTGATTCTGACATCTGTGTTTGGATGTGGTCTTTAAGGGAACTGTTGACTTCTCCAATTTGATGTTATGTAAGGACTTTGATCTTGTAAGGGTGTGATAATTTCCATTGTGTGGTTCAGTACTAGTTCCAAAGAAGAATCAGGTCAGAAATAATAAAAAAAATTACTGCACTAAACAAGAGAGTCGGCCATGGCTTTACTTCAGATCATAAAAAGGGGAAGGTCTTAAAAGCACCCTGGGAGGTCATTTGTGACTCAGAGCCTTGCATAGTAAAAATACTGGTTCTTCCTCACCAGTGAGAGCCATCACTCCATTCAGGCTAAAGTCCCAGAGATTTGATTTAAGAGTGTTTCCACTCAGTAATGGTGCCCCACAAGGCACTTGGAATTGTCTGATTTTATACACCAAGTCATTTAAACAAATTCAGTATTTAGATCACAAACAACTGTAACAAGGAATTAATCCTCAAGTTTCCAGGGAGAGAAGAGACATATATGTTCTAGCTCTGTTGCTTTCAGTAGGCCTTCTCCAAGTAGGTGCCGAGTTGGTGCAAAGGAAGTGGTTCATAACAGATAGAAGTCTATCTGCGTGGCTTGGATGTATTTGTGATCATCTTCTTTCTGTGTTGGATTAATGGAGCATAAACAATCAGGTTTTTTGAATCAGTCAAGACAATCAAGAACGCTGTAAGAAATATGGTTAGAAGATGTGCGCTACAGAAATGTGAGAAATAGTTAAATGAGCTTGCAACTCAATGAAATGATTCTTTCCTGTATTGCTTTCTGCATTTTTCCAGTCCTAGCATATCTTTCAACAATAGATATGTTCCAGTATAATCTTTAACTATTACTTTCCTTCTTTTTATTGTTTCTTTCTTTTTTTTTCTTTTCCTATTAAGAGCTTGTGAACTATCTTTTCTATTGCTTCCAACACATCTGTCAAACATTTAAATTTTTGCTAGTATGCTTAAATTGCTGAAAATGTTACAGTCTGTAGAACACGTAACTGCAGTACTTGTGCTGCCTGTTTTTCTTTCTATGTAAATTAATTCAAAATCTAAAGTAATTTTGAAGCATTAAATGCACGATGATCAAGCAACATTTGCAGAAGATACTGAAATAACAGTGATGAACCAAACTTTCAGACTCTTAACAAACTTGGAAAAGAATCATTAAATCAATGTTGGTTTTAATTTTATTTTTTTCTTACCAAAAAAAAAAAAAAAAAAAAAAATGGTCATGAATTCTTATCAGGCTTGTTTAAAGGACAGCTTGGCATTGGCTCTGACTTCTTAAAATTAAAATTATATTGATTTTCCATTTTATTAAATAAATGTTTCTCCCTGAGCTTGCTTTAGGAAAAGAAAAAAAATGTTTTCAGTGCAATTTTCTGTCCAGCCATTGCCTAGACTTTGACTGTGGAACACACATCTATGCTGGAATTAAGAGACAAAAGAACTCCTGAGAGCAGCACTTGTTCCAAGTTTCTGGTGATACAATGCAAGTTGTTCCCTATCAGATCTATAAACAAAATGCAAGTTTTGTCAGGTTACCCTGTACAATATCTCATGTAAAAACTGTCCACAAATGTTTACATTCATGCTAACATTCACGTTTAGGAAATAAATTGGTGTTGTATTCAGATGCACTGTAGAAGCCAATCTTCCCTCCTTGTCCCCCTGCTGTGCACCTTACCTCACTCTGGACTGTTTGCAGCACTTCTCTTGTGGATTATTAAACATGAACTGATGCCAGTGTGACTGCTGTGTGCAGACTACCTCCTAATTCCAAGTTTATTTTGTACAAGGTATGCTAAAAATTATAGCTGTATTAAAGTGGGACTTTGACACTGCTAAATTCTTCAAGATTAAAACTGTTAGTTTCCAAGTGATCAAAGTTATGATTTATATCCATTAGAACTTGTTGCCTTTTTTGGATCTTTTTAGTTTAGGAAGACTAGGAAGACCTTTTCTAAATCTGTCAGCTTTAAAAGTATCCCTTGACCTCAGGGAAAAAGAAACATTAACTGAAGAGGACCAATGATCTCTGAACTTGAATCCATGCTATTATTGCGCTTTGTTTTAGGATTGAGGCCAAGTGCCTGCTGAAGTGAAACATGCAATGGAATCTGGTGCAAGATCCCTTACTTCTGTCCTGTTCTTGTACTGTGGACAGGTTTCCTATATGACAAGGGAAAATCTCTTGACAAGTCGGTATTGAATAAGTTGGTCTCCAAAGGAACTACTTGTACTTTCTGTACTTCTGCGTGATTGAAAAGGAATAATTTGATAAGATAGTCATTGTATTATTTGCATAAAGGATTTTAAGACAAAATTTGAGCACTAGGGAGTTTAAGAAGTTCATTAATCTCATACTAACTACTTTACAAATGCAATGATCAATCTTACCAACTGTGGAGAAGTGAACATTTCATCCCAATACAAACACTGTCACTCTGACTCTAGCTACAGAATATTTAATCAAATCCAAACCAAAAGCATAAAATAAAACTTCTTAAAAGCAACCATCAGCTGTGAACCCATCAGTGACACAGATTGATAGGGCCACATGGAACTCTTAAATCAGTAATACTCAATTAGTATATTTCGGCCATAGCCTGTAGGTTCTGCTGGGAGCAGGATATGGCTAACAGAATGGCTGCAACACCCTCCATTTGTATAAGCTCCTGCCAAGCATCCTGGGTGGCTCATATGGGTGGTGGGAAATCAGTTACAGATGGCACAGTTTGAACTGTCTGAAGTTTTTAGTTTTACCTGCTGGCTGACATGAAACAAGCAACATTCTTACCTCTTCATTTCCTTACTTTTAAATACCTGGCTTTATTAAATGGCATAAGAGGTGAGTAATTTTTCACAGTTACATATTAGCTTCAACTAGCTTTTAAATCAAAACTGTTTATTTTTCTGTGATGGTATTAGGAGAAAATGGGAGGTTAGAAAGTGCTGCCTGAAACCATGCTCCCCTGTCATAGGATTGAGATGAATTTTTGGTAGAAACAAAGTAATACCCCAAGATCTAATTTGGAAGCATTAGCCACACTTCAGAAGGGAAATATAATTTTAGCTTTTGAAAGAATAATAATTCCATTCCAGATCCATTATTCTTCATTGGAATTACATAAGAAAACACCTTCTCCCTGCTATTTTTACGGGAAATACCAGGAAACAGAGCATTCTTACCTTATGGCATTTCCATAAAAACCTGCTCTCCTGCATTATTTTATTTTGAATCCATACAAAATAGCTCTTCCTGCTTTACAATGTTTTCAGCAAAAAATGTTGAGCATATCCTTCCCAGACTTACCAGCTTCGTGGATACTCTGAATTACACTTCATTTACTATACTTACTGCTCACATGAAGCAGTCACATAAAACTTTTATAAACACGCTTCTGGGATTTTTTGGATGTCAAGGAGAATGTGATGTTCCTGGCTGTGTATTTTTTTGTGGTTCTTAGGATCACATGTAGAATTCAGCATCCTAATATCTATGCTTTTCTCTATTGATAAATCAGGTTTCCTCCTGAGGGCTTGCTTTTCTGGATGCTACAAAATTATGATTCCTTGCTGTGTTGACCCAGCATCATCCCAAATTATGGCAGCTACTAAAACTGTTTTTTCCTTTCTCTTTTCAGAACTGCATTGACATTTCACATTCTGTTCTTTGTCAGACTTTTTCCTCTCATCTCCTCCTCCTTCCCCCTCAATTCTAGATCTGTTAGCTCACACACAGGATGCTAAAAACTCTAGGATTGCTGGTTTTTCCCTCATGATGTGTTTCAAGTAATTTGAATTCAAATATATTAAAATCTCAGCTCTAAGAACTTTTTGAATTTTTTCTTGTTTTTAGTTTCAAACAGTTCTGTTTTATGCCTTGAGGAGATCTCATGCAAGCTGCACTGGATGTACAAACAAGCAAGAAACCTGCAGGTGAACCTCAGCCCTGGTGGGGTCTGTGGAGGTGTCCCCTTGCTTTTACTTAGCTGCAGCAGGTTGTAGTGAGGGGGGGCACTCTGAAGCAGAGTTTGAAGATTGCTTGGCCTTCTCTGCATGCCCATGCACAGAGCTGTTTGGAGGCGATGTCTTCCAACAAGACTGCCATAAGACAGGCATAAGGGCCTGGGCCTAAACCACCGAGGGCCACAGAAGATTCCTGTGGCATGGCAGGGTTGGCTGCTGGCTGGTAGGGCTCATCTGCAGCCAAGCCAAGGGGTTTTAGTAGGATTGGAATTTCTCTGTCTCTTAGGAGAATTTTCTTCCTTGCTGAGACCACTCGATCCTGTTCTCACATCCAAGGCTGTATGAAGACTTGCAATAATCATGCTGCAGACCATTTGCAATCCTTGTACCTCAGGTGACTTATTAATATCTTATCTGACAAGTCAAATTTAAATGCATGTTGAAAAATGACTTTATACTGTCGGAGCTCATTAGGTTTTATGCACAAAACAAAATCATTATTCTGAGATTTGGAACTGCTTTACTAAAGTGGGCATCTATTGAATATCCTCAAAGCAATTCTTCCTTCTAATATGGTAATTCGTTATCTGTATTTAATTATCTGCAAGGTGAAAGGTTGCTGGGCAGTGTTGTTCAGCAATAGCCCAATGGAAATTTTTAAGTACTTTCACTCTGGGCTGACTGTCTTTACAGATCAATCTTACTGCTAATGACAACCAATACTTTCAGATGTGATTACAGACTAGCTCCATCTTTTCATGAGCCGAGACTCTTTGGAATCATATGTATTGATCTTTTTAATAGAAGTCAAGAAAAATGAAATTACTGTGGCTTCTTTTTGCAAAACTATGATAAATGAGAACTTGGAAAGTTACAGAAGATTTTTTTTTCTGTTGTGGATTATTTTAATCACTAAAAATGATGGTCTTTTTAATAATGTTTGTCTTTCCATTATGCACATTTGCAGGAAAGCCAGAACTTATTTCTGTATTACTTTATATAACCACATTTAAGCAAAGACATGTCAGAATTGCCTGCTGGTATATTTAGGTAACTATGAAGTGGAGTCTGGGCAAAAGGAGAAATCTTTTTGCTTGTAGAATCCAAGGGGTTGTATTTTCTCAACATCTTCAAGTTTAATCCAATTTTTAGAGCAGTGTATTGGAATGTGTAAAATCAAATACGTAGAGTTTACCCTTCATTGTGTATTATATTAAGACAAGGAACTTTACACATGTACATTATTTTTCTTCCCGGAAGTCTCATTCTGTCTTTCACACATCCAGTTTTCAGTGGATATATATACTACATGGTTTTCCCTTTTGCTTTATTCCTTTGTTCATGTTCATGAATTTTACAAAATGTAAGTCCCAGTTGTGCCCTATCTCTGAGCCCTAGAGGACAGTGTTTTGGCTTTGTGTTATGCTATAAATGCATGTGCACCACACTTAGAATAACATTTTCAAGCTTCACTTCACATTCTTGTGCCAATAGGAAGCAAAAATGTATTAGATCCCATGTTAATTGTTGCTATGCACCTCAGATAAATTTCACTGCAAAGGTAGTGGATAAGATAAATCTTAGTGACACAGTGGCAAAAGAGAAGATATGGATAAATCATAGAAATGTTGGAAGATATATACTGGTGACTCTCACTGGTATTAATGGGAGCTGGAAGATACACACATGACCTACATATATTTAATCAGAAAGACACTGGCAACTCTTCTCAGTTTGAAGAGCAGTGTCAGGTCTTCTTATTGCCTGATTGATCCTCAACTCTCTTCAATCACCTGTGTTGTAAATCCATGTTCTTTTCAACTTATTTCCACAAGGTAATTTCCTTCTTTTCTAATCACATCTCCCTAATTTTTTAGCTTCCTTTTCACTTTTCATTAAGTCCCTTGTCACAGGCAGTCTTCCACACCCAATCATTTCATTTTATTGCTGTCCTTGAAACCCATAATATTTTAAAGTGAGATTACTTTCTGAGCACTTTGGTAACCTGTACCTCACTATTTTCAAAGATCCAAATTTAACATATTTTGAAAATATAGTCCACTTCAGAAGCACTATCTTCTGCTCGATTCAGGAAGTTCCTAAACTGTATCTGATTAAAAGGGTACAACAAGGGCACTGTATGTCTGCTCCTTTGTTTCTGTTCTTTTCATAACCTCCTGTTAATGTCTGTTGCTGGAGACATGTTACTGTGATGATTGGTTTTGGATAGATCCAGCATGAAGTTCCTCAGTTGACATCTCTGTCCCACAGGTTTCTTGCTCCGTCTAGTTTTCTTTGAATATCCTGTTCACAGGAATTTTTATACTTACAATTTAAAAAGAAAATCTAAACAAACATCACAGCTCAACTGATTACAATTTTATACTGTTTCTATTTGTGATGGACTACAGCTTTTAAAAGTAAGCCTTTAAATTTCATATGGACTGGGTCTGTATTGCAGATGGACTAACACAGGTGATAAAAATGTTTTGTGACAGACTGTATTCAGCTGCAGACAATCCAGTATTAAATGAGAAATTTAAGTTAAAAAAACCTATCATCTAATAATTACTATTTTTATGCCTTAATACTTTCATTAAAAATAGTGAATGATGTTTCAGGGTGTCTTGCAACCATTCATGGTGGGTTGAAACCAGCCAGTGTTTTCCATAGCTTTCTGAGACTGTTTTACAGAACTGTGTCTGACTGATTTTGCAGAGGAAAATTGTCCATTTGTTATTTAATGGAGATCTGAAATTAACCACATTGGAAAGATGATAGTACAATTGCATTGCAATGTATTTATTTTAGTACATCTGGAGAAGCCCAGTTATTCTTCCAGTAAAAAGCGTTTCTCAGGAAAAATAACAGACTGTCTTGAAGATGCCTTGTATTGAGCACTAGAAGCTTATTTGTTAGTGTGATGAAATAGAGCACATCAAAATTGCCAGCTGATGATTCCAATCATCATCTGAAAGATGATTAACATTGTTGAAGTAATTCTGTGAAACAGTGGTTTTGCCATAGATTTTTCTTACCAGTGGGTAAGTTTGTAAGTTTGTAAGGTGTAATACATACATAGACAAAAAAATGTACTTCCAACCCATTTACCCGAGTTTTCAACTCATTTATTTAGGTTGAATATTTTTCTTAGCACGTTTAGTAGAGCACAAG